>OX101757.1:15889341-17341841 GCA_944452675.1 Tachina lurida | reverse complement strand
ATATATTTTATGCTTCTGAAAGAAAATTACAGCTCCAAAGATGGAAACTTAAAAAAAATGATACATTTTTTCACAAAACAAATATGTATGTATGTGTCTGTATACTATATATATGTACGTACGTTGGTAAAGGGTATATAAGATTCGGCACAGCCGAATATAGCACTCTTACTTGTTTTTATTAACATAGTTATTCTCACTCATTTTATTAATTTAAACACAAACAAAAATTCGGTTGATAGTTTTTATTGCAATGAATTCTTCCAGCTGTTTAAAACAGGGCAACCCATTTATTCATAATTTTTGTTTTGTTGTCATCAGATAAAAATAGCACTTTTACAGGGATGGTTGAACATTTTTTAAATGCATCTTTTAACAGGGTAGTATTTTGTTGTGTAGAAACGAAAACACCATTAGTTATACAAATAAAATTTGAAAACGAAAGATTTACGCAATCGCAGAAGCAACGAATTAAAACCACAACTAAATGAACATGCAGTGAGGATGCGCGACCAACAACCTTCAACATCTTCTACAATATCCAACACCCAGAATATAATAAAGGCTATTCATTCATTGGCCAATATTTTGAGCATAAGAAAATTTGCTTTGCGTCAAAGTCGGCGCCTTGTCCAAATTCACTTTGCACACTTAAATTATGTTAATAAAACAATTAAAATTTAACATAATTTTTATATTAATACTCGTATGTTCAATTAATATATGTCATTAAGGTATGGCATCACTGTAAAATTTAGAACCGACCGTCACATATTTATATCATAGATCGTATCTCACCATAACCTTTTTCGTTAAACTTGTTATTGAAAAATGTAACGCGCCTTTTGTATTTACTTACTGATACTTACTTACGATTCATCCACCAAAGAGTGTATAAAATTGTACTTGATCGGTATCAAGAAATTGTGCATTTTTAGGGTTCCGTACACCAAAGGTGAAAATGGAACCCTATTGTTTTCGCTACGCTGTCCGTCTGTCCGTCTGGCCGTCTGTCCGTCACAGGGTATTTTCTCGGGAACCGTAAGAGCTACGGACCTGAAATTTGGACACAGTGTGTAGACCCTTGGCCGCTACAACAACAAATACATGAGAGTTGGAAATTAAAGGGTGTGCCAAAACGAGCAACGAAAAATTTTAAAATCCCATGTAATATACATACAATTGTATGTATGTATGTATATTACATGGGACCCTTGGCCGCTACAACAACAAATACATGAGAGTTGGAAATTAAAGGGTGTGCCAAAACGAGCAACGAAAAATTTTAAAATCCCATGTAATATACATACAATTGTATGTATGTATATTACATGGGACCCTTGGCCGCTACAACAACAAATACATGAGAGTTGGAAATTAAAGGGTGTGCCAAAACGAGCAACGAAAAATTTTAAAATCCCATGTAATATACATACAATTGTATGTATGTATGTATATTACATGGGACCCTTGGCCGCTACAACAACAAATACATGAGAGTTGGAAATTAAAGGGTGTGCCAAAACGAGCAACGAAAAATTTTAAAATCCTATCTAATATACACACAATTGTATGTATATGCACTTGAAATTTGTAAAGTTCGTGTATTTTTATACAGACTACAACAACTAACACTAAAATTTTAAAAAATTTAATTAAAGGGTGTACCATCAGTTAATGTAATTTCGACTATGTAATTTTGAAAACTTGCTGTATCTTGGAAACCGTAAGAGCAAACTTCCTGAAATTTTCAAAAACGGTAAAACAAAAAAATCTCAAAATTATAAAATCGCCAAACCGAAAAAAAATCGTTAAAATCAAAAAAAAATCGCCAAAACGAAAAAAAGCACCAAATTAAAAAAAATTTCTAAATCGAAAATAAATCGCGAAAAACCGAAAAAATCGCCAAAATGAAAAAATCGCCAAAATGAAAAAAAAATCGCCTAAATGAAAAATCGCCGAAATGAAAAAAAAATCGCCAAAATGAAAAAAACCGCCAAAATAAAAAAAAATCGCCAAAATGAAAAAAATTGTCAAAATTAAAAAAAAAATTGCCAAAATTAAAAAAAATCGCCAAAATTTAAAAAATCGTTAAAACGAGAAAAAAGAGAAAAATAATAAAAAAAACACTATTTCAGCTGAAAAAACGTAAAAAACACTGTATTAAAAAATGCTCAAAGCCCAACGTACGGAACCCTTCGTGCGCGAGTCAAAGTCGCACTTTACTGAATTTATTATAACTTAAAGGATTATAAATACTTACCTTAAAAAACTTATACTTACATTCAATTAAACCTAGCTACTTATTCTACAATTTAATTAACTAGAGCTAACTACTTACCCATTGAACTTGTAAATAAACAAAATTCTGAATTGTAATCTCAAGAAATCACCTTATTACTTCTCATAAGGCAATCAACAGGTGAGCATTATACCCGAAACCAGCATCCAGAGAAACTAATAACATCCTGTTTCTTATATCAACTCTGAAAATTATAATTGTCTAACCTCGAGCAATTTTAATTTAGTCTTTCCCTTTTGATTAACACCACACACTTGATCTAAATAGGTATTTCCGTTCAGCTATAACCAAAACTGAAATTGCAGTTTTTAACCCATAAAAACCTAAACAGAAACCGAAAACTTACAAAAAAAGCGTTGGTTTTATGTTCTACTTTAACATTATTATCATGTTTAAAAATACAGCAAATGTACTTTACATTGAAGACATTACAAGGTAGTTTGTAACAATGACAGGATGTTTCAAATACTTTTAAAGTTTAAAATAACAAACATACCAAAAAGAATCATCTTAAGTTTGCAAGAATTGTGGGCCTTAAATTAATTTGATGCAATAAACATTGAGTTTTTAAATTCCTTTAATAAAAATGACTGTTGAGGTTTGTCGTTCAGATGCTAATATTATTCAAGCTCGAGGTGATTTACAATTTCTATACAAAAACTAGATAATTTATATACAGATATAATGAACCAGCGAAAATGCGGTTGTAATCAATTTTGTCACCAAACTATTAAAGCGTTTATATCCCAATAGTGAATATTAATTAGAATCCGATATTGAAAAAATTACAACAATTATTTTCAGGAAGAATTGGAATCTGCTATCAAAAAATCTCTAACATATGTAAAGCAAAAAGGCGATAATTTTAACGTTCTTCGACAAGAATTTATAATTTATAAAAAAGAACAGCAAAAAAATTATACATTACCCTTAGTCTTGTGTAGTTCATGAACGAATTAGTTCAAATGAACGATTCAGTACTTTGAACTATGTGAACTAGTTCAATTGTTTTACGATCACTAGTTCAATTTTTGATCTAGTTCAAATTTTGATCTAGTTCAATTTTTGAACTAAGAACTAAGACACAAAATGAACTAACACAGAGGATATGAACTAAATGTTTTCAACGTTTTGCTTTACTTTTTTACTGTTTGTGTGCTTTGCTTCTATACTCATCCATATGTATGTATGTATGCATGTATATTTAGTTCTTTTTATCGATGGCTACTACCACAAATGCAATAAACAAGAAAACACGAGTAAACACTTAAAAATATTTTAAATTTTAAAATATTTAAGGGTTTTCACACTAAATAAGTTTTATAAACTCATTATAAAGCAAATTTATTATTAATTAATTAGTTTTCGTAGTTTTTTAATCACAGAGTCTGTGTTTTAAATTTTTCCAAAGACCACACAAACATACATATGCATGTAGAATTGTAGATGTAAAATCATTGAACTAAAAAACCTAACTAATTCATTGAACTAAAAAGACCGATTGAACTAAATGAACGAACTAGTTCATTTATAAATAATTAACTAAAATGACCGGTCACTGAAATGAACTAAATGGCACAAGTCTAATTACCCTCAGAACTACTTGCCATATAATGACTTACTTTTCTGATAACCAAATTTCATTACTCGCTTACAAACCACATTTCCTAAAATTTAAAAAAATTATGTACAAGTTGCTAAATGAGGAGAAATTTTTTTTAGATTAAATAGATTACGTGAACAAGTTGCCAAATAAAAAAGTAAGTACTTCTCAATAATCGATCATTTTAGTCTCACGCCTTTTTAAAATCATTAAGTTGGTAATCCAGTAAGGAACAGCTTCCACCAAAAATGCTTAATTCCAAACCCGATTACCTTTTTGAAATTTTTTGTTGGGAACCAATATATTATTATTGCTTCACGAGGCAATAACAACAATAAAGCCTTCTTCAACTGAAAGTGAAAGAGTGTTTTCTGTTGCTGGTGACTTCTGCACAAAAATAAGATATCGTTTAACCCTTAACTACCCACAAGTGTCTCGCGGACACATTTTTGAATTCCATTGCCCATAAAAGCTAAAATATTTATTTTTGCGAAACCCAATTTTACCTATAGTCCCCGATAGTCTTGAGAATAGAAATGCGCAATAAAAATATTTGTAGCATAAATAGTTTATTATTTATTTTCAATAAACAAAAATAGTAGCGCATAAGCCCACAAGTGTCCAATAGACACATTAATATATTATTTGAATCGAGTCGGCCAAGTTTTATACAATTGATCGCCGTTCTGAAACTGGGTACTCGCCGTTGAGATCATTGCTTCTTCTTGTTTCTCTGAACTGGTTGTTTGTTTACATATACATACATATAATAAATCAATCGCAGAGCACATTTTATCACAAGCAGTTTTGATTATTTATTGTTAGAAATGGCAAGAAAAAAACTAACACAAGTAGAAATTGAACATGCCCTTTCTGAAAGTGACAATGAAGATATTTTGGGGTGTGAAATCCCTAGCGATGAAGAGGATTTTGCTGTAGATATCTGTTCCGAAAGTGAAGGTGCCGCTACAGAAGCAGCATCTGAAAGTGAAGATGTACAGTTATGGAGTGAGGATGATGATGCCCCGCTGCAGGAATACATGTCTGTTCAAACATATCAGGTCAGAGATGGAACAATATGGAAATCTGAGCCTGATAAGCATAGCAGAACTCCACGGCACAACATCATTCGCGGTGGTATTGACAAGGTGGTGCTCCTACCGGGCCAAAAAATAGCTGATCCTGTGGACAGTTTCAACATATTTCTTAACGAACAAGTTTTAGAAATTATAGTGAAATATACCAATTCTGAAGAGTCTAGAGTCTTACAAAATCAATGGAAGCCGACAGACACAATTATTATTGACAATTAAATTATTGACTATAGGAGTCAACAAACAGGGAGGTGTTGATTTTAGAGAGAACTGGGATCCAATATTTGGAAATCCGATATTTCGCGCCACAATGGGAAAAAATAGATTTGCTTATTTACTAAGGTTCTTGAGGTTCGATGATAAAAATACAAGATCTCTCAGAAAGTCAAAAGACAAACTTGCAACTATTAGAGAACTGTGGGAATGCGTTAATCTAAACTTGAAAAAGTTTTATTTGCCTGGAGAAAATCTAACAATTGATGAGCAGCTAGTACCTTTTCGAGGACGAGTGTCATTCAAACAGTATCTACCCAGCAAACCTGACAAGTACGGTATGAAAATTTGGTGGATCTGTGATAGCAAAACCAGTTACCCTCTGTTTGGTATACCATATCTTGGAAAAGAAGGACCAAATAGAGCGGAAAATTTGGCATACAATGTAGTCAACCAACTATGTGAGCCATACTTCCGTACCAACAGAAATGTTACCTTTTACAATTATTTTACAAGCCTTGAAGTTGCAAAACACTTATCACAAAATGGTCTCACAGTAGTTGGAACTATAAGAAAAAACAAGGCTTGCATACCACCACTTTTTCAACCCAACCGAAATCGCGACATCGAATCTAACGTCTTTGGATTTTCTAATAATATGACTTTGGTGTCGTATGTACCGAAGAGAAATCGTGCTGTTATTTTTTTGTCTTCGATGCATCATAGTAAAAAAATAGACGTTAGCAATAAAAATAAATCTGAAATAAATTTATACTAGAACTGCACCAACTGTTGATACCCTTGATCAAATGGTTCATGAGTATACAGTTCGACGCAAAACAAATAGATGGCCTGTTGCATTTTTTCAAAATGTAGTAGATGTTGTGGGAGTCGCATCACTTGTAATATGGAAAAACATATATCCTACTTGGAACCAACATAAAAAGAACATGCAAAGAAAACTTTTTTTGCGAGAAGTAGCACTTGAGTTGGTAACGCCTCATATACGAAGACGGAACACGAAAGGACTAACGACTTATCACTTAGCAGCCATCAAAGATGTGCTATCATCTGATCCTGCCATTGATCAAGGAGCTGGTCAAGCATCTGAACCTGATTTGAAAAGAAAGAAGCGTTGTCACATTTGCCCCTCAAAAATATCTAGAACTTCCAAGCAGTGCTGCGAGAAATGCAAACGGAATGTCTGTTCTGAACACTCTATAAAAAATATTATTTGTAATGTTTGTTTAAAAAATAAGTAATTAAAGTTAAATAAATAAAATACGTAAGTAAATAATATCAATAAAATGTTTCTCTAATGTATACTTTCATTGTTTTTCTTTAAGTGTCATTAATTGCTTTAATGAGTCCGTTGGACACTACTGGTCAGTTACGTTACAAAAGCATACTGGGTAGTTAAGGGCTAAACGACTGTACATTGAATGCTTTAACATTTCTGAAATATTATTACTTGGATAATTAAATATACATTTTTTATTTTTAAGCTTTTTATACACATGCTCTTTACCAAATAAAAGTACTTGATTTGAATATAAACAAGAGAAACTTATTATTTCGCAATCATCATTTATCTTTCCAGTATACGCACCTGTTTGTATACATGCATACTTTGAAAACCGAGCCGAAATCTACCAGTTCTAATAGTTTAAAACTGCAAACCCCGGTTTTTAATTTCCACGGTTTTGGCAAACCTTAGATCTAATAAATAATAATAAAGCATACTTTGCAATATTCACAATCTTTTGAGCTGGCAGCAGTTTTTTTTAGCAAGTCTGGAGAAATATTTATAATTCTTCAGTACATTTCGAACACTTTCATGTGATACATTTACCCCGCAGTCATTGCTGATTTGCTATGCTAGCTGGTCCTCTAGTGCTAGAATGAGGTTTATCTACAACAATTCTTATGATTTTAGTTGTAATGCGCCGAATAATCTTTTTTTGTGTGCCTGGCGAATGCTTTGGTTCCAATCTACCTTCTTTTTCAGCACGGTTAATAATATAATAAACTCAAGATAGGCAAAAAATATCGATGAATCGATATTTGCGATATATATCGCCGATATTGCAAAAACCGGTATATTGATTGATTCTTGTTTACGACTATCGGGACTCGATATTTCTAAGAGCTCTATATATTTCAGCCATTTTTGAGCTGTACAATTTGGCATCACTACTCTGCGAATCACAGAGGTTATACCACGGTGATAAATTATTAGTACATATTTACTACGGTGATTATAACGCGTCAGTAAATCTATTGTAACGAAATTCCACTGAGGAATTAGAAGATGTTTGATACGGTGGGTATTCCACGGTAATAAATAAATGGTGGAAGTGGAAGCAGGTTAAGAATAGTTTGTGGCTTCTAGGAGAGTAGGCTGTCTTACTACATTTGTTATACCCCGGTATTGGACAATCGGGATCAGGATAGTATTTAAGAGGCTGTGAAGCCAGCCAAGATTGATTTTCAGTAAGGGACAGTAAAAGGTTTGCGTCAGGACATCATTTAATTATATTTAAGTAGACATAAGAGTTGTTATTTGAATACTAAAATTAATTGTAAAAAAAAATGTGTGTGTTATCCTCTTTCAAGGTACAAAACAAATAAATAATTTGTGGCATGATCCTGGACACCAGTGAGCTTACCCCAGCAAAAACAAAACGTCGATACAGTATTTAAAAATAGGGGAGTGATCAATTTATGTTACTATTTATTAATACTTGTATGATCTCTAAGCAAAAAAAGGAAAGACAAACAAACAAGATATGAAAAAAAAGAAGTAACAACTTAAAAACAAACAAAAAATTAATTTATTAATGATCGTATTTCGTTATTGCTTCTTAACTTAACGCACTTAAAACTATATTTACATACATAATTATACATAGGAAAGTATCCTCCTACGTGAAAGTAATTATAGATAGGAAAGTATCCTCCTACATGAAAGTAATTATAAGTGTAAGTGATCTAGTAATAATGTTAAGAATAAACAAATGGCTTTTTAAATAGGCTAGTTTTATTACGGATGTGAATTAGGTAAAAAAGCTAAAACAAAAGGTAGGGAGGGAAAAGGATGCTTCGACCCCCAAAAACCATCAAGTGTGACCACTGTTCCTTTCGATATGTTCGACTTATGTTCACTTATTCCATCTTTCGATGGCACCAGAAGTCATTCGATCGAATACTTTTATTCAAAACAACAAAAAAAAATGTCTATGTTATTGTTGTTTGAAGTACAAGTTGTCGATCGAACGATTTCTGGTGACATAGTGGGACAGGCAGTTATTTTATTTAGATTCAGTTTCCCCATACCGTGGCAAGGAAGTCTTAAATTATTATGTTTCAATTTACAAATTTATTTGTGAGTAATCGGATTATAAAAGGGTCACGAATTCCCCCCACCAGACTGAGAGCTAGCAGTACAAAGACTTCCAATATCGTTCCTGTACCTAATCCGAAAATCAAAATGAAAAAATAAAATTATATTAATTATCATAACACCCCTCACAGATGAAATAACATCACTTCAATCTTTCGACTCATTGGGTTTTTGCATGCATGACCACTACACTCAAAATAGTCCATGCTTAAAAATACGAAACATTTTTTCGTAATTTAATTTTTGTGCAATAAACGAAAATTTTGTACATTTAATGAAAATATTAGTAGGTTCTGCAGGAAAACAGATTTCGTAATTTTACGAATTTTGTTAAGTTACAAAAATTATTTCGTACAATAATTTTCGTAAATAGTACCATATTTTTCGTTTATTTTATTGAAATTAGGAGAAAATAAAACGTTTCTATAATATTAGAAATTTCGTTAAATAAACAAATTTTGTTTTGTTATAATTTTGTTTACAGTACAAAATTATTCCTAAATATACATAAGTTTTGTAGATTTTATTTTATTTTTTAATATTTTCCCCATTTATTTTCCTGTCATTGTATATGTATATTGCATAAAAAATTATTAAACAAAATTTTACTAAAATAACTAAAAACTTATTGTGATAAAAAATTTGTTTTTGGTTTATGCTGCCAAGACAACTGGGACGAACGGCATATCTCGTCCACGGTACACCAACGAAGAATGCGTAACAATTCCTATAATTAATATTTAATTGGTTATTGTATGTGCGAAAAGAGATAGAAAATAGTTTTTTCGTCGTTTATCAGCGTAAGAAACAGAAATAAATCTATCGCAGAGCTCGTTACGCGCGACGAATTTCGTTCGATAGCGTATGCTAATTTTCATATGAACAAATGTGTTTTATTTCTATGACGAAAGTTCCCAACGAAAAATTCGTTGTTCGTCCCAGTTTGAATCGTGATTTTCAGTGCAAAATATGTACTATGTATGTATGCGTGTGTCATGTATCAGGAATACAGAGCCTGTAACAATTCCCCTAATATTATCTTTTTCTTTTTATAATTCTTACATTGATTCGGTCTTGTACATTCCGTAAAGTCTGCCAAGAGAAAGTCGCTATCTTTTGAGGGACAACGAAGGCGTATCAAATATTGATTCGGTCTTGTACATTCCGTAAGGTCTGCCAAGAGAAAGCCGCTGTCTTTTGAGGGACAACGAAGGCGTATAAATATTGATTCGGTCTTGTACATTCCGTAAAGTCTACCAAGAGAAAGTCGCTATCTTTTGAGGGACAACGAAGGCGTATCAAATATTGATTCGGTCTTGTACATTCCGTAAAGTCTGCCAAGAGAAAGTTGCTATATTTTGAGGGACAACGAAGGCGTATCAAATATTGATTCGGTCTTATACATTCCGTAAAGTCTGCCAAGAGAAAGTCGCTATCTTTTGAGGGACAACGAAGGCGTATCAAATATTGATTCGGTCTTGTACATACCGTAAAGTCTGCCAAGAGAAAGCCACATTCTCAGTTCTTGTTGAACCTTTATAGTGAACAGACGTAATAGCGGAATTTTTCTTACATACAAACTAAACAAAAAAAAAAAAATCATACAAAAAATATTCGTAGTGCATATTAACTTTGATAAATAAGCTTTTTTTTTTGCTTTGCTAATATTTTTACACATAGAAATAACAAAAACAAAAAAAAACCGTAAACAAAAAAACATACAAAGTACCCTTGAGGAATACTCTATATGAGTACCCCAAAGGAAAAAAATAGTGAAGTGAGTTCTAACGGCAGAAATGCCTATTTTACTGTGAGTTTTGATGCTCATAATGATAACAATAAAAATAAAAAATCTGATAATAGACTTGCTGTGAGTTCTGAAGCTCTTAATAAAAATAAAAAATCTGATAATAGACTTTTTCTAACGGCAAAACCACAGTTTCGTCAGCGATCAACTTCGCTTTGTCCAATGCCAACTAGTGAATCGTTGACATTATTGCCTAGTACTGAAGACAACAGTAGTACAAAACCAAAGGTACAAGTAGGAATGGACAGATATATAACCATTTTAAAGCGCGGGCGAAGCCCAAATTCTACTAAAATTGGATCCGCCCCAAAGATGTCTAGGGATAACAGCACATCTTCTATCAATCGTCAAAATCGTTTTTCATTATTGCAAGACAAGAACGACAAGCCCGCTGCATCATCGCAAAAGTCTTTTAAGCCACCACCTATTTATCTGAGAGAAAAAAATTCAAACGCGCTTCTAAAAAATCTACTGTCGACCATTGGTGAAAATACTTTTCACATCATTCCAATTAAACGAGGTAATATTGATGAAACTAAAATCCAAATATATGATGAAAAAGATTTCCGAAAAATTGTTAGTGAGTTTGAAAAAAATAAAACAAATTTTTATACATATCAACTTAAGAGTGCTAAAGGCCTACAAATAGTATTAAAGGGCATACATTCATATGTTGAGCCTGAAGAAGTAAAATGTGCACTTATCGAACAAGGATTTAAAGTAAAATTGTTACCAATATAATCAATAGAGAGAAGATTCCCCAGCCTCTATTTCGTGTTGAACTGGAGCCGAATGATATACAGTTAAAGAAAAATGAGACGCACCCAATTTATAGTCTAAAATACCTTTTACACCGAAAAATCACAGTTGAAGAGCCACGTAAGCGTTCAGGTCCCGTACAGTGCCATAATTGCCAAGAATATGGCCGCACAAAAACTTACTGCAAATTACCTACATTTTGTGCTATCTGTGGTGAATTGCATGGTACTGCTAACTGTACCAAGCCAAAAGTACAAGCCGAAAAAAAATGCAGTAATTGTGGAGGTAATCACTCCGCTAACTACAGAGGATGCCCTGTATATTATTTCGTTAAACAGGCTATGGGTCAAAAATCTAAATTAGCTCCAGTTCAATCAGCAAATGCTTACTCCGCCACTCTGCCTCAAACTAGCCAACTAGTTAATTCACGTGTATCGTATGCCGATGCTGCTAAGACTAGTTCTATTCCCACACAAAATGTTCCACCGCCAAGTAATTCAACGAATGCAAACTCTAGCTTTAACTTTAGTCGTCTTGAAGCTACTATTGAGAATCTGGTGCTAACTATAAACAACTTTACAGCAAATATGACTAGCATGATGCAAGAAATGCTGAGAATGCAGAATACTCTGCTTCAAGCATTAGTCAACAAACCATGAACACGTTAAAACTATGTTTCTGGAATGCAAACGGCATTCGCCAACATAAAAATGAACTTGAGCACTTCCTCACGGAAAAAAAAATATTGATATAATGATGGTCTCTGAGACTCACTTGACTTCGAGAAGCTGCTTTAAAATAAATGGTTACACTCTATATGATTCAAAGGACCCGAGAGGGAGAGCATGCGGTGGATCAGCAATTCTAATTAAGTCAAGACTCAAGCACTATATCCTTGAGAACGTTAGTGAAGAATATATGCAAGCTACGAATATTTTCGTAGAAAATTTTTGTGCGAACTTCGTGATATCATCAATTTACTCACCTCCCAGATTTTCAGTTACCGAAGATCAGTATGAGAAGTTCTACAAATCGCTTGGATCTTGTTTCGTGGCAGCTGGTGACTACAATGCAAAACATACGTACTGGGGCTCGCGTCTTGTTACACCTAGAGGTAGAGCGTTGTTTAATACAATTTCAAAAATGGGCTTAGATGTCATTTCGAGTGGGGAGCCTACTTACTGGCCTACTGACGTAAGAAAAATTCCAGATGTTATAGATTTTGGCGTCACGAAAAATATCCATAGGGACTTAATTCACGTAGAGGGCTCTGTAGATCTGTCCTCCGATCACTCTCCCACAATAGTTACAATTTTCAACCCACTAAGGAGTGATTTAACTAACTCATATGCGAAAACGATTAACAGGGTCAACTGGCTAGGATTCAAAAAATATATTAGTAGTCACTGCGTAGAAAACATTCAGCTAAGATCACCTGATGATATTGAATTTAATATTGCCAATCTTAACGAATATATTAAACAGGCTGCTGAACATGCCACTACTTCCTATCCGCAGACTGGCTTTAATAGAATTTATTCTACGGAAATTGAACGTCTTGTATGTGAAAAAAGGAGAGCTAGAAGAGAATGGCAACAACACCGATCACCCCTAAATAAAATCAGACTTAAAGAATGTACTAAACGACTCAAAGAGCTGCTATCGTCGGAAAAGACTGCATTACTGGAAAAGTATTTAGAAGGTCTTGATGTAACGTCAACATCTAATTACTCTTTATGGCGCGCTACTAGAAATCTTAAAAGACCCGTTGATCTCAAATCACCATTGCGTACTTCGACTGGAGGCTGGGCAAGAAGCGATAGTGAGAAAGGTAACTTATTTTCTGAGCATTTAAAATCTGTATTCACTCCCAATTCATGTACGGGTGCTGCCGATTTACCGAGTGTAGTCTCTCTACCCCCTCGTCCCTTAAGGTTTAAGATGCGTGAACTACAAAAAATAGTTGCTGAACTCGACCCTAAGAAAGCTCCAGGTATTGATGGCATTAGTAACAAGATGCTGATGAACTTGCCTCATATTGCAATAAGAATTTTGCTATTTATTTTTAATGCCATTTTACGAATGCAGTATTTTCCACATAACTGGAAACTTGCCAAGATTAAAATGATTCCAAAGCCAGGCAAAGATCTTACCAAGGCTGAGTCATATAGGCCTATAAGCTTACTTTCAACAATTTCAAAGCTTTTCGAAAAGCTGCTCATGACTAAATTGTCCACAATTTTAGCTGATACTGGGTGCATCCCCGACCATCAATTTGGCTTTAGAAGTCAGCATAGCACTATTGAGCAAACGTATAGATTGGTTCAAATTATAAGGAGGACTTTTGAAGAAAAGAAGTACTGTTCTGCCCTTTTTATTGATGTTTCTCAGGCATTTGACAAAGTATGGCACAAAGGCCTAGTTTTAAAATTGAAGACATACCTACCAATAAATATACAAAAGCTTTTGGAAAGTTATATTGTTGTGGAAGGAGACTTCATGAGTTTACCCGAATCTATATCTTCTGGTGTGCCACAGGGTAGTATTCTGGGGCCAGTCTTGTATCTAATATATACTTGTGATATGCCTGTGAGCAATAACATCCACACTTCTACATTTGCCGATGATACAGCCTGTTTGAGTATTCACAAAAATCCTGATGAGGCATCCCGCAATCTCCAAGCACACATTACCCAGCTTGAAATATGGTTGAACTTATGGAGAATTAAAGTCAATGAACAAAAGTGTGTTCATATAACGTTTACCCTAAGAAAAGATACCTGTTCCCCCATTCGAATCAACAATCAAAATATTCCACAACATTCTCAAGTCAAATACCTTGGCATACACCTTGATCGAAGGCTTACATGGAAATATCATATTGACTCTAAGTTAACCCAAATGAAACTTAAATTGACTCAAATATATTGGTTAATTGGCAGAAATTCAACACTCAGCCTAGACTGCAAACTTTTGATATACAAGTCGCTTTTGAAGCCAATATGGTGCTATGGAATTCAGCTGTGGGGCACTGCTTCAGCTTCAAATGTCGAGAGAATCCAACGAAGGCAAAACAAAATTTTACGTTTGATAACATCTGCTCCATGGTACGTTAAAAATTCAAATATTCATCGTGATTTAAATATGCCACTAGTGAGTGAAGAAATTGCAAAATACGCAGGCAAATATTTAACTAAACTCGAGTCACATCCTAATCCGCTTGCCCGTAATATTTTGAGCTTTACTGGACACATCCGCTTAAAAAAAAGGGACACAAGGGCTCTTATACCCAACACTCCAGATGGGACTGCTTAAAAATACTTCTTTTTGATTATCACTACTTATGTATTATTTATAACTATCACTAAGCTTATGTCCGATATTGGTCGGGCCTAATAATTATATTTAGATTTAAGATTTGATTACTTATTGTTAGTTCATTTTTGAAGATACAATAAATAAATTTGTATATGACTTTAAAATTTTTTTATCTCCTTGAATGGGAGTGGAAACTCTAGGTCTTCAAAATTTAATACAACTTCCCCTATATCAATATTCTCACAAGAAATGTTTGCAATATTGTAGTTGCTACAGTTTTATCGTTCTTTGGTATTCATACCGCTATTTACACTCAGGGCCACAATGAGACACCATTTAAATAAACATCAGAATTTTCGATATTTATGCATGCACGTTTCATTGCAATATTTTTTGGGAGAGGGATAAAGCGCGATTCTCTTATTATGGTCGCCTTGTTTATATTAACTTCAAGGGAAGATTTTGAAATCAAAGTCCATCTGCAATCCCTCTATTGAAATTCTTCCATTTTGTTTCTTAGCTCATCGGTCTGTTTCCTGTACATATCCTCTATATGATCAGGCAAAGTCACAAACATCATTTTCGAAATATGTACAAGTTGGGAAACATTCATCTCATCATTCACCATCTTCATATAATCATATGTAAGCTCCATATTAAATTTAATTAGTATGTATCCTGCTGCGTTCATTCAGTTATTTCACTATGGAGCTCTTGACAGATAAAGAAATTCCTCGGGAAACAAGACACCAACATTTTTGTTGAGGAGGATATATGTCTCGATCCTCCGATTGAAGTTATCCTTCTCGTGAGAAAATCACTGATCCGTTCTTGCTGACAACTGGTTTTGTATTTTGTGGTTCTGACATGAGCCATATAGCCATTTGATGGGACCACCTTATCACAATCCTCATAATATTTGTTTTGAAGACGTAGCTTACTAATTTCAAGCATAGCCTTCGACTGGTTACCGTAGAACTGCGTTTCCACATACTCATTTAGCTTTGTTTGAGTCATAAAGACTTTACTGCAGATGGTAAGACTTGCAGTATTCATTTAATTTAATTATATATTTATTTTTTTATTAATTTATATAATTATTTTATTTAAAAAAATTTATTTAATTATTTTTTATACACTATAAACTTGTTTAACAAACAGTAATTAGTTGCAGCACTTTTATAGATTATAAACACTGATTAAGAAATTATTTCTGATTAAGAAATTATTTCTGATTATAAACACTTTAAAAATTTTGTTGGGAGAATAGGATGTGACTTGTTGAGGTATCAGAGCAGACTGATGACAATCTATATTATTTCTTCTACTAATATACTTTATATGAGAATCATGTAGTTGTCAGTCATTAAATCTAATTTCTCTCATGGTATTACGATATATGATGAAATTCATATACTCAGCAACACCCAGACCAAAATCGCTAGCATCAGTTTGGAATATAAAGGTACAGGAAAAATCAGGACACGTGAAAGTAGGTGCTTCTATAAATTTTTGCTTTATTTCCTCAAAAGCTATTTCCTACAATTGTAAAGTAAAGTAAAATATACTGAAATGAAAATATCTATCACAAGTTCATTACCCCTATTGACAAAACTCTATTGATTAACCTGATGAGATTGAAAATATTTAATACCTGAAATGCACTTGTACATATAAAATCTATGCCAACACAATAATTTTCTATCTCCATCAGAATAGCAACGCCGATAACTTAGAAAACATATATATAGTCATATGTAAATATGTACGAAGAAGTGTTGATGTAATTGACACAAGCAATAACATAACATAATAACATTATTTAAAGCAAAAATAGATACGATCACATTGCATCACTCCAACAACATATACATATGTAAATACATTACTAACTACGTACCTCTCCACCGCATTCCAAACAACTATTAGGGTTGATACTACCTGCAGCTAATATATTGTTTCCCCAGAGATCCCAAAAATAAATACATGCATACAATAACCATACATACGTATAGCAACGACAAACCAAAGTCTATCAAATAACGATCACTATATACACACAAATATACATATCCCTCGTCACTACCCTGCAGTCCGACTGGGACCAAGTGTCTTCGGATGAACACTAAAATTCTAGTGAGAATTTTATTACAATAAGTTTTCTTTTATCCGTCAGTATAAAAGAAAGAGAGAAAACAGATGATGGAATTGTCAACATAAATACATTTTTGTGTATGTAAATTATAGAAATGTACCAGTAACTAAATGTCTGGTTGGTATGTCTCCATGTTCCCATGAGAACTACGTAGTCACTACCTAGTAGTGTTGTTAATTATTCTTATTTTATATTTGTTCGAATGAAATTTCATGATTTTTTTCTTGTTCCAACAGACGAATAATTTGGAACTTTTGTTCGAATATTCGAACGAATAAAGCATAAAAAAATGAGTTCGAATAATTTGAAAAAATTTGCAAAAAATTACACGCATGTATATTAAGCTATGTACACACGGTTGTCAGATCTTACAATATTGCCAGTAAAATGTGCTCAAAATTTCTTACAACCGTGTGAACTGGCAATTTTTGTCAGACGTCGTTGCCAGAAAAAGCATTGTCAGTCCACTGCAAGACTAGCAGCTGAAAACAAATTGTCAGACATCTTACAATCGTGTGAACACATTGCTAAATTATTGCCAGATATTTGTCCGATATTTTAATATTGTCAGATGCGCGAAGTTTATGCATCTGACAATGGCGTCATTGTAAGAGAATTATTTCTATGGGCAACACTGTACACGCTTGATTTTAAAGAAAAAATATATTATAAAATATATGCAGCCAAAATCATTGCAGTTGCTTCTTTATGGTCCATAATAATTTCTTTTTTCACTTTTTACATTTAACACTACCACAAACGATTGATATTTAACAATTGCTAACAAGTGTTTTGAGTCTGGCAACGCATAACAACATGTCTAACAATTTTTGTATGACAACCGTGTGAACTCACAATTTTTTCACTGGCGATTTTGTCAGATGAATTTATTGTCATACAACCGTCTGGCAGTAAATTGTTAGATTTTCTGACAAATTTATACAACCGTGTGAACTGGCAATCTACCTTTTGCTGGCAATTTCTCATTGTCAGTACATTGTCAGCTCATTGCCAGATCTGACAATATTGTAAGATCTGACAATCGTCTGTACATAGCTTTAGTTTAACTTTTTTGTATTAACAAACAAAAAATAGTTCATTACACAAGAAAAACAAATAATTTTAATAATACACAATATACATTAAGCATTTTTTCAGGAAATTTCATGAATTTTGTTGCACAAAACTTTTTCAGTTTGATAATTGCAGCGCTATAAAGAGAATTTGATATAAAAAAGGACTGAGAATGAATCTCTGATTCATATTTGGTGACTTTTTGATATGAGTTGCTCCTCCAGCGCTCCTAATGACAAATAAAAATTTTTCATGAAACTTATTTCAGAGAAACTTAGAAATATTAATTTTTATTTTTTTTTTTAATACATATTTTTTATTTATTGTATCTTCAAATATGAACTAACAATAAGTATTCAAATCTTAAATCTAAAATCTAATTATTAGGCCCGACCACTGTCGGACATAAATAAAAATAAAAATTATTTTCAGTCAGTCCCATCTGGAGTGTTGAGTATAAGAGCCCTTGTATCCCTCTTTTTTAGGCGGATGTGTCCAGTAAAGTTCAAAATATTACGAGCAAGCGGATTAGGATGTGACTCGAGTTTTGTTAAATATTTGCCAGCGTGTTTTGCAATTTCTTCAGTCACTAGTGGCATTTTTAAGTCACGATGTATATTAGAGTTTTTTATATACCATGGAGCCGATGTTATTAATCGCAAAATTTTATTTTGCCTTCGTTGGATTCTCTCGACATTAGAAGCTGAAGCAGTGCCCCATAGTTGAATTCCGTAGCACCATATCGGTTTCAAAAGTGACTTGTATATCAAAAGTTTGCAATCTAGACTGAGGGTTGAATTTCTACCAATCAGCCAATGTACCTGAGTTAATTTTAGTTTCATTTGGGTTAACTTAGAGTCAATATGGTGTTTCCAAGTAAGCCGTCGATCAAGGTGTATACCAAGATATTTCACATGAGTATGTTGAGGGACAACTTGATTGTTAATCTGAATGGGCAAACACGTATCTCTTCGTAATGTATATGTCACTTGAACACACTTTTGTTCGTTTACCTTAATTCTCCATAAGTTTAACCATAGTTCCAGCTGGGTAATGTGTTCTTGAAGATATCGGGATGCCTCGTAAGGATTTTCATGCATACTAAGGCAGGCTGTATCATCAGCAAATGTGGAAGTGTGGATATTGCTGTTCAGAGGCATATCACAAGTATAAATCAAATACAAAACTGGCCCCAGTATACTCCCCTGTGGCACACCGGATGAGATAGTTTCAGGCATGCTCATAAAGTCTCCTTCCACAACAGTGAACTTGCGGGCAGTAATGTAACTTTCCAAAAGACTTACAACGTTTATTGGCAGGTATGTTTTTAATTTTAAAATTAAGCCTTCATGCCACACTTTATCAAATGCCTGAGAAACGTCGATAAACAGCGCAGAACAATACTTCTTTTCTTCAAATGTTCTTCTTATAAATTGGACCAATCTATGAGTTTGTTCAATGGTGCTATGCTGACTTCTAAAACCAAATTGATGGTCCGGTATGCACCCACTATTAACTAGAATTGGGGACAATTTTGTCATGAGCAGTTTTTCGAAAAGCTTTGACATTGTTGATAGGAGACTTATTGGCCTGTATGACTCAGCCTTGGTAAGGTCTTTGCCCGGCTTTGGAATCATTTTAACTTTGGCAAGCTTCCAGCTATTTGGATAATACTGCAGTCGTAAAATGGCGTTAAAAATAAATAACAGTATTCTAATTGCAATACGAGGCAACTTTATTAGCATCTGGTTACTAATTCCATCAAAACCCGGAGCTTTCTTTGGGTTGAGTTCAGCAATTAGTTTATGCACATCACGCGTCTTAAACTTTATTTGTTGAGGGGGTAGAGCGACTACATTTGGCAAATCAATTACACCAGTACATGTGTTTGGGGTAAATACGTATTTTAAATGGGCAGCAAATATGTTACCTTTTTCAGTATCGCTTCTTGCCCAACCTCCGGTAGATGTGCGCAGAGGTGGTTTAAACTCAACGGGTGTTTTAAGCATTCTAGCAGCACGCCATAAAGAGTAATCAGATGCTGGTGTGACATCAAGATTTTCCAGATAGTTTTTAAGAGATGCAGTTTTTTCATGTGCAAGCAGTCGTTTAGTGCACTCTTTAAATCTAATTTTATTCTGGGGTGATCTGTGCTGTTGCCATTCCCTTCTAGCTCTTCTTTTTTCACATACGAGACGTTCAATATCTGTAGAATATAGTCTATTAAACCCAGTCTGCGGATGGGAGGTAGTGGCATGTTTAGCAGCCTGCTTAATATTTTCGTTAAGATTGGCAATGTTAGATTCAACATCATCAGGTGTTCTTAGTGTAATGTTTTCCGTGCAATGACTACTAAGATATTTTTTGAATCGCAGCCAATTTACACGATTTATCAAATTCGCATATGGGTGAGGTAAATCACTTCTTAATGAGGTACAAATTGTAACGATCGTGGGAGAGTGATCGGACGAGAGATCTAGGGAAGCTTCAATTTGAATTACATCCCTAGAGATATTTTTCATAACGCCAAAGTCTATTACATCCGGAATTTTATGTATGTCAGTAGGCCAATAAGTGGGCTCCCCACTTGAAATGACATCCAAGCCCATTTTGGAAATTGTATTGAACAACGCTCGACCTCTGGGTGTAATAAGACGCGAACCCCAGAACGTGTGTTTAGCATTATAGTCGTCAGATGCTACGAAACAAGGACCCAGAGATTTGTAAAAATCCTCGTATTGATGCTCAGTAATTGCGAATCTAGGAGGAGAGTAAATTGATGATATGACAAAATTATTGGAAAAATTTTCAACACAAATATTCGTTGCTTGTAAATGTTCTTCACAAATGTTATCAATAATATAATGCTTGAGTCTTGACTTTATTAAAATTGCTGATCCACCGCATGCTCTTCCTCTCGGGTCCTTTGAATCATATAAGGTGTAGCCATAAATTTTAAAAAGGCTTCTCGAAGTCAAATGAGTCTCAGAGACCAACATTATATCAATATCTTTTTCCGTGAGGAAGTGCTCAAGTTCATTTTTATGTTGGCGAATGCCGTTTGCGTTCCAGAAACATATTTTTAACATGTTCATGGTTTATTAACTAAAGCTTGAAGCAGAGTATTCTGCATTCGCAGCATTTCTTGCATCATGCTAGTCATATTTGTTGTAAAATTAGTTATAGTTTGCACCAGATTATCAATAGTAGCTTCAAGGCGATTGAACTTAAAATTCGAATTTGTATTTGTTGAATTATTTGGAGGTGAAACATTTTGTGTATGAATAGAATTTGTCTTAGCAGCATCGGCATACGATACACGGGAACTAACTGGTTGGCTCACTTGCGTAAAATTGGCTGATAAAGCGTTTGCTGATTGAGCTGGGGCCGATTTAGGTGTTTGCCTCATAGTCTGTTTGACGAAAGAGTACACAGGACAACCTCTGTAGTTAGCGGTGTGATTTTCTCCACAATTACTGCATTTTTTGTTACTTTGATGTTTCGGTTTATTGCAACTAGCAGTGCCGTGTAACTCGCCGCACACAACACAAACAGCAGGTAATTTGCAGTAAGTTTTAGTATGGCCATATTCTTGACAATTATGGCACTGTACGGGTCCTGAACGCTTGTGTGGTTCTTCAACGGTTATTTTTCGATATAAGAGATATTTTAAATTATATATTGGATGGGTCTCACTTTTTTTCAATTTTATATCATTTGGCTCAAATTCAACGCGAAATAGAGGTTGAGGGATCTTTTCCCTATTTATTATGTTCGATACATTTTTTACTTTAAAGCCCTGGAGGACGAGAGCATCTTTTACTTCTTCGGGAGCAACATAGGAATCTATGCCCTTCAACACAATCTGCATACCTTTAGCACTCTTGAGCTGATATGTGTAGAAATTTGTTTTACATTTTTCAAGTTCAGAAACCATTGTGCGAAAATCTTTTTCTTCATAAATTTGAATTTTTGTTTCATCAATATTACCACGTTTTATTGGAACAATGTGAAATTTATTCTCACCAATGACCGAAATTAATTTCTTAATAAGAGCGTTTGAATTTTTTTCTCTCAAATAGATTGGCGGCGGCTTGGAGGTTTTGTTCGCAGATTCAGCGGGTTTGTCATTGTCATCTTGCAACATTTTAAAACGGTTTTGCCGATTAGTAGAGGATGCGCTGTTATCCCTAGACATTTTTTAGAGCAGATGCAATTTTAGTAGAATTTGGGCTTCGCCCGCGCTTTAAAATTGTAATGTATCTGTCCATTCCGACTTGGACCTTGGGTTTTGGGCTGCTTTTATATTCAGTGACAACTTGTTTAAGTGATGACCACGAGCCCGAAGCAGATGATATCGCTGAGTTAAATGTAGAAGTACTAGGTAATAATGTCAACGATTCACTAGTTGGCATTGGGCAAAGCGAAGTTGATCGCTGACGAAACTGTGGTTTTGCCGGTAGAGAAAGTCTGTTATCAGATTTTTGATTTTTATTAAGAGCTTCAGAACTCACAGCAAGTCTATTATCAGATTTTTTATTTTTATTGTTATCATTATGAGCATCAAAACTCACAGTAAAATAGGCATTTCTGCCGTTAGAACTCACTTCACTATTTTTTTCCTTTGGGGTACTCATATAGAGTATTCCTCAAGGGTACTTTGTATGTTTTTTTTGTTCACGGTTTTTTTATACCCTTTACCAAAAATGGAAAAGGGTATATATAGGTTTGTCATTCCGTGTGTAATTTCCATAATTTTAATTTGCGACCAAAAAAATATATATATTCTGGGTCCTTATGAATAGCGAAGACGAATAAGCGATGTCCGTCTGTCCGTCCGTCCGTCTGTCCGTCCGTCCGTCCGTCCGGTGTACGTGAAATCGGTTTTCCGAAGCTCTCAGAAAAGCTAGAGACTTCGTTCTTGGACTGATGTATCAGAAATGGTCCAGCTTAGATTGGTATTGAAATTCAGCAAAATCGGGCAGACGATTGCAGAGCTGGAAAACGTAAACTATATTTTGCCATATAAAAGTAACTACCGAAAACAAATTTTTATTTTTTTTAATAAATAAATTTATTTTACACTTCAGTACGACTAAAATTGGTATTTTAAATTAAAATAAATATAAAAAAAATTAAAAAGACGTTTCCAGGGTTGGAAAACTTTAACTTTTTGTGTTATGTAAAATTAACTATGTCTAAAACTATATTAGTATTTTCTCGAGAACTGTAAGAGCTACAGACCTGAAATTTGGACACAGTGTGTAGACCTTCGGCCGCTACAACAACAAATACATGAGAATTGGAAATTAAAGGGTGTTCCAAAACGAGCAACGAAAAATTTTAAATCCCATGTAATATACATACAATTATATGTATATACACTTGAAATTTGTAAGGTTAGTGTATTTTTATACAGACTACAAAAATTAATACTAAAATTTCCAAAAATTTAAATTAAAGGGTGTTCCATCAGTTAACGCAATTTTCACTATGCAATTTTGACAACTTGCTGTATCTAGCAAAAAAAAAACCTAAAAACAGAAAAAAATCGCCAAAATGAAAAAAAAATCGCCAAAATGAAAAAAATCGCCAAAACGAAAAAAAAAACCCAAAACCAGAAAAAAATCGCCAAAATGAAAAAAAACTCCTAAATAAAAAAAAAAACCCAAAAACAGAAAAAAATCGCCAAAATGAAAAAAAATCGTCAAAATGAGAAAAATCTACAAAATGAAAAAATCCCAATAACAGAAAAAAATCACCAAAATAAAAAAAACCTCCAAAAACAGAAAAAAGATCGTCAAAACGAGAAAAAAGCGACAAAATTGAAAAAATCGTTTAAACTGAAAAAAAACTTCAAAAAAGCCTACATTTCGTGCGCGATTCAAAGTCGCACTTTACTGAAGTTTTTAATATTAAAGGAATTAAAAGAAACTAATAAGCAGATTTTGTAAAAAATTTTGTCTCTAAACGTTTCAAATTTGTATGAAAAATAACGAAAATTCTTTTCAAAAAATATTTTTTCCATACAAATTTCAAAACGAAAAAATCGTTTGAATTTGCAAAATCTGACCTTAAGTCTTTCCTAATTTCGTTTTTGCTTTTTTCACTTAACATATTTTATGTATTTTTTAAAGAACTAGATTGGTATCAATAATCAAAAAAATCCAAAATTATGACTCCAGGGTTGGAAAACTCACACTTTTTGTGTTATATAAAATTAAATAGGTATAAAAATTTTTTTCTTTTTCTTTATAAATTGAATATATTTTATGCTTCTGAAAGAAAATTACAGCTCCAAAGATGGAAACTTAAAAAAAATGATAAATTTTTTCACAAAACAAATATGTATGTATGTGTCTGTATACTATATATATGTACGTACGTTGGTAAAGGGTATATAAGATTCGGCACAGCCGAATATAGCACTCTTACTTGTTTTGTTTTTGTTACTTCTATATGTAAAAATATTAGCAAAGCAAAAAAAGGCTTATTTATCAAAGTTAATATGCACTACGAATATTTTTTGTATGCTTTTTTTTTTGTTTAGTTTGTATGTAAGAAAAATTCCGCTATTACGTCTGTTCACTATGAAGGTACAATAAGAATGAGAAGAAATATTAATAAATAAAAATTTTAATAACAGAAATTAAAAATTTTAAAAACTTCCGACGAAGTTGAACTCTGTGTTTCACTAATATTATTGAAGTAACAGAATCGCAAAAAAGAAGAAGAGTAAATTAATATATAGAAAATTTATAACTTCCAATCGACTACATTGATTTTCTTCAAGTATAGACTAGGAAATATACAATCACGTCACCTTTCAAAAACAAATTATAATCGGTCAAACCGTTTGGAACTGCGGCGTCAAAAACACAGATTCAACAGAATATATCTATAAATAGATCCCAGTAAAAAAAGACACTCCAAAAAAGTCATGAAAATGTAGAGTTTGCGATCTGGAAGTAGTGCAAATTTCCATCCGATCTAATGATTTTTACATAGGGTTGTCATTGCAAGAAGTTCTCTTTTTCAATGCCTGGTCACCGAATTGGAAGCGATTTTAAGAAAAATTTCCTTTTTTGTATTCTATGATAATATTTTCGTCTAGCAAAATTTGTAAACAGTTACCTATTTTGACAATTCGTTTCTGTTTATAGGAATTTAAACGCGAAACAGTATTTTCATCTTAATTTAAGCAAATAACTTCAAAATTTTAGACCAAAATTAGTTCATAAGTTTCTTCAAAAAATCGATTATTTTATAATTCTGGTGAGTAATTTCTAAGACTATAGAGGAATTACAAGGTTTTGTATGACTAAAATAAACTTCTAATTGGTTTTCTACTAACTATCGGCAAATTAAAAATATCGATTTTTTGGAAGCAATGAAAATGTAGTTCCTTTAGAATGACTTCCAATTTTTTTTACTGGGATGTGTTATCTTCTAAACGGCTAGACCAATTTTCTTCAAACATACCCTGCAGGAAATGGAACTGACACAAGACTAGTCACGTGACCGGTCCCCAAGTGATAGGGACCAGTCCGAGTTCTAACACTTCCTATGAAGCGGACCAGTCACTTTTACATGGGGATGGCCTAGGATGGGGTTAATTGATACTTTGTATGCACCTTGTGACTTGTCACTGAACTATCCCATAGGGACCTATTCGATGTATAATAATATAAATTATTTATAAATAAAATTTCGACATTTAACTGTAACAATTAACGCTTATATATTTTTTTATTGTTACAAATGCAATAACATTTTTTTTTAATTTTATTTTTAATCTGAAAATTTTTTGAGATTCGAACCGACAACCTCGTGCAGGCTGGCACACTACCCACTCGACCACAGGGCCACTCATATTTCAAAAGTATAAATACCATTTAAGCTTAGATTAATATCTAAGTATAGTTACGGGACTGATCCCAGAGTCACATTGAAGGGAGAAATTAACATTACATTTACACTATTTGATAGGTCCTGTGTTCGACCACATCGAACATGTTCAGTGCAGTTTACTACAATACTAGACCGAGTCCGAATTAAATTGGCTCAAGATCAAGACGATACACCACGAAAATGATCAATATGCCACCATTTAAACGATGTGACTTTTTTCACCATACACTACTACGTACTTTTGATAACACCCACATTATCTCCAGTTATAGGACGAGTACATTTGGATCAATTGTCACCAAATTTTCTGCAGGGTAGCTAAGAACACTCTCAATCAAGTCAACTTTCAAAGCGGTCCAGCCGGTTGGTCTGTACGTGAGTGAACTCGTACATACATACAAAAATATACACAGACACACACTACAAACTTATAACACCCCTTTATTGGTCTGGAGTTAAAATCCGACACACATTTATATATATTTACAAGCATTTTTATACCCTTTACCAAAAATGGAAAAGGGTATATATAGGTTTGTCATGCCGTGTGTAATTTCCATAATTTTAATTTGCGACCAAAAAAATATATATATTCTGGGTCCTTATGAATAGCGAAGACGAATAAGCGATGTCCGTCTGTCCGTCCGTCCGTCTGTCCGTCCGTCCGTCCGGTGTACGTGAAATCGGTTTTCCGAAGCTCCCAGAAAAGCTAGAGACTTCGTTCTTGGACTGATGTATCAGAAATGGTCCAACTTAGATTGGTATTGAAATTCAGCAAAATCGGGCAGACGATTGCAGAGCTGGAAAACGTAAACTATATTTTGCCATATAAAAGTAACTACCGAAAACAAATTTTTATTTTTTTTAATAAATAAATTTATTTTACACTTCAGTACGACTAAAATTGGTATTTTAAATTAAAATAAATATAAAAAAAATTAAAAAGACGTTTCCAGGGTTGGAAAACTTTAACTTTTTGTGTTATGTAAAATTAACTATGTCTAAAACTATATTAGTATTTTCTCGAGAACTGTAAGAGCTACAGACCTGAAATTTGGACACAGTGTGTAGACCTTCGGCCGCTACAACAACAAATACATGAGAATTGGAAATTAAAGGGTGTTCCAAAACGAGCAACGAAAAATTTTAAATCCCATGTAATATACATACAATTATATGTATATACACTTGAAATTTGTAAGGTTAGTGTATTTTTATACAGACTACAAAAATTAATACTAAAATTTCCAAAAATTTAAATTAAAGGGTGTTCCATCAGTTAACGCAATTTTCACTATGCAATTTTGACAACTTGCTGTATCTAGCAAACCGTAAGAGCAAAACTCTTGAAATTTTTAAAAACGGTAAAACTAAAAAAATTATAAAATCGCCAAACCGAAAAAAATCGCCAAAAACAAACAAAAAATCGCCAAAACCAAAAAAGCACCAAATAAAAAAAAAAATTTCTAAGACTAAAATAAATCGCATTATACGGAAAAATTGCTAAAATGACAAAAACAATCGGCAAAAGGAAAGAAAATCGCCAAAATTAAAAAAATCACCGAAATGAAAAAAAATCGCCAAAACGAAAAAAAAACCTAAAAACAGAAAAAAATCGCCAAAATGAAAAATAAATCGCCAAAATGAAAAAAATCGCCAAAACGAAAAAAAAACCCAAAACCAGAAAAAAATCGCCAAAATGAAAAAAAAACTCCTAAATAAAAAAAAAATCCAAAAACAGAAAAAAATCGCAAAAATGAAAAAAAATCGTCAAAATGAGAAAAATCTACAAAATGAAAAAAATCCCAATAACAGAAAAAAATCACCAAAATAAAAAAAACCTCCAAAAACAGAAAAAAAATCGTCAAAACGAGAAAAAAGCGACAAAATTGAAAAAATCGTTTAAACTGAAAAAAAAACTTCAAAAAAGCCTACATTTCGTGCGCGATTCAAAGTCGCACTTTACTGAAGTTTTTAATATTAAAGGAATTAAAAGAAACTAATAAGCAGATTTTGTAAAAAATTTTGTTTCTAAACGTTTCAAATTTGTATGAAAAATAACGAAAAATCTTTTCAAAAAATATTTTTTCCATACAAATTTCAAAACGAAAAAATCGTTCGAATTTACAAAATCTGACCTTAAGTCTTTCCTTATTTCGTTTTTGCTTTTTTCACTTAACATATTTTATGTATTTTTTAAAGAACTAGATTGGTATCAATAATCAAAAAATCCAAAATTATGACTCCAGGGTTGGAAAACTCACACTTTTTGTGTTATATAAAATTAAATAGGTATAAAAATTTTTTTCTTTTTCTTTATAAATTGAATATATTTTATGCTTCTGAAAGAAAATTACAGCTCCAAAGATGGAAACTTAAAAAAAATGATAAATTTTTTCACAAAACAAATATGTATGTATGTGTCTGTATACTATATATATGTACGTACGTTGGTAAAGGGTATATAAGATTCGGCACAGCCGAATATAGCACTCTTACTTGTTTAATATGTCATTGATTTCTTTTAAAAAATCATTAAGAAACTCGTAGCTTGAAGATGATTCTGTTTTTTACTTTTAATAAAGGAACATGTAGAAAAGTTTCTTTCGCAGATTGTTAATTTTCATTAAATTATTGGATAGGAAACCTGAGGAATACACACAGAGAAAACAGATTCGTTGAGACAACCGAATTTGTTGCCAATCGAATTTTGGCGGTTGCACCAACTATCATATAATTCTCGTATGACGAATGCAATTTGATTGTGGTACCCTATATATTTTAATTATAACCCTTAACCAAATAGTTGCAGCAACAGAAAAAATTGGTCACCAGTATGGATTTTGAAATAAAAGTTATTCTTGCTACCGAAAATATGGTTAGTATAACTAAAACAATATCATAATTGGTACCTGTGAAAGAAAAATTGGAATTCCTTGCTGAAATAAAATAAGCAAAAAACGCAAATAAAAATACACAATTTAAGAAATTTATTATTTAACATATTGCCATAAGTTTATTTTAATTGAAATTTATTTATTTGGTGAAGCATGTCTATATGCATTTCTTCAACCACACATTTTAAACAGCCACAAACCTGTTATCTTATGCACAGACTTTCAAAAACCATTTGAGAATTCATAAATCATAATATCTTTGAAAGACAAAAAAGTTAATTTTTAATTTGCTGCTACGAGTAAAAACTCAACCTATGATATTTAACTCAACCTCTAGTTAGTTGCAGCAACTGATAGAAAGTATTTATTTCAACCTTAATATAGAACGACTATTTTTTAGTTGCCAATACCAAAAGTTGGTAGTAAAATCCAATTCGTATTTTATTCGGTTGTGTTAACCAATCAGATAATTAGTCACGACAAAAGCATACGCTCGGTTGATGCAATCAATTTAAGAATTGTCAGAATCATATCTTTATTACAATTATGCCCTTAGGGCAATAAACATGGATTGTTTTTTTGGATTAACAGAAAATTTATTGCGTGAACTGAAATATAGTTTATGCAAATGATATTTTATTGGACTAACCATTTTCCAACTAATCTTTTTTCTGGGTGCATTTAATGACTTTTTACGTCGTTTAATAATTCGGCTTTTGATTATAGAAAAGCACTTATTTTTTCAGAACTCTTTATCGGGAATTGTAATTCCAATTTCATTAAAGACGCATTATCTTTTCCCTGCAAGAAAGCAATAGATGCGTTTAGCGATCATATATGTACATACAAACAAGCTTACAAAAGTATTTATAATTTGGAATTATTTGATTACTTAAGATCCTATTGTTAATAAATTAAAAAGGATTGAAATGTAAAATACTTTTTTAGCAAAGTAGTTATGGAAATTGTTCGAATATTCGACAAAAATGTTTCGAATAATTTTTTATTCTAAATTGAAAATTTTTGTTCGTTCGAACAAAAATGATAAAAAGTTTTTCGAATATTCGAACAATTTTTGTTCGAATGACAACACTACTACCTAGTCAATTGTTTTAGAATTACTAGTAGGTTTTCAATGACAAGCACATGCTAAATATCTAAACTACAAAGTATTGTATGGGGTATAATTATAGAGTAGTACTGCTGACAAAGTAAAACATGAATCAGGTATAATGTGGGGACTTTTGCAAAATAAATGGTAATAAATCTGGAACTTCTAAACTACTGACTGGCTTTATATGAAACTTCGAACATCCGTAGAAGAGAACTTAAGCTTTATAACAAATGACCTGGCAGCCATCTGGCTTAAGCTAAACAGGAGTTACAGTGGGCCTAAGTTGACAACATAATACTAAAAAAATTCTGAGGCTTGTACCTTTTAGAAAAATTATCCGATTTTTATGAGATAAAGCACTTTGAACTAATCTCAACATTTTTAAGAAATAATGTCCTCAGATGCGTTTTCGTATCTCTCATAACTTAAAAGATATTTGACTTTTAACAAAAAAAATTTTTTTTTGCCTTGACTTTTTTTTAGTATTTCACCTACAACTTTTTAGTCTATAGTTGGATTTTAAATCAAAAGACAGCATTAAATTTGCAATAAAATTTTAAATAAAAGTAAGTAAAAAACTTATTAATATCTGCAGTCGTGAAATCGGGAAAAGGCATGTTTTTTTAAGAAAAAGCATCTTCATTATTTTAAATTTTGTGAAAAACTTTGGATAACACATGCACTTTAAAACTGCATAACGCTAAAAACAATCTATTGAAAATATGCTAAGAGCTAATTATTTTGTATTTTCGGAATGCGCCCTACATTCAGCAGTGTTCGAAAATTGCTAATTTTAAAAATATTTTTTGTGCTTATGCGATTATAAAAAGTTGTGACGGTCGACTTTGAAAGTTTTAACTAAAGCATTTCATTGCTACGATAGTTTGCAGCATGCCTAATTTAAGTTCTTGACAGCCTTTTCATAAATGCGAACATACACGCAAATTTTCTGAAAAAAGTAAAAATTTTGGAAAAATGTTGTTTTGTACCATAACAAATAGATATATATGTATATAGAAATAATTTTCTTTTCTTATGTTGGCAGTTTTAGCTTTCATATGAGTCTTTTTACTTCGCCTGAGAAAATTATTCCAATATAATTAACTGATCTCGAGATATTCCGATTGTAGGGCGCAATTCAAAAAACATGTAGAATGCGCTTAACTTTTTTCCCTTTATTCACACATCAGCTGTTTAAAACTTTTATGAATTCTGAAATTCAACCTAAATAGAAAAACAAAAATAAATTTAGAATTTAAGAAATTTATTATTCGACATATTGTCAAGTCCATTCCAATTTGAAATTTATTTGCTGGTGGTTCAGCGATGTCTATATGCATTTCATTGTTGCTGTAACAAATCGTCAGTAGACTTCAACCACACATTTTGAACAGTCACAAACCTCTTATCTTATGTACAGAATTTGTGAATTCTCAAATAGTTTTTGAAAGTCTGTACATAAGATAAGAGGTTTGTGACTGTTCAAAATGTGTGGTTGAAGTCTACTGACGATTTGTTACAGCAACAATGAAATGCATATAGACATCGCTGAACCACCAGCAAATAAATTTCAAATAAATTTAGAATGTTATCCAATAAGTATATGCAATAAAAAATATTTATGGTAATTATACCATATGATTTTCTATGTAAGTGTAGTTAATGCTAATAACAGGTAAGCATTTAACGAATATCAACACACATTTTTGATGGATTTAAAAAAGGTTTTCGCGCATTATCTTACAGCGACATCGGGTGGTGCTACCTGATTATGCCACTAGTTAAAATAAATAACACTTCACAGTGCAAGGTAATTAGACAAAATTAGCAAAGGTGCTTATAAAGTATGTTGTATTGTATAAACAATTTGAAAAGTATTATTTGTATGTATTGTTTTTTTTATTATTAGTTACCAAGAGATAATCTATTTAATATTGCGCGATAACTAAGAAAAACTAAATAAAGTATTTATTTTTAAATTACATGTTTTAGCTATGTTAATTACCATCATTTTACAATTTATTTATTTCAATTATTTTTAAGAAAACAATCCGAAATATCGAAGCTTAAGAGGTTATTTATTTGAACTGCTTCACTGTCGTCTTTCTCTATTTCTTCAGTTATCATTGGTAACCATTTCAATCGTATTGCTTGTAAAACTGGATCTGAGGATAACAATAAGTGAAGCATTAAATCATAATTTTCTACTAATTTTGAACACTTTCGACTATTAAATACTATGTACTGCTTTACATCTCTGTTCCTTGCTTCTTGAGCTTCTTCTGTAAGTTCTCCCAGAGGTAGGATGTTGGTTTCAATGATTTCTTTTCCATGAGATAATGTACAGTTGGCGTCATCAATATCCACGGATATACATTTTTTATCAGTACTTTTGTTTCATTAGCAAAAACATAAAATTTTTCTGCATTGATTTGCTTTTTACTGTTAATATTTGCCAGTATTATTTTGAAGTTCCTTATTAGTTTTTTATCCATGCCGGTTATCAAGGATGTGGTCTCAGGATCCTCAAAAAAGCGTCTAGCAGTGTTTCCATTATTCGAGTTACCATAACCGTTAATTGGCTTATCAATTATAAGCCCATGCTTTCTTAATTAATTTTGTATCCTTTTCTTCTCAGTTCTTCGTGTCTCTGCTAAGTCTTTGTTGTTTCGTGAGGAGACAGTTTTATTACCTTTGATATTTCTATATTTTATATCATATGATAGATGCAAGCAATACTCCATAAATCTAATGCGAGCATGAAGTGGGGACATTCCAAACTTAAGGGCTTCCTCTTTTATAGTTTCATCAGATTTATCTTCAAACTCCCACATTGCATTTCCAGTATGACTTGGTAGTCGTTAGGGCATTGGCAACTTTCCCATCTATGATAGTCAATTGTAAATCAAATGTGACATTTATAATGCAGTCAGAAATTTTTACTGCAATGCTTGGTTAGTTCCTTATTTCTTCTGATATAGTAACTACAATATTTTGAACCTGCGTTTTTATACAAGAACCCTGCGTTTTTATACAAGAACCCTGCGTTTTTATACAATACAGCATACTTTATAAGCACCTTTGCTAATTTTGTCTAAACACCTTGTACTGTGAAGTGTTATTTATTTTAAGTAGTGGCATAATCAGGTAGCACCACCCGATGCCACTGTAAGATAATGCGCGAAAACCTTTTTTAAATCCATCAAAAATGTGTGTTGATATTTGTTAAATGCTTACCTGTTTTTAGCATTAACTACACTTACATGGAAAAACATATGGTATAATTACCATAAATATTTTTTATTGCGAAAAATATACTTAGACTTATTGGATAACATTTTAAATTAATTTTTGTTTTCTATTTAGGTTGAATTTCACAATTCATTAAAATTTTAAACAGCTGATGTGTGAATAAAGGGAAAAAAGTTAAGCTCATTCTATATATTTTTTTTAATTGCACCCTACAATCGGAATATCTCGAGATCAGTTTATTATATTGGAATAATTTTTTCAGGTGAAGTAGAAAGACTTATACAGAAGTCAAAAAGGCCAACATAAGAAAAGAAAATTATTTTAATATATATATTTTATGGTACAAAAAAATTTTTCCAAAATTTTTACTTTTTCAGAAAATTTGCGCATATGTTCGCAGTTATGAAAAGGCTGTCAAAGCTTTTTTGTAAAAGATTGCAAATTAAGCATATGGCGTGGACGTAGCTGATCTACTGTAAGCACAACGTTTCTCGACAATAACAACAAAAGCTGTAAACAAAAGTACATATATACATTAGAGTGGCCGTTAGTTGTTTGGAGAATTGTTTTTTCACCCCCCAAATCGGTTCAGTGCTATGTAAAAAAAATACAAAAAATTTTATACCGATAAGTTGTGTTTTAGGGGGTGCGTGCGTCCGGCCTTCAAGCCTATTTGTCAATGTAATCTCTTGCATATTTTTAAAAAAACATTTTACAAGAATATGACATATGGCAATATTTTAGCTCTTTAAGTCAACAACATTGTTTTTAAAGAAAGTTTTTTGCTAAAATTCATATTTTAGAAAATAATGAGGAAAATAACCAACAAAATACCAAAAATTTTATGCAACAAAATTATATTTATATGCAAATCTTATATTTTAAGCACGTACAAAAAGAGCTTATATATATTAAATATATTTTGACATATAGTCAAAAGAAAACTAAAAAAAAAATACATTGAATATATGGGCTTGCGGGCCAAGTTTGAGAGCCGGACGCACCCCCTAAAACACAACCTATCGTTATGAAATTTTTTTTACATAAAAATGAACCGATACACACACACATAGCCCAAAATTCCCCCATTTGTAACAGAGCTGCCACCATTTTTTCTCGGTTTTAAATCTCCCAAGACAGGACTTTCTTCGCCATTATCTACTACACAGAGAAAACAGTGCCTACTAAATACCTCATAAAATAGAACAAAATAAATAAGAAATCTCTATGGCTTTTTTTCAATAATTAAATCTTATTAATTTCATAGAGAAAACCTTTTTGAAAAAATCAAGAAGAAATCTTTTAGTTTTTATGAGGTTTCTTATTGATTTTTTCAATAAGGTTTTCTTCTTGTTCTTATGAGGCAACCTCATAAACAAATGTATGTATTTATTCTTTGTGCTTTGCTTATATGTATTTTCATTTAAATTCTATACCATATACTTATGTATGTATGTAGTATATGTAGATGTTATTTATTTATACATACATATTATATCGTATTCTTAATTAACTAACACAGGATTCAGACGATGAAATTTATGTCGTCTATTTTTCTTGATTCCCTTTTGAAGTGTCTACCAAAAATTATTTGCGTTCATACGATGATTACTTTTACATGTCTAATTTGTTTTTTTTATTTTCATTTTTATTTATTTTGTTGTTTATACATACATTTTCATACCCTGTCGGAGAATGTGTGGTTGACTACAAAAATAGTTAACTTATATATAGTTAACTTTTCTTAGACTGACTAAAAGCTAACTGCAGTGTCATCCAGAACAAACCCAAAACTAATTCTTAAGTTGAGTACGTAATCAAATTTGATGAGAGCCAACAAATTTATTCTCAGCTACTTTGAAACTCATTTCAGTTTTATATTAACTGTAGAAAAAACGCAGTGATGTTGACACAGAAATGTTGATTCAGTTCAACTATACAAATTTTTATTTATTAAAACAGTAGAAAAGTAAAAAAGGTTATAAACCGGAAAAGATCTAAATGACAAGTAATAGAAAAGTTACAAAAGCAAAATGTCAAAAGATGACAGAGTTGCCATATTAGTAATTTTGAATGTTGCAGTAGGGATATGCCAATATATCCAACATTAACATTTTGCTGTTGTTATTTTAGGTTGTACCTTTGCTGAGTGGCAGCGCGTTGAGTACACAACGTATGAAGATACATGTTCGAACCCCGAAAAAAAATTTTTTTTTACTGACTACCAGGTGATTTAAAAAAGTCAACTTTAAGTTAGCTGAAAGTAGTGCAGAGTTAAACAATTGACTACCGCCTAGGACATCGCAATGTTAAAATAGTCAGTTGATTACGTTGAAAGTAATCCAAGTATCAGTCAGTACTATTTGCGAAATAGTTAGCTTAAAGTTAACCGAATTTCTGACAAGGTACTTTTTTAATAAAATTTACTTCGAAGAACACACCAATATGAGAATATTAATAATAAAACGTAATAGCACAAATTAGTGTAAGGAAAAATATGAAAAAAACTATAGAAAAGAGAAATCTTTCTTCTTTACCCCGTTCGCTATCAAACCCAAAATGACGTCGAAAAATAGACTTCATAAAAGTCTTCGTGTAATTAGGTGTATGCTAACAAGCAGTCTAAATAAACATTGAAATAATTAAACAAACATGCTTATCCAAAACGAAAAAGATCATGAACAAAATTGTCTATGTGTCTATTTATAAAACTGAAATAACGAGACACCTCATAAAATCAAGAAAAAAAAAAAATCAATAAGATGCTTTTACACATAATCATATAGGAACCTAATAAAATCAAGAAGAAAACCTCATTGGAGAAATCAATAAGATAGCCTAATAAAATCAAGAAGAAAACCTTTTAAAAAAAAATCAATAAGGCAATAAGGCATAAAATCAATAAGAAATCCCTATAGTTAACAATTTATAATAAAACCTAATAGAATCAAGAAGTTTTCCTCCATGGATTGTTTTTTTTTTGGTGCCAAAAATAACGGAAATTGAGTAAAAAAAGTTGTTAATAATAAGATTTCTTTTTGATTTTATGTGGTTTTTTTCTTGATGAAATTAATAAGATTTACCACATAAAACAATAAGGAATCTCTATGAAAAAATCTTCGCTTCTTTCTGCTGGGATACCCCTCAGCCTAAAAACGTTTCATAGAGAAAACCTTCTTGATTCTATGAGGCAGTTTTTTCTCTGTGTAACGACTGATTACACTGTCCTCGTTTGCTGTGTAGCAGAATCATCGGTGAAGTAAAATAACCAAAGACACCTAAAAAAATTTAATACGCCTCATTTAACACCAGAGACGCTGCTGCAACACTGCATTATTAAAACGTGCAAAAAGCAGAGTTGTAAAGGAATGAATGAGGCATTCCTCTATTTCTTCCTTCACCACCTGTCTTCTCTATCACTATCGTTTTCCTAAAGAAGGTGAAGGTAATAGTAGTAGGCATTCATTGCCTGAGCGTTACTTCTCTTTAAATAAAAAAAAAGTAATGTATTACTAGACAGTGGGTTTTTTTGATTAAGAGCGTCCGAATACGAACTTTTCATGATGTAGACAGCTTATCAAAAAATATTTTCTTTGCTGTAAAAAATCAAATACTCTTCAAGGAAACGCTTGTTTTGAAGTGGATTACAAAAATTTTGGATATTTTGTTTATGTGTACCTTCTCAAAGTTGTGTTTAACTATATTACTTTAAAAAATTTATAGTTATCACTTCAACAAGAAATTTCTAATGATAGCTAAAAACAAAATAGTTCAGATTTCGTACTGTCAAATAAATGTTTTAAAATTTATATCACATTTTGCTAATACATTGTGTGCCCTCCTTGAGTATCAATTACCGTTTGAAAAATGTCGAACGAATAAGCTTGGGTATATGATATTCTGCACGTATTTTCTTCCACTCCTCCATTATGACCCTCATTATATGTACTTTATTTTCCTAGAGCTTTTACTTTAGGTGATCCTACAAATTTTCGATGGAGTTCAAGTGAGGACTTTGTGCTGGATTGGCAATAACTTTTCTGATGTCTTTTCTGTAGGACTATTTGCGCTTCGTGTCGTTGTCTTGATAAATTTATAACTAGGCTTTTGCGGGTTTGATGTGTTAAAAAAAATTATATTCGAGCATTGGTAGATAATTCGCTCTTCAGAATACAAAGATAAACTTTTTTGGTTCATTATACGTTTTCCAGCAGAGGCTTGCGCCAAATTTTATGTGGTCCAATGTGATAGTAAAACATTAGCTTTGTTGTCAAAATAATTACGTTAGCCCTGCACACCAAAGGAGAAGAAATATGGCCAAGAGCTAATTTCAGTTGGTTTTCAGTCTGTCCAAATTCGCTTTGGACACTTCAATTATGTTAATAAAACGCTTAAAATTTTTATATTAATATTTCTATTAATGTAAGTAATTAATAAGAATAATCGTCAAGTGCATGTAAATAGGTCTGCCATTATTGTAAAATTTAGTACCGAACGTCACATATTTATATCATAGATCGAATCTCACCATAACCGTTCTCGTTAAATTCGTTATCGTAAAATGTAATGCGCCTTTTGTATTTACTTACTTATTTACAATTCATCCACCAAGGAGTGCACAACATCGTGCTTAAAATGTATAAAGAAATTGTGATTTTTTTTAACTTAAAGAATTATAAATACTTACCTTAAAAAAATTATACTTACCTTAACCTGAAACCTAATTACAACAAATACTTATCTTAACCTGGAATTCAATTAAATTAAACCTAGCTACTTATTCTACAATTTAATTAACTAGAGCTAAATACTTACCCATTGAACTTGTAAATAAACAAAATTCTGAATTGAAAACTCAAGAAATCACCTTATTACTTATCATAAGGTAATCGACAGGTGAGTATTATACCCGAAATCAGCATCCAGAGAAACTAATACTATCCTGTTTTTTATATCAACTCTCAAAATTATAATTGCCCAACCTCGAGCAATTCTAATATAGTCTTTCCCTTTTCATTAGTACCACACACTTGACTTAACCCCTCTCGTCAATAAAAAAAAGGCATAAATCATACTTTGCAAGCTCTGCAAAATATTCATGATCCACTAGAAGCCATATAAAAAAGTTTCACCGAAGGAAGAAACAGAAAAAGTGAAAGAGCAGCAGAACAATGAGGTAAAATAAAAAATCTTAAACATCAAATGGCTTAGTTAAAAAACAGACAGCAAGCAGTAAATAGCACACCAATATTAATCAAACAGAAAAACAAAAACCAGCATAAAACTAAAGAAAAGTAAAAATGGTGAAAATTGTGTGCGTGTACTAAGTATAAATACTAATAATAGCAAAAAATTAAAAAAAGGCAGACCGATTTTAGTTAAAAACTGTCTCATTCGGAGTGAGCTGTGCTCCCTTTCTACTCCCTTTCGTACTTTGCTACAACTCGCGTCAGGCTCTAACCACAAATGATCGAAGGCTTCTTATACATTTCCCAAAAGAAGATCTTTATGATCTAGACTTTTTCCGCTTCCATGAGACGAGTTCAATGAAAACTCTTGGTATAAAATGGAATGCACTCAGTGACTCGTTTACACCAAAAATCACCAAATTCTCTCGCCAGTCGCAAACCTCTTTGACCCAGCTGGATGGCTAGCCCGTGTAGTCATCAGAGGGAAAATTTTAATGCAACAGTTGTGGTTAGAAGCTAAAATAGTGGGACGAAGAAATTTCAGAAGATTCTCTTAAAAAATGGAACAATCTCGTTCAAGGTCTATACAAATTAAATTATATATCCATACCTCGTTGGCCACAATATAAGACCGAAGACAACGTACGAATTTATGGGTTCTTAGATGCGTCCAAACCGGCATATTGCGCAACAGTATTTATGAAATGTCAAAGTCATTCACACAAAACCTTTCTGAATTTGTTAGTAGCCAAATGCAAACAGTATTTATAAAATGTCAAAGTCATTCACACAAAACCTTTCTGAATTTGTTAGTAGCCAAATGCAAAGTTGCACTCATACAAACAGTATCCCTTCATGGTTAGAATTGAATGGCATCCTCTTACTAGATAAATTACGAAAATTACGTCTGCACTTCATTAAACTTGAGTTCAAAAGAAAACTATTTATGGAGTGACTCTGCCACAGCATTAAGATGGCTTTCACAGCTTCTATCGTCATGGGAAACGAATGCTGCCGATAGAATATCTCAAATCTATCTTCTAACACAAAATGCAATATGGCAACACGTTCCGACAAATGATAACAGTGCGAATCTCGGAACAAGAGGATGTAGGCCACAAGATTTGGGAAAGAGTTCAATCTGGTGGCATAGACCATCCTGGCTAACCAACCCAGCGTCAGAACGGCCGAAGAAAAACCCACTCAAAACGTGTGCAGAGCATGTAAAAACTCACTCCCCTCAAACTCATATTGAAATAAATGACCCACTCGATAAATTTTCCTCATATAACAGAGCTCTCAGGTCATAAGTTATATTTTCCGATTTTTTCACAAATCTATAAAAACCAAGAGGCCAGATGAGTTTTACAATACGCCGAATAGTTTACTTCAAAAGGAAATGAATTTTGTAAAATCTCGGTCTTTCATTTTAGCTTAAAGGACTTTCTATCAAGAAGGGTACGAATATTTAGAAAACTCAAAACCTATTAAGAGTACAAACAAAAGTTCGCTGAAAACCCTAAATCCTTTCCTAGATTCTAATTTAATTGTAAGAGTAATTGGAAGATTATCTCAATCATCACTTCTTTATAACGATAGATACCCCATAATCTTACCAGGCAACTCTAGGTTGTTCCAATTTAGTCAAATGTGAAGAATGGTACAGACTGAATTTTTTATATTTAGACTAAAAAATCGAGTACAAAGGTCATCTGACACATGCATGAAAAGATATAATTTATCGCTTCCATTTCAAATCACGTGCATTGACTTTGCAAGGCCCTTCGAAATCAAAACAACTCCCTTAAGAAAATCCCCCACGGTAAAAGGGTATTTAGAGTTTTTGTCTGCTGCAGCACGAAATCGACGCATTTAGAAATCTGTTCTGGCATATCCTCGGCGGCATTCGCTCGTTTTTTGGGAGGCGTGGCTCCTCCAGAGGGTAGTTACGGATAATGGGAGACATTTTCTACGTGCAAGCCGAACACTCGAACGAGAATTTTTTGATTTTGTCAACACTGCGGCTCAAGACACAGCCCAAAAATATATAAGCACATGGGCTTGAGTGGAGATTTATACCACCGCACGCTCCTCATATGGGTGGATTGTATGAAGCTGCAGTAAATGGTTTCAAGTTTCACGTGAAAAAAGTAGCCGGAACTTAAAAGCATACTTTTGAAGAATTCAATACCGTCTACCGCGAATTGAAGGTGTATTAAATTCCGGACCGATAGCTTCTATATCGGAAGATCCATCTGATTTGACGGCGTTAACTCTGGGACACTTTCTTAGAGGTGCGCCTTTAATGGCCTTCCCAGAGCAAAATGGCGCAACCGTGCAAAAACGATGCAAGTGGAAGAACTCGGTTCCTAATATTCAGGTGGGCAATCTAATAGTAGTGATAGACGACTCACAACCTCTGCAAAAGTGGCGTTTAGGCAAAGTTGAAAATTTTTCGCGGGAATAGATAATCATACACGTACAGCGGAAATACGAATATCTTCTGGAACGATAACTGGACCCATTTCCAAGTTATGTTATTTCCCGTTCTTTTAATTACGACATTTTTTTTTTGAAATACCACACTTACAAAGTTGCATATTGTGTAAATTTATTTGAACAACTATCGTAAATTACATATCTAATACTTTTAATGCTATAATCATCATTACACTGTATACTCACATCCAATTTCATTAACCACATACCAATAAGTGTAATTAACTACTTTATTTCTCCCACCAGGAACAATCGAAGATAGAGACCACTCACTCAAAACACGAAAGCCGCAATTATAATAATAGAAATATCGCAATCTGGACTGTTACCCTCGCGTTAGCAGCAGGGTACGTATTTTCAGTACATTTAAATGTGAAAATATTACTTGATTGTAGAAAATACGTACCCTGCTGCTAACGCGACGCTTACCGCTCTTATTTAGGTATGAGGGTTACAAGTGTGTGCTGTGTAACCGATCTCATGCTTTAAGGTGTTGCCAAAAGTTTTTAAAGATGAAGTCAGAATCAGGGGGAAAATAGTGAAAATTTATAATTGTTGTCGGAATTGCTTAGCTCGCAGCCACGTTTTATGGGCATGTTCATCGACATATTCCTGTTAAACATGCGACAGGTTTCATCATACGCTACTTCATTCTTGCAGACGAACTGAATAAACAAATTATGGTGTTTTCGTTTCTACAAAAAAATGCGTCATTTTATTTAAAACGTGCAATTTTGTGTACGTTTCTTCAAAATTGTTTGCACTCTGCAAGGGCTGTAAGGTCTTTTCTACAATCTTCGCCCTAACTAATGGTGAAATGTTGTGCACTTTACGCCCCGTATTAATTGTGAGTGTTGATAGTGCCCTTCAAAACAGATGTTTTGTTTATTATATATAGTGCTACCAGACAAAGTTTTGAAAAAAAATCGCTTTGAATAAGGACTGTAAAAATTTTGTTTTTTGTGCTCTTTTTCTATTGCTTTTGTAATAAACATAAAAAGAAATTATATTATTAGTACTAAATTATCAGTGATATATAATCCAATTAGTTTTATTGCTATAAATTTTTTATAAAAAAAACGTTTAATTAAAACTTCCATATAACTTTGAAACCCAGTAAATTTGCAAATCTGGCAGCTTTGTTTTTATGTTTACATTTGGTTAAAAGAATTTCTGCTAAAAGTTTGAGCAAGAAAAGTTAAATTTTTAATAAAATATGGATATTGCTGCTTCAATAGTCTGCGCTGAAATAGCAATAAATCGATTGCTGGATACATCCTCTTCGTCTGATGACGAAGACATCACACTCATACTTAAGAGAAGCCCTCAGCCGCGTGTCGTAGCATTTGTGGAGAACGTTGTCCATGCGTATTCTGAGGAAAATGTAAGTGCCAATTACAATACAATTGTTAAAATAAAGATGCAATTCATTAAAACGTATGTATTCGCAGTTTAAAAAGAATTTTCGCATTAGTCGCGATAGTGCCACACACCTTATGGAAAGATTTTCAGAATCCTATTCAAGAAGAACTTATAAAGGAGGAAGACTTCAAACAAGCGTTGAAACTCAGGTTTTGTGTTTTTTATGGTAAGGTTAAGAAAAGTTAATTGAAATGAAACTTACTTATGTACATATGTGTATATTTATTTATAAAGTTATTGTTATTTAATGTAGGTTTAGTGGAAATAAGACAACTTTTCGAGAAGTAGCCAACCTTTTTGGAATGTCGTTGTCAACTGTGCACTTGTGCTTCAACAACGTTTTAAAGTTTCTTGTTGATGACATAGCACCAGAAATAATAAAGTTCCCACAAACTGTAGAAGAGAAAAAAAAGTTGCATATGCTTTTAAAAAGGTTTGATATTTATTATAAAAACATTAATGTGTACTTCTTAAAGTTTTTAATTTGTTTAAGGTTTCCGGAATTCCTAATGTGTTAGGATGCATTGATGGAAGCTATATAAATATAAGGACACCAGTACACAAAATTCGCTCAACGTACGCAAACAGGCATGATGGAATATCAATAACACTTCAAGGAATTTGCGATTCGAATTTAAAATTCTTGGACGTTTTTACTGGTATTCCCAGTAAAATCCATGATTCGCGAGTGCTGAAACTCTCCTTCATTGGAAAAGAAGTATCTTCCTTGTGTAATTCAAAATATCACTTACTGGGGGACTCTGCATATCCATTAAGGGATTACCTTTTGACGCCTTATAGAGATTATGGAAATTTGAGTGATGCAGAAAATAATTTCAATATAAATTTTTGCCGAACGCGAGTGAAAATTGAAAATGCCTTTGGTGTTTTGAAATGCCGCTTTCGACAACTAATGCGTATGGATTTCCATAATGTGGAAACAATGGGGAAATTTGTTGTTGCATGCTGCGTTCTGCATAATATTTGCATCATGCGAAATAAAACTCTTTCAGAAGAAGTTGTTCAACCTGAGCTTAGCAACAATAATGAGCAGATTGTCGAAAGGGATAGGAGAGACAATCTACTCACACAGTTGGGACAAATCAAAAGGGATGAAATTAAAAATTTACTATTTAATTCACAAAATTAATGTAAACTTTAATTGTAATAAAATAACATATGTTTTGTATGCATTTTCATTTAATTTTTTTATTTCAAAAAAAATTTATTTTAAATGTTATAAAGACTAAAATAAATTAATTAACATTAAGAAAGTTTAAATAAAGTAATATACATATGTATGTATAAATAAAAACGTATGAAATTCAATATATTTTTGTTTTAAGTATTTAAAAAGAAAATGTAATGGCAAATTCAGGCTTAAAAATTCATTGTGTTGTCAGTTCTTGCAAACTGATTTTATTTTAAATTTTGTACTACATATGTACACATGTTTAAAGCACTACTCATATTATGGATTAGGAACTAAATTATTATTATTAGCTTTTGCTTTAAGGCAATTTTTCAAGAAGTTTTCTCTATGGCGCCTCTCTCTAGCTTCTTCCTTTTTTTCAGCTATTTCTTGTAAGGTAGTGTTAAGGTTATACTTTTTTCTTTCTTTTCGACTTGGTATTGCTTTCTCAAAATTTTCTTTTTATACCCTTTACCAAAAATGGAAAAGGGTATATATAGGTTTGTCATTCCGTGTGTAATTTCTATAATTTTAATTTGCGACCAAAAAAATATATATATTCTGGGTCCTTATGAATAGCGAAGACGAATAAGCGATGTCCGTCTGTCCGTCCGTCCGTCCGTCCGTCCGTCTGTCCGTCCGTCCGTCCGTCCGGTGTACGTGAAATCGGTTTTCCGAAGCTCCCAGAAAAGCTAGAGACTTCGTTCTTGGACTGATGTATCAGAAATGGTCCAACTTAGATTGGTATTGAAATTCAGCAAAATCGGGCAGACGATTGCAGAGCTGGAAAACGTAAACTATATTTTGCCATATAAAAGTAATTACCGAAAACAAATTTTTATTTTTTTTTTAATAAATAAATTTATTTTACACTTCAGTACGACTAAAATTGGTATTTTAAATTAAAATAAATATAAAAAAAATTAAAAAGACGTTTCCAGGGTTGGAAAACTTTAACTTTTTGTGTTATGTAAAATTAACTATGTCTAAAACTATATTAGTATTTTCTCGAGAACTGTAAGAGCTACAGACCTGAAATTTGGACACAGTGTGTAGACCTTCGGTCGCTACAACAACAAATACATGAGAATTGGAAATTAAAGGGTGTTCCAAAACGAGCAACGAAAAATGTTAAATCCCATGTAATATACATACAATTATATGTATATACACTTGAAATTTGTAAGGTTAGTGTATTTTTATACAGACTACAAAAATTAATACTAAAATTTCCATAAATTTAAATTAAAGGGTGTTCCATCAGTTAACGCAATTTTCACTATGCAATTTTGACAACTTGCTGTATCTAGCAAACCGTAAGAGCAAAACTCTTGAAATTTTTAAAAACGGTAAAACTAAAAAAATTATAAAATCGCCAAACCGAAAAAAATCGCCAAAAACAAACAAAAAATCGCCAAAACGAAAAAAGCACCAAATTAACAAAAAAATTTCTAAGACTAAAATAAATCGCATTATACGGAAAAATTGCTAAAATGACAAAAACAATCGGCAAAAGGAAAGAAAATCGCCAAAATTAAAAAAATCACCGAAATGAAAAAAAATCGCCAAAACGAAAAAAAAAACCTAAAAAACAGAAAAAAAATCGCCAAAATGAAAAAAAAATTGCCAAAATGAAAAAAAAAATCGCCAAAATGAAAAAAATCGCCAAACGAAAAAAAAAAATCCAAAACCAGAAAAAAATCGCCAAAATGAAAAAAAACTCCTAAATAAAAAAAAACCCAAAAACAGAAAAAAATCGCAAAAATGAAAAAAAATCGTCAAAATGAGAAAAATCTACAAAATGAAAAAATCCCAATAACAGAAAAAAATCACCAAAATAAAAAAAACTCCAAAAACAGAAAAAAGTTCGTCAAAACGAGAAAAAAGCGACAAAATTGAAAAAATCGTTTAAACTGAAAAAAAAACTTCAAAAAAGCCTACATTTCGTGCGCGATTCAAAGTCGCACTTTACTGAAGTTTTTAATATTAAAGGAATTAAAAGAAACTAATAAGCAGATTTTGTAAAAAATTTTGTCTCTAAACGTTTCAAATTTGTATGAAAAATAACGAAAATTCTTTTCAAAAAATATTTTTTCCATACAAATTTCAAAACGAAAAAATCGTTTGAATTTACGAAATCTGACCTTAAGTCTTTCCTTATTTCGTTTTTGCTTTTTTCACTTAACATATTTTATGTATTTTTTAAAGAACTAGATTGGTATCAATAATCAAAAAAATCCAAAATTATGACTCCAGGGTTGGAAAACTCACACTTTTTGTGTTATATAAAATTAAATAGGTATAAAAATTTTTTTCTTTTTCTTTATAAATTGAATATATTTTATGCTTCTGAAAGAAAATTACAGCTCCAAAGATGGAAACTTAAAAAAAATGATACATTTTTTCACAAAACAAATATGTATGTATGTGTCTGTATACTATATATATGTACGTACGTTGGTAAAGGGTATATAAGATTCGGCACAGCCGAATATAGCACTCTTACTTGTTTTTATTAACATAGTTATTCTCACTCATTTTATTAATTTAAACACAAACAAAAATTCGGTTGATAGTTTTTATTGCAATGAATTCTTCCAGCTGTTTAAAACAGGGCAACCCATTTATTCATAATTTTTGTTTTGTTGTCATCAGATAAAAATAGCACTTTTACAGGGATGGTTGAACATTTTTTAAATGCATCTTTTAACAGGGTAGTATTTTGTTGTGTAGAAACGAAAACACCATTAGTTATACAAATAAAATTTGAAAACGAAAGATTTACGCAATCGCAGAAGCAACGAATTAAAACCACAACTAAATGAACATGCAGTGAGGATGCGCGACCAACAACCTTCAACATCTTCTACAATATCCAACACCCAGAATATAATAAAGGCTATTCATTCATTGGCCAATATTTTGAGCATAAGAAAATTTGCTTTGCGTCAAAGTCGGCGCCTTGTCCAAATTCACTTTGCACACTTAAATTATGTTAATAAAACAATTAAAATTTAACATAATTTTTATATTAATACTCGTATGTTCAATTAATATATGTCATTAAGGTATGGCATCACTGTAAAATTTAGAACCGACCGTCACATATTTATATCATAGATCGTATCTCACCATAACCTTTTTCGTTATTGAAAAATGTAACGCGCCTTTTGTATTTACTTACTGATACTTACTTACGATTCATCCACCAAAGAGTGTACAAAATTGTACTTGATCGGTATCAAGAAATTGTGCATTTTTAGGGTTCCGTACACCAAAGGTGAAAATGGAACCCTATTGTTTTCGCTACGCTGTCCGTCTGTCCGTCTGTCCGTCACAGGGTATTTTCTCGGGAACCGTAAGAGCTACGGACCTGAAATTTGGACACAGTGTGTAGACCCTTGGCCGCTACAACAACAAATACATGAGAGTTGGAAATTAAAGGGTGTGCCAAAACGAGCAACGAAAAATTTTAAAATCCCATGTAATATACATACAATTGTATGTATGTATGTATATTACATGGGACCCTTGGCCGCTACAACAACAAATACATGAGAGTAGGAAATTAAAGGGTGTGCCAAAACGAGCAACGAAAAATTTTAAAATCCCATGTAATATACATACAATTGTATGTATGTATATTACATGGGACCCTTGGCCGCTACAACAACAAATACATGAGAGTTGGAAATTAAAGGGTGTGCCAAAACGAGCAACGAAAAATTTTAAAATCCCATGTAATATACATACAATTGTATGTATGTATGTATATTACATGGGACCCTTGGCCGCTACAACAACAAATACATGAGAGTAGGAAATTAAAGGGTGTGCCAAAACGAGCAACGAAAAATTTTAAAATCCCATGTAATATACATACAATTATATGTATGTATATTACATGGGACCCTTGGCCGCTACAACAACAAATACATGAGAGTAGGAAATTAAAGGGTGTGCCAAAACGAGCAACGAAAAATTTTAAAATCCTATCTAATATACACACAATTGTATGTATATGCACTTGAAATTTGTAAAGTTCGTGTATTTTTATACAGACTACAACAACTAACACTAAAATTTAAAAAAAATTTAATTAAAGGGTGTACCATCAGTTAATGTAATTTCGACTATGTAATTTTGAAAACTTGCTGTACCTTGGAAACCGTAAAAGCAAACTTCCTGAAATTTTCAAAAACGGTAAAACAAAAAAATCTCAAAATTATAAAATCGCCAAACCGAAAAAAAATCGTTAAAATCAAAAAAAATCGCTAAAACGAAAAAAAGCACCAAATTAAAAAAAATTTCTAAATCGAAAATAAATCGCGAAAAACCGAAAAAATCGCCAAAATGAAAAAATCGCCAAAATGAAAAAAAAATCGCCTAAATGAAAAAATCGCCGAAATGAAAAAAAAATCGCCAAAATGAAAAAACCGCCAAAATAAAAAAAAAACGCCAAAATGAAAAAAATTGTCAAAATTAAAAAAAAAATCGCCAAAATTAAAAAAAATCGCCAAAATTTAAAAAATCGTTAAAACGAGAAAAAAGAGAAAAATAATAAAAAAAACACTATTTCAGCTGAAAAAACGTAAAAAACACTGTATTAAAAAATGCTCAAAGCCCAACGTACGGAACCCTTCGTGCGCGAGTCAAAGTCGCACTTTACTGAATTTATTATAACTTAAAGGATTATAAATACTTACCTTAAAAAACTTATACTTACATTCAATTAAATTAAACCTAGCTACTTATTCTACAATTTAATTAACTAGAGCTAACTACTTACCCATTGAACTTGTAAATAAACAAAATTCTGAATTGTAAACTCAAGAAATCACCTTATTACTTCTCATAAGGCAATCAACAGGTGAGCATTATACCCGAAGCCAGCATCCAGAGAAACTAATAACATCCTGTTTCTTATATCAACTCTGAAAATTATAATTGTCTAACCTCGAGCAATTTTAATTTAGTCTTTCCCTTTTGATTAACACCACACACTTGATCTAAATAGGTATTTCCGTTCAGCTATAACCAAAACTGAAATTGCAGTTTTTAACCCATAAAAACCTAAACAGAAACCGAAAACTTACAAAAAAAGCGTTGGTTTTATGTTTTACTTTAACATTATTATCATGTTAAAAATACAGCAAATGTACTTTACATTGAAGACATTACAAGGTAGTTTGTAACAATGACAGGATGTTTCAAATACTTTTAAAGTTTAAAATAACAAACATACCAAAAAGAATCATCTTAAGTTTGCAAGAATTGTGGGCCTTAAATTAATTTGATGCAATAAACATTGAGTTTTTAAATTCCTTTAATAAAAATGACTGTTGAGGTTTGTCGTTCAGATGCTAATATTATTCAAGCTCGAGGTGATTTACAATTTCTATACAAAAACTAGATAATTTATATACAGATATAATGAACCAGCGAAAATGCGGTTGTAATCAATTTTGTCACCAAACTATTAAAGCGTTTATATCCCAATAGTGAATATTAATTAGAATCCGATATTGAAAAAATTACAACAATTATTTTCAGGAAGAATTGGAATCTGCTATCAAAAAATCTCTAACATATGTAAAGCAAAAAGGCGATAATTTTAACGTTCTTCGACAAGAATAATAATATAATTTATAAAAAAGAACAGCAAAACAACCCAGCAAAAAAATTATACATTACCCTTAGTCTTGTGTAGTTCATGAACGAACTAGTTCAAATGAACGATTCAGTACTTTGAACTATGTGAACTAGTTCAATTGTTTTACGATCACTAGTTCAATTTTTGATCTAGTTCAAATTTTGATCTAGTTCAATTTTTTAACTAAGAACTAAGACACAAAATGAACTAACACAGAGGACATGAACTAAATGTTTTCAACGTTTTGCTTTACTTTTTTACTGTTTGTGTGCTTTGCTTCTATACTCATCCATATGTATGTATGTATGCATGTATATTTAGTTCTTTTTATCGATGGCTACTACCACAAATGCAATAAACAAGAAAACACAAGTAAACACTTAAAAATATTTTAAATTTTAAAATATTTAAAGGTTTTCACACTAAATAAGTTTTATAAACTCATTATAAAGCAAATTTATTATTAATTAATTAGTTTTCGTAGTTTTTTAATCACAGAGTCTGTGTTTTAAATTTTTCCAAAGACCACACAAACATACATATGCATGTAGAATTGTAGATGTAAAATCATTGAACTAAAAAGACCTAACTAATTCATTGAACTAAAAAGACCGATTGAACTAAATGAACGAACTAGTTCATTTATAAATAATGAACTAAAATGACCGGTCACTGAAATGAACTAAATGGCACAAGTCTAATTACCCTCAGAACTACTTGCCATATAATGACTTACTTTTCTGATAACCAAATTTCATTACTCGCTTACAAACCACATTTCCTAAAATTTAAAAAAATTATGTACAAGTTGCTAAATGAGGAGAAATTTTTTTTTAGATTAAATAGATTACGTGAACAAGTTGCCAAATAAAAAAGTAAGTACTTCTCAATAATCGATCATTTTAGTCTCACGCCTTTTTAAAATCATTAAGTTGGTAATCCAGTAAGGAACAGCTTCCACCAAAAATGCTTAATTCCAAACCCGATTACCTTTTTGAAATTTTTTGTTGGGAACCAATATATTATTATTGCTTCACGAGGCAATAACAACAATAAAGCCTTCTTCAACTGAAAGTGAAAGAGTGTTTTCTGTTGCTGGTGACTTCTGCACAAAAATAAGATTTCGTTTAAACGACTGTACATTGAATGCTTTAACGTTTCTGAAATATTATTACTTGGATAATTAAATATACATTTTTTATTTTTAAGCTTTTTATACACATGCTCTTTACCAAATGTTCCTTTCCTAATAAAAGTACTTGATTTGAATATAAGCAAGAGAAACTTATTATTTCGCAATCATCATTTATCTTTCCAGTATACGCACCTGTTTGTATACATGCATACTTTGAAAACCGAGCCGAAATCTACCAGTTCTAATAGTTTAAAACTGCAAACCCCGGTTTTTAATTTCCACGGTTTTGGCAAACCTTAGATCTAATAAATAATAATAAAGCATACTTTGCAATATTCACAATCTTTTGAGCTGGCAGCAGTTTTTTTTAGCAAGTCTGGAGAAATATTTATAATTCTTCAGTACATTTCGAACACTTTCATGTGATACATTTACCCCGCAGTCATTGCTGATTTGCTATGCTAGCTGGTCCTCTAGTGCTAGAATGAGGTTTATCTACAACAATTCTTATGATTTTAGTTGTAATGCGCCGAATAATCTTTTTTTGTGTGCCTGGCGAATGCTTTGGTTCCAATCTACCTTCTTTTTCAGCACGGTTAATAATATAATAAACTCAAGATAGGCAAAAAATATCGATGAATCGATATTTGCGATATATATCGCCGATATTGCAAAAACCGGTATATTGATTGATTCTTGTTTACGACTATCGGGACTCGATATTTCTAAGAGCTCTATATATTTCAGCCATTTTTGAGCTGTACAATTTGGCATCACTACTCTGCGAATCACAGAGGTTATACCACGGTGATAAATTATTAGTACATATTTACTACGGTGATTATAACGCGTCAGTAAATCTATTGTAACGAAATTCCACTGAGGAATTAGAAGATGTTTGATACGGTGGGTATTCCACGGTAATAAATAAATGGTGGAAGTGGAAGCAGGTTAAGAATAGTTTGTGGCTTCTAGGAGAGTAGGCTGTCTTACTACATTTGTTATACCCCGGTATTGGACAATCGGGATCAGGATAGTATTTAAGAGGCTGTGAAGCCAGCCAAGATTGATTTTCAGTAAGGGACAGTAAAAGGTTTGCGTCAGGACATCATTTAATTATATTTAAGTAGACATAAGAGTTGTTATTTGAATACTAAAATTAATTGTAAAAAAAAATGTGTGTGTTATCCTCTTTCAAGGTACAAAACAAATAAATAATTTGTGGCATGATCCTGGACACCAGTGAGCTTACCCCAGCAAAAACAAAACGTCGATACAGTATTTAAAAATAGGGGAGTGATCAATTTATGTTACTATTTATTAATACCTGTATGATCTCTAAGCAAAAAAAGGAAAGACAAACAAACAAGATATGAAAAAAAAGAAGTAACAACTTAAAAACAAACAAAAAATGAATTTATTAATGATCGTATTTCGTTATTGCTTCTTAACTTAACGCACTTAAAACTATATTTACATACATAATTATACATAGGAAAGTATCCTCCTACGTGAAAGTAATTATAGATAGGAAAGTATCCTCCTACGTGAAAGTAATTATAAGTGTAAGTGATCTAGTAATAATGTTAAGAATAAACAAATGGCTTTTTATATAGGCTAGTTTTATTACGGATGTGAATTAGGTGAAAAAGCTAAAACAAAAGGTAGGGAGGGAAAAGGATGCTTCGACCCCCAAAAACCATCAAGTGTGACCACTGTTCCTTTCGATATGTTCGACTTATGTTCACTTATGCCATCTTTCGATGGCACCAGAAGTCATTCGATCGAATACTTTTATTCAAAACAACAAAAAAAATGTCTATGTTATTGTTGTTTGAAGTACAAGTTGTCGATCGAACAATTTCTGGTGACATAGTGGGACAGGCAGTTATTTTATTTAGATTCAGTTTCCCCATACCGTGGCAAGGAAGTCTTAAATTATTATGTTTCAATTTACAAATTTATTTGTGAGTAATCGGATTATAAAAGGGTCACGAATTCCCCCCACCAGACTGAGAGCTAGCAGTACAAAGACTTCCAATATCGTTCCTGTACCTAATCCAAAAATCAAAATGAAAAAATAAAATTATATTAATTATCATAACACCCCTCACAGATGAAATAACATCACTTCAATCTTTCGACTCATTGGGTTTTTGCATGCATGACCACTACACTCAAAATAGTCCATGCTTAAAAATACGAAACATTTTTTCGTAATTTAATTTTTGTGCAATAAACGAAAATTTTGTACATTTAATGAAAATATTAGTAGGTTCTGCAGGAAAACAGATTTCGTAATTTTACGAATTTTGTTAAGTTACAAAAATTATTTCGTACAATAATTTTCGTAAATAGTACCATATTTTTCGTTTATTTTATTGAAATTAGGAGAAAATAAAACGTTTCTATAATATTAGAAATTTCGTTAAATAAACAAATTTTGTTTTGTTATAATTTTGTTTACAGTACAAAATTATTCCTAAATATACATAAGTTTTGTAGATTTTATTTTATTTTTTAATATTTTCCCCATTTATTTTCCTGTCATTGTATATGTATATTGCATAAAAAATTATTAAACAAAATTTTACTAAAATAACTAAAAACTTATTGTGATAAAAAATTTGTTTTTGGTTTATGCTGCCAAGACAACTGGGACGAACGGCATATCTCGTCCACGGTACACCAACGAAGAATGCGTAACAATTCCTATAATTAATATTTAATTGGTTATTGTATGTGCGAAAAGAGATAGAAAATAGTTTTTTCGTCGTTTATCAGCGTAAGAAACAGAAATAAATCTATCGCAGAGCTCGTTACGCGCGACGAATTTCGTTCGATAGCGTATGCTAATTTTCATATGAACAAATGTGTTTTATTTCTATGACGAAAGTTCCCAACGAAAAATTCGTTGTTCGTCCCAGTTTGAATCGTGATTTTCAGTGCAAAATATGTACTATGTATGTATGCGTGTGTCATGTATCAGGAATACAGAGCCTGTAACAATTCCCCTAATATTATCTTTTTCTTTTTATAATTCTTACATTGATTCGGTCTTGTACATTCCGTAAAGTCTGCCAAGAGAAAGTCGCTATCTTTTGAGGGACAACGAAGGCGTATCAAATATTGATTCGGTCTTGTACATTCCGTAAGGTCTGCCAAGAGAAAGCCGCTGTCTTTTGAGGGACAACGAAGGCGTATAAATATTGATTCGGTCTTGTACATTCCGTAAAGTCTGCCAAGAGAAAGTCGCTATCTTTTGAGGGACAACGAAGGCGTATCAAATATTGATTCGGTCTTGTACATTCCGTAAAGTCTGCCAAGAGAAAGTTGCTATATTTTGAGGGACAACGAAGGCGTATCAAATATTGATTCGGTCTTATACATTCCGTAAAGTCTGCCAAGAGAAAGTCGCTATCTTTTGAGGGACAACGAAGGCGTATCAAATATTGATTCGGTCTTGTACATACCGTAAAGTCTGCCAAGAGAAAGCCACATTCTCAGTTCTTGTTGAACCTTTATAGTGAACAGACGTAATAGCGGAATTTTTCTTACATACAAACTAAACAAAAAAAAAATCATACAAAAAATATTCGTAGTGCATATTAACTTTGATAAATAAGCTTTTTTTTTTGCTTTGCTAATATTTTTACACATAGAAATAACAAAAACAAAAAAAACCGTAAACAAAAAAACATACAAAGTACCCTTGAGGAATACTCTATATGAGTACCCAAAAAAAAAAAATAGTGAAGTGAGTTCTAACGGCAGAAATGCCTATTTTACTGTGAGTTTTGATGCTCATAATGATAACAATAAAAATAAAAAATCTGATAATAGACTTGCTGTGAGTTCTGAAGCTCTTAATAAAAATAAAAAATCTGATAATAGACTTTTTCTAACGGCAAAACCACAGTTTCGTCAGCGATCAACTTCGCTTTGTCCAATGCCAACTAGTGAATCGTTGACATTATTGCCTAGTACTTCCACATTTAACTCAGCGATATCATCCGCTTCAGGCCCATGGTCATCACTTAAACAAGTTGTCACTGAAGATAACAGTAGTTCAAAACCAAAGGCACAAGTAGGAATGGACATATATATAACTGTTTTAAAGTGCGGGCGAAGCCCAAATTCTACTAAAATTGGATCCGCCCCAAAGATGTCTAGGGATAACAGCACATCTTCTATCAATCGTCAAAATCGTTTTTCATTATTGCAAGACAAAAACAACAAGCCCGCTGCATCATCGCAAAAGTCTTTTAAGCCACCACCTATTTATCTGAGAGAAAAAAATTCTAACGCGCTTCTAAAAAATCTACTGTCGACCATCGGTGAAAATACTTTTCACATCATTCCAATTAAACGAGGTAATATTGATGAAACGAAAATCCAAATATATGATGAAAAAGATTTCCGAAAAATTTTTAGTGAGTTTGAAAAAAATAAAACAAATTTTTACACGTATCAACTTAAGAGTGCTAAAGGCCTACAAGTAGTATAAAAGTGCATAGATAAATATGTTGAGCACGAAGAAGTAAAATGTGCACTTATCGAACAAGGATTTAAGGTAAAAAATGTTACCAATATAATCAATAGAGAGAAGATTCCCCAGCCTCTATTTCGTGTTGAACTGGAGCCGAATGATATACAGTTAAAAAAAACGAGACGCACCCAATTTATAGTCTAAAATACCTTTTACACCGAAAAATCACAGTTGAAGAGCCACGTAAGCGTTCAGGTCCCGTACAGTGCCATAATTGCCAAGAATATGGCCACACAAAAACTTACTGCAAATTACCTACATTTTGTGTTATCTGCGCTGAATTGCATGGTACTGCTAGCTGTATTAAGCCAAAAGTTCAAGCAAAAAAAAAATTCAGTAATTGTGGAGAAAATCTCACCGCTAATTACAGAGGATGCCCTGTATATTCTTTCGTTAAACAGGCTATGGGTCAAAAATCTAAATTAGCTCCAGTTCAACCAGCAAATGCTTACTCCGCCACTCTTCCTCAAACTACCCAACTAGTTACTTCACGTGTATCGTATGCCGATGCTGCTAAGACTAGTTTTATTCCCACACAAAATGTTCCACCGCCAAGTAATTCAACGAATGCAAACTCTAGCTTTAACTTTAGTCGTCTTGAAGCTACTATTGAGAATCTGGTGCTAACTATAAACAACTTTACAACAAATATGACTAGCATGATGCAAGAAATGCTGAGAATGCAGAATACTCTGCTTCAAGCATTAGTCAACAAACCATGAACACGTTAAAACTATGTTTCTGGATCGCAAACGGCATTCACCAACATAAAAATGAACTTGAGCACTTCCTCACGGAAAAAATATTGATATAATGTTGGTCTCTGAGACTCACTTGATTTCGAGAAGCTGCTTTAAAATAAATGGTTACACTCTAAATGATTCAAAGGACCCGAGAGGGAGAGCATGCGGTGGATCAGCAACTCTAATTAAGTCAAGACTAAAGCACTATATCCTTGAGAACGTTAGTGAAGAATATATGCAAGCTACGAATATTTTCGAAGAAAATTTTTGTGCGAATTTCGTGATTTCATAAATTTACTCACCTCCCAGATTTTCAGTTACCGAAGATCAGTATGAGAAGTTCTGCAAATCGCTTGGATCTTTTTTCGTGGCAGCTGGTGACTACAATGCAAAACATACGTACTGGGCCTCGCGTCTTGTTACACCTAGAGGTAGAGCGTTGTTTAATACAATTTCAAAAATAAGCTTAGATGACATTTCGAGTGGGGAGCCTACTTACTGGCCTTCTGACGTAAGAAAAATTCCAGATGTTATAGATTTTGGCGTCACGAAAAATGTCCATAGGGACTTAGGGCCTGTTTGTCTAAATGCGAACGACCGTTTCTTTCGAACATTTATATTAAAAACAAAAACAAAAAACTTAAATTTGTTTTTGTTTCCAATACTAATATTCGATAGAAACGTTCGTTCGCATTTAGACAAACAGGGCCTTAATTCACGTAGAGGGCTGTCTAGATCTGTCCTCCGATCACTCTCCCACAATAGTTACAATTTTCAACCCACTAAGGAGTGATTTAACTAACTCATATGCGAAAACGATTAATAGGGTCAACTGGCTAGCATTCAAAAAATATATTAGTAGTCACTGCGTAGAAAACATTCAGCTAAGATCACCTGATGATATTGAATTTCATATCGCCAATCTTAACGAATATATTAAACAGGCTGCTGAACATGCCACTACTTCCTATCCGCAGACTGGATTTAATAGAATTTACTCTACGAAAATTGAACGTCTTGTATGTGAAAAAAGGAGAGCTAGAAGAGAATGGCAACAACACAGATCACCCCTAAATAAAATCAGACTTAAAGAATGTACTAAACGACTCAAAGAGCTGCTGAACTCGACCCGAAGAAAGCTCCAGGTATTGATGGCATTAGTAACAAGATGCTGATGAACTTGCCTCATATTGCAATAAGAATCTTGCTATTTATTTTTAATGCCATTTTACAAATGCAGTATTTTCCACATAACTGGAAACTTGCCAAGATTAAAATGATTCCAAAGCCAGGCAAAGATCTTACCAAGGCTGAATCATATAGGCCTATAAGCTTACTTTCAACAATTTCAAAGCTTTTCGAAAAGCTGCTCATGACTAAATTGTCCACAATTTTAGCTGAAAATGGGTGCATCCCGGACCATCAATTTGGCTTTAGAAGTCAGCATAGCACTATTGAGCAAACGCATAGATTGGTTCAAGTTGTAAGGAGGACATTTGAAGAAAAAAATGTATTGTTCTGCCCTTTTTATTGATGTTTCTCAGGTATTTGATAAAGTGCCATGAAGGCCTAGTTTTAAAATTGAAGACATACCTACCAATAAACATACAAAAGCTTTTGGAAAGTTATATTGTTGATAGGAAGTTTACTGTTGTGGAAGGAGATTTCATGAGTGTGCCCGAATCTATATCTTCTGGTGTGCCACAGGGTAGTATTTTGGGGCCAGTCTTGTATTTAATATATACTTGTGATATGCCTGTGAGCAATAACATCCACACTTCTACATTTGTCGATGATACAGCCTGTATGAGTATGCACAAAAACCCTGATGAGGCATCCCGCAATCTCCAAGCACAAATTACCCAGCTTGAAAGATGGTTGAACTTATGGAGAATTAAAGTAAATGAACAAAAGTGTGTTCATATAAGAAAAGATATATGTTCCCCATTCGAATCAGCAATCAAAATATTCCTCAACATTCTCAAGTGAAATACCTTGGCATACACCTTGATTGAAGGCTTACATGGAAATATCATATTGACTCTAAGTTAACCCAAATGAAACTTAAATTAACTCAAATATATTGGTTAATAAGCAGAAATTCAACACTCAGCCTAGACTGCAAACTTTTGATATACAAGTCGCTTTTGAAGCCAATATGGTGTTATGGAATTGAGCTATGGGGCACTGCTTCAGCTTCAAATATTGAGAAAATCCAACGAAGGCAAAACAAAATTTTACGTTTGATAACATCGGCTCCATAGTGCATTAAAAATTCAAATATACATCGTGATTTAAATATGCCACTAGTGAGTGAAGAAATTGCAAAATACGCAGGCAAATATTTAACAAAACTCGAGTCACATCGTAATCCGCTTGCCCGTAATATTTTGAGCTTTACTGGACACATCCGCCTTAAAAAGAGGGACACAAGGGCTCTTATACTCAACGCTCCAGATGGGACTGCTTAAAAATACTTCTTTTTTTTCCTTTTTAGGGTTCCGTACACCAAAGGTGAAAAAGGAACCCTATTGTTTTCGCTACGCTGTCCGTCTGTCCGTCTGGCCGTCTGTCCGTCTGGCCGTCTGTCCTTCTGTCCGTCACAGGGTATTTTCTCGAGAACCGTAAGAGCTACGGACCTGAAATTTGGACAGAGTGTGTAGACCCTTGGCCGCTACAACAACAAATACATGAGAGTTGGAAATTAAAGGGTGTGCCAAAACGAGCAACGAAAAATGTTAAATCCCATGTAATATACATACAATTGTATGTATGTTATTACATGGGACCCTTGGCCGCTACAACAACAAATACATGAGAGTTGGAAATTAAAGGTGTGCCAAAACGAGCAACGAAAAATTTTAAAATCCCATGTAATATACATACAATTGTATGTATGTATGTATATTACATGGGACCCTTGGCCGCTACAACAACAAATACATGAGAGTTGGAAATTAAAGGGTGTGCCAAAACGAGCAACGAAAAATTTTAAAATCCCATGTAATATACATACAATTGTATGTATGTATATTACATGGGACCCTTGGCCGCTACAACAACAAATACATGAGAGTTGGAAATTAAAGGGTGTGCCAAAACGAGCAACGAAAAATTTTAAAATCCCATGTAATATACATACAAATGTATGTATGTATGTATATTACATGGGACCCTTGGCCGCTACAAGAACAGATACATGAGAGTTGGAAATTAAAGGGTGTGCCAAAACGAGCAACGAAAAATTTTAAAATCCCATGTAATATACATACAATTATATGTATGTATATTACATGGGACCCTTGGCCGCTACAACAACAAATACATGAGAGTTGGAAATTAAAGGGTGTGCCAAAACGAGCAACGAAAAATTTTAAAATCCTATCTAATATACACACAATTGTATGTATATGAACTTGAAATTTGTAAAGTTCGTGTATTTTTATACAGACTACAACAACTAACACTAAAATTTAAAAAAATTTAGTTAAAGGGTGTACCATCAGTTAATGTAATTTCGACTATGTATTTTTGAAAACTTGCTGTATCTTGGAAACCGTAAGAGCAAACTTCCTGAATTTTTCAAAAACGGTAAAACAAAAATATCTCAAAATTATAAAATCGCCAAACCGAAAAAAAATCGTTAAAATAAAAAAAAAAATCGCCAAAACGAAAAAAAAGCACCAAATTAAAAAAAATTTCTTAATCGAAAATAAATCGCCAAAAATCGAAAAAATCGCCAAAATGAATAAATCGCCAAAATGAAAAAAAATCGCTTAAATGAAAAAATCGCCAAAATGAAAAAAAATCGCCAAAACGAAAAAAACCGCCAAAATGAAAAAAAATCACCAAAATGAAAAAAATTGTCAAAATTAAAAAAAAATCGCCAAAATTAAAAAAAATCGCCAAAATTTAAAAAATCGTTAAATCGAGTCAAAGTCGCACTTTACTGAATTTTTATTATTATTTTTACTTATGTATTATTTATAACGATCACTAAGTTTATGTCCGATACTGGTCGGGCCTAATAATTATATTTAGATTTAAGATTTGATTACTTATTGTTAGTTCATTTTTGAAGATACAATAAATAAATATATAGTATATGAAAAAAAAAAATAATTGTTACATTTGTTGTTAAAAGAATTACAGATTCTTCTACAGAATTATTTTTCAAATGCAAGAAAATATATTTTTTTTGCAGATTTTAGTTTTTTACAAATTTTAATTTTATACAAAATTTTGTTATTTACAGACAAAAAGTATTTCGTAAAATAAACAAATATAATTTCTACTATGTACGAAGCATTTCGCACCGTAAAAACAACGAATATTTTCGTAAAATGAACCCCATTTTTCGTTTATTTTACCTATGAAATATTTTGAGTGTAACAAAAAACGTAGCAAATTGTACATTACAGAACCTGTGTTGAAAATGTAACCTGCACAGCCCTTATAGTTCCAGAGATCATGCGTTACGGACAAACACACACTGCAATTTTATATACATATATAGATTTACAGCCTTATGTATACGAAAAAACTGGCATGAAGTTAGCATAAGTGACGAAATTTAACTATGTGTTACAATTTAACATTAAAAATTGTTACATAATGTAGCTTAAACCCAATATTAAATCCCGTGTATTAAGATCATGTTCAAATTATGCAACTTATGCTAACTTCATGCTAGTTTTTCTTTATACATAAGGTTGCTAGTATTAAACTATTTTGTCTAGCATTAATAATATTAATAAAAAGAAACAAAACCTGTTAGTTTGCGAAAACAGGAAGAATGCTGAACCCTCGGGTATTGGCTGAATTTTGGTGGCAGTATTAACCTCAGACATTCGTCTGGGCCTAGCAGTGGCTACACTGTTGTCATCACATTCTATATTATAAAGAAAATTTCATATTTTAACAACTATTGTTAAATACATATTATATGAGAAAATAATACCAGGTGCAGATTCAGTCAGGGTAGGAAAAAATTCTGCTCGCAAATGCTATTTTATTTTTTTCGTTCGTTTTAAAATTTGTTTTCGGAATTTTAAAAATAAAATTCGGAAAAGAATTCTATTTTAAATTATTTTTTTTTTCGTTCTCCTCGCAAACGAATTGAATCAACAAAAGTTAATTTAATTCGTTTGCGAGGAGAACGAAAAAAACCAAGAATTTAAAATAGAATTCTTTTCCGAATTTTATTTTATAATTCTAAGGAACGAATGCAAAAGAATAATTCTTATAAAATTCGTTAGGCAGCCAATTGAGTTCTTTTTGACATATCATTGCCTAGCCCAAACCACTATAGCTATAGAGCTGAAATTTGGTGTGTAGATTCCTCTTCCGATGTGTAAGTCCACTAAGAAGGGATTTTTGAAAATTCAAACGTGAAAAGGGGTAAAAAAGGGTAAAATTGGTATCTTTATATCTCGGAAACTACATTAGATAGACTAAAAATTCAAAAAGCATACGAATGCTGCTAAAAAATAAGCCTTTTTAGAAAAAGGTACTTCTTGGAAAAAGTACTTTTTAGAAAAAGGTGCTTTGTGGGAAAAATACTTTTTAGAAAAAGGTACTTTTTGGGAAAAGTACTTTTTAGAAAAAGGTACTTTTTAGAAAAAGGTACTTTTTCAGAAAAGTACTTTTTAGAAAAAAATGCTTTGTGGGAAAAATACTTTTTAGAAAAAGGTACTTTTTGGGAAAAGGTACTTTTTAGAAAAAGGTGCTTTGTGGGAAAAATACTTTTTAGAAGAAGGTACTTTTTGGGAAAAGTTAATTTTTAGAAAAAGGTACTTTTTGGGAAAATGCGCTTTGTGGGAAAAATACTTTTTAGAAAAAGGTACTTTTTGGGAAAAGTACTTTTTCTGAAAAAGTACCTTTTTCTAAAAAGTACCTTTTTCTAAAAAGTACTTTTCCCAAAAAGTACCTTTTTCTAAAAAGTATTTTTCCCACAAAGCGCCTTTTTCTAAAAAGTACCTTTTTCTAAAAAGTACCTTTTTCTAATAAGTACCTTTTTCTAAAAAGTACCTTTTTCTAAAAAGTATTTTTCCCACAAAGCGCCTTTTACTAAAAAGTACCTTTTTCTAAAAACTATTTTTCCCACAAAGCGCCTTTTTCTAAAAAGTATTTTTCCCACAAAGCTCCTTTTTCTAAAAAGTACCATTTTCCCAAAAAGTACCTTTTTCTAGAAAGTACCTTTTTCTAAAAAGTACCTTTTTTAAAAAAGTACCTTTTTCTAAAAAGAGCTTTTCCCAAAAAGTACATTTTTCTAGAAAGTATTTTTCCCACAAAGCGGCTTTTTCTAAAAAGTACCTTTTTCTAGAAAGTATTTTTCCCACAAAGCGGCTTTTTCTAAAAAGTACCTTTTTCTAAAAAGTACCTTTTTCTAAAAAGTATTTTTCCCACAAAGCACCTTTTTCTAACAAGTACTTTTTCCAAAAAGTACCTTTTTCTAAAAAGGCTTATTTTTTAGCAGCATTCGTATGCTTTTTGAATTTTTAGTCTATCTAATGTAGTTTCCGAGATATAAAGATACCAATTTTACCCTTTTTTACCCCTTTTCGCGTTTGAATTTTCAAAAATCCCTTCTTAGTGGACTTACACATCGGAAGAGGAATCTACACACCAAATTTCAGCTCTATAGCAATAGGCGTTAATAATAAAATCTCCTTTAAAAAATTTAAAGTCATTGCTTTGGATTATTTGTATTTTTAATTTAATCGCGAATTCTATTTTCTATTCGTTTGCGAATTTTATTTTTAAATTTGCGAGAGGAATTTTATTTTGCATTCTTGGTTTTTCTTTTCGTTCGCAAATTTTATAAATAAAATTTGCGAATTAAAAAGAATAATTCTTTACAATATGGAAAATAAAATTCGTTCGAATTAAATTCGTTTGCGAAAGAAATTAATTCGAGCACTCTTCCTACCCTGGATTCAGTTATAAAATACAAAGTACGTTTATCAGATAATTCTTCTCTTAGCTTTCAAACTCAATTTTTCTATTGCAACTGAATCTGGACCTAGTATTTAAAGCCGCGATACACTATCATACACAGTCATGCGATTTTTGAGAAAATACAACCCTGGTATGATGGAGTTTATGGAAATATTCAAAACACAATAACAATTCAACAGATTAGGGCTGTTTTTTTTTTGTATATCGTGCGATTGTGTAGGACAGTGAGTCACGGCCCTTAATACTATTTTTAAATGAAAAGCAACATGTACATAGCACATACATACATACATATGTGCATATATAAATACATATATACATACATACATATGTACATACATATATATCGATATATATACATACATACATATTTACATATATTCATGTACATGCGTGTGTACATAAGAACACGCATATACATATGTGACATTCTACGAGAAAAGCGACCGAGTGTGTGTCAAAACCGATAAAAATGAGAAAAACATTAAAATTTTATTTTTTAAATGCGTTTTTCTCAAAACCTCATTTTCACACAATAGGTCCCTTTTCTCGGAGAAGGTCGCATATGTATATACATAAATGCGTTACAAGATATCAAAGTAATGTGTTTGTTAGCGTTATACAAGAGTAGATAGGTAATAACGGTCTTAGTCCAAGTTAGGGAATTCAAAACCAGGAAAAACCGAAATGGTGGCAACCCTGTTACAAATGGGAGTTTTTGGGGATTATCATGCTGAAATTGTCTTAAGCTATGCGTGTATGTGGGTTTGATTCTCTATCATTGTACTCTAAAGGAAATGTCGATGGTGAAAATGTACTGACTCGGTTTTGGCTTTGTCACCAGTACTACTCTCTAATTATTTCCCATATAATACTTTGTGCTATAGACATTTACCATGTGCTTGTCATTGAAAACCTACTAGTACACATACTAACCACACAGTTAGTTACTGGTATATTTCTATAATTTACGTACATACAAATGAATGTTTATGGACAATTACACCACAAATACACTATAATGCTATGTTTAGACGATACCTGCTTCGTGCTCTATTCATGCTTCACTCCCCAATCATGACCGAATCAACTGGATTCGCCATATAAAATTATGAGAGCGAATCAAGTAGATTCAATACGAATCTACTTGCGAAGCACGTAAAATTGGTATCTTCTCTAACTTTTATCGCAGTAATCGCCACTTTATCTGAACTAGCTATCAAAACAAAATAAGTATATGTGTATGTGTATGTTTGTAAACAAATAAAAACAAACCAAAAAACCTAGATGTGAGTTTAATATAAATAAATTTAATTAACTTATGGATAATATAAGAAGGAAAAATAAAAATAAAATATGGGGATGCTTTCAAAAACAAGATTTCGAATATATGTAAGTATGTATGCTTATCAGTGTGCACACTTAATTTTTTTTTAGTTCGGTAGAATCGACAAAAAAAATCGGTAGATTTGAATGAAATTCGGTAGAAAATATTTTTTATTCAAAAAAACATAAAAAATAACAATTCAAACATAAAAAATAAGAATTTAAAGAAACATAAAAAATAACAAAATATATGTACTTATATATAAAGAGTAAGTACAAGGAGTATCAAACTAAACAGGTTCCAAAAGCGCATTTAAAACTTCACATGTGATTGGAAATTAAACTGCCATAAACAATGAAGCATTTCCAATAAAAAAAATTGTCATCCCCAGTTATTTGCTATGCATACATAAAATAATATACATAAATAACAGGAATTCAGTTTTTGTACATAGGTTTTATAAAGCTACTAAAATAAATTTTATTTGACAATTATTATTTTGCTACTACAAAGATTATATGTAAGATCCATTTATGAATTTAAACTTTTGTGCAAAAATTATTAAATCATTGGAAGGAATAAATATTTCAACCCCAAGGCACATTTCTATGTTCTGTTTTAATGATTTTCATGGCAAAAAATGACCGCTGTGCGGCCGCACTGCTATGTGGCAAAATATCCAATTTACACATACATCGGCTTAAATTACTAAATAACAATTCGTTAAACATATTAGCTTCTCCGCGGAAAGCTTTCCACATTTTAGAACATACATGTGATTAATTTTCTGTATGTCTGATCAACTTGATCTTGGTGCATCATTTTTAATCGAAATGTTCCTTCAATATTCGGTAGATTTCAGGCCTTGTTCGGTAGAATTGGTAGATCGTTAAATTCACAAACATATTCGGTAGAATCTACCGAATATCGGTAGAAGTGTGCACACTGATGCTTATGTGTATGTGTCAATATACATAAAAAGATGCCACACGAACAGTGATGCCAACTTTTTCACAGCAAAAAGCACTGTGCGTTCATAAAAAAGCATTAAATGCAATAAGTATATTTGTATGTACATAAATATATTTTTTATATTTATTTATTTATTTTCAATATAGAGAAAGCCCACATGGCTAATTATATATGTATTGAATGAGTATAATTTAGAAATTTAAGTTAACTAAAATTTTAAATTTACTTCATTTCGCAGGTTTTTGTAATAATTTCAATTATATCGAGCTATATTTCGATTTTGCTTATAAGTAGAATATGTTTAGGAAAATAATTGAGGTTCATTTGGCAAGACACTCCAATTATGGTATATTATTTTAACAAAAGAGTGATCAACGAGAATTATAATCCTCGTTTCAGGAAATGTCGTTTCATCTTTTTCCTCTGGCCATAAAAATGTTTTAATAAAACAATTAGATTCTTAGGCGTTTCATCTGAATTAATTTTTACATGAACATGGTTCAGTATGTTACATTCTGAACAACATAAGTATTTTCTTTCTAGACATTATTTTATATGAATGAAACAATTTGATGTATAAAAATCATTATTGTATTTCTAACTTACTCTTAAAATAGTTATTAGCGCTAAACGTTTTTTCTACTTTAACATTGGACCATGGTAATGTTAATAGTCCTATAGCAAATATTGACAGTATTAGAAACGGATTATCATTAGTTGAATTTCTATAATTATAAACTTCAACCCAAAATTGATCAATCAGTTTTGAGCAAATTTTTCCAGCAATGCATTCAGTTTCCAGAAAGCCATTAATTTTTTGCCTTACTAATTCGTTTCGCAGAAGTAACAATGTATAGTTTTTGTGTACTCAGATGTAACTTTACTGGTTTAATTTTTTTTACTGTTGTCAACTTTCTTAGAGAGCCTTAGGTTAGTACTTTTCAGAAGCATTTTTCGAAGCTTTTGTTATCAAGAAAGCACTATATTGCTTCCCTCAGTGATTATTAGATTAGATTATTGTAATTAAGTTATTTTATAACGTGTATGGTATCCTCTGTAATTTCTAGAAATATTTTCTTTTTTCTCACTGTGAAAAATAAAGTTATTCTTCCTTTGTATTTCAGAATTAACATTCTGCAAAGTAAACTTTGCGTGTATAAAAGGTGTGAAAAGTGAAAAATTCTTATTTGGTGTTTATTTATAACCACCATACTCTCATAAATTAATATTTATTTAGTAGATTTGTAAAACGCACTAAATGGACTAAAATCAAAGGTGAAAAGCACCAATTTAGCGTCTAAATATAGTACGAAAATCACTAAATTGGCACGCTGCACACGAAGCACGAAAGCGTAATGTAAACAGCATGGTTCATAAACATGATTCAGAGAGCGAAGCAGGTGATTCACCTTGTCGTCTAAACATAGCATAAGGGCAATTGTGCATAAAATTCCGCGAGAAATTTCTCCCTTTTCCAATTATATTTTTCCCCCTATTACTTGGTATTAGATGATATTGTTCTCCAGGAAAAATTTCTGGCAGAATTTTATTCATAATTGCCTACATCTGTTTTCTCTCTTTCTTTTATGCTGACGGATAAAAGAAAGCTACACTTGTCACTAGAATTTCAGTATTGACACAAAGACACTTGGTAGTAGTATAAATGTAGGGATACTGGCTCAATGTATTTTTTTCATAAGGATCATTCTAATTATAATATATATTTTTTTCCATAAGGACCATTTTAATTAGAAGATGTATTTTTTCTATAAGGATCATTCTAATCTTAATATATAAAAAATCCGTGTCACTGTGTATGTTTCGAATAAACTCAAAAACGAGTCAACTGATATTCATGAAAATTGCCATATATATGTAATTTGGTCCAACTTAGATGATAGGATAGTTATTATTTAAATTAATGGCCTGGGGGCGGAGGGGCGTGGCAAAATGTTTGTACCGTATACGAAGCTAGACCGCTGGACCGATCCTTCTGAAACTTTGTCAGCATGTTACTCAAACTCCAGCATAAATAATAGGAAATTGTTTTTCGTCCACGCCTACTTTAACGTCCATTTTTTAATAATATAAAAATCTAAATGTTTCCGAATAAACTCAAAAACGAGTCAACTGATATTCATGGAAATTGGCATATATATGTAATTTGGTCCAACTTACATGATAGGATAGTTATTATTTAAATTAATGGCCAGGGGGCGGAGGGGCGTGGCAAAATGTTTGTACCGTATACGAAGCTAGACCGATCCTTCTGAAACTTTGTCAGCATGTTACTCAAACTCCAGCATAAATAATAGGACATTTTTTTCGTCCACGCCTACTTTAACGCCCATTTTTTAATGATATAAAAATCTAAATGTTTCCGAATAAACTCAAAAACGAGTCAACTGATATTCATGAAAATTGCCATATATATGTAATTTGGTCCAACTTAGATGATAGGATAGTTATTATTTAAATTAATGGCCTGGGGGCGGAGGGGCGGGGCAAAATGTTTGTACCGTATACGAAGCTAGACCGCTGGACCGATCCTTCTGAAACTTTGTCAGCATGTTACTCAAACTCCAGCATAAATAATAGGACATTTTTTTTTCGTCCACGCCTACTTTAACGCCCATTTTTTAATAATATAAAAATCTAAATGTTTCCGAATAAACTCAAAAACGAGTCAACTGATATTCATGAAAATTGGCATATATATGTAATTTGGTCCAACTTATATGATAGGATAGTTATTATTTAAATTAATGGCCATGGGGCGGAGGGGCGTGGCAAAATGTTTGTACCGTATACGAAGCTAGACCGCTGGACCGATCCTTCTGAAACTTTGTCAGCATGTTACTCAAACTCCAGCATAAATAATAGGAAATTTTTTTTTCGTCCACGCCTACCTTAACGCCCATTTTTTAATGATATAAAGCAGTTTTTAGTTTTTTTGTGTTTTTGCACCGTAACTCAAGAACTACTGAACCGATTTTGACCAAACTTCATATACATGCTCTATAGGGCGTGAGTAGTGTTTCTGTGTAGTTTGAAGTTCGTCCGACAGATGGCCCAATATTTCGTTTTTTTTTTGTGATTTTGCACCGTAACGCAAGAACTACTGCACCGATTTAGACCAAACTTTATATACATGCTCTATGGGGAGTGAGGAGCGTTTCTGTGTAGTATGAAGTTCGTCCGGCAGATGGCGCAATATTTAGCTTATTCGTGGGCAAAATCCAATTTTCATATTGTACCACCAATGCCATATACAACACTAATGTTTGCTTAGGGCCAGCAACGCGGACCGGGGTCAGCTAGTTAGAATATAAATTTTTTCCACAAGTATCATTCCAATTAGAATGTGTATTTTTTCTATAAGGATCATTCTAATTAGAATATAAGTTTTTTACATAAGTATCACTCCAATTAAACAAATTTTATAATTCTGCTACATACAGGTATGTGCTGTATTCCACGTGAAATTAAAGCGTGCGAAATTACCATAGAATTGTTGTTGGAAATATGTATTTATAGCAACAATGTAATGGCAATTCCGCACGTTTTAATTTCACCTGGAATGCAGAAGATACCCAAAATGTGCAATAAGGATCAATGTAAAATTGCACATCATGCTAGGTGTGACCGTAGTGCTATTTTTCTTCATGCTATTTTATGTGTACATCAAAGTGCAATGTAAATGTGCACATCATGCTAGGTATGGCCGTTGATTTATTTTCGTTCATCACTATTATTTTTAAGGGAAGATAATTTGAAATGAAAATTTTGTTGAGGGGAATTTTTTAAATATTTCGTATCTTTATTTTATTTTTTCTATTTTTTTCTATTGTACTTTTTTTACCATTTTGTACATATTTTCCCATATGTATTTTTGTTTCAATTTGATTAAAGTTTTTCTAAATCCGAAATGTCCTCCGCATGGTGTGCTGTGATACAATTTAAATAATTAATTTTCCGTTTTCATCTGTTATTCTTTGAAGATTACTATATAAAATTATTTTAACATAATTTTCTTTGCACGTGTCTAACTTTTCTTTAAACTTTTCTATACTTATTTTCTTAAATATTTCGGCATCTTTTTCTCTTACGAATCTTACAATATTCGTTGTGCCTAAAACAGAAGGTAGTTGCTCCAATATATTATCTAGATAATAAGGATTATCGCTACATCTGAAGGAAGGTAAATTATCTAATGCAAACACAACTCACACAGAACATGATGAGATATCCTAACACATAGACTCAAACAAACTAAGATTTTTTCTTGTACCCTTTTTTGTTGAATGCATATTTTTCCCTCTTTAAATAACCAACAGAAAAGTTAGAAGATAAAGGAGTCAGACGATCATAAAAATTTAATTTTAAACAAAAAATATAACATTTCAAACCCTCATAAATGATTACATCTCGCACAATTCAATACAATAACATACAAGACTCAAAACACTAACAAGAAAACAAAAACTCTATTTCTACTAGGGTGATCGACTTGGGTTTTCAACCGGTCTTAAAACCCGGTTTTTCCCAATACGGTTGTCGGTTTTTTTCAAAGTGTTGATTTTTCGAGTGTCGAATAGTCCGGTTTGTTTACAATATCAAAACCGGCTGAGTCGAATACTTTTCGATTTGTATATTTGAATAAAATTAGTTTTTACTATGTTAAGACTTAGACCAACGCGTTCTGTTGGTTTTCCTAAGAATTTTTTTTTTCAATGTAAAAGTTCTAATCTAAGCATTTTTTGAGCATGAACACTTACTGAAACATGAAATAAAAGCGAAATTATCTTATGAGGTGGTATCAGAGGCGAATTAATTATGGTGTGCAATGGATGTCAAAGTCCATTTGAAAAAAATTATTTTTAGTTTTGTTAACATTTTGCTACATATTGTACAGTGGCGGATTTATGTTTGATGTCGCCCTAGGCTCAGTGGGATATGCCGCCCTTTTTGATCTATGAAGAAAAGCTTTTTAAAATTAAATATGCAATTTATAGTTATTTAAATTTCACTGTTCAACAGCAACAAATTCGCACGGCCTTGACAGTATAGGTTCAATTAATTTTTATAAACCTCCAAAGATTTCGAAAATCAGTGCACCCTAAAAAAATTTATTATCATATATTGGCCAGCAGCTAATTCAGACTTAGTAATATCACTTTACTATATATGACAATAATGTAGCTAAGAGTCCACTAAATAAAACTCATTAATATTGTACGCCGAAAAAATTATTATATGTATTTTTTTTTGCAAAAGTAAAGTAAACTTTATTTTTAATTTCTTTTAGAATAACTAAAAGTGACTTCAAATTTTTTGCTAACAATATTTGACATTTAGGTCATACAGACCATTTTTTAACCCAAAAATTGCTGTTTTTCACAATTTTTCCACGCTAAAAAATTTTTTTTTCTTCGAAAATCGTATAATTAATTCACACAAAAGTATAAGTCTTAGTGAATTGCCGATTCTGGCGCCGATTAAAATTTGAAATTTGGGTAATTAAAATTTTAAAATTCTTGGAAACTTATGAAATTTGATACCTACGAGGGTGGTTCAAGAAGTCCATCCAAATTTTTGTTTACATAAGGAGTTTTTTTGTTTACATTAACTTTGTGTGAACGGGTGATTTTTTTTGAGGTTACATTAATTGTGTGAATGGGTGATTTTTTTTTTGTAGGGGTGGATTAAGGGGTTTCATAAGATTAAGATTTCATAAGTATATATGACTACGGGAAAATCATGAATATGATTTTTCCTAGTACCAACGGGAAAATCATGAAATGATTTTTCTTAATACCAATGGGGAAATTGTGAAAATTAATTTTTCCTAATGCCTACGGCAATGCACGAGTTTTTTTTCTAATGCCGACGGCAAAACATGATTATTATTTTTTTCAAATGCCGACGACAAAACATTATTATTATTTTTTTCAAATGCCGACGGCAAAACATGATTATTATTTTTTTTCAAATGCCGACGGGAAAATGATTTTTCATAATTCTGACGGGAAAAACATAAAAGTTATTTCTAATGCTAATATAGGAGTTTAAGGCTGACCGTGATTTGGGTGGGTGGGGTTGTTGTTGTGTCTGTCTGTCTGTTGTGCGAGGCTGTGACTGGCCAGGGGGGCGTGGTGTAGTTGAGGTAGATGGATTGAGTGTATGTGTGAATTAGGGATGGACAAATGAAAGAAATGTATCGATATATATCGTATCGATATTTTTGAACAGCATCGATATATATTTCTTGAAAACATCGATATTTCCATGTATCGATATTTTTGCATTATGGGTTTTAAGGGTTTTTCAAACAGATTTCCATAAAAAATGTTCTAATTAAGCCTTTAGAAAGCCTTAATATTTTTTATAAATAATGATGTTCATCATTGATTAATGAATGTTTAACACTTCAAAGTTCATCATTGCAGAATACGAGAAATATTCACTTTGCATTCAAACAATAATATTTAAGGAAATCGCGAACAAATAACTTAAAACTTAATGAACTCCATGAGTGGAGAAATCCCAAATTGATATTGGTATCGAAAAAGGAAATAAAATTCTCCATACATCTGTATGTTGAATTTGTATTATAGGATAATTTCTGAAAAACTGCATTAATTTCGAATGCACAATTAGTAAATTTAAGAAATTTAATACAAAGGAACTACGTATGTTAAGTTATACGTAACCTACTGTAGCTCCTTAACGATTCCTTAGGTTAGGTTAGGTTAGTCTGGGTGGTCAAAGGACCTCGCATAGACCAAGATTGATCCTTAGCGATACCCAAAAGTGACAAGAAATCTGCAAGTATTTTTTTTTTTTTTTTATGCATGAATTTTTATTTATTGTATCTTCATATATGAACTAACAATAAGTATTCAAATCTTAAATCTAAAAAATATAATTAGGCCCGACCAATGTCGGACATAAGCTTAGTAGTAGTTATATATAATACATATGTAAGTAGTGATAATCAAAAGGGAAAAAAAAAGTATTTTCAAGAAGTCCCATCTGGAGTGCTGTGAATAAGAGCCATTGTGTCCCTCTTTTTTAGGCGGATGTGTCCAGTAAAGTTCAAAATATTACGGGCAAGCGGATTAGGATGTGACTCGAGTTTTGTTAAATATTTGCCAGCGTATTTTGCAATTTCTTCAGTCACTAGTGGCATATTCAAATCACGATGTATATTTGAATTTTTGATGTACCATGGAGCCGATGTTATCATGCGTAAAATTTTATTTTGCCTGCGTTGAATTTTCTCTACATTTGAAGCTGAAGCAGTGCCCCATAGTTGAATTCCGTAGCACCATATTGGCTTTAAAAGCGACTTGTATATTAAAAGTTTACAGTCTAGGCTAAGTGTTGAATTTCGACCAATCAGCCAATGTACCTGAGTTAGTTTAAGTTTCATTTGAGTTAACTTAGAATCAATGTGGTGTTTCCATGTAAGTCGTCGATCAAGGTGTATACCAAGATATTTCACATGTGAATGTTGAGAAACAACTTGATTGTTAATCCGAATGGGGGAACAAGTATCTCTTCGTAAAGTAAATGTTACTTGAACACACTTTTGTTCATTTACCTTGATTCTCCATAAGTTTAACCAAAGCTCCATCTGGCTAATGTGTTCCTTGAGTTTGCGGGATGCCTCATCAGGGTTTTCATGCATACTAAGGCAGGCTGTATCGTCGGCAAATGTGGAAGTATGGATACTACTGCTCACAGGCATATCACAAGTATAAATTAAATATAAAACTGGTCCCAGTATACTCCCCTGTGGCACACCAGATGAAATTGTTTCAGGCCTACTTGTAAAGTCTCCTTCCGCAACAGTGAACTTACGGGAAATAATGTAACTTTCCAAAAGATTTAAAATGTTTATTGGTAAGTAAGTCTTCAATTTTAAAATAAGGCCTTCATGCCACACTTTATCAAATGCCTGGGAAACGTCAATAAACAGCGCAGAACAATACTTTTTTCCCTCAAAAGTTCTTCTTATAAATTGAACTAATCTGTGAGTTTGTTCAATGGTGCTATGCTGACTTCTAAAACCAAATTGATGGTCTGGTATGCACCCACTACTAATTAGAATTGGGGACAATTTTGTTTTGAGCAGTTTTTCGAAAAGCTTTGACATTGTAGATAGTAGACTTATTGGCCTATATGACTCAGCCGTTGTTATATCTTTGCCCGGCTTTGAAATCATTTTAACCTTGGCAAGTTTCCAGTTGTGTGGATAATACTCCAGTCGTAAAATAGCATTAAATATGAATAACAGGATTCTCATTGCAATACGAGGCAAGTTCATCAGCATCTGATTACTAATTCCATCAATACCCGGAGCTTTCTTCGGGTTGAGTTCGGCAATTAATTTTTGTAAATCACGCGTCTTAAACTTTATGTGTTGAGGGGGTAGAGCGACTATATTCGGCAAATCAGCAACACCAGTACATATATTTGGCGTGAAAACGGATTTTAAGTGCTCAGCAAATATTTTACCTTTTTCAGTATCGCTTCTTGCCCAACCTCCGGTAGATGTGCGTAGAGGTGGCTTATACTCAACGGGTGTTTTAAGCTTTCTGGCAGCGCGCCACAAGGAGTAATTAGACGCCGGTGTAACATCAAGACCCTCCAGATAATTTTTAAGAGATGCAATTTTTTCAGATGCAAGCAACTCTTGGAGTCTGCAAGTATGGCGGCCTAGTTCGCGGTGCATGTATCGAATGACTCCCACACAGATTTAGCAAACCTTAGCAGCCTACACATTTCTATTCCCGATAAAAGATCAAGACTACGAAAAGTGTGATCACCAAGGCAATCATATCTAGTGTGGTTTAGAGCCGGACAGTGGCACAGTAGATGTTCTACTGTCTCAATTACCCCGGGTTCATTACATTTCCTGCAGGTGCCGTCAAGTATTTGTCCTATTTTGACGGCATATGAAGCCGTCCAACAGTGTCCAGTTAATATCCCCACTAGAAGTCTACAGTTTCTTCTGGTTAGTGATAAAAGGAATTTAGTAGATTTAGGATCATAGGAACTCCACATGATTTTAGAAGTTTTACAAGTTTTCGTCGCACGCCAACTTTCCTCCGCTTCTTCCTTCATCTTAGAGTCTAAGATCCCTTTCACGTGCTGAATTGGTTTCCGAACATATACCATTTCTTCCACAGGTAATTGGATTCCCCTTTTGGCCAGTGTATCTGCCATTTCGTTTCCCTCAATCCCCATGTGTCCTCGTACCCAAAAAACATGTACTTGTCTGTCAGCACATAACCTATTTAGGGCATTCCTACACATGAGCACAACCGAGGAGTAGTTACAGTCTGCTGAAATAGCCTTTATTGCTGCTTGACTGTCTATATATATATTCACACGCGCATTCATGGTTTGAGGGGTAAAAGCTAATTCTGCAGCCATTTTGGCTGCATAGATTTCCGCCTTGAATATGCTACAGTAATCAGGAAGTTTATAAGATTCCTCTATACTGAGCTCTGGGCAGTAAACCGCAGCTCCTACCCCTTCATCCATCTTTGAACCATCAGTGAAGAAATTGAAACTATGTCCCCTATAGTTAAGACCTTCGAGATAGGCTTCTTCCCTTATAGTGATCTGTGGTTTTTCAAGAAAGTTAATTTCTGGAATGATGTAGTCCGAGCTACACTCCATGTCTTCCAGCAATTTACCGTGACCAAATGGTTTGTACGACATCTGTCCTGTTATTCTCAGTCGGATTACGGACTTGCATGCCGCGTTCAAAGCGGTTAGTTTTATTGGTTTAAGGTCCAACATAACATCTAAGGCTGCAGTAGGTGTACTTTTCAGAGCTCCAGTGATGCAGAGTTCTGCCAGTCTCTGGGTGTTTTCTAACTTTTTTAGGTTCCTTGAGCTTCCTTGTTTATAGTGGCATGGCCTAATTATGCAGATATAATTCTACATTTTAAGAGATTGCCAATCCATTTCTTGACTAATATGTGAGCACCAGACCGATTAACGCTTTCCATAATTGCGTCCGTAGAGGCATTATTGAAAGCGCCTTCAATGTCTAGGAAGACCCCCATAGCATAATCCTTATAGTGTAACGATTTCTCAATCAGCTCGACAACATTATGCAGTGCTGTTTCTACTGATCTACCCTTCTACGCTTCCTTAGTTTTTACTTTATGTTGCTGTTATGCGCTGCGCCGTTCTATTTCTAAATTTTAATAGCTACTTTTTCTGTAATAAATTAGCTGGTTTTGATCAGAAAGGTCACAGTTTTCGACTGAATTGATGAATTTTGCATCGTCCATTGTTATGTTTCAATATAGTGTTTATTTTTCCCCAGAATGGTCATAGTTTTCCACAAAAGTGATGAGTTTTGCTTCGTCCATCATTATATTTAAATACAATTTTATGTTTTTTAATTCTTAAAGTACAATCACAGTTTATTTCGAAATGTTTTATTTTATTTATGTTTTTTGATTTTCAGAAGTTGAACCGAAAAAGAATAGGGGCTCATTTTTCAATCCTACAAGTTACAAATTTACAAGTAAAATAGACACAAAACAACAACACTTTTACAAATTTTATTGTTGTTTTGTGTGTATTTTATTTTTAGATTTGTAACTCGTAGATTTCAGAAACGGTCCCCTTAACGAAAGAGAAAAACTAACGGCTTGTATAAGATTTCTATAAGCAAAAAAGAGTTAGCTGATTCGTAACAGAACAGAAAGTAAAAACTAATTCTGTCTTCAGGCTTATACCTACACAAACCAAATTTGGCATTTAGCTTAGTTAACAAATAAAATCACCTGGCTTAGTGGGGTCACCTCATAGATGAGCCTTGTTATTACGAAATTTCACTTTTTTTCTTCGCATCACTAGCAGTGATGCCAATATCGTACAGTTAAAAACCGGCTAAAATTTGTAGATCTCTTAAAAATATCGAAACCCGATACTCGTAAATCAGAATCCATGTATCGATGTATCGGTTTTTGAAATATCGGCGATATATATCGATATTTATTTTCGCAAATATCGATAGTTCGATATATCGATATTTTATGCCCATCCCTAGTGTGAATACCTATTTGTTGGAATTTGTGTGAGGGTGTGATTGACAGGGCGCGGGGTGTAGTAGAGGTAGATCGATTACGTGTATGCAGGTGTTGCTAGTCTGTAAGAGTTTAAGGCTTATAGTGATTTGGGGTAGGTGAGGGTGTTGTAGTACGAATAATATGTATCCATGGGAATTTATGGATGTGTCTGTCTGTGGGAATTTAAGCGAGGCTGTTGTTAGGAGGGGTCGTGGTGTAGTTGAGGTAGATCGACTGCGTGTATGCAGGTGTTGCTAGTCTATAGGAATTTAAGGCTTATAGTGATTTGGGGTAGGTGAGGGTATTGTTGTACGAGTAATATGTATCCATGGCAATTTGTGGATGTGTCTCTCTGGTAGGGAATTTAAGCGAGGCTGTTATTGGGAGGGGGTGTGGTGTAGTTGGGGCAGATAGACTGCGTGTATGTATCTCTATATGTTTGTAGTAGCTTAAGGCTGATCATGATTTGGGAGAGGTACGGGTGCTGTTGTAATATGTATACGTAGGAGACTGTATGTATGTATGTCTGTGAGAATTTAAAGCTGATCAGAATTTAGAGTAGGTGAGGTTGGTGTAGTAATATGTAACCGTGTGAATCTGTGTGTATGTACATATGTTTGTAGGAGTTTAGGTTAGGTTAGGTTAGGAAGGGTGGTGCCTACCGCACCTCCACTCGGAGACCCAACTGGGTCCATTGTGATTACATCGTGATTGTAGGAGTTTAAGGCTGATCGTAATTTGTGTTGTTGTCCGTGTTGTTTGTAGGAATGACTGTGAGAATTTTTGTATGTGTATCTGTAAGAATTTAAGGTTGGCCGTGATTTGTGAGAGCTGTGTGTTGTTGAAATAATTTGAATTTTTCTTAGATGAAATCTGGTATATGTGTGTGTACGTGTGTGCATATGATTTTCTCACGCTAGTAGTTTTATGTATGTAGAAATAAACTTTTTTCAATATCGAGATCTGGTGCTATAAAATATTATCATATATCTTAACTCCCTAATCCTATATACATATACATATAAGCATATTTTCATACTCAAGGTTGCTGGGTATTTTGTCATGCTTAAAATTGTCCAGCTTTAAAGCCTGCCTGTGAGAAATTTTTTTATATTACAGATTTTGTTTATTTAACTACGTCCGGCTTCTTTGGTTGAACTTCTTTTCATACGATCATGGGAATTTATAGTTTCTCTGTCCATAATAAGGTCGTTTAGCTTTGGCATGTGCTCTGACTGAATGGTTTGCGTTGTTCATATATTTTCATGATGTAGATATGTAAGTGTGATTGTCAAGATCTAATAAATACTTGAGTATTGATAAGAAATTTGATATTATATGTACATACATATCTACAAATTGATTTTATGTATGTATGTATGTACATACAAATAAGTGTTTGGCTCCGTGCTTGAATTTTTGGCCATGTGCGGTCTTTTGTTGATGTTGTAAATATTCGCCTGGTCTTTTATTTATAGATGTCAAATATCTTCATAGTTTTTTTTTATTTGAAATTAAAAAACGTTGATTTAATTTTTATCTGTATTTACTTAAAACTTTTGAGGATATTCTGTTTTAAGTAAAACTGAATTCCTTAATATACATACTTTAGAGTAATAGTAACTATAATAGAAATATTTCCTATATTTAATTAACACTTGTTTAAAGTTGATGCAGCTTATATCTATTCTTAGAAATATTTTGATATAAATTTTTTCCAGCCGTAGGCTTTTTTCATCACCTTTTACATTTATTTTAGAACATCTTGCATTGCCTTTTATACATTAATAAACATTTTTAAATGAAACTGATCCAGCAGTCCAGCTTATGTAATGATAGTTTTTTGTTAGCCAGCTTTCTTCTTTTTTTATTTTTATTGATTATTGAGTTTCATAATGAAATTATTATATTCGTAATTGTTGAAAACAATCGCTACTTCTTTCCCAATGAATTCATTTGAGTTATTTTTGAAACCTTGTACGTGTATAAAAATTATGTTATTTTCCATATTGCTTAATCTATAAGACTTTTAAAATTTGACCTTTGATGGGTATATATTCTAGTATATGATCATGAATAAGAATGCAGTAAGCTGATGTGTTTGCTTACTATTTGAAATAAATTTTTTTTTTTCAATTGGACTGATATTGAATAAAAAAAGCTTTTATCTTAAGCTCTGGTACAGGTAGAAGCGCTAGAGATTCTTTTATATACTACCTTTTATGGAATCTTAGATACATATAATAACTATATAGAATTGCATAACGTTTATTTTTAAATTTTATGTTAGGATCATCATCATATGGATATGAGACTGAACTTAAATGTACTTTTAAATTAGTTAATTCATAATGAGCAATCTTATTTTCGTATTGAATAGCGATCAACAGAAAACGAAGTCGTTTTCTTACAATTTAGGTCTGACCTCTCAACTGCTCCTCTAGTATACAAGATGACTTTGTATGTCAGCATTTCTGTCTACTCTTTGTCAACGTTATGGATAATTAAATTTTAAACTTTTTATTCTTCAAATTGTGTTACTTCATACTGATAATATCTTTAAGTACATTAATAATGTACAAGTATATGTTTATTTTATGACGGGTGAGCGCCTATGGCTTTTATTTTATGTTCTGGATGAAGTCTTTTTTTTTCATTTTATTAAAGTTTAGCGTATTGCGTATATATTTCTAATATATAGGTTTTTATTCTCAAATTAACGCTTTTTCGATTCAAATTCAAACTTTTTCAAATCAAACTAAATTTTTTTCAAAGTAATTTCAATTTTATTCAAAACAAATTAAATTATTTTCAACACAAATTAAACTTTTTGCAAGTCGTATTGAATATTTTTCTTTTCAAATTAATTTTTTTTTATTTTACATTAAATTTTTTTAACTTCAAATTAATTTTTTTAATTAAACGGAAAATACTTAAAAAATAATTTTTATTTATACAAAATTAATTTTAAAATAAGCATCAATTACTTGCTATATAAAATTTTCAATGTAGCGGTTCTCCAGTATCATGCAAATGACAAATTCATAGCCATATCAACATAATAATTGTTGCAATCTGAAGGTGTTGCGGTTCTACTGATCGGTTAATTATGGTGACCAAGTCCATGTTACTCTCTGGATCAGCTACCATATTACGAGCACAGAGCTTAGTTTTTGAAAAAACTTTTTCAATTGGGTTTAGCATAGGGGAGTATGGAGGAAGAAAAACTAAAATGTGACCGGACTCAGCAATTTTATTTTTAACCACTTGCATTTTGTGTATCTTTGTATTGTCAAGGATCAGCCAAGCACCTGTGATGTTGGATTCAGCTAATTTATCGAAAAATTCTTCAAGGAATTGTGTGAACATGTTGGTATTAACCGAAGAATTAGCAATTACTTTTTTATGTAAAATGCTATGTATGTTTATAGCTGAAATAAGGGAAACATTGCGTACCAGTTTTGTTCGTGAAAGGGTTAACCGGCGTTTCCATTATTATACTGGGAAATATTTTTTAGTACTATAAATAACACAATCAGGGCTATCATGATAAAATTACACGTGAAATTTCTCCCTTTTCCAATTAGAATATTTTGTTTTCCCTATTATATGCTTTTAGTTGGAATTTTTCCCTGGGAAAAATTTCACGTGGAACTTTATTCATGATAGTCCTGAATAATAGAAAAGGAATCACAAATAAAAGAAAAAACAAGTTTTTTAATCTCTCTGCATTGGATTCGTGGAAAAATTTATTTGAAGTGGAAAAATTGAATTTGAAAAAAAAAAATTAATTGTAAAAGAAAAAAAATTAATTTGAAATGAAATAAAATGAATATGAGTTGAAAATAATTTAATTTGTTCTGAATAAAATTGAAGTTGCTTTGAAAAAAATTGAGTTTGATTTGTAAAAAATTTAATTTGAATGGAAAAAGTGTTAATTTGAGAGTAAAAACCTATATTTATGTGAGCTTTTGTATCTGTTAGACAGAGTGAACGTATCAGTTGGTCAGCCAGTCTCTATTTTTATTAATTTTTTCTTCTAATGTGTCACTAGTATTTAGTAAAATTTTTCTACTTGAAATAGATAATATTTGTGTAATTTTTAAATGTATTAATATATACATACATATAGGTAAATATATGTATGTACGTAGAAATTAGTTCATATGCAAAGAAATACATGTTTAATAATCAACTATTCTAGAAAATTGATCTAAAATAACACATTTACCTCCATCATCAATTCACCGTCAGTGTTTTCATAAAGTGTTAGAAACATTGGAATATCTATTTTTGGGAGAATTTTTACTTCAAGTGATTCTATATAAGGTTTGGTGGGTGACTCCTTGACGTTATTGTGGTTAACGTAGGCTGCGTTGTATCGCATTCAGATGTAATCCTTTCTCACTTAGAAAAGATCGTCATCACCATCATTCATACCTGTATACAATACATTCATGAGTTGAGTTGATCCAGATACAATTACTCTCTACAATTTAATGATTAGAAAAAGCTTTCGCATCACCTTCTAACAGGTTTAATATTTTGCTAGAATGCATGCTTTAGCATGCTTCTATCGATAGTGACGCGAGAGTCCGACATTTAGTGATATTTCAATTAAAAATCTATACAATTAGAATTACGAATTCACTCTTTTGAATTTTTAACAAAGTAGATATATATGTACATATGTATTTGATTTGCCACAAAGTCTTAAAATTTCTTTGCTTATAAAAGTATGATGTGAGGAATTTTTTTAAATTATACATTCTTCGGCATGCTTCCAATATTTTTTTCGGTAAATTTATTTCATATTCATACAGATACAGATATAAAGTAAGATCTGTTTACATTACATTTTACAATTTATGCATGCTTCAGCATGATTCTAGTTGAAGTCTGTATTTATTTAGTAAGTTTGTTTGATACCCATTCATACACATGTTCATTGTTAAAGATTGGATAACAAAGTCCAATTTTCTTAGTTTATCTAGAAAAGAACAGAGTAAATATCCATTATATTAACCCCATATCCACAATTTAAAATTTTGTGTGCTAGAGCTTTCGAAATGGAAAATGTACACCTTTTACTATAAAAAGTGGTAATATGATGCGATGCTGAATATTGCACTGTGTTATAGTTCATTTTAAACTCTTAAATGTTCACAATATTTCATACAGACCATCAAGTTTAGAGAATTCCAGTACATTAGGCTAATTATCTTCCCTGAGACCTAGCATTCCTAATCAATCCTTCAAAAAACCAATACAAACTAGATTTTTCCTTTTTAATTTTATTTATATTTTCATTAAATTTCAACATTTTGTACATCTTCAAATTACTGTATACTATATTTTGCACCTTTTTCTCATTCGTTGAGTTAATTTTAATCGCAAATATTTTAATGATGAGATGAACTTTTCTATTTCATGCACTGAGTAAATCTTTATTTATTTATATCAATCCACTTATATGAACCATTAGTGCTAAATTCTTAACACAACTCCCTTTAATGATCTATTAAGTCATTTTAATATTGATGCTTTCATATTAAGTAATTTTTAATACTCTATTTATGCATGAATTTTGCAATGTTTATTAAAAAAATTCTTTACCATCATCTATTTGTAAGTTTTTTGATACTCGTACCATTTCAAAAATATTTTCCATTGCCTTGGTTTTTTCGAGTGCAGCTTTTATTTTCAACGATACTCACCATATAAACTTTAAGAATATGTCAGTTACAGTCTACAAAAATCAATAATTTCTATTTTCTCTAGAATAGCTACCCACTTCATCTAAATCAGCTCCATAAAAGATCATCTCTTCCATTCATTACATGACTACAATACACAAACAATTTTATAAATTTATTATGGATTACGTTTACTAAATTTCTTTTTAAGGACATTGAGTTGTTTTACAGTTTTGTGGAGAGTGTTGTGATCTACTTGATACATTTTCAGCTATTTATACTAAAATGTAGTTAATTTTCCAGTCTATAAATTTTATCGCTCAGCTGTTCAATTTGATTGGCAAAAGATTAGAATGTCTTTTTCAATTTTATACCTATCTTCTATCGTTAATTTTGATTCACACTCAACTCCATCAATTTGCATTTGAATATATCCTTGAATTATATAAATGCCTTAAGCTTTATTACTAATTCATCCTTTGGTTTCTCGATTTGAGTTTCCAGAAACAATCTACTGATAACATTATTCTCCGTCAGAGAATGATGATTATTCCCTATGTATGCATTGGTAGAAATTATATGTTTTATTTAGCTTTCAAAATCAAATTTGTCATAGTATTTACACGTTTTATTAATCAATAAAGAAAATAAACCCACTTTTAAACCCCATATTTGACCATCAATTTGTATTTTATCTTTATTCAGTTTTTGATTTATATCACTAAATTTCCATTCATTATTGAAATCTTTAGGTGAGCCCTAGTTTGTATCTAATTCATTTTTATACTACGAAGCTTTTTCTTCAAGACATTTCTTGTCAACACCAACTGTTTTAAAATTTTCTCATCCATTTTTAATAATATCAAATAAGAGGTATTAGCTATTAGATCAGGTACCAGCTGTTAGATCAGGTATCAGCTATCAGATCAGCTTATCAGGAGCTGGTCTGGTTTTAAGATCAGCTTATCGGGACCTCGTCTGGTTTTAAGATCAGCTTATCAGGAGCTCAGATCAGCTTATCAGGAGCTGGTCTGGTTTTAAGATCAGCTTATCAGGAGGTGGTCTGGTTTTCAGATCAGCTTATCAGGACCTGGTCTAGTTTTCAGATCAGGTATCAGATCAGTTTTTCGGGCAGCTGATCTGTAAAACAGATCAGGTTATCAGGAGCTGTTAAGATTTTCTGATCAGGTTATCTGTTTCAGATTGGGTTATCAGTTTACAAGTAGCTGGACATTTATAACACTTCGATGAATGAAGTTTAAGGTCAGATAAAATGCGAAAAACTATACTGTTATGTAGTCAAATTATTTTCTAAGACGATCATCACTTAATTCACTATCTTTAGTTATAATCAAAATTACATATTTTTAATTCCATCATGATTTATTTTTTTTTCATCTTACTTAAACATTATAATTACATTATAATTATTTCCTATCAAATGTTTGGTGATTCTGGTATAAGTTTGACATTAGTAGAATGCATCAGCATTCTTATCTCACCCCATACAAAAATATGCTTCTCATACACAACATGGTTAAATATCATATTGGTATTACTTCTATCTTTCTTAAAAGAAATAAAAGATTCATTATCTGTAAATGTGTAATACCCATGTCTTTCATTAATGAAATTAGTTTCTACAGGTATTTATATTTGGGTTGTTAGAGAGATTTTGAGTTTAAATATGAAGATGTTTTCAAGTTTTAGTCCATTAGAACTTTCTAGCCAACCAATCATAACATTATTATTATTTTTTTATTTATTTTTATTTTTTTCGCAATTTGACAGACCAACTATTCTTGCACGAATAGAAATTGCTAGGAGGGAACTATGATTTATTTTTGAGCTAACGTTTGATGACTCATCAATATTTCGTACCATCCTATACTTAAATACATAAATATATGTAGTTTTACTAACCGCATTTTGTAACTAAATACATTTTATAAATATTATCTATTAGTATAGAAATAATAAAATCGTATGGTCATATGATAACAGAAAACATAATTTCTGATATCATATAATCATACTATTTTTTCTATAATAAGAGATAATGAGCCATACTCATACTCAAAACAAAGGATATTTTGACTATGAGTATGCTTCAATATTTATGGAATGTATTTAGTTACAAAATGGGGTTAGTAAAACAAAGTATATTTTAAGAGTTTAAAACCAAAATTTTTATGGTAATACTGCTTTTAAACACTTAAAACATACTTTGTTTTGACTATGTGCATGCACCAATATTTAGGAAAGGGATTTCATAAATACTGACCCATACTCATAGTCAAAACAACATAAAAATACCTTGGTATGAAATTTTGATGAGTCATCAAACGTTAGCTTAAAAATAAATCATAGTTCCCTTCTATCAATTTCTATTCGTGCAAGAACAGTTGGTCTGTCAAATTGCGAAAAAAAAAATAAATAAAAAAATAATAATAATGTTATGATTGGTTGGCTAGACAAATATTTAGTAGTGAAATACCAATCCGGGCGCCGATTAAAATTTGAAATTTGGGTAATTAATATTTTAAAATTCATGAAAATTTGTGAAATTTGATACCTACGAGTGTGGTTCAAGAAGTCCGTCCAAATTTTTGTTTACATAAGGAGTTTTTTGTTTACATTAACTTTGTGTGAACGGGTGATTTTTTTTAAGTTACATTAATTGTGTGAATGGGTGATTTTTTTTTTGTGGGGGTGGATTAAGGGGTTTCATAAGATTAAGATTTCATAACTATATATGCCGACGGGAAAATCATGAATATGATTTTTCCTAGTACCAACGGGAAAATCATGAAATGATTTTTCCTAATGCTAATGGGGATGAAATAGTGAAAATTATTTTTTCCTAATGCCGACGGCAATACCTGATTATTTTTCATATTGTCGACGGCAATACATGATTATTTTTCCTAATGCCTACGGCAATGCATGAATATTTTTCCCAATGCCGACAGCAAAACATGATTATTATTTTTTTTCAAATGCCGACGGCAAAACATGATTATTATTTTTTTCAAATGCCGACGGCAATTCATGATTATTATTTTATAATACCAAAGGGAAAATTGCCAGTGTTGCCAGACTGTAGAAATTTGTTATCGTAATAATATATCAGTAATATCAGAGAAAATAGATTTGATGACTACTAGGCGATTCTCATATGAATCGTGTGTATGTGTATGTGTGACTTCCTCACGCTAATAAATTGTTTATAAATAAAATAATTAAATAAATTAAATTAAATAAATTAAATAATTAAATTAATTTATTTAATTATTTTATTTATGTGTTCACATGTATGTGAACCACCTAATATTCTGTGTGGGGGGTCCAGCTTGATTGTCACTGGTAATTTAATATTTTGTGTATTTGTTTAAGAAATATGTATGTATGTATGTATATGTATGTATGTATGTATGTATGTATGTATGTATGTATGTATGTACGTATGTGTGAATGTACGATCATGGGTACTTGTGCGTGGAATATTTTGTAGATTACATACATATATATTTTGCAACGTAATCATTTTCTTTGTCTACGATTATTTTAAAGCAGCAAACTAAGTACAGTCATCCGCAGAGAAACAAAAACCAAGCATTTGCAAGTAAGCAAAAAAGTTAACTTCTCCTCCTCCCCACTTCCTTTTCTTTCCTTTATGTAGTTTGTATTTGAAATAAGAAATCACTTGTATAATATTTTATTTTTCTATACATTTATTGTTTAAAATTTTATAATAATACATACATTCATATTTTAAAAAGTTAAAAAGTTTAATTAAAGCAAGACATTTCTTTTGTTAGTAAAATAGAATTTTTTAATGCGCAAACACCAAATTTATGATAATTACAATAAAAATATTCTGGATACTCGATTTCCATTTGTTGAAAGTTGATGCAGCCTATATCCTCAACGTTAGAAATTTTTCGACACACAATTTTTTCCAACCATAGTCTTTTTTCTTCACCCTTTACATAAATTTTAGAACATCTTGCGTTGGCCTTTAAAAAATTGCAAACGCTTTGAAATGAAACTGATCCAGCAGTCCAGCTTAGGTGATGATAGTTTTTTGTTAGCCATTTTGCTTCTCTTTGCTTTTTTATTGATAAGCATTTGATATCAAATGCGATGAAATCATTTGAATTACTTTTGAAACCTTGTACGTCTATAAAAATTATGTTGTTTTCCATATTTTTCAATTTATAAGACTTTTCGAACTTGTCCTTTGATGGGTACATATTCTATTATACGATCATGAATAAGAATACAGTAAGCTGATGTTTTTGCTGCAATATTAGTTGCTGTTTCAAATTCTATTTTTATATCAATCGGTCCATTATTGAGTGATTCATTCTGATGACTGACATCTACTACAATAATAGGAGCTTTTGTCTTAAACTCTGGTGCAGTTAGAAGCGGTTGAGATTCTTTCATATAGTAGCTTTGTTGAAATCTTAGATACATGTCATATAGAATTGCATATCGTTCATTTTTGAACTTTATGTTAAGGTCATCATATGGATATGAGACTGAATTTAAATGTACTTTTAAATTAGTCAAATCACAATGAACAAACTTATTTTCTTGTTGAAAAGCAATCAATACAAAACGAGGGCGTTCTCTATTTGCAGCTAGTTTAACATTCCAAATATGGCTAGTTCCCATATTTAATTGTGGATTGACATGACAATCCCAACTGCGAAATACCATAGGTATAGAAGTACCATTGTTAATAATTTTAATCATATTCAATTTGCTAAAGTCGGATAATTGTACATGTGGGATTCTCCATGAGATTAGTGAAATTGTAAGTTTAGCTTTTTTAGTAGAAACACTCGAGCGTACAAGATCTTCATCGTTCTTATTGCGCAAGAGTATCAATTCATGTTTTCCGTTTAGTATAACTTTGTTGTAGTCTTCAGCGAATCCTAGAAGCATTTTTAGAGGTACATAGAAATTGAAAAAGCCATTTACAAGAGTAACATCGTCAATTTTGTTCCATCCAGCATTTTGCATCACATTGCTTTCTGTTGGTGACATAGAAACCAAATTTTTTATGGTGCTTGTGGCTCCTAAATATCTTGTATGATCAATTTCAATTCCATTGAGCTCATAGCGAATTTCATCAAATAGATATGCCACAAAGTTGTTTTTTAATATAAAGTTGTCCGAAGATGAAGAAGATTTAGAGTTATTATCATCAGCAACAAAAGCTTCTACATAAATGTAGCTTTCACTGGGTAGCACGTACAAATCTTGATTTTGTATTGAAATTCTAATTTCATCATTATTGTAAGATTGTAAGTATGGTACATATGTATGATAGTCCTTTTTGATTATATTCTCATCAGACAAGGGCTTATCTAAGACATCTATTATTGAACTCATTTTGTCTTCAATTTAAAATTCAAGGACTTTAGAAAATTTTTATTTGATGTTGTTAGTGCTTTTTGTTGTACTGGTCGCTTTAATGTTGATGTTGTTCTTGCTGCTATATTTTTCAAGGTATTTGTGTTGTATATTAGCATTATTTAGTTGGCCTTAAATGTATTCGTATTGTAATTTCCTCTCCTCGGAAATTAATTAAATCACCGTGTTGATCAACTACGCGCAGCGCTAGTGAACTTATCTCTCTGGTGTTCACAGGTAAATAGATGAGATTTCTTGGAACCTCATCTATTTTATAGCCTGGAGGCACATTAATCGGAAATTCATGAAGTGTATGCGATTTGGAGTTATTCATATATGTGTTAATAGCGATACTACTTTCAACTCGCAAGAGATTTACTTTAAAAATATTAACTGGAAGATCTGAATAATAATATTTGTTTGGTGTTAGGATTTTGCTATTGAATCCTAAAAGTTTTCCAATTGTATTGTCTTTATTAAAATATACAGTATCCTTGGAACTATTAACTTTAACTTGCATTGTATTGTTATTGGCTTCAATAAAAATTTTATTTGCTGGACGTAGTACTTTGTATTGCTCTTCTATAAAATCAACTATATCATTTAATTCGTAAGATCCAATTGGTATTTCTATTGTATGTTCTCCTATATGAAACATATTGTTGTAGGTGTCTACATTTGGAATACTGTTGTATGAATGAAAATCAGTTAGAGCACACTCATATGTACCATGTAATTCAATAGGAGGAAAGTAACTAGCAGATAATTCTGATGTGTTAGAGCTCATAGTAAGTGTTATTGACATTATAAGAGACTGATTACAATTAAATAAAATTTAGTAGGCAGTATGGTTTATAAGCATAATTTACATATTTATTTCATTTTCTTATTTTAAAATTAACATTAGTTTCTTAATATTAATGCTATTATTGTTTTGCTATGATGTTGTTGTTGATTTAGTTTTTCTTCCATCTATAATATTTCATCTTTACTTATCCAAGAATTGTGTTGATTGGAAAATCCCAGCCATTTAACATATACATCCTTCCCTTTAATTTTAAGCACCTTTTCAACTAGATATGTATTTGGAAATCTGGTTTTTGAAAGTTCGTAAGTATAGAATCCATCTTTAATAGGATTACCAAGATAGTCTTATAATATGTATGTTGCAGGATTTGTATTTTGAACTCTTGTAATTGTGAAAATTTCTGTAGTCCAATTTGGAGTATAACCTTTTTCAAATGTATGCTTATATTTGCTTATGCGTACATGATCTCCTACATTAAATTTTGACATTTTATACATTTTCATATGACTGTATACTGTATTTAGCAGCTTTTCCTCATTTGTTGCGTTGACTTTAATTGGAGGCATTTTAATGGTACGATGAACTTTTCTATTGTAGGTATTAAGTAAATCTTTGTATATATCAATCCACTTATAAGAACCATTATAGCTAAATTCTTTCCACATCATTCCTTTCAGTGTTCTATTAAATCGTTCTAATATTGATGCTTTCATAATGCTATATGTTGAGTAGTGAGTAATGTTGTATTTATGCATTAATTTTTCAAAGTGATTGTTGAAAAACTCTTTACCATCATCTGTTTGTATGTTTTTTGGTATTCGCCCCAATTCAAAAATATTTTCCATTGCGTTGGTTGTTTCAAGTGCAGTTTTTGTTTTTAGCGGTACTGCCCATGAAAATTTTGAGAATGTGTCAATTATAGTCAGCAAAAATCGATAATTTCTATTTTCTTTTGAATAGTTCCCCATTTCAACTAAATCAGCTTGCCAAAGATCGTCTATTCCTTTCATTATAACTCTGCGACGCACAAAATGTTTTCGTGCTTATGGAGTTCGTTTACTAAATTTCTTTTTGAAGACATTAAGTTGTTTTTAGAGATTTTTTGAAGAGTGTTGTGATCTACTTGAAGCACTTTCAGTTATTGATACAAATATGTAATTTTCTAATCTATAAATTTTCTCATTAAGCTGTTCAATATGTTCCTCAAAGGATGTTTTAATTTTTAGAATATCCTTTTAAATTTTATAATTTTCTTCTATATCTAATTTTGTTTTGTTTTGTTTGTAGATCCTCAATTTGCATTTGAATATTTTCTTGAATTATAGTACTGTCTCTCTTAAACTAAAGTAATAATTTCTCTTCTAGTTTTTCGATTTGAGTTTGTAGAAACAATTTATTGATAACATCGTTTTCCTCCACAGCTTTTGCAACATTTCTGATCCTTTTCTTTTGGACATCAATGTTGTTGTTCGTATCCACAAAGAGCCCCAGCAGTTTACGTGCATTTTTCAAAGAAATTATGTTGCTATGGTTTAAACTCAACTGGTGTTTTAAGCTTTCTAGCAGTGCACCACAAAGAGTAATTAGATGCTGGTGTGACATCAACCCCTTCCAAATACTTTTTAAGAGATGTGGTTTTTTCAAATGCAAGCAACTCTTGGAGTCGTTTAGTGCACTCCTTAAATCTGATTTTAAGTTGAGGTGATCTGTGCTGTTGCCATTCTCTTCTAGCTCTTCTTTTTTCACATACGAGTCGTTCAATATTCAATCAAACTCAGTCTGCGGATGGGAGGTAGTGGCATGTTCAGCAGCCTGTTTAATCATTTCGTTAAGGTTGACAATGATAGCTTCAATATTTTCGTGTGTTCTTAGTGTAATGTTTTCCGTGCAATGACTATTAAGATATTTTTTAAATCCCAGCCAATTAACATGATTTATCATCTTCACATATGGGTGAGGTAAGTCACTTCTTAATGGGCTACAAAATGTGACGATCGTGGGAGAATGATCGGACGAGAGATCTAGAAAAGCTTCAACTTGAATTAAATCCCTAGAGATATTTTCCATGACGCCAAAATCTATAACATTCGGAATTTTTTTTATCTGTTTTAAGTTGTGGTGATCTGTGCTGTTGCCATTCCCTTGTAGCTCTTCTTTTTTCACACAGGAAGAAAATAAAAACAATTGAAAGTGAATTACACTCTGGAGATTTTGAAATTTTATCAACCTCCGAAAGTTTAGAGGAACAACTAAACTATTTTTTTTTAATACATGATTTTTATTTATTGTATCTTCATATATGAACTAACAATAAGTATTCAAATCTTAAATCTAAAAAATATAATTAGGCCCGACCAGTGTCGGACATAAGCTTAGTAGTAGTTATATATAATACATAAGTATTGATAATCAAAAGGAAAAAATATAAAAAATAAAAGAATTTTCATGAAGTCCCATCTGGAGTGCTGTGAATAAGAGCCCTTGTATCCCTCTTTTTTAGGCGGATGTGTCCAGTAAAGTTCAAAATATTACAGGCAAGCGGATTAGGATGTGACTCGAGTTTTGTTAAATATTTGCCAGCGTTTTTTGCAATTTCTTCAGTCACTAGTGGCATATTTAAGTCACGATGTATATTTGAATTTTTTATATACCATGGAGCCGATGTTATTAACCGTAAAATTTTGTTTTGCCTTCGTTGGATTCTCTCGACATTAGAAGCTGAAGCAGTACCCCATAGCTGAATTCCGTAGCACCATATAGGTTTTAAGAGCGACTTGTATATTAAAAGTTTACAATCTAGGGTGAGGGTTGAGTTTCTACCAACCAGCCAATATATCTGAGTTAGTTTAAGTTTCATTTGCGTTAGCTTGGAGTCAATGTGGTATTTCCATGTGAGCCTTCGATCAAGATGTATACCAAGGTATTTCACATGTAAGTTTTGAGGAACAATTTGATTATTGATTGTAACAGGGGAACAACTGTCTTTTCTTAAGGTAAATGTTACCTGAGCACACTTCTGTTCGTTTACCTTTATTCTCCACATGTTTAACCATAGTTCTAGCTGAGTAATATGTTGCTGAAGATATCGGGAAGCCTCCTGTGGGTTTTCGTGCATACTAAGGCATGCTGTATCATCGGCAAACGTAGATGTATGGATATTGCTGCTCAAGGGCATATCACAAGTATAAATTAAATATAAAACTGGCCCCAGTATACTGCCCTGTGGCACACCGGATGAGATTATTTCAGACGTACTCATAAGGTCTCCTTCCACAACAGTGAACTTCCGGGCAATAATGTAACTTTCCAGTAGATTTAGAATGTTAATTGGTAGGTAAGTCTTTAATTTTAAAATTAGGCCTTCATGCCACACTTTATCAAATGCCTGAGAAACGTCAATGAACAGCGCAGAGCAATACTTTTTTTCTTCAAAAGTTTTTCTTATAAATTGAACCAATCTATGAGTTTGTTCAATGGTGCTATGCTGACTTCTAAATCCAAATTGATGATCCGGTATGCACTCATTATCAGTTAGAATTGGGGAAAATTTTATCATGAGTAACTTTTCAAAGAGCTTTCACATTGTTGACAGTAAACTTATTGGCATATATGACTCAGCTTTGGTAAGATCTTTGCCCGGCTTTGGAATCATTTTAAGCTTGGCAAGCTTCCAGCTGTTTGGATAATACTACAGTCGTAAAATAGCGTTAAAAATGAATAACAGGATTCTAATAGCTATACGAGGCAACTTCATCAACATCTGGTTAGTAACTCCCGGGGGCTTTTTTCGGGTTGAGTTCTGCAATTATTTTTTGTACATCACGCGTCTTAAATTTTATTGGTCAGCAGCACCAGAACACGTGTTTGGGGTGAATACGGATTTTAAATGCTCACCAAATATTTTACCTTTTTCAGTATCGCTTCTTGCCCAACCTCCTGCAGATGTGCGCAGAGGTGTTTTAAACTCAACTGGTGTTTTAAGCTTTCTAGCAGCGCGCCACAAAGAGTAATTAGATGCTGGTGTGACATCAAGACCTTCCAAATAATTTTTAAGAGATGCAGTTTTTTCAAATGCAAGCAACTCTTGGAGTCGTTTAGTACACTCTTTAAATCTGATTTTAAGTTGGGGTGATCTGTGCTGTTGCCATTCTCTTCTAGCTCTTCTTTTTTCACTAACGAGACGTTCAATATCAGTAGAATAAATTTTATTTAACCTAATCTGCGGATGGGCGGTAGTGGCATGTTCAGCAGCCTGTTTAATATTTTCATTAAGGATGGCAATGTTAGATTCAATATCATCATGTGTTCTTAGCGTAATATTTTCCGTGCAGTGACTACTAAGATATTTTTTAAATCGCAGCCAATTAACACGATTTATCAAATTCGTATATGGGTGAGGTAAATCACTTCCTAATGGGCTACAAATTGTAACGATCGTGGGAGAGTGATCGGACCAGAGATCTAGAGAAGCTTCAATTTGAATTAAGTCCCTAGAGATATTTTTCATAACGCCAAAATCTATTACATCCGGAATTTTACGTATGTCAGTAGGCCAATAAGTGGGCTCCCCACTCGAAATGACATCCAAGCCCATTTTGGAAATTGTATTGAACACCGCTCGACCTCTGGGCACAAAGTACACCAGAGTTGAAGAAAGTGACTTATGAAAAAAGCTAAAATCATTTGTCGCGCAGATTCTGCGAGAAAGGGACAACTGCAGTATATTTATTATTAAAATGTTACCAAAAAAATCAAAACAAACAAAAAAAATTTTCTACGAAAATATTCGTAGCTTGCATATATTCCTCACTAACGTTCTCAAGGATATAGTGCTTGAGTCTTGACTTAATTAGAATTGCTGATCCACCGCATGCTGTCCCTCTCGGGTCCTTTGAAACATATAGAGTGTAACCATTTATTTTAAAGCAGCTTCTCGAAGTCAAGTGAGTCTCAGAGACCAACATTATATCAATATTTATTTCCGTGAGGAAGTGCTCAAGTTCATTTTTATGTTGGCGAATGCCGTTTGCATTCCAGAAACATAGTTTTAACGTGTTCATGGTTTGTTGACTAATGCTTGAAGCAGAGTATTCTGCATTCTCTGCATTTCTTGCATCATGCTAGTCATATTTGTTGTAAAGTTGTTTATAGTTAGCACCAGATTCTCAATAGTAGCTTCAAGACGACTAAAGTTAAAGCTAGAGTTTGCACTCGTTGAATTACTTGGCGGTGGAACATTTTGTGTGGGAATAGAACTAGTCTTAGCAGCATCGGCATACGATACACGTGAAGTAACTAGTTGGCTAGTTTGAGGAAGAGTGGCGGAGTAAGCATTTGCTGGTTGAACTGGAGCTAATTTAGATTTTTGACCCATAGCCTGTTTAACGAAATAATATACAGGGCATCCTCTGTAGTTAGCGGAGTGATTACCTCCACAATTACTGCATTTTTTTTCGGCTTGTACTTTTGGCTTGGTACAGTTAGCAGTACCATGCAATTCACCACAGATAGCACAAAATGTAGGTAATTTGCAGTAAGTTTTTGTGCGGCCATATTCTTGGCACTTATGGTACTGTACGGGACCTGAACGCTTACGTGGCTCTTCAACTGTGATTTTTCGGTGTAAAAGGTATTTTAGACTATAAATTGGGTGCGTCTCGTTTTTTTTAACTGTATATCATTCGGCTCCAGTTCAACACGAAATAGAGGCTGGGGAATCTTCTCTCTATTGATTATATTGGTAACATTTTTTACCTTAAATCCTTGTTCGATAAGTGCACATTTTACTTCTTCGGGCTCAACATATGAATCTATGCCCTTTAATACTATTTGTAGGCCTTTAGCATTCTTAGGTTGATATGTGTAAAAATTTGTTTTATTTTTTTCAAACTCATTAACACTTTTTCGGAAATCTTTTTCATCATATATTTGGATTTTGGTTTCATCTCTCAGATAAATAGGTGGTGGCTTAAAAGACTTTTGCGATGATGCAGCGGGCTTGTTGTTTTTGTCTTGCAATAATGAAAAACGATTTTGACGATTGATAGAAGATGTGCTGTTATCCCTAGACATCTTTGGGGCGGATCCAATTTTAGTAGAATTTGGGCTTCGCCCGCGCTTTAAAATTGTAATGTATCTATCCATTCCGACTTGGACCTTGGGTTTTGGGCTGCTCTTGTCTTCAGTGACAACTTGTTTAAGTGATGACCACGAGCCCGAAGCGGATGATATCGCTGAGTTAAATGTAGAAGTACTAGGCAATAATGTCAACGATTCACTTGTTGGCATTGGACAAAGCGAAGTTGATCGCTGACGAAACTGTGGTTTTGCCGCTAGAGAAAGTCTATTATCAGATTTTTGATTTTTATTAAGAGCTTCAGAACTCACAGCAAGTCTATTATCAGATTTTTTATTTTTATTGTTATCATTATGAGCATCAAAACTCACAGTAAAATAGGCATTTCTGCCGTTAGAACTCACTTCACTATTTTTTTCCTTTGGGGTACTCATAAAGAGTATTCCTCAAGGGTACTTTGTATGTTTTTTTGTTTACGGTTCTTTTTTGATTTTGTTATTTCTATATGTAAAAAAATATTAGCAAAGCAAAAAAAAGCTTATTTATCAAAGTTAATATGTACTACGAATATTTTTTGTATGATTTTTTTTTTGGTTTTGTTTGTATGTAAGAAAAATTCCGCTATTACGTCTGTTCACTATGAAGGTACAACGAGAACTGAACCAAAAAAAAAATATATAAATCATTAACTTATGTACCAGAAATGTCAGAAAGATTAGAAAATTCAAATATATATGATAAAAATAAATATAGAATGGCACACAAAATTTATAACACAGTCAGTCAATTATTTAGCAAACCTAAGGATAAAATACATAAACTAGATAAGTCGAATTTAGTTTATAAGATACCGTGTAATGGTAATAATAACGAAAACTGTGATAAGGTGTATATAGGTACAACCAAGAATAAATTGAAAACAAGAATAGCTGGTCATAAATCTGATCAAAAATATAGGAACATCAATTCACAAAGAACAGCATTATCATCTCATTGTGCCAATTTAAATCATAATCCTGATTTTGATAACGTATCAGTACTAAATACAGAAAGTAATTACAGAAGACGTTATATGTTAGAGATGTTACAGATTAATAATGTTAAAACAGATAAAAGAATTAATTTTAGAGTAGATACAGCTAATCTTGCTCATTCCTACAGATATTTGTTATATAAAAACATAAAACGATAAAAAAAATGTTAAAGTTTATAATATTTTTTAAAAAAAGATTTAAAAGTTGTTTTTTGATGTACCTGTTAATGTATATATGTATGTATTTACGTATATATACATATGTTTGCTCGTGCATATGTATTCTTTGTTGTTTTTGAACCAATCTTTTTATTCCATTGCAATATTCTTTTAATGTTCTGCATGTTTCGCCATCATATTTAAGTGTTATATGTTGAAAAAATCCTCTCATGTTTGTGTGTGATTATGCTCAATAAGATTAAACGGTGTTGAAAAACAACAAAGAATAAAGTTTCTGCTATCGTGTAGGAGGTATGGTATAATACCTAATCACACAAAAAACGCAACCATTCTTGTTAACAAACTTTTTGAATGTCGAGCATTAAAGGGACAATTGAGTAAAATTGAATATAATTTTAACAAAAAGATTTTGAATCTAGAAATTTCCCAAGCAAATGCAGATTTGAAAGCCATCAGAAGAAAACTTCACCACTTAAAAACAGGGTTACAACAGTTCATAACAATTGACGATTTTGATACTTTTACCAGATACCAAGCCGATAGAGCTAAACATATTACAGAAACTACAAAGAAAGAACAGATAAAAAAACTAGATACACTTAAAGAAAAACTTTTTGTAAAACATGGACTATTTTTTAATGAACACTGGTTTGAAAACAAAACGGAGATAGAAATCCCTTGGGAGTGTAAATGGTTACTATCTTTGGGAAAAAAGTTTGCTTTGCCCATAAGCAGGAAAAATTTTTCACCCCTCAAAATAATAGCGGATATTGAACAGTGTTTTCAGAAAATAGATAATAACAATATTGGAGAAAGACAAGTATATGGAACAACATTAGCAAATAGAGTATCAAAGTTTAAAAGAAATATAAAAAAACACTCAAAAAGAGAATCTCATATTAGCTGTATTTGAAAAAACAAAAAAAATTTTTAAAAGGCACAAAAACGTTATTATCACCCAATCGGATAAAGGCAATAAAACTGTGGTTATACACAAACAAGAATATGACAATAAAATGAGGAGCTTACTAGAGGACAAAAATACTTACCGCATAATGAGAACTGATCCCACAAACAAACTCATAAAAACAAATAACAATATCATCTCGGAGTTATGCAAAAAAGAATTCATAGAACACAGTCTTAAGCGCACACTTACTTGTTCAGCGGCTACTGCACCTAGAATCTATGGATTGCCTAACATTCATAAAGAAGGTATACCATTGCGACCTATAGTGTCATCTTTTCAAGTTCCTTGCTATCATTTGAGCAAATATCTAGGAAATGTTCTCAAAAATATAATTTCCAACAAATATAACGTAAAAAACTCCCTAGATTTAAAAACACAACTGGAGGGCATACAACTAGATCGGAATGACTCTCTCGTAAGTTTTGATGTCATGTCTTTATTTACGAACATACCTATTCACACCGCTATTAATAATATAATGGATAAATGGTCTGTACTACAAAATAATACAAAAATCCCTCGCTCTAAATTCCTAGATACTTTGAAATTCTGTTTACACGATAATAATTACTTCATCCACGAGAACACAGTTTACAACCAAATTTTCGGTATGCCAATGGGAAACCCACTTTCTCCAACTATTGCAGACATTGTATTGGATAACTTACTTGACGTAGCACTGTCTGAATTGACCAACAAAAACATTCATGTCAAATACGTAGATGACATTTTAGCCATAATTAACATTAAAGACAAGGATGAAATATTAAATACACTAAACAGTTACCACCCGAAAATACAATTTACTATTGAAATAGAAGAAGACAGAAAAATAACTTACCTTGACACGAAACTATATAGAGGAGATGATAAAATCGTGCTCGATTGGTATGCTAAGGACACATCTTCAGGTAGAATCATTAATTTTAACTCAACGCAACCGAAATCGCAAATCATAAATACGGCCAAAAACTTTATTCATAGGGTGCTAGACATAAGTGACAAAAAATTTCACACACAAAATATACAGAAAATAACAAAAATATTAACTAACAACAGCTTTCCTTTATCACTAATAAAATCCCTCATCATAGAATACAAATCATCAAATAATAATAAACACGGCAACACTGATAGAGAAGATAAATATTTTTACAGTGTACAGTTTGTTCCTGGCCTTACGGACAATAGAAACATAAAAGCTGCAATAAACAAAAATGACATAAGCTTTGCTTATAAATCCAACAAAACAATGTAATTCAAAGATTTCTTATCTAGATACATTAGCAGTAAGAAGGAATAACAATTTATTAATTGATTGGTATCAAAAACCAACATCTTCAGGTAGAATAATTAATTTTTACTCTAAACATCCAAAAAGAATTATTATTAATACTGCAAAAAATCTAATAGAAAGAGTATTAACAATTAGTGATAATGTATTTCATGAGAAAAATAGAAATTTAATCAGAAATATTTTAATTAATAACGATTTCCCCGTTAATATAATTAGTAAATTAATAAGACAGTATAAGAACAAACATATTAATAGAATCTCAAATATAGTGTCTGAACCAAAAAAATTTTTTTTTTTTTTTTTTTAATACATATTTTTATTTATTGTATCTTCAAATATGAACTAACAATAAGTATTCAAATCTTAAATCTAAAATATAATTATTAGGCCCGACCACTGTCGGACATAAATTTAGAGATAGTTATAAATAATACATAAGTAGTGATAATCAAAAGGAAGAAAAATTAAAATAAAATAAAAAGTATTTTCAAGCAGTCCCATCTGGAGTGTTGAGTATAAGAGCACTTGTATCCCTCTTTTTTAGGCGGACGTGTCCAGTAAAGTTCAAAATATTACGAGCAAGCGGATTAGGATGTGACTCGAGTTTTGTTAAATATTTGCCTGCATATTTTGCAATTTCTTCAACCACTAGTGGCATATTCAAATCACGATGTATATTTGAGTTTTTTATATACCATGGAGCCGATGTTATTAATCGCAAAATTCTATTTTGCCTTCGTTGGATTCTCTCGACATTGGAAGCTGAAGCAGTGCCCCATAGTTGAATTCCGTAGCACCATATAGGTTTCAAAATAGACTTGTATATCAAAAGTTTGCAATCTAGACTGAGGGTTGAATTTCTACCAATCAGCCAATGTACCTGAGTTAATTTTAGTTTCATTTGGGTTAACTTAGAGTCAATATGGTGTTTCCAAGTAAGCCGTCGATCAAGGTGTATACCAAGATATTTCACATGAGTATGTTGAGGGACAACTTGATTGTTAATCCGAATGGGTAAACACGTATCTCTTCGTAATGTATATGTTACTTGAACACACTTTTGTTCGTTTACCTTAATTCTCCATAAGTTTAACCATAGTTCCAGCTGGGTAATGTGTTCTTGAAGATATCGGGATGCCTCGTAAGGATTTTCATGCATACTAAGGCAGGCTGTATCATCAGCAAATGTGGAAGTGTGGATATTGCTGCTCAGAGGCATATCACAAGTATAAATCAAATACAAAACTGGCCCCAGTATACTCCCCTGTGGCACACCCGATGAGATAGTTTCAGGCATGCTCATAAAGTCTCCTTCCACAACAGTGAACTTCCGGGCAGTAATGTAACTTTTCAAAAGACTTACAACGTTTATTGGCAGGTATGTTTTTAATTTTAAAATTAGGCCTTCATGCCACACTTTATCAAATGCCTGAGAAACGTCGATAAACAGCGCAGAACAATACTTCTTTTCTTCAAATGTTCTTCTTATAAATTGGACCAATCTATGAGTTTGTTCAATGGTGCTATGCTGACTTCTAAAACCAAATTGATGGTCCGGTATGCACCCACTATTAACTAGAATTGGGGACAATTTTGTCATGAGCAGTTTTTCGAAAAGCTTTGACATTGTTGATAGGAGACTTATTGGCCTGTATGACTCAGCCTTGGTAAGGTCTTTGCCCGGCTTTGGAATCATTTTAACTTTGGCAAGCTTCCAGCTATTTGGATAATACTGCAGTCGTAAAATGGCGTTAAAAATAAATAACAGTATTCTAATTGCAATACGAGGCAACTTTATTAGCATCTGGTTACTAATTCCATCAAAACCCGGAGCTTTCTTTGGGTTGAGTTCAGAAATTAGTTTTTGCACATCACGCGTCTTAAACTTTATTTGTTGAGGGGGTAGACCGACTACATTTGGCAAATCAATTACACCAGTACATGTGTTTGGGGTAAATACGTATTTTAAATGGGCAGCAAATATGTTACCTTTTTCAGTATCGCTTCTTGCCCAACCTCCGGTAGATGTGCGCAGAGGTGGTTTAAACTCAACGGGTGTTTTAAGCCTTCTAGCAGCACGCCATAAAGAGTAATCAGATGCTGGTGTGACATCAAGATTTTCCAGATAGTTTTTAAGAGATGCACTTTTTTCATGTGCAAGCAGCTCTTGGAGTCGTTTAGTGCACTCTTTAAATCTAATTTTATTCTGGGGTGATCTGTGCTGTTACCATTCCCTTCTAGCTCTTCTTTTTTCACATACGAGACGTTCAATATCTGTAGAATATAGTCTATTAAACCCAGTCTGCGGATAGGAGGTAGTGGCATGTTTAGCAGCCTGCTTAATATTTTCGTTAAGATTGGCAATGTTAGATTCAACATCATCAGGTGTTCTTAGTGTAATGTTTTCCGTGCAATGACTACTAAGATATTTTTTGAATCGCAGCCAATTTACACGATTTATCAAATTGGCATATGGGTGAGGTAAATCACTTCTTAATGGGCTACAAATTGTAACGATCGTGGGAGAGTGATCGGACGAGAGATCTAGAGAAGCTTCAATTTGAATTAAATCCCTAGAGATATTTTTCATAACGCCAAAGTCTATTACATCCGGAATTTTATGTATGTCAGTAGGCCAAAAGTGGGCTCCCCACTTGAAATGACATCCAAGCCCATTTTGGAAATTGTATTGAACAACGCTCGACCTCTGGGTGTAATAAGACGCGAACCCCAGAACGTGTGTTTAGCATTATAGTCGCCAGCTGCTACGAAACAAGGGCCCAGAGATTTGTAAAAATCCTCGTATTGATCCTCAGAAATTGCGAATCTAGGAGGAGAGTAAATTGATGATATGACAAAATTAGTGCAAAAATTTTCGACACAAATATTCGTTGCTTGTAAATGTTCTTCACAAATGTTGTCAATAAAATAATGCTTGAGGTTGACTTTATTAAAATTGCTGATCCACCGCATGCTCTTCCTCTCGGGTCCTTTGAGTCATATAAGGTGTAGCCATAAATTTTAAAAAGGCTTCTCGAAGTCAAATGAGTCTCAGAGACCAAGTCAATATTTTTTTCCGTGAGGAAGTGCTCAAGTTCATTTTTATGTTGGCGAATGCCGTTTGCGTTCCAGAAACATATTTTTAACGTGTTCATGGTTTGTTAACTAAAGCTTGAAGCAATGTATTCTGCATTCGCAGCATTTCTTGCATCATGCTAGTCATATTTGTTGTAAAATTATTTATAGTTTGCACCAGATTATCAATAGTAGCTTCAACGCGATTGAAATTAAAGTTCGAGTTTGTATTTGTTGAATTATTTGGTGGTGAAACATTTTGTGTATGAATAGAATTTGTCTTAGCAGCATCGGCATACGATACACGGGAACTAACTGGTTGGCTCACTTGCGTAAAATTGGCTGATAAAGCGTTTGCTGATTGAGCTGGGGCCGATTTAGGTGTTTGCCTCATAGTCTGTTTGACGAAAGAGTACACAGGACAACCTCTGTAGTTAGCGGTGTGATTATCTCCACAATTACTACATTTTTTGTCACTTTGATCTTTTGGTTTATTGCAACTAGCAGTGCCGTGTAATTCGCCGCAAATAACACAAACTGTAGGTAATTTGCAGTAAGTTTTTGTGTGGCCATATTCTTGACAATTATGGCACTGTACGGGTCCTGAATGCTTGTGTGGTTCTTGAACGGTTATTTTTCGATACAAGAGATATCTTAAATTGTATATTGGATGGGTCTCATTTTTTTTCAATTTTATATCATTTGGCTCAAGTTCAACGCGAAATAGAGGTTGAGGGATCTTTTCCCTATTTATTATGTTAGATACATTTGTTACTTTAAAACCCTGGAGGACGAGAGCATCTTTTACTTCTTTAGGAGCAACATAGGAATCTATGCCCTTCAACACAATCTGCATACCTTTAGCACTCTTGAGCTGATATGTGTAGAAATTTGTTTTACTTTTTTCAAATTCAGAAACCATTTTTCGAAAATCTTTTTCTTCATAAATTTGAATTTTCGTTTCATCAATATTACTACGTTTTATTGGAACAATGTGAAATTTATTCTCCCCAATGAACGAAATTAATTTTTTAATAAGAGCGTTTGAGTTTTTTTCTCTTAAATATATTGGTGGCGGCTTGGAGGTTTTGTTCGCAGATTCAGCGGGTTTGTCATTGTCATCTTGCAATATTTTAAAACGGTTTTGCCGATTAGTAGAGGATGCGCTGTTATCCCTAGACATCTTTGGAGCAGATGTAATTTTAGTAGAATTTGGGCTTCGCCCGCGCTTTAAAATTGTAATGTATCTGTCCATTCCGACTTGGACCTTGGATTTTGGGCTACTCTTATTTTCAGTGACAACTTGGTTAAGTGATGACCCCGAGCCCGAGGCGGGTGATATCGCTGAGTTTAATGTGGAAGTACTAGGCTATATTGTCAACGATTCACTAGTTGGCATTGGACAAAGCGAAGTTGATCGCTGGCGAAACTGTGGTTTTGCCGTTAGAAAAAGTCTATTATCAGATTTTTGATTTTTATTAAGAGCTTCAGAACTCACAGCAAGTCTATTATCAGATATTTTATTTTTATTGTTATCATTATGAGCATCAAAACTCACAGTAAAATAGGCATTTCTGCCGTTAGAACTCACTTCACTATTTTTTTCCTTTGGGGTACTCATATAGAGTATTCCTCAAGGGTATGTTTGTATGTTTTTTTGTTTACGGTTTTTTTTTGTTTTTGTTATTTCAATATGTAAAAATATTAGCAAAACAAAAAAAGGCTTAATTATCAAAGTTAATATGTACTACGAATATTTTTTGTATAATTTTTTTTTGTTTAGTTTGTATGTAAGAAAAATTCCGCTATTACGTCTGTTCACTATGAAGGTACAACGTGAGTGTGTTCGAAGTATTTGTTGGCCAAACTTCCTCTTCTCCAAGTAAAAATATGGGCCCATAGAGCCATAAAGTGCTTGCAGCTAGTTTTGACGGGTAGAGACCTCGTGAAATAATATCTGCTGGGTTTTCCTTTGATTTGACGTGCCTCCACTGCTCAGCTATTAATAATTACTGTATTGCGGTGATTCAATTAGCCACAAACGTTTGGTAAGCTGATGATTTTGAGTTTATCCAGGCTAAAACGATCTCTTTGTCTGTCCATAGGTAAGTGGGTGTGTTCTCAAGATTTAAATCACTCTTTGCTCTTAGTTGGGCACATAAAAATGCTGCGCAAAGTTCGAGACGAGGCAAGGTCTGGCGTTTTAAGGAGCAACACGGGATCTTGCACATAGCAGTCTTACGATTAAATGCCCTTTCTTGATAATTGATCTGATGTATATAGTTGCACCATATTCCTTTTCAGTTTTGTCGCTTTTTTTCCCGTTTTGGCGATTTTTTCTGTTTTTGGAGTTTTTTTTTTTTATTTTGGTGATTTTTTTCTGTTATTGGGATTTTCTTCATTTTGTAGATTTTTCTCATTTTGACGATTTTTTTTTTCATTTTTGCGATTTTTTTCTGTTTTTGGGTTTTTTTATTTAGGAGTTTTTTTTTTCTTTTTTTTTTCATTTTGGCGACTTTTTTCTGTTTTTTTGGGGTTTTTTTTCGTTTTGGCGATTTTTTTTCATTTCGGCGATTTTTTTTATTTAAGCAATTTTCTTTCATTTTGGCGATTTTTTTTATTTAAGCAATTTTTCCGGTTTTTCGCGATTTATTTTAGTCCTAGAAATTTTTTAATATGGCGATTTTTTTCTGTTTTTGGGTTTTTTTCATTATGGCGTTTTTTCCTGCTTTGGGGTTTTTTATTTAGGCGATTTTTTTCTCTTTTTTGGGGTTTTTTCATTTTGGCGATTTTTTTTCATTTTGTCGTTTTTTTCCTGTTTTGGGGTTTTTTTTTCATTTTGGCGATTTTTTAATGTTTTTTGGGGTATTTTTCGTTTTTGGCGATTTTTTTTTTGTTTTTCGCGATTTTTTTCGGTTTGGCGATTTTATAATTCCTTGATTTTTTAGTTTTACCGTTTTTGAAAATGTCAAGAGTTTTGCTCTTACGGTTTCCAAGATACAGCAAGTTGTCAAAATTGCATAGTCAAAATTGCATTAACTGATGGAACACCCTTTAATTTAAATTTTTTTAAATTTTAGTGTTAATTTTTGTAGTCTGTATAAAAATACACTAACCTTACAAATTTCAAGTGTATATACATATAATTGTATGTATATTACATGGGATTTTAGAATTTTTCGTTGCTCGTTTTGGAACACCCTTTAATTTCCAATTCTGATTTTTTTTGTTGTAGCAGCCAAAGGTCTATACACTGTGTCCAAATTTCAGGTCTGTAGCTCTTACGGTTCTCGAGAAAATACCCTGCATAGTTTTAGACATAGTTAATTTTACATAACACAAAAAGTTAAAGTTTTCCAACCCTGGAAACGTTTTTTTAATTTTTTTTATATTTTTTTTTTAATTTAAAATACCAATTTTAGTCGTACTGAAGTGTAAAATAAATTTATTTATTAAAAAAAATAAAAATTTGTTTTCGGTAGTTGCTTTTATATGGCAAAATATAGTTTACGTTTTCCAGCTCTGCAATCGTCTGCCCGATTTTGCTGAATTTCAATACCAATCTAAGTTGGACCATTTCTGACACATCAGTCCAAGAACGAAGTCTCTAGCTTTTCTGGGAGCTTCGGAAAACCGTTTCACGTACACCGGACGGACGGACGGACAGACGGACGGACGGACAGACGGACATCGCTTATTCGTCATCGCTATTCATAAGGACCCAGAATATATATATTTTTTTGGTCGCAAATTAAAATTATGGAAATTACACACGGAATGACAAACCTATATATACCCTTTTCCATTTTTGGTAAAGGGTATAAAAAGTATAGCAAAATTAAAAATATTACACAAAATTCACTAATTCTCAAATAGCTAAGTAAATGCATATATCGCTTATTTACTCCAACCAGGCTATTAAAAAGAAAGTCCTCAACCTTTTTTCCTAATTTAAATTCATTTAACTAGAAGTAAATGAGCGATATATGTATGTACTTATACATTCTTAAGTTTTTGAAAACATATGTACATATTTACACCAAATTATTTTTTTCCAATTTCTTTTGATCATTTCAATATTAGGATCAAAGTTTTCAAATAAAATCGATGCTACTGTATTAGATGGTAATTTATTTCTTTTATCAGTTTTAATTAAGTTCAGTTTACTAAAAACTCAACAGAAGCGTTTGAGAATGGTATTATTAAGATAAATTTTGTTACAAATCCTAATATAAAAAGATAATATTGCCAGCACAGTTTTTAATTTAAAACATTTTACACCATTAAATTTCAATGTCTAATTCATTACACAGATTAAGACTTAATCATTAAGGTCCTTGTGATCTTAGAGTGCATGTTCACGCCACTCTAACACTACTTGTGTCACTGTCCTGTATTCATCCAATTTAGAAGACAAATCTTCCATCTGGAAAATATACCAGATATATGTAGAACATCTTAGAGGTTCAGACTGGAAAAATCTGAGAAAGTATATTGAGGAAAAAAGGTTCCTAATCTGATTAACTTTAACAGGTTTTCATGGTTTTCATTGAGTATCTCTCCAATATTTCTTATCAAGCACGCACAGCATGCTATAATAGCACAGGTGTAGTCCGAAACAGATTCGGTCAATTATTACTGCTCCTCTTTCAACATAACCTAACCTAACGCCACTCATTACCTAATTTTTGATAATCTAGCTTAATGATTGTGCAAACTTTGGCTCTGCTACAATAAATTTAGTTTTGCTGTATAAAAAGTTTCTCATTTTTATTGTGAACCAAAAACAATTAATTTAAAAAAAAATCAACTTTTAGGTAACTAGACTTTAATCAAAATTAGTTAAAAGTCCAAGAGCATATGAAAGGAGCATTTTGCTATTTTTCATCCAATGCAAAAAGCATTGATTCAGTTATTTTTGAAGGATCTTCAAAAACTTATAATCTTATATATCATCTCAATACTCAATAAATATTACGTTATAATAGGTGATAAAATATTATGGCTCCTTATTTGTATTTGTATTTATTTAACAAGCCTAGCACAACCAGATTGACATCTTATAAATTAAAGTGCTAGTGAGAAAGTACACAATTAAGAGATCAAATTTCGAGTACAAACATAAAAATCAATAGTTAAATCAGTAGTAGTGAATTGCCGCTCCGGGCGCCGATTAAAATTTGAAATTTGGGTAATTAAAATTTAAAAATTCTTGGAAATTTGTGAAATTTGATACCTACGAAGGTGGTTCAAGAAGTCCGTCCGAATTTTTGTTTACATAAGGAGTTTTTTTGTTTACATTAACTTTGTGTGAACGGGTGATTTATTTGAGGTTACATTAATTGTGTGAATGGGTGATTTTTTTGTGGGGGTGGATTAAGGGGTTTCATAAGATTAAGATTTCATAAGTATATATGCCGACGAAAAAATCATGAATATGATTTTTCCTAGTACCAACGGGAAAATCATGAGATGATTTTTCTTAATACCAATGGGGAAATAGTGAAAATTTATTTTTCCTAATGCCTACGGCAATGCATAATTATTATTTTCAAACGCCGACGGCAAAACATGATTATTATTTTTTTTTCAAATGCCGACGGGAAAATGATTTTTCATAATTCCGACGGGAAAACATAAAAGTTATTTCTAATGTTAATGTAGGCTGGTCGTGATTTGGGGTAGGTGACGGTGTTGTTGTACGAGTAATATGTATCCATGGGATTTGTGGATGTGTCTGTCTGACGGAATTTAAGCGGGGCTGTTATTGGGAGGGGGCGGAGTGTAGTTGCGGTAGATCTACTGCGTGTATGCAGGTGTTGCTAGTTTGTAGGAATTTAAGGCTTATACTGATTTGTGGTAGGTGAGGGTGTTGTTGTACGAGTAATATGTATCCATGGGATTTGTGGATGTGTCTGTCTGGGTGAATTTAAGCGAGGCTGTTATTGGGATGAGGTGTGGTGTAGTTGTATGTATGTCTGTGAGAATTTAGGACTGATCATGATTTAGGGTAGGTGAGGTTGGTGTAGTAATATGTAACCGTATGAATCTGTGTGTCTGTACATATGTTTGTAGGAGTTTAAGGCTATCAGTGATTTTAGGATAGGTGAGGGTACGACAAGTACGAGTAATGTGTATCCGTGGGAACCTGTATGCATGTCTGTAGGAGTTTAAGGCTCATCGTGATTTGTGTTATTCATGTTGTTTGTAGGAATGACCGTGAGAATTTTTGTATTTATATCTGTAAGAATTTAAGGTTGGCCGTGATTTGTGAGGGGCGGTGTGTTGTTGAAATAATTTGAATTTTTCTTAGATGAAATCTGGTATATGTGTGTGTGCGTATGATTTTCTCACGCTAGTTGTTTTATGTACGTAGAAATAAATTGTTTTCAATATCGAGATTTGGTTCTATAAAATATTATCATATATCTGAACTTCCTAATCTAGATAAACTAAGGAAATTGGACTTTGATATCCAATCTTTAAGAATGTACATGCGTATGAATGGGTATCAAACAAACTTACTAAATAAATATAGACTTCAACTAGACATAGATACATACATACATACATACATACAGACATACATACATACAGATTCCTACGTATTCATATTACAACAACACCCTCACCTCTCCCAAATCACGATCAGCCTTAAGCTCCTACAAACATATAGAATACATACACGCAGTCGATCAACCTCAACTACACCACACCTCATCCCAATAACAGCCTCGCTTAAATTCCCCCAGACAGACACATCCACAAATCCCATGGATACATATTACTCGTACAACAACACCCTCACCTACCACATATCACTATAATCCTTAAATTCCTACAGACTAGCAACACCTGCATACACGCAGTAGATCTACCTCAACTACACTCCGCCCCCTCCCTATAACAGCCTCGCTTAATTTCCACCAGACAGACACATCCACAAATCCCATGGATACCCCAAATCACTATAAGCCTTAAATTCCTACAGACTAGCAACAGCTGCATAGACGCAGTCGAACTACCTGAACTACACCCCGCACCCTGTTAATCACACCTTCACCTACCCCAAATCACGACCAGCCTACATTAACATTAGAAATAACTTTTATGTTTTCCCGTCGGAATTATGAAAAATCCTTTTCCCGTCGGCCTTTTTTTTTTTTATGCATGATTTTTATTTATTGTATCTTCATATATGAACTAACAATAAGTATTCAAATCTTAAATCTAAAAAATATAATTAGGACCGACCAATGTCGGACATAAGCTTAGTAGTAGTTATATATAATACATATGTAAGTAGTGATAATCAAAAGGAAAAAAAATAAAAGTATTTTCAAGAAGTCCCATCTGGAGTGCTGTGAATAAGAGCCATTGTGTCCCTCTTTTTTAGGCGGATGTGTCCAGTAAAGTTCAAAATATTACGGGCAAGCGGATTAGGATGTGACTCGAGTTTTGTTAAATATTTGCCAGCGTATTTTGCAATTTCTTCAGTCACTAGTGGCATATTCAAATCACGATGTATATTTGAATTTTTGATGTACCATGGAGCCGATGTTATCATGCGTAAAATTTTATTTTGCCTGCGTTGAATTTTCTCTACATTTGAAGCTGAAGCAGTGCCCCATAGTTGAATTCCGTAGCACCATATTGGCTTTAAAAGCGACTTGTATATTAAAAGTTTACAGTCTAGGCTAAGTGTTGAATTTCGACCAATCAGCCAATGTACCTGAGTTAGTTTAAGTTTCATTTGAGTTAACTTAGAATCAATGTGGTGTTTCCATGTAAGTCGTCGATCAAGGTGTATACCAAGATATTTCACATGTGAATGTTGAGAAACAACTTGATTGTTAATCCGAATGGGGGAAGAAGTATCTCTTCGTAAAGTAAATGTTACTTGAACACACTTTTGTTCATTTACCTTGATTCTCCATAAGTTTAACCAAAGCTCCATCTGGCTAATGTGTTCCTGGAGTTTGCGGGATGCCTCATCAGGGTTTTCATGCATACTAAGGCAGGCTGTATCGTCGGCAAATGTGGAAGTATGGATACTACTGCTCACAGGCATATCACAAGTATAAATTAAATATAAAACTGGTCCCAGTATACTCCCCTGTGGCACACCAGATGAAATTGTTTCAGGCCTACTTGTAAAGTCTCCTTCCGCAACAGTGAACTTACGGGAAATAATGTAACTTTCCAAAAGATTTAAAATGTTTATTGGTAAGTAAGTCTTCAATTTTAAAATAAGGCCTTCATGCCACACTTTATCAAATGCCTGGGAAACGTCAATAAACAGCGCAGAACAATACTTTTTTCCCTCAAAAGTTCTTCTTATAAATTGAACTAATCTGTGGTGCTATGCTGACTTCTAAAACCAAATTGATGGTCTGGTATGCACCCACTACTAATTAGAATTGGGGACAATTTTGTTTTGAGCAGTTTTTCGAAAAGCTTTGACATTGTAGATAGTAGACTTATTGGTCTATATGACTCAGCCTTTGTTATATCTTTGCCCGGCTTTGGAATCATTTTAACCTTGGCAAGTTTCCAGTTGTGTGGATAATACTCCAGTCGTAAAATAGCATTAAATATGAATAACAGGATTCTCATTGCAATACGAGGCAAGTTCATCAGCATTTGATTACTAATTCCATCAATACCCGGAGCTTTCTTCGGGTTGAGTTCGGCAATTAATTTTTGTAAATCACGCGTCTTAAACTTTATGTGTTGAGGGGGTAGAGCGACTATATTCGGCAAATCAGCAACACCAGTACATATATTTGGCGTAAAAACGGATTTTAAGTGCTCAGCAAATATTTTACCTTTTTCAGTATCGCTTCTTGCCCAACCTCCGGTAGATGTGCGTAGAGGTGGCTTATACTCAACGGGTGTTTTAAGCTTTCTGGCAGCGCGCCACAAGGAGTAATTAGACGCCGGTGTAACATCAAGACCCTCCAGATAATTTTTAAGAGATGCAATTTTTTCAGATGCAAGCAACTCTTGGAGTCGTTTAGTGCACTCTTTAAATCTGATTTTATTTTGTGGTGATCTGTGCTGTTGCCATTCCCTTCTAGCCCTTCTTTTTTCACGTACGAGACGTTCAATGTCTGTAGAATAAATTTTATTAAACCCAATCTGCGGATGGGAGATAGTGGCATGTTCAGCAGCCTGTTTAATATTCTCGCTGAGATTGGCAATGTTCGATTCAATATCATCGGGTGTTCTAAGCGTAATGTTTTCCGTACAATGACTGCTGAGATATTTTTTGAACCCCAGCCAATTTACACGATTGATCATCTTCACATATGGGTCAGGTAAGTTACTTCTTAATGGGCTACAAATTGTGATGATCGTCGGGGAGTGATCGGACGAGAGATCAAGAGAAGCTTGAACTTGAATTAAATCCCTAGAGATATTTTTTATGACGCCAAAATCTATAACATCCGGAATTTTTTGTATGTCAGTAGGCCAATAAGTGGGCTCCCCACTCGAAATGACATCCAAGCCCATTTTTGAAATAGTGTTGAACAATGCTCGACCTCTGGGTGTAACAAGGCGCGAACCCCAGAACGTGTGTTTCGCATTGTAGTTTCCAGCTGCTACAAAACAAGGTCCAAGAGATTTGTAGAAATCCTCATATTGATTCTCAGTGATTGAAAATCTGGGAGGAGAGTAAATTGATGATATAACGAAATTTGAACAAAAACTTTCAATGCCAATATTTGTTGCTTGTAGGTATTCTTCACAAATGTTATCAAGAACATAGTGCTTGAGTCTTGACTTTATTAGAATTGCTGATCCACCGCAAGTCCTTCCTCTAGGGTCCTTTGTATCATATATAGTGTAGCCATAAATTTTAAAAAGACTTCTCGAAGTCAAATGAGTCTCAGATACTAACATTATATCAATATTTTTTTCCGTGAGGAAGTGCTCAAGTTCATTTTTATGTTGGCGAATGCCGTTTGCGTTCCAGAAACATATTGTTAACGTGTTCATGGCTTATTAAGTATTGCTTGAAGCAGAGTATTCTGCATTCGCAACATTTCTTGCATCATGGTAGTCATATTTGTTGTAAAATTGTTTATAGTTTGCACAAGATTTTCAATAGTGGCTTCAAGGCGATTATAATTAAAGTTTGAGTTTGTATTTGTAGAATTATTTTGCGGTGAAACATTTTGTGTCGGAATAGAACTAGCCTTAGCAGCATCTGCATACGATACACGGGAAGTAACTGGTTGGCTCATTTGCTGAAAAGTGGCAGAGTAAACGTTTGCTGATTGAGCTGGAGCTAATTTAGGTTTTTGCACCATAGTCTTCTTTACCAAAGAGTACACACGACAACCTCTGTAGTTAGCAGTGTGATTTTCTCCACAATTACTGAATTTTTTGTTACTTTGATCTTTCGGTTTATTGCAACTAGCAGTGCCGTGTAACTCGCCGCACACAACACAAACAGCAGGTAATTTGCAGTAAGTTTTAGTATGGCCATATTCTTGACAATTATGGCACTGTACGCGTCCTGAACGCTTGTGTGGTTCTTCAACGGTTATTTTTCGATACAAGAGATATCTTAAATTGTATATTGGATGGGTCTAATTTTTTTTCAATTTTATATCATTTGGCTTAAGTTCAACGCGAAATAGAGGTTGAGGGATCTTTTCCCTATTAATTATGTTAGATACATTGTTTTACTTTAAAACCCTGGAGGACGAGAGCATCTTTTACTTCTTCAGGAGCAACATAGGAATCTATGCCCTTCAACACAATCTGCATACCTTTAGCACTCTTGAGCTGATATGTGTAGAAATTTGTTTTACTTTTTTCAAATTCAGAAACCATTTTTCGAAAATCTTTTTCTTCATAAATTTGAATTTTCGTTTCATCAATATTACCACGTTTTATTGGAACAATGTGAAATTTATTCTCACCAATGAAGGAAATTAATTTGTTAATAAGGGCGTTTGAGTTTTTTTCTCTTAAATAGATTGGTGGCGGGTTGGAGGTTTTGTTCGCAGATTCAGCGGGTTTGTCATTGTCATCTTGCAATATTTTAAAACGGTTTTGCCGATTAGTAGAGGATGCGCTGTTATCCCTAGACATCTTTGGAGCAGATGCAATTTTAGTAGAATTTGGGCTTCGCCCGCGCTTTAAAATTGTAATGTATCTGTCCATTCCGACTTGGACCTTGGGTTTTGGGCTACTCTTATTTTCAGTGACAACTTGGTTAAGTGATGACCCCGAGCCCGAGGCGGTTGATATCGCTGAGTTAAATGTGGAAGTACTAGGCAATATTGTCAACGATTCACTAGTTGGCATTGGACAAAGCGAAGTTGATCGCTGGCGAAACTGTGGTTTTGCCGTTAGAAAAAGTCTATTATCAGATTTTTGATTTTTATTAAGAGCTTCAGAACTCACTGCAAGTCTATTATCAGATTTTTTATTTTTATTGTTATCATTATGAGCATCAAAACTCACAGTAAAATAGGCATTTCTGCCGTTAGAACTCACTTCACTATTTTTTTCCTTTGGGGTTCTCATATAGAGTATTCCTCAAGGGTATGTTTGTATGTTTTTTTGTTTACGGTTTTTTTTTGTTTTTGTTATTTCAATATGTAAAAATATTAGCAAAGCAAAAAAGGCTTATTTATCAAAGTTAATATGTACTACGAATATTTTTATATATATTGCTATTTATGGCGAGATACAGGGCTTAGAAAATAATTTTCGTAACAAAATTAACCGACACTATTACAGTTATAAATTTATTTTTGTTTTGATTTTTTTGTACTTAAAAGCAGCGTACGAAAATAAACGAAGCAAATTGTTTGAATTTGTTTTCTTTGGTTCTTTGAAATGATTGAAAAAAAAACAAAACAACAACAATGAGAAACATCGCTCAGTTTGTTTTTGTATTATTTTTTTGCAAATAAGCACAAGCCAGAGAAGATTGCCGATCGACTGTAAAACGAATAACAGCCGCCGCCGGCAACAAACAATATATTCATTTAATCGTGCTCCGCTAGAAAAGATAATAATGGGTTATAAATGGAAACGTTTTGAAATATTTTCGGCGAATTTGACATCATCATATAATATAATTTTATTGCATTGTATTGCATTAAGTTTGTTTTATACTATGTTCACACTTTTGTTTTTAAGCATGTTAAATATTTTAACAATTATGTTTAAGACGAGTTTTCTAAGAACCAAAGTTTTTTAAGAACTAAACACAACCGTTCATATTATATTTGAGATGTTTAAGGTTGACGTTTTGTCAATAAAAAATTGTAAATTATTGTATTGTAAAAAATTACGAATAATTATGCTTTTCAAACAACAAATGTTTTTGTAAATAATTGAGTATTTTTTAAGTAATTACTTGCTTACCAAAAAATTTATCAGGTGCCGCCATTTAATAACAAAACAAAGGTGCCAGAGTTATCAAAAAACGGACTGAACATACTCTATTTAAGTGTTTGAGGAAGTGTTTAAATCTTAAATACTTCATTTGAGATGTTTAACAAAGCACTTGATTTGAGATGTTTAACAAAACAAGTCAATGTATGGTAAAAAATCTCAAAATCATCGTGTTTAAGCTCTTAAACACGAATGAGGCGTTAAAAACGTTTAAAAACATAAGTGTGAACATAGTATTATATATGTAGCTTAGTAGCAATAGCTATAACCGGGTGTCATAACACACCTCTCCCGAATCCCGAACAACTAAACTTGACGTTAAAATCTATTCAAGACTTAAGTTATTAATGGAAGCGTGTTAATCGCAATAAACAACAAGTAAGAGTGCTATATTCGGCTGTGCCGAATCTTATACACCCTTTACCAACATACGCACATACATATATATACTATACAGACACATACATACATATTTGTTTTGTGAAAAAATTTATAATTTTTTTCTCTACAGCAATTAATAGTACGTGACCTTTCAGTATTTTTCGATTAAAGAATTTGATTCAATTATTTTATTTTCGATATTAGCAATAGTTGAATATTTCACTCTACACTCTATGGTTAAGATATATTTTACATTCACTTTTATTTCAGTCAACATCGACGTCACGTCAATACAATACCAAAAAATTGGAGCTTGTTTACTCGCTCTCGAGATGTTCAAATCCCGTTCCTTTGTTTAATAACTCTAAAATAGCCTTAGTATTGCACCCCATACCAAGTAAAGTAAATTGTTTTATATTTTCCCGTATTTAATAATCATTGATGTTGTAAAACTGCTTAGTGTCCTTATTTAAAGTTCCCATTGCAAATGGTATACATCGTGGTATTATGTAAACGTTTTATTCCTGTAGGATTTTTTTGAAATTTGTTCAGCAGACAGGAAAGGTAACAGGAAAATGAAACGGAACATGTCCTTTAATTTATCTTTAGCGATAAATTTTATTTTTATCTCCATTTACTAAAATTTAATACTTATTGTGCTGAGAGCACAATAACAATTACCGAAGTTTTTTCAATCTCCAACCCTGGAACCATATTTCGGAGTTTCTTAATACTAAATTCTTTCTTTATAAAATATAGAATATATTTAATTACCAAAGAAATAATTAGCTTTATATATCAGAAAAAGTTTTAAAAAATTTTAGACCTATTTTATTTTACATAACACGAAAAGTGTATGTTTTCCAACCCTGGAATCATAATTTAGGATTTTTCTAATTCCTCACACCAATCTAGTTCTTTAAAAAATACATAAAATATGTAAAGTGCACAAAGCAAAAAGGAAAGAAGAAAAAACTTAGCTTTATTTAGTTACTTTGATATCGAAAAAGTTCAAAGTTTCCATCTCTGGAGCTTTGGTTTTCATTTTTCTATTTTTATACGCCAAACTTTTCTTTCAGAAACATAAAATATATCTAATCTATAAAGAAAAATAAAAAAATTATTAAGACATAGTTAATTTTACAGAACACAAAAAGTATAAGTTTCCCAACCCTGGAATCATCCTTTTTTTATTTTTTTGATCTCTTACACTAATTTCTTTCTTTTAAGAATATAACATATGTTTAATTTATAACAAAAATCAAAAATTTGTTTTAGTAAGTTACTTTTATATAACAAAAAAAGTTAAAGTTTTCCAACCCTGAAAAAGTCTTTTTAATTTTTTTATATTTTTTTAATTTAAAATACCAGTTTTACGGTGCTATTCTCGAATTCATGATAGCTACATATAATTCAAATGTTTCTAGTCACATATTTCTTGTCACAGGCATTTGAAATAGCTATTCTGGAATTTATGTTTTAACATTAAAGATTTTTTGTTTAAAAATTCATAGCATTATTATCAAAATTAAAAAATACAATTATAAAATCTTTCATGTTTGTTGAAAAAATATAAAATTCAAACTTTTTTGATATGGCAAGAGATTATATTTTATAACATGTTTAACCCTTTATATGCCGATGTTAGATACATAGTATATGTTACAAGTTTTTAATTTTTAAATTTATTTATTTTTATTTATTTCTTAAATAATGGTATGTAATTGGTATTACATATTAAATTAATAATATATCTATTGGCAAATTCATCGCATATTTTATTCTTTATAACTAAAAACGGTTATCAAAGAATTGTTTATTAACATTTATAAATTAATTGGTCTGTAGAAAAATTCTTGTCATTCGGCTTTCTGTATTTTTGTAATTTTAGTGAACCATGGGATCTTCTGGTTCTGAAAAAGTGCTTTTACTGAGATAATAAGGCTTTAAGGTATCATAATGAAACAGTCAGCCCTGTTGTGTCGCATGTAAGTATTTATAACAATGATTTGCGTTTTGGTATCACATTAAATACAGAAAAAGGCTACTTTGAAGTTAACATTTTCTTCTCCTGACATTGGTTTCTGATTTTATGCTTTTATACCCTTTACCAAAAATGGAAAAGGGTATATATAGGTTTGTCATTCCGTATGTAATTTCCATAATTTTAATTTGCGACCAAAAAAATATATATATTCTGGGTCCTTATGAATAGCGAAGACGAATAAGCGATGTCCGTCCGTCCGTCCGGTTTTCCGAAGCTCCCAGAAAAGCTAGAGACTTCGTTCTTGGACTGATGTATCAGAAATGGTCGAACTTAGATTGGTATTGAAATTCAGCAAAATCGGGCAGACGATTGCAGAGCTGGAAAACGTAAACTATATTTTGCCATATAAAAGTAACTACCGAAAACAAATTTTTATTTTTTTTAATAAATAAATTTATTTTACACTTCAGTACGACTAAAATTGGTATTTTAAATTAAAATAAATATAAAAAAAATTAAAAAGACGTTTCCAGGGTTGGAAAACTTTAACTTTTTGTGTTATGTAAAATTAACTATGTCTAAAACTATATTAGTATTTTCTCGAGAACTGTAAGAGCTACAGACCTGAAATTTGGACACAGTGTGTAGACCTTCGGCCGCTACAACAACAAATACATGAGAATTGGAAATTAAAGGGTGTTCCAAAACGAGCAACGAAAAATTTTAAATCCCATGTAATATACATACAATTATATGTATATACACTTGAAATTTGTAAGGTTAGTGTATTTTTATACAGACTACAAAAATTAATACTAAAATTTCCAAAAATTTAAATTAAAGGGTGTTCCATCAGTTAACGCAATTTTCACTATGCAATTTTGACAACTTGCTGTATCTAGCAAACCGTAAGAGCAAAACTCTTGAAATTTTTAAAAACGGTAAAACTAAAAAAATTTTAAAATCGCCAAACCGAAAAAAATCGCCAAAACGAAAAAAGCACCAAATTAACAAAAAAATTTCTAAGACTAAAATAAATCGCATTATACGGAAAAATTGCTAAAATGACAAAAACAATCGCCAAAAGGAAAGAAAATCGCCAAAATTAAAAAAATCACCGAAATGAAAAAAAATCGCCAAAACGAAAAAAAACCTAAAAAACAGAAAAAATCGCCAAAATGAAAAAAAAATCGCCAAAATGAAAAAAATCGCCAAAACGAAAAAAAACCCAATAACAGATAAAAATCACCAAAATAAAAAAAACCTCCAAAAACAGAAAAAAAATCGTCAAAACGAGAAAAAAGCGACAAAATTGAAAAAATCGTTTAAACTGAAAAAAAAACTTCAAAAAAGCCTACATTTCGTGCGCGATTCAAAGTCGCACTTTACTGAAGTTTTTAATATTAAAGGAATTAAAAGAAACTAATAAGCAGATTTTGTAAAAAATTTTGTTTCTAAACGTTTCAAATTTGTATGAAAAATAACGAAAATTCTTTTCAAAAAATATTTTTTCCATACAAATTTCAAAACGAAAAAATCGTTTGAATTTACAAAATCTGACCTTAAGTCTTTCCTTATTTCGTTTTTGCTTTTTTCACTTAACATATTTTATGTATTTTTTAAAGAACTAGATTGGTATCAATAATCAAAAAAATCCAAAATTATGACTCCAGGGTTGGAAAACTCACACTTTTTGTGTTATATAAAATTTAAATAGGTATAAACATTTTTTTCTTTTTCTTTATAAATTGAATATATTTTATGCTTCTGAAAGAAAATTACAGCTCCAAAGATGGAAACTTAAAAAAAATGATAAATTTTTTCACAAAACAAATATGTATGTATGTGTCTGTATACTATATATATGTACGTACGTTGGTAAAGGGTATATAAGATTCGGCACAGCCGAATATAGCACTCCTACTTGTTTAAGTTATTTTTTTGCTTTTTAATAATAAAATGAATTCTTTTTTACATTTAATTTATTTTATTATTTAATAGTCGGTTAACCGATTTTTTTGAGTTAGGTTAACCGAAAACCGGGTTTTTAAAAAAGTCGGTTTTTTGAAAACAGTACTGCTGACAGATACCACAACAGAATTGAACCAATACTTTTTGAATTTGTGTAACACTTTTTTAGCTCCCAACATACCGCTGTACGAAATATAAAACAGCCGAATGAATGAAATGAAATGGATGAAACTACCGATAGTGAGCAGCGTATGGTCGCCAATTTCATATCTGGTTTGTTGGAAGAAAGAGAAAAGGAGACATCATATCTCTTAAACTTTGCTCACATAGAAAAAGCTATGCCAGCACAATGGCAGCTTTTTTTACAATTTCTTTTGCAAATATTGTGACCTAATTGTAAATTTAAATTATTTTTAATGAATTTATTTGACTATCTTATATTTTTAACAGGCGTTAAATACAACATCGTTTTGCTTGTATTGACAGACGCAGCACCATATATGTATGGTGTCTGCAGTCCGGTCACTTAAAACATTTTTTCCAAAAATGTTACACATCACTGTTCTGTTTCGAATCAGCTGACTCTTGTTTGTTTATAGAAATATATTACAAGTCGTTAGTTTTTCTGTTTCGTTGTTTTGTTTCTGTGCAGCCTGTGATAATCAAAAAATTGTTAAAAACGTTTTGAAATAAATTATGATTGTGCTTTTAGTATTTAAAAAATTTAATTTTTAAAAGATAAACATAAAATTTTATTAAAACTTAATAATTGACGATGCAAAATTCATCTCTTTAGTGGATAACTGCGACTCTTCTGAACAGCAGCTGAAATTACGGACTAATGAAACTTTAAGACTGTAATTCTTAAGGTACTAGATCATAGCATTATTTGTGATTTTGTATTTTTCAGGCCCTTTCTTGAAACACTCTTTTAAAATCAATGTTTCCAAACTTAAAAAAAAACCTTCATCCCCTTGTGTCACTCGATGGGGAACATGGGCAAAGCTACAATATATTATTGCGACAATTTTAAGGAATTCTCTGAAGTTTTACAAAATCAGAAAAATTGGAAAAAAATTTTAGATCGAAATACCGGATTACATGCCTTAATTAAAATAAGATATAATATATTTTTTAATTAATTGTTGCACAGGTCTCTGGCAATAATTTGGCTTTTACAGATTTAAAAACTATCAATTAGTCGACGAGTTATAGCCAAAAAACCATATAAACAACCCTGCAGAAAATTTGGTGACAATTGATCCAAACGTACTAGTCCTATAACTGGATAAAACGTGGGTGTTATCAAAAGTACGGAGTAGTGTGTGGTGAAAAAAGTCATATCGTTTAAATGGTGACATATTGACCATTTTCGTAATGTACGATACATCTTGGCCTTGAGATAATTTATTTCGGACTCGGTCTAGTATTGTAGCAAACTGCACTTAACATGTTCGATGTGGTTGAATACAGGACCTATCAAATAGTGTAAATGTAATGTTAATTGCTCCCTTCAATGTGACTCTGGAACCAGTCCCGTAACTATACTTAAATATTAATCTAACCTTAACTAGTATTTATATTTTTGAAATGTGAGTGGCCCTATGGTCGAGTGGGTAGTGTGCCAGCCTCTCATGCACGAGTTCGTCGGTTCGAATCTCAAAAACTTTTTAAGATTAAAAATAAAATGCCATTGCACTTGTAACAATAAAAAAATTTATAAGCGTTAATTGTTACAGTTAAATGTTGAAATTTTATTTATAAATAATTTATATTATTATACATCGCATAGGTCCCCATGGGATAGTTCAGTAACAAGTCACAAGATGCATACAAAATATCAATTAACCCCATCCTATGCCATCCCCATGTAAAAGTGACTGGTCCGCTTCATAGGAACCCTGCAGAAAATTTGGTGACAATTGATCCAAATGTACTCGTCCTATAACTGGAGATAATGTGGGTGTTATCAGAAGTACGTAGTAGTGTATGGTGAAAAAAGTCATATCGTTTAAATGGTGGCATATTGAACATTTTCGTGGTGTATCGTCTTGATCTTGAGCCAATTTAATTCGGACTCGGTCTATTGTAGTAAACTGCACTGAATATGTTCGATGTGGTCGAACACAGGACCTATCAAATAGTGTAAATATAATGTTAATTGCTCCCTTCAATGTGACTCTGGGATCAGTCCCGTAACTATACTTAGATATTAATCCAAGCTTAAATGGTATTTATACTTTTGAAATATGAGTGGCCCTGTGGTCGAGTGGGTAGTGTGCCACCCTGTCATGCACGAGGTTGTCGGTTCGAATCACAAAAAATTTTCAGATTAAAAATAAAATTAAAAAAAAATGTCATTGCATTTGTAACAATAAAAAAATATATAAGCGTTAATTGTTACAGTTAAATGTCGAAATTTTATTTATAAATAATTTATATTATTATACATCGAATAGGTCCCTATGGGATAGTTCAGTGACAAGTCACAAGGTGCATACAAAGTATCAATTAACCATCCTAGGCCATCCCCATGTAAAAGTGACTGGTCCGCTTCATAGGAAGTGTTAGAACTCGGACTGGTCCCTATCACTTGGGGACCGGTCACGTGACTAATCCTGTGTCAGTTCCATTTCCTGCAGGGAATATGCTGAAAGTAGGCATTTGACGTTGTTCGAAGGTCGGTTAAAAAAAATACGTGTGGCTCTCGGGGACTGCCGCGGCAATTTTTGTTATCAACTTATGCAAATTAATTTTTTAAAATAAAAATCCTACGTATTGTCTGTTTGTTTGTGTTTATTAAATATGGGAAATATAAATATAAATATATATATAAATAAATTAAATATGGGAAATATTTCTATTGTGGAGATCTGACAACGCTAGTTAGTTGGAAAGATCTGGCACAGAGATAGTTGTTGACAGAGGAATTCTATTAAAAGTAAAGCTAAATAAAAAGTAATTAAATTGCAAATCCTTGTGTTCATTAATTGTTTCAGAAAAGGGGTTGTTGCATTGGCAACTGAGGTAAATATTTAATTGCAAATTTTTTTGCATTAAAAAAAAGAAAAAGAAAAGAGAAACCATACGAGTGCTACATTTAATTGTAACAAATGGGAAGACATTAAATTGTTTTGCATTTAATTGCAGATAAGGAGATATAAAAGACATTCAATTGTCGGCCGAAAAGTAATTAATTGCATTACATTTAATTGTAAGGACTGTGAACTGGTAAAAAACACCTGACAACCGAATTTTGTCTGTTAATTAATTGTGCATTAAATTGCTTAAAAGGTGAAAAACATTCAATTGGTGTGAGCTGGAGGTCGAGGAAGAGAGATGAGTGTGGCAGGCATATCACTTTTCCTTTGTGATGCCATAGATAAGGCACTTCTGCGCACAGAATGGGAAAAATGGTAACGTTCGTTTTCCATATATCTGGATGCAGATAAAATAAAGGACGCTGCGAAGAAGAGGAACAAACTACTATATTTGGGCGGTACACAACTTAAAGAGGTTGTATATAGTATTTCCCGGGCACTTGTATTGTCCGAGGATATAGCTAAAGGTGTAGATGCATTCAAAACTCTGGTTAAAAAGCTCAACGAATATTTTTCACCGGAAAGAAACTCGACTTTTGAAAGACACCTTTTTCGGTCGCTGAAGCCTGAAGGAAGCCAGTGTTTTAACAAATTGCTTTTACGGTTACAATTCGGCAAGACGAAAGATGAGACATTAGGAATAAGTCTAAACGACAAGCTTATTGATAATTGAGCACCAGATGCTTTAAAGAAACGGCTCCTAGAAAAAGAATATACGCTAACAGAAACCATCGAAATGTGTCACGTCCATGAGCAGATAAATAACCAGTCAGAGGCTATGAAATTGCCCAATGTATCCATCGATGTAAGCAATGTCGAGACAAAGAATTAACATATTGAATGTGGCCGTCGAGGTCATGTTCAAATGCAAGACGAAAGGTTCAAAACGCAAGCAGCCAGGTTCTAATTACATAGATGGGAAAAAGCGGAAATATTCAAACGTTCAATTTGTCTCAAGTGACAGTGTAACAGAAGCTGGATATATGCAGAATAAGTGGAACGAACACAATTGTTTCCAGATAGCAGACAAGTTAAGCGAGCACATGGACGAAATGATAGAGTGCTGTATAGGGGCCGGAAGATTGCCATGCTGATTGACTCTGGGTCACATTATAACCTGTTGAGTGAGGAGGATTGGGAGTGCCTCTGTAAGAAATATATCACGATCTGGAACTTACGAGCTAAATCCTGGAATCAGTTTCGTGCGTATGGTGGAAACAATTTACTCAAGGTGAAAGCTGTTTCAAAGCAGTAATAGGCCTGGATCTAGCTTCAAACTTGATTTCCTCGTTCTATGTAATTGAGAATGGGCGTCAATCACTGCTGGGTCAAGTTACTGCTATCAAATTGGGCGTTTTGAAACTAGGGCGTGGAGGAAATCAAATCAAGAACTACCATGTCTTTCCAAAAATTACAGCCATTAAAGTTTCGCTGACAATTGACAAGTCTGTAAAACCTGTCCAACAGCCATTGCGGAGTGTACCATGCGCCATAGAAGAAAAGGTCGAAAGGAAATTGGATGAAACTGTGGAACAGGGTATCATAGAACCCGTGATAAGACCTAGCCCCTGGATATCTCCGGTAGTAATTCTATTTATGGGTAAGGGATATCCGATTATGCATCGACATGAGACGTGCAAATATGACCATATTACGGGAAAATTATCCGCTACCAACATTCGATTCATTCATGAACAAGCTACAGGGTGCTCAATACTTTTCTAGGTTAGATCTCAAAAATGCGTACCACCAGTTGGAGCTAGAGGAAGAGAGTCATCACGTCAAAAGGGTTATTCAGGTATAAAAGTTATTATTCGACATGAACTCTGCACCGGAAATCTTCCAAAGGATTATGGAAAGCATTTTGGCGCCATGTACACAGAGAAAAAACTGCCTCATAGAATCAAGAAGATTTTCTCTATGAAACGTTTTTAGGCTAAGGGGTATCCTAGCAGAAAGAAGCGAAGATTTTTTCATAGAGATTCCTAATTGTTTTTATGTGGTAAATCTTATTAATTTTATCAATAAGAAAACCACATAAAATCAAGAAGAAATCTTATTATTCACAACTTTTTTTTACTCAATTTCCGTTATTTTTGGCACCAAAAAAACAATTCATAGAGAAAAACTTCTTGATTCTATTAGGTTTTCTTATAAATTGTAAACTATAGGGATTTCTTATTGATTTTATTAGGTTGCCTTATTGATTTTCTTAAAAAGGTTTTCTTCTTGATTTTATTAGGATATCTTGTTATTTCATATCAATAAATAGACATAGAGACAATTTTTTTTATGATCTTTTTCATTTTTGTATAAGAATTGTTACCGCCGTCAACTAAGGGTTATATTAAAAAAGTTAAATATCGCACACTGTTTATCTTAAATTCTTAAATTTTTTCAAAATAATGTTCCTCTGAATAACGGGCATTAGTAAATACTCACGTAGTCCAATATTTTGTAATTCTTCTTTAAGCCATATGCTAAATGCATATATATGTACATAAACATACATACATAAGTACGTACACATTTATGTATGGAATACAGACATACAGATACAGACATTGTACGTTATATTTTCTATGTAATACAAATTTACTTATGTACAAGCGTATATATATATATTTCGTGTTAAAAGAGTGATATTCACGATTTAAAAGAATTATAAATGAGTATTTATTATAATTCATAATTAATAACTTCAGAAAATAAACCTGGATTCGAAAAAACGCGAGCAAAATTGATATTAAACTCATGGAAACAGCGCGGTAGGTATAAAACAGAAAAAACCAACTACACAAAACAAGAGGTAGGGACGACCTACGCGCGTTTTTAAGGCTGACCAACACGTTCCTGACGTCATGAGATGTGTCGCTTTCAAATGAGACCAATACCAACACGCTCAGTGATGGTACACCAAAGATACACTTTAAAATGACTCTCTTGAACAAAACCGGTTTTTACCTTTAGGTCCCTTTTTATTTTGCGCGTCACATATATGTATATTAAGCAGTTAACTTCGAGATAACAAGTTTAGTTTAATTTTTAACGGTAAACGTCGCGGTCAAAAATATTAAATTGAAAGCCTTTTGTTGATATAATAAATACATAATTATAACCATAACTTTTTCTTTATAAAATAAATTGACTTTTGATTATAAAAACAAAAAGTGCTCTTAGAAATAGTTTTCTAAAATTTCACGTTGCCAAGCCAACAAGAATGTTTGCACAATAATTTCAATGGCTATTCAGGCTGCTTGTTAGCATATTGGTTAGAGTGCTTGTCTATCGGTCAGATGTTTGCTGGTTCAATACTTAGTGAGAAAGTTAGTTAAGAATATAACCTAATGTGTATGTATGTATGCATAAATAAGTAAATAACATCTACAATATACTACATATATACATACATACATATGTATATGGTATAGAATTTAAATGAAAATACATAAGTACAGAGAATAAAGACGCAATTTTTTTTTGGTGTTGCCTAATAAAAACAAGAAGAAAATTTTATTGAAAAAATCAATAAGATAACTTATAAGAACTAGAAGATTTCTTCTTGATTTTTTCAAAAAGGTTTCCTCTATGAAGTTAATAAGATTTCTTTATTGAAAAAAAAACCATAGAGATTTCTTATTTATTTTGTTCTATTTTATGAGGTATTTAGTTGGCACTGTTTTCTCTGTGTAGCTGCGCCATAAACTACTTGGACGATATAATCGTGTTTGGGAATCTGAACACGACAAAAATCTTAAAGAGGTGTTGGCAGTTTTGAGAAGGCGAATATTATGCTGAACAGAAAAAATGCTTTTGGAAAACAGAGAAAGTACTATTCTTAGGACACATTCTGTCTGACAATGGCATAATCCAGATCCCGAAAAAGTCAACACGATCATAAAATTTCATGCACCAATGAGTAAGGGGGAGCTAAGGAGTTTCCTGGGATTAGTCAACTATCTAGGTACACTCAGATATTTAACAAAAAAAGATGTTAAGTTCGAATGGGGTCAGCGGGAAGATGAAGTTTTCGTAAAACTGAAAAAACGACTGGCCAGGATTCCAACATTATCATATTTCGACCCAAAAAGGCGCACCCACTTAATAGCTGACGCAAGCTGAGTTTTTTTCGGAATGGTCCTGCCATATGCCACAAGTAATATCATTTACGAGCAAAAGCTTATCCGAGACTGAACGTAGATCCTCACAACGAGAAAATGAGTCTTGCTTTGGTTTGAGGCGTCGAACGGTTCTGCTATTAATTGTCGGGCATCAAGTTTGAATTGGTGATGGACCACAATTCTTTGGAACAAATTTTCAAACCAATATTCAAGCCACCTGCTCGGATCGAGTTACGTCTTCAGTCATTCCGGTTTAAAATCATTTACCAGTCTGGTAAACAGAACATCGCCGATTCATTATCCAGATTATGCAAAATTGAATATAATATGTCTTTCGATCAACAAGCTGAAAGCAGTGTATGCTCAATAATCCAAGAAGCTGTCCCGCGAGCAGTTTCAATTCTTGAGATCATGGAGAATAAATAATTTTGAACTAATGGAAGCGGTTTAAAGGATCAAAATTAATTCATGGCCATTGACTACATCCAATAGATATTTCCTGTTCCAACTTGAACTATGTACGTTGAACAGTATTCTTCTACAAGGTACCAAAATAGTAATACCCGGTCCGTTAAGAACAAGAGTTTTAGCGTTGGCTCATGAAGGTCATCCAGGCAAGACGGTGATGAAGTGACGGGTACGATCAAAAGTATGGTGGCCACTAATAGATCGAGATGTCAAGAAACATGTAAAAAACTGCCGTGAATGTTTGTCAATGTCAAGGACGTCCCAACCGGCACCGATGACTCGACGCGCTTTGCTAGAAGGACCATGCTTATGTCTAGTAATGGATCTGTTAAGACCGTTACCGCACAATGATTTCATATTTGTGGTCATTGACTTTTATTCGAGGTAGCAAGAGGTAAAATTTCTAAAGAAAATTACATCGAGCGCAATAATCGATTTTATGGATAAGGTGTTCTCTCAACTGGGTCTGTTATAGCAGATAATGGTCGTCAGTTTGTCAGTGACGAGTTTAGGAGATATTGTGCAAACAAAAATATCGAAATCATGACGTCTCCACCGTACTGGCCGCAAGCGAATGGCGAAGTAGAGAACATGAATCGCTCAATCATCAAGCGCCTGCGGATAGTTCATAGTAATGGAGCAGACTATAAGAAGGAAATCCATAAGCTCCTGCTTATGTACAATGTCAACCATCATGGAACGACTGGGAAGGCTCCAACGGAACTGCTTTTTAAACGCGTGATGCGAGACAAAATACAAAATATCTATCTTTGATGTCGGTGAAAATGTTTTAGATGCGGAGGCTAGAGACGTGGATGCTATCAATACAGAAAAAGGAAGAAAGAAGGCAGACAAAGATTGCGGGGCAAAACAAAGTGAGATTCAAATTAGGGACAAAGTGTTTGTGGCAAATGTAATTTTCCCCAATAAGTTGACACCGACGTTTGGTCAAGAAGCGTGTGCAGCTGTTGAGCGAAAGGGAAACGATGTCACGATCCGTAGTTATGATAAGCTATACAGGCGCAATGTAGCCACCTGAGGAAATTGCCTACAACGTCGGAACCGGGTAATCATAATTTTTGTGCAAATCGTGTGGAGAAACAAATTGACCAGGAGCAGGTAAAATCAAGACCAACACTGAAGCTGAAAAACATTGGAGGGATATGGAGATCTGACAACGCTAGTTAGTTGGAAAGATCTGGCAACACAGAGATAGTTGTTGAGTATCTCGTAAAAAAGCCAACTTCTGAAATAAGTAAACGACAGAGGAAGTCCATTAAAAGTAAAGCTAAATAAAAAGTAATTAAATTGCAAATCTTTGTGTTTATTAATTGTGTCAGAAAACGGGTTATGATATCTATTATAGTTACTATTACTATAATCTCACAAACTTTTAAGTAAATACAGATAAAAATAAAAACAAAGTTTTTTAATTTCAAATAAAAAAAACTGTAAAGATATTTCACACCTATACACAAAAGACCAGGCAAATATTTACAACAACAACAAAAGGCTGCACATAACAAAAAACATGTATTCAAACACGGAGTCAAACAGTTATTTGTATGTACATACATAAATAAAATCAATTTGTAGATATGTATGCACACATATTATCAAATTTCTTATCAATACTCCAGTATTTATTAGATCTTAACAATCACACTTACATATCTACCCCATGAAAATATGCAAACGGACCAAACTATTCAGTCAAAGCACATGCCAAAGCTAAACAAACTTATTATGGACGGAGAAACTATAAATTCCCATGATTGTATGAAAAGTAAAAGAAGGCGGATGTAGTTAAATAAACAAAATCTGTAATATAAACAAATTGCTCACAGGCAGACCTTAACGCTGGACAATTTTAAGCATGACAAAATATAAAGCAATCTTCAGTATAAAAACATACTAGATTTAGGGAAGTTCAGATATATGATAATATTTTATAGCAACAAATGTCGGTATTGAAAAGAATTTATTTCTATGTACATATAAATACTAGAGTGAGAAAATCATACGCACATACACGCACACACACATACCAGAATTCATCTAAGAAAAATTCAAATTATTTTAACAACACCCAGCCCTTCACAAAACACGGCCAATCTTAAATTCCCACAGATATACATACATGCACAAATTCCCACGGTCATAAACACATATACAATCGATCAGTCTCAACAACACAAATCACGATCAGCCTTAAACTCCTACAGACACACACACATTCCCATGGATACATATAACAAGAACATAAATCACGATCAGCCTTATATGCTCACATACATACATACAAATTCCCACGGTTACATATTGCAAGAACATAAATCACGATCAGCCTTAAATTCTCACAGACATACATACACGCAATCGATCTACCTTAACTACACGCCGCCCCCTAGCCAATCTTAGCTTGATTTAAACTCCCACAGACAGATACACCCACAAGTTCCCATGGTTACATATTACAACAACAACCCCACCCACCCAAATCACGGTCAGCCTTAAATTCCCACAGTCTAGCAACACCTACATTAACATTAGAAAAAATAACTTTCACGTTTTCCCGTCCGCATTAGGAAAATCAAAACAAAAGTGTGTATGTGTATATTTTGATGAATATTTTATGTCTTGTCCACAAATAAAAATTAAATTCAAGTAATATGAATAAAAAATAATGCTAAGGTATAAAATAATATTTTTATAAATTTTATTGGATTGTTTCCAAATAAATTTTACTAGTCCAAAGTAAATAGTAAGGCTTGATTTTAACATTGCGATCGCTTTGTTGACTACTCATTCGAATTAAAGGTATCAAAATTTATCTGTTTTGGTAAAAATTTGTAGTTCAGACTAGGGATGGACACTGTGGCAAAACATTGATGTTTTTTCGATGCGATTCATTGGAAGCATACATCGATGTAGCACCGAGGTTTTTTATACATCGCTTGTTTTTTTCCGTAAATTATTTATTATTATATTTTCAAAAAATCTTAAGTTTATTTTACATTTCCTAATACTTTTTTCAATACGTTTTAGAAATAAAATTGTACCAAGTCTTTCACAACTCAATTTGTTGTTTTGTTTCGTTACCTACGCCGCTTGCTAAAAAAATCTTTCAGACAAAAACGATCTTCTCACCATTGTAAGATGTTTAAAATCGAGTTTCGTTCAGTTTTCCAACATGAATATTAAATATTAAAATTATCGCTTATTGGTGGAAAAAAAATCACCGGCGGAGGGTTGTCAAAACTATTCGGCGGCTCGGCCTAGCCGGCTCTCAGCCGAGCGGGTAGCAAGCTGTTTGTTGGGAGTAAAGATGCCAAACACGATCTTACTCGGTGCTTATAAGTGTTGCCAGTTGTTCACATAACATTTACCATGTTGATATGTACAAACTTTGTATCATGCTAACACATCAGCGTTGAAACCAGTGAAACAAGAAGTTACACAGGTTCAAGTATAAAATAGTGCAAAACCGAGTGAAACAGTGCAAAAAAACCTGAGAAAATATAATTCTTATTATTTTTTTACATTTTAAGTTAAAAAATAAAAAGACATAATTTTTTACTATATAAAACAAGTAAGAGTGCTATATTCGGCTGTGCCGAATCTTATATCCCCTTTACCAACGTACGTACATATATATAGTATACAAACACATGCATACATATTTGTTTTGTGAAAAAATTTATCATTTTTTTAAAGTTTCCATCTTTGGAGCTGTAATTTTCTTTTAGAAGCATAAAATATATTCAATTTATAAAGAAAAAGAAAAAAACTTTTAGACATATTTAATTTTACATAACACAAAAAGTGTGAGTTTTCCAACCCTGGAGTCATAATTTTGGATTTTTTGATTATTGATACCAACCTAGTTCTTTAAAAAATACATAAAATATGTTAAGTGAAAAAAGCAAAAACGAAATAAGGAAAAACTTAAGGTCAGATTTTGTAAATTCAAACGATTTTTTCGTTTTGAAATTTGTATGGGAAAAATATTTTTTGAAAAGAATTTTCGTTATTTTTCATACAAATTTGAAACGTTTAGAAAAAAAATTTTTTACAAAATCTGCTTATTAGTTTCATTTAATTCCTTTAATATTAAAAACTTCAGTAAAGTGCGACTTTGAATCGCGCACGAAAGGTAGGCTTTTTTGAAGTTTTTTTTTTCAGTTTAAACGATTTTTTCAGTTTTGTCGCTTTTTTCCCGTTTTGGCGATTTTTTCTGTTTTTGGAGTTTTTTTTTTATTTTGGTGATTTTTTTCTGTTATTGGGATTTTCTTCATTTTGTAGATTTTTCTCATTTTGACGATTTTTTTTCATTTTTGCGATTTTTTTCTGTTTTTGGGTTTTTTTATTTAGGAGTTTTTTTTTCTTTTTTTTTCATTTTGGCGACTTTTTTCTGTTTTTTTGGGGTTTTTTTCGTTTTGGCGATTTTTTTTCATTTTGGCGATTTTCTTTAATTTTGGCGATTTTCTTTCATTTTGGCGATTTTTTTTATTTAAGCAATTTTTCCGGTTTTTCGCGATTTATTTTAGTCCTAGAAATCTTTTAATATGGCGATTTTCTTCTGTTTTTGGGTTTTTTTCATTATGGCGTTTTTTCCTGCTTTGGGGTTTTTTATGTAGGCGATTTTTTTCTCTTTTTTGGGGTTTTTTCATTTTGGCGATTTTTTTTCATTTTGTCGTTTTTTTCCTGTTTTGGGGTTTTTTTTTTCATTTTGGCGATTTTTTAATGTTTTTTTGGGGTATTTTTCATTTTTGGCGATTTTTTTTTTGTTTTTCGCGATTTTTTTCGGTTTGGCGATTTTATAATTCCTTGATTTTTTAGTTTTACCGTTTTTGAAAATGTCAAGAGTTTTGCTCTTACGGTTTCCAAGATACAGCAAGTTGTCAAAATTGCATAGTCAAAATTGCATTAACTGATGGAACACCCTTTAATTTAAATTTTTTTAAATTTTAGTGTTAATTTTTGTAGTCTGTATAAAAATACACTAACCTTACAAATTTCAAGTGTATATACATATAATTGTATGTATATTACATGGGATTTTAGAATTTTTCGTTGCTCGTTTTGGAACACCCTTTAATTTCCAATTCTGATTTTTTTTGTTGTAGCAGCCAAAGGTCTATACACTGTGTCCAAATTTCAGGTCTGTAGCTCTTACGGTTCTCGAGAAAATACTAATATAGTTTTAGACATAGTTAATTTTACATAACACAAAAAGTTAAAGTTTTCCAACCCTGGAAACGTCTTTTTAATTTTTTTTATATTTATTTTAATTTAAAATACCAATTTTAGTCGTACTGAAGTGTAAAATAAATTTATTTATTAAAAAAAATAAAAATTTGTTTTCGGTAGTTGCTTTTATATGGCAAAATATAGTTTACGTTTTCCAGCTCTGCAATCGTCTGCCCGATTTTGCTAAATTTCAATACCAATCTAAGTTGGACCATTTCTGACACATCAGTCCAAGAACGAAGTCTCTAGCTTTTCTGGGAGCTTCGGAAAACCGTTTCACGTACACCAGACGGACAGACGGACGGACGGACAGACGGACATCGCTTATTCGTCATCGCTATTCATAAGGACCCAGAATATATATATTTTTTTGGTCGCAAATTAAAATTATGGAAATTACACACGGAATGACAAACCTATATATACCCTTTTCCATTTTTGGTAAAGGGTATAAAAAGTATAGCAAAATTAAAAATATTACACAAAATTCACTAATTCTCAAATAGCTAAGTAAATGCATATATCGCTTATTTACTCCAACCAGGCTATTAAAAAGAAAGTCCTCAACTTTTTTTCCTAATTTAAATTCATTTAACTAGAAGTAAATGAGCGATATATGTATGTACTTATACATTCTTAAGTTTTTGAAAACATATGTACATATTTACACCAAATTATTTTTTTCCAATTTCTTTTGATCATTTCAATATTAGGATCAAAGTTTTCAAATAAAATCGATGCTACTGTATTAGATGGTAATTTATTTCTTTTATCAGTTTTAATTAAGTTCAGTTTACTAAAAACTCAACAGAAGCGTTTGAGAATGGTATTATTAAGATAAATTTTGTTACAAATCCTAATATAAAAAGATAATATTGCCAGCACAGTTTTTAATTTAAAACATTTTACACCATTAAATTTCAATGTCTAATTCATTACACAGATTAAGACTTAATCATTAAGGTCCTTGTCATCTTAGAGTGCATGTTCACGCCACTCTAACACTACTTGTGTCACTGTCCTGTATTCATCCAATTTAGAAGACAAATCTTCCATCTGGAAAATATACCAGATATATGTAGAACATCTTAGGGGTTCAGACTGGAAAAATCTGAGAAAGTATATTGAGGAAAAAAGGTTCCTAATCTGATTAACTTTAACAGGTTTTCATGGTTTTCATTGAGTATCTCTCCAATATTTCTTATCAAGCACGCAGAGCATGCTATAATAGCACAGGTGTAGTCCGAAACAGATTCGGTCAATTATTACTGCTCCTCTTTCAACATAACCTAACCTAACGCCACTCATTACCTAATTTTTGATAATCTAGCTTAATGATTGTGCAAACTTTGGCTCTGCTACAATAAATTTAGTTTTGCTGTATAAAAAGTTTCTCATTTTTATTGTGAACCAAAAACAATTAATTTAAAAAAAATCAACTTTTAGGTAACTAGACTTTAATCAAAATTAGTTAAAAGTCCAAGAGCATATGAAAGGAGCATTTTGCTATTTTTCATCCAATGCAAAAAGCATTGATTCAGTTATTTTTGAAGGATCTTCAAAAACTTATAATCTTATATATCATCTCAATACTCAATAAATATTACGTTATAATAGGTGATAAAATATTATGGCTCCTTATTTGTATTTGTATTTATTTAACAAGCCTAGCACAACCAGATTGACATCTTATAAATTAAAGTGCTAGTGAGAAAGTACACAATTAAGAGATCAAATTTCGAGTACAAACATAAAAATCAATAGTTAAATCAGTAGTAGTGAATTGCCGCTCCGGGCGCCGATTAAAATTTGAAATTTGGGTAATTAAAATTTAAAAATTCTTGGAAATTTGTGAAATTTGATACCTACGAAGGTGGTTCAAGAAGTCCGTCCGAATTTTTGTTTACATAAGGAGTTTTTTTGTTTAAATTAACTTTGTGTGAACGGGTGATTTATTTGAGGTTACATTAATTGTGTGAATGGGTGATTTTTTTGTGGGGGTGGATTAAGGGGTTTCATAAGATTAAGATTTCATAAGTATATATGCCGACGAAAAAATCATGAATATGATTTTTCCTAGTACCAACGGGAAAATCATGAGATGATTTTTCTTAATACCAATGGGGAAATAGTGAAAATTTATTTTTCCTAATGCCTACGGCAATGCATAATTATTATTTTCAAACGCCGACGGCAAAACATGATTATTATTTTTTTTCAAATGCCGACGGGAAAATGATTTTTCATAATTCCGACGGGAAAACATAAAAGTTATTTCTAATGTTAATGTAGGCTGGTCGTGATTTGGGGTAGGTGACGGTGTTGTTGTACGAGTAATATGTATCCATGGGATTTGTGGATGTGTCTGTCTGACGGAATTTAAGCGAGGCTGTTATTGGGAGGGGGCGGAGTGTAGTTGCGGTAGATCTACTGCGTGTATGCAGGTGTTGCTAGTTTGTAGGAATTTAAGGCTTATACTGATTTGTGGTAGGTGAGGGTGTTGTTGTACGAGTAATATGTATCCATGGGATTTGTGGATGTGTCTGTCTGGGTGAATTTAAGCGAGGCTGTTATTGGGATGAGGTGTGGTGTAGTTGTATGTATGTCTGTGAGAATTTAGGACTGATCATGATTTAGGGTAGGTGAGGTTGGTGTAGTAATATGTAACCGTATGAATCTGTGTGTCTGTACATATGTTTGTAGGAGTTTAAGGCTATCAGTGATTTTAGGATAGGTGAGGGTACGACAAGTACGAGTAATGTGTATCCGTGGGAACCTGTATGCATGTCTGTAGGAGTTTAAGGCTCATCGTGATTTGTGTTATTCATGTTGTTTGTAGGAATGACCGTGAGAATTTTTGTATTTATATCTGTAAGAATTTAAGGTTGGCCGTGATTTGTGAGGGGCGGTGTGCTGTTGAAATAATTTGAATTTTTATTTGATGAAATCTGGTATATGTGTGTGTGCGTATGATTTTCTCACGCTAGTTGTTTTATGTACGTAGAAATAAATTGTTTTCAATATCGAGATTTGGTTCTATAAAATATTATCATATATCTGAACTTCCTAATCTAGATAAACTAAGGAAATTGGACTTTGATATCCAATCTTTAAAAATGTACATGCGTATGAATGGGTATCAAACAAACTTACTAAATAAATATAGACTTCAACTAGACATAGATACATACATACATACATACAGACATACATACATACAGATTCCTACGTATTCATATTACAACAACACCCTCACCTCTCCCAAATCACGATCAGCCTTAAGCTCCTACAAACATATAGAATACATACACGCAGTCGATCAACCTCAACTACACCACACCTCATCCCAATAACAGCTTCGCTTAAATTCCCCCAGACAGACACATCCACAAATCCCATGGATACATATTACTCGTACAACAACACCCTCACCTACCACATATCACTATAATCCTTAAATTCCTACAGACTAGCAACACCTGCATACACGCAGTAGATCTACCTCAACTACACTCCGCCCCCTCCCTATAACAGCCTCGCTTAATTTCCACCAGACAGACACATCCACAAATCCCATGGATACCCCAAATCACTATAAGCCTTAAATTCCTACAGACTAGCAACAGCTGCATAGACGCAGTCGAACTACCTGTTAATCACACCTTCACCTACCCCAAATCACGACCAGCCTACATTAACATTAGAAATAACTTTTATGTTTTCCCGTCGGAATTATGAAAAATCCTTTTCCCGTCGGCATTTTTTTTTTTTTTTTTTTTTATGCATGATTTTTATTTATTGTATCTTCATATATGAACTAACAATAAGTATTCAAATCTTAAATCTAAAAAATATAATTAGGCCCGACCAATGTCGGACATAAGCTTAGTAGTAGTTATATATAATACATATGTAAGTAGTGATAATCAAAAGGAAAAAAAATAAAAGTATTTTCAAGAAGTCCCATCTGGAGTGCTGTACGGGCAAGCGGATTAGGATGTGACTCGAGTTTTGTTAAATATTTGCCAGCGTATTTCGCAATTTCTTCAGTCACTAGTGGCATATTCAAATCACGATGTATATTTGAATTTTTGATGTACCATGGAGCCGATGTTATCATGCGTAAAATTTTATTTTGCCTGCGTTGAATTTTCTCTACATTTGAAGCTGAAGCAGTGCCCCATAGTTGAATTCCGTAGCACCATATTGGCTTTAAAAGCGACTTGTATATTAAAAGTTTACAGTCTAGGCTAAGTGTTGAATTTCGACCAATCAGCCAATGTACCTGAGTTAGTTTAAGTTTCATTTGAGTTAACTTAGAATCAATGTGGTGTTTCCATGTAAGTCGTCGATCAAGGTGTATACCAAGATATTTCACATGTGAATGTTGAGAAACAACTTGATTGTTAATCCGAATGGGGGAACAAGTATCTCTTCGTAAAGTAAATGTTACTTGAACACACTTTTGTTCATTTACCTTGATTCTCCATAAGTTTAACCAAAGCTCCATCTGGCTAATGTGTTCCTGGAGTTTGCGGGATGCCTCATCAGGCTGTATCGTCGGCAAATGTGGAAGTATGGATACTACTGCTCACAGGCATATCACAAGTATAAATTAAATATAAAACTGGTCCCAGTATACTCCCCTGTGGCACACCAGATGAAATTGTTTCAGGCCTACTTGTAAAGTCTCCTTCCGCAACAGTGAACTTACGGGAAATAATGTAACTTTCCAAAAGATTTAAAATGTTTATTGGTAAGTAAGTCTTCAATTTTAAAATAAGGCCTTCATGCCACACTTTATCAAATGCCTGGGAAACGTCAATAAACAGCGCAGAACAATACTTTTTTCCCTCAAAAGTTCTTCTTATAAATTGAACTAATCTGTGATGCTATGCTGACTTCTAAAACCAAATTGATGGTCTGGTATGCACCCACTACTAATTAGAATTGGGGACAATTTTGTTTTGAGCAGTTTTTCGAAAAGCTTTGACATTGTAGATAGTAGACTTATTGGCCTATATGACTCAGCCTTTGTTATATCTTTGCCCGGCTTTGGAATCATTTTAACCTTGGCAAGTTTCCAGTTGTGTGGATAATACTCCAGTCGTAAAATAGCATTAAATATGAATAACAGGATTCTCATTGCAATACGAGGCAAGTTCATCAGCATTTGATTACTAATTCCATCAATACCCGGAGCTTTCTTCGGGTTGAGTTCGGCAATTAATTTTTGTAAATCACGCGTCTTAAACTTTATGTGTTGAGGGGGTAGAGCGACTATATTCGGCAAATCAGCAACACCAGTACATATATTTGGCGTAAAAACGGATTTTAAGTGCTCAGCAAATATTTTACCTTTTTCAGTATCGCTTCTTGCCCAACCTCCGGTAGATGTGCGTAGAGGTGGCTTATACTCAACGGGTGTTTTAAGCTTTCTGGCAGCGCGCCACAAGGAGTAATTAGACGCCGGTGTAACATCAAGACCCTCCAGATAATTTTTAAGAGATGCAATTTTTTCAGATGCAAGCAACTCTTGGAGTCGTTTAGTGCACTCTTTAAATCTGATTTTATTTTGTGGTGATCTGTGCTGTTGCCATTCCCTTCTAGCCCTTCTTTTTTCACGTACGAGACGTTCAATGTCTGTAGAATAAATTTTATTAAACCCAATCTGCGGATGGGAGATAGTGGCATGTTCAGCAGCCTGTTTAATATTCTCGCTGAGATTGGCAATGTTCGATTCAATATCATCGGGTGTTCTAAGCGTAATGTTTTCCGTACAATGACTGCTGAGATATTTTTTGAACCCCAGCCAATTTACACGATTGATCATCTTCACATATGGGTCAGGTAAGTTACTTCTTAATGGGCTACAAATTGTGATGATCGTCGGGGAGTGATCGGACGAGAGATCAAGAGAAGCTTGAACTTGAATTAAATCCCTAGAGATATTTTTTATGACGCCAAAATCTATAACATCCGGAATTTTTTGTATGTCAGTAGGCCAATAAGTGGGCTCCCCACTCGAAATGACATCCAAGCCCATTTTTGAAATAGTGTTGAACAATGCTCGACCTCTGGGTGTAACAAGGCGCGAACCCCAGAACGTATGTTTCGCATTGTAGTCTCCAGCTGCTACAAAACAAGGTCCAAGAGATTTGTAGAAATCCTCATATTGATTCTCAGTGATTGAAAATCTGGGAGGGGAGTAAATTGATGATATAACGAAATTTGAACAAAAACTTTCAATGCCAATATTTGTTGCTTGTAGGTATTCTTCACAAATGTTATCAAGAACATAGTGCTTGAGTCTTGACTTTATTAGAATTGCTGATCCACCGCAAGCCCTTCCTCTAGGGTCCTTTGTATCATATATAGTGTAGCCATAAATTTTAAAAAGACTTCTCGAAGTCAAATGAGTCTCAGATACTAACATTATATCAATATTTTTTTCCGTGAGGAAGTGCTCAAGTTCATTTTTATGTTGGCGAATGCCGTTTGCGTTCCAGAAACATATTGTTAACGTGTTCATGGCTTATTAAGTATTGCTTGAAGCAGAGTATTCTGCATTCGCAACATTTCTTGCATCATGGTAGTCATATTTGTTGTAAAATTGTTTATAGTTTGCACAAGATTTTCAATAGTGGCTTCAAGGCGATTATAATTAAAGTTTGAGTTTGTATTTGTAGAATTATTTTGCGGTGAAACATTTTGTGTCGGAATAGAACTAGCCTTAGCAGCATCTGCATACGATACACGGGAAGTAACTGGTTGGCTCATTTGCTGAAAAGTGGCAGAGTAAACGTTTGCTGATTGAGCTGGAGCTAATTTAGGTTTTTGCACCATAGTCTTTTTTACAAAAGAGTACACACGACAACCTCTGTAGTTAGCGGTGTGATTTTCTCCACAATTACTACATTTTTTGCCACTTTGATCTTTTGGTTTATTGCAACTAGCAGTGCCGTGTAATTTGCCGCACACAACACAAACAGTAGGTAAATTGCAGTATGTTTTTGTATGGCCATATTCTTGGCAATTATGGCACTGTACAGGACCTGAACGCTTATGTGGCTCTTCAACTGTGATTTTTCGGTACAAGAGGTATTTTAAATTATAAATTGGATGCGTCTCATTTTTTTTCAATTTTATATCATTAGGTTCTAGTTCAACACGAAATAGGGGTTGGGGAATCTTTTCTCTATTTATTATATTGGACACATTTTTTACCTTGAACCCCTGGAGGACGAGTGCATCTTTTATTTCTTCGGGGACAACATAAGAATCTATGCCCTTCAATACGATCTGCATGCCTTTAGCGCTCTTAAGCTGGTATGTGTAGAAGCTTGTTTTACTTTTTTCAAATTCAGCAACCATTTTGCGGAAATCTTTTTCGTCATAAATTTGGATTTTAGTTTCATCGATGTTGCCACGTTTTATTGGAACAATGTGAAATTTATTCTCACCAATGACCGAAATTAATTTTTTAATAAGGGCATTTGAATTTTTTTGTCTCAAATAGATTGGTGGCGGCTTGGATGTTTTGTTCGAGGATACCTCGGGTTTGTCGTTGTCATCTTGAAAAATTTTAAAGCGGTTTTGGCGATTAGTTGAGGCTGCGCTGTTATCCCTAGACACTTGTGGAGCAGATGAGATTTTTGAAGAATTCGGGCTTCGCCCGCGCTTTAAAATTGTAATGTATCTGTCCATTCCAACTTGTACCTTGAGTTTCGAGCCGCTGTTATCTGTAGTGATAACTTTGTTAAGTGATAAACACGAGCCTGAAGGGGATGATATTACTGACTTAAATGAAGAAGTACTGGGCAACTGTAATGTTAATGCATCACTACTATTTGGCATTGGACAAAGCGAAGTTGATCGCTGACGAAAAATTGGCGTTGCCGTTAACAAAAGATTTTCATCAGATTTATTTTTTATATTTTTTTCATTCAGAGTTTCAGAACTCACAGTAAAATAAGCATTTCTGCCGTTAGAACTCACTTCAAGTTTTTCTGTATTTGAGGAATTCATACAAAGAATTCCTCAAGGGTTATTCGTTTATGTTTTTTTTTTATTTTCGGTATTTTTTGTTTTTGTTATTTATGATTGTTTGTTTGACTTTGAGGTATTCCTCAATATCACTTGTTTAAGTTTTTTTGCGGTTTTTTTGTTTTTGTTATTTTTACTATGTAAAAAATATTAGCAAAGCAGAAAGCTTATTTATTAAAGACAGTATGTATGTACCTATTACGAATAATATGTACTACTAATATTTTTTTTGTATATGTAATTTTTGTTTGTTTGGTAAGTAAGTAAAATTCTGCTATTCGACTGTTCGGTATGAAGGTACCACGAGAACTGAACGTCGGCATTTGAAAAAAAAATAATAATCATGTTTTGCCGTCGGCGTTTGAAAAAAATAATTATGCATTGCCGTAGGCATTAGGAAAAATAATCATGTATTGCCGTAGGCATTAGGAAAAATAAGTTTTCACTATTTCCCCGTTGGTATTAAGAAAAATCATCTCATGATTTTCCCGTTGGTACTAGGAAAAATCATATTCATGATTTTTTCGTCGGCATATATACTTTTGAAATTTTAATCTTATGAAACCCCTTAATCCACCCCCACCAAAAAAAAATCACCCATTCACACAATTAATGTAAACAAAAAACTCCTTATGTAAACAAAAATTTGGACAGACTTCTTGAACCACCCTCGTAGGTATCAAATTTCACAAATTTCCAAGAATTTTTAAATTTCAATTACCCAAATTTCGGCGCCCGGAGCGGCAATTCACTATTACTTAAATCAAATAAGCATATGTTCTATTGATACAAAATAATAAAAATTATAAAATTACAGAAAAAGAGATGAAAGTATACTAAGGAAAAAAGGAGATGAAAGTAGAAAAGCAGGGTATTACATAAGAAATTTGTTATACAGTTTTTTTTTCATATAGATATATAATTATTTATTGTATCTTCAAAAATGAACTAACAATAAGTAATCAAATCTTAAATCTAAATATAATTATTAGGCCCGATCAGTATCGGACATAAACTTAGTGATAGTTATAAATAATATATAGTAGTGATAATCAAAAAGGGAAAAAAAGAAGTATTTTTAAGCAGTCCCATCTGGAGTGTTGAGTATAAGAGCCCTTGTGTCCCTCTTTTTTAGGCGGATGTGTCCAGTAAAGCTCAAAATATTACGGACAAGCGGATTAGAATGTGACTCGAGTTTTGTTAAATATTTGCCTGCGTATTTTGCAATTTCTTCACTCACTAGTGGCATATTTAAATCACGATGTATATTTGAATTTTTAATGTACCATGGAGACGATGTTATTAACCGTAAAATTATGTTTTGCCTTCGTTGGATTTTCTCAATATTTGAAGCTGAAGCAGTGCTCCATAGCTGAATTCCATAGCACCATATTGGCTTCAAAAGCGACTTGTATATCAAAAGTTTGCAGTCTAGGCTGAGTGTTGAATTTCTGCCAATTAACCAATATATTAGAGTTAATTTAAGTTTCATTTGGGTTAACTTAGAGTCAATATGATATTTCCATGTAAGCCTTCGATCAAGGTGTATGCCAAGGTATTTCACTTGAGAATGTTGAGGAATATTTTTATTGTTGATTCGAATGGGGGAACAGGTATCTTTTCTTAGGGTAAACGTTATATGAACACACTTTTGTTCATTTACTTTAATTCTCCATAAGTTCAACCATCTTTCAAGCTGGGTAATGTGAGCTTGGAGATTGCGGGATGCCTCATCAGGGTTTTTGTGAATACTCAAACAGGCTGTACCATCGGCAAATGTAGAAGTGTGGATGTTATTGCTCACAGGCATATCACAAGTATATATTAGATACAAGACTGGCCGCAGAATACTACCCTGTGGCACACCAGAAGATATAGATTCGGGCACACTCATGAAGTCTCCTTCCACAACAGTAAACTTCCTATCAACGATATAACTTTCCAAAAGCTTTTGTATGTTTATTGGTAGGTATGTCTTCAATTTTAAAACTAGGCCTTCGTGCCATACTTTATCAAATGCCTGAGAAACATCAATAAAAAGGGCAGAACAATACTTCTTTTCTTCAAATGTCCTCCTTACAGCTTGAACCAATCTATGCGTTTGCTCAATAGTGCTATGCTGACTTCTAAAGCCAAATTGATGGTCCGGGATGCACCCACTATCAGCTAAAATTGTGGACAATTTAGTCATAAGCAGCTTTTCGAAAAGCTTTGAAATTGTTGAAAGTAAGCTTATAGGCCTATATGACTCAGCCTTGGTAAGATCTTTGCCTGGCTTTGGAATCATTTTAATCTTGGCAAGTTTCCAGTTATGTGGAAAATACTGCATTCGTGAAATGGCATTAAAAATAAACAGCAAGATTTTTATTGCAATATGAGGCAAGTTCATCAGCATCTTGTAACTAATGCCATTAATACCTGGAGCTTTCTTCGGGTCGAGTTCAGCAACTATTTTTTGTAGTTCACGCATCTTAAACCTTAAGGGAGGAGGGGGTAGAGATACTGCACTCGGTAATCCGGCAGCATCCGTACATGAATTGGGAGTGAATACAGATTTTAAATGCTCAGAAAATAAGTTACCTTTCTCACTATCGCTTGTTGCCCAGCCTCCGGTCGAAGTACGCAGTGGTGATTTGAGATCAACGGGTCTTTTAAGATTTCTAGTAGCGCACCATAAAGAGTAATTAGATGTTGACGTTACATCAAGACCTTTTAAATAATTTTCCAGTAATGCAGTCTTTTCCGACGATAGCAGCTCTTTGAGTCGTTTAGTACATTCTTTAAGTCTGATTTTATTTAGGGGTGATCTGTGTTGTTGCCATTCTCTTCTAGCTCTCCTTTTTTCACATACAAGACGTTCAATTTTCATAGAATAAATTCTATTAAAACCAGTCTGCGGGTACGAAGTAGTGGCATGTTCAGCAGCCTGTTTAATATATTCGTCAAGATTGGCAATATTAAATTCAATATCATCAGGTGATCTTAGCTGAATGTTTTCTACGCGGTGACTACTAACATATTTTTTGAATCCTAGCCAGTTGACCCTATTAATCGTTTTTGTATATTAGTTAGTTAAATCACTCCTTAGTGGGTTGAAAATTGTAACTATTGTGGGAGAGTGATCGGAGGACAGATCTAGAGAGCCCTCTACGTGAGGGAATTTTGGAATTTTTCTTACGTCAGTAGGCCAGTAAGTAGGCTCCCCACTCGAAATGACATCTAAGCCCATTTTTGAAATTGTATTAAACAATGCTCTACCTCTAGGTGTAATAAGACGCGAGCCCCAGTACGTATGTTTTGCATTGTAGTCACCAGCTGCCACGAAGCAAGAACCAAGCGAATGGTAGAACTTCTCATACTGATCTTCGGTAACTGAAAATCTGGAAGGTGAGTAAATTGATGATATCACGAAATTCGAACAGAAATTTTCTACGAAAATATTCGCAGCTTGCATATATTCTTCACTAACGTTCTCAAGGATATAGTGCTTGAGTCTTGACTTAATTAGAATTGCTGATCTACCGCATGCTGTCCCTCTCGGGTCCTTTGAATCATATAGAGTGTAACCATTTATTTTAAAGCAGCTTCTCGAAGTCAAGTGAGTCTCAGAGACCAACATTATATCAATATTTATTTCCGTGAGGAAGTGCTCAAGTTCATTTTTATGTTGGCGAATGCCGTTTGCGTTCCAGAAACATAGTTTTAACGTGTTCATGGTTTGTTGACTAATGCTTGAAGCAGAGTATTCTGCATTCTCAGCATTTCTTGCATCATGCTAGTCATATTTGTTGTAAAGTTGTTTATAGTTAGCACCAGATTCTCAATAGTAGCCTCAAGACGACTAAAGTTAAAGCTACAGTTTGCGCTCGTTGAATTACTTGGCGGTGGAACATTTTGTGTGGGAATAGAACTAGTCTTAGCAGCATCGGCATACGATACACGTGAAGTAACTAGTTGGCTAGTTTGAGGAAGAGTGGCGGAGTAAGCATTTGCTGGTTGAACTGGAGCTAATTTAGATTTTTGACCCATAGCCTGTTTAACGAAATAATATACAGGGCATCCTCTGTAGTTAGCGGAGTGATTACCTCCACAATTACTACATTTTTTTTCGGCTTGTACTTTTGGCTTGGTACAGTTAGCAGTACCATGCAATTCACCACAGATAGCACAAAATGTAGGTAATTTGCAGTAAGTTTTTGTGCGGCCATATTCTTGGCACTTATGGTACTGTACGGGACCTGAACGCTTACGTGGCTCTTCAACTGTGATTTTTCGGTGTAAAAGGTATTTTAGACTATAAATTGGGTGCGTCTCGTTTTTTTTAACTGTATATCATTCGGCTCCAGTTCAACACGAAATAGAGGCTGGGGAATCTTCTCTCTATTGATTATATTGGTAACATTTTTTACCTTAAATCCTTGTTCGATAAGTGCACATTTTACTTCTTCGGGCTCAACATATGAATCTATGCCCTTTAATACTATTTGTAGGCCTTTAGCATTCTTAGGTTGATATGTGTAAAAATTTGTTTTATTTTTTTCAAACTCATTAACAATTTTTCGGAAATCTTTTTCATCATATATTTGGATTTTGGTTTCATCTCTCAGATAAATAGGTGGTGGCTTAAAAGACTTTTGCGATGATGCAGCGGGCTTGTTGTTTTTGTCTTGCAATAATGAAAAACGATTTTGACGATTGATAGAAGATGTGCTGTTATCCCTAGACATCTTTGGGGCGGATCCAATTTTAGTAGAATTTGGGCTTCGCCCGCGCTTTAAAATTGTAATGTATCTGTCCATTCCGACTTGGACCTTGGGTTTTGGGCTGCTCTTGTCTTCAGTGACAACTTGTTTAAGTGATGACCACGAGCCCGAAGCGGATGATATCGCTGAGTTAAATGTAGAAGTACTAGGCAATAATGTCAACGATTCACTTGTTGGCATTGGACAAAGCGAAGTTGATCGCTGACGAAACTGTGGTTTTGCCGTTAGAAAAAGTCTATTATCAAATTTTTGATTTTTATTAAGAGCTTCAGAACTCACAACAAGTCTATTATCAGATTTTTTATTTTTATTGTTATCATTATGAGCATCAAAACTCACAGTAAAATATGCATTTCTGCCGTTAGAACTCACTTCACTATTTTTTTCCTTTGGGGTACTCATATAGAGTATTCCTCAAGGGTACTTTGTATGTTTTTTTGTTTACGGTTTTTTTTTGTTTTTGTTATTTCTATATGCAAAAATATTAGCAAAGCAAATAAAAATGCTTATTTATCAAAGTTAATATGTACTACGAATATTTTTTGTGATTTTTTTTGTTTAGTTTGTATGTAAGAAAAATTCCGCTATTACGTCTGTTCACTATGAAGGTACACCGAGAACTCTGTTATACAGTTAACAAATAAACGTGAGGTGGAAATTACAAATAACAAACTTCACATTAAGTTTAGCCGAAATATTTTAGGAGCTCATTTCTAAAGCGATTTTCGATGCTAATGGTTTGAATCTGATTTGGTAGCTGGTTCCAAATAGTAGTGCTGTATATGAAAAACTGTCACTGCGAGAACGCACTTTTATATTTTTGCTGCATTAATCGTTTTCCTCGCACAGATCTTCCAAATCTTAGTACCCTAAAAAGATAATTTGGATGTTGGGTAATTATTATTCTATGTAGAAAGATTAGGCACTTACGGCCCTATGTATAAGCAAAAATTGGCATGAAGTTAGCATAAGTGGCAAAATTGAACATGATCTTAAAGAGTTTTGCGATGAAACTTCGAATTATAAATTATTGTAGGACTTAGAGGTGGGTTAAAATTAGGTAATGCTGCCATTTTTAATGTCAAATTGTATGGTGGAACTCGTTAATACCTAATTCAATTTCGTCACTTATGCTAACTTCATGTCAATTTTTGCTTATACATAGGGCCATTAAACTTTAGGAGATTATCAAACTCCATTCGGTTTATTTTATACGAGAAGCGCGAAATTGAATCATGACGTCTTTTGTCGTAAATGTATCTTGCTATATTATTGTAAGCAACTTTAAGCTTGTGAAAGTCACTGCTGGAACAGTCTGCGTATATCTCACAGCCATATAGGAGGACAGGTAAAAGGTATGTTTTCGCATGCAGTATTCTAATGTCACGAGGCGTTGAATACTTAACGACCCAAAGATTTCTAAGCATACCATAGATATATACGACCAACTACTGTCGCTATATGGTTAGACCCAGATAGCTTATTATTGAAAACGACACCAAGGTTTTTGCAGAAACTTACATACTCAATAAAACTATTGTTTATTTTTATCTGGATCTCACCATTAAGACTTCTATTATTATTGTTAAGAAAAATACACTTAGATTTCGAAAGATTGATACATAGTCCATTGTTCACACCCCATTTGTTGATCCTAGCAAGATCGCTATTTATGTTATCAACACATGAATGGATATCATTTGTCTTACAACTACTATAAATCTGCACATCATCAGCATATATTTGAAGTTTACAGTGTCCTATCTCATCAGGCAAATCATTAATGTACAGACAGAATAATAGTGGCCCGATTATTGATCCCTGTGGAACTCCTCAATTTATATTAAGAACTTCTGAATATTTGCCGTTTAATTCAACTGCTTGAGTTCGTCCAGTAAGATAGCTTTTTAAAAATTTGAGTGCTGTTGGTGAAAAATTAAATAGTTTCTTCATTAAAATTGTATGGTCGCCTTTGTCAAACGCCTTGCTATGATCAAGTAGTACTAAAAATGACAACATACTCTTGTCCAGATCAGCTCTCAGATTTTCGATCACGTCCGTCAGAGCTGTGATACAGCTTCTCCCCAATACAAAGCCGGATTGTAAATTAGATAACAGATTCCGTTCTTTGAGATACTCATTCATTTGTTTGCTCATTAAATTTTCTATGACTTTGGATAAGAGGGGAAGAATAGCAATAGGCCTATAATCATTATTTTGTTTAGGGATGGGTATCACTTTGGAGAGTTTCCACACATCAGGAAATACAGATTTTGTGAGTATCGTGTTAAATAAATGGGATGGGGATAAATGGCAGAAGTTTGGGCAAAATAACTCCTAAAAAGGTGGGATTCACTCCATCGACACCAATAGCCTTTGACTTAATTGAATAGAAACTAACGATGACTTCGCATTGGCTTACGCATCGAAAACTAAAAGTGTTTTCAACTGGAACTGAGCACAAATCATCATATATGTTATGTGTCGGTTGAGGGATACTGATGTTTATTAACTGATGATTTAAATAGTTAACATCAACGTCTATATCATGTGAATAGCATTTTTTCTGTCCAATCCCGATTTTTCGTATTTCTTTCCATTTTGACTTGCCATCAATCGCTGAGGAAAATTTTCTATGGTCCCCTGATTAAGGTTTTAATTCTTGTATTGAACCACGGTTGTTGATTCATATTTATGCATTTATTTTTTAGAGGAACACACATGTCAAATAATGTATTTACGTTATCCTGTAGAAAAGAAAGCTGATCATTTACGTCATCAATAGTGTAAATATGGTACCAATCAATGTCTACTAAATGTAGATTCAATAGGTTGAAATCTGTGTTATAGACATCTCTGTATGTATAACGGATTTATTGTTTTTCCACGCAGGTGTTATATGCTACGAATAATAAATCATGATTTGAGAATACAGGCACTGAAATTTGGTCGTATAGTAGAACCCTTGAGTTATTGTTTACAAATACTAGGTCTATCAGAGTATTAGATTGCCTGTGATAGTGTGTTGGTGTGACCGTGTTTACAGGTGTTAAGACTAATGATATCATGGGATCAATTAGAGGGTTACTTTTTAATAAACTGTTGTTGAAGTCACCAATAATAACAATATCATTATACTGGACAGTTATATTTTCTAACTCATCTATAAAAGAATTAACTGGTATATCTCTATGTGGTCAATAAACACTCCCCACCAGAATTTTCTGACTTCGCTTAGCGGTCACTTCAATAAAAAGGTATTCAATTTCACTACCAGCGTTCGATTTCAGCTTTACTTTACATTTGATGCCACATCTTACATAAATTGCTACTCCACCACCTTTAGTTTTAGTTTCTATACCATTTACGATAACTGTACGATCTGATCGAAATAATTTAAATCCTTCCACATTATAAACAGAGTCGTCAATGTAGGTCAATATTGTTTTGTTTATTCATACATATGTATCTTTATTATTAACTTCGTTAGAGACATTGGGATTTCACGCAAGTATGAAGTTGCATTTGCATAATTTTGTAACATATTTTGTCCTATGTCATCTTATGCTGTCATCGCTTTTAAGCACAGAAATATAAATTCCGTTAAAGTCAAATAGTGCAAAATTACACAAAATTTATGATGCAAAAATAGTGCAAATAATTTGAAATAGTACAGATTTTGCACTATTACACAGAAAGAAAGTGGCAACGTTGTAACACATACATATACGGCCTGTTCCACGATGTCGACAGAAATTTTTCTATCGTCAACTTGTATTGCAAACAACAACAAAGTTTCTAATGTTATTGTTGTTTGCAAATAAAAGTTGTCGATCGAACGATTTCTAGTAACATCGTGACACAGGCCCGTATACTACGTTTATACGGGCGACTTATAGTGTTTTCACACTGACTTGGTTTTAATAAAAGTTGGTTTTAATGTCAAAACCAACTGTTAAAACCTGGTTTTACCATACAAATTTTTTTTGTTAAATCCAACTTAAAACCATTTCTGAATTGGTTTTATTTTGGTTTTATGAAATGAAACCCTGTTTTCGCTGTGATAAATTCAGTGCTGCCAAGTTAAAATGGCCGGAAGCAGCTGATAATGTCTATGCCAGTGAATAACAAGAGATGTCGCTTGAAAGATTTTCAACTTAAAAATGGACGGATCAGCAACAATAAGTAAAAAATTATGGAAAAATAAGAGTTCTTTGGAAGGAAAACAACAACAAAATTTTCATTGACCTCTGGAAAGTGAAAATAAACGATATGACATATCGATCCACCACTAAAAAAGTTGTATTTTGCGATTTATTTGTGAATTTTTTATATACAATAACTTTATTTCCAAGCACTTCTTCACTTTGTATTACTAGTTCCATAATTTTAAAATATTTATTTACAAAATATAAAATAATTTCCATTTTAGAGCGCATTGTAAAGTTTCTTAGTTTTTCATACAAACAAAACAGTTGTTGTACAGTTTGTCAAATAAGTGTTATAAAAAGCAGAAAAAAATACAGCAACAAAAACATGCATTTCTGCAGGAGATTTATTTTATTTTGAGCAAAGTTAACTTACTTCCAAATATTTTTATTTGCAAATAGTGCGCGCATAAACATAGTAATAGATACCCAGGCAGAAATTGCCAACCGTACAATAATTGTAGCACTGGGAAAGCACTTTTACTCAAGAAACCCAAATGGTTTGCCAACGTTACGGTTTACAATCTGAAAAATTATATGCGAATGCCTTTTAATAAATTTTAATTTTTTATTTCTTTTCGTTTTTATTTAATTTTGGCATTTGGTAAGAATACACATAACATCTACCTTGCTGGGCAATATTTAAATTTTGTCTGGTCTAAATATTTAACGACATATAAATCTACGTCCCTGAATGACACACAGTGGGGGATTTTGAAAAAAAAGTGGAAATAATTCTGCAGTTTCTAAACGATCCGTCCGATTGCTATGAAATTGCATACAGCATTTAAGTCTGGAATTCGGACTATATATCTCAAAAGGTGCAACCTTGGGTTAATGAAAAACTCAAACTGATGCCAAGCTGATGTTTTTGATCTGATAAAAAATATTTTTTGCAAGTGGATTTCTCTATCCAAGAGCTAAAGGAGGTTTGCTACATTTATGCAGTTCCGCTTACAGTTTAGGAAATATTCGAGAAAAAATTTAAATTTTGGCTTTTTTACCAACCTTTTTCCATTATTCTGCTAGTGGAGAAGTCAAATCTTGTTCGATTTCAAAAAGAAAACTTAGTATGGGTTAAAATTAATTTGGTACCAAAGCACACCGAAGTCGAAAAAAAGTAAAATTACAAATTTTTTGGTTTCAGCTTTGGAATTTGAGAAAATATGCTTTACATTTGATATTTATGACTAAAATAGGTCTGATTCGAAACGATCTGGCACATTTAATCACGAACATTTTGAACAAGAAATTTCTTTGTGATATTTCTTATAGTATTACCTTTTGAATAAATAAAAATATGGGGTTGGTATTCCTGCAATATTTTTAATAATAGCGAAATAATCAACCCACTTTTTTCTCCAAAAAACGGCAAACAATCTAGGTTGGTAAAAACGCCAAAATTTAAGTTTTTTCCCCGAATATTTCCTAAACTGTAAGCGAAATTGCATAAATGTGGCAAGCTTTTTTAGCTCTTGGATAGAGAAATCCACTTGCAAAAAATCAGATCAAAAACATCAGCTTGGCATCAGTTTGAATTTTTCATTAACCCGAAGTTGCCCACCTTGGGGCATTGTGGCCTCGCCCCCTTTCAAGATATATAGTCCAAATTCAAGACTTAAGCTAAGCAACACCTCCTTAAATGCTGTATTTCATAATAATTTCATAACAATCGGACGGCTCGTTTAGAAACTGCAGAATTATTTCAACTTTTTTTTTTCATAATCCCCCACTGTGTGATAGTGAATACGTAAAAATTCAAGATTTTCATTCAATATGTTGCGTTTTAAGTAAATATTATCACATTTGTGTAGAGAAAATTTGCTATTAAAAATTTCTGATATAACATTTACATTACTTAAGCAGGTCGTACACGACATGTTTTTTACGTCTGACATTTCAACTTTTCAACTCAGATGTAATTCTGCATGTCTGTCAAAATTGTTGTTTTACAGACGGTTTATAATATTTAGTCACAAACGTGCATGTACAAATACGTCTGACATTCTCTGTGTTTGTTTCTTTTTTTTTGCTTTTGCACAAACCTATGTTTGCCTCTGTTTCAAAATGGAGTGTTGCCGGCACAAAAATTTTTTACGCCGTAAAAACTTCAGTCATTTTAAGGAATTTTTCTTTAAATTCGAAGAATCATGTTAGAATATAAAAATGAAACGCAATTTTATTGCATTATTGTTATTTAATAGTTTAAAAAAAAACATAAATATATAGGTGTTGTAATATATCAACTTCAGCCGGCTAATCCTTCCGTCCATAGCGGAACGCCGCTATATGTTTCCTCCCGGCATAGATTTTTGCCGACATATTTTGCATAACAAAAACAGCTGATGTCATAGGCTTTGTCAGAAGAAAATAGAACACGCTCTGATTGAAATTTTGTCAGAAGACTTTGCGTCTGACTTTTACAGAAGAAAAGTTTCAAAGGTACCACACGACATGTACATGGTTTACAATGGGAAATTTGACAAGTCAGACGCAAAAAACATGTCGTCTACGGGGGGCTTTAGTAAACAGACCTTAATTTTTAAAAAGAAAATATTGTTTTCGATTCAACTGTGTCTATTTTTTCCCAGTGAATATTTCCTATTTTTAACACGAGGAAATACTAATGGTATATTATTTGAGAAACTGTTTGTATGGAAAATGTGCAATTTTCTTTGATTTTGCGCTATTGGATTTGTAGTTGATTTAACAATTGACTTTAAATACTCCAAACTATTTTCAAAAGCTGAAAATTGTGATAAAGGAACTTCTATGTTAATTGCATCATCTGGTATATGAATTAGATTATGTATATTCATAGTTTGCGAATTATGGCCGTAATATCGAGGCATAAGTTCAACAAATGATTTAAACAATTCTTGAACGTACTTTGATTTTAATGTGGCTAACTTTGTTGACGTCAAAATACGACAAGTAAATAAAATGAAAAAATTTTTGTAAATTTGAACATCTAATAAATTTTTTTAAGTAATTGCACCAGCATATAACAAGAAGAAACGGAATTGTGTAGCTTTCCAGTTTGCTAAATTCATTAAATAGTATGATTTTCTTGAAAACTCAAAAGCAAGGTTGGCAAACGGTATCGTAAAAATACCGATACCGATTCAAATACCGCTAAAATTAGATACCGGTATCGTTTCCGATACCGAAATCCATTTCGGTTAGAAAATACCGGTATCCAGACTACCGTTTACGTCTATACCGGTACGTACCGGTATACCGATTCCGGCCAAAAAATAAATGATAGTTAAATTGTAGTTGCCAAATTTTTGTTATGTATTACAACTTTTTTCACCATAAGACAACTGCTTATTATCAGTTGTATATTGGTTTTTATTTCGACCATTGTGTTCGTTTTACTTTACTATTCCAGACGCCAAACAATCCCATTTGTCAACCAATATTATTGCCATGTTCATAAAACATAGAATCTCAAGAAAAAAATAGCAAGGCCAAAACTAAAAATATTTAAAATGTTTTGTAATGGATACTATGGTTTCAAAACATATTTTTTTTTTTAACAATAAGTATTCAAATCTTAAATCTAAAAAATATAATTAGGCCGGACCAATGTCGGACATAAGCTTAGTAGTAGTTATATATAATACATATGTAAGTAGTGATAATCAAAAGGAAAAAAAAATAAAAGTATTTTCAAGAAGTCCCATTTGGAGTGCTGTGAATAAGAGCCATTGTGTCCCTATTTTTTAGGCGGATGTGTCCAGTAAAGTTCAAAATATTACGGGCAAGCGGATTAGGATGTGACTCGAGTTTTGTTAAATATTTGCCAGCGTATTTTGCAATTTCTTCAGTCACTAGTGGCATATTCAAATCACGATGTATATTTGAATTTTTGATGTACCATGGAGCCGATGTTATCATGCGTAAAATTTTATTTTGCCTGCGTTGAATTTTCTCTACATTTGAAGCTGAAGCAGTGCCCCATAGTTGAATTCCGTAGCACCATATTGGCTTTAAAAGCGACTTGTATATTAAAAGTTTACAGTCTAGGCTAAGTGTTGAATTTCGATCAATCAGCCAATGTACCTGAGTTAGTTTAAGTTTCATTTGAGTTAACTTAGAATCAATGTGGTGTTTCCATGTAAGTCGTCGATCAAGGTGTATACCAAGATATTTCACATGTGAATGTTGAGAAACAACTTGATTGTTAATCCGAATGGGGGAACAAGTATCTCTTCGTAAAGTAAATGTTACTTGAACACACTTTTGTTCATTTACCTTGATTCTCCATAAGTTTAACCAAAGCTCCATCTGGCTAATGTGTTCCTGGAGTTTGCGGGATGCCTCATCAGGGTTTTCATGCATACTAAGGCAGGCTGTATCGTCGGCAAATGTGGAAGTATGGATACTACTGCTCACAGGCATATCACAAGTATAAATTAAATATAAAACTGGTCCCAGTATACTCCCCTGTGGCACACCAGATGAAATTATTTCAGGCCTACTTGTAAAGTCTCCTTCCGCAACAGTGAACTTACGGGAAATAATGTAACTTTCCAAAAGATTTAAAATGTTTATTGGTAAGTAAGTCTTCAATTTTAAAATAAGGCCTTCATGCCACACTTTATCAAATGCCTGGGAAACGTCAATAAACAGCGCAGAACAATACTTTTTTCCCTCAAAAGTTCTTCTTATAAATTGAACTAATCTGTGAGTTTGTTCAATGGTGCTATGCTGACTTCTAAAACCAAATTGATGGTCTGGTATGCACCCACTACTAATTAGAATTGGGGACAATTTTGTTTTGAGCAGTTTTTCGAAAAGCTTTGACATTGTAGATAGTAGACTTATTGGCCTATATGACTCAGCCTTTGTTATATCTTTGCTCGGCTTTGGAATCATTTTAACCTTGGCAAGTTTCCAGTTGTGTGGATAATACTCCAGTCGTAAAATAGCATTAAATATGAATAACAGGATTCTCATTGCAATACGAGGCAAGTTCATCAGCATTTGATTACTAATTCCATCAATACCCGGAGCTTTCTTCGGGTTGAGTTCGGCAATTAATTTTTGTAAATCACGCGTCTTAAACTTTATGTGTTGAGGGGGTAGAGCGACTATATTCGGCAAATCAGCAACACCAGTACATATATTTGGCGTAAAAACGGATTTTAAGTGCTCAGCAAATATTTTACCTTTTTCAGTATCGCTTCTTGCCCAACCTCCGGTAGATGTGCGTAGAGGTGGCTTATACTCAACGGGTGTTTTAAGCTTTCTGGCAGCGCGCCACAAGGAGTAATTAGACACCGGTGTAACATCAAGACCCTCCAGATAATTTTTAAGAGATGCAATTTTTTCAGATGCAAGCAACTCTTGGAGTCGTTTAGTGCACTCTTTAAATCTGATTTTATTTTGTGGTGATCTGTGCTGTTGCCATTCCCTTCTAGCCCTTCTTTTTTCACGTACAAGACGTTCAATGTCTGTAGAATAAATTTTATTAAACCCAATCTGCGGATGGGAGATAGTGGCATGTTCAGCAGCCTGTTTAATATTCTCGCTGAGATTGGCAATGTTCGATTCAATATCATCGGGTGTTCTAAGTGTAATGTTTTCCGTACAATGACTGCTGAGATATTTTTTGAACCCCAGCCAATTTACACGATTGATCATCTTCACATATGGGTCAGGTAAGTTACTTCTTAATGGGCTACAAATTGTGATGATCGTCGGGGAGTGATCGGACGAGAGATCAAGAGAAGCTTGAACTTGAATTAAATCCCTAGAGATATTTTTTATGACGCCAAAATCTATAACATCCGGAATTTTTTGTATGTCAGTAGGCCAATAAGTGGGCTCCCCACTCGAAATGACATCCAAGCCCATTTTTGAAATAGTGTTGAACAATGCTCGACCTCTGGGTGTAACAAGGCGCGAACCCCAGAACGTATGTTTCGCATTGTAGTCTCCAGCTGCTACAAAACAAGGTCCAAGAGATTTGTAGAAATCCTCATATTGATTCTCAGTGATTGAAAATCTGGGAGGGGAGTAAATTGATGATATAACGAAATTTGAACAAAAACTTTCAATGCCAATATTTGTTGCTTGTAGGTATTCTTCACAAATGTTATCAAGAACATAGTGCTTGAGTCTTGACTTTATTAGAATTGCTGATCCACCGCAAGCCCTTCCTCTAGGGTCCTTTGTATCATATATAGTGTAGCCATAAATTTTAAAAAGACTTCTCGAAGTCAAATGAGTCTCAGATACTAACATTATATCAATATTTTTTTCCGTGAGGAAGTGCTCAAGTTCATTTTTATGTTGGCGAATGCCGTTTGCGTTCCAGAAACATATTGTTAACGTGTTCATGGCTTATTAAGTATTGCTTGAAGCAGAGTAATCTGCATTCGCAACATTTCTTGCATCATGGTAGTCATATTTGTTGTAAAATTGTTTATAGTTTGCACAAGATTTTCAATAGTGGCTTCAAGGCGATTATAATTAAAGTTTGAGTTTGTATTTGTAGAATTATTTTGCGGAGAAACATTTTGTGTCGGAATAGAACTAGCCTTAGCAGCATCTGCATACGATACACGGGAAGTAACTGGTTGGCTCATTTGCTGAAAAGTGGCAGAGTAAACGTTTGCTGATTGAGCTGGAGCTAATTTAGGTTTTTGCACCATAGTCTTCTTTACAAAAGAGTACACACGACAACCTCTGTAGTTAGCGGTGTGATTACCTCCACAATTACTGCATTTTTTATCACTTTGATCTTTTGGTTTGTTGCAGCTAGCGGTGCCGTGTAATTCGCCGCACACAACACAAACAGTAGGTAAATTGCAGTATGTTTTTGTATGGCCATATTCTTGGCAATTATGGCACTGTACAGGACCTGAACGCTTATGTGGCTCTTCAACTGTGATTTTTCGGTACAAGAGGTATTTTAAATTATTCAATTTTATATCATTAGGTTCTAGTTCAACACGAAATAGGGGTTGGGGAATCTTTTCTCTATTTATTATATTGGACACATTTTTTACCTTGAACTCCTGGAGGACGAGTGCATCTTTTATTTCTTCGGGGACAACATAAGAATCTATCCCCTTCAATACGATCTGCATGCCTTTAGCGCTCTTAAGCTGGTATGTGTAGAAGCTTGTTTTACTTTTTTCAAATTCAGCAACCATTTTGCGGAAATCTTTTTCGTCATAAATTTGGATTTTAGTTTCATCGATGTTGCCACGTTTTATTGGAACAATGTGAAATTTATTCTCACCAATGACCGTAATTAGTTTTTTAATAAGGGCATTTGAATTTTTTTGTCTCAAATAGATTGGTGGCGGCTTGGATGTTTTGTTCGAGGATACCTCGGGTTTGTCGTTGTCATCTTGAAAAATTTTAAAGCGGTTTTGGCGATTAGTTGAGGCTGCGCTGTTATCCCTAGACACTTGTGGAGCAGATGAGATTTTTGAAGAATTCGGGCTTCGCCCGCGCTTTAAAATTGTAATGTATCTGTCCATTCCAACTTGTACCTTGAGTTTCGAGCCGCTGTTATCTGTAGTGATAACTTTGTTAAGTGATAAACACGAGCCTGAAGGGGATGATATTACTGACTTAAATGAAGAAGTACTGGGCAACTGTAATGTTAATGCATCACTACTATTTGGCATTGGACAAAGCGAAGTTGATCGCTGACGAAAAATTGGCGTTGCCGTTAACAAAAGATTTTCATCAGATTTATTTTTTATATTTTTTTCATTCAGAGTTTCAGAACTCACAGTAAAATAAGCATTTCTGCCGTTAGAACTCACTTCAAGTTTTTCTGTATTTGAGGAATTCATACAAAGAATTCCTCAAGGGTTATTCGTTTATGTTTTTTTTTTATTTTCGGTATTTTTTGTTTTTGTTATTTATGATTGTTTGTTTGACTTTGAGGTATTCCTCAATATCACTTGTTTAAGTTTTTTTTGCGGTTTTTTTGTTTTTGTTATTTTTACTATGTAAAAAATATTAGCATATAGCATAGATAAAAACCTTTGTTTTCGTGCATTGTTTCGAAGCCAACTAAAATTAGTTGTTATTCAGAATACCAAAAAAACAGTTGCTTAAAAGTTAAGTTGTTTCAGTTTCAATCCAACTTAGTTGAGCTGTAAACCGTAATATGTGCAAAAATTGCAAAGATATATTTCAATTAACTTTCTTTCTTTGGTCTTGGTCTTGTTTATACATTTCACCATAATATATAAGGTTGGTAGAGAAAAAACTTCTAAACTTTTATATTTGAAGTTAAAGATTCCTCTCTTGAGGTGAAGAAAAGTACTTGTAAAATGAAGGAAAAAATGTTGGCGACCACTGTTGTACCAATTTTGTACTCTGTGTTTATATACATCTATTAAACTGTACTTTCGTCATCCTGGAAGCTTAAATACACCGAAAGCGTATAAATAGAATGCGAAATATATCATACAGGTAGTTTTTTTAACAAAAAGTCTTCTAACAAAATATTTAAAACAGTCCTGTGAATTACTCTTATTCAATTATGTTTTATAAACAAAGTTATAAACAATGTAGATCCAGTACAAAAATATTGCCTAAGAACGTGTCCAAAGTAGAAAAGTGTCGAAAAAAACCGAAAAAATCATATTTGGTGAAAAAATAAAGACATATTTGAAATTTACTGAAACAAGATATATCTATATGGTTCAAAAGGTCTTAGTCTATTCTTTCTGTGTCCGTTCATAAATTTAAAATCGGTTGATATTTAACTTAGTTGGAGGTTGATAAGTGTCTACGGGTACGAAAACCGGTTTTTACCCGTAACTCAAGATTTTGGAGGTGTCTGGAAAATTTCAAATACAATTTGTATTGTTATACTCCACAATACCTAGCAGAAATATAGTAACACGTCCCAGGTATTTCGATTTCATCAAAATTTGTCACACAGTGTAATATATCAGTATAGACAAAACTTTTATTTTTACTATTTTGTTTAATTAACCAAAATGTATACTTTATATATGTAAAGCTTGAACTGCAGTCTCCTTGTTTCACTTTTTTAATAAATTATTTTTCAATAATAGTATAAAAACATGCATACATATAGAAACAAATAAGTTTATATGCTTTTATACGAGTACATATGTATGTTATGTAAAAATACTCCCTTTTTGAAGTAATTTAATAAAAAAAAGATTTTTTGTAATGTCCACTGCCTGAAATAATAAATTTATCAGTAATATCGGTATACCGGTATTATAAACTCGATAACGGTATGTGCCGGTAATACCGATACCGAAATAAAAAAATACCGATACCGCTACCGATACCGAAATTTAAAAAATAATTGTACCGGTATCAATACCGATACCGTTATTTTTTTCGGTTTCCAACCTTGCTCAAAAGGTAAATTTTTAGATACCATTAGTAAGTTTTCTTAAAGCGCTGATAAATTTTCTTGTGAAATATAAGAGAATGAATTCCTTACAATTATCTTTTGAAGTAATTGTTTCAAGTATTGGGAATATATTTCACTTAACAAAAAAATTATGTTGGGAACTTGTGGTTTTCGTAGTGTTTAGCCAACGGCGTAAGAATATTTGGCCAACCCCATCATGAGGTTATCATTTGTGTGTTGGCACAACACTCCAAAAGTAGAACTTGTGATGTTTTTCCAACGTTTGAACCACCTTAGGAAACGCTTTGCCAACGTTAACCCCATTGTAGTTTTCTGCGTGGGTATGTATACACGGTTGTATATCAATCTACACGCTCTATATACAATTTATCATTACGATGCATCGAAAGAAAACACACAGGGGAAAAAACATCGGATTATATTGATGTTTCGACGCAATACATCGATGTTTCTTGTCCATCCCTAGTTCAGATAGAACAAGTTTTAAATTTTACATGAAGTTTATTTTCTTCTTTTAAATTGCATATTCGCAGGTCCATATATTGGCAAATATATTGTTGTTTTTTATTATGTATTATTGGTGTTCTTTATATTATTAGCGAAATGTTTTACCTGTTAGTATGACTGAATATGAAGAAAGAGCTCGCACGAGGCATGGATTTTTTGGTCTTCTTAATGCTCATTTCAGAAAGGCGATGGGGTCGTGCAGTTACTCTTGTTGGGACATCACATCTGGATGCTAATTTAGCCAATTATATTGATGTTACGTTAAAGTGTAAATGTGAGTATATATAAGGCAACATGAAGGGATAAAAATTTTTGATATGTTAGAAAGAAGGATTAGTAGAAGGTCAAGTCTTCCATTCTGTTTCTAAGAATGTTGATAGATTCTTATATACAAACATACGTATGTACATACATACGTACGTATTATTAATATATAGTATAAATTGATGTTTATATAGCATGACAAAGAAACAAATTACCTTCTGGGTCTTCTTCATACATTTCCCTTTCTTCAATGCACATATCTTCTTCTGACATAATCTCGCCATCTCTAATAAGCAAACAAAGAAGGTATATTATGCCATGTATGGAACGGAAATTTAACAAACATATTTCAGTTAGTTTTTCTTCGTTTTTGACCGCAGAAAGAAAATGAAGAAAAAACAGTCGTTACATGGAGTTTTTTTAGGATTACTTACATTTTGTGTTCATCAATTGCATTGATAATATCCATATCGATATCAATTTGGTCATCCACATCTTTCAAGGTCGGTGTAGGACTTCGAGATTTGTTGTCTTCTTCCATTTGTTGTTGTTCTTCCTCCTCTTCCTTCTCAACAGCAGTTAATGAATCGGCATCAGCTAAATTATCGACAGCGATAGCCAAGAAAACATTCAACAGTATGTAATTGCCACAAATAAAAAGAATTATAAAATATATGCATGCTAATATGCCGAAGGAGAAAACACCACCATACGCACGAATGCCATCGTACATAACAGCATTCCAATCTTCGCCCGTCAATATCTAGCATAATAATAAAAAATATTACATAAATTAGAACGCGAGCTCTAGAAAAATATTTTTTGCATAATCACTTGGAAAACAGTGAGGAGACTTTGATAAAAACTATCGAAATTCCATCTTGGCTTCTCTTCCTCCGGCTTGAAAGTGAAACGACCGCCAAACACCTGCATTCCCAATAGGCCGAATATCACAATAAATAGAAACAGCAAGAGTAAAAGCGACGCAATTGATTGTATAGAATTCAATAAGGAAGCAACTAAATTTGACAATGAACGCCAATATCTGGAAAATACAAATAATTAATACTGTATATTATTTTTTTAAAACATTTATTTTTTATTTTCAAACATTATTCAAAAGGCCGAGAACTTTTTCAAAAACTTGCTCATCGTCTACTGTAAATTTTTATCCTCAGAAAAACATTAACATGAGAAAAGACCATGTTGCATTGAAATATGGACCAGCATATATAGCCTTGAACCTTCAGTTTTACGTTTCCATACCCCAAAGTTGAGAAGGAATCCTATTGTTTTCGCTTTGATATTTGCCCGTTTGTCTGTCTGTTTTCTCGAGAGCCTTGAGAGCTACGAACCTGAAATTTTCACACCATATGTAAAATTCTAATTGGTATTCAAAAGCGAGCTATGAAACATGTTGAAATCCTATATTATTTTACATATAATTATATATAGACGACGGTGCGAAATAAGACCCCAGGAAAAAAGGGCCCCCAAGTGCAAAATGTAAAATTAACCCAAACTTAGGGTTATTTTGCATAATGAAATAAAATCCCAAAATGTTTTTTATGAAATAACACCCCCAGAGAAATGGAAATTTGCCCCAAAGCTCAAATGAAATATGATCCCACCGTATTCAGACTACTCTTCGAATAATCAGCGTGCATTAACTGTATACCGTGTTATTTGTTGTTCTTTCTCAATACAATACAAAAAATATTATCCTATTATTTGTCTTCTACCATTCCACTATAGGTCAAATCACCACTTTTTCTGTGCGAAATTAAAACTGCCTACCAAATCATGGTATTCAACCAAATTCTGAAAAAATGTCTTCAAAATTTAATTTAACCCATTATCGACCAAAAATTAACCCTTTAATAACAACAGTACATATGTATATGCATTAATAAATTTTAATTTTAACAAAACATTAGCTAATATATAAATTTAGTTCATTTGGTCAATTTAAATTTAAAAAATCCTCTTCATTTTCATGACTGGAGTTCTCGTTGTACCTTCATAGTGAACAGACGTATTAGCGGATTTTTTTTTACATACATAATAAAAAAAATCATACAAAAAATATTTGTAGTACATAATATTCGTTGTACATTAACTTTGATAAATAAGCTTTTTTTGCTTTGCTAATATTTTTTTACATAGACAGTAATAACTAAAACAAAAATAAAACAAAAACAACCGTAAACAAAATAACTCAAAGTGCCCTTGAGGAATACACTAACAAAGTGCCCTTGAGGAATACTCTATATGAGTACCTCAAAAACAAATAATTGTGAAGTGAGTGATAACGGCAGAAATGCCTATCTTACTGTGAGCTCTGATGATCTTAATGATAACAATAAAAAATCTGATGATATACTTACTGTGAGTTCTGATGCTCTTAATATAAACAAAATAAATAAAAAACCTGATGACAGACTTTTTTTAACGGCTAAGCCAATTTTTTGTCAGCGATCAACTTCGCTTTGTCCAATGTCAACTAGTGATTTGTTAACATTACAGTTGCCTACTACTTCGTCATTTAAATCAGCGATATCATCCGATTCAGGCTCGTGTTCATCACTTACCCAAATTGTCAATATAAATAAGAGTAGCCCAAAACCCAAGGTCCAAGTCGGAATGGACCGATATATAATGGTGGGAAAGCGCGGGCGAAGCCCAAATTCTAATAAAATTGCATCTGCTTCAAAGGTATCTAGGGATAACAGCGCATCCTCCACTAATCGTTTTCAAATATTGCAAGATGACAACGACACACCTGATATATCTGAGAAAAAAACCTCCAAGCCGCCACCAATATATTTGAGAGAAAAAAATTCAAACGCTCTTATTAAGAAATTAATTTCGGTCATTGGTGAGAAAAAATTTCACATTGTTCCAATAAAACGTGGCAATATCGATGAAACGAAAATTCAAATTTATGACGAAACAGATTTCCGTAAAATGGTTTCTGAATTTGAAAAAAATAAAACAAGTTTCTACACATACCAGCTCAAGAGTGCTAAAGGCCTGCAGATCGTATTGAAGGGCATAGATTCTTATGTTGTTCCCGAAGAAATAAAAGACGCACTCGTCCTCCAGGGATTCAAGGTAAAAAATGTTTCAAATATAATAAATAGGGAGAAGATCCCCCAGCCTCTATTTCGCGTTGAACTTGAGCCGAATGATATAAAATTGAGAAAAAATGAGACGCACCCAATTTATAATTTAAAATATCTTTTATACCGAAAAATAACAGTTGAAGAACCACACAAGCGTTCTGGACCCGTACAGTGCCATAATTGTCAAGAATATGGCCACACAAAAACTTACTGCAAATTACCTACAGTTTGTGTTATTTGCGGTGAATTGCACGGTACTGCTAGTTGCAATAAACCGAAAGATCAAAGTAACAAAAAATGCAGTAATTGTGGAGAAAATCACACTGCTAACTGCAGAGGTTGTCGTGTATATTCTTTCGTTAAAAAGACAATGGGGCAAAAACCTAAAGTAGCTCCAGCACAAACAGCAAACACTTACTCCGCCACTCTTGCCCAAGTGAGCCAACCAGTTAATTCACGTGTATCGTATGCCGATGCTGCAAAAACAAGCTCTATTCCCACACAAAATGTTTCACGGCCAAATACTTCAATAAATACAAACTCAGGCTTTAATTTTAATCGCCTTGAAGCTACTATTGAAAATCTGGTGCAAACTATAAACAATTTTACAACAAGTATGACTAGCATGATGCAAGAAATGCTGCGAATGCAGAATACTCTGCTTCAAGCAATACTTAATAAGCCATGAACACGTTAACAATATGTTTCTGGAACGCAAACGGCATTCGCCAACATAAAAATGAACTTGAGCACTTCCTCACGGAAAAAAATATTGATATAATGTTGGTCTCTGAGACTCATTTGACTTCGAGAAGCCTTTTTAAAATTTATGGCTACACCTTATATGATTCAAAGGACCCGAGAGGAAGAGCATGCGGTGGATCAGCAATTTTAATAAAGTCAAGACTCAAGCATTATATTATTGACAACATTTGCGAAGAACATTTACAAGCAACGAATATTTGTATCGAAAATTTTTGCACTAATTTTGTCATATCATCAATTTACTCCCCTCCTAGGTTCGCAATTACTGAGGACCAATACGAGAATTTCTACAAATCCCTTGGCCCTTGCTTCGTAGCAGCTGGCGACTACAATGCAAAACATACGTTCTGGGGTTCGCGTCTTATTACACCTAGAGGTCGGGCATTGTTCAACACAATTTCAAAAATGGGCTTGGACGTCATTTCGAGTGGGGAGCCCACTTACTGGCCTACGGACATACAAAAAATTCCGGATGTTATAGATTTTGGAGTCATGAAAAATATTTCTAGGGAATTAGTTCATGTTGAAGCGTCTCAAGATCTTTCCTCCGATCACTCTCCCACGATCGTTACAATTTGTAGCCCACTAAGTAGTGACTTACCTCACCCGTATGTGAAGACGATCAACCGTATTAATTGGCTGGGGTTCAGAAAATATCTCAGTACTCATTGTACGGAAAACATTATACTAAGAACATCCGAAGATATTGAATTTAACATTGGCAATCTTATCAAAAATATAAAACAGGCTGCTGAACATGCGACTACCTCCTACCCGCAGACTGGATTTAATAGAATTTATTCTACGGATATTGAACGTCTTGTAAGTGAAAAAAGAAGAGCTAGAAGGGAATGGCAACAGCACAGATCACCACAACATAAAATCAGATTTAAAGAGTGCACTAAACGACTCCAAGACTTGCTTGCATTTGAAAAAACTGCATCTTTTAAAAACTATCTGGAAGGTCTTGATGCCACACCAGCATCTAATTACTCCTTGTGGCGCGCTGCTAGAAAGCTTAAAACACCTGTTGCGTTTAAACCACCTCTGCGTACATCTACAGGGGGTTGGGCAAGAAGCGATACTGAAAAAGGTAAACTATTTGCTGAGCATTTAAAATCAGTATTTACCCTTAACTCGTGTACTGGTGTTATTGATTTGCCGAATGTAGTGGCGCTACCCCCTCGACCCATAAAATTTAGAACGTGTGATGTACAAAAAGTAATTGCTGAACTTAACCCGAAGAAAGCTCCGGGTATTGATGGAATTAGTAACCAGATGCTAATAAAGTTGCCTCGTATTACAATTAGAATCCTATTATTTATTTTTAACGCCATTTTACGACTGGAGTATTTTCCAAATAGCTGGAAGCTTGCCAAAGTTAAAATGATTCCAAAGCCGGACAAAGACCTTACCAAGGCTGAGTCATACAGGCCAATAAGTCTGCTATCAACAATGTCAAAACTTTTCGAAAAACTGCTCATGACAAAATTGTCCCCAATTCTAGTTAGTAATGGGTGCATACCGGACCATCAATTTGGTTTTAGAAGTCAGCATAGCACCATCGAACAAACTCATAGATTGGTTCAATTTATAAGAAGAACATTTGAAGAAAAGAAGTATTGTTCTGCGCTGTTTATCGACGTTTCTCAGGCATTTGATAAAGTGTGGCATGAAGGTCTTATTTTAAAATTGAAATCATATTTACCAATAAATTTTCTGAAGCTATTAGAAAGTTATATTACTAACCGGAAGTTTACGGTTGTGGAAGGAGACTTCATGAGTGTGCCCGAATCTATATCATCCGGTGTGCCACAGGGGAGCATACTGGGGCCAGTTTTGTATTTGATTTACACTTGTGATATGCCTTTGAGCAGCAATATTCATACATCTACGTTTGCCGATGATACAGCCTGCCTTAGTATGCACGAAAACCCTCACGAGGCTTCCCGATATCTACAAGAACATATTACACAACTGGAACTATGGTTAAATTTATGGAGAATCAAAGTAAACGAGCAAAAGTGTGTCCAGGTAACATTTACCCTGCGAAGAGATACTTGTTCCCCTATTCGAATCAACAATCAAGTTGTTCTTCAACATTCACACGTAAAATACCTTGGTATACACCTTGATCGACGGCTTACATGGAAGCCCCATATTGACTCAAAGCTAACACAAATGAAACTGAAATTAACTCAGCTACATTGGCTGATTGGTAGAAATTCTTCACTCAGTCTAGATTGTAAACTTTTAATATACAAGACGATTTTGAAACCAATATGGTGCTACGGAATACAGTTATGGGGCACTGCTTCAGCTTCTAATGTCGAGAGAATCCAACGAAGGCAAAACAAAATTTTACGCTTAATAACATTGGCTCCATGGTATATAAAAAATTCAAATATACATCGTGATTTAAATATGCCACTAGTGACTGAAGAAATTGCAAAATACGCTGGCAAATATTTAACAAAACTCGAGTCACATCCTAATCCGCTTGCCCGTAATATTTTGAACTTTACTGGACACATCCGCCTAAAAAAGAGGGACACATGGGCTCTTATTCATAGCACTCCAGATGGGACTTCTTGAAAATACTTTATTTTTTTCCTTTTGACTATCACTACTTATGTATTATATATAACTATTACTAAGCTTATGTCCGACACTGGTCGGGCCTAATTATATTTTTAGATTTAAGATTTGAATACTTATTGTTAGTTCATATATGAAGATACAATAAATAAAAAATCATGCATTCAAAAAAAAAAATTTTCATGACTTTCATCAACAGTTCCGTTGTTTTCATACAAATGTTATCTATTAAAAAAAAGGCATTACTCGCAAAACGCAAAAAAATCGCACTTTGAAATTAATTGAAAATAACTCATTGGTTATTACCAGGGAAACCGCAAATATGCAATTGCATGTTTTTCTTGTATCACGTATTAATACGGGGACAAGATATTTGTCCGTTTCAGAACTTTTAATGAATTTTGGCATCGATTTGTTAGTGCATATTTTTGCATATTTTACCCTTTAAAGCATGTTTATGCATATATCAGTTTTACACGCATAATTTTAGCATATTTTCGAATTTTTAGAGCATAATTTACGCTTTTAGGGCATATTTTGATACTTTATAGAATGTGTTTTATTTCAACCCGCTTGGCACCACCACCATCCTTTAAAAAAACACTCCATTCCGAAAAAAAAATTATGAAATTTTTTTTCTAGCAACTCATTAAAATTTCGTTTTCGAAATAAAAATTTAAGTTTTAAAGAAAATTTTTCTCCTGCGTTATCTGGGTTAATATGCTTACAAATTATTTTTAATTTTCGCCATCTAAATCTTTGTTCCAATGTTCCATGTAGTGTATAATTTTTTTTATATATAACGCAGTTTTACGGACGTTAGTTGCAATACAAATTCAGTTTAGCTATGTGTGATTTACTCTGCCCCGAAGAGACCTTGAAGGAACATTGTAAATGTATGAAAGTTCATTAAGATGGGACAGAAAAGATTTTTATTTGAAATTCTAGGTCAATATTTTGTTATTTATTGCAATAAAAATTATAAATTAAAATCTTTTCTTATTTATCCAAAATACAGTTCCAAAGCCTTAATTCTGATATCGCGATCTTTTGAAATTAAAGTTAAATTCTTATGCATCCAATAAAAATTAATTTGTACTATTTGTTTTAGTAAAAATTTTAATAGTAATTTTGTTTAAACCTGCACTTCAAACCCAGTTATTCTTTGTTAATTGAAGGTTAGCCGCGAATAACGTTTTAAGTGACAAAATAATAATTTTTCAGGAGAGCCAAAAAACGTATTTTAAAGCAAGATTGTTTATTTCGTTTAAATTTTTTTAGCGTATCGAAAATAATGATAACTAGCATTAACTTTTCTTTTTATATCTCTGCTACATTTATCAATTATTTTCGACAATTTCGTTTGCATGATTTTATTAGTTACTTACAAAGTTTTCCACTGACTGAATGATTGTAATTGTATTTTGACGGCGATAAGATGCATAATTTTGGATGGTTTGATGTTTGAACAACGCAAGAGAGATATCTTAATGTTAATCTGTGAAAAAACTGTCTTTTACAACGTTATTCGCGGCTGTGCTTCAATTATGTTTCCGATTTTTGGTTATTTATTTTTTTCTTATTTTATATGCAAATGTTGTTGAATTTTTGATTAAAAAATATATTTTCATTTACAAATAAACCAATTAATTCTATTTTAAGAGCATATTTTTTGACTTTAAAGTGCATATTTACAAGTTTTTAGTGCATATTGAATGCGCATAAAACACTTTTTTTAGAGCATATTTGTGGTTTCCCTGGTTATTACTTAATTTATACTTTAAATTTGAAAGAGTTCAAATGGTTTCAAATTTTTTGAGGACTTACATATAGTCAGTACTTATGATAAACTATACCGTTTGTTATGGCTCATTATAATGAGTTATGTTAAAGCATATCGTTATAAATATAAAGCACTTTTCATGAAAAACAGCAATATTTACTTGTCGCTTTATTTTGCATTTCACAGCAATCAACCAACGCGATTCCAGAAAAAACGCACTTGAAGTTGACCGATTTCTCCTGAACCCACAAGCTTATTAAAAAAAAACTTAAATCTATTGACTTTGATGCACATATCGTCCCTACCACGTCAAACTATCCAATATGCAAAATGCGTTTTTCCAAATTCATTGCGTTGGTCCTGCATTGGGTATGACACGCATTGTGGCAAAATGTTGAATCTCTCCGCCTAACAGAAACACGGGAAATGCTTTGGTCGAAAAGATACATTTTCAAAGTATTCAATATGCACGTTCGCTTTTTTGCACTACTTATTATGAATTTATGACAATTTGAGACCATCTGAAACTATCGAATATGGTATATTGGATACTTTGACACAATAGAACAATATAATCTTGCAAAGTTCATGCAATTTCATAGTATCCAATATGTCAAATTCGTTACTAAAATATTTTATATATAATTAACAGATAGTTCTCATGTACATACATTGTCAAAATTGCAACCTTAATATAATGAATTGTTCAGTCGCACAGTGGCGTGAAATAAGAAAAAGTGGTAAAAAGTTTTTGAACCAGTGAACCGATTTCGATGAAACTAATTGTTTTGGAAAGAAAAAGTGTTAAACTTTTGAGAATTTATATTTGGAGGCACCCTGTTGTAAGACAGGGTAGCTCCAAGGAGCCTAAGATTGGGAAACTGCGAGTGTCGAAATTTTTCGGAGCTTGTAACTTTTGTAAATATCGACCGGTCTTGATAATTTTTTCAGCGGGACAATCAACGTTAAGAAACAAAAATAAAGCAGGCGTAGAAAACCATTTTATTTCTTACAGTTTCCAAGTTATTCGACTTGAATTTTTTTTTTTTTTTAATTTTTGGCCCAGACTTTTTTTAATCGTTAGTACATAACTTCTTTATTACTTGACAAAAATCAGTTGGTTTTGTGGTTTTGAAAGAAACCTTCATTACAATTCATATTTTTTTTTTACACACATATATTTATTTATTGTATCTTCAAAATATGAACTAACAATAAGTATTCAAATCTTAAATCTATATATAATTATTAGGCCCGACCAGTATCGGACATAAACTTAGTGATAGTAATTAATAATACATAAATTTCGTACTAAGCACAATAATTATTTTCAAGAAGTATCATTTGGGGTGCTGACTATTAGGGCCCTTGTGTCCCTCTTTTTTAGGCGGATGTGTCCAGTAAAGCTCAAGATGTTACGAGCAAGCAGATTAGGATGTGACTCGAGTTTTGTTAAATATTTACCTGCGTATTTTGCGATTTCTTCAGTCACTAGTGGCATATTTAAATCACGATGTATATTTGAATTTTTGATGTAGCATGGAGCCGATGTTATTAACCGTAAAATTTTATTTTGCTGTCGTTGGATTCTATCCACATTTGAAGCTAAAGCAGTGTCCCATAGCTGAATTCCGTAGCACCATATTGGCTTCAAAAGCGACTTGTATATCAAAAGTTTGCAGTCTAGGCTGAGTGTTGAATTTCTGCCAATCAACCAATGTATTTGAGTTAACTTAAGTTTCATTTGAATTAGTTTAGCGTCAATATGATGTTGCCATGTAAGCCTTTGTTCAAGGTGTATGGCAAGGTATTTCACTTGAGAATGTTGAGGAATATTTTGATTATTGATTCGAATGGGGAAACAGGTATCTTTTCTTAGGGTAAACGTTATATGAACACACTTTTGTTCATTTACTTTAATTCTCCATAAGTTCAACCATCTTTCAAGCTGGGTAATGTGTGCTTGGAGATTGCGGGATGCCTCATCAGGGTTTTTGTGCATACTCATACAGGCTGTATCATCGGCAAATGTAGAAGTGTGGATGTTATTGCTCACAGGCATATCACAAGTATATATTAAATACAAGACTGGCCCCAAAATACTACCCTGTGGCACACCAGAAGATATAGATTCGGGCACACTCATGAAGTCTCCTTCCACAACAGTAAACTTCCTATCAACAGTGTAACTTTTCAAAAGTTGTTCTCTATTTATTGGAAAATATGTCTTCAATTTTAGAAATAGGCCTTTGTGCCATACTTTGTCAAATGCCTGAGAAACATCAATAAAAAGGGCAGAACAATACTTCTTTTCTTCAAAAGTCCTCCTTATAACTTGAACCAATCTATGCGTTTGCTCAATAGTGCTATGCTGACTTCTAAAGCCAAATTGATGGTCCGGGATGCACCCATTATCAGCTAAAATTGTGGACAATTTAGTCATGAGCAGCTTTTCGAAAAGTTTTGAAACTGTTGATAGTGAGCTTATAGGCCTATATGACTCAGCCTTGGTAAGATCTTTGCCTGGCTTTGGAATCATTTTAATCTTGGCAAGTTTCCAGTTATGTGGAAAATACTGCATTCGTAAAATGGCATCAAAAATAAATAGCAGGATTTTTATTGCAATATGAGGCAAGTTAATCAGCATCTTGTTGGTAATTCCATCAATACCTGGAGCTTTATTCGGATTAAGTTCAGCAATTAGTTTTTGTACATCGCGCATCTTAAACTTTATGGGTCGCGGGGGTAGAGCAACTACACTCGGCAAATCAGCAACACCAGTACATTTGTTTGGGGTAAATACGTATTTTAAATGATTTGCAAATATGTTAGCTTTTTCAGTATCACAATTCATATGAAAATATTTTTTTTGATATCTCAAAAATTGTAGAAAGGAATAATTTTGCAATTTGGATTTTTGAAAATTATGAGAAAATTTTGTATAAATTGTGAAAAACGTATTCTTATTTTTTTGGAATATTTAAAAAAATTATTAAGTACTTATATTTAAATTTTATTTTAGCTATAGGTCTTTTTGTAATAGATTTACAATTTTATTTATTTTTCTCGATATTTCGCTTCAACTTTGTGTAGCTTCTTCAGGAAATAAAATTATTCTAAATTTACTAATACATAGATATATAAAATGAAAAATATTTGTCATAAATTGAAAAATTCAAAAGTTCAAAAAGCTTTTTCCATACAAAAAGATATTTAAAAGAATTAAAAATATTAAAATAAATACATATGTCCATAATTATAATTATTAATTAAATATATATATATATATGTACCCATTCACATATGTAGTATATATACATGCATAAATATATATATACACACCACTACATGATCATATACACATACATGTCCACATCCATCTACATATGCAAAACATACACAATCTTAAATATACATACATACATATGTTCATGTGAATACACGCGTACACTTACAAATATCCATGCAAATATTTTAACATATATGTATATGTACATGCATGCATATACATCCATACATAGACACAAAGACACATGCATGTATAAACAAATTCATATTCGTAAAGATACATTTATACATGCATATACACCCATACATATGCACGAGCAAACATATGTATATATACGTAAATACATATATACATTAACAGGTACATCAAAAAACAACTTTTAAATCTTTTTTTAAAAAATATTATAAACTTTAACATTTTTTTTATCGTTTTATGTTTTTATATAACAAATATCTGTAGGAATGAGCAAGATTAGCTGTATCTACTCTAAAATTAATTCTTTTATCTGTTTTAACATTATTAATCTGTAACATCTCTAACATGTAACGTCTTCTGTAATTACTTTCTGTATTTAGTACTGATACGTTATCAAAATCAGGATTATGATTTAAATTGGCACAATGAGATGATAATGCTGTTCTTTGTGAATTGATGTTCCTATATTTTTGATCAGATTTATGACCAGCTATTCTTGTTTTCAATTTATTCTTGGTTGTACCTATATACACCTTATCACAGTTTTCGTTATTATTACCATTACACGGTATCTTATAAACTAAATTCGACTTATCTAGTTTATGTATTTTATCCTTAGGTTTGCTAAATAATTGACCGACTGTGTTATAAATTTTGTGTGCCATTCTATATTTATTTTTATCATATATATTTGAATTTTCTAATCTTTCTGACATTTCTGGTACATAAGTTAATGATTTATATATTTTTGGTTCAGACACTATATTTGAGATTCTGTTAATATGTTTGTTCTTATACTGTCTTATTAATTTACTAATTATATTAACGGGGAAATAGTTATTAATTAAAATATTTCTGATTAAATTTCTATTTTTCTCATGAAATACATTATCACTAATTGTTAATACTCTTTCTATTAGATTTTTTGCAGTATTAATAATAATTCTTTTTGGATGTTTAGAGTAAAAATTAATTATTCTACCTGAAGATGTTGGTTTTTGATACCAATCAATTAATAAATTGTTATTCCTTCTTACTGCTAATGTATCTAGATAAGAAATCTTTGAATTACATTGTTTTGTTGGATTTATAAGCAAAGCTTATGTCATTTTTGTTTATTGCAGCTTTTATGTTTCTATTGTCCGTAAGGCCAGGAACAAATTGTACACTGTAAAAATATTTATCTTCTCTATCAGTGTTGCCGTGTTTATTATTATTTGATGATTTGTATTCTATGATGAGGGATTTTATTAGTGATAAAGGAAAGCTGTTGTTAGTTAATATTTTTGTTATTTTCTGTATATTTTGTGTGTGAAATTTTTTGTCACTTATGTCTAGCACCCTATGAATAAAGTTTTTGGCCGTATTTATGATTTGCGATTTCGGTTGCGTTGAGTTAAAATTAATGATTCTACCTGAAGATGTGTCCTTAGCATACCAATCGAGCACGATTTTATCATCTCCTCTATATAGTTTCGTGTCAAGGTAAGTTATTTTTCTGTCTTCTTCTATTTCAATAGTAAATTGTATTTTCGGGTGGTAACTGTTTAGTGTATTTAATATTTCATCCTTGTCTTTAATGTTAATTATGGCTAAAATGTCATCTACGTATTTGACATGAATGTTTTTGTTGGTCAATTCAGACAGTGCTACGTCAAGTAAGTTATCCAATACAATGTCTGCAATAGTTGGAGAAAGTGGGTTTCCCATTGGCATACCGAAAATTTGGTTGTAAACTGTGTTCTCGTGGATGAAGTAATTATTATCGTGTAAACAGAATTTCAAAGTATCTAGGAATTTAGAGCGAGGGATTTTTGTATTATTTTGTAGTACAGACCATTTATCCATTATATTATTAATAGCGGTGTGAATAGGTATGTTCGTAAATAAAGATATGACATCAAAACTTACGAGAGAGTCATTCCGATCTAGTTGTATGCCCTCCAGTTGTGTTTTTAAATCTAGGGAGTTTTTTACGTTATATTTGTTGGAAATTATATTTTTGAGAACATTTCCTAGATATTTGCTCAAATGATAGCAAGGAACTTGAAAAGATGACACTATAGGTCACAATGGTATACCTTCTTTATGAATTCTAGGCAATCCATAGATTCTAGGTGCAGTAGCCGCTGAACAAGTAAGTGTGCGCTTAAGACTGTGTTCTATGAATTCTTTTTTGCATAACTCCGAGATGATATTGTTATTTGTTTTTATGAGTTTGTTTGTGGGATCAGTTCTCATTATGCGGTAAGTAGTTTTGTCCTCTAGTAAGCTCCTCATTTTATTGTCATATTCTTGTTTGTATATAACCACAGTTTTATTGCCTTTATCCGATTGGGTGATAATAACGTTTTTGTGCATTTAAAAAATTTTTTTTGTTTTTTCAAATACAGCTAATATGAGATTCTCTTTTTGAGTGTTTTTTTATATTTCTTTTAAACTGTGATACTCTATTTGCTAATGTTGTTCCATATACTTGTCTTTCTCCAATATTGTTATTATCTATTTTCTGAAAACACTGTTCAATATCCGCTATTATTTTGAGGGGTGAAAAATTTTTCCTGCTTATGGGCAAAGCAAACTTTTTTCCCAAAGATAGTAACCATTTACACTCCCAAGGGATTTCTATCTCCGTTTTGTTTTCAAACCAGTGTTCATTAAAAAATAGTCCATGTTTTACAAAAAGTTTTTCTTTAAGTGTATCTAGTTTTTTTATCTGTTTTTTCTTTGTAGTTTCTGTAATATGTTTAGCTCTATCGGCTTGGTATCTGGTAAAAGTATCAAAATCGTCAATTGTTATGAACTGTTGTAACCCTGTTTTTAAGTGGTGAAGTTTTCTTCTGATGGCTTTCAAATCTGAATTTGCTTGGAAATTTCTAGATTCAAAATCTTTTTGTTAAAATTATATTCAATTTTACTCAATTGTCCCTTTAATGCCCGACATTCAAAAAGTTTGTTAACAAGAATGGTTGCGTTTTTTGTGTGATTAGGTATTATACCATACCTCCTACACGATAGCAGAAACTTTATTCTTTGTTGTTTTTCAACACCGTTTAATCTTATTGAGCATAATCACACACAAACATGAGAGGATTTTTTCAACATATAACACTTAAATATGATGGCGAAACATGCAGAACATTAAAAGAATATTGCAATGGAATAAAAAGATTGGTTCAAAAACAACAAAGAATACATATGCACGAGCAAACATATGTATATATACGTAAATACATACATATATACATTAACAGGTACATCAAAAAACAACTTTTAAATCTTTTTTTAAAAAATATTATAAACTTTAACATTTTTTTTATCGTTTTATGTTTTTATATAACAAATATCTGTAGGAATGAGCAAGATTAGCTGTATCTACTCTAAAATTAATTCTTTTATCTGTTTTAACATTATTAATCTGTAACATCTCTAACATATAACGTCTTCTGTAATTACTTTCTGTATTTAGTACTGATACGTTATCAAAATCAGGATTATGATTTAAATTGGCACAATGAGATGATAATGCTGTTCTTTGTGAATTGATGTTCCTATATTTATGATCAGATTTATGACCAGCTATTCTTGTTTTCAATTTATTCTTGGTTGTACCTATATACACCTTATCACAGTTTTCGTTATTATTACCATTACACGGTATCTTATAAACTAAATTCGACTTATCTAGTTTATGTATTTTATCCTTAGGTTTGCTAAATAATTGACCGACTGTGTTATAAATTTTGTGTGCCATTCTATATTTATTTTTATCATATATATTTGAATTTTCTAATCTCTCTGACATTTCTGGTACATAAGTTAATGATTTATATATTTTTTTTTTGGTTCAGTTCTCGTTGTACCTTCATAGTGAACAGACGTAATAGCGGAATTTTTCTTACATACAAACAAAACAAAAAAAAAAAAAAATCATACAAAAAATATTCGTAGTACATATTAACTTTGATAAATAAGCTTTTTTTTTGCTTTGCTAATATTTTTTTACATATAGAAATAACAAAATCAAAAAAGAACCGTAAACAAAAAAACATACAAAGTACCCTTGAGGAATACTCTTTATGAGTACCCCAAAGGAAAAAAATAGTGAAGTGAGTTCTAACGGCAGAAATGCCTATTTTACTGTGAGTTTTGATGCTCATAATGATAACAATAAAAATAAAAAATCTGATAATAGACTTGCTGTGAGTTCTGAAGCTCTTAATAAAAATCAAAAATCTGATAATAGACTTTCTCTAGCGGCAAAACCACAGTTTCGTCAGCGATCAACTTCGCTTTGTCCAATGCCATCTAGTGAATCGTTGACATTATTGCCTAGTACTTCTAAATTTAACTCAGCGATATCATCCGCTTCGGCCTCGTTGTCATTCACTTAAACAAGTTGTCACTGAAGATAAGAGCACCCCAAAGCCCAAGGTCCAAGTCGGAATGGACAGATACATTACAATTTTAAAGCGCGGGCGCAGCCCAAATTCTACTAAAATTGCATCTGTTCCAAAGATGTCCAGGGATAACAGCGCATCCTCTACTAATCGGCAAAACCGTTTTAAAATATTGCAAGATGATAATGAAAAACCCGCTGAATCTGCGAATAAAACCTCCAAGCCGCCACCAATCTATTTAAGAGAAAAAAACTCAAACGCTCTAATCAAAAAATTAATTTCGGTCATTGGTGAGAATAAATTTCACATTGTTCCAATAAAACGTGGTAATATTGAAGAAACGAAAATTCAAATTTATGAAGAAAAAGATTTTCGCACAATGGTTTCTGAACTTGAAAAAAGTAAAACAAATTTCTACACATATCAGCTCAAGAGTGCTAAAGGTATGCAGATTGTGTTGAAGGGCATAGATTCCTATGTTGCTCCCGAAGAAGTAAAAGATGCTCTCGTCCTCCAGGGCTTTAAAGTAAAAAATGTATCGAACATAATAAATAGGGAAAAGATCCCTCAACCTCTATTTCGCGTTGAACTTGAGCCAAATGATATAAAATTGAAAAAGAGTGAGACCCATCCAATATATAATTTAAGATATCTCTTATATCGAAAAATAACCGTTGAAGAACCACACAAGCGTTCAGGACCCGTACAGTGCCATAATTGTCAAGAATATGGCCATACTAAAACTTACTGCAAATTACCTACTGTTTGTGTCGTGTGCGGCGAGTTGCACGGCACTGCTAGTTGCAATAAACCGAAAGATCAAAGTAACAAAAAATGCAGTAATTGTGGAGAAAATCACACTGCTAACTACAGAGGTTGTCGTGTGTACTCTTTGGTAAAGAAGACTATGGTGCAAAAACCTAAATTAGCTCCAGCTCAATCAGCAAACGTTTACTCTGCCACTTTTCAGCAAATGAGCCAACCAGTTACTTCCCGTGTATCGTATGCAGATGCTGCTAAGGCTAGTTCTATTCCGACACAAAATGTTTCACCGCAAAATAATTCTACAAATACACACTCAAACTTTAATTATAATCGCCTTGAAGCCACTATTGAAAATCTTGTGCAAACTATAAACAATTTTACAACAAATATGACTAGCATGATGCAAGAAATGTTGCGAATGCAGAATACTCTGCTTCAAGCTTTAGTTAACAAACCATGAACACGTTAAAAATATGTTTCTGGAACGCAAACGGCATTCGCCAACATAAAAATGAACTTGAGCACTTCCTCACGGAAAAAAATATTGATATAATGTTGGTCTCTGAGACTCATTTGACTTCGAGAAGCCTTTTTAAAATTTATGGCTACACCTTATATGATTCAAAGGACCCGAGAGGAAGAGCATGCGGTGGATCAGCAATTTTAATAAAGTCAAGACTCAAGCATTATATTATTGATAACATTTGTGAAGAACATTTACAAGCAACGAATATTTGTATTGAAATTTTTTCCAATAATTTTGTCATATCATCAATTTACTCTCCTCCTAGATTCGCAATTACTGAGCATCAATACGAGGATTTTTACAAATCTCTGGGTCCTTATTTCGTAGCAGCTGGCGACTATAATGCTAAACATACGTTCTGGGGTTCGCGTCTTATTACACCCAGAGGTCGAGCGTTGTTCAATACAATTTCCAAAATGGGCTTGGATGTCATTTCAAGTGGGGAGCCCACTTTTGGCCTACTGACATACATAAAATTCCGGATGTAATAGACTTTGGCGTTATGAAAAATATCTCTAGGGATTTAATTCAAATTGAAGCTTCTCTAGATCTCTCGTCCGATCACTCTCCCACGATCGTTACAATTTGTAGCCCATTAAGAAGTGATTTACCTCACCCATATGCCAATTTGATAAATCGTGTAAATTGGCTGCGATTCAAAAAATATCTTAGTAGTCATTGCACGGAAAACATTACACTAAGAACACCTGATGATGTTGAATCTAACATTGCCAATCTTAACGAAAATATTAAGCAGGCTGCTAAACATGCCACTACCTCCTATCCGCAGACTGGGTTTAATAGACTATATTCTACAGATATTGAACGTCTCGTATGTGAAAAAAGAAGAGCTAGAAGGGAATGGCAACAGCACAGATCACCCCAGAATAAAATTAGATTTAAAGAGTGCACTAAACGACTCCAAGAGCTGCTTGCACATGAAAGAAGTGCATCTCTTAAAAACTATCTGGAAAATCTTGATGTCACACCAGCATCTGATTACTCTTTATGGCGTGCTGCTAGAAGGCTTAAAACACCCGTTGAGTTTAAACCACCTCTGCGCACATCTACCGGAGGTTGGGCAAGAAGCGATACTGAAAAAGGTAACATATTTGCTGCCCATTTAAAATACGTATTTACCCCAAACACATGTACTGGTGTAATTGATTTGCCAAATGTAGTCGCTCTACCCCCTCAACAAATAAAGTTTAAGACGCGTGATGTGCAAAAACTAATTTCTGAACTCAACCCAAAGAAAGCTCCGGGTTTTGATGGAATTAGTAACCAGATGCTAATAAAGTTGCCTCGTATTGCAATTAGAATACTGTTATTTATTTTTAACGCCATTTTACGACTGCAGTATTATCCAAATAGCTGGAAGCTTGCCAAAGTTAAAATGATTCCAAAGCCGGGCAAAGACCTTACCAAGGCTGAGTCATACAGGCCAATAAGTCTCCTATCAACAATGTCAAAGCTTTTCGAAAAACTGCTCATGACAAAATTGTCCCCAATTCTAGTTAATAGTGGGTGCATACCGGACCATCAATTTGGTTTTAGAAGTCAGCATAGCACCATTGAACAAACTCATAGATTGGTCCAATTTATAAGAAGAACATTTGAAGAAAAGAAGTATTGTTCTGCGCTGTTTATCGACGTTTCTCAGGCATTTGATAAAGTGTGGCATGAAGGCCTAATTTTAAAATTAAAAACATACCTGCCAATAAACGTTGTAAGTCTTTTGAAAAGTTACATTACTGCCCGGAAGTTCACTGTTGTGGAAGGAGACTTTATGAGCATGCCTGAAACTATCTCATCCGGTGTGCCACAGGGGAGTATACTGGGGCCAGTTTTGTATTTGATTTATACTTGTGATATGCCTCTGAGCAGCAATATCCACACTTCCACATTTGCTGATGATACAGCCTGCCTTAGTATGCATGAAAATCCTTACGAGGCATCCCGATATCTTCAAGAACACATTATCCAGCTGGAACTATGGTTAAACTTATGGAGAATTAAGGTAAACGAACAAAAGTGTGTTCAAGTAACATATACATTACGAAGAGATACGTGTTTACCCATTCGGATTAACAATCAAGTTGTCCCTCAACATACTCATGTGAAATATCTTGGTATACACCTTGATCGACGGCTTACTTGGAAACACCATATTGACTCTAAGTTAACCCAAATGAAACTAAAATTAACTCAGGTACATTGGCTGATTGGTAGAAATTCAACCCTCAGTCTAGATTGCAAACTTTTGATATACAAGTCTATTTTGAAACCCATATGGTGCTACGGAATTCAACTATGGGGCACTGCTTCAGCTTCCAATGTCGAGAGAATCCAACGAAGGCAAAATAAAATTTTGCGATTAATAACATCGGCTCCATGGTATATAAAAAACTCAAATATACATCGTGATTTGAATATGCCACTAGTGGTTGAAGAAATTGCAAAATATGCAGGCAAATATTTAACAAAACTCGAGTCACATCCTAATCCGCTTGCTCGTAATATTTTGAACTTTACTGGACACGTCCGCCCAAAAAAGAGGGATGCAAGTGCTCTTATACTCAACACTCCAGATGGGACTGCTTGAAAATACTTTTTATTTTATTTTAATTTTTCTTCCTTTTGATTATCACTACTTATGTATTATTTATAACTATCTCTAAATTTATGTCCGACAGTGGTCGGGCCTAATAATTATATTTTAGATTTAAGATTTGAATACTTATTGTTAGTTCATATTTGAAGATACAATAAATAAAAATATGTATTAAAAAAAAAAAAATAAAAATTTTTTTGGTTCAGACACTATATTTGAGATTCTATTAATATGTTTGTTCTTATACTGTCTTATTAATTTACTAATTATATTAACGGGGAAATCGTTATTAATTAAAATATTTCTGATTAAATTTCTATTTTTCTCATGAAATACATTATCACTAATTGTTAATACTCTTTCTATTAGATTTTTTGCAGTATTAATAATAATTCTTTTTGGATGTTTAGAGTAAAAATTAATTATTCTACCTGAAGATGTTGGTTTTTGATACCAATCAATTAATAAATTGTTATTCCTTCTTACTGCTAATGTATCTAGATAAGATATCTTTGAATTACATTCCTTTTCTATTGTAAATTTTATATCCTGGTGAAAAGAGTTGAAAGTTGGTAACAAATTTTTAATTTCATTATGTGAAATAATACAAAATAAGTCATCAACATATTTAGTTAAAATTTTTGGTTTTATTGTTAGCTTTGTAATGCAATCGTCAATTAACTTTTCCATTACAATATCAGCTATTATTGGTGAGGCTGGAGATCCCATTGGTAGACCTTTAAGTTGTGAATATACTTTATTATTATATTGAAAATATCTATTATCCATTATGCAATATTTTATTATTCGTAAAAATAATTCTTTTCTAATATTTGTATATCTTTTTATTAAATCCCATTTTTCATCTATAGTATCTATAGCCAGATCTACTGGGATACTGGGAAATAAGGAAACAACATCAAGTGAAATTAATTTCTCATTTTCATTAACTTTTAAATGTTTTACTTTATCTCTAAACTGAAGTGAGTTAACTACATTATATTTAGAATCTAATGTAATTTTTCTTAATATATTTATAATATATTTACATAGTTCATATGATGGAGAGTTTATAAAAGAACATATTGGTCTTAATGGGAAATTTTCTTTATGGATTTTAGGTAATCCATACAGTCTAGGAGCTATAGCTACATTTGTTTTCAGTTTATTTTTATCTGTAGACGTTATTATATTTTCTTTGAAAAGTTCTTCAACTAAATCATTATTCAATTTCTGCAATTTAGTTGTAGGATCTTTATTGAGAATCTTGTGTGTGGTAGTGTTATCTACAATATTATTAATCCTGATTTCATAATCATTCTTATTCAAAGCAACAGTAGTATTACCCTTATCTGCATTTAAAATAATTATGTTATTATTATTTCTCAAAAATCTTTTGCTAATTTCTACTTTATCTAATAAATACTTATCTCTATTAGATAGCATAATCTTACTCATATGATTATCAATAATTGAAGATAATCTTGATCTAGCTACTTCCTGTTCTTCTTTATTTTGTAGTCTGAACAAAATCTTCTCCATCTGCTATTATTTTCATTATGGGAATATTATCTCTTCTATTTGGCAATGCAAACTTTTTACCTAATGAAAGAATATACTGAACATCTATTGGTATATCAGCATCTGATTTATTTACAAACCATTTTTTATTAAATTTAATTCCTAATTCTTTTCTTTGTAAATTAAGAAGGCAGTTAAATTTCTTAATGTGTATACGTTTAGTCTTAATCATCAATGTATTTGTTAACCTATCATTATATTTTAAAAAATTATTCATCTCTTCTTCATTAAAATGTCTTCTTAAAATATTTTTAATAAATAATAACTCCCTTTCATACTGTTTTAGGATCTCATGTTTTTCTTTTATGGTAAAATTAAGAATTTTTACTTGAAATTTTTGGATATGTTTATAAAAACTGTGTTGAATTGTGCTCTGACTATTATTAGGAAATATTTTTGAAATATTTTAAGATGCATTTTTAATAAAATTAGGAATGATACCTGCATTTCTGCAGCGAACTAAAAAAGTTATTGATATCTTGCACTTAATTATCTTGTCACTTATATTTTTATACCTATTTACAGCTCTTCTTACTTGCTCATTCCTTTTTAAAGAACTATATATACATCTGTAATTTAATCCATTGAAATTTCTTCTTCTATATTGTATTGAATAGTTGTTATTTATTCCCTCAATATTATTATTTTGACTTAAATTTGTCCTTCTGTCCATCTCATATATATTGTTGTAGTTGTAGATTCTTCTATTATTAATTCCATAGTTATCTGAATAGTAATTGATTCCACCAATATCATTGAAACGGTTATTTTGAATATTATTAAAATACATCCTGCTGTCTTCTTTATAATTATTTTGAAACTATGTATTCAAAAATTGATCTTCTTCGCTTTTAATTCTATCCTTATTTGGTATTGTTAATTTTCTTGAAATAATAGGCCCTATTATGAGTTGAATTCGATTTTCGATCTTCGCTGGGTATCGAACATCGAAAATCGAATGTTAAATTCATATTATGAGCATCGAAAATTTCGTTGAGCACCGAATTTTCTATCGAACAGAATTTAGCTTTCGATGAATTTTTTTAATAAAAAATTTTGTTTAAAAATCTAAATGTTAAACAAGTTTTATTTTTAAGTACACAAACAAGAATTATAATCTATTTTTGGTCGATTTTATTCACAATAACGACATTCTTTGTCGAATGCTCGTCATAATACCAAATGACAATTCGTTCGATCAGTACTTTCGACTACAGTCGAAGATCGAAAGTTGCTCATAATAGGGGCCAATGTCTGTTTGTATGTATTACAATGGTGGGCTTCCAATATTTTAAATATTATAATAATTTATTCGACCTTTTTTAATTATATTTAAATTTTATTTTAGCTATAGGTCTATGTATGGATGTATATGCATGGCATGTACATATACATATATGTTAAAATATTTGCATGGATATTTGTAAGTGTACGCGTGTATTCACATGAACATATGTATGTATGTATATTTAAGATTGTGTATGTTTTGCATATGTAGATGGATGTGGACATGTATGTGTATATGATCATGTAGTGGTGTGTATATATATATTTATGCATGTATATATACTACATATGTGAATGGGTACATATATATATATATTTAATTAATAATTATAATTATGGACATAAGTATTTATTTTAATATTTGTAATTCTTTTAAATATCTTTTTGTATGGAAAAAGCTTTTTGAACTTTTGAATTTTTTCAATTTATGACAAATATTTTTCATTTTATATATCTATGTATTAGTAAATTTAGAATAATTTTATTTCCTGAAGAAGCTACACAAAGTTGAAGCGAAATATCGAGAAAAATAAATAAGATTGTAAATCTATTACAAAAAGACCTATAGCTAAAATAAAATTTAAATATAATTAAAAAAGGTCGAATAAATTATTATAATACTTATTAAAATTTTTATTGTTTCTGAGAGAAAAGGCATTATGAAAGTATGTGAATTAAATTTTAGAGATTTGTGATGGTGCACCCACATCCAGCATTGGTCGAAAACTAGAATTTTTTTTTTAACTAATTTTCGGATGGGGCAAACAAATTGCACGCTCGTCTTTGTAAATTTTTTGGTTTTTTATTATAAGTAAACTTGGTGTTAGTAACCTGTATGAAACTCTTGACATCCTATACATAAATGTAGGCAGGAGAGGAGATTTTCTAAAAATGCTAGTTTTCGACCAATGCTGGATGTAGGGTGCACCATAAAAAATCTCTATAATTTAATTCACAATCTTTCATAATACCCCTCTCTCAGAAACAATCAAAAGTCTAATTAATACTTAATAATTTTTTTAAATATTCCAAAAAAATTAAGAACACTTTTTCACAAAATATACAAAATTTTCTCATAATTTTCAAAAATCCAAATTGCAAAATGATTCCTTGCTACAATTTTTGATATATCAAAAAAAATTTGTTTACATGAATTCTAATGAAGTTTTCTTTCAAAAACAACAAAACCAACTGATTTTTGTCAAGTAATAAAGAAGTTATACACTAAAGATTCGAAAAGGTATGGGCCAAAAATAGAAAAAAAAGTTTCAAGTCAAATAGCTTGGAAACTGTAAGAGATAAAATGGTGCATGTTTTATTTTTGTGTCTTAACGTTGATTGTCCCGCTGAAAAAACTATTAAGATTAGTCGATATTTACAAAAGTTACAAGCTCCGAAAAAATTTCGACAACCGCAGTTTCCCACTTTGAGACTCTTTGGAGCTACCCTGTCTTACTTTCTCAAAAGTTCAACACCTTTTCTTTCCAAAACAGTTAGTTTCATCGAAATTGGTTCAATGGTTCAAAAGTTGTGGAGTGCTTACCACTTTTTTTATTTTAAGCCACTGTGAGTCGTTAAGCAGCTCTGGACTGAAGAACAGTTCTCGCGTCATCGTAATTATTTCATAACTGCGGTCAGGCTTGTGGGTGTTGTTTGGCCTTCGAGAGTTTTACGTTGACTGATTTGCCACGGATAACCGAATAGTCTTGCGGGATGGGCATACGGTATGCCGCATACCGTATAGTCTGAAGGCATAGGTCACAAAAACATTTCTAAGAATACTGTTAATAGTATTACGTTCATATGGTCTAGTTACTCCGCCAATTTTTGTGCAACGATACCTTACGAATTTATTTTGTGAAGAATTTATGAAATAAATAAATAATTAAATAATGAGTTGTTATTGTTTTTTGTAGAGTTTGCTATAAACTCATAAAATGAAAAATCGTGATTTCTGTTAAAAATTTACTTAAATCGACCGGATTCGGGTTTTAAACATCGAAAGCAAATTTGTATTGTTTCAATATAGAAATTTTAAAGTTTTTTCTCTGGCTTGCATAAACATAACTACAGTTCTGTTGAGTGTTTTAATCTATATTTAATACTCACTGCTACTCTATTGAAATAAAATGTCGAACTCAATTAAGCTTTGCCTAGAAAGCCTTGAGTTTTTTTTGGAATTACACGTTCTAAAAATTCTACTTAGATCCAGACTATAACATTAACATCATATAAATTATGAACCGCTCTCGAATCATTATCAATGATTGATAAAAATAAAAAATTTATGTTAAAATAACACAAAAAATCGAAAATCGACAATTTTCTTGACAGTTTTCGGTTTCGAATATTTGACCTTAAAAACCTTAAAAAAACTTCCGATTAGAGACTTTAAAGAAAAGATCTCCTATCTCTTTGGCAAGGCCCCTTTATCATTCGTTGGCCGTGTCTTATGATGTAAGCGATTTTATTCCAGAGATTCCAGACAAGAAGGGGAAAATAATGTATGGAACCAAATATTAAGGTGTTCCATTAGTTATTAAGAAGACAATGAGTATTGATTTATTTTCCAAATTAATTTTTTTATTTAAATTTGTGTATACATACTTACTGCCATATTCATATTTTATTAAACGCTTATTTGAGATATTTCTATGGGAAATTTGTCAAACAAACCTGTAATAAACCTAAAATATTTTTTATGAATTAGACTGTTATTATTATTCTCTGCATTTATTCTGTTTTGTCAATGTGGAATGTGAAACATGAAAAGTTATTATTATTATTAATAATAATTTGTTATCCTGTGTAACAAGACTAATGTCTTAAGAGCGAACACAGGGTTGCATAAGGTACAGATAAAGTATTTAGCATTTAGCATATATTATTTTGTGATTATAATAGAGGCCTAAGCTAATATAAATATTATATCTTCAAAAGGATTTAAACGATAGCAATGTGAACATTAAAAAGAAGAAGAAGAAGAACAAGTAAGAGTGCTATATTCGGCTGTGCCGAATCTTATATACCCTTTACCAACGTACGTACATATATATAGTATACAGACACGTACATACATATTTGTTTTGTGAAAAAATTTATCATTTTTTTAAAGTTTCCATCTTTGGAGCTATAATTTTCATTTTTCAAATTTCATACACCAAACTTTTCTTTCAGAAGCATAAAATATATTCAATTTATAAAGAAAAAGAAAAAAAATTTTAGACCTATTTAATTTTACATAACACAAAAAGTGTAAGTTTTCCAACCCTGGAGTCATAATTTTGGAGTTTTCTGATTATTGATACCAATCTAGTTCTTTAAAAAATACATAAAATATGTTAAGTGAAAAAAGCAAGAACGAAATAAGCAAAAACTTAGTTTCATTTAATTCCTTTAATATTAAAAAAATCAGTTAAGTGCGACTTTGAATCGCGACGAAAGGAAGGTTTTTTGCTTTTTTGAAGTTTTTTTCAGTTAAACCGATTTTTTCAGTTTTGTCGCTTTTTTCTCGTTTTGGCGATTTTGTCTGTTTTTGGAGGTTTTTTTCATTTTGGCGATTTTTTTCTGTTGTTGGGCTTTTCTTCATTTTGGAGATTTTTCTCATTTTGACGATTTTTTCTGTTTTTTTTGGGTTTTTTCGCGATTTTTTGGCGATTTTTTTGTTTTTTTTTTCGTTTTGGTGATTTTTTTCATTTTGGCGATTTTTTTTCATTTTGGCAATTTTTTTCTTTTTTTTATGTTTTTTTTTCGTTTTGGTGATTTTTTTCATTTTGGCGATTTTTTTTCATTTTGGCGATTTTTTTTTTCATTTTGGCGATTTTTTTTCATTTTGGCGATTTTTTTCTGTTTTTAGTTTTTTTCGTTTTGGCGATTTTTTTCTTTTTTTGGCGATTTTTTTTTTCATTTTGGCGATTTTTTTCTGTTTTTTAGGTTTTTTTTTCGTTTTAGCGATATTTTTCATTTTGGCGATTTTTTTTAATTTTAGCAATTTTTTCGTTTTTTTTGCGATTTATTTTAGTCTTAGAAATTTTCTTTTAATTTAGTGCTTTTTTCATTTTGGCGATTTTTTTCTGTTTTTTGGGGTTTTTTTCGTTTTGGTGATTTATTTCATTTTGACGATTTTTTTTCATTTTGGCGATTTTCTTTCATTTTGGCGATTTTTGTTTTCATTTTAGCAATTTTTCCTTTTTTTGCGATTTATTTTAGTCTTAGAAATTTTTTTTAATTTGGTGCTTTTTTTCGTTTTGGCGATTTTTTTTCTGTTATTTAGGTTTTTTGTTTTTTTTTGGCGATTTTTTTCGTTTTGGCGATTTTTTTTCATTTTGACGATTTTTTTGTTTTTTAGGGTTTTTTCGTTTTGGTGATTTTTTTTCATTTTGGCGATTTTTTTTTCATTTTGGCGATTTTTTTCTGTTTTTTAGGCTTTTTTTTCGTTTTGGCGATTTTTTTTTTCATTTTAGCAATTTTTCCGTTTTTTTGCGATTTATTTTAGTTTTATATTTTTATTTTAATTTGGTGCTTTTTTTCGTTTTGGCGATTTTTTTTCTGTTTTTGGCTTTTTTCATTTTGGCGATTTTTTTCTGTTTTTTTCGTTTTGGCGATTTTTTTCATTTTGGCGATTTTTTTTCATTTTGGCGATTTTCTTTCATTTTGGCGATTTTTTTTCATTTTGGCGATTTTTTCTGTTTTTTAGGTTTTTTCATTTTGGCGATTTTTGTTTTCATTTTAGCAATTTTTCCGTTTTTTTTTTGCGATTTATTTTAGTTTTATAATTTTTTTTTAAATTAGTGCTTTTTTTCATTTTGGCGATTTTTTTTTGTTTTTTGGGGTTTTTTTCGTTTTGGCGATTTTTTTCATTTTGGCGATTTTTTTTCATTTTGGCGATTTTTTCTGTTTTTAGGGTTTTTTTCGTTTTGGTGATTTTTTTTCATTATGGCGATTTTCATTTTGGCGATTTTCTTTCATTTTGGCGATTTTTGTTTTCATTTTAGCAATTTTTTCGGTTATTCGCGATTTATTTTAGTCTTAGAATTTTTTTGTAATTTGGTGCTTTTTTTCGTTTTGGCGATTTTTTCTTGTTTTTGGCGATTTTTTTTAGTTTGGCGATTTTATAATTTTTTATTTTTTCAGTTTTACCGTTTTTGAAAATTTCAAGAGTTTTGCTCTTACGGTTTCCAAGATACAGCAAGTTGTCAAAATTACATAGTCAAAATTGCATTAACTGATGGAACACCCTTTAATTTAAATTTTTTTAAATTTTTGTGTTAATTTTTGTAGTCTGTATAAAAATACACTAACCTTACAAATTTCAAGTGTATATACATACAATTGTATATATACTACATGGGATTTTAAAATTTTTCGTTGCTCGTTTGGGAACACCCTTTAATTTCCAATTATCATGTATTTGTTGTTGTAGCGGCCAAAGGTTTACATACTGTGTCCAAATTTCAGGTCTGTAGCTCTTACGGTTCTCGAGAAAATATTAATATAGTTTTAGACATAGTTAATTTTACATAACACAAAAAGTTAAAGTTTTCCAACCCTGGAAACGTCTTTTTAATTTTTTTGTATTTTTTTAATTTAAAATTCCAATTTTAGTCGTACTGAAGTGTAAAATATGTACATTTATTAAAAAAAATAAAAATTTGTTTTCGGGAGTTACTTTTATATGGCAAAATGAAGTTTAAGTTTTCCAGCTCTGCAATCGTCTGCCCGATTTTGCTGAATTTCAATACCAATCTAAGTTGGACCATTTCTGATACACCAGTCCAAGAACGAAGTCTCTAGCTCTTCTGGGAGCTTCGGAAAACCGATTTCACATACAGACAGACGGACAGACGGACAGACGGACATCGCTTATTCGTCTTCCCTATGCATAAGGATCCAGAATATATATATTATATGGGTCGCTTATTGATATTATAGAAATTACAAACGGAATGACAAACCTATATATACCCTTTTACCATTTTTTTGGTAAAGGGTATAAAAAATATATCAATATTAGTTATGAAAAGTTATTACAAAACAAACAATCCAAAATGCCATATTCGATGATTTGAAACAGCGAATCAAGGAAAATTATTGATAATAACTCAGATGCAAAGTGAGCAGTTGTATATTGACAGAAATTTTTGTAAAATTCTTTAAAATTTGGGTAAAATTCTTGGAAATTTGTCTGAAATTTCTAAAAAATTTTAAAATTTGTGTGAAATTTGAGAATTGTGTTTTTTTGTTTATATTAGGAGTTCTTTGTTTACATTAACTGATTTTTTGTATATATTAAGTGTATGTATGTATTAAAGTCTTGCACAAGACTATTTATAAGACCTTTCAAGACATGCGACATTTTTTAAACGCTTTACTACAGCGAAATATTCTAAAACAAACGCTAAAAAACACTGTTGGCAAGACAAATAACTCAAAAAAAAAAATCTTGCCAACAGTGTTGTTTAGCGTTTGTTTTAGAATATTTCGCTGTAGTAAAGCGTTTAAAAAATGTAGCATGTCTTGAAAGGTCTTATAAATGGTATTGTGCAGGTCAAAAGTATGTATGACCGTGGGAATTTGTATATTTGTATGTTTGTGGCAATACAATATAAAAATGGATTTTATAATGCCTACAGGAAAATCATGAAAATTATTTTTCCTAATGCTAATGTAGGTGTTGCTAGACTGTAGGAGTTTAAGACTGACCGTGATTTGGGTGGGTGGGTTGTTGTTGTTGTTGTTGTAATATGTAAGCGTGGGAATTTGTGGGTGTGTCTATCTGTGGGAATTTGTGGGTGTGTCTGTCTGTGGGAATTTCTGCGATGCTATGATTGGCAGGGGGCGGGGTGCAGTTGAGATAGATCGATTACGTGTGTATATGTGTGTCTGTGCGAATATAAGGCTGGTCGTGTCTTACGAAGGGCGAAGTGTTCTTGTAATATGTAACCGCGAGAATTTGTGAGTGTATCTGTCTGTGAGAATTTGTGCGAGGCTGTTATTAGGAGGGGGCGGGGTCTGGGAGAATTTAAGGCTAATCGTGATTAGGGGTAGGTGAGGGTGTTGTTGTAATATATATCCGTGGGAATCTCTGTGTATGTCTGTCTGTAATGCTTATAGTGATTTGGGGTAGGTGAGAGTGTTGTTGTACGGGTAATATGTATCCATGGGAATTTATGTGCATGTATGTTTGTAGGAATTTAAGGCTGTCAGTGATTTGGGGGTAGGTGAAGGTGTTGTTGTGATATGTATCCGTGTGAGTTTAAAGCTGATCGTGATTTGTGTTGTTGAGATTGATCGATTGTATGTGTATGTATGACCATGAGAATTTGTGTATGTATATCTGTGGGAATTTAAGGCTGGCCGTGATTTGTGAGGGGTGAGGTGTTGTTGAAATAATTTGAATTTTTCTGGTAATTTTATGTGTGTGCGTGTGATTTTCTCACGATAGTATTTATATGTACGTAGAACTTTTTTTTTAATAGATATCTATTTTTTTATTGTATCTTTAAATATGAACTAACAATAAGTATTTAAATCTTAAAGCTAAATATAATGAAATAGGCCCGACCATTGTCGAACATAATCTTAGTGATAGTTGTTAAAAATACATAAGTCGTGATAAGCAAAAATAAAAGTTCGAATATTTTCAAGCAGTTTCTTCCGGAGTGTTGAGTATTGGAGCCCTTGTTTCCCCCTTTTTTAAAATTAAAGATATTACGAGCAAGGGGATTAGGATGTGTCTCGAGTTTTATTAAGTATTTGTCTGCGTATTTTGCAATTTCTTTAGTCACTAGAGGCATATTTAAATCACGATGTAAATTTGAATTTTTGATGTACCATGGGGCCGATGTTATTAACCGTAAAATTTTATTTTGTCGTCATTGGATTCTCTGTATACTGGAAGCTGAAGCAGTGCCCCATAACTGTATTCCATAGCACTATATTGGTTTCAAAATCGACTTGTATATTAGCCAATGCATCGGAGTTAATTTCAATTTCATTTGTCTAAGCTTTGAGTCAGTATGGGGTTTCCATGTAAGCCGTCGATCAAGGTGTATGCCTAACTATTTTACGAGTGAATATTGAAGAACACCTTGATTGTTGATTCGAATTGGGGAACAAGTATCTCTTTGCAGGGTATATGTTACGTGAATGCACTTTTGCTCGTTTACTTTAATTCTCCATAAATTTAACCATAGTTCCAGTTATGTAATATATTCTTGTAGACATCGGGAAGCCTTGTGAGGGTTTTCGTGCATACTAAGGCACGGTGTATCATCGTCAAATGAAGATGTATGGATATTGCTACTCATAGGCATATCACAAGTATAAATCAAATACAAAACTGGCCCCAGTATGCTCCCATGTGGCACACCGTATGATATAGATTCGGGCACATTCATTAAATCTCCTTCCACAACCGTAAACTTCCGAGTAGTCATGTAACTTTCTAATAGCTTCAGAAAATTTATTGGTATATATGATTTCAATTTTAAAATAAGGCCTTCATGCCACACTTTATGAAATGCCTGCGAAACGCCAATAAACAGAACAATACTTCTTTCTTCAAATGTTTTTCTTATTAATTGAACCAATCTATGCGTTTGTTAAATGGTGCTATGTTGACTTCTAAAGGCAATTTGATGGAATGGGCAAATGAAAAAAATTTATCGATATATGTATATCGAATCGATATTTCTGACAGTATCGATATATATTTTTTGAAAACATCGATATTTCGATATATCGATATTTTTTGCTTATAAATGTTGCCAAATTTTTTATACTCTTTACCAAAAATGGAAAAGGGTATATATGTATAGGTTTGTCATTCCGTGTGTAATTTCCATAATATTCATATGCGACCCATAAAATGTATATATTCTGGGTCCTTATGAATAGGGAAGACGAATAAGCGATGTCCGTCCGTCCGTCTGGTGTACGTGAAATCGGTTTTCCGAAGCTCCCAGAAAAGCTAGAGACTTCGTTCTTGGACTGGTATGTCAGAAATTGTCCAACTTAGATTGGTATTGAAAATCAGCAAAATCGAGCAGACGGTTTCAGAGCTGGAAAACTGAAACTTGATTTTGACATATAAAAGTAACTAGATAACACAATTTTTTTAATTTTTTTGTTAATTAACTTTGGTAAAGGGTATATAAGATTCGGCACAGCCGAATATAGCACTCTTACTTGTTTTAATAGTATTTTCATTTTTGATGAAATCCTGTATGGTGGGTTTGATATCGGATCATGTGAGCCTGTTTTAATGTAGTGCTCTATATGAGGAATAGGTTTTCCTATGTCCATGAATATCTCTTCTTCAGAATTCAACAAATCATCTAGACAATGTCTATCATTTTCTGATAAGTGTGGGCCCTCAATGGCCGTAATTTTACATCTAGTGAATTCAGTTCTATTGGTTTAAAAATTTCGTTGCAATATTCATTATTTTTTAACTTTTTTAGAGGTGGAAATAAGTTTGATTGTTTTGGTGACTCATAATTTTCTGGAAGAGAATTTCCAAAAATTTTCTTTATTCCATTTGGTGAGTACTCGTTATTATCTTTTTCGAACCAAGATAAAAAATCTTTAACTTCATTTGGCATAATATTTTCTGAGAGCGATATGCTATTAATAATTTGTGGCTGACTTATTTTGAAATCAAAAATTTTGGACTGATCATCCTTAAAGTGCCACGATCGTTGGGCTATATCTAGTACAATGCCACTTTCTTCAAGGAAATCAATACCAATTAACGTTATGTTGCATGTAGCTTTCGGCAAACATATGAAATTTATTTTTTTGAAACGATTACCTATTATAATATCAACAGTTCTGGAATGAACGATTTCATTTTGTTGGCTACCATCTGCTAGGGTAATTTCTGCGCATACTTTTTGAAATATTACACCTTTCTTGATTAATTTCTGATATAGAAGGAAGCCTGCAACGCTGGTTCTAGCAGCAGTGTCGAAGTAAGCCTCACCCATTAAGCCTAAAACATCAATTTGTACAACTGGGACATTTCGTCCCACCAAAGAAGTATGTAATGAGTTAAAATCAAGCTTTTGCTCTCCCGTGCTTGTATTATTTTTATTGCAATAAGGGAAATTACAACGATAAAATCCAGCTGCTCCACATCCATAACAGGTAAGTTTTGTCTCTGGCTTTCAGCTTCATTTTTTTTAAAACAATTTTCAGCCAAATGGTTTTTCTTTCTGCAAAATGTGCATCTTAAAACTGAATTTGTTTGGTTTTCCATAGGTTTTCTTTTCTCCATTCTGTCATACGAGTTTTCTGAAACGATTTGTTCTATTTCTCTTGCTTTATGCAACAACTCTTGGAAGTTTGAAATACTATCGCGAGGCAATTTTTCCCTAATTTGTATATTTAGTTGACCAAACAGTATATTCAACATTGCGTTTTCGGATAGTTTTTCAGATAATTGAGCAAAAAGCCTACGTTTCCTGCATACAAAACTATCAGTAGACTCAAATATTTTCTGCTTTTCTTGGAAAATTTCATTGAAAACGCGCCAATCTGGCTTTGGAGGTGCAAAAGCTTTTCTCAAGAGCTCGACTGCATCATTAAATGTCTTTGCTTCGTTCTGTACGCCTTGCCACCAAGAAGAAGCATAACCTTCTAATAAACTAGCAAGGGCATATTTGTCTGAAATATCCTCTGCTTCCATGTAAACGAGTATTGTAGCTAAGAAATCTTCAATTTTTGTGGAATTGCGACCACCATTAAAACGTGCTGTACAGTTACTAAACGTTGACTTTACGTCCTGTCTCACCGCCAAACCTCGTAAAAGTTCTCTAAACTGAACATCTGTAAATATCATATTAACTGGGGTCTGTGAATTGTTAACGCTTGATGCATTACTTGGGGTTGGTAAAACTTCAATGCGAATAGTAGAAGTGTTACGAGGACTGCGTCTCATTTTCCAGAATTCAAAATATATTTAATTAAAATGTTAGGGAACCTCTGACTCCAGAATCAAACGAATTTTTATTATAATAATTTTTTTAGCAACAACAAGAATAAATTGTAAAACAAGAACGGTTGATACAACAACAACAACAACAACAAGATGATGATGGCAAACACAATTATGATTACAACTGTTGTAACGAAATTATGTAGTCTGTATATCAACTTAAAGATTCTACAATTTTCGAGCTTTTTGGCCAATCGTTGGTTAAGATTTTCAGTGCAGAGGAAAATTTTCCGTTGGGCGCCAAATATAGGAAGGAGGAATTGATCTTCCTTTCCATTTTGATTTTTTCAAGTTATTTTCTAATTATTTATTTGTAAGACCAAAACCAGACGATGAACGTCCTAGTTGGATATTACTTTCTTTTGTTTTATTTTGTAAGGGACAATTCGGACTATGAAAGTCTTAAAGTGTCCCCTCACTTATATTATTTATTGTAATGAAATAAAAGTCCGCTTGGTTTTCTTTTTGACTTTACTCGTTGAGCGATCATAAGCGAATGAATTTTATTTTTAAAATATTTTCTTGTATCACTTCTAAGTTTTTAACATAACATAAAAAAATATAATACAGTTAATCCTCTTGATTGAGATTTGAGTGATTTACATTTGCATTGAAATGACAAAGACAAAATACAAGTAAAAGAGAATAATGAGAATATATTATAGTAACGCATTAAGATCAAAATACATACATATTTGTTGTACATAGATTTCAATATACATTGAGAACAATATGAACATATAAATGAGTCGAAGTTATTTTAAATACATAGGTACATATAAAGATTAACTACAGTCGATCAAAAATATCTATTTGCACTATGTTAAAGAAAATAAAAAAGATTGAGTAGGTAAATCATTGTTATAAAAAATAATTAATTTAAACGAAATGTAACATGTGAATGTATACAAAATGGAATAGAAAATAAAATAAGATAAATGTCGTTCCGCTACAGTTTGAATTTTTTTCTCTCAAATATATTGGTGGCGGCTTGGAGGTTTTGTTCGTGGGTACATCGGGTTTGTCGCTGTCATCTTGCAATATTTTATTACGGTTTTGATGATTAGTAGAGGATGCGCTGTATCCCTATATATTTTTGGAGCAGATGAAGTTTTAGAAGAATTTGGGCTTCACCCACGCTTTATCACAAATATATCTGTCCATTCCGACTTGGACTTTGAGTTTTGGGCTACTGTTGATATCTTGGTTAAGTGTTGACAAAGAGCCCGTAGCGGTACGTAGAAATAAATTGTTTTCAATATCGACATTGGCGCTATAAAATATTTTCATATATCTGAACTTCCCTAATCATATACATATGTATATAAATATGTTTTTGGAACGATAGTTCCTTATGGCGCGCCATGCATGTATAACAAACATTTTTTTAAAATTAAAAAAAAATACTGGCGAATACTGGTTACAAATACTGGTAACAGCTACATCCCAACAAACCACTCCATAAGCTTAACATAACTGCAATGGAGAATAAGCTTTTCATAAACAATTTTTTGTAAGTGATAGCGCTTTTTGCAAATTTTCGTTTCTTATGATGTAACTGGACATTTGGACGCACGAATTTTATATTATTTGTTAAAGTCGTAATATTTTATCTTCTTTAAATAGTACAGTGTCTTAAAGTTAAGTGCTGTTTTTATATAAATTTATAATTAAAAAAGAGTAATTACTAAAAATTAGAATATAAATTTTCATTTTCAATATGCCTATTACAAGCATGATTAGAAAACTATTTTCCTGGAAGCATATTCTATAATTAGAATTATAAGCATGTTGTATACTATAGGCTAGCACTATTATCGTATTATCGCAAGGGATCAATTTTCTTTATAAAATAATTGTTAATAAGCCTCCCAGCTAAAAAAAAAGTATGTATGGTCCATATATGTTTAATATATGAATGTATATAAATATATATGAAAGTTACCATATTCTAGTGAATACACTTATTAACAAAGTCAACCACTACACACAACCATAATTACATAAAAACTACATTGAATACTTTTCAATGCACTACTTAATTTTAGCTGATTTATTAAAATATAAATATCAAATTACTTGACAATAAAAACAACAAATAAGAAAAGAAATTAAATTAAAAGAAATTAAAATTAAAATAAGAAACTGCTTTTATTGTATTTTGCTGATGAATTAATATTGCAATTTTATTGAACTGTAAGCCAAAACCATAAAATTAGGCCAAGTAAAAAATTGTAAATTATTTAAAACTGTAAAAATAAGAACAAAATTTGTATAAAAATAAGAAAGAAATTTATAAGGATTAAGTTATTTCAGTACAACAGTGTGACGGCAAAAGTCAACTGTTTCGTTTTTGCCGCAACAATCCTGCATTATTTTTGAAATTATTTATTTAAGTTGTTGTTTATTTCTTCTTCGTATATGTATACCTAATGTACATACATATGTATATAGGTATACACAAAAATATATGTACAGTTTGAATTATAATTAATTTTTAGAATATCATTTTGTTACTTTGTATTCCCTTTCGTTACCATTATTATTTTTGTATCAATGTATGTAGATTCATACATACATACTTATGTAAGGGAATATTATCATATTTTTCTTTTTCTACAGTAAATGAAATTAATTGTTATGCAAAGTATTTGTCCTTACTCTTTATGTAAAAGTATAATAACATTTATTTATTGCCATAGTTCTGTTAAGAGCATGTAAATCTAACAGCCTCTCTACTAATGTGGTAGTCATTTAACCGATCTCACAGACATGCGCACTCGCCTACAAACTACAAGCAATGGAAAATTCTCAGTACTTCGTACATGTATGCCTGTTTGTGTATCCCTTTTCGTACACCACCAACCAGTGATGCCAACAATTCAGAGGCAAAACGAGCCAACGGAGTAGTCAAAAAGAGCTAAAGCTAAAAATTTGAGATTTTTCCGTTTTAAATCTATGAATGTATTTATTATTCAATTTGTACTTCAAGATTTTTTAACATTAATAAAAATAATAGTAAGAAAAAATAAAAGATCCATTGCTAAAAACGGTGTATGTACTGCAGCATATAATGCAAGATTCGCTTGCGCAATTTGCGTTTGTGTTGGAACTTCTGGTGAAAATGATATACTTATATGGCTAGGATAGCACAATATCGTTAAATGGAGCCATACATTTTTTATGCTTTCGAACGGCGTACTAAATCAAAATATTTCGATATTATAGTTGAATTGCAACATTTGCACAAAGCTTTAGATGGATCCAGGGTTACCGTTCACCCGACTAAAGTCGCAATTTGACCGGTCTGCGACTTTTTGTGAGACTTTTTTGTCATCGACTTTTCCGACTTTTTTAATTTTGTTGCGACTTTTTACCCTTTTTTGTGAAACTTCTCAAAAAAAGGTAAAAACTTCTTAATTTGCAGTAAATTAAAAGTTTTTTGATTATTTTTATCAAAAAAAAATCGTCAAAATAACGTCGGCAAGATTTAAAAGCAATTCACAGATTATTGTTCATTTGGAAACACTTTTATCACTTTTTTGCAACATGCATGTCATGTATAAAATGTATTCAAGAAATGTTTCATAAATTTTGAGTAGAAGTTGCAAAGAATAGTTTTAGCTAAAATCTTCAGGGTACATGAAAACATGTACATACCCAGCAAAAAATTTCAAAAAAGGTAATCGGGTTTGGAATGAAGCATTTTTGGTGGAAGCTGTTCCTTACTGGATTGCCAACTTAATGATTTTAACAAGGCTTGAGACTAAAATAATCGATTCTTGAGAAGTACTTACTTTTTTTTATTTGGCAACTTGTTCACGTAATCTATTTAATCTAAAAAAATTATTCTCATCATTTAGCAACTTGTATATAATTTTTTTAAATTTTAGGTAATGTGATTTGTAAGCGAGTAATGAAATTTGGTAATCAGAAAAGTAAGTCATTATATGGTAATGTGTAATTTTTTGCTGGGTACATATATAAGCATATATAATGCAACTTCATGTGTTGTGTGTGTTGTGAAATATAATAAAAATGGATTCTGCAATAAGCTTTTTGTTTTGTTTCAATTGTTTTTTTGTTTTGTTATGCTTTTTATTGAAAAAAAGCGTTAAAAAAAGAGGTACAACTTTTATTTTCTCAAACGACTTTTTTGTGCGACTTTATTTTCACAAAACGACCTTTTGTGCGACTTTTCTAAAATTCCTAGCGGTAACCCTGGATGGATCTTTCGTTAGTTTAATCCATTTATTAAACGAGAAATTTGATTTCTAAGCTTTCCTATATTTTTAGCAGTAAGAATCCATTTCAATAATTTGTCAAAAAATTTTTAATTATTTAAAAACGAACACACTAAATACATAAATATATCTTACATAGTTGCAGAAAAGTATCTGCATTTCAAAAAAGATATTTACCAAAAATGTAAATCCCTCAAACACGAAACAATAGGGTAAAAACGAGAAAATTTACTATAAGATGCAAAAAGTGCTAAACGTGCCGTTTTTACAATTGAAAAGAGTTGTGTTAGCTCTTTTTTTAAAAAAAGAGCTAAAGGGAAAAATTTCGAGTTAGAAGCAATCAAAAAGAGCTAAAACTAGCTCCAAAATAGCTAAGTTGGCATCGCTGCCACCAACAGTATAAAAGGCGAGCAATTGCCAAACAATAGTGAGTTGGCTGGCATCTTGTCATGCGATAAGAGCTAGTTTATTAAGTAGAGGGATCTCCGTACTTAATAAACATCTTGTAGTATACAGCAGCTAGAGAAACCCATCCAACCATAGGAATAGTTCCAACTACTGGGATTGAGTAGTTATTGCGTGAGGGTCGCCGGCTCAGTAACTACTTGCTCTTGGGTGAAGGTCTGGAAGACGGAATTTGTATTCAGGGCTCACCCGTTGCAACTTGCGTTCCTGGACATATCACCAGACCACTTCCATATATTTTTTTTATTTATTTATTTTTTTTTTTAATAGTATATTTATTTATTGTATCTTCAAAAATGAACTAACAATAAGTAATCAAATCTTAAATCTAAATATAATTATTAGGCCCGACCAATATCGGACATAAGCTTAGTGATAGTTATAAATAATACATAAGTAGTGATAATCAAAAAGAAGTATTTTTAAGCAGTCCCATCTGGAGTGTTAGGTATAAGAGCCCTTGTGTCCCTTTTTTTTAAGCGGATGTGTCCAGTAAAGCTCAAAATATTACGGGCAAGCGGATTAGGATGTGACTCGAGTTTAGTTAAATATTTGCCTGCGTATTTTGCAATTTCTTCACTCACTAGTGGCATATTTAAATCACGATGAATATTTGAATTTTTAACGTACCATGGAGCAGATGTTATCAAACGTAAAATTTTGTTTTGCCTTCGTTGGATTCTCTCGACATTTGAAGCTGAAGCAGTGCCCCACAGCTGAATTCCATAGCACCATATTGGCTTCAAAAGCGACTTGTATATCAAAAGTTTGCAGTCTAGGCTGAGTGTTGAATTTCTGCCAATTAACCAATATATTTGAGTCAATTTAAGTTTCATTTGGGTTAACTTAGAGTCAATATGATATTTCCATGTAAGCCTTCGATCAAGGTGTATGCCAAGGTATTTGACTTGAGAGTGTTGAGGAATATTTTGATTGTTGATTCGAATGGGGGAACAGGTATCTTTTCTTAGGGTAAACGTTATATGAACACACTTTTGTTTATTGACTTTAATTCTCCATAAGCTTGAAATAAGCTGGGTAATGTGTGCTTGGAGATTGCGGGATGCCTCATCAGGATTTTTGTGAATACTCAAACAGGCTGTATCATCGGCAAATGTAGAAGTGTGGATGTTATTGCTCACAGGCATATCACAAGTATATATTAGATACAAGACTGGCCCCAGAATACTACCCTGTGGCACACCAGAAGATATAGATTCGGGTACACTCATGAAGTCTCCTTCCACAACGGTAAATGTCCTATCAACAATATAACTTTCCAAAAGCTTTTGTATATTTATTGGTAGGTATGTCTTCAATTTTAAAACTAGGCCTTTGTGCCATACTTTGTCAAATGCCTGAGAAACATCAATAAAAAGGCAGAACAATACTTCTTTTCTTCAAAAGTCCTCCTTATAATTTGAACCAATCTATGCGTTTGCTCAATAGTGCTATGCTGACTTCTAAAGCCAAATTGATGGTCCGGGATGCACCCAGTATCAGCTAAAATTGTGGACAATTTAGTCATGAGCAGCTTTTCGAAAAGCTTTGAAATTGTTGAAAGTAAGCTTATAGGCCTATATGACTCAGCCTTGGTAAGATCTTTGCCTGGCTTTGGAATCATTTTAATCTTGGCAAGTTTCCAGTTATGTGGAAAATACTGCATTCGTAAAATGGCATTAAAAATAAATAGCAAAATTCTTATTGCAATATGAGGCAAGTTCATCAGCATCTTGTTACTAATGCCATCAATACCTGGAGCTTTCTTAGGGTCGAGTTCAGCAACTATTTTTTGTAGTTCACGCATCTTAAACCTTAAGGGACGAGGGGGTAGAGAGACTACACTCGGTAAATCGGCAGCACCCGTACATGAATTGGGAGTGAATACAGATTTTAAATGCTCAGAAAATAAGTTACCTTTCTCACTATCGCTTCTTGCCCAGCCTCCAGTCGAAGTACGCAATGGTGATTTGAGATCAACGGGTCTTTTAAGATTTCTAGTAGCGCGCCATAAAGAGTAATTAGATGTTGACGTTACATCAAGACCTTCTAAATACTTTTCCAGTAATGCAGTCTTTTCCGACGATAGCAGCTCTTTGAGTCGTTTAGTACATTCTTTAAGTCTGATTTTATTTAGGGGTGATCGGTGTTGTTGCCATTCTCTTCTAGCTCTCCTTTTTTCACATACAAGACGTTCAATTTCCGTAGAATAAATTCTATTAAAGCCAGTCTGCGGATAGGAAGTAGTGGCATGTTCAGCAGCCTGTTTAATATATTCGTTAAGATTGGCAATATTAAATTCAATATCATCAGGTGATCTTAGCTGAATGTTTTCTACGCAGTGACTACTAATATATTTTTTGAATCCTAGCCAGTTGACCCTGTTAATCGTTTTCGCATATGAGTTAGTTAAATCACTCCTTAGTGGGTTGAAAATTGTAACTATTGTGGGAGAGTGATCGGAGGACAGATCTACAGAGCCCTCTACGTGAATTAAGTCCCTATGGATATTTTTCGTGACGCCAAAATCTATAACATCTGGAATTTTTCTTACGTCAGTAGGCCAGTAAGTAGGCTCCCCACTCGAAATGACATCTAAGCCCATTTTTGAAATTGTATTAAACAACGCTCTACCTCTAGGTGTAACAAGACGAGAGCCCCAGTACGTATGTTTTGCATTGTAGTCACCAGCTGCCACGAAACAAGATCCAAGCGATTTGTAGAACTTCTCATACTGATCTTAGGTAACTGAAAATCTGGGAGGTGAGTAAATTGATGATATCACGAAGTTCGCACAAAAATTTTCTACGAAAATATTCGTAGCTTGCATATATTCTTCACTAACGTTCTCAAGGATATAGTGCTTGAGTCTTGACTTAATTAGAATTGCTGATCCACCGCATGCTCTCCCCCTCGGGTCCTTTGAATCATATAGAGTGTAACCATTTATTTTAAAGCAGCTTCTCGAAGTCAAGTGAGTCTCAGAGACCATCATTATATCAATATTTTTTTCCGTGAGGAAGTGCTCAAGTTCATTTTTATGTTGGCGAATGCCGTTTGCGTTCCAGAAACATAGTTTTAACGTGTTCATGGTTTGTTGACTAATGCTTGAAGCAGAGTATTCTGCATTCTCAGCATTTCTTGCATCATGCTAGTCATATTTGTTGTAAAGTTGTTTATAGTTAGCACCAGATTCTCAATAGTAGCTTCAAGGCGACTAAAGTTAAAGCTTGAGTTTGCATTCGTTGAATTACTTGGCGGTGGAACATTTTGTGTGGGAATAGAGCTAGTTTTAGCAGCATCGGCATACGATACACGTGAATTAACTAGTTGGCTAGTTTGAGGCAGAGTGGCGGAGTAAGCATTTGCTGATTGAACTGGAGCTAATTTAGATTTTTGACCCATAGCCTGTTTAACGAAAGAATATACATGGCATCCTCTGTAATTAGCGGTGTGATTTTCTCCACAATTACTGCATTTTTTTTCAGCTTGTACTTTTGGCTTGGTACAGTTAGCAGTACCATGCAATTCACCGCAGATAACACAATCTGTATTTATTTATTAAAATTTTTTTTTTTTTTTTTTCATATACATCTTTATTTATTGTATCTTCAAAAATGAACTAACAATAAGTAATCAAATCTTAAATCTAAATATAATTATTAGGCCCGACCAATATCGGACATAAGCTTAGTGATAGTTATAAATAATACATAAGTAGTGATAATCAAAAAGAAGTATTTTTAAGCAGTCCCATCTGGAGTGTTGGGTATAAGAGCCCTTGTGTCCCTCTTTTTTAAGCGGATGTGTCCAGTAAAGCTCAAAATATTACGGGCAAGCGGATTAGGATGTGACTCGAGTTTACTTAAATATTTGCCTGCGTATTTTGCAATTTCTTCACTCACTAGTGGCATATTTAAATCACGATGAATATTTGAGTTTTTAACGTACCATGGAGCAGATGTTATCAAACGTAAAATTTTGTTTTGCCTTCGTTGGATTCTCTCGACATTTGAAGCTGAAGCAGTGCCCCACAGCTGAATTCCATAGCACCATATTGGCTTCAAAAGCGACTTGTATATCAAGAGTTTGCAGTCTAGGCTGAGTGTTGAATTTCTGCCAATTAACCAATATATTTGAGTCAATTTAAGTTTCATTTGGGTTAACTTAGAGTCAATATGATATTTCCATGTAAGCCTTCGATCAAGGTGTATGCCAAGGTATTTGACTTGAGAATGTTGAGGAATATTTTGATTGTTGATTCGAATGGGGGAACAGGTATCTTTTCTTAGGGTAAACGTTATATGAACACACTTTTGTTCATTGACTCTAATTCTCCATAAGTTCAACCATATTTCAAGCTGGGTAATGTGTGCTTGGAGATTGCGGGATGCCTCATCAGGATTTTTGTGAATACTCAAACAGGCTGTGTCATCGGCAAATGTAGAAGTGTGGATGTTATTGCTCACAGGCATATCACAAGTATATATTAGATACAATACTGGCCCCAGAATACTACCCTGTGGCACACCAGAAGATATAGATTCGGGTACACTCATGAAGTCTCCTTCCACAACAGTAAACTTTCTATCGAGAATATAACTTTCCAAAAGCTTTTGTATATTTATTGGTAGGTATGTCTTCAATTTTAAAACTAGGCCTTTGTGCCATACTTTGTCAAATGCCTGAGAAACATCAATAAAAAGGGCAGAACAATACTTCTTTTCTTCAAAAGTCCTCCTTATAATTTGAACCAATCTATGCGTTTGCTCAATACTGCTATGCTGACTTCTAAAGCCAAATTGATGGTCCGGGATGCACCCAGTATCAGCTAAAATTGTGGACAATTTAGTCATGAGCAGCTTTTCGAAAAGCTTTGAAATTGTTGAAAGTAAGCTTATAGGCCTATATGACTCAGCCTTGGTAAGATCTTTGCCTGGCTTTGGAATCATTTTAATCTTGGCAAGTTTCCAGTTATGTGGAAAATACTGCATTCGTAAAATGGCATTAAAAATAAATAGCAAAATTCTTATTGCAATATGAGGCAAGTTCATCAGCATCTTGTTACTAATGCCATCAATACCTGGAGCTTTCTTAGGGTCGAGTTCAGCAACTATTTTTTGTAGTTCACGCATCTTAAACCTTAAGGGACGAGGGGGTAGAGAGACTACACTCGGTAAATCGGCAGCACCCGTACATGAATTGGGAGTGAATACAGATTTTAAATGCTCAGAAAATAAGTTACCTTTCTCACTATCGCTTCTTGCCCAGCCTCCAGTCGAAGTACGCAATGGTGATTTGAGATCAACGGGTCTTTTAAGATTTCTAGTAGCGCGCCATAAAGAGTAATTAGATGTTGACGTTACATCAAGACCTTCTAAATACTTTTCCAGTAATGCAGTCTTTTCCGACGATAGCAGCTCTTTGAGTCGTTTAGTACATTCTTTAAGTCTGATTTTATTTAGGGGTGATCGGTGTTGTTGCCATTCTCTTCTAGCTCTCCTTTTTTCACATACAAGACGTTCAATTTCCGTAGAATAAATTCTATTAAAGCCAGTCTGCGGATAGGAAGTAGTGGCATGTTCAGCAGCCTGTTTAATATATTCGTTAAGATTGGCAATATTAAATTCAATATCATCAGGTGATCTTAGCTGAATGTTTTCTACGCAGTGACTACTAATATATTTTTTGAATCCTAGCCAGTTGACCCTGTTAATCGTTTTCGCATATGAGTTAGTTAAATCACTCCTTAGTGGGTTGAAAATTGTAACTATTGTGGGAGAGTGATCGGAGGACAGATCTACAGAGCCCTCTACGTGAATTAAGTCCCTATGGATATTTTTCGTGACGCCAAAATCTATAACATCTGGAATTTTTCTTACGTCAGTAGGCCAGTAAGTAGGCTCCCCACTCGAAATGACATCTAAGCCCATTTTTGAAATTGTATTAAACAACGCTCTACCTCTAGGTGTAACAAGACGCGAGCCCCAGTACGTATGTTTTGCATTGTAGTCACCAGCTGCCACGAAACAAGATCCAAGCGATTTGTAGAACTTCTCATACTGATCTTCGGTAACTGAAAATCTGGGAGGTGAGTAAATTGATGATATCACGAAATTCGAACAAAAATTTTCTACGAAAATATTCGTAGCTTGCATATATTCTTCAGTAACGTTCTCAAGGATATAGTGCTTGAGTCTTGACTTAATTAGAATTGCTGATCCACCGCATGCTCTCCCTCTCGGTTCCTTTGAATCATATAGAGTGTAACCATTTATCTTAAAGCAGCTTCTCGAAGTCAAGTGAGTCTCAGAGACCATCATTATATCAATATTTTTTTCCGTGAGGAAGTGCTCAAGTTCATTTTTATGTTGGCGAATGCCGTTTGCGTTCCAGAAACATAATTTTAACGTGTTCATGGTTTGTTGACTAATGCTTGAAGCAGAGTATTCTGCATTCTCAGCATTTCTTGCATCATGCTAGTCATATTTGTTGTAAAGTTGTTTATAGTTAGCACCAGATTCTCAATAGTAGCTTCAAGACGACTAAAGTTAAAGCTATAGTTTGCATTCGTTGAATTACTTGGCGGTGGAACATTTTGTGTGGGAATAGAACTAGTCTTAGCAGCATCGGCATACGATACACGTGAAGTTACTAGTTGGCTAGTTTGAGGAAGAGTGGCGGAGTAAGCATTTGCTGATTGAACTGGAGCTAATTTAGATTTTTGACCCATAGCCTGTTTAACGAAAGAATATACACGGCATCCTCTGTAATTAGCGGTGTGATTTTCTCCACAATTACTGCATTTTTTTTCAGCTTGTACTTTTGGCTTGGTACAGTTAGCAGTACCATGCAATTCACCGCAGATAACACAAACTGTAGGTAATTTGCAGTAGGTTTTTGTGTGGCCATATTCTTGGCAATTATGGCACTGTACGGGACCTGAACGCTTACGTTTCAACTGTGATTTTTCGGTGTAAAAGGTATTTTAGACTATAAATTGGGTGCGTCTCATTTTTTTTTTAACTGTATATCATTCGGCTCCAGTTCAACACGAAATAGAGGCTGGGGAATCTTCTCTCTATTGATTATATTGGTAACATTTTTTACCTTAAATCCTTGTTCGATAAGTGCACATTTTACTTCTTCAGGCTCAACATATGAATCTATGCCCTTTAATACTATTTGTAGGCCTTTAGCACTCTTAAGTTGATATGTATAAAAATTTGTTTTATTTTTTTCAAACTCACTAACAATTTTTCGGAAATCTTTTTCATCATATATTTGGATTTTAGTTTCATCAATATTACCTCGTTTAATTGGAATGATGTGAAAAGTATTTTCACCAATGGTCGACAGTAGATTTTTTAGAAGCGCGTTTGAATTTTTTTCTCTCAGATAAATAGGTGGTGGCTTGAAAGACTTTTGCGATGATGCGGCGGGCTTGTCGTTTTTGTCTTGCAATAATGAAAAACGATTTTGACGATTGATAGAAGATGTGCTGTTATCCCTAGACATCTTTGGGGCGGATCCAATTTTAGTAGAATTTGGGCTTCGCCCGCGCTTTAAAATGGTTATATATCTGTCCATTCCTACTTGTACCTTTGGTTTTGTACTACTGTTGTCTTCAGTAACAACTTGTTTAATTGTTGACCACGAGTCGGAAGCGGATGATATCGCTGAGTTAAATGTAGAAGTACTAGGCAATAATGTCAACGATTCACTAGTTGGCATTGGACAAAGCGAAGTTGATCGCTGACGAAACTGTGGTTTTGTCGTTAGAAAAAGTCTATTATCAGATTTTTGATTTTTATTAAGAGCTTCAGAACTCACAGCAAGATTATTATCAGATTTTTTATTTTTATTGTTATCATTATGAGCATCAAAACTCACAGTAAAATAGGCATTTCTGCCGTTAGAACTCACTTCACTATTTTTTTCCTCTGGGGTACTCATAAAGAGTATTCCTCAAGGGTATTTTGTATATTTTTTTGTTTACGGTTTTTTTTTTGTTTTTGTTATTTCTATATGTAAAAATATTATCAAAGCAAAAAAAATGCTTATTTATCAAAGTTAATATGTACTACGAATATTTTTTGTATGCTTTTTTTTTGTTTAGTTTGTATATAAGAAAAATTCCGCTATTACGTCTGTTCACTATGAAGGTACAACGAGAACTCATTTATTTATTTAAATGATAAAAATTTATATTAATATTTTAAGGGCTAATTATTAAGTCTTTTAAAATAAATAAACATTTGGATTTACGTTTTATAACGAATTAAGAACCACCCGTGTTTCTTTTAAATAAACAACATCATTATCAACGACCCCTGGACTCCGCTGAGCCTATCCTAGCAACCAGCGGAAAACATGTCGTTACAACAGCAAGCCGCAACTTTTTATTTAAATCCGCATAACTGGCGCCCGAGCAAAATAAAAAGTTCAAAAATTTAAGTTAAAGAAGTGAAAGTATTATATCTGTGCTGAAAGTATTCGCAAATGCAAAACTAAGACCGTGACAATATTATTGAAAAGTATCCTTTATTTAATTATAAAGGATATAAGCTTTAATTCTTTATGCAAATAAAAAGGATTTAAACTTAAAGGAAAATTATAATCCCTTGGGACATTTAAAACATTAAAAAAAGGAAAATTATAATCCTTTATTTGATCCTTCAAAAGGACAACTGTGAAAAAAGGAGAAAATTATAATCCTTTGGAATTATGAATTTTTGTCGGATAAAAAAGCGGTGAAGTAAGGACCGCTGACGTAAGAACCCGTTTTGTGCTGTTGGAAATATATCTTTCTTGCGAACAAACCTCAGTTGTGATGACATCCGTACCCTAGTAGGAACCTGAAACCCCAAAAAGGATCCCGCGGACCGTCCGGAATGCTGCTTTTCACATTTATGTAAGAGATTTTTTATTTTTCTTTTATCGTATATAAAAAAGTAGGAAGTTGTTCCATCTTTAAAAAATTATACTGATAAGAAATTATTACTATTTCTGCAACATTTGTGAAGAGAAGGAAAATTGCTCAAATTTAAAAATTAAATAAAGAAGTAAGAATAGTGATAAAAATTATTTCCTAAAATTGAAAAATGAATCAATCAATTTCTAAAAAGAAATTTTTAATAATAAATTTTTGCATTGCCACTAAGTTATACATTTAAAAGGAAAATAATAAATATCTCCACAAAAGAATAACTAAAAATATATCAGTTTTTGAAAGAAATTATAACAGAAGAAAATTCCAATTCGTGTATGAATTTTAAAGTTAACCTGTCTTAAATATCAAATTTTTAACATAAATTACACTAAAACGCTAAACATTATTCCGGTGTTTTTACTATAATATGGACCAAATAAAAGAAGCAATCACACAATTAACAGGTGCTCTTAACGCACTGATTGTACAGGTTAGGGTTCTCAACAATAGGTTGAGCGACCTTAAGAGGACAATTCAACGTCCCCAGCCTGACGAAATGGCACTTCCAGTACCAGGAACAGAAACTGACTTACAAGATATTAGGAAACTCCCAGATTCTGTTAGGGACCTTCAAGTTTTCGAAGAAAACCCAATACAATATATTTCATGGATTCACAATGTTGAGTCCATTCTGGAAGATTACAGAGTATTAAATCATAAGCCAATATACAAGGCAATTTTAGAACATATTTCGCAAAAGGTAAGAGGTCCAGCGGACACGGCTCTGATCTCCTACAACATTTTCGACGAAAGTTGGGAAAAAATCAAAAGCTGTTTATCTCTACATTACGCTGATAAAAGAGACGTACACACATTAGAGTACGAATTGAGTGTAATGCGTCAGAGAAACAACACAATTGATGAATTTTATGCTAAAATAAATCATCAGCTTTCACTCATAATAAACACTTCAAGTCTCGAGTTTCAAAACTTAAATTTTAGGAATATTTCCATACATCCACGTTATTCTAGCAACATAACATTATCACCTAACCAAATGAGTAAGAATAACAAGCCAAATATCCCACAAAGAAATTTAAATATAACCGATACGGATCGAATATACAATGCGCCAACACAACAATTTACACCAAATTTGCCACCACCTAGGCCCACACTGTAATAATAAAGCTTGTAATAATTTAAAAATTTCCCTAATGTTCTACCTGCCCGAGGGGTGCCGGCGCTAATAAACGCCACTGGCTCTAAATGGTTGAAGGCAGATGAATGCCTTTAATTTTAAATGAAGTAAACTATTTCTTTTGATGGTTAGAGCTCAGCAAGGAGCTCACAAGAAAGTTGTTTATTCATTAATTTAAATACAAAATTGTATTGGCTTATATACTACATATGAGAATAATGCTTAACCTATCTTAACATTTATTGGCGAATTTATTGTACACAATACAACCCTGCATTATAATTATAAGACTATGTCTTGTTATGTAAGGGATTCAATAAATAAATAAATAAATAAGAGAGAAAAGAAAAGGTATATGCTTAATAAGCAAATTGTTCCTTTTAGTTTCCCACGGTAGGCGTGCGGCGTGTGTCTCATAAGAAATTTGAAAAACATAGATTCTTTATTGTTTATATTTATATATTAACACATTATTGGTTATTAAATATGATTTATTCAAGTGCATTATGCTGCGGCCTTTGAGCAGACTGGTGAGTGTCAAATAGCCGTTGTACAAAATACATATTTACGTTGCAGTCTGCCAATGCATTTATCTAACACATGCAGCGGTATTTGCCCGAATGCATGAGTGTCAAATGTCCAAAATACGTTCAATGCAATTGGATGTTATGTATGTTGCGGTCAAGTTGACTTTAAATGTTTACTACGCAATGTTAGTCGTAGTGATAGTTAGAACTCGCTACAACACAGCCTAAACCTCCCATACCAATGAAAGTGGATCCTTCCGTAAGGATACGCCAAATTAATTATATGAACTGACCCGAAAAGTCACCTTTACCGAATTCATCTAACTCTTCTAATATTTCACGGAAACAGCAACGTCTTTTTAACACAGAAGTTTTGTAATTGTAATCCTGATTTATTGGACGATGACGGGGATTATGAGGGAAATCAAATAAATTGTATGACGCAGGCCTCTCTAGCGTACCCTATATAGAACTACACATGAAAGACGGAAAATCACTTAAATTTCTAATAGAGACTGGTGCAAACAAAAATTTTGTCCCAGAAAAATTATCATTAAATTCTAAGCCTGTTAAGTTCCAATTTAGAATTCATTCTCCAGCCGGTCAGATCCCTATTAGAAGAATAATAACAGGAAAATTCTTAAGTTTGGAATAGAAAAAGACATTATTTTTTTTTTGTTCTTCCTGGACTCAAGTCGTTTGACGGTATCATAGGCGACGATATCCTTAGGAGTCTCGAGGCTACGATTGACAGACAAAATAATATTTTGCATCTGCTTAACGGTATATAAGTCGAACTCAAGGCGAAAGTATCAAAACAAGTTAATAATGTTAACCTACTACAGCATGAAGAAAAGGATATCGAAAATTTAATTAACAAAAATGCTAAACTATTTCGACTAGTATCTGATTGTGGTTCTATCGAAACTAATTCCGCACTGAAATAAGGACAACAACAAGCGTACCTATATATACAAAATCATACTCATATCCGAGTCACCTGAGATCGAAAGTAGAGGAACAAATTGCAAAAAAGATTAAATACGGTATAATAAGACTTTCAAGGAGTCCGCACAACTCACCTTTGTGGATCGTAGAAAAGAAACCCAAGCCTAATGATGACAAACAATATAGAGTAGTCATAGATTTTAAAAGATTAAGTGCGATAAGGATTCCGGACGCGTTTCCAATTCCCGATATTAACAGTACACTCTCTAATCTGGGGAAAAGAAAGTACTTTACGACACTCGATTTAATTTCTGGTTTCCATCAGATAAAAATGAGAGACAGAGATATAGAGAAAACCGCTTTCTCTACAAACAACGGAAAGTTTGAATTTTTAAGGCTTCCCTTTGGCCTAAAAAACGCAACCGCAATATTCCAGCGAATGATGAATGATGTCCTTCATCCACTATTAGGAAAAGCCTGCTATGTTTACATTGACGACATCATAGTATTTGGCAAGAACAGAAAGGAACACATCGAAAATCTGGAAAAAGTGTTTTTTTTTGCTCAATAAGACTAATTTGAAGTTAAATCTTGAAAAATCTAAATTTCTAAAGACAAGGGTAGAATTTCTTGGTCATATTGTATCCGACGCTAGAATACGACCAGATCCAGCAAAAATTGCGGCAATACAACAAATTCCACCACCAAAGAACCTCCAAGATTTGAAATGCTTCCTTGGACTTGCACCTTACAAAACCTCTCACAAGCTTGACAATAGGAGCAAATACTCAGATTAAAGCCAATCAATCAAAAAAAATACTATTACGTTGGATAATAAGACACTTAAATCATTTAATGATTTTAAAGAACTTCTTGTATCATCAGAAATTTTAACCTTTCCAGATTTTGGCAAACCCTTTCTTCTCACGACAGATGCATCAAACTACGCGATTGAAGCTGTTTTATCCCAGGGGGAGGTAGGCAAAGATCGGCCAATAATTTATTATCAAGATCCTTAAACAAAACAGAAAAAAACTACTCTACAATAGAAAAAGAAATGTTAGCGATAATTTGGTCACTTGACAAGATTCGCTCTTACCTTTATGGAGCTAAAGAAATAAAAATTCTCACGGATCATCAACCTCTAACTTTCTAACTAAGTAATAGCAATAACAACGCAAAGCTGAAAAGATGGAAAGGTGGATAGCAAGAATAGAGGAGTATAACTACAAGCTTATATATAAGCCAGGTAAAACAAATATAGTAGCCGATGCTCTTTCAAGATTGCCACCTGAATTGAATATTCTATCGTCTGATGATATTTCTCAGCACAGTGCTGAAGAAGATGGTACACTCTTGATACCACACAGCGAAGCACCAATTAACGTTTTCAGGAACCAAATCATTTTTTCAGATATATGGACGAATATATAAAATGTATTATAATATATGAGCTCATATATGCAAATTTAATTATGAAGCTCTTCATATGAGGATCCATATATAGAAATAAGATATAATATATGGAGCCATATAAAAATGTATGCATATATGATATCTCACATAAGATCGGTTTTGCAATCAAAAAATCTTGCATATTATTAACCCGACCTTTTTCTCTTTTCTTCAAAACTGATGAGTTCAAAATCTATTAGAAAATACTCGTACATACGGTATGCAAAGTTTATATGCGTACAGCCTCAAAATTTAAAATAGAAAAACTTTTGTAACAAAAAAAAATCTTGTACGATTTTATACATTGTGGGCTTATTTAATAAATCAAATAATCAAAAGGATAATTCAGTCATTAATTTTATAGAAAATAACGGAATTCTCTAGATATTTTTAAGAAACAAAGTTCATATTACTGCAAAAAATTAAAAAAAACGAATAATATTTTTTTATGATTAATTGAATTTGTTTTTAATCTAAATTCTTATTAAATTAAATTTTATTTACGAAGATGAGTTTTGTGTTTTTTAAATAATCGATGCGCCTTTTCTCTTAAAATGATGAATTAAATGTCTTTTACTTCGTTTTTAATTATTTATCCAAAGAAATGCTTCATCAAATACAACTTCGATGCTTAAAATCTTAAAAAGTAAAACCCATGGGTTTAATAAATACGAATATCTTTATATATATAATTCTATTGTACGTGTGTTGTGTCTGAACTCCTCCTAAACGGCTGCACCGATTTGCATAAATTTTTTTGATGCATTTGGGTGGCGGGCCGGATGGTTTTTATTTACAATTCGGTCCAATTGGACAAAGGGGCGTGGCACCTCCCATACAAACCACAAATTAAAAATCTATTATTTCTGCTCCTGATAACGGTATGTGAACAAAATTTGGTACGTCGGTTTGGTGTAAGGATTTTAAGTGCTGATGCAAATATGGGCGGGATTGGACAATGGGGTGTGGTACCTCCCATACAAACCACTAATTAAAAATCTATTATTTCTGCTCCTGATAACGGTATTTGCACAAAATTTGGTACGTCGGTTTGGTGTGCATTTTTTAAGTGCTTCTGCAAATATTAGCGGGATTGTAGAAAGGGGTGTGGTACGTCCCATACAAACCACAAATTAAGAATCCAATATTCCTGCTCCTGCTAACGCTATTTAAACAGAATTTGGTATTTCGGTTGAGTGAATATATTAAGTTCTGCTGCAAATATAGGCGGGATTTGAAAAAGACGCGTGGTACCTCCCACACAAATCTTCTTTATGTATATAATTCTACTGTACGTGTGTATGTCACTGAATAAATTTTTTTTGCATGCGTTTGGGTACCACCTTGGATGGTCCATTGCATGGAAACACACAATGTATCAAATTGCCAGAAAATTTCTGCAACATGGTAAATACGAAAGATGCTTTGATTGAAAGCATATTTCCAGATTTGCAGGCTAATTACATTAATCATGCCTGGCTTCGTGAACGAGCTATTTTAGCTCCAAAAAATATCGATGTTGACGCTATTAACTTCAAAATACAACAATCATTGCCCAGCAATGAGATATTGTTCAAATCGATTTACCAGGAATGCCACCGCATAACTTGCGATTAAAAATTGGCCCATCATTTTGCTTTGGAATTTAAATGCACCTAAGTTGTGCAACGGTAGAAGATTAGTCATAAAAAAATAATGGGCAATGTTCTTGAAGCTACAATTTTGAAGGTGAAGTTGTTCTTCTGCCACGAATACTAATGATCCCTTCAGACTCACCCATTCCATTCAGACGTCTGCAATTTCGCTTGGCATTTGCCATGACTTTTAATAAGTCACAAGGACAAACTATGTCGCTTTGTGGGTTAGATCTAGAAAATCCAGTCACCTTTCCAATAAAAATAAAATTTGAAGGCAAAGCAACGTTTGCCGGGTCAGCTAGTAAATTTGTAAATATGTACAACAGGCAACAAAAAAAGTTCTCAGTACACCAGCGAATATAAAGAATTGTTCAAAGGACATTTTTTTTTTTTTTTTTAATACATATTTTTATTTATTGTATCTTCAAATATGAACTAACAATAAGTATTCAAATCTTAAATCTAAAATATAATTATTAGGCCCGACCACTGTCGGACATAAATTTAGAGATAGTTATAAATAATACATAAGTAGTGATAATCAAAAGGAAGAAAAAATAAAATAAAATAAAAAGTATTTTCAAGCAGTCCCATCTGGAGTGTTGAGTATAAGAGCACTTGTATCCCTCTTTTTTAGGCGGACGTGTCCAGTAAAGTTCAAAATATTACGAGCAAGCGGATTAGGATGTGACTCGAGTTTTGTTAAATATTTGCCTGCATATTTTGCAATTTCTTCAACCACTAGTGGCATATTCAAATCACGATGTATATTTGAGTTTTTTATATACCATGGAGCCGATGTTATTAATCGCAAAATTTTATTTTGCCTTCGTTGGATTCTCTCGACATTGGAAGCTGAAGCAGTGCCCCATAGTTGAATTCCGTAGCACCATATGGGTTTCAAAATAGACTTGTATATCAAAAGTTTGCAATCTAGACTGAGGGTTGAATTTCTACCAATCAGCCAATGTACCTGAGTTAATTTTAGTTTCATTTGGGTTAACTTAGAGTCAATATGGTGTTTCCAAGTAAGCCGTCGATCAAGGTGTATACCAAGATATTTCACATGAGTATGTTGAGGGACAACTTGATTGTTAATCCGAATGGGTAAACACGTATCTCTTCGTAATGTATATGTTACTTGAACACACTTTTGTTCGTTTACCCTAATTCTCCATAAGTTTAACCATAGTTCCAGCTGGGTAATGTGTTCTTGAAGATATCGGGATGCCTCGTAAGGATTTTCATGCATACTAAGGCAGGCTGTATCATCAGCAAATGTGGAAGTGTGGATATTGCTGCTCAGAGGCATATCACAAGTATAAATCAAATACAAAACTGGCCCCAGTATACTCCCCTGTGGCACACCCGATGAGATAGTTTCAGGCATGCTCATAAAGTCTCCTTCCACAACAGTGAACTTCCGGGCAGTAATGTAACTTTTCAAAAGAGTTACAACGTTTATTGGCAGGTATGTTTTTAATTTTAAAATTAGGCCTTCATGCCACACTTTATCAAATGCCTGAGAAACGTCGATAAACAGCGCAGAACAATACTTCTTTTCTTCAAATGTTCTTCTTATAAATTGGACCAATCTATGAGTTTGTTCAATGGTGCTATGCTGACTTCTAAAACCAAATTGATGGTCCGGTATGCACCCACTATTAACTAGAATTGGGGACAATTTTGTCATGAGCAGTTTTTCGAAAAGCTTTGACATTGTTGATAGGAGACTTATTGGCCTGTATGACTCAGCCTTGGTAAGGTATTTGCCCGGCTTTGGAATCATTTTAACTTTGGCAAGCTTCCAGCTATTTGGATAATACTGCAGTCGTAAAATGGCGTTAAAAATAAATAACAGTATTCTAATTGCAATACGAGGCAACTTTATTAGCATCTGGTTACTAATTCCATCAAAACCCGGAGCTTTCTTTGGGTTGAGTTCAGAAATTAGTTTTTGCACATCACGCGTCTTAAACTTTATTTGTTGAGGGGGTAGAGCGACTACATTTGGCAAATCAATTACACCAGTACATGTGTTTGGGGTAAATACGTATTTTAAATGGGCAGCAAATATGTTACCTTTTTCAGTATCGCTTCTTGCCCAACCTCCGGTAGATGTGCGCAGAGGTGGTTTAAACTCAACGGGTGTTTTAAGCTTTCTAGCAGCACGCCATAAAGAGTAATCAGATGCTGGTGTGACATCAAGATTTTCGAGATAGTTTTTAAGAGATGCACTTTTTTCATGTGCAAGCAGCTCTTGGAGTCGTTTAGTGCACTCTTTAAATCTAATTTTATTCTGGGGTGATCTGTGCTGTTGCCATTCCCTTCTAGCTCTTCTTTTTTCACATACGAGACGTTCAATATCTGTAGAATATAGTCTATTAAACCCAGTCTGCGGATAGGAGGTAGTGGCATGTTTAGCAGCCTGCTTAATATTTTCGTTAAGATTGGCAATGTTAGATTCAACATCATCAGGTGTTCTTAGTGTAATGTTTTCCGTGCAATGACTACTAAGATATTTTTTGAATCGCAGCCAATTTACACGATTTATCAAATTGGCATATGGGTGAGGTAAATCAATTCTTAATGGGCTACAAATTGTAACGATCGTGGGAGAGTGATCGGACGAGAGATCTAGAGAAGCTTCAATTTGAATTAAATCCCTAGAGATATTTTTCATAACGCCAAAGTCTATTACATCCGGAATTTTATGTATGTCAGTAGGCCAATAAGTGGGCTCCCCACTTGAAATGACATCCAAGCCCATTTTGGAAATTGTATTGAACAACGCTCGACCTCTGGGTGTAATAAGACGCGAACCCCAGAACGTGTGTTTAGCATTATAGTCGCCAGCTGCTACGAAACAAGGACCCAGAGATTTGTAAAAATCCTCGTATTGATGCTCAGTAATTGCGAATCTAGGAGGAGAGTAAATTGATGATATGACAAAATTATTGGAAAAATTTTCAATACAAATATTCGTTGCTTGTAAATGTTCTTCACAAATGTTATCAATAATATAATGCTTGAGTCTTGACTTTATTAAAATTGCTGATCCACCGCATGCTCTTCCTCTCGGGTCCTTTGAATCATATAAGGTGTAGCCATAAATTTTAAAAAGGCTTCTCGAAGTCAAATGAGTCTCAGAGACCAACATTATATCAATATTTTTTTCCGTGAGGAAGTGCTCAAGTTCATTTTTATGTTGGCGAATGCCGTTTGCGTTCCAGAAACATATTTTTAACGTGTTCATGGTTTGTTAACTAAAGCTTGAAGCAGAGTATTCTGCATTCGCAACATTTCTTGCATCATGCTAGTCATATTTGTTGTAAAATTGTTTATAGTTTGCACAAGATTTTCAATAGTGGCTTCAAGGCGATTATAATTAAAGTTTGAGTGTGTATTTGTAGAATTATTTTGCGGTGAAACATTTTGTGTCGGAATAGAACTAGCCTTAGCAGCATCTGCATACGATACACGGGAAGTAACTGGTTGGCTCATTTGCTGAAAAGTGGCAGAGTAAACGTTTGCTGATTGAGCTGGAGCTAATTTAGGTTTTTGCACCATAGTCTTCTTTACCAAAGAGTACACACGACAACCTCTGTAGTTAGCAGTGTGATTTTCTCCACAATTACTGCATTTTTTGTTACTTTGATCTTTCGGTTTATTGCAACTAGCAGTGCCGTGCAACTCGCCGCACACGACACAAACAGTAGGTAATTTGCAGTAAGTTTTAGTATGGCCATATTCTTGACAATTATGGCACTGTACGGGTCCTGAACGCTTGTGTGGTTCTTCAACGGTTATTTTTCGATATAAGAGATATCTTAAATTATATATTGGATGGGTCTCACTCTTTTTCAATTTTATATCATTTGGCTCAAGTTCAACGCGAAATAGAGGTTGAGGGATCTTTTCCCTATTTATTATGTTCGATACATTTTTTACTTTAAAGCCCTGGAGGACGAGAGCATCTTTTACTTCTTCGGGAGCAACATAGGAATCTATGCCCTTCAACACAATCTGCATACCTTTAGCACTCTTGAGCTGATATGTGTAGAAATTTGTTTTACTTTTTTCAAGTTCAGAAACCATTGTGCGAAAATCTTTTTCTTCATAAATTTGAATTTTCGTTTCTTCAATATTACCACGTTTTATTGGAACAATGTGAAATTTATTCTCACCAATGACCGAAATTAATTTTTTGATTAGAGCGTTTGAGTTTTTTTCTCTTAAATAGATTGGTGGCGGCTTGGAGGTTTTATTCGCAGATTCAGCGGGTTTTTCATTATCATCTTGCAATATTTTAAAACGGTTTTGCCGATTAGTAGAGGATGCGCTGTTATCCCTGGACATCTTTGGAACAGATGCAATTTTAGTAGAATTTGGGCTGCGCCCGCGCTTTAAAATTGTAATGTATCTGTCCATTCCGACTTGGACCTTGGGCTTTGGGGTGCTCTTATCTTCAGTGACAACTTGTTTAAGTGATGACCACGAGCCCGAAGCGGATGATATCGCTGAGTTAAATTTAGAAGTACTAGGCAATAATGTCAACGATTCACTAGATGGCATTGGACAAAGCGAAGTTGATCGCTGACGAAACTGTGGTTTTGCCGTTAGAGAAAGTCTATTATCAGATTTTTGGTTTTTATTAAGAGCTTCAGAACTCACAGCAAGTCTATTATCAGATTTTTTATTTTTATTGTTATCATTATGAGCTTAAAAACTCACAGTAAAATAGGCATTTCTGCCGTTAGAACTCACTTCACTATTTTTTTCCTTTGGGGTACTCATAAAGAGTATTCCTCAAGGGTACTTTGTATGTTTTTTTGTTTACGGTTCTTTTTTGATTTTGTTATTTCTATATGTAAAAAAATATTAGCAAAGCAAAAAAAAAAGCTTATTTATCAAAGTTAATATGTACTACGAATATTTTTTGTATGATTTTTTTTTGTTTTGTTTGTATGTAAGAAAAATTCCGCTATTACGTCTGTTCACTATGAAGGTACAACGAGAACTGAAAGGACATTTGAAAAAAAAATTTTTTGCCGAACATAAGGGTCGCCTTTTTGGTTTTTTCGTTATATCTTTCATATTTACAGTCCGATCTTAATTTTTTTGGCTTAGGTAGGCCAATATTTTTGCTCTTAGGTCCATTGACCTCAAGTGTACCGTTCCACAGTGGCGTGAATTAAAAAAAAGTGGTAAAAAGTCCGCAACTTTTGAACTAGTTAGCCGATTTCGATGAAACCAACTGTTTTGGAAAGTAGAAGTGTTGAAATTTTTAGAAAGCATATTTTGAGGCACCCTGTTGTAAGACAGGGTAGCTCCAAACAGCCTCAAAGTGGGAAAGTGCGGGTATCGAAATTCTTTCGGAACTTGTAACTTTTGTAAATAGGGACTGATTTCAATAATTTTTTCAACGTTAAGAAATAAAAATAAAACATGCTAAGAGTACCATTTTATCTTCTTCAGTTTCCAAGTTATTTGACTTGAAAAATTTATTTTTTAATTTTTGGCCCTGACTTTTTTTATTTGTTAGTACATAACTTCTTTATTACTTGGCAAAAATCAGTATGTTTTAATGTTTTTGAAAGAAGACTTCATTACAATTCATATAAAAATATCTCAAAAATTGTAGCAAGGAATAATTTTGCAATTTGGATTTTTAAAAATTATGAAACAATTTGGTATATTTTGTGAAAAAGTATTCTTAATTTTTTTGGAATATTTTAAAAAATTATTAAGTATTTGATAAAAACTTTGATTGTTTCTGAGAAAGGAGACATTGAAAAAGGCTGTGAAATAATATTTGGAGATTGTTGTTGGTGCACCCTACATTCAGCATTGGTCGAAAACTAGCAATTTTTTTTTTCAAAAAATCCGATTTTCGGATGTGGCAAAAAAATTGCACGGTCGTTTTTGTAAATTTTTTGGTTTTTTATTATAAATAAATTTGTTGTAAGTAACCTGTAAGAAACTCTTGACATCCTACACATAAATGTAGGCAGGAGAGGAGATTTTCTAAGAATTCTAAAATTTTTCTAACACAATTTTTCCCAATAGGAAAAAAGTATTATAAAATTATAAATTGGGAATCATTTTAATTTTTATCAATAGTATACATTTAGCTTTGCAAACTGAAAAAAAAATTATTCTCCTACCTTCAATACTTTTTGAAATATTCGAAATCCAATTTTGATTAAAAATTTTAATTTTCTACATTTTTTATTTTTGTCTAAATTATTGATCTTATTTTCTTTACTGAAAATGTTTCTTAATTTTTTCTATGTTATTACAATAGTAGATATAATTGTCTATTCAACGGTATATAATATGTATTCCTTTGCCATTATATCATTCTTAAAATGTATACACAAATATAACACATCAGGTAACAATTTACGTGTTTTATCTGATACTCAAACAAACCAACATTTTTTATGAATATTAAATACTTTCTTTACTTAAATACAATAAAATATAAGAATTTATATACATAAATATAAGTATATTTATATACCTACAAGGACAAATAGATTGCGCTATTTATTTATTTAAAAAAAATTAGTAGTTAATTTAACATTAGAACATTAAATTACGAACATTTTTTTATGTAGCTCCTTTTTAAACGCATATAAATTGCCTAAGTTTTGAATATAATTTGACAGAGAATTCCAGAGACTTTTTGCCATGATATCAGATATTTGTTTGTATGAATATAAATACTTATGTTTCAAGAGATACATGTACAATGTACATATGTATGCATGAGTATGAAAACTTACAACTAAATTTCTCGTTTTGATTCTGATAATTGTATTAAAAATATATTTAATAAGTTCAGTTTAATTTTCTTTATTACTCGTATCTAAGTGCATGGATACATACATATGTCGTTTTTAATTTATATTTGGGTTTTACTTCAAGAATTTGCTTTAAAATAATCTGAGACATCATGGCCTAGCAAGCTATTGATTTCCTCTACTTCGGGATCGTCCTTCTCGATTTCAATACTTATTTTTGGCAACCATTTCATTCCTATGCCTTGTAGGACTGGACCAGAAGACAATAGTAAATGCTGCATTAAATCATTATTTTGAGCAACTCTAGAGCATTTACGTGTATTGAAAAGTCGATATTGCTTAACATCTCTATTTCTAGCTTCCTGTGCTTCTTCGGTTAGTTCCCCCAGAGGAAGAATGTTGTTTTCTATTATTTCTTTTGTATGTGCTAGCACTTTATGTACGGTTGGAGTTATTGATTTCCATGGATATAATTCTTTTATTAGAATCAGAGTGTCTTGCATATTTTTGAAATTTGTCCTTATTAATTAACTTTTTGCTATTTATGACGGCCAGTATTATTTTGAAACGTCTTATGAGATTAAAGCTAATACCAGTTATAGAAGATGTGGTTTCAGGGTCATCAAAAAATCGCCTGGCAGTGTTGCCATTATTGGAGTTTCCATAGCCATATAAAGGTTTGTCAATGATTAAGCCACGTTTCATAAACTCATCTTAAATTCTTTTCTTTTCTTTCAACCGTATCTGTTTTAAAGCAGAATTATTCGCAACTGGAACGTTCTGAAGTTCTGGTACACTGCGATATTTATTGTCGTAAGATAGATGTAAAATGTACTCCATGAATCGAGTCCGAGCATTAAGTGGTGATATTCCAAGCTTAAGGGCATCTTCATTAGTTGGAGTATAATTCTCAATGTTCTTAAAATCGGAATTTTTCTTTCCGCATATATTACAAATCAAATACGATTTTGTATCAGGTATTGCATTTGCAACTTTTCCATCTATCATTGTTAAATAAGGTGTAAAAGATACTGTTATTACTCGTCCTAATATATGAACGTCAATGGGTTCCATATTAGAAATTTCATGTTTTATACCATCAACCAGATTTTGAGTTGTTTCTTTGTTTTCCTTGATTTATGCAAAACGTATTAGTCGGCATAAAAACTTTGAGCCTGGAGTAGTATTTACCCACATATCTTTAAATGCATTTTTACTTGTTGAAGGCATTTCATTATGTAGTCGAAGCCTTAATGGTACTAACGATGCCATTAAAACTTTGGAGAAGTCATTATCGTATGCACTGGGCTGTCTATATTCTGAAAATCCACATGATCCATCATATTCCCATTTGTATATTAGTGTTAGTTCAGAATTATTACATGTATCTAAGTCTCTTTCGTCAAAAGTAGCGATGAGTCTTGATGCTGTATTATGAAGAAGGTCTGACAAACTAATGACTGCACTTCGGTTATCCACTGTTATCGGATGTGGCAAAATTTCCGATTTTCTTTTTAACAACAATGTACTTGATGGCAAAGGCCCACTTTTTTCTTTAAGCACCTTCCTTAACATATCGCATTTATTTCTTGAAAGGCCCAAATTAAGAATGAGTGCTAGTGCATCTTCCATCGCAAAATGTTTACTGTATTTTGGCGTTGGAATGCTTTCCACCATCCGTCTTAATCTTTTTGGAGACGCAACTGGTAGCACATCTACGATTTTGCCTGCTTCTTTTAGTTGAGTCTACGCTAAAATCAATTTGAATGAATCTTTGATTTCATTTTCCGAATACGTATTTATCTTCTTGTTTAATCCTTTTGCTCCTGCGTCGAACGTTATCGTGATCTTTATTTGGCCGACCAAACTTCTTTGGGTATATTTCCGTAGATAGTCCCATATCTAACCAATCCCGATTTTTATTCTGAAATTTAGAAATTGATTTATTGCATTCACCTATCTTCTTTTCATATAATTTAAAAAAAATTTTCAAGTTTTTTCGATAAATCGGTGTTTACAGATAAACCATATGTAGTAGATATTATGTACATCATTTGGTCTACCTTGTCCAACCGAGTACTACCATCAGTGAGGTTTTCCCACATTAATTTGCAGAGCGATTTATTTTTAATTGTTATCTCCATGACAGCTATAACTGAAATAATGACATTAAATGCATCGCAGCTTAAATATATATGTAACTATTTTACAAGCTACGAATACAAAACCGATACAAATATCAGGTAAAACCATACCCATATTGGAGATGTGCACGCAGGTACCTTTGTCCTTGTGGGTATATAAATATACTGTGTGTATATAAATTCTTATATTTTATTGTATTTAAGTAAAGAAAGTATTTAATAACAGCTTCAAGAGTTCATAAAAAATGTGGGTTTGTTTGAGTATCAGATAAAACACGTAAATTGTTACCTGAGGTGTTATATTTGTATATACATTTTAAGACTGATATAATGGCAAAGGAATACATATTACATACCGTTGAATAGACAATTATATCTACTATTGTAATAACATAGAAAAAATTAAGAAACATTTGCAGTAAAGAAAATAAGATCAATAATTTAGACAAAAATAAAAAATGTAGAAAATTAAAATTTTTAATCAAAATTGGATTTCGAATATTTCAAAAAGTCTTGAAGGTCGGAGAATAATTTTTTTTTTCAGTTTGCAAAACTAAATGTATACTATTGATAAAAATTAAAATGATTCCCAATTTATAATTTTATAATACTTTTTTCTTATTGGGAAAAATTGTGTTAGAAACATTTTAGAATTTTTAGAAAATCTCCTCTCCTGCCTACATTTATGTGTAGGATCTCAAGAGTTTCTTACAGGTTACTTACAACAAATTTATTTATAATAAAAAACCAAAAAATTTACAAAAACGACCGTGCAATTTATTTGCCACATCCGAAAATCGGATTTTTTGAAAAAAAAATTGCTTGTTTTCGACCAATGCTGAATGTAGGGTGCACCAACAACAATCTCCAAAATTCATTTTACAGCCTTTCTCAATGTCTCCTTTCTCAGAAACAATCAAAGTTTTTATCAAATACTTATTAATTTTTTAAAATATTCCAAAAAAATTAAGAATACTTTTTTCACAAAATATACCAAATTTTTTCATAATTTTTAAAAATCCAAATTGCAAAATTATTCTTTGCTACAATTTTTGAGATATCAAAAAAAAATTCTTTTTTATATGAATTGTAATGAAGTTTTCTTTCAAAAACATTAAAACATACTGATTTTCGCCAAGTAATAAAGAAGTTATGTACTAACAAATAAAAAAAGTCAGGGCCAAAAATTAAAAAATAAATTTTTCAAGTCAAATAACTTGGAAACTGAAGAAGATAAAATGGTACTCTTAGCATGTTTTATTTTTATTTCTTAACGTAGATTATCCCGCTGAAAAAATTATTGAAATCGGTCCCTATTTACAAAAGTTACAAGCTCCGAAAGAATTTCGATACCCGCACTTTCCCACTTTGAGGCTGTTTGGAGCTATCCTGTCTTACAACAGGGTGCCTCAAAATATGCTTTCTAAAAATTTCAACACTTCTACTTTCCAAAACAGTTGGTTTCATCAAAATCGGTTAACTAGTTCAAAAGTTGCGGACTTTTTACCACTTTTTTTTAATTCACGCCACTGTGCGTTCTAGTACTTACCCCCCAAATCTCATTTTCTTCCACCTAAATGTGACACCTAGTATTGTTAGTTATTCGTCTTTTATATTTGCTCGAATGAAATTTCATGATTTTTTTCTTGTTCGAACAGACGAATAATTTTGAACTTTTGTTCGAATATTCGAACGAACAAAGAATAAAAAAATTTATTCGAATAACTTTAAAAAAGTTTGCAAAAAACGACACTCATGTTCTTAGTTTCATTTTTTGTATTAACAAACGAAAAATAATTTATTACACAAGACAAACAAATAATTTTAATAACAAAAAAATATTAAGAAATAAAATCTTTAATAACAAAGATTAAAAATTTTAAGAACCTCCGACGCAGTTGATGCTGTGGGATAATCCTGAGTACATACGAGTATTATGGCATTTTGTGGCATCGCAATAGTGTGTACTAGTGGTAGTGTCTTTAATTTCCAATATTTTTCGTTATGTGACATTAATTTATAAACAAAAAACATAATGTGAACGACATTGCACACATTTTGAAATGACAACACCAGAAATGCCAGATGTGTACTCAGCATAAAGTTAGAACTCTATGTTCCACTAATATTATTGAAGTAACAGAATCGCAAAGAAGAAAAGAGTAAATTAATATATGTATAGAAAATTTATGATAACTTCCAATCGACTAGACCGATTTTCTTCAAGTATAGAATAGAAGATATACGATCACGTCACCTTTCAAAGGAAAAAAAAAAACAATTAACAAAATTGATTCAATAGAATATATATAAAAAGATGTAATAAAACGGCTGGACCGATTTTCTTTAAACATAGCTAAGAACACTCTCGATAAAATCAATTTTCAAACAGAAAAACTAAATCAAAATCGGTCCAACCGTTTGGTATATACGTGGACTCGTACAAAGTATACGTGTTTATAAATACGTAAACTTTTTGTATACATACATATATACACATTTACAAACATTGTCATTGATTTTTTTTATCATTTTAAAACCCCAGATAATCCCACTTTTTTCTCATAGATTGCAGATTTTTTTTCTTTTAATAAGAGAACAAGTAGAAAAGTTTCTTTAGCAACTTGTTAATGTTGGTGTTTAGTTAAAATAATAATACGAGTATTAAAAAGTATATACAGTTTGATGTTTCCAAATAATTTAAATGAATTTCTTACTTTATTCATAAATTTTTTTAAACAGTTAATAAAATATCAGTTACTTCAGAAATGTCATCTAATACTTCATCGTATTTGAAATTATTTTCAATACTTCGATTACAAAATAATCATGAAAAAAAGTATTTACGTACTCTTTTTTTTCACTTTTTGTGACGTTTGTATTTTAAAAAGTAAGTATTGGATAGGAAATCTGAGGCATAATATTAAGGCACTTAATACTTTTTACGTCGTTCAACAATTCGATTCTTAAGGCTTTTGATGAGAGAAAAGCAATTATTTTTTGCTAAGCTCGATATCAGGAATTAGTAAGACATTAAAGAAAACATAAGATGAGACAGCCAGAAAAGATGCGTTTAGCGAACATACAAACAAGCTTACACAAGTATTTATATGTCTACTCTTTGTTAGTGTTATGGGTAATTAAATATTAAAATTTTTATTTCCCAAAATTGTGTTATTTCATACTGATAATATGCTTACATTAATAAGGTTCGAGTATAGGTTTATTTTATGAAGGGTTTTATTTGATGTTCTGGATGAAGTGATTTTTTTCTAATTTTATTAATATTCAGCGTATTGCGTATATATTTTTGATATATTTAAGCAGCGATGCCAACTTAGCTATTTTGGAGCTAGATTTAGCTCTTTTTGATTGCTTCTAACTCGAAATTTTTCCCTTTAGCTCTTTTTTTAAAAAAAGAGCTAACACTGCTATTTTCAATTTTAAAAACGGCACTTTTAGCACTTTTCGCATCTTATAGTAAATTTTCTCGTTTTTACCCTATTGTTTCGTATTTGAGGCATTTACATTTTTCGTAAATATGTTTTGTTGCAAATGCTGATACTTTTTTGAAACTATGAATAATTTGAAAATGTTTGACAAATACTTACTGCCAAAAATATAGGAAAGCTTGGGAATCAAATTCCTCGTTTAAAAAATGGATTATACCAACAAAAGTTCCATGTAAAGCTTTGTGCAAATGTTGCAAATTAATTATAAGAGCGAAATATTTTGATTTAGTTCGCCTTTCGGAGACTCGAAAGCATAAAAAATTTATGGCTCTACTTAACGATATTGTGCTATCCTAGCCAGATATATCAGAAGTTCCAACACAAACGCAAATTGCGCAAGCAAATCTTGCATTATATGTTGCAGTACATACACCGTTTTTAGCAATGGATCTTTTCTTACTATTACTTTTATTAATGTTAAAAAATCTTGAAGTACAAATTGAATAATAAATACATTCATAGATTTAAAACGGAAAAATCTCAAATTTTTAAATTTAACTCTTTTTAGCTCTTTTTGACTACTCGGTTGGCTCGTTTTGTCTCTGAATTGTTGGCATCACTGCGTATCAGTTGGACAGTCAGTCTCTCTTTTTTTCTGATTTTACTACTTGAAATAGAGAATATTTGTGTCATTTTTAAATGTATTCATATAAACATTGAGGTAAATATATGTATGTATGGAGAAATTAGTTTATATACAAAGAAATACATCTTTAATAGACAAGTATTGTAGCAAATCGATCTCAAATAACTCAGTTGCCTTCACTAGCACTTCACCGTCAGTGTTTTCATAAAGTGTATGAAACATTGGAATATTTATGCTTTGGAGAATTTTTACCTTAAGTGTTTCTATATAAGGTTTGGTGGTTGACCGCTTGAAGTTATTGTTGCTAACGTAGGCTGCGTTGTATCGCATTCACATGTAATGATTTTGCACTTAAAAAAGGTCCTCATCACCATCGATCATATCTGTATACAACACATTCCTGAGTTGAGTTGATCCAGATACAATTTCTGTCTACAAATTAAAGAAAAAAGCTTTCTCATCACCTTCTAACAGGTTTGATATTTTGCTAGAATGCATGCTTCTACCGATAGTGACGCGAGAGTCCGAGATATAGTGGTGTTTCAATTAAAAATCTATAATATTAGAATTTACGAATTCACTCTATTGAACTTTTTACAAAGTAGATACATACATACATATGTATTTCATTTTGCCACAAGGTCATGAAATTTCTTTGCTTACAATGTTGAATGACGTGAGGATTTTTTATGCATGCTTCCAATATTTTTTTCTGTAAATTTATTTGATAATCATGCAGATACAGACAGAAAGTAAGATCTGTTTACAGTACATTTTACAATTTATGCATGCTTCAGCATGCTTCTAGTTGAAGTCTGTATTTATTTAGTAAGTTTGTTTGATACCCATTCATACACATTTACATTCTTAAAGATTGGATATTAAAGTCCAATTTGCTTAGTTTATCTATATTTTCTAAAGATGTGATAGCTATAGAAATGAGCAGAGTGAAGATGTATTATAATAAGCCCGCATTCACATTTTTAAATTTTGTGTTCTACAGCTTTCGAAATCGAAAATGTACAACTTTTACTATAAAAAGTGGTAATATGATGTGTTGCTGAATATTGCACTGTGTTATAGTTCATTTTGAACGCTTAAGTTTTCACAATATTTTATACAAACTAACAAGTTTAGAGAATTCCAATACATTAAGTTAATTAAATTACCTAAGTACATTATCTTTTCCTAACATTCCTAATCAATCTTTAAAAAAAAAATCAAGACAAACTTGATTTTTGGTTTTTAATTTTATTTACATTTCATTAATTTTCTACATATTCCAATTACTGTATACTATATTTTGTACCTTTTACTCATTTATTGAGTTAACTTTAATCGCAAACATTTTAATGGTGAGATGAATTTTTCTATTTCATGCTTTAAGTAAGTCTTTGTGACAAACTACAAAGTAGCTTTAAACGAAACAGATCTGTGATATTAAGTTAAGTTGTGTTTAAAAAATGTTATATTTGTTTATATATGTTTTAATGTTGAGTATTGTTATTCAATATGTAAAATATGTATATGTACCTATGTAATTAATTATTCCATGAATTACGATCCCTTGAAAAAGTAGACAAAAAATCTACGAAACGTCGGGAAAAACTGTAAATAAATGGATTTTTATTTGCATTGAAATATTAGGCCCAATTAGCTTAAAAGGAAATCAATATAAAAATATGTATTTATAACTAATAAAATATGCAGTTATCAACCTTTTTTTCAACATTTAATAACATTTAAAACTTTAAAAAATCGGCTTAAATGCTTTCTTAACATGCAGTTTGACATTAAAACTTAAAAAAACATAAAAATCTCAGTTTCAAAGCTTTCTTAACAATTATTTTGAAAAATCACATGGAATACAAAACAAAGTTAATTCGAACTTTTATTTACGTACATGAATGAATAAAAATGTCTTTTTTAATTGTCATGGGTAAATCTTTGACGATCTTTTCTGAAAAAACCTTTATATAATAAAAATGAACGTCCCACGTCAGCAGAAGTTACTGGTGGGCATTTAAATGTTCTTATTTTGTTTGTGGAGTATTGTTTTAAAATTTTCATTGCTAGAACTATAAACTATTAATGCAATTTGTTGCACATTTTTTAAGTCCATATTTTTTTTGTACAGCTATTTCTAATTTATTTTTAATATTTTCACCTATTCTGCCTTTCAGAGCACACATTTTTTTTACCGCATCTTCAATTAATTCAACTTGAGCTGTTAAAGTAACAAAAGCCTCTAATTGGACAACGGTGTGAACAAGAACGCACAAATATCAATTTAGTGCTTAAGTTCTTTTAATTTAAAATTTAATATCACAAAAATGTGATCGTAAATTTTTCTCGTTTTCCTCTTTTTTGTTCTTACATAGTCGTTAAAACTGCAGCTTTTAAATACGAGTACTTTCCAACTAATCACAAAAACCAAAATTTGATTTATAGCATGAAAAAATAAAAAATTTATTAAAAATATACATTTATAATGAAATATGCAAAAATACGTATTTATTTTAAAATATGCAAAAATATGCAAAAATATGCATTAACAAATCGATGCCGTTTTGTCGCAAATTTGTTGATTCGCAAAAATCCTTTCCCTAGTTATCAGTATGCAAGTAGCTGGCCATTTATAACATTTAGATGAATGAAGTTTAAGGTCAGATGAAATACGAAAAATTAAACTTTTATGCAGTCAAATAGTTTTCTCTAACGATCATGGTTTAGTTCAGTATCTTTGCTTATAATTATAATCAAAAATCCACATTTATCCTTCCAACATGCGTTATATTTTTCTCAACTTACTTAAACATTATAATTATATTATGATCACCTCGTATCAAATGTTTGGTGATTTGGTATAAGTTTGACATCAGTAGAATGCATCAACATTCTTATCTCACCTCATGCAGGAAATATGCTCCTCATACGCAGCATCGTTAAATATCATATTGGAATTACTTTTAGCTTTGTTAGGAGAAATAACAGATTTATTATCTATAATTGTGTAATATCCCATTCCTTTAATTGAAGAAATTTATTTCATCAGGTATTTATATTTGGGTTGATATATAGACTTTGAGCATAAATATTTAGATTAGGGTTTGCAAAGCGATTATAATCGTAATCTTAATCGCGATTAATCGCACCTGTTAATCGTAATCGTAATCGAACCCATTAATCGCTCGATTACGATTAACATTTTTTCCCTTTTTTAAACAAAAAATTTATGCGAAATTTTTATGCAGTGCAAATTCAACTCATAAAAAATTTAAATTAAAATTTTTAATATAAAATATGTACAATGTACATAATTATTCGACATATTGTCATAAGTTTATTTTAATTGAAATCTATGACAATATGTCGAAAAATAAATTTCTTAAATGTAAAATTCAAATTTTATTTTTCATTTTGCCTTATAAATACTTTTATTATTAGCTAATGGATTTCTATTTGTATAAAGGTGTAGAAAAATAAAATAGATTCATATCGAATATAAATTATTTGCTGGATTTGTTAAAGTTTCTAGGCCTACTACGCTTATTTTGTGATTTTCAAACATATTATTATTTGTGAATTCTCAAATAGTTTTTAAAAGGCTGTGCATAAGAAAAAAGAAAATTCTACTGATGAATTGACTAAGCACAAATGACGTATACAGACAATTTTATTATATTATGCCAATTTTAATTCAAAAACGTCGTAATATCTCAAAAATTTCATTACAACTGATACAAAAATATTTTTAATTCGGTTGGTACATAAGTACGTAGTCTTGTTCGTATAAAAAACAGTATAAAAAAATACTGTTTTTATATGAACTTGTTCATTAATTATGATAATAAATTCATCAAGTGTGGATACAAAATTAAATAAAACATAAATTAAGAAAATAGAAATGAAATGTACTCCGCAATAGAAAAATTTGCCTATCAAAAGATTGATTTCCCATAATTTATATTGTTTTTGATACTCATAAGTTCTGATTTACGAACTTTGATTTACATACTTTAAAATTTTCTCAAATGGTAAATATAAGTTAATTGAATAATTCATTTAAAACGCCAACTCAAGACAAAACAATTAAATTTCTTTGGATAAACTATATCGACTAATCGATACCGATAATCGCGATTAATCGCATATTTTTTAATCGTAATCACGATTATGAAAATCTGCGATTACTTGCAAACCCTAATGTAGATGTTTTCAAATTTTAGTCCATAAGGACTTTCTAGCAAACCAATCATAACATAGGAGTATTATTTTTTTCCACAATTGGACAGACCAACTCTTCTTGCACGGATAGAATTTGGTAGAAGGGAAGTATGATTTATTTTTGAACTAACTTCGACGATTCATCAATATTTCGTACCAAGGTATTTTTAGGTTGTTTTGACTATGAGTATGGGTCAATATTTATAAAATCCTTTTTATAAATCTGTGGCAAAAAGAAAAAAGTGCTTAAGTCGGGATAAGTTGATTTTGAGTTAATGGTATTTCTGTAATTTGCATATTCAAAAGTACCCCTGGCCAAAATCTTAATATATTTGTCTAATTTTTCAGGACGTTATAGCAAACTTACTTGCGACTTGCACTTTAGATTTCTGATATCATTTGGAATAATAGTTTTATCGACTGCTAAAAGCAATCTGCAGACAAATAATTGAAAAGTTAAGACCCTTTGACGACCAAAGAACGCAAATGCCATTATAAGTAAGATTTTTATATACATACATATGTACATCCAACGAGCAGAGCTCCCAGGTTTTACACTTATATTTATATTTATTCTAGCATTTTCCCGCGACTTTGCTCCCGCTCAGAAAGAAACTGAGTAGGCTTTAAATTGTATTTATGCCAATCTAAAATAGACAAAATACCAACAATGAGAATTGTTCTGGATTTATTCTGTTTATTCCCTGCAGATAATACGGGTAGTCCACACATGCATGTAAGGACTAGTTCAAAGAGGAGTAGGAGTACTCCAAAACTACTCAAAATATATGAAAAAAGTTCGTCGATTTAACATTGCGATGTCCCAGGGTTGGACCATATGGTCCAACTTTCCATTTCATCGGACTAACCCCAAAACTACCGCATATGTATGGAATAGCTATAGACTAAACGAACACTTATCGTGCAGCATTGAATACTTGTATGAAAACGACATTAGCCATGACTGCATTACATGGGACCATGATATAGCTAGTCTGTTTCATCTACATTGGACAAAGTACTCCAATATTATTTGCAGGGTTTTTATATGCATATGTACATATGTATGTATGTATATTTTTTTATTTTTTATTTAACTTCATTCAATATTCAAATGCCATAATTTCTAAAGTCATAGTTTACATTAACATAGAATGTTAACTATAAAATTTGGGTTTTTGTGACTATCTGCCTGTTTCACGATGTCGACAAGAAATTTTCGTTCGCTTATTTATATTGAAAACAAAAACAAATTTTCTTATTTTGTTTTTGTTTTCAATATAAATAAGCGAACGAAAATTTCTTGTCGACATCGTGAAACAGGCAGTATGTTACGAGAATACAAAATTAAGACCGAGTCACAAGAGTAAATATAGAACTCTGTCATAACAAAAGTTGTGACTGACTTAAGCCTTTTTCTGTGAATAGGCATGTTAAACTCTTAAAATATAATTTGTTTTACTAACCGCATTTTGTAACTAAATGCATTTCATAAATATTGAGTCGTACTCATAGTCAAAGCAAGATCAAAATATTATTAGTTTTGAGTATCAGTATGGGTCATTATCTCTTATTATAGAAATAGTAATATAGTATGATTATATGATATCTGAAATCATGTTTTCTGATATCATATCACCATAGTATTTTATTATTTATATGATAATATTTATAAAATGTATTTAGTTACAAAATGGGGTTAGTAAAACAACCTAAATATAGCTTGGTATAAAATTTTGATCATTCATCAATATTTCGTACCATCCTATTTTAAGGTTGCTTTGACTATAAGTATGCACCAATATTTATGAAATACATTTCTCTTAACTGTTATAGAAAAAATTAAATAACATAGCTATACGATATCAGAAAATATTTTCTGATGTCATGTAGCTATATTATTTTATTTTTCCTTTAATAAGAGATAATGGCCCCTACTCATAGTCAAAACAAGGTATATTTTAACAGCCGTATTCATAAAAAAAAGTAGATTGAGGTTTAAAAAGCTTATTAGTTAAAAAACATTTTAAGGCTAAATAAGGGTTTTTAAATATTGGTATTCAAAATCAGTATTTTAACTAAAAATCAATTAACTTGATTTTCTATAAATATCGTGGCAACCCTGTATTCTTTATTTGTCACTTGCATCTTAGTTCTGCACAACAGCGATTATTAATTCACAAAGTACTCGTGTTTATAATTGTTTGTTTATCGGTTTTCAGAGAAATATTGTTTTTATAAAATAAAAAATGTGTTCCAACTTGTATTTAATAAAAAATGAAAGCAGTTCACAACGAATCTTACTAAAAAGTGCTTTTTATATAAATTTTTTATTGCAAATTAAGAAGCACTAGAATAACGAGTTTTATTTTGTTTGTTTTGAGTGTTTACACATCACTAGTTAATTTTCTATAATTATTATTATTTTTGTTAACACATAAAGTTAAAAAATAATGACTGGGAATGGAAAGTGAATCGCTCCTTTTCTTTTAAATATTCTTTTGGAGTCCATTTAATATTTCGGCAATAGTTTCTACAAAATAATTAAATTGTTTTTCTAAACAACACTGACATATACATATGTAACTACATACATACTAGAGTTCGACCGATTAATCGGCTTCGGCCTTCTGCCAAAAATTGGTAATCGGCCAACATTCGGCCTATGGCAAAAATCGTCCGATTAGCCGAAGCCGAATATTTTCCATTCCAAGCTTGAAAAATAACATTATTTTTGGTCGTTGCTCGCCTACAGTTTCTATTGTGTTTAACGTTTTGAAAGGGTTGCTTTGTTTCTTTCTATTTTCTTTTACTTGGACGTTCTTGTGAGTGATCATATGAAAAAGCAATCCAGAAATTGCAAAATAGTTTTATTTTTCTTGTTATGTATCCAATAGATATTAAGCTATTTCAGTGATCTCAAAAAAGCAAACTTTTTTCTTAATTCATATAAAACAAGTATCATTTTTAAAATTTAAAACATTCGGCTTCGGCTTCGGTTTTGGCCGAAGTTTAGGACTTTAGCCGAAGTTCGGCTTCGGCTTCGGCCAAAAAAAACGCCTTCGGTCGATCTCTAATACATACATACACACAAGCAAAGCAAAATACCAACAACAACATCTTAAAATTGGTTTAAACATGGGGGTTGTCAATTTTAAAATTTGCTGATTTACGCAAGGTTTAAAAAACGTTATTTAAGCTAAAAATCTATTTTGAATACAATTTTAGCAAATATTGCTTAAACAACTTATGAAATGCTGTTTAAAAATTTTATGAATACGGCTGTAAGAGTTTAAAACCAGTATTATCATATACTACGTTTATACGCGCACTATTTGCAAATAAAATTATTTTCAAATAAATTAACTCACTGTTTATACGGCATAGCAAAAGTACATAAACTTGGTAGCACTTTTATAGAAAACTTTACTTATGTTGACAAAAAAAATAGTGTAAATGTACAAAATATCAAATAATTATTTGTTTTAATTCTCATTATTAGCTTCTATCAATGATTTTTGTGCAATATTTATCCATTTATGGTTTTTTGTTATCAAACATTTGTAAGCGTGGCAACCTCAAGAATTTTATTTGCAAATAGTGCGTTAATCGTGAATAGTTTTCTAAATTAGTAAGTCGCAATAAAATCAATAATATGGCAACAATTTACAGTTTTATTTGAAAATATGTCGTGCGTATAAACGTAGTAATACATACAAAATACTGATTTTAAACTCTTACAGCCTTATTTATAAAACTTATTAAGGCCTTATAAAGTCTTTTTAAAACAAATTTTCATAACCAGCTAAAAAATAATGTATGGTCCATATATGTTTAATATATGAATAGTAGTATTGAAATGTATGCGCCATGACCATTAAAATTGTCAAATTTGGGTAATTAATGTCGAAATTTTGTAATTTATGGGCTAAATTTTACAAATTATGGTAATTAGTGTCAATGGTGTGCAGTGACGAGGGTTTGCATAACCCTTTTTTTGTTTGTACATAGATAAGGATGCTTTGATGTCGGTGCGTCGATGTGTTTTTGTTTTAATTTTATGGTTTGATATCCGCCCGTCTATGTGCATAGTTATTTATGTAGGCACGCAGGTGCGCTTGTTTGTACGTAGTATGTTTTTTCGTTTGTTAAGCGGTTGCAGTAGCTGTATGATTTTAAATTGTGTGTGCTTGTGTGGATAGAGAAAATGTTGCTTTGGTTTTTTTGTATTATTCTTTTGTTTGTACGTAGTATGGTTTTTCGTTTGTTAAACGGTTGCAGAAGGGTATTTGAGAAAGAAATTATGTATGCTTGTGTGGGGGGGAATCTGAGAATGTTTTTGTTGTTGGTTTTATTTAGTTTGATTTTTCTATTTCCTTAAAGAGTTTGAAGAGATGAATAAAATATGTAATTTATGAGCAATGAACTTACTTGAAGGTTAAAGAAATTGAAGTGTAACATATTTAGGATTGTCAAAGGGAATTAGAGATGTGTGATCATGGGGAGCCAACGTTATGCTCATGCATGTGTATTTACGTATGTTTTTACAAAAACTTGAGCGTTGACAGATGGGTAAGTAGTCGTATATGTATATAAAAAAAGCGAGTGTGTAATGCCGAGTACACATCTGACATTTGTTGTGTTCTAATTATTTTTTAAAATGTGTACAACGCCTTTCACATTATGTTTTTTATAGGGAAGGCAACACCACACAACAAAAAATAAATAAAAAATCGGAAATCAGAAACATTACCACTAGTGCACACTGTGTGCATGCGGCATTACTTTTTTTGTTTGTAGTATTTCGTTTAGGACATGAAAGGGTATTTATAGAAAGTAATTATGTATGCTGATGAGATATCAATGTTCCTGTTTTTGTTGTTGTTTGATTTTTAATTTTTTTATGTTTAAAGAATTTGAAGAAATGAATAAAATATACAATTTATGCGTGTTGTATTTATTCACTCTTTTCACTTATTTTGTAAACAAATTGAAGTTTGTGATATTGAGGATTGTCAAAGATTGGTTGTTATTTTCACTGCTTGCTGACATTTGTCTCTGTCTCTGTCTATTGACTCTTAAATTATGCATATGACTTGATCGTAATTCGTATAAATTGAGAAGTTTTCTAATCTAGCAGCAAGTACAGCATTGTATCTACAAAGAGTCGTGTCAAATCCTCACTAATTTCGCTGTTAATAGTGTGAAACGTTTTATGGTAAACGATCAAAGAAAGTGACTTTTGAATAAAAAATTAATAAATATAATAATATTAAAAATATATATTATATATTATATTAATTAAATAAAATGAATACTTTGGTATATACATGTTATATATGTAACAAGGTATATAAATACCAAAAGTGCTTTTTAGACCATATTCAAAATCATGGTGTGGAGAACCGAGTCGTTATAAGTCGAGACTCAAATCAAGTACTGAATAATCATCAACATACAACCTTCACTTATCCTCAACATCTGCAACATGCTCAACAATATCAGTATCCTTATCAACAATATCCTCATCAAGAACAGCATCAATATCCTTATCAACAATATCCTCATCAAGAACAGCATCAATATCCTTATCAGCAATATCCTCATCAAGAACAACAACAACAACAACAGCTACAATGTCTTCATCAACAACATCAATATCGTCATCAACAATATACTCATCAGCAATATCCTCATCAGCAATATGCTCGCTCATCAGCAATATCCTCATCAAGATCAACAACAACCACAACTACAAATGTATTGGCAGCAAACTGCTACTCCCATGGAATGGTATCCAAATTTGCAGGAACCTCCTACTCCAATGCATTGGTATTCAAATACTGACCAATACCAAACACTACAACATTACCCTCAACAATAACAACAACAACAGCAGCAGCAAGGTTCAAATGATTTTGGAAGTAGATCAACAAATAATAATAATAATATCAACATTGATGGAGAATATTATGAAATTAAGAAAGCATTTAAAAGCAATATTATTTGTTATGGAATAGAAAATAAAAAGGATAATTTTCTCTTTGAAGATTTCATTGTCGAAAATGAATCGACTTTTATAGAGAGGCTTGAATACCATTTGAAGCAAAATACTATATTAAAATTTAATATAGGTATAGTTGCAGAATATTTAAAAATTGTTGGTGAAGAGTTAGAAATAATTACAATAGTACATACAGCAAAAATGAGCTTGTTGACTAGAGCAGATGACGTGAGGGAATTGTTCTGCAAGCAGGTCACAGAAATTCAAAATAAAATGTCGGAGTTCCAGGAGAGAGATTCCGGATGGACTCTTGTTCGCATAGTTCGAGCTGAACTAAATATTAATAAATCTTCTTTAGTAAAAGGAGCTCATTGGATTAGCACACCGGAGAAGCTTGCTAGTCGTGGTGCTTGCATTAACATTCAAAACAGTGACAATTACTGTTTTAAGTGGGCCTTAATTGCGGCAATGAGTACCTCGGTTATCGGTGCTCCGACTCGATGCTCTTCATATAATATTGAAGATATTAGTGCGGATATAATTTCGCTTCAAGATGGAACAATAGTTGATTTTTCAAATTTAAGATTTCCAATGCCAATAAAAAATATTAAGGAATTTGAGGGGCGGAATGATGTTAGTGTGAATGTGTTTGGATATGACGACGAGAGTGATGAACTAATTGGACCATTTTACATAACACAAAATGAGAAGACAAAGCATGTTAACTTATTGCTATTGGAAAACATGGATGGGCATCACTATATCTTTATAAAAGATATTTCAAAGTAAGTAATACATATATTGGAAAGTATTTAAAATTAAATAATAAAATACGGGTGTTTGATGTCTTACAGACTTCTAAAAAGGCAAACAACGACACATTGTGAACGACTTTTGTTTTGCAACAGCTGTCTCCAATATACGCATCATAAAAATATTATGGAGAAACATAAAATGGAGTGTGGCAAAATTGTTACCACAATGCCAAAAGCAGAAGACTCCATACTGCGGTTTAAAAGCCACCATAGAAAAATAGATGTCCCGTTTGTTATATACGCCGATTTTGAGTGTGTTTTGCAACAGATAGACTTTAATGTAAGTACTAAAACTAAATTAAATCAAAGACATTTACCCTGCGCATTCAGCTATTTCATTAAGTGTAAGCATGACAATACATTGGATAAGCTAAGAATTTATACGGGTAAAGACGCTTCTGAAAAATTTGTTACATTTTTGAATCGAGATTGTCAAGATATATATAACAATTATCTCACAAAAACAATTGAAATGGAGAACTTGACAGATGAAGAAAATTTAACATTTTACAGTGCGTTAACTTGTCACATATGTGGACAATACTTAAACAATGATCGTGTGAGAGATCATTGTCATATAAGCGGTAAATATCGAGGTGCAGCGCATAACAGATGCAACCTAAATTATCAAGTACCCAAGTTTATTCCAATTTATTTTCATAACTACTCATCGTATGATTCTCATCTTTTTGTGAAACAATTAAGTAAAGTTGCGACAAATATAAAAGTCCTTCCGTTAAATAAAGAATTATATATATCTCTATCTCAGTTTATTAATATGAGTGATGGTACAGATCTTGAACTTCAGGTTTCTTGATACAATGCGTTTTATGGCCGATAGCTTGGAATCGTTGGCAAATAATCTTAACGTCAACGATTTTCATACTATTAGAGCACAATTTCAAACAAGCCAAAAATTTAATCTCATAAGGAGAAAGGGAATTTTTCCCTATGATTATCTTGATTCTTTTGAAAAACTTAATAAAACGCAACTTCCACCTAGAAAAGATTTCTTTAATAAACTAAATAACAAAGAATGTTCTATTGAAGACTATGCGCATGCGTGTGAAGTTTGTAGAGTTTTTAACTGTAAAACTTTGAAAGATTATATGGAATTGTATTTGAAAACAGATGTGTTTCTCCTAACGGATATTTTTGAAAATTTTAGAAATGTTTGTAAAAATATTTATAGCTTGGATCCCTGTCAATACTATACTGCTCCAGGGCTATCTTGGGATGCTATGCTTAAACATACAAACATAGAATTAGAGCTAATAACCGATATCGACATGTACAATTTCTTTAAAAGAGGGATACGAGGTGGAATTGTCCAATGTAGTAAAAGATACTCCAAGGCAAATAATAAGTATTTAGACACTTTTGATAAAAATAAACCTTCCAAATTTCTTATGTATTTAGACGCAAACAATCTTTACGGTTGGGCCATGTCTGAACATCTTCCTTATGGAGGATTCAGATGGTTAGAAAGCGAAGAACTAAATATTATTAATCCTCAGTTAATAGATGATGATTCAAATGATGGTTATGTATATGAGGTCAGTAGTAGTGAACTGCCACTCCGGCGACAATTAAAATTTTGAAATTTTAAAATTTTAATTACCCAAATTTTAAAATTCTTGGAAATTTGTGAAATTTGATACCCTACGAGGGTGGGTCAATAAGTCCGTCCAACTTTTTGTTTACATAAGGAATTTTTTGTTTACATAAGGGGTTTTGTTTGTTTAATACATACGAGGGTGGATCAATAAGTCCAGTTTTTTATGACCGTGGGAATTTGTATGTGTGTATGTTTGTGGGGTGGATTAAGGGGTTTCATAAGATTAGTATTTCATAAGTATATATGCCGACGGGAAAATCATGAAAATGATTTTTCCTAGTACCAACGGGAAAATCATGAATATGATTTTTCCTAATACTAATGGGGGTGAAATAGTGAAAATTATTTTTCCTAATGTCTACGGCAAAACATGATTATTATTTTTTTCAAATGCCGACGGCAAAACATGATTGTCAATTTTTCCAAATGCCGAAGGGAAAATGATTTTTCATAATTCAGACGGGAAAACATAAAAGTTATTTCTAATGCTAATACAGGAGTTTAAGGCTGGCCGTGATTTGGGTGGGTGGGGTTGTTGTCGTAATACATAACCGAGGGAGTTTATGGATGTGTCTGTCTGTCTGTCCGTCCGTCTGTCTGTTGTGCGAGGCTGTGATTAGCCGGGGGAGCGTGGTGTAGTTGAGGTAGATGGATTCAGTGTATGTGTGTATACCTGTCTGTTGGAATTTGTGTGAGGGTGTGATTGACAGGGGGCGGGGTGTAGTTGAGGTAGATCGACTGCGTGTATGCAGGTGTTGCAAGTCTGTAGGAATTTAAGGCTTATAGTGATTTGGGGTAGGTGAGGGTGTTGTTGTACTAGTAATGTGTCTGTCCGGAGGAATTTAAGCGAGGCTGTTATTGGGAGTGGGTGTGGTGTAGTTGAGGTTGATCAACTGCGTGTATGTATGTCTATATGTTTGTAGGAGCTTAAGGCTGATCGTGATTTGGGAGAGGTGAGGGTGTTGTTGTAATATGTATACGTAGGAATCTGTATGTATGTATGTCTGTGAAAATTTAAGGCTGATCATGATTTAGGGTAGGTGAGGTTGATGTAGTAATATGTCTGCGTGTATGTACATATGTTTGTAGGAGTTTAATGCTATTAGTGATTTGAGGATAGGTGAGGGTGTTGTCGTACGAGTGATATGTATGCGTGGGAATCTGCATGCATGTTCGTAGGAGTTTAAGGCTGATCGTGATTTGTGTTGTTGTCAGTGTTGTTTGTAGGAATGACAGTGAGAATTTTTGTATGTATATCTGTAGGAATTTAAGGTTGGCCGTGTTTTGTAAGGGTGGTGTGTTGTTGAAATAATTTGAATTTTTCTTAGATGAAATCTGGTATATGTGTGTGTGTGTGTGTGCGTATGATTTTCTCACGCTAGTAGTTTTATGTACGTATAAATAAATTGTATTCAATAAAATATTTTCATATATCTGATACATATACATATACATAAATATATTTTCATACTCAAGGTTGGTGGGTATTTTGTCATGCTTAAAATTGTCCAGCTTTAAAGTCTGCCTGCGAGAAATTTTTTTATATTACAGATTTTGTTTATTTAACTACATCCGGCTTCTTTCGCTGAACTTCTTTTCATACGATCATGGGAATTTATAGTTTCTCTGTCCATAATAAAGTCGTTTAGCTTGAGCATGTGCTCTGACTGAATGGTTTGCGTTGTTCATATATTTTTATGATGTAGATATGTAAGTGTGATTGTCAAGATCTAATAAATATTTGAGTATTGATAAGAAATTTGGTATTATGTGTACATACATAAATATCTACAAATTGATTTTATGTATGTATGTATGTATGTCATGTGCGGTCTTTTGTTGTTGTTGTAAATATTCGCCTGGTCTTTTATGTATAGATGTGAAATATCTTCATAGTTTTTTTATTTGAAATTTAAAAACGTTGCTTTAATTTTTATCTGTATTTACTTCAAAGTTTGTGAGGATTTTCTGTTTTAAGTAAAACTGAATTCCTTAAGATACATACTTTAGCCTAATAGTAACTATAATAGAAATATTTCCTATAAAGTTGATGCAGCTTATAGTCATTCGTAGAAATATTTTGATATAAATTTTTTCCAGCCGTAGGCTTTCTTCATCACCTTTTACATTTATTTTAGAACATCTTGCATTGCCTTTTATACATTTATAAACATTTTTAAATGAAACTGATCCAGCAGTCCAGCTTATTTAACGATAGTTTTTTGTTAGCCAGCTTGCTTCTTTTTATATTTTTTTATTGATTATTGAGTTTTCTAATGAAGTTATTATTAATGAAGTTATTATATTTGAAAACAATCGCTACTTCTTTTACAATAAATTTATTTGAATTACTTTTGAAACCTTGTACGTCTATAAAAATTATGTTATTTTCCATATTACTCAATTTATAAGACTTTTCGAACTTGTCCTTTGATGGGTATATATTCTATTATACGATCATGAATAAGAATACAGGAAGCTGATTTCTTTGCTTACTATTTCAAATTAAAATTTTATTCAATTGCCCCGCTATTGAATAAAAGGAGCTTTTATCTTAAACTCTGGTACAGGTAGAAACGCATGAGATTCTTTCATATACTACCTCTGCTGGAATCTTAGATACTATATAGAATTGCATTACGTTTATTTTTTAAATTTTATGTTAGGATTATCATCATATGGATATGAGACTGAACTTAAATGTACTTTTAAATTAGTTAATTCATAATGAACAATCTTATTTTCTTCTTGAATAGCGAACAACAGAAAACGAAGGCGTTTTCTTACAATTTCAGTCTAACCTCTCAACTGGTTCTCTAGTATACAATATGACTTTGTATGTCAACATTTCTGTCTCCTCTTTGTCAGCGTTAGGGATAATTAAATTTTAAACTTTTTATTCTTCAAATTGTGTTACTTCATACTGATAATATGTTTAAGTACATTAATAATGTACGAGTATATGTTTATTTTATGACGGGTCCCTATGGCTTTTATTTGATGTTCTAGATGAAGTGATTTTTTTTTTCTAATTTTATTAAAGTTTAGCGTATTGCGTATATATTTCTAATATATTTAAGTGAGCTTTTTGTACCTGTCAGACAGAGTGTACGTATCAGTTGATCAGTCAGTCTCTCTTTTTATTTTATTAATTTTTTCTTCTAATGTGTCACTACTATTTTTTCAGATTTTACTACTTGAAATAGAAAATATTTATATAATTTTAAGAGTATTAATATATACATACATATAGGTAAATATATGTATGTACGTAAAAATTAGTTCATATACAAAGAAATACATCTTTAATAATCAACTATTCTAGAAAATCGATCTAAGATAACACATTTACCTCCATCATCATTTCACCGTCAGTGTTTTCATAAAGTGTTAGAAACATTGGAATATCTATGTTTAGGAGAATTTTTACTTCAAGTGTTTCTATATAAGATTTGGTGTTTGACCCCTTGACGTTATTGTGGTTAACGTAGGCTGCGTTGTATCACATTCAGATCTAATAATTTCTCACTTAGAAAAGGTCCTCATTACCATCAATCATACCTGTATATAATACATTCATGAGTTGAGTTGATCTAGATACAATTGCTGTCTACAAATTAATGATTAGAAAAAGCTTTCTCATCACATTCTAACAGGTTTAATATTTTGCTAGCATGCATGCTTTAGCATGCTATTCTATCAATAGTGAGGCGAGAGTCCGATATTTAGTGGTGTTTCAATTAAAAATCTATACAATTAGAATTACGAATTCACTCTTTTGAATTTTTAACAAAGTAGATACATATGTATGTATGTATTTCATTTGCCACAAACTCTTAAAATTTCTGTACTTATAAAAGTATGATGTCAGGAATTTTTTAAATCACACATGCCTCGGCATGCTTCCAATATTTTTCTCGGTAAATTTATTTCATACTCATACAGATACAGATATAAAGTAAGATCTGTTTACATTCCATTTTACAATTTATGCATGCTTCAGCATGATTCTAGTTGAAGTCTGTATTTATTTAGTAAGTTTGTTTGATACCCATTCATACACATGTACATTGTTAAAGATTGGATATCAAAATCCAATTTTCTTAGTTTATCTAGAAATAAACAAAGTGAATATCTTTTATAATAACCATATTCACACTTTAAAATTTTGTGTGCTAGAGCTTTCGAAATGGAAAATGTACACCTTTTACTACAAAAAGTGATAATATGATGTGTTGCTGAATATTTTGAACTCTTAAGTTTTCACAATATTTCATACAGACCATCAAGTTTAGAGAATTCTAGTATATTAAGCTATTCATCTTCCCTGAGACCTAAAATTCCTAATCAATCCTTCAAAAAACCAATACAAATTAGATTTATCCTTTTTAATTTTATTTATATTTTCATTGAATTTCAACATTTTGTACCTCTTCAAATTACTGTATACTGTATTTTGCACCTTTTTCTCATTCGTTGAGTTAACTTTAATCGCAAATATTTTAATGATGTGGTGAACTTTTCTATTGTAGGTATTAAGTAAATCTTTGTGTATATCAATCCACTTATATGAACCATTATAGCTAAATTCTTAACACATAATTCCTTTTAATGATCTATTAATTTATTCTACTATTGATGCTTTCATATTATGAAATTTTTAATCCTCTGTTTATACATGAATTTTGCAGTGTTTATTAAAAATTCTTTACCAACATCTATATGTATTTTTTTGTTTTGATACTCATATCATTTCAAAAATATTTTCCATTGCCTTGGTTTTTTTCGAGTGCAGCTTTTATTTTCAACGATACTCACAATATAAATTTTGAGAATGTGTCAGTTACAGTCAGCAAAAAATCAATAATTTCTATTTTCTCTAGAATAGCTACCCAGTTCACCTAAATCAGCTCCATAAAAGATCATCTATTCCATTCATTACATCACTACAATAGACAAACAATTTTATAAATTTATTATGGATTACGTTTACTAAATTTCTTTTTAAGGACATTGAGTTGTTTTACAGTTTTTTGGCGAGTGTTGTGATCTACTTGATACATTTTCAGATATTTATACTAAAATGTAGTTAATTTTCCAATCTATAAATTTTATCGCTCAGCTCTTCAATTTGTTTGTCAAAAGATGATTTAATTTTTAGAATGTCTTTTTCAATTTTATACCTATCTTCTATCGTTAATTTTATTTCACACTCCACTTATTAATTCATCCTTTAGTTTCTCGATTTGAGTTTCCAGAAACAATTTACTGATAACATTGTTCACCGTCAGTGAACATTGTATACATTGGTAGAAATTATATATTTTATTTAGTTTTCAAAATCAAATTTGTCATACTATTTTCACGTTTTATCAATCATTAAAGAAAATAAACCCACTTTTAAGCCCCATATTTGATCATCAACTTGTATTTTATCTTTATTCAGTTTTAGATTTCTATCACCAAATTTCCACTCATTATTGAAGTCTTTATGTGAGTCATAGTTTGTATCTAATTCATTTCATCCTTCCCAGACTAATAAATCAATATAAGCATCTTCGATGTTGGAAGGCCGTGAGTAAAAATCATCTTCTTCTTCTTCATCGTCATAATCATTCTCAGTATTAGCATCATTAAATAAGATGGTATTATCAAATATTGTTCCTTTTGAAAGTTTCTTTAACTTGTCTCTATCTTGAGTGATGGTTTTTCAGACTTTAAACTTGTATTATTTTCAACTTCTGTCTTCATTTTACTTTGTTCTTTCTTGTGTAATCTTTCAATATTTTTAGAACTATTTATGAATTCTTTGAGAGGTTCTGTTATAGGATCAAATATATCTCTTAGTTGTTCACGTGTATCTATTTCACCAGTTTTTATACTACAAAGCTTTTTCTTCAAGACACTTCTTATCAACACCGTTTTAAAATTTTCTCATCCATGTTTAATAATAGCAAATAAGAGGTATCAGCTATTAGATCAGGTATCACCTATTAGATCAGGTATCAGCTATCAGATCAGCTTATCAGGAGCTGCTCTGGTTTTCAGATCATCTTATTAGGAGCTGGTCTGATTTTTAGATCAGCTTATCAGGAGCTGGTCTGGTTTTCAGATCAGCTTATCAGGACCTGATCTGGTTTTCAGATCAGCTTTTCAGGACCTGATCTGGTTTTCAGATCAGCTTTTCAGGACCTGATCTGGTTTTCAGATCAGCTTATCAGGACCTGATCTGGTTTTCAGATCAGCTTATCAGGAGCTGGTCTGGTTTTCAGATCAGCTTATCAGGAGCTGGTCTGGTTTTCAGATCAGCTTATCAGGACCTGATCTGGTTTTAAGATCAGGTTATCAGGTATCAGATCAGGTTATTGGACAGCTGATCTGTAAAACAGATCAGGTTATCAGGAGCTGTTAAGATTGTCACATCAGATTATCTGTTTTAAATTGGGTCATCAGATTACAAGTAGCTGGACATTTATAAAATTTAGATGAATGAAGTTTAAGGCCAGATAAAATGCGAAAAACTATACTGTTATGTAGTCAAATTGTTTTCTATGACGATCATCACTTAATTCAGTATCTTTCCTTATAATCAAAATTCCATATTTTTAATTCCAACACGATTCATATTTTTCTCATATTACTTAAACATTCTAACTACATTATGATTATTTCCTATCAAATATTTGGTGATTCTAGTATAAGTTTGACATTAGTAGAATGCATCAACATTCTTATCTTACCCCATACAAAAATATGCTTCTCACACACAACATGGTTAAATATCGTATTGGTATTACTTCTAGATTTCTTAAAAGAAATAACAGATTCATTATCTGTAAATGTGTAATACCCATGACTTTCATTAATGAAATTAATTTCTACAGGTATTTATATTTAGGTTGTTAGAGAGATTTTGAGTTTAAATGAAGATGTTTTCAAGTTTTAGTACATTAGAACTGTCTAGCCAACCAATCATAATATTATTATTTTTTTATTTATTTTTTATTTATTTTTTTTACCAATTTGACAGACCAACTATTCTTGCACGAATAGAAATTGATAGAAGGGAACTATGATTTATTTTTGAGTTAACGTTTGATGACTCATCAAAATTTCGTGCCATCCTATATTTAGGTTGTTTTACTAACCGCTTTTGTGTAACTAAATACATTTTATAAATATTATCTCTTATTATAAAAAACTAAAATAATACAGCTATTCGATTTCAGAAAATATTTTCTAAAATCGTATAGCTGCATTATTTTATTTTTTATAATAACAGATAATGCTCCATACTCACAATCAAAACAACATAAAAATATCATTTGTTTTGAGTATGAGTATGCGTTAATATTTATGAAATGCATTTCGTTACAAAAAATGTGGTTAGTAAAACAAAGTATATTTTAACAGTTTAAAATCAGTATTTTGTATGACAATACTGGTTTTAAGCTCGTAAAATATACTTTGTTTTGACTATGAGTAGGTACCATTATCTCTTATTATAGGAAAAATAAAATAATATAGCTATATGATAACCGAAAATATTTTCTGATATCATATAGCTATATTATTTTATTTTTTCTATAATAAGTGATAATATTTATGAAATGTATTTCATAAATATTGGTACATACTTATAGTCAAAACAACCTAAAAATAGGATGGTACGAAATATTGATGAATCATCAAAATTTCATACCAAGGTATATTTATGTTGTTTTACTAACCACATTTTGTAACTAAATACATTTTATAAATATTATCTATTACTATAGAAATAATCATACTATTTTTTTTTCTATAATAAGAGATAATGAGCCATACTCATACTCAAAACAAAGGATATTTTGACTCTGAGCCATACTCATACTCAAAACAAAGGATATTTTGACTCTGAGTATGCTTCAATATTTATGAAATGCATTTAGTTACAAAATGGGGTTAGTAAAACAAAGTATATTTTAAGAGTTTAAAACCACCATTTTTATGGTAATACTGGTTTTAAACACTTAAAGCATACTTTGTTTTGACTATGTGCATGCACCAATATTTAAGAAAGGTATTTCATAAATATTGACCCATACTCATAGTCAAAACAACATAAAAATACCTTGGTATGAAATTTTGATGAGTCATCAAACGTTAACTCAAAAATAAATCATAGTTCCCTTCTATCAATTTCTATTCGTGCAAGAATAGTTGGTCTGTCAAATTGGTAAAAAATCATAAATAAAAAATAAATAAAAAAATAATAATATTATGATTGGTTGGCTAGACAGTTCTAATGTACTAAAACTTGAAAACATCTTCATATTTAAACTCAAAATCTCTCTAACAACCTAAATATAAATACCTGTAGAAATTAATTTCATTAATGAAAGTCATGGGTATTACACATTTACAGATAATGAATCTGTTATTTCTTTTAAGAAATCTAGAAGTAATACCAATACGATATTTAACCATGTTGTGTGTGAGAAGCATATTTTTGTATGGGGTAAGATAAGAATGTTGATGCATTCTACTAATGTCAAACTTATACTAGAATCACCAAATATTTGATAGGAAATAATCATAATGTAGTTAGAATGTTTAAGTAATATGAGAAAAATATGAATCGTGTTGGAATTAAAAATATGGAATTTTGATTATAAGGAAAGATACTGAATTAAGTGATGATCGTCATAGAAAACAATTTGACTACATAACAGTATAGTTTTTCGCATTTTATCTGGCCTTAAACTTCATTCATCTAAATTTTATAAATGTCCAGCTACTTGTAATCTGATGACCCAATTTAAAACAGATAATCTGATGTGACAATCTTAACAGCTCCTGATAACCTGATCTGTTTTACAGATCAGCTGTCCGATAACCTGATCTGATACCTGATAACCTGATCTTAAAACCAGATCAGGTCCTGATAAGCTGATCTGAAAACCAGACCAGCTCCTGATAAGCTGATCTGAAAACCAGACCAGCTCCTGATAAGCTGATCTGAAAACCAGATCAGGTCCTGATAAGCTGATCTGAAAACCAGATCAGGTCCTGAAAAGCTGATCTGAAAACCAGATCAGGTCCTGAAAAGCTGATCTGAAAACCAGATCAGGTCCTGATAAGCTGATCTGAAAACCAGACCAGCTCCTGATAAGCTGATCTAAAAATCAGACCAGCTCCTAATAAGATGATCTGAAAACCAGAGCAGCTCCTGATAAGCTGATCTGATAGCTGATACCTGATCTAATAGGTGATACCTGATCTAATAGCTGATACCTCTTATTTGCTATTATTAAACATGGATGAGAAAATTTTAAAACGGTGTTGATAAGAAGTGTCTTGAAGAAAAAGCTTTGTAGTATAAAAACTGGTGAAATAGATACACGTGAACAACTAAGAGATATATTTGATCCTATAACAGAACCTCTCAAAGAATTCATAAATAGTTCTAAAAATATTGAAAGATTACACAAGAAAGAACAAAGTAAAATGAAGACAGAAGTTGAAAATAATACAAGTTTAAAGTCTGAAAAACCATCACTCAAGATAGAGACAAGTTAAAGAAACTTTCAAAAGGAACAATATTTGATAATACCATCTTATTTAATGATGCTAATACTGAGAATGATTATGACGATGAAGAAGAAGAAGATGATTTTTACTCACGGCCTTCCAACATCGAAGATGCTTATATTGACTTATTAGTCTGGGAAGGATGAAATGAATTAGATACAAACTATGACTCACATAAAGACTTCAATAATGAGTGGAAATTTGGTGATAGAAATCTAAAACTGAATAAAGATAAAATACAAGTTGATGATCAAATATGGGGCTTAAAAGTGGGTTTATTTTCTTTAATGATTGATAAAACGTGAAAATAGTATGACAAATTTGATTTTGAAAACTAAATAAAATATATAATTTCTACCAATGTATACAATGTTCACTGACGGTGAACAATGTTATCAGTAAATTGTTTCTGGAAACTCAAATCGAGAAACTAAAGGATGAATTAATAAGTGGAGTGTGAAATAAAATTAACGATAGAAGATAGGTATAAAATTGAAAAAGACATTCTAAAAATTAAATCATCTTTTGACAAACAAATTGAAGAGCTGAGCGATAAAATTTATAGATTGGAAAATTAACTACATTTTAGTATAAATATCTGAAAATGTATCAAGTAGATCACAACACTCGCCAAAAAACTGTAAAACAACTCAATGTCCTTAAAAAGAAATTTAGTAAACGTAATCCATAATAAATTTATAAAATTGTTTGTCTATTGTAGTGATGTAATGAATGGAATAGATGATCTTTTATGGAGCTGATTTAGGTGAACTGGGTAGCTATTCTAGAGAAAATAGAAATTATTGATTTTTTGCTGACTGTAACTGACACATTCTCAAAATTTATATTGTGAGTATCGTTGAAAATAAAAGCTGCACTCGAAAAAAACCAAGGCAATGGAAAATATTTTTGAAATGATATGAGTATCAAAACAAAAAAATACATATAGATGTTGGTAAAGAATTTTTAATAAACACTGCAAAATTCATGTATAAACAGAGGATTAAAAATTTCATAATATGAAAGCATCAATAGTAGAATAAATTAATAGATCATTAAAAGGAATTATGTGTTAAGAATTTAGCTATAATGGTTCATATAAGTGGATTGATATACACAAAGATTTACTTAATACCTACAATAGAAAAGTTCACCACATCATTAAAATATTTGCGATTAAAGTTAACTCAACGAATGAGAAAAAGGTGCAAAATACAGTATACAGTAATTTGAAGAGGTACAAAATGTTGAAATTCAATGAAAATATAAATAAAATTAAAAAGGATAAATCTAATTTGTATTGGTTTTTTGAAGGATTGATTAGGAATTTTAGGTCTCAGGGAAGATAAATAGCTTAATATACTAGAATTCTCTAAACTTGATGGTCTGTATGAAATATTGTGAAAACTTAAGAGTTCAAAATATTCAGCAACACATCATATTATCACTTTTTGTAGTAAAAGGTGTACATTTTCCATTTCGAAAGCTCTAGCACACAAAATTTTAAAGTGTGAATATGGTTATTATAAAAGATATTCACTTTGTTTATTTCTAGATAAACTAAGAAAATTGGATTTTGATATCCAATCTTTAACAATGTACATGTGTATGAATGGGTATCAAACAAACTTACTAAATAAATACAGACTTCAACTAGAATCATGCTGAAGCATGCATAAATTGTAAAATGGAATGTAAACAGATCTTACTTTATATCTGTATCTGTATGAGTATGAAATAAATTTACCGAGAAAAATATTGGAAGCATGCCGAGGCATGTGTGATTTAAAAAATTCCTGACATCATACTTTTATAAGTACAGAAATTTTAAGAGTTTGTGGCAAATGAAATACATACATACATATGTATCTACTTTGTTAAAAATTCAAAAGAGTGAATTCGTAATTCTAATTGTATAGATTTTTAATTGAAACACCACTAAATATCGGACTCTCGCCTCACTATTGATAGAATAGCATGCTAAAGCATGCATGCTAGCAAAATATTAAACCTGTTAGAATGTGATGAGAAAGCTTTTTCTAATCATTAATTTGTAGACAGCAATTGTATCTAGATCAACTCAACTCATGAATGTATTATATACAGGTATGATTGATGGTAATGAGGACCTTTTCTAAGTGAGAAATTATTAGATCTGAATGTGATACAACGCAGCCTACGTTAACCACAATAACGTCAAGGGGTCAAACACCAAATCTTATATAGAAACACTTGAAGTAAAAATTCTCCTAAACATAGATATTCCAATGTTTCTAACACTTTATGAAAATGTGTTATCTTAGATCGATTTTCTAGAATAGTTGATTATTAAAGATGTATTTCTTTGTATATGAACTAATTTTTACGTACATACATATATTTACCTATATGTATGTATATATTAATACTCTTAAAATTATATAAATATTTTCTATTTCAAGTAGTAAAATCTGAAAAAATAGTAGTGACACATTAGAAGAAAAAATTAATAAAATAAAAAGAGAGACTGACTGATCAACTGATACGTACACTCTGTCTGACAGGTACAAAAAGCTCACTTAAATATATTAGAAATATATACGCAATACGCTAAACTTTAATAAAATTAGAAAAAAAAAAAATCACTTCATCTAGAACATCAAATAAAAGCCATAGGGACCCGTCATAAAATAAACATATACTCGTACATTATTAATGTACTTAAACATATTATCAGTATGAAGTAACACAATTTGAAGAATAAAAAGTTTAAAATTTAATTATCCCTAACGCTGACAAAGAGGAGACAGAAATGTTGACATACAAAGTCATATTGTATACTAGAGAACCAGTTGAGAGGTTAGACTGAAATTGTAAGAAAACGCCTTCGTTTTCTGTTGTTCGCTATTCAAGAAGAAAATAAGATTGTTCATTATGAATTAACTAATTTAAAAGTACATTTAAGTTCAGTCTCATATCCATATGATGATAATCCTAACATAAAATTTAAAAAATAAACGTAATGCAATTCTATATAGTTATTATATGTATCTAAGATTCCAGCAAAGGTAGTATATGAAAGAATCTCATGCGTTTCTACCTGTACCAGAGTTTAAGATAAAAGCTCCTTTTATTCAATAGCGGGGCAATTGAATAAAATTTTAATTTGAAATAGTAAGCAAAGAAATCAGCTTCCTGTATTCTTATTCATGATCGTATAATAGAATATATACCCATCAAAGGACAAGTTCGAAAAGTCTTATAAATTGAGTAATATGGAAAATAACATAATTTTTATAGACGTACAAGGTTTCAAAAGTAATTCAAATAAATTTATTGTAAAAGAAGTAGCGATTGTTTTCAAATATAATAACTTCATTAATAATAACTTCATTAGAAAACTCAATAATCAATAAAAAAATATAAAAAGAAGCAAGCTGGCTAACAAAAAACTATCGTTAAATAAGCTGGACTGCTGGATCAGTTTCATTTAAAAATGTTTATAAATGTATAAAAGGCAATGCAAGATGTTCTAAAATAAATGTAAAAGGTGATGAAAAAAGCCTACGGCTGGAAAAAATTTATATCAAAATATTTCTACGAATGACTATAAGCTGCATCAACTTTATAGGAAATATTTCTATTATAGTTACTATTAGGCTAAAGTATGTATCTTAAGGAATTCAGTTTTACTTAAAACAGAAAATCCTCACAAACTTTGAAGTAAATACAGATAAAAATTAAAGCAACGTTTTTAAATTTCAAATAAAAAAACTATGAAGATATTTCACATCTATACATAAAAGACCAGGCGAATATTTACAACAACAACAAAAGACCGCACATGACATACATACATACATACATAAAATCAATTTGTAGATATTTATGTATGTACACATAATACCAAGTTTCTTATCAATACTCAAATATTTATTAGATCTTGACAATCACACTTACATATCTACATCATAAAAATATATGAACAACGCAAACCATTCAGTCAGAGCACATGCTCAAGCTAAACGACTTTATTATGGACAGAGAAACTATAAATTCCCATGATCGTATGAAAAGAAGTTCAGCGAAAGAAGCCGGATGTAGTTAAATAAACAAAATCTGTAATATAAACAAATTTCTCGCAGGCAGACTTTAAAGCTGGACAATTTTAAGCATGACAAAATACCCACCAACCTTGAGTATGAAAATATATTTATGTATATGTATATGTATCAGATATATGAAAATATTTTATTGAATACAATTTATTTATACGTACATAAAACTACTAGCGTGAGAAAATCATACGCACACACACACACACACACATATACCAGATTTCATCTAAGAAAAATTCAAATTATTTCAACAACACACCACCCTTACAAAACACGGCCAACCTTAAATTCCTACAGATATACATACAAAAATTCTCACTGTCATTCCTACAAACAACACTGACAACAACACAAATCACGATCAGCCTTAAACTCCTACGAACATGCATGCAGATTCCCACGCATACATATCACTCGTACGACAACACCCTCACCTATCCTCAAATCACTAATAGCATTAAACTCCTACAAACATATGTACATACACGCAGACATATTACTACATCAACCTCACCTACCCTAAATCATGATCAGCCTTAAATTTTCACAGACATACATACATACAGATTCCTACGTATACATATTACAACAACACCCTCACCTCTCCCAAATCACGATCAGCCTTAAGCTCCTACAAACATATAGACATACATACACGCAGTTGATCAACCTCAACTACACCACACCCACTCCCAATAACAGCCTCGCTTAAATTCCTCCGGACAGACACATCCACAAATTCCCATGGATACATGTTACTCGTACAACAACACCCTCACCTACCCCAAATCACTATAAGCCTTAAATTCCTACAGACTTGCAACACCTGCATACACGCAGTCGATCTACCTCAACTACACCCCGCCCCCTGTCAATCACACCCTCACACAAATTCCAACAGACAGGTATACACACATACACTGAATCCATCTACCTCAACTACACCACGCTCCCCCGGCTAATCACAGCCTCGCACAACAGACAGACGGACGGACAGACCACAGATATAATCAGATATGGCAGCACTGACCTATGTCAAAGCCCCATATCAGATTTTAGTTAACCCCATATTTCGAAGAGTTAAACTCTAGGTGGCATCCTGAAAAACAATGTGATAGAAGAAAAAACTATACATTACCAAGCATTTTGAAAAAAAATGTAAACAAACAAAATACAATAAAAATTTTGTCAATAAGAAAAATTTTGTTTTTATTAAAAAATTAAAACATGTACAATAAATTTTAATTTTCAATTAATTTTTTCTGTTTAAAATGTTGGCTGAACATCGAAATGGTAAGTACAAGCTGGAAAACAAGAAATTTATGTTTTAAATAAGTTTATTTAGTACATATAAAATGTTTATTAACTTACAGGCACAAACGGATTTACATAAAATTGCTCCCAAATGTGTTTTTGGCAATTATTCCGCCAGCCACAATTTTCACGAAGGTAGGAATTTCGGAATACATAAAAACAAGACGCATTAAAAAATACCTATTTGTGTACATTTTGGATACATACCTTGCAACAGGAGGGTGGTAAGCAAAACTACATAGATGTATCGGTGTCTAATGGAGATTTTGTTACCGCAAAAGCATCCAAAACGGCTGTAGGTATTTCAAAAAACCTGAAAGTGTAAAAGTGTAACATTATAACACTGATTTATTAATTTCTTTAGATATTTCTTTGTATACCGTATGGGCAAAAAGTGGCAAACCAATTTGTAGCCCTCTTCATATGGAGAATCATCGCATGTGTCATGGATTTCCTGAAAAAATATATATATCACATACTTAGTCATTTTAAATATATATGTAAATAAATAAAATCTTATAATATACTCAATTTATTGTGCAGTTTCTTATTTTTTTTATGTCTGCCGGCCAGACAATCGTGTTTATGTGTAACATGCATGTATATACATACGAATGTGTCTGCCCTGCAGACAATTATGTTGACATGTTTTTGCAAACACTGTTTAAGGGTGGGTTTTCTTTATTTCCATACAGACAAATATGAGCACTTATAAATTTCAAATATAATAAAATTTGTCTGTATGCTAAAAGAAAACCTAACCACAAACAGCATTTGATAAAAACACAAATCACCAGTGCAAACCACACAATTCGGGGTCTGCCGGCCACACCTTTATTGAGCGACAATACTGCTTGTTAAAAATATGTTCCAAACAGTATCTGACACTCATTGAATAAATCTTTGGCCACACTTAAAATTTCAAAAACTAACCTTTCGGTGTTCTTCGGAAACCGGTGCAGCCTCTCCACATCTGGGCAACCCTTCATGCACTTGCGACTCCTGCAATAAGTAATTGGAATTATTGTTTGTTAAATAAAATCTATAAAATCAGTACTTACATGTTTCTTTTCTTCAAATTTTGTCTTGGCACAGGATCTGCAAAAAAAATTTTATAATTATAAAAACTAAAAGAAAACTAAACACAATGACTTACCTCTTTGATAAATTGAAACACAATGGCTGCTGCCATTAAACTTGCATTGGAATGCAGGATTGCATTCATGAAAAGGCGCCAATTTATGCATTTTTTCCAAAAATTTGCGCCTTTTCATAATTTTTGTGGAAAAACTTCAATTGAAAATAAAATAATTTCAATTGACGTTTAACCTGTTGAAATGACAAAGAAAGACATATGCAAAACAATATCATTCTGTCCTTTAATTAATTAACCCCATGTTAAATGCTATTGCCACTTGGGATGCCAATCGTCAATTTTTCGGAAAAATTACGTGGCAGTGTTTTCCCGTGTCCAATCTGCCTAACCTGTGGGACAGACAGACAGACACATCCATAAACTCCCTCGGTTATGTATTACGACAACAACCCCACCCACCCAAATCACGGCCAGCCTTAAACTCCTGTATTAGCATTAGAAATAACTTTTATGTTTTCCCGTCTGAATTATGAAAAATCATTTTCCCTTCGGCATTTGGAAAAATTGACAATCATGTTTTGCCGTCGGCATTTGAAAAAAATAATAATCATGTTTTGCCGTAGACATTAGGAAAAATAATTTTCACTATTTCACCCCCATTAGTATTAGGAAAAATCATATTCATGATTTTCCCGTTGGTACTAGGAAAAATAATTTTCATGATTTTCCCGTCGGCATATATACTTATGAAATACTAATCTTATGAAACCCCTTAATCCACCCCACAAACATACACACATACAAATTCCCACGGTCATAAAAAACTGGACTTATTGATCCACCCTCGTATGTATTAAACAAACAAAACCCCTTATGTAAACAAAAAATTCCTTATGTAAACAAAAAGTTGGACGGACTTATTGACCCACCCTCGAAGGGTATCAAATTTCACAAATTTCCAAGAATTTTAAAATTTGGGTAATTAAAATTTCAAAATTTTAATTGTCGCCGGAGTGGCAGTTCACTACTAGTGAGGTCGACTTAGAATACCCTTCTTATTTACATAATATGCATAACGATCTTCCTTTCTGCGCCGAAAACAAGGAAATTGGAACATCAAAATGTAAAAAACTAATAACTGATTTTTCGCCAAAACGTTCTTATATCATTCACTACAGAGTACTTAAACAATGTCTAGAAAATGGTTTGATTTTGAAAAAAATACATAGAGTTCTAACTTTTAAGCAGTCATCATGGTTGAAAGATTATATAGACCTTAATACTAAATATAGAGCAGAAGCTAGAAATAACTTTGAAAAAAAATTTTTCAAGTTGCTCAACAACGCAGTATATGGGAAAACCATGGAGAATGTGGATAAAAGGAAAGATGTGAGGATTGTTACCAGTTGGACTACATTAAACCGAAACCGTTTGGGTGCTCAAAATTGGATAGCTAAATCAAATTTTCATAGCTTAGCAATATTTTCAGAAGATATGGTAGCGATTCAAATGAATCGAGTTAAGACATGTTATAATAAGCCCATATATTTAGGATTTTGTGTGCTGGAACTTTCTAAATGGAAGATGTATAATTTTCATTATAGTTACATGCAACCTAAGTTCAAGACAAAATTGAAATTAAATTACATGGACACAGACTCATTCATATACACGATACAAACTGAAGACTTTTACGCAGACATTAAAAATGATGTAGAACATGAATTTGACACTTCTGACTATCCAGAAACAAATGATTACGGGATTCCTCTTGTAAACAAAAAAGTTCTGGGTATGATGAAAGATGAGAATTGTGGGAAGATTATGGAAGAATTCGTGGGACTACGGTCTAAAATGTACTCCTTTACTGTACAAAATGGAAATGAAATTAAAAAATCGAAAGGAGTAAAAATATGTATACAAATTAATGTTTGTGTAATTTATTTCGACAATTATAATTATTTAGTTTTAAGCCAAAATTTTTTGTGTCTATTGTAAATTATTTTTTATTTATGAAATATTGTCTAGTTATTAAGATAACAAAAAGAAAAAATATAACATTTCCTATGTTATGTTTCTCTACATAATTTGTATTCCCAAATTGTATGTATTATTTGCAAGATTAGTCTTTAAATAAAACACAGTAATATGAAAATAAAAAAATAAAAAAAAGCATTAAAAACAATTATTTTTGTGTACAGTTTTTATTTATTTATTATCCATCCTTAAATATAATTTATGAATTTTCACATCTGTTAAAATCTTCTGCTGCATTTTTTCCCCAATCTCATAACAAAGTCGTGTCAGTTCAATCTTTACATCCCTTTCGTGGATTTCTCGTATTTCATTGATTTGAAGTTTTGTTTTGTTTAAAGCGGAGCAGTTTGGTATATAATATTCATGATAGAAATGAAGGATTTGTTTTCTCAGAATGTTGTTCCAACATAAAATTGATGTAAAAAATACTCGAATTTGAGTTAGTGATCTCCAAGTGTCAGAATCGATTTTGATTTTAAAGTTTCCTTGTATGATAACTAAAAAGAAAACACCTCTTTTATATTGAAACTTATATTCAACATCTCTCTCACTTTCATTATCAATTATATTTATAGAATTTAAAAAATCTCGGCGATTAAGCATATCATGAATATACTCTTTATAGCACATGAGATGTAACCACTCTTCTCGATCCAGTCCAATGTATTGCTTATTTTTATAATTCAACCATATCATTGGCTTAAAACCAAAAGCTGTAGAAAATCCACATGTAATCTTCAATTTCCAATTGAGCAAGTATTCAAACCCAAAAACCAAATCATATATTTGAGGTTTTCGTTCTTGATTGTTGTGAAATATATTCTTTAAAGTACGTTTATCCATCCTCAATGAAAATAACATTTAAACTAATAGCTTTTTCGGTCTATTAATCTCTATATATACAGAAATATGTATATTAAAATAAATAAGAAATCAAAAGCATACACACACATAAATATATATTTTATATTTATTAACTGATTTTTTTACATAAATTTTTATAGGTATCTATAATTTTAAAAATTATTTTTTTCCTAATGTGAAACATGGTACACCGACATGTGTCTGGGCCTTCTTCACATCCTTCACTATACCAGGGGCAGCTGGCAAAATGTCCATTCTCGTCGGAGTCCTCCTGCTCCACAACTCCATACTCCTCATTTTCAGTGAGCATGGATACGAAAAAATTTATGCTCTCCTTATGCTCATATAGTAATGAGTCCTCAAAGGAATGGAGGAATTCAAATAACCGCTCACATACTTGGTTCATTTTTTTAATTTTTATTTTTAATTTTCTTTTTTTAAAGAATACTTTTTTCTTGAATGCTATTTTTATATTAATACTCTTGAAAGGTTTACATTCTTATTTATAGTAAAAAATATTCTTGTGAAATTAAAATTTTACAAAAAATTGTGAGTTCTTTTGATTTTTTTTTTGTTTCAGTTACACTTTAGCACATTAATATAACTATCTCTCTAATCTTTTGTTTTGAAATTTTTTGTTTCAGTTACACTTTAGCACATAAATATCTCTCTCTCTCTGACCTTTTGTTTTGAAATTTTTTTGTTTTCAGTTACGCCTTAGAACGTCAAAATATGTAACTATCTCTTTCACTACAATTCTATCAGGGGCAAAACAAAAAATTTACGTAAAACATGATTACAATATGAGAAAAAGAGATGGCTACGATACTGATCTTTTCTTTTAAGAACTATTTTTTAACTATTTAAAGATTGGTAGATATATTTAATACATCAGTTTACAAAAGCAGATTGAGCTATCTGTCAGAGAAGAAAAAACATACATATAAAAATTAAATTTAATTAATTAATATTGTGATAATGAATCCTCCAGATTTGATTACGAAATTTAATACATTGAATAAAAAAAATTTAATTCATATAAAAGAGCTCCAGGACTCAACTAAGTATGCAGTTAAAAACGCTAAGCGTGTGACGAGTAAATACGGCACCACAATTCAAATTGAACTAGAAAACAACATAATGTTTTTACCAAATCGGTCCAACACGCTATCGGATGATGACATAATAGAACTGGCATCCGGGATATATTGTATATGTAAGCAAGGAGACAGTGGCTTAAAATTGGATACTGCTGCTGAAATAAATATCTTTTTAACAAATGCTCAATACCCACAGTGGGAATAATATGTAGAAACTATTATTTTATAAACATTTTTATTAATAAAACAGAAAAAATTTAAAAAATTTTTCGTGTGTTGTATTTATTTATTTTTTAAACTTATTTTGTAAAGAAATTGAAGACATAAATGTCCACATTTAAATGAATTATAATCTTGATATTGATTGTAATTATATTTTATATTTTTGCCTAGATATTTAACTAGTTCTAATGGAGGTTGTAAATTTCCAAAACTGTCGTAATATTCTTTATGTTCATTGTTTTTATAATATGCTACCCAATGGGTTCCAGGTCCTCTTGATAAATCCAAATTAATGATTCAGCATTCTCTTTTTCTCGATTGTTTTGGTAGTGTATCCAACATGAAAACTCCTCTAAAGTATGGAATGTTTGTTGAAAAGTTTCTCAGATCAACATCAGATAGGGGTTTATTGGGCAGCTTTACGAAAAATTTGGTTTTGGTTTTTGTTTTTCTTGACAAACCAATCCATATCCTTTCTTATATGGTTTAAGGTAAGAACCTTTTCCCATTGCTACTGCTTCCATTGTTTTATTATGTCTAGTTGCTTCATCAAGTTGTTGTTTGGCATTCTTTGCAGCATTTATTGCTTTTGCTATAGCTGCTCCGCCACTAGAAAGACTACCAATTGCACTCAGAGCAGTAAGAATAGGTACTAAAGGTAAGAAGCCACCAATTTTTGGAACATTAATTACGCGTGGTATTACAACTTGCGATTTCTTCCCCCTTAACGATTTGTTGATAACCTTTCGTGCAATCCTAATGGCAGAGTTAATGTCTTGAGGTTTTTCCTTCTTCAGTATTTTTGTTGCAGTTTTAATTGATGAAGTGAACAGATTTTTTCCATTTTGTTCACGTTTTTTTCCAACCTTCTTCTTCAATCCCATACCAAATTTTCTTTTGACTTCCATTGCGTTAGTAACCATATATGCAAACGATTTTTCTGCAAGACTACTATCTTTTGAAATAACTCGTTCCCAAGCTTTATTTTCAAGAATTTTATCAGCTTGATGTCTACTATTTAAATCATTTGTTTTGGAATAAGCAATGTCGTGATTTTTACATGCAGCGTCTAATAAATTAATTCCTTTGTCACCGCGATCTAAACGTTTTTGTAATTTTGTTCCGGGTCCACAAAACTGATATCCAGGAAGGTGTAATTCAACAGGCAGAGATTTTATTACTCTATTCACTAAACCTTTTCCAACGGCTGGTTTTTTATAACTAAACGTTTTGTTATAACGTATAAGCATCTTATTTTATTTTTTCTTCTATAATAAAAGTAATATTTATGAAATGCAATTAGTTATAAGAATGCAATTAGTAAAACAACATAAAAATATTGTGATTCGCAATATTGATGCTTCAACGAACATCAGATCTAAAATAAAACATAGCTCTCTCTTACCAAATTCTATTCGTGCTCTAATAGTTGGACCATCAAATTGTGGAAAGACTAATGTTATGATTAGCTTGCTAGAAAGTCCTAATGGACTCAAGTTTGAAAACATCTATTTATACTCAAAATCCCTTTATCAACCAAAATATGAATACTTAAAGCGATTAATTTCACCAATTAAAGGGATGGGATATTACACATTTACAGATAATGAAAAAGTTATTCCTCCTGACGAAGCGAAAACTAATTCTATTATGATCTTTGATGATGTTGCATGCGAGAAGCAAAATAATATACGAACATATTTTTGCATGGGGCGACATAAGGATGTTGATTCATTCTACTTGTGCCAAACTTATACGAGAATCCCCAAGCACTTAATAAGAGACAATGCAAATGTGATTATAATGTTTAAACAAGATGAGACAATCATGAAGCACGTTTATAGTGATCATGTTGCCAGCGATATGAGTTATGAAAAGTTTCATGAAATTTGTCGAGAGTGTTGGAAGGATAAATATGGATTTTTGATGATAAGCAAAGATAATGACTTAAATAATGGTCGCTATAGAAAGCAATTCGACTATTTTATAACGATATAAATTACTCTACATAAAAGTAAAACATTAGTACTAAATTTGGCCTTGCACATAGTACATCTACTTATTTCCTAAAGTATTTACCGTACCTGATCTGAAAGCTGATTTATTACCTGATCTAATAGCTGATACCTGATCTGATACCCGATACCTGATCTGATAGCTGATCTAATACCTGATCTGATAAGTGATACCTGATCGGATAGCTGATCTGATACCTGATCTGATAGCTAATATAATACCTGATCTGTTAGCTGATACCTGATCTAATAACTGATACCTGATCTAATAGCTGATACCTGATCTAATAGCTGATACCTGATCTGGTGTCTAATAGTTGAAAATGGATGAAAAAGTTTTAAAAGAGCTAATAAAGACAAGAAATGTTTTAAAAGAAAAATTTCGTAGTATAAAAGTTGATGAAGCAGATAAACATGAGCAATTCAAAGATACATTTAAACCAATAATAGAACCATTAACAGAATTTGTGAACAGTTCTAAAAACAATAAAAAAAGTATTAAATCAGAAAGAGATGAATTTAAAACGAAAGTTTATAAAAATTCAAATTTTCCATTCAACGAACAATCAGTTAAGTTATAGACAAGTACTCCAAAGAAACTTGTTGAAGAAACGTTATGCAATAAAAATATCTCACTTCGTAATCGAAACGCAAACAAGGTTGATAATGTTGATACTGATGATGATGATGATGACAATGATGATTTTTACTCTCAATCGGAAACTCTAGACAATTCAGATAATAATAAGAGTTATACTGACCTAGCACTCTTGGAAAGCAGAAACGAATTAGATACTCTATACGGTCCACATAAAGATTTTAATAATGAATGGAAGTTTGGCAATAGTAGTATTAAACTTACTGAAGATAAAATAGTGATTGGAAATCAAATATGGGCTTTTACACCAGGTTTATTTTCTTTACTGTTTCACAAAACACCAAAATATTATGATAAACATGAATTAGATATATATAAGAAAATTTTAGTGAGCACAAATGCATACAAAAGAGATTATAGACCTGATGGACAAATCAAAGGAACGAGAGCATATAAATATAAGCATATTATCAGTAAATTGTTTAAGAAAGAAAGTGAAAAAAACTCATCAACTTCGTCATCACTACATGCAATAAAAAGCCCTTACAAGGGTAAGGGTTTGATGAATCTAAACCCATACAAAGCTAACTATATATACTGGGATGATCCTAATGAGTTAGTAGATTGCCTAAGGCTATTGCTAGCATCACAAGCTGCAGGTCATACTAATCACAATAACGAAATTGTCTCAATTATCGAAGAATTATATGAAGCAAAAATTATAGAATAATATTTATCTACATAAATCATGTCCATCGATAAGTTTGGGCACTATATTAATGATACAAGTGGTACAGTTTTTGTGAAAAATGTTCCTAAGCAGCTGGGCTTCGTTATGGATACAACTAATAACATTGACGTTCAAAACAAAAGAATCAAAAATGTGGGAAAAGCTTTGGAGGAAAACGACGTTCTTAATAAATTGTTTCTGCAAAGTCAAATTGAAGAGGTACGAGAGGAAATCAACATAAGTTTAAGTCAGAAACTCAACGAAATTCAGGAAACAATCTCAAGTATGAAATTATTCTTTGAAAAAGAAATTAAAAAGATAAATGAGTTAATTTATGGGTATGTAAGAAATATGATGGTCGACAGTATTTAAATGAACTCACACTGAACTCAACTTATTCCATCAAATTCTAAATACGTTAAATAATGACTTCAAAAAGAAATTTAATAAATGAACTACATAAGCAAGCACGAAAACATTTTCCACGTCGAAGAGTTGTTATGAAAGGAATAGATGATCTTTGGCAAGCTGATTTAGTTGAAATGGGAAACTATTCTATAGACAATAGAGATTATCGATTTTTGCTGACTGTAATTGATACATTTTCAAAATTTGCTTGGGCAGTACCCTTGAAAAGAAAGACTGCATTGGAAACAAGCCAGGCTATGCAGAATATTTTTCAACTGGGACGAATACCAAAAAACTTGCAAACAGACGATGGTAAAGAGTTTTTCAATAAACACTTTGGAAAATTGATGAATAAATACAACATTAATCACTACTCAACATATAGCAGAATGAAAGCATCAATAGTAGAACGATTTAACAGAACATTAAAAGGAATGATGTGGAAAGAGTTTAGCTTTAATGGGTCTTATAACTGGCTCGACATTTACAAAGACTTGATTAATACATATAATAAAAAAATGCATCGCACCATCAAAATGCCACCGATTCAAGTTAACTATAAAAATGAGAAAAAATTATTAAACACGGTATATAACCGCATAAAACTATTCAAATTATCAAAGTTCAATGTGGGAGATCATGTGCGCATGAGTAAATATAAACATGTTTTTGAAAAAGGATATACACCAAATTGGACCACAGAAATTTTTACGATTAAAAGAGTTCAAAATACACATCCAGCTACATACATATTAGAAGACTATCGTGGTAACCCTATTAAAGGTGGATTCTATGGTGAAGAACTTTCAAAAACCAGATATCCAAATACATATCTAGTTGAAAAAGTTCTTAAAACTAAAGGCGAGAAGGCATATGTTAAATGGTTAGGATTTACCAATCAACATAATTCTTGGATCAATAAAAATGAAATATTGTAGTTAAGTGTATATATAAGTCTATATTTGTATCTAATATATTTAAATAAAATATAATTATATATAAACTTCCTTTTTATACAAAGTGCTGTGTTTAATTTCACTTATTTGTAATCAGACAATCATAATGTCAATAACACTTACTCTTAGCTCAAACTCATCTGAGTTATCTGCTAATTACTTTCCTCCTATTCGTTTGGATGGTGAATATGAATGTGCTCTAACTGATTTTCATTCATATAATAGCATTCCCAATGTAGATGATTATAACAATATATTTCATATTGGTGAACATGTAATTAAAATACCAATAGGATCTTATGAACTGAATGATATAGTTGATTATATTAAACATCACTATAAGCAGTATTGTCCGGAAAATAAAATTGATATAGAAGCTAATAACAATACAATGCAAGTTAGAGTTAATAGCTCTAAGGATCCCATATACTTTAACAAAGATAACACAATTGGAAAACTTTTTGGATTCAATAAGAAAATTCCAGCTCCTAACCAAGACCATTACTCAGATCTACCAGTCAATATTTTCATCGTGAATATCTTGCGTGTTGAATGTAGTATAGTGGTTAACACATATACGAATGACTCACAAGCACACACATTACATGAATTTGCGATCAATGTCCCCCAGGGTATAAAATTGTTGAGATTCCTCGAAATCTTATCTATTTGCCAGTTTATTGCCGAGAGATAAGTTCTCTTACTCTACGCATAGTTGATCAGAACGGTGATTTAATTAATTTCCGAGGAAAGGAAATTACAACACGAATACAATTGAGATCTAGCAAATAATGATAATATACAACGTTAAGCAATCTAAGGATAAAATTGGATACACTCATAAAACGCTATTGCAAACCAAACCACAATTAAAGAGATCATTACACAAAAAACATTTGACGCAAGAAAATAAAAAATTTTTGAAGTCTCTCAATTTAAAGCTGACAAAGAAATGAGTTACATACTAGATGTTCTAGAAAAACCTCAATCAGACGAGAGTATAATTAAAAAGGAATTTCACACATATACACCATACCTACAATCATTCAACAATAATGATGAGATTCGAATTTCAATACAAAATCAAGACTTATATGTGCTACACAGCGAAAGTTACATATATGTTGAGGGAAGTATTGTAGATGATAATAACAGCAAAATATCTTCGTTTTTAAATCTAAAATTAAAAAATAACTTTGTGGCACATCTCTTTGACGAAATTCGATATGAACTTAATGGCATAGAAATTGATCATACAAGACATTTAGCGATCACAAGAAGCCTAAAAAATTTTGTTTCTTTATCACCAACAGAAAGTGTTGGCTTGTACAACGCAGGATGGAACAAACTCGATGATTTGGATATTTCAAATGGACACTTTAATTTCTATGCACCACTGAAACTATTTTTAGGTTTTGCTGAAGACTATAATAAAATTATACTCAGTGGTAAACATGAATTGGTTCTCTTACGTAGTAAGAACGATGAAAAACTCGTATACTCAACTGTTGCTACTGACAAACCAAAAATTAGTATCTCAAACATCTCATGGAGAATTCCACATGTACAGTTATCCGATGTGAGCAAATTGAATATGATTAAAATTATTAACAGTGGTGCTTCTATACCGATGGCATTTCGCAGTTGGGATTGTCACATTAATCCTCAACTAAATACAGGAACTAGCTATATATGGAATGTTAAACTGGCTGCAAATAGAGAACGACCCCGTTTTGTGTTGATTGCTTTTCAACAAGAAAATAAGTTTGTTCACTGTAATCTAAATAATTTAAAAGTGCATTTAAATTCCGAATCGTACCCATATGATGACCTAAATATAAAATTTAAAAATGATCGGTATGCCATCGTATATGATATGTATCTACGGTTTCAACAAAGCTACTACATGAGGGAATCACAACCGCTTCTGACTGCTCAAGAATTTAAAAATAGTGTGCCGATAGTGGTAGTAGATGTCAGTCACCAAAACGAAGCCCTCTCTAACGGTCCTGTTGATATAAAAATTGAAATTGAAACGGACTCCAACATTCTCATCCACGATCGCATAATAGAATACATACCCTTAAAAGGTCAAGTTCGTAAGATAATGTAAATAAAAAAATAAGATGATTGGGGATAAAGTTTTCATCGATATGCAAGGATTTAAATCCAATTCAAACATCTTCATTGCAAAAGAAATATCAATTGTTTTTAACAATAAGGAGCACATAAATTTTATTATTAAACCACCGTTTAACTTCAAAAGATTGTCAATAGCAAAACAAAGAGAAGCAAATTGGTTAACAAGAAACTTTCATCATCTGAATTGGAATGACGGATCAATATCATTTAAGAGTTTTTTTTTTTTTTTTTTTTAATGCATGATTTTTTATTTATTGTATCTTCATATATGAACTGACAATAAGTATTCAAATCTTAAATCTAAAAATATAATTAGGCCCGACCAGTGTCGGACATAAGCTTAGTAATAGTTATATATAATACATAAGTAGTGATAGTCAAAAGGAAAAAAATAAAGTATTTTCAAGAAGTCCCATCTGGAGTGCTATGAATAAGAGCCCATGTGTCCCTCTTTTTTAGGCGGATGTGTCCAGTAAAGTTCAAAATATTACGGGCAAGCGGATTAGGATGTGACTCGAGTTTTGTTAAATATTTGCCAGCGTATTTTGCAATTTCTTCAGTCACTAGTGGCATATTTAAATCACGATGTATATTTGAATTTTTTATATACCATGGAGCCAATGTTATTAAGCGTAAAATTTTGTTTTGCCTTCGTTGGATTCTCTCGACATTAGAAGCTGAAGCAGTGCCCCATAACTGTATTCCGTAGCACCATATTGGTTTCAAAATCGTCTTGTATATTAAAAGTTTACAATCTAGACTGAGTGAAGAATTTCTACCAATCAGCCAATGTAGCTGAGTTAATTTCAGTTTCATTTGTGTTAGCTTTGAGTCAATATGGGGCTTCCATGTAAGCCGTCGATCAAGGTGTATACCAAGGTATTTTACGTGTGAATGTTGAAGAACAACTTGATTGTTGATTCGAATAGGGGAACAAGTATCTCTTCGCAGGGTAAATGTTACCTGGACACACTTTTGCTCGTTTACTTTGATTCTCCATAAATTTAACCATAGTTCCAGTTGTGTAATATGTTCTTGTAGATATCGGGAAGCCTCGTGAGGGTTTTCGTGCATACTAAGGCAGGCTGTATCATCGGCAAACGTAGATGTATGAATATTGCTGCTCAAAGGCATATCACAAGTGTAAATCAAATACAAAACTGGCCCCAGTATGCTCCCCTGTGGCACACCGGATGATATAGATTCGGGCACACTCATGAAGTCTCCTTCCACAACCGTAAACTTCCGGGTAGTAATATAACTTTCTAATAGCTTCAGAAAATTTATTGGTAAATATGATTTCAATTTTAAAATAAGACCTTCATGCCACACTTTATCAAATGCCTGAGAAACGTCGATAAACAGCGCAGAACAATACTTCTTTTCTTCAAATGTTCTTCTTATAAATTGAACCAATCTATGAGTTTGTTCGATGGTGCTATGCTGACTTCTAAAACCAAATTGATGGTCCGGTATGCACCCATTACTAACTAGAATTGGGGACAATTTTGTCATGAGCAGTTTTTCGAAAAGTTTTGACATTGTTGATAGCAGACTTATTGGCCTGTATGACTCAGCCTTGGTAAGGTCTTTGCCCTGCTTTGGAATCATTTTAACTTTGGCAAGCTTCCAGCTATTTGGAAAATACTCCAGTCGTAAAATGGCGTTAAAAATAAATAATAGGATTCTAATTGCAATACGAGGCAACTTTATTAGCATCTGGTTACTAATTCCATCAATACCCGGAGCTTTCTTCGGGTTAAGTTCAGCAACTACTTTTTGTACATCACACGTTCTAAATTTTATGGGTCGAGGGGGTAGCGCCACTACATTCGGCAAATCAATAACACCAGTACACGAGTTAGGGGTAAATACTGATTTTAAATGCTCAGCAAATAGTTTACCTTTTTCAGTATCGCTTCTTGCCCAACCCCCTGTAGATGTACGCAGAGGTGGTTTAAACGCAACAGGTGTTTTAAGCTTTCTAGCAGCGCGCCACAAGGAGTAATTAGATGCTGGTGTGGCATCAAGACCTTCCAGATAGTTTTTAAAAGATGCAGTTTTTTCAAATGCAAGCAAGTCTTGGAGTCGTTTAGTGCACTCTTTAAATCTGATTTTATGTTGTGGTGATCTGTGCTGTTGCCATTCCCTTCTAGCTCTTCTTTTTTCACTTACAAGACGTTCAATATCCGTAGAATAAATTCTATTAAATCCAGTCTGCGGGTAGGAGGTAGTCGCATGTTCAGCAGCCTGTTTTATATTTTTGATAAGATTGCCAATGTTAAATTCAATATCTTCGGATGTTCTTAGTATAATGTTTTCCGTACAATGAGTACTGAGATATTTTCTGAACCCCAGCCAATTAACACGGTTGATCGTCTTCACATACGGGTGAGGTAAGTCACTACTTAGTGGGCTACAAATTGTAACGATCGTGGGAGAGTGATCGGAGGAAAGATCTTGAGACGCTTCAACATGAACTAATTCCCTAGAAATATTTTTCATGACTCCAAAATCTATAACATCCGGAATTTTTTGTATATCCGCAGGCCAGTAAGTGGGCTCCCCACTCGAAATGACGTCCAAGCCCATTTTTGAAATTGTGTTGAACAATGCCCGACCTCTAGGTGTAATAAGACGCGAACCCCAGAACGTATGTTTTGCATTGTAGTCGCCAGCTGCTACGAAGCAAGGGCCAAGGGATTTGTAGAAATTCTCGTATTGGTCCTCAGTAATTGCGAACCTAGGAGGGGAGTAAATTGATGATATGACAAAATTAGTGCAAAAATTTTCGATACAAATATTCGTTGCTTGTAAATGTTCTTCGCAAATGTTGTCAATAATATAATGCTTGAGTCTTGACTTTATTAAAATTGCTGATCCACCGCATGCTCTTCCTCTCGGGTCCTTTGAATCATATAAGGTGTAGCCATAAATTTTAAAAAGGCTTCTCGAAGTCAAATGAGTCTCAGAGACCAACATTATATCAATATCTTTTTCCGTGAGGAAGTGCTCAAGTTCATTTTTATGTTGGCGAATGCCGTTTGCGTTCCAGAAACATATTGTTAACGTGTTCATGGCTTATTAAGTATTGCTTGAAGCAGAGTATTCTGCATTCGCAGCATTTCTTGCATCATGCTAGTCATACTTGTTGTAAAATTGTTTATAGTTTGCACCAGATTTTCAATAGTAGCTTCAAGGCGATTAAAATTAAAGCCTGAGTTTGTATTTATTGAAGTATTTGGCCGTGAAACATTTTGTGTGGGAATAGAGCTTGTTTTTGCAGCATCGGCATACGATACACGTGAATTAACTGGTTGGCTCACTTGGGCAAGAGTGGCGGAGTAAGTGTTTGCTGTTTGTGCTGGAGCTACTTTATCATTTAAGAGTGTTGTAAAATTTTTAAAATCCAATTTAAAACATTCTTCAATCTATGTTAAGGGTGTGGAAAAGAAGAAATGGTTTGAGAAACTACTTCAACTTAGAGTTTTCAACATCGAGGATATTGGCTGCATTAACTTAAAGCAAATACAACTTAAAACGCAATTTGCGCAAGCAAATCTTGCATTATATGTTGCAGTACATACACCGTTTTTAGCAATGGATCTTTTCTTACTATTACTTTTATTAATGTTAAAAAATCTTGAAGTACAAATTGAATAATAAATACATTCATAGATTTAAAACGGAAAAATCTCAAATTTTTAAATTTAACTCTTTTTAGCTCTTTTTGACTACTCGGTTGGCTCGTTTTGTCTCTGAATTGTTGGCATCACTGCGTATCAGTTGGACAGTCAGTCTCTCTTTTTTTCTGATTTTACTACTTGAAATAGAGAATATTTGTGTCATTTTTAAATGTATTCATATAAACATTGAGGTAAATATATGTATGTATGGAGAAATTAGTTTATATACAAAGAAATACATCTTTAATAGACAAGTATTGTAGCAAATCGATCTCAAATAACTCAGTTGCCTTCACTAGCACTTCACCGTCAGTGTTTTCATAAAGTGTATGAAACATTGGAATATTTATGCTTTGGAGAATTTTTACCTTAAGTGTTTCTATATAAGGTTTGGTGGTTGACCGCTTGAAGTTATTGTTGCTAACGTAGGCTGCGTTGTATCGCATTCACATGTAATGATTTTGCACTTAAAAAAGGTCCTCATCACCATCGATCATATCTGTATACAACACATTCCTGAGTTGAGTTGATCCAGATACAATTTCTGTCTACAAATTAAAGAAAAAAGCTTTCTCATCACCTTCTAACAGGTTTGATATTTTGCTAGAATGCATGCTTCTACCGATAGTGACGCGAGAGTCCGAGATATAGTGGTGTTTCAATTAAAAATCTATAATATTAGAATTTACGAATTCACTCTATTGAACTTTTTACAAAGTAGATACATACATACATATGTATTTCATTTTGCCACAAGGTCATGAAATTTCTTTGCTTACAATGTTGAATGACGTGAGGATTTTTTATGCATGCTTCCAATATTTTTTTCTGTAAATTTATTTGATAATCATGCAGATACAGACAGAAAGTAAGATCTGTTTACAGTACATTTTACAATTTATGCATGCTTCAGCATGCTTCTAGTTGAAGTCTGTATTTATTTAGTAAGTTTGTTTGATACCCATTCATACACATTTACATTCTTAAAGATTGGATATTAAAGTCCAATTTGCTTAGTTTATCTATATTTTCTAAAGATGTGATAGCTATAGAAATGAGCAGAGTGAAGATGTATTATAATAAGCCCGCATTCACATTTTTAAATTTTGTGTTCTACAGCTTTCGAAATCGAAAATGTACAACTTTTACTATAAAAAGTGGTAATATGATGTGTTGCTGAATATTGCACTGTGTTATAGTTCATTTTGAACGCTTAAGTTTTCACAATATTTTATACAAACTATCAAGTTTAGAGAATTCCAATACATTAAGTTAATTAAATTACCTAAGTACATTATCTTTTCCTAACATTCCTAATCAATCTTTAAAAAAAAAATCAAGACAAACTTGATTTTTGGTTTTTAATTTTATTTACATTTCATTAATTTTCTACATATTCCAATTACTGTATACTATATTTTGTACCTTTTACTCATTTATTGAGTTAACTTTAATCGCAAACATTTTAATGGTGACATGCATTTTTCTATTTCATGCTTTAAGTAAGTCTTTGTGACAAACTACAAAGTAGCTTTAAACGAAACAGATCTGTGATATTAAGTTAAGTTGTGTTTAAAAAATGTTATATTTGTTTATATATGTTTTAATGTTGAGTATTGTTATTCAATATGTAAAATATGTATATGTACCTATGTAATTAATTATTCCATGAATTACGATCCATTGAAAAAGTAGACAAAAAATCTACGAAACGTCGGGAAAAACTGTAAATAAATGGATTTTTATTTGCATTGAAATATTAGGCCCAATTAGCTTAAAAGGAAATCAATATAAAAATATGTATTTATAACTAATAAAATATGCAGTTATCACCCTTTTTTTTCAACATTTAATAACATTTAAAACTTTAAAAAATCGGCTTAAATGCTTTCTTAACATGCAGTTTGACATTAAAACTTAAAAAAACATAAAAATCTCAGTTTCAAAGCTTTCTTAACAATTATTTTGAAAAATCACATGGAATACAAAACAAAGTTAATTCGAACTTTTATTTACGTACATGAATGAATAAAAATGTCTTTTTTAATTGTCATGGGTAAATCTTTGACGATCTTTTCTGAAAAAACCTTTATATAATAAAAATGAACGTCCCACGTCAGCAGAAGTTACTGGTGGGCATTTAAATGTTCTTATTTTGTTTGTGGAGTATTGTTTTAAAATTTTCATTGCTAGAACTATAAACTATTAATGCAATTTGTTGCACATTTTTTAAGTCCATATTTTTTTTGTACAGCTATTTCTAATTTATTTTTAATATTTTCACCTATTCTGCCTTTCAGAGCACACATTTTTTTTACCGCATCTTCAATTAATTCAACTTGAGCTGTTAAAGTAACAAAAGCCTCTAATTGGACAACGGTGTGAACAAGAACGCACAAATATCAATTTAGTGCTTAAGTTCTTTTAATTTAAAATTTAATATCACAAAAATGTGATCGTAAATTTTTCTCGTTTTCCTCTTTTTTGTTCTTACATAGTCGTTAAAACTGCAGCTTTTAAATACGAGTACTTTCCAACTAATCACAAAAACCAAAATTTGATTTATAGCATGAAAAAATAAAAAATTTATTAAAAATATACATTTATAATGAAATATGCAAAAATACGTATTTATTTTAAAATATGCAAAAATATGCAAAAATATGCATTAACAAATCGATGCCGTTTTGTCGCAAATTTGTTGATTCGCAAAAATCCTTTCCCTAGTTATCAGTATGCAAGTAGCTGGCCATTTATAACATTTAGATGAATGAAGTTTAAGGTCAGATGAAATACGAAAAATTAAACTTTTATGCAGTCAAATAGTTTTCTCTAACGATCATGGTTTAGTTCAGTATCTTTGCTTATAATTATAATCAAAAATCCACATTTATCCTTCCAACATGCGTTATATTTTTCTCAACTTACTTAAACATTATAATTATATTATGATCACCTCGTATCAAATGTTTGGTGATTTGGTATAAGTTTGACATCAGTAGAATGCATCAACATTCTTATATCACCTCATGCAGGAAATATGCTCCTCATACGCAGCATCGTTAAATATCATATTGGAATTACTTTTAGCTTTGTTAGGAGAAATAACAGATTTATTATCTATAATTGTGTAATATCCCATTCCTTTAATTGAAGAAATTTATTTCATCAGGTATTTATATTTGGGTTGATATATAGACTTTGAGCATAAATATTTAGATTAGGGTTTGCAAAGCGATTATAATCGTAATCTTAATCGCGATTAATCGCACCTGTTAATCGTAATCGTAATCGAACCCATTAATCGCTCGATTACGATTAACATTTTTTCCCTTTTTTAAACAAAAAATTTATGCGAAATTTTTATGCAGTGCAAATTCAACTCATAAAAAATTTAAATTAAAATTTTTAATATAAAATATGTACAATGTACATATTGTCATAAGTTTATTTTAATTGAAATCTATGACAATATGTCGAAAAATAAATTTCTTAAATGTAAAATTCAAATTTTATTTTTCATTTTGCCTTATAAATACTTTTATTATTAGCTAATGGATTTCTATTTGTATAAAGGTGTAGAAAAATAAAATAGATTCATATCGAATATAAATTATTTGCTGGATTTGTTAAAGTTTCTAGGCCTACTACGCTTATTTTGTGATTTTCAAACATATTATTATTTGTGAATTCTCAAATAGTTTTTAAAAGGCATAAGAAAAAAGAAAATTCTACTGATGAATTGACTAAGCACAAATGACGTATACAGACAATTTTATTATATTATGCCAATTTTAATTCAAAAACGTCGTAATATCTCAAAAATTTCATTACAACTGATACAAAAATATTTTTAATTCGGTTGGTACATAAGTACGTAGTCTTGTTCGTATAAAAAACAGTATAAAAAAATACTGTTTTTATATGAACTTGTTCATTAATTATGATAATAAATTCATCAAGTGTGGATACAAAATTAAATAAAACATAAATTAAGAAAATAGAAATGAAATGTACTCCGCAATAGAAAAATTTGCCTATCAAAAGATTGATTTCCCATAATTTATATTGTTTTTGATACTCATAAGTTCTGATTTACGAACTTTGATTTACATACTTTAAAATTTTCTCAAATGGTAAATATAAGTTAATTGAATAATTCATTTAAAACGCCAACTCAAGACAAAACAATTAAATTTCTTTGGATAAACTATATCGACTAATCGATACCGATAATCGCGATTAATCGCATATTTTTTAATCGTAATCACGATTATGAAAATCTGCGATTACTTGCAAACCCTAATGTAGATGTTTTCAAATTTTAGTCCATAAGGACTTTCTAGCAAACCAATCATAACATAGGAGTATTATTTTTTTCCACAATTGGACAGACCAACTCTTCTTGCACGGATAGAATTTGGTAGAAGGGAAGTATGATTTATTTTTGAACTAACTTCGACGATTCATCAATATTTCGTACCAAGGTATTTTTAGGTTATTTTGACTATGAGTATGGGTCAATATTTATAAAATCCTTTTTATAAATCTGTGGCAAAAAGAAAAAAGTGCTTAAGTCGGGATAAGTTGATTTTGAGTTAATGGTATTTCTGTAATTTGCATATTCAAAAGTACCCCTGGCCAAAATCTTAATATATTTGTCTAATTTTTCAGGACGTTATAGCAAACTTACTTGCGACTTGCACTTTAGATTTCTGATATCATTTGGAATAATAGTTTTATCGACTGCTAAAAGCAAGATGCAGACAAATAATTGAAAAGTTAAGACCCTTTGACGACCAAAGAACGCAAATGCCATTATAAGTAAGATTTTTATATACATACATATGTACATCCAACGAGCAGAGCTCCCAGGTTTTACACTTATATTTATATTTATTCTAGCATTTTCCCGCGACTTTGCTCCCGCTCAGAAAGAAACTGAGTAGGCTTTAAATTGTATTTATGCCAATCTAAAATAGACAAAATACCAACAATGAGAATTGTTCTGGATTTATTCTGTTTATTCCCTGCAGATAATACGGGTAGTCCACACATGCATGTAAGGACTAGTACAAAGAGGAGTAGGAGTACTCCAAAACTACTCAAAATATATGAAAAAAGTTCGTCGATTTAACATTGCGATGTCCCAGGGTTGGACCATATGGTCCAACTTTCCATTTCATCGGACTAACCCCAAAACTACCGCATATGTATGGAATAGCTATAGACTAAACGAACACTTAACGTGCAGCATTGAATACTTGTATGAAAACGACATTAGCCATGACTGCATTACATGGGACCATGATATAGCTAGTCTGTTTCATCTACATTGGACAAAGTACTCCAATATTATTTGCAGGGTTTTTATATGCATATGTACATATGTATGTATGTATATTTTTTTATTTTTTATTTAACTTCATTCAATATTCAAATGCCATAATTTCTAAAGTCATAGTTTACATTAACATAGAATGTTAACTATAAAATTTGGGTTTTTGTGACTATCTGCCTGTTTCACGATGTCGACAAGAAATTTTCGTTCGCTTATTTATATTGAAAACAAAAACAAATTTTCTTATTTTGTTTTTGTTTTCAATATAAATAAGCGAACGAAAATTTCTTGTCGACATCGTGAAACAGGCAGTATGTTACGAGAATACAAAATTAAGACCGAGTCACAAGAGTAAATATAGAACTCTGTCATAACAAAAGTTGTGACTGACTTAAGCCTTTTTCTGTGAATGATAACCTGATCTGTTTTACAGATCAGCTGTCCGATAACCTGATCTGATACCTGATAACCTGATCTTAAAACCAGATCAGGTCCTGATAAGCTGATCTGAAAACCAGACCAGCTCCTGATAAGCTGATCTGAAAACCAGACCAGCTCCTGATAAGCTGATCTGAAAACCAGATCAGGTCCTGATAAGCTGATCTGAAAACCAGATCAGGTCCTGAAAAGCTGATCTGAAAACCAGATCAGGTCCTGAAAAGCTGATCTGAAAACCAGATCAGGTCCTGATAAGCTGATCTGAAAACCAGACCAGCTCCTGATAAGCTGATCTAAAAATCAGACCAGCTCCTAATAAGATGATCTGAAAACCAGAGCAGCTCCTGATAAGCTGATCTGATAGCTGATACCTGATCTAATAGGTGATACCTGATCTAATAGCTGATACCTCTTATTTGCTATTATTAAACATGGATGAGAAAATTTTAAAACGGTGTTGATAAGAAGTGTCTTGAAGAAAAAGCTTTGTAGTATAAAAACTGGTGAAATAGATACACGTGAACAACTAAGAGATATATTTGATCCTATAACAGAACCTCTCAAAGAATTCATAAATAGTTCTAAAAATATTGAAAGATTACACAAGAAAGAACAAAGTAAAATGAAGACAGAAGTTGAAAATAATACAAGTTTAAAGTCTGAAAAACCATCACTCAAGATAGAGACAAGTTAAAGAAACTTTCAAAAGGAACAATATTTGATAATACCATCTTATTTAATGATGCTAATACTGAGAATGATTATGACGATGAAGAAGAAGAAGATGATTTTTACTCACGGCCTTCCAACATCGAAGATGCTTATATTGACTTATTAGTCTGGGAAGGATGAAATGAATTAGATACAAACTATGACTCACATAAAGACTTCAATAATGAGTGGAAATTTGGTGATAGAAATCTAAAACTGAATAAAGATAAAATACAAGTTGATGATCAAATATGGGGCTTAAAAGTGGGTTTATTTTCTTTAATGATTGATAAAACGTGAAAATAGTATGACAAATTTGATTTTGAAAACTAAATAAAATATATAATTTCTACCAATGTATACAATGTTCACTGACGGTGAACAATGTTATCAGTAAATTGTTTCTGGAAACTCAAATCGAGAAACTAAAGGATGAATTAATAAGTGGAGTGTGAAATAAAATTAACGATAGAAGATAGGTATAAAATTGAAAAAGACATTCTAAAAATTAAATCATCTTTTGACAAACAAATTGAAGAGCTGAGCGATAAAATTTATAGATTGGAAAATTAACTACATTTTAGTATAAATATCTGAAAATGTATCAAGTAGATCACAACACTCGCCAAAAAACTGTAAAACAACTCAATGTCCTTAAAAAGAAATTTAGTAAACGTAATCCATAATAAATTTATAAAATTGTTTGTCTATTGTAGTGATGTAATGAATGGAATAGATGATCTTTTATGGAGCTGATTTAGGTGAACTGGGTAGCTATTCTAGAGAAAATAGAAATTATTGATTTTTTGCTGACTGTAACTGACACATTCTCAAAATTTATATTGTGAGTATCGTTGAAAATAAAAGCTGCACTCGAAAAAAACCAAGGCAATGGAAAATATTTTTGAAATGATATGAGTATCAAAACAAAAAAATACATATAGATGTTGGTAAAGAATTTTTAATAAACACTGCAAAATTCATGTATAAACAGAGGATTAAAAATTTCATAATATGAAAGCATCAATAGTAGAATAAATTAATAGATCATTAAAAGGAATTATGTGTTAAGAATTTAGCTATAATGGTTCATATAAGTGGATTGATATACACAAAGATTTACTTAATACCTACAATAGAAAAGTTCACCACATCATTAAAATATTTGCGATTAAAGTTAACTCAACGAATGAGAAAAAGGTGCAAAATACAGTATACAGTAATTTGAAGAGGTACAAAATGTTGAAATTCAATGAAAATATAAATAAAATTAAAAAGGATAAATCTAATTTGTATTGGTTTTTTGAAGGATTGATTAGGAATTTTAGGTCTCAGGGAAGATAAATAGCTTAATATACTAGAATTCTCTAAACTTGATGGTCTGTATGAAATATTGTGAAAACTTAAGAGTTCAAAATATTCAGCAACACATCATATTATCACTTTTTGTAGTAAAAGGTGTACATTTTCCATTTCGAAAGCTCTAGCACACAAAATTTTAAAGTGTGAATATGGTTATTATAAAAGATATTCACTTTGTTTATTTCTAGATAAACTAAGAAAATTGGATTTTGATATCCAATCTTTAACAATGTACATGTGTATGAATGGGTATCAAACAAACTTACTAAATAAATACAGACTTCAACTAGAATCATGCTGAAGCATGCATAAATTGTAAAATGGAATGTAAACAGATCTTACTTTATATCTGTATCTGTATGAGTATGAAATAAATTTACCGAGAAAAATATTGGAAGCATGCCGAGGCATGTGTGATTTAAAAAATTCCTGACATCATACTTTTATAAGTACAGAAATTTTAAGAGTTTGTGGCAAATGAAATACATACATACATATGTATCTACTTTGTTAAAAATTCAAAAGAGTGAATTCGTAATTCTAATTGTATAGATTTTTAATTGAAACACCACTAAATATCGGACTCTCGCCTCACTATTGATAGAATAGCATGCTAAAGCATGCATGCTAGCAAAATATTAAACCTGTTAGAATGTGATGAGAAAGCTTTTTCTAATCATTAATTTGTAGACAGCAATTGTATCTAGATCAACTCAACTCATGAATGTATTATATACAGGTATGATTGATGGTAATGAGGACCTTTTCTAAGTGAGAAATTATTAGATCTGAATGTGATACAACGCAGCCTACGTTAACCACAATAACGTCAAGGGGTCAAACACCAAATCTTATATAGAAACACTTGAAGTAAAAATTCTCCTAAACATAGATATTCCAATGTTTCTAACACTTTATGAAAACACTGACGGTGAAATGATGATGGAGGTAAATGTGTTATCTTAGATCGATTTTCTAGAATAGTTGATTATTAAAGATGTATTTCTTTGTATATGAACTAATTTTTACGTACATACATATATTTACCTATATGTATGTATATATTAATACTCTTAAAATTATATAAATATTTTCTATTTCAAGTAGTAAAATCTGAAAAAATAGTAGTGACACATTAGAAGAAAAAATTAATAAAATAAAAAGAGAGACTGACTGATCAACTGATACGTACACTCTGTCTGACAGGTACAAAAAGCTCACTTAAATATATTAGAAATATATACGCAATACGCTAAACTTTAATAAAATTAGAAAAAAAAAATCACTTCATCTAGAACATCAAATAAAAGCCATAGGGACCCGTCATAAAATAAACATATACTCGTTCATTATTAATGTACTTAAACATATTATCAGTATGAAGTAACACAATTTGAAGAATAAAAAGTTTAAAATTTAATTATCCCTAACGCTGACAAAGAGGAGACAGAAATGTTGACATACAAAGTCATATTGTATACTAGAGAACCAGTTGAGAGGTTAGACTGAAATTGTAAGAAAACGCCTTCGTTTTCTGTTGTTCGCTATTCAAGAAGAAAATAAGATTGTTCATTATGAATTAACTAATTTAAAAGTACATTTAAGTTCAGTCTCATATCCATATGATGATAATCCTAACATAAAATTTAAAAAATAAACGTAATGCAATTCTATATAGTTATTATATGTATCTAAGATTCCAGCAAAGGTAGTATATGAAAGAATCTCATGCGTTTCTACCTGTACCAGAGTTTAAGATAAAAGCTCCTTTTATTCAATAGCGGGGCAATTGAATAAAATTTTAATTTGAAATAGTAAGCAAAGAAATCAGCTTCCTGTATTCTTATTCATGATCGTATAATAGAATATATACCCATCAAAGGACAAGTTCGAAAAGTCTTATAAATTGAGTAATATGGAAAATAACATAATTTTTATAGACGTACAAGGTTTCAAAAGTAATTCAAATAAATTTATTGTAAAAGAAGTAGCGATTGTTTTCAAATATAATAACTTCATTAATAATAACTTCATTAGAAAACTCAATAATCAATAAAAAAATATAAAAAGAAGCAAGCTGGCTAACAAAAAACTATCGTTAAATAAGCTGGACTGCTGGATCAGTTTCATTTAAAAATGTTTATAAATGTATAAAAGGCAATGCAAGATGTTCTAAAATAAATGTAAAAGGTGATGAAGAAAGCCTACGGCTGGAAAAAATTTATATCAAAATATTTCTACGAATGACTATAAGCTGCATCAACTTTATAGGAAATATTTCTATTATAGTTACTATTAGGCTAAAGTATGTATCTTAAGGAATTCAGTTTTACTTAAAACAGAAAATCCTCACAAACTTTGAAGTAAATACAGATAAAAATTAAAGCAACGTTTTTAAATTTCAAATAAAAAAACTATGAAGATATTTCACATCTATACATAAAAGACCAGGCGAATATTTACAACAACAACAAAAGACCGCACATGACATACATACATACATACATAAAATCAATTTGTAGATATTTATGTATGTACACATAATACCAAATTTCTTATCAATACTCAAATATTTATTAGATCTTGACAATCACACTTACATATCTACATCATAAAAATATATGAACAACGCAAACCATTCAGTCAGAGCACATGCTCAAGCTAAACGACTTTATTATGGACAGAGAAACTATAAATTCCCATGATCGTATGAAAAGAAGTTCAGCGAAAGAAGCCGGATGTAGTTAAATAAACAAAATCTGTAATATAAACAAATTTCTCGCAGGCAGACTTTAAAGCTGGACAATTTTAAGCATGACAAAATACCCACCAACCTTGAGTATGAAAATATATTTATGTATATGTATATGTATCAGATATATGAAAATATTTTATTGAATACAATTTATTTATACGTACATAAAACTACTAGCGTGAGAAAATCATACGCACACACACACACACACATATACCAGATTTCATCTAAGAAAAATTCAAATTATTTCAACAACACACCACCCTTACAAAACACGGCCAACCTTAAATTCCTACAGATATACATACAAAAATTCTCACTGTCATTCCTACAAACAACACTGACAACAACACAAATCACGATCAGCCTTAAACTCCTACGAACATGCATGCAGATTCCCACGCATACATATCACTCGTACGACAACACCCTCACCTATCCTCAAATCACTAATAGCATTAAACTCCTACAAACATATGTACATACACGCAGACATATTACTACATCAACCTCACCTACCCTAAATCATGATCAGCCTTAAATTTTCACAGACATACATACATACAGATTCCTACGTATACATATTACAACAACACCCTCACCTCTCCCAAATCACGATCAGCCTTAAGCTCCTACAAACATATAGACATACATACACGCAGTTGATCAACCTCAACTACACCACACCCACTCCCAATAACAGCCTCGCTTAAATTCCTCCGGACAGACACATCCACAAATTCCCATGGATACATGTTACTCGTACAACAACACCCTCACCTACCCCAAATCACTATAAGCCTTAAATTCCTACAGACTTGCAACACCTGCATACACGCAGTCGATCTACCTCAACTACACCCCGCCCCCTGTCAATCACACCCTCACACAAATTTCAACAGACAGGTATACACACATACACTGAATCCATCTACCTCAACTACACCACGCTCCCCCGGCTAATCACAGCCTCGCACAACAGACAGACGGACGGACAGACAGACAGACACATCCATAAACTCCCTCGGTTATGTATTACGACAACAACCCCACCCACCCAAATCACGGCCAGCCTTAAACTCCTGTATTAGCATTAGAAATAACTTTTATGTTTTCCCGTCTGAATTATGAAAAATCATTTTCCCTTCGGCATTTGGAAAAATTGACAATCATGTTTTGCCGTCGGCATTTGAAAAAAATAATAATCATGTTTTGCCGTAGACATTAGGAAAAATAATTTTCACTATTTCACCCCCATTAGTATTAGGAAAAATCATATTCATGATTTTCCCGTTGGTACTAGGAAAAATCATTTTCATGATTTTCCCGTCGGCATATATACTTATGAAATACTAATCTTATGAAACCCCTTAATCCACCCCACAAACATACACACATACAAATTCCCACGGTCATAAAAAACTGGACTTATTGATCCACCCTCGTATGTATTAAACAAACAAAACCCCTTATGTAAACAAAAAATTCCTTATGTAAACAAAAAGTTGGACGGACTTATTGACCCACCCTCGTAGGGTATCAAATTTCACAAATTTCCAAGAATTTTAAAATTTGGGTAATTAAAATTTTAAAATTTCAAAATTTTAATTGTCGCCGGAGTGGCAGTTCACTACTACTGACCTCATATACATAACCATAATTTGAATCATCATCTATTAACTGAGGATTAATAATATTTAGTTCTTCGCTTTCTAACCATCTGAATCCTCCATAAGGAAGATGTTCAGACATGGCCCAACCGTAAAGATTGTTTGCGTCTAAATACATAAGAAATTTGGAAGGTTTATTTTTATCAAAAGTGTCTAAATACTTATTATTTGCCTTGGAGTATCTTTTACTACATTGGACAATTCCACCTCGTATCCCTCTTTTAAAGAAATTGTACATGTCGATATCGGTTATTAGCTCTAATTCTATGTTTGTATGTTTAAGCATAGCATCCCAAGATAGCCCTGGAGCAGTATAGTATTGACAGGGATCCAAGCTATAAATATTTTTACAAACATTTCTAAAATTTTCAAAAATATCCGTTAGGAGAAGCACATCTGTTTTCAAATACAATTCCATATAATCTTTCAAAGTTTTACAGTTAAAAACTCTACAAACTTCACACGCATGCGCATAGTCTTCAATAGAACATTCTTTGTTATTTAGTTTATTAAAGAAATCTTTTCTAGGTGGAAGTTGCGTTTTATTAAGTTTTTCAAAAGAATCAAGATAATCATAGGGAAAAATTCCCTTTCTCCTTATGAGATTAAATTTTTGGCTTGTTTGAAATTGTGCTCTAATAGTATGAAAATCGTTGACGTTAAGATTATTTGCCAACGATTCCAAGCTATCGGCCATAAAACGCATTGTATCAAGAAACCTGAAGTTCAAGATCTGTACCATCACTCATATTAATAAACTGAGATAGAGATATATATAATTCTTTATTTAACGGAAGGACTTTTATATTTGTCGCAACTTTACTTAATTGTTTCACAAAAAGATGAGAATCATACGATGAGTAGTTATGAAAATAAATTGGAATAAACTTGGGTACTTGATAATTTAGGTTGCATCTGTTATGCGCTGCACCTCGATATTTACCGCTTATATGACAATGATCTCTCACACGATCATTGTTTAAGTATTGTCCACATATGTGACAAGTTAACGCACTGTAAAATGTTAAATTTTCTTCATCTGTCAAGTTCTCCATTTCAATTGTTTTTGTGAGATAATTGTTATATATATCTTGACAATCTCGATTCAAAAATGTAAGAAATTTTTCAGAAGCGTCTTTACCCGTATAAATTCTTAGCTTATCCAATGTATTGTCATGCTTACACTTAATGAAATAGCTGAATGCGCAGGGTAAATGTCTTTGATTTAATTTAGTTTTAGTACTTACATTAAAGTCTATCTGTTGCAAAACACACTCAAAATCGGCGTATATAACAAACGGGACATCTATTTTTCTATGGTGGCTTTTAAACCGCAGTATGGAGTCTTCTGCTTTTGGCATTGTGGTAACAATTTTGCCACACTCCATTTTATGTTTCTCCATAATATTTTTATGATGCGTATATTGGAGACAGCTGTTGCAAAACAAAAGTCGTTCACAATGTGTCGTTGTTTGCCTTTTTAGAAGTCTGTAAGACATCAAACACCCGTATTTTATTATTTAATTTTAAATACTTTCCAATATATGTATTACTTACTTTGAAATATCTTTTATAAAGATATAGTGATGCCCATCCATGTTTTCCAATAGCAATAAGTTAACATGCTTTGTCTTCTCATTTTGTGTTATGTAAAATGGTCCAATTAGTTCATCACTCTCGTCGTCATATCCAAACACATTCACACTAACATCATTCCGCCCCTCAAATTCCTTAATATTTTTTATTGGCATTGGAAATCTTAAATTTGAAAAATCAACTATTGTTCCATCTTGAAGCGAAATTATATCCGCACTAATATCTTCAATATTATATGAAGAGCATCGAGTCGGAGCATCGATAACCGAGGTACTCATTGCCGCAATTAAGGCCCACTTAAAACAGTAATTGTCACTGTTTTGAATGTTAATGCAAGCACCACGACCAGCAAGCTTCTCCGGTGTGCTAATCCAATGAGCTCCTTTTACTAAAGAAGATTTATTAATATTTAGTTCAGCTCGAACTATGCGAACAAGAGTCCATCCGGAATCTCTCTCCTGGAACTCCGACATTTTATTTTGAATTTCTGTGACCTGTACCCCATTTCTGTAACTTGTGAGAAGTTCTCGCATCGAGAAAAAGTAAATAATTATATTGGTAGTCCTATTTTACACAGGGTTACTCACATAAAAATTTATATAAACTTACAAAAAATATCAACAAATACAGTTTTTTTCTTACTCACCCTGTTTTTCACAGGATGATAAAAATTTTTTCGATTCGAAAAGTTCTCACATTCCTTACAGAAACGAGGCACTGCTTGCAGAACAATTCCCTCACGTCATCTGCTCTAGTCAACAAGCTCATTTTTGCTGTATGTACTATTGTAATTATTTCTAACTCTTCACCAACAATTTTTAAATATTCTGCAACTATACCTATATTAAATTTTAATATAGTATTTTGCTTCAAATGGTATTCAAGCCTCTCTATAAAAGTCGATTCATTTTCGACAATGAAATCTTCAAAGAGAAAATTATCCTTTTTATTTTCTATTCCATAACAAATAATATTGCTTTTAAATGCTTTCTTAATTTCATAATATTCTCCATCAATGTTGATATTATTATTATTATTTGTTGATCTACTTCCAAAATCATTTGAACCTTGCTGCTGCTGTTGTTGTTGTTATTGTTGAGGGTAATGTTGTAGTGTTTGGTATTGGTCAGTATTTGAATACCAATGCATTGGAGTAGGAGGTTCCTGCAAATTTGGATACCATTCCATGGGAGTAGCAGTTTGCTGCCAATACATTTGTAGTTGTGGTTGTTGTTGATCTTGATGAGGATATTGCTGATGAGCGAGCATATTGCTGATGAGGATATTGCTGATGAGTATATTGTTGATGACGATATTGATGTTGTTGATGAAGACATTGTAGCTGTTGTTGTTGTTGTTGTTCTTGATGAGGATATTGCTGATAAGGATATTGATGCTGTTCTTGATGAGGATATTGTTGATAAGGATATTGATGCTGTTCTTGATGAGGATATTGTTGATAAGGATACTGATACTGTTGAGCATGTTGCAGATGTTGAGGATAAGTGAAGGTTGTATGTTGATGATTATTCAGTACTTGATTTGAGTCTCGACTTATAACGACTCGGTTCTCCACACCATGATTTTGAATATGGTCTAAAAAGCACTTTTGGTATTTATATACCTTGTTACATATATAACATGTATATACCAAAGTATTCATTTTATTTAATTAATATAATATATAATATATATTTTTAATATTATTATATTTATTAATTTTTTATTCAAAAGTCACTTTCTTTGATCGTTTACCATAAAACGTTTCACACTATTAACAGCGAAATTAGTGAGGATTTGACACGACTCTTTGTAGATACAATGCTGTACTTGCTGCTAGATTAGAAAACTTCTCAATTTATACGAATTACGATCAAGTCATATGCATAATTTAAGAGTCAATAGACAGAGACAGAGACAAATGTCAGCAAGCAGTGAAAATAACAACCAATCTTTGACAATCCTCAATATCACAAACTTCAATTTGTTTACAAAATAAGTGAAAAGAGTGAATAAATACAACACGCATAAATTGTATATTTTATTCATTTCTTCAAATTCTTTAAACATAAAAAAATTAAAAATCAAACAACAACAAAAACAGGAACATTGATATCTCATCAGCATACATAATTACTTTCTATAAATACCCTTTCATGTCCTAAACGAAATACTACAAACAAAAAAAGTAATGCCGCATGCACACAGTGTGCACTAGTGGTAATGTTTATGATTTCCGATTTTTTATTTATTTTTTGTTGTGTGGTGTTGCCTTCCCTATAAAAAACATAATGTGAAAGGCGTTGTACACATTTTAAAAAATAATTAGAACACAACAAATGTCAGATGTGTACTCGGCATTACACACTCGCTTTTTTTATATACATATACGACTACTTACCCATCTGTCAACGCTCAAGTTATTGTAAAAACATACGTAAATACACATGCATGAGCATAACGTTGGCTCCCCATGATCACACATCTCTAATTCCCTTTGACAATCCTAAATATGTTACACTTCAATTTCTTTAACCTTCAAGTAAGTTCATTGCTCATAAATTACATATTTTATTCATCTCTTCAAACTCTTTAAGGAAATAGAAAAATCAAACTAAATAAAACCAACAACAAAAACATTCTCAGATTCCCCCCCACACAAGCATACATAATTTCTTTCTCAAATACCCTTCTGCAACCGTTTAACAAACGAAAAACCATACTACGTACAAACAAAAGAATAATACAAAAAAACCAAAGCAACATTTTCTCTATCCACACAAGCACACACAATTTAAAATCATACAGCTACTGCAACCGCTTAACAAACGAAAAAACATACTACGTACAAACAAGCGCACCTGCGTGCCTACATAAATAACTATGCACATAGACGGGCGGATATCAAACCATAAAATTAAAACAAAAACACATCGACGCACCGACATCAAAGCATCCTTATCTATGTACAAACAAAAAAAGGGTTATGCAAACCCTCGTCACTGCACACCATTGACACTAATTACCATAATTTGTAAAATTTAGCCCATAAATTACAAAATTTCGACATTAATTACCCAAATTTGACAATTTTAATGGTCATGGCGCATACATTTCAATACTACTATTCATATATTAAACATATATGGACCATACATTATTTTTTAGCTGGTTATGAAAATTTGTTTTAAAAAGACTTTATAAGGCCTTAATAAGTTTTATAAATAAGGCTGTAAGAGTTTAAAATCAGTATTTTGTATGTATTACTACGTTTATACGCACGACTTATTTTCAAATAAAACTGTAAATTGTTGCCATATTATTGATTTTATTGCGACTTACTAATTTAGAAAACTATTCACGATTAACGCACTATTTGCAAATAAAATTCTTGAGGTTGCCACGCTTACAAATGTTTGATAACAAAAAACCATAAATGGATAAATATTGCACAAAAATCATTGATAGAAGCTAATAATGAGAATTAAAACAAATAATTATTTGATATTTTGTACATTTACACTATTTTTTTTTGTCAACATAAGTAAAGTTTTCTATAAAAGTGCTACCAAGTTTATGTACTTTTGCTATGCCGTATAAACAGTGAGTTAATTTATTTGAAAATAATTTTATTTGCAAATAGTGCGCGTATAAACGTAGTATATGATAATACTGGTTTTAAACTCTTACAGCCGTATTCATAAAATTTTTAAACAGCATTTCATAAGTTGTTTAAGCAATATTTGCTAAAATTGTATTCAAAATAGATTTTTAGCTTAAATAACGTTTTTTAAACCTTGCGTAAATCAGCAAATTTTAAAATTGACAACCCCCATGTTTAAACCAATTTTAAGATGTTGTTGTTGTTATTTTGCTTTGCTTGTGTGTATGTATGTATTAGAGATCGACCGAAGGCGTTTTTTTTGGCCGAAGCCGAACTTCGGCTAAAGTCCTAAACTTCGGCCAAAACCGAAGCCGAAGCCGAATGTTTTAAATTTTAAAAATGATACTTGTTTTATATGAATTAAGAAAAAAGTTTGCTTTTTTGAGATCACTGAAATAGCTTAATATCTATTGGATACATAACAAGAAAAATAAAACTATTTTGCAATTTCTGGATTGCTTTTTCATATGATCACTCACAAGAACGTCCAAGTAAAAGAAAATAGAAAGAAACAAAGCAACCCTTTCAAAACGTTAAACACAATAGAAACTGTAGGCGAGCAACGACCAAAAATAATGTTATTTTTCAAGCTTGGAATGGAAAATATTCGGCTTCGGCTAATCGGACGATTTTTGCCATAGGCCGAATGTTGGCCGATTACCAATTTTTGGCAGAAGGCCGAAGCCGATTAATCGGTCGAACTCTAGTATGTATGTAGTTACATATGTATATGTCAGTGTTGTTTAGAAAAACAATTTAATTATTTTGTAGAAACTATTGCCGAAATATTAAATGGACTCCAAAAGAATATTTAAAAGAAAAGGAGCGATTCACTTTCCATTCCCAGTCATTATTTTTTAACTTTATGTGTTAACAAAAATAATAATAATTATAGAAAATTAACTAGTGATGTGTAAACACTCAAAACAAACAAAATAAAACTCGTTATTCTAGTGCTTCTTAATTTGCAATAAAAAATTTATATAAAAAGCACTTTTTAGTAAGATTCGTTGTGAACTGCTTTCATTTTTTATTAAATACAAGTTGGAACACATTTTTTATTTTATAAAAACAATATTTCTCTGAAAACCGATAAACAAACAATTATAAACACGAGTACTTTGTGAATTAATAATCGCTGTTGTGCAGAACTAAGATGCAAGTGACAAATAAAGAATACAGGGTTGCCACGATATTTATAGAAAATCAAGTTAATTGATTTTTAGTTAAAATACTGATTTTGAATACCAATATTTAAAAACCCTTATTTAGCCTTAAAATGTTTTTTAACTAATAAGCTTTTTAAACCTCAATCTACTTTTTTTTATGAATACGGCTGTTAAAATATACCTTGTTTTGACTATGAGTAGGGGCCATTATCTCTTATTAAAGGAAAAATAAAATAATATAGCTACATGACATCAGAAAATATTTTCTGATATCGTATAGCTATGTTATTTAATTTTTTCTATAACAGTTAAGAGAAATGTATTTCATAAATATTGGTGCATACTTATAGTCAAAGCAACCTTAAAATAGGATGGTACGAAATATTGATGAATGATCAAAATTTTATACCAAGCTATATTTAGGTTGTTTTACTAACCCCATTTTGTAACTAAATACATTTTATAAATATTATCATATAAATAATAAAATACTATGGTGATATGATATCAGAAAACATGATTTCAGATATCATATAATCATACTATATTACTATTTCTATAATAAGAGATAATGACCCATACTGATACTCAAAACTAATAATATTTTGATCTTGCTTTGACTATGAGTACGACTCAATATTTATGAAATGCATTTAGTTACAAAATGCGGTTAGTAAAACAAATTATATTTTAAGAGTTTAACATGCCTATTCACAGAAAAAGGCTTAAGTCAGTCACAACTTTTGTTATGACAGAGTTCTATATTTACTCTTGTGACTCGGTCTTAATTTTGTATTCTCGTAACATACTGCCTGTTTCACGATGTCGACAAGAAATTTTCGTTCGCTTATTTATATTGAAAACAAAAACAAAATAAGAAAATTTGTTTTTGTTTTCAATATAAATAAGCGAACGAAAATTTCTTGTCGACATCGTGAAACAGGCAGATAGTCACAAAAACCCAAATTTTATAGTTAACATTCTATGTTAATGTAAACTATGACTTTAGAAATTATGGCATTTGAATATTGAATGAAGTTAAATAAAAAATAAAAAAATATACATACATACATATGTACATATGCATATAAAAACCCTGCAAATAATATTGGAGTACTTTGTCCAATGTAGATGAAACAGACTAGCTATATCATGGTCCCATGTAATGCAGTCATGGCTAATGTCGTTTTCATACAAGTATTCAATGCTGCACGTTAAGTGTTCGTTTAGTCTATAGCTATTCCATACATATGCGGTAGTTTTGGGGTTAGTCCGATGAAATGGAAAGTTGGACCATATGGTCCAACCCTGGGACATCGCAATGTTAAATCGACGAACTTTTTTCATATATTTTGAGTAGTTTTGGAGTACTCCTACTCCTCTTTGTACTAGTCCTTACATGCATGTGTGGACTACCCGTATTATCTGCAGGGAATAAACAGAATAAATCCAGAACAATTCTCATTGTTGGTATTTTGTCTATTTTAGATTGGCATAAATACAATTTAAAGCCTACTCAGTTTCTTTCTGAGCGGGAGCAAAGTCGCGGGAAAATGCTAGAATAAATATAAATATAAGTGTAAAACCTGGGAGCTCTGCTCGTTGGATGTACATATGTATGTATATAAAAATCTTACTTATAATGGCATTTGCGTTCTTTGGTCGTCAAAGGGTCTTAACTTTTCAATTATTTGTCTGCATCTTGCTTTTAGCAGTCGATAAAACTATTATTCCAAATGATATCAGAAATCTAAAGTGCAAGTCGCAAGTAAGTTTGCTATAACGTCCTGAAAAATTAGACAAATATATTAAGATTTTGGCCAGGGGTACTTTTGAATATGCAAATTACAGAAATACCATTAACTCAAAATCAACTTATCCCGACTTAAGCACTTTTTTCTTTTTGCCACAGATTTATAAAAAGGATTTTATAAATATTGACCCATACTCATAGTCAAAACAACCTAAAAATACCTTGGTACGAAATATTGATGAATCGTCGAAGTTAGTTCAAAAATAAATCATACTTCCCTTCTACCAAATTCTATCCGTGCAAGAAGAGTTGGTCTGTCCAATTGTGGAAAAAAATAATACTCCTATGTTATGATTGGTTTGCTAGAAAGTCCTTATGGACTAAAATTTGAAAACATCTACATTAGGGTTTGCAAGTAATCGCAGATTTTCATAATCGTGATTACGATTAAAAAATATGCGATTAATCGCGATTATCGGTATCGATTAGTCGATATAGTTTATCCAAAGAAATTTAATTGTTTTGTCTTGAGTTGGCGTTTTAAATGAATTATTCAATTAACTTATATTTACCATTTGAGAAAATTTTAAAGTATGTAAATCAAAGTTCGTAAATCAGAACTTATGAGTATCAAAAACAATATAAATTATGGGAAATCAATCTTTTGATAGGCAAATTTTTCTATTGCGGAGTACATTTCATTTCTATTTTCTTAATTTATGTTTTATTTAATTTTGTATCCACACTTGATGAATTTATTATCATAATTAATGAACAAGTTCATATAAAAACAGTATTTTTTTATACTGTTTTTTATACGAACAAGACTACGTACTTATGTACCAACCGAATTAAAAATATTTTTGTATCAGTTGTAATGAAATTTTTGAGATATTACGACGTTTTTGAATTAAAATTGGCATAATATAATAAAATTGTCTGTATACGTCATTTGTGCTTAGTCAATTCATCAGTAGAATTTTCTTTTTTCTTATGCACAGCCTTTTAAAAACTATTTGAGAATTCACAAATAATAATTTGTTTGAAAATCACAAAATAAGCGTAGTAGGCCTAGAAACTTTAACAAATCCAGCAAATAATTTATATTCGATATGAATCTATTTTATTTTTCTACACCTTTATACAAATAGAAATCCATTAGCTAATAATAAAAGTATTTATAAGGCAAAATGAAAAATAAAATTTGAATTTTACATTTAAGAAATTTATTTTTCGACATATTGTCATAGATTTCAATTAAAATAAACTTATGACAATATGTCGAATAATTATGTACATTGTACATATTTTATATTAAAAATTTTAATTTAAATTTTTTATGAGTTGAATTTGCACTGCATAAAAATTTCGCATAAATTTTTTGTTTAAAAAAGGGAAAAAATGTTAATCGTAATCGAGCGATTAATGGGTTCGATTACGATTACGATTAACAGGTGCGATTAATCGCGATTAAGATTACGATTATAATCGCTTTGCAAACCCTAATCTAAATATTTATGCTCAAAGTCTATATATCAACCCAAATATAAATACCTGATGAAATAAATTTCTTCAATTAAAGGAATGGGATATTACACAATTATAGATAATAAATCTGTTATTTCTCCTAACAAAGCTAAAAGTAATTCCAATATGATATTTAACGATGCTGCGTATGAGGAGCATATTTCCTGCATGAGGTGATATAAGAATGTTGATGCATTCTACTGATGTCAAACTTATACCAAATCACCAAACATTTGATACGAGGTGATCATAATATAATTATAATGTTTAAGTAAGTTGAGAAAAATATAACGCATGCTGGAAGGATAAATGTGGATTTTTGATTATAATTATAAGCAAAGATACTGAACTAAACCATGATCGTTAGAGAAAACTATTTGACTGCATTAAAGTTTAATTTTTCGTATTTCATCTGACCTTAAACTTCATTCATCTAAATGTTATAAATGGCCAGCTACTTGCATACTGATAACTAGGGAAAGGATTTTTGCGAATCAACAAATTTGCGACAAAACGGCATCGATTTGTTAATGCATATTTTTGCATATTTTTGCATATTTTAAAATAAATACGTATTTTTGCATATTTCATTATAAATGTATATTTTTAATAAATTTTTTATTTTTTCATGCTATAAATCAAATTTTGGTTTTTGTGATTAGTTGGAAAGTACTCGTATTTAAATGCTGCAGTTTTAACGACTATGTAAGAACAAAAAAGAGGAAAACGAGAAAAATTTACGATCACATTTTTGTGATATTAAATTTTAAATTAAAAGAACTTAAGCACTAAATTGATATTTGTGCGTTCTTGTTCACACCGTTGTCCAATTAGAGGCTTTTGTTACTTTAACAGCTCAAGTTGAATTAATTGAAGATGCGGTAAAAAAATGTGTGCTCTGAAAGGCAGAATAGGTGAAAATATTAAAAATAAATTAGAAATAGCTGTACAAAAAAAATATGGACTTAAAAAATGTGCAACAAATTGCATTAATAGTTTATAGTTCTAGCAATGAAAATTTTAAAACAATACTCCACAAACAAAATAAGAACATTTAAATGCCCACCAGTAACTTCTGCTGACGTGGGACGTTCATTTTTATTATATAAAGGTTTTTTCAGAAAAGATCGTCAAAGATTTACCCATGACAATTAAAAAAGACATTTTTATTCATTCATGTACGTAAATAAAAGTTCGAATTAACTTTGTTTTGTATTCCATGTGATTTTTCAAAATAATTGTTAAGAAAGCTTTGAAACTGAGATTTTTATGTTTTTTTAAGTTTTAATGTCAAACTGCATGTTAAGAAAGCATTTAAGCCGATTTTTTAAAGTTTTAAATGTTATTAAATGTTGAAAAAAAAGGTTGATAACTGCATATTTTATTAGTTATAAATACATATTTTTATATTGATTTCCTTTTAAGCTAATTGGGCCTAATATTTCAATGCAAATAAAAATCCATTTATTTACAGTTTTTCCCGACGTTTCGTAGATTTTTTGTCTACTTTTTCAAGGGATCGTAATTCATGGAATAATTAATTACATAGGTACATATACATATTTTACATATTGAATAACAATACTCAACATTAAAACATATATAAACAAATATAACATTTTTTAAACACAACTTAACTTAATATCACAGATCTGTTTCGTTTAAAGCTACTTTGTAGTTTGTCACAAAGACTTACTTAAAGCATGAAATAGAAAAATGCATGTCACCATTAAAATGTTTGCGATTAAAGTTAACTCAATAAATGAGTAAAAGGTACAAAATATAGTATACAGTAATTGGAATATGTAGAAAATTAATGAAATGTAAATAAAATTAAAAACCAAAAATCAAGTTTGTCTTGATTTTTTTTTAAAGATTGATTAGGAATGTTAGGAAAAGATAATGTACTTAGGTAATTTAATTAACTTAATGTATTGGAATTCTCTAAACTTGTTAGTTTGTATAAAATATTGTGAAAACTTAAGCGTTCAAAATGAACTATAACACAGTGCAATATTCAGCAACACATCATATTACCACTTTTTATAGTAAAAGTTGTACATTTTCGATTTCGAAAGCTGTAGAACACAAAATTTAAAAATGTGAATGCGGGCTTATTATAATACATCTTCACTCTGCTCATTTCTATAGCTATCACATCTTTAGAAAATATAGATAAACTAAGCAAATTGGACTTTAATATCCAATCTTTAAGAATGTAAATGTGTATGAATGGGTATCAAACAAACTTACTAAATAAATACAGACTTCAACTAGAAGCATGCTGAAGCATGCATAAATTGTAAAATGTACTGTAAACAGATCTTACTTTCTGTCTGTATCTGCATGATTATCAAATAAATTTACAGAAAAAAATATTGGAAGCATGCATAAAAAATCCTCACGTCATTCAACATTGTAAGCAAAGAAATTTCATGACCTTGTGGCAAAATGAAATACATATGTATGTATGTATCTACTTTGTAAAAAGTTCAATAGAGTGAATTCGTAAATTCTAATATTATAGATTTTTAATTGAAACACCACTATATCTCGGACTCTCGCGTCACTATCGGTAGAAGCATGCATTCTAGCAAAATATCAAACCTGTTAGAAGGTGATGAGAAAGCTTTTTTCTTTAATTTGTAGACAGAAATTGTATCTGGATCAACTCAACTCAGGAATGTGTTGTATACAGATATGATCGATGGTGATGAGGACCTTTTTTAAGTGCAAAATCATTACATGTGAATGCGATACAACGCAGCCTACGTTAGCAACAATAACTTCAAGCGGTCAACCACCAAACCTTATATAGAAACACTTAAGGTAAAAATTCTCCAAAGCATAAATATTCCAATGTTTCATACACTTTATGAAAACACTGACGGTGAAGTGCTAGTGAAGGCAACTGAGTTATTTGAGATCGATTTGCTACAATACTTGTCTATTAAAGATGTATTTCTTTGTATATAAACTAATTTCTCCATACATACATATATTTACCTCAATGTTTATATGAATACATTTAAAAATGACACAAATATTCTCTATTTCAAGTAGTAAAATCAGAAAAAAAGAGAGACTGACTGTCCAACTGATACGCAGTGATGCCAACAATTCAGAGACAAAACGAGCCAACCGAGTAGTCAAAAAGAGCTAAAAAGAGTTAAATTTAAAAATTTGAGATTTTTCCGTTTTAAATCTATGAATGTATTTATTATTCAATTTGTACTTCAAGATTTTTTAACATTAATAAAAGTAATAGTAAGAAAAGATCCATTGCTAAAAACGGTGTATGTACTGCAACATATAATGCAAGATTTGCTTGCGCAAATTGCGTTTTAAGTTGTATTTGCTTTAAGTTAATGCAGCCAATATCCTCGATGTTGAAAACTCTAAGTTGAAGTAGTTTCTCAAACCATTTCTTCTTTTCCACACCCTTAACATAGATTGAAGAATGTTTTAAATTGGATTTTAAAAATTTTACAACACTCTTAAATGATAAAGTAGCTCCAGCACAAACAGCAAACACTTACTCCGCCACTCTTGCCCAAGTGAGCCAACCAGTTAATTCACGTGTATCGTATGCCGATGCTGCAAAAACAAGCTCTATTCCCACACAAAATGTTTCACGGCCAAATACTTCAATAAATACAAACTCAGGCTTTAATTTTAATCGCCTTGAAGCTACTATTGAAAATCTGGTGCAAACTATAAACAATTTTACAACAAGTATGACTAGCATGATGCAAGAAATGCTGCGAATGCAGAATACTCTGCTTCAAGCAATACTTAATAAGCCATGAACACGTTAACAATATGTTTCTGGAACGCAAACGGCATTCGCCAACATAAAAATGAACTTGAGCACTTCCTCACGGAAAAAAATATTGATATAATGTTGGTCTCTGAGACTCATTTGACCTCGAGAAGCCTTTTTAAAATTTATGGCTACACCTTATATGATTCAAAGGACCCGAGAGGAAGAGCATGCGGTGGATCAGCAATTTTAATAAAGTCAAGACTCAAGCATTATATTATTGACAACATTTGCGAAGAACATTTACAAGCAACGAATATTTGTATCGAAAATTTTTGCACTAATTTTGTCATATCATCAATTTACTCCCCTCCTAGGTTCGCAATTACTGAGGACCAATACGAGAATTTCTACAAATCCCTTGGCCCTTGCTTCGTAGCAGCTGGCGACTACAATGCAAAACATACGTTCTGGGGTTCGCGTCTTATTACACCTAGAGGTCGGGCATTGTTCAACACAATTTCAAAAATGGGCTTGGACGTCATTTCGAGTGGGGAGCCCACTTACTGGCCTACGGACATACAAAAAATTCCGGATGTTATAGATTTTGGAGTCATGAAAAATATTTCTAGGGAATTAGTTCATGTTGAAGCGTCTCAAGATCTTTCCTCCGATCACTCTCCCACGATCGTTACAATTTGTAGCCCACTAAGTAGTGACTTACCTCACCCGTATGTGAAGACGATCAACCGTGTTAATTGGCTGGGGTTCAGAAAATATCTCAGTACTCATTGTACGGAAAACATTATACTAAGAACATCCGAAGATATTGAATTTAACATTGGCAATCTTATCAAAAATATAAAACAGGCTGCTGAACATGCGACTACCTCCTACCCGCAGACTGGATTTAATAGAATTTATTCTACGGATATTGAACGTCTTGTAAGTGAAAAAAGAAGAGCTAGAAGGGAATGGCAACAGCACAGATCACCACAACATAAAATCAGATTTAAAGAGTGCACTAAACGACTCCAAGACTTGCTTGCATTTGAAAAAACTGCATCTTTTAAAAACTATCTGGAAGGTCTTGATGCCACACCAGCATCTAATTACTCCTTGTGGCGCGCTGCTAGAAAGCTTAAAACACCTGTTGCGTTTAAACCACCTCTGCGTACATCTACAGGGGGTTGGGCAAGATGCGATACTGAAAAAGGTAAACTATTTGCTGAGCATTTAAAATCAGTATTTACCCCTAACTCGTGTACTGGTGTTATTGATTTGCCGAATGTAGTGGCGCTACCCCCTCGACCCATAAAATTTAGAACGTGTGATGTACAAAAAGTAATTGCTGAACTTAACCCGAAGAAAGCTCCGGGTATTGATGGAATTAGTAACCAGATGCTAATAAAGTTGCCTCGTATTGCAATTAGAATCCTATTATTTATTTTTAACGCCATTTTACGACTGGAGTATTTTCCAAATAGCTGGAAGCTTGCCAAAGTTAAAATGATTCCAAAGCCGGGCAAAGACCTTACCAAGGCTGAGTCATACAGGCCAATAAGTCTGCTATCAACAATGTCAAAACTTTTCGAAAAACTGCTCATGACAAAATTGTCCCCAATTCTAGTTAGTAATGGGTGCATACCGGACCATCAATTTGGTTTTAGAAGTCAGCATAGCACCATCGAACAAACTCATAGATTGGTTCAATTTATAAGAAGAACATTTGAAGAAAAGAAGTATTGTTCTGCGCTGTTTATCGACGTTTCTCAGGCATTTGATAAAGTGTGGCATGAAGGTCTTATTTTAAAATTGAAATCATATTTACCAATAAATTTTCTGAAGCTATTAGAAAGTTATATTACTACCCGGAAGTTTACGGTTGTGGAAGGAGACTTCATGAGTGTGCCCGAATCTATATCATCCGGTGTGCCACAGGGGAGCATACTGGGGCCAGTTTTGTATTTGATTTACACTTGTGATATGCCTTTGAGCAGCAATATTCATACATCTACGTTTGCCGATGATACAGCCTGCCTTAGTATGCACGAAAACCCTCACGAGGCTTCCCGATATCTACAAGAACATATTACACAACTGGAACTATGGTTAAATTTATGGAGAATCAAAGTAAACGAGCAAAAGTGTGTCCAGGTAACATTTACCCTGCGAAGAGATACTTGTTCCCCTATTCGAATCAACAATCAAGTTGTTCTTCAACATTCACACGTAAAATACCTTGGTATACACCTTGATCGACGGCTTACATGGAAGCCCCATATTGACTCAAAGCTAACACAAATGAAACTGAAATTAACTCAGCTACATTGGCTGATTGGTAGAAATTCTTCACTCAGTCTAGATTGTAAACTTTTAATATACAAGACGATTTTGAAACCAATATGGTGCTACGGAATACAGTTATGGGGCACTGCTTCAGCTTCTAATGTCGAGAGAATCCAACGAAGGCAAAACAAAATTTTACGCTTAATAACATTGGCTCCATGGTATATAAAAAATTCAAATATACATCGTGATTTAAATATGCCACTAGTGACTGAAGAAATTGCAAAATACGCTGGCAAATATTTAACAAAACTCGAGTCACATCCTAATCCGCTTGCCCGTAATATTTTGAACTTTACTGGACACATCCGCCTAAAAAAGAGGGACACATGGGCTCTTATTCATAGCACTCCAGATGGGACTTCTTGAAAATACTTTATTTTTTTCCTTTTGACTATCACTACTTATGTATTATATATAACTATTACTAAGCTTATGTCCGACACTGGTCGGGCCTAATTATATTTTTAGATTTAAGATTTGAATACTTATTGTTAGTTCATATATGAAGATACAATAAATAAAAAATCATGCATTCAAAAAAAAAAAAAAAAAACTCTTAAATGATATTGATCCGTCATTCCAATTCAGATGATGAAAGTTTCTTGTTAACCAATTTGCTTCTCTTTGTTTTGCTATTGACAATCTTTTGAAGTTAAACGGTGGTTTAATAATAAAATTTATGTGCTCCTTATTGTTAAAAACAATTGATATTTCTTTTGCAATGAAGATGTTTGAATTGGATTTAAATCCTTGCATATCGATGAAAACTTTATCCCCAATCATCTTATTTTTTTATTTACATTATCTTACGAACTTGACCTTTTAAGGGTATGTATTCTATTATGCGATCGTGGATGAGAATGTTGGAGTCCGTTTCAATTTCAATTTTTATATCAACAGGACCGTTAGAGAGGGCTTCGTTTTGGTGACTGACATCTACTACCACTATCGGCACACTATTTTTAAATTCTTGAGCAGTCAGAAGCGGTTGTGATTCCCTCATGTAGTAGCTTTGTTGAAACCGTAGATACATATCATATACGATGGCATACCGATCATTTTTAAATTTTATATTTAGGTCATCATATGGGTACGATTCGGAATTTAAATGCACTTTTAAATTATTTAGATTACAGTGAACAAACTTATTTTCTTGTTGAAAAGCAATCAACACAAAACGGGGTCGTTCTATATTTGCAGCCAGTTTAACATTCCATATATAGCTAGTTCCTGTATTTAGTTGAGGATTAATGTGACAATCCCAACTGCGAAATGCCATCGGTATAGAAGCACCACTGTTAATAATTTTAATCATATTCAATTTGCTCACATCGGATAACTGTACATGTGGAATTCTCCATGAGATGTTTGAGATACTAATTTTTGGTTTGTCAGTAGCAACAGTTGAGTATACGAGTTTTTCATCGTTCTTACTACGTAAGAGAACCAATTCATGTTTACCACTGAGTATAATTTTATTATAGTCTTCAGCAAAACCTAAAAATAGTTTCAGTGGTGCATAGAAATTAAAGTGTCCATTTGAAATATCCAAATCATCGAGTTTGTTCCATCCTGCGTTGTACAAGCCAACACTTTCTGTTGGTGATAAAGAAACAAAATTTTTTAGGCTGCTTGTGATCGCTAAATGTCTTGTATGATCAATTTCTATGCCATTAAGTTCATATCGAATTTCGTCAAAGAGATGTGCCACAAAGTTATTTTTTAATTTTAGATTTAAAAACGAAGATATTTTGCTGTTATTATCATCTACAATACTTCCCTCAACATATATGTAACTTTCGCTGGGTAGCACATATAAGTCTTGATTTTGTATTGAAATTCGAATCTCATCATTATTGTTGAATGATTGTAGGTATGGTGTATATGTGTGAAAGTCCTTTTTAATTATACTCTCGTCTGATTGAGGTTTTTCTAGAACATCTAGTATGTAACTCATTTCTTTGTCAGCTTTAAATTGAGAGACTTCAAAAATTTTTTATTTTCTTGCGTCAAATGTTTTTTGTGTAATGATCTCTTTAATTGTGGTTTGGTTTGCAATAGCGTTTTATGAGTGTATCCAATTTTATCCTTAGATTGCTTAACGTTGTATATTATCATTATTTGCTAGATCTCAATTGTATTCGTGTTGTAATTTCCTTTCCTCGGAAATTAATTAAATCACCGTTCTGATCAACTATGCGTAGAGTAAGAGAACTTATCTCTCGGCAGTAAACTGGCAAATAGATAAGATTTCGAGGAATCTCAACAATTTTATACCCTGGGGGACATTGATCGCAAATTCATGTAATGTGTGTGCTTGTGAGTCATTCGTATATGTGTTAACCACTATACTACATTCAACACGCAAGATATTCACGATGAAAATATTGACTGGTAGATCTGAGTAATGGTCTTGGTTAGGAGCTAGAATTTTCTTATTGAATCCAAAAAGTTTTCCAATTGTGTTATCTTTGTTAAAGTATATGGGATCCTTAGAGCTATTAACTCTAACTTGCATTGTATTGTTATTAGCTTCTATATCAATTTTATTTTCCGGACAATACTGCTTATAGTGATGTTTAATATAATCAACTATATCATTCAGTTCATAAGATCCTATTGGTATTTTAATTACATGTTCACCAATATGAAATATATTGTTATAATCATCTACATTGGGAATGCTATTATATGAATGAAAATCAGTTAGAGCACATTCATATTCACCATCCAAACGAATAGGAGGAAAGTAATTAGCAGATAACTCAGATGAGTTTGAGCTAAGAGTAAGTGTTATTGACATTATGATTGTCTGATTACAAATAAGTGAAATTAAACACAGCACTTTGTATAAAAAGGAAGTTTATATATAATTATATTTTATTTAAATATATTAGATACAAATATAGACTTATATATACACTTAACTACAATATTTCATTTTTATTGATCCAAGAATTATGTTGATTGGTAAATCCTAACCATTTAACATATGCCTTCTCGCCTTTAGTTTTAAGAACTTTTTCAACTAGATATGTATTTGGATATCTGGTTTTTGAAAGTTCTTCACCATAGAATCCACCTTTAGTAGGGTTACCACGATAGTCTTCTAATATGTATGTAGCTGGATGTGTATTTTGAACTCTTTTAATCGTAAAAATTTCTGTGGTCCAATTTGGTGTATATCCTTTTTCAAAAACATGTTTATATTTACTCATGCGCACATGATCTCCCACATTGAACTTTGATAATTTGAATAGTTTTATGCGGTTATATACCGTGTTTAATAATTTTTTCTCATTTTTATAGTTAACTTGAATCGGTGGCATTTTGATGGTGCGATGCATTTTTTTATTATATGTATTAATCAAGTCTTTGTAAATGTCGAGCCAGTTATAAGACCCATTAAAGCTAAACTCTTTCCACATCATTCCTTTTAATGTTCTGTTAAATCGTTCTACTATTGATGCTTTCATTCTGCTATATGTTGAGTAGTGATTAATGTTGTATTTATTCATCAATTTTCCAAAGTGTTTATTGAAAAACTCTTTACCATCGTCTGTTTGCAAGTTTTTTGGTATTCGTCCCAGTTGAAAAATATTCTGCATAGCCTGGCTTGTTTCCAATGCAGTCTTTCTTTTCAAGGGTACTGCCCAAGCAAATTTTGAAAATGTATCAATTACAGTCAGCAAAAATCGATAATCTCTATTGTCTATAGAATAGTTTCCCATTTCAACTAAATCAGCTTGCCAAAGATCATCTATTCCTCTCATAACAACTCTTCGACGTGGAAAATGTTTTCGTGCTTGCTTATGTAGTTCATTTATTAAATTTCTTTTTGAAGTCATTATTTAACGTATTTAGAATTTGATGGAATAAGTTGAGTTCAGTGTGAGTTCATTTAAATACTGTCGACCATCATATTTCTTACATACCCATAAATTAACTCATTTATCTTTTTAATTTCTTTTTCAAAGAATAATTTCATACTTGAGATTGTTTCCTGAATTTCGTTGAGTTTCTGACTTAAACTTATGTTGATTTCCTCTCGTACCTCTTCAATTTGACTTTGCAGAAACAATTTATTAAGAACGTCGTTTTCCTCCAAAGCTTTTCCCACATTTTTGATTCTTTTGTTTTGAACGTCAATGTTATTAGTTGTATCCATAACGAAGCCCAGCTGCTTAGGAACATTTTTCACAAAAACTGTACCACTTGTATCATTAATATAGTGCCCAAACTTATCGATGGACATGATTTATGTAGATAAATATTATTCTATAATTTTTGCTTCATATAATTCTTCGATAATTGAGACAATTTCGTTATTGTGATTAGTATGACCTGCAGCTTGTGATGCTAGCAATAGCCTTAGGCAATCTACTAACTCATTAGGATCATCCCAGTATATATAGTTAGCTTTGTATGGGTTTAGATTCATCAAACCCTTACCCTTGTAAGGGCTTTTTATTGCATGTAGTGATGACGAAGTTGATGAGTTTTTTTCACTTTCTTTCTTAAACAATTTACTGATAATATGCTTATATTTATATGCTCTCGTTCCTTTGATTTGTCCATCAGGTCTATAATCTCTTTTGTATGCATTTGTGCTCACTAAAATTTTCTTATATATATCTAATTCATGTTTATCATAATATTTTGGTGTTTTGTGAAACAGTAAAGAAAATAAACCTGGTGTAAAAGCCCATATTTGATTTCCAATCACTATTTTATCTTCAGTAAGTTTAATACTACTATTGCCAAACTTCCATTCATTATTAAAATCTTTATGTGGACCGTATAGAGTATCTAATTCGTTTCTGCTTTCCAAGAGTGCTAGGTCAGTATAACTCTTATTATTATCTGAATTGTCTAGAGTTTCCGATTGAGAGTAAAAATCATCATTGTCATCATCATCATCATCAGTATCAACATTATCAACCTTGTTTGCGTTTCGATTACGAAGTGAGATATTTTTATTGCATAACGTTTCTTCAACAAGTTTCTTTGGAGTACTTGTCTCTAACTTAACTGATTGTTCGTTGAATGGAAAATTTGAATTTTTATAAACTTTCGTTTTAAATTCATCTCTTTCTGATTTAATACTTTTTTTATTGTTTTTAGAACTGTTCACAAATTCTGTTAATGGTTCTATTATTGGTTTAAATGTATCTTTGAATTGCTCATGTGTATCTGCTTCATCAACTTTTATACTACGAAATTTTTCCTTTAAAACATTTCTTGTCTTTATTAGCTCTTTTAAAACTTTTTCATCCATTTTCAACTATTAGACACCAGATCAGGTATCAGCTATTAGATCAGGTATCAGCTATTAGATCAGGTATCAGTTATTAGATCAGGTATCAGCTAACAGATCAGGTATTATATTAGCTATCAGATCAGGTATCAGATCAGCTATCCGATCAGGTATCACTTATCAGATCAGGTATTAGATCAGCTATCAGATCAGGTATCGGGTATCAGATCAGGTATCAGCTATTAGATCAGGTAATAAATCAGCTTTCAGATCAGGTACGGTAAATACTTTAGGAAATAAGTAGATGTACTATGTGCAAGGCCAAATTTAGTACTAATGTTTTACTTTTATGTAGAGTAATTTATATCGTTATAAAATAGTCGAATTGCTTTCTATAGCGACCATTGTTTAAGTCATTATCTTTGCTTATCATCAAAAATCCATATTTATCCTTCCAACACTCTCGACAAATTTCATGAAACTTTTCATAACTCATATCGCTGGCAACATGATCACTATAAACGTGCTTCATGATTGTCTCATCTTGTTTAAACATTATAATCACATTTGCATTGTCTCTTATTAAGTGCTTGGGGATTCTCGTATAAGTTTGGCACAAGTAGAATGAATCAACATCCTTATGTCGCCCCATGCAAAAATATGTTCGTATATTATTTTGCTTCTCGCATGCAACATCATCAAAGATCATAATAGAATTAGTTTTCGCTTCGTCAGGAGGAATAACTTTTTCATTATCTGTAAATGTGTAATATCCCATCCCTTTAATTGGTGAAATTAATCGCTTTAAGTATTCATATTTTGGTTGATAAAGGGATTTTGAGTATAAATAGATGTTTTCAAACTTGAGTCCATTAGGACTTTCTAGCAAGCTAATCATAACATTAGTCTTTCCACAATTTGATGGTCCAACTATTAGAGCACGAATAGAATTTGGTAAGAGAGAGCTATGTTTTATTTTAGATCTGATGTTCGTTGAAGCATCAATATTGCGAATCACAATATTTTTATGTTGTTTTACTAATTGCATTCTTATAACTAATTGCATTTCATAAATATTACTTTTATTATAGAAGAAAAAATAAAATAAGATGCTTATACGTTATAACAAAACGTTTAGTTATAAAAAACCAGCCGTTGGAAAAGGTTTAGTGAATAGAGTAATAAACTCTCTGCCTGTTGAATTACACCTTCCTGGATATCAGTTTTGTGGACCCGGAACAAAATTACAAAAACGTTTAGATCGCGGTGACAAAGGAATTAATTTATTAGACGCTGCATGTAAAAATCACGACATTGCTTATTCCAAAACAAATGATTTAAATAGTAGACATCAAGCTGATAAAATTCTTGAAAATAAAGCTTGGGAACGAGTTATTTCAAAAGATAGTAGTCTTGCAGAAAAATCGTTTGCATATATGGTTACTAACGCAATGGAAGTCAAAAGAAAATTTGGTATGGGATTGAAGAAGAAGGTTGCAAAAAAACGTGAACAAAATGGAAAAAAGCTGTTCACTTCATCAATTAAAACTGCAACAAAAATACTGAAGAAGGAAAAACCTCAAGACATTAACTCTGCCATTAGGATTGCACGAAAGGTTATCAACAAATCGTTAAGGGGGAAGAAATCGCAAGTTGTAATACCACGCGTAATTAATGTTCCAAAAATTGGTGGCTTCTTACCTTTAGTACCTATTCTTACTGCTCTGAGTGCAATTGGTAGTCTTTCTAGTGGCGGAGCAGCTATAGCAAAAGCAATAAATGCTGCAAAGAATGCCAAACAACAACTTGATGAAGCAACTAGACATAATAAAACAATGGAAGCAGTAGCAATGGGAAAAGGTTCTTACCTTAAACCATATAAGAAAGGATATGGATTGGTTTGTCAAGAAAAACAAAAACCAAAACCAAATTTTTCGTAAAGCTGCCCAATAAACCCCTATCTGATGTTGATCTGAGAAACTTTTCAACAAACATTCCATACTTTAGAAGAGTTTTCATGTTGGATACACTACCAAAACAATCGAGAAAAAGAGAATGCTGAATCATTAATTTGGATTTATCAAGAGGACCTGGAACCCATTGGGTAGCATATTATAAAAACAATGAACATAAAGAATATTACGACAGTTTTGGAAATTTACAACCTCCATTAGAACTAGTTAAATATCTAGGCAAAAATATAAAATATAATTACAATCAATATCAAGATTATAATTCATTTAAATGTGGACATTTATGTCTTCAATTTCTTTACAAAATAAGTTTAAAAAATAAATAAATACAACACACGAAAAATTTTTAAAATTTTTTCTGTTTTATTAATAAAAATGTTTATAAAATAATAGTTTCTACATATTATTCCCACTGTGGGTATTGAGCATTTGTTAAAAAGATATTTATTTCAGCAGCAGTATCCAATTTTAAGCCACTGTCTCCTTGCTTACATATACAATATATCCCGGATGCCAGTTCTATTATGTCATCATCCGATAGCGTGTTGGACCGATTTGGTAAAAACATTATGTTGTTTTCTAGTTCAATTTGAATTGTGGTGCCGTATTTACTCGTCACACGCTTAGCGTTTTTAACTGCATACTTAGTTGAGTCCTGGAGCTCTTTTATATGAATTATTTTTTTTTTATTCAATGTATTAAATTTCGTAATCAAATCTGGAGGATTCATTATCACAATATTAATTAATTAAATTTAATTTTTATATGTATGTTTTTTCTTCTCTGACAGATAGCTCAATCTGCTTTTGTAAACTGATGTATTAAATATATCTACCAATCTTTAAATAGTTAAAAAATAGTTCTTAAAAGAAAAGATCAGTATCGTAGCCATCTCTTTTTCTCATATTGTAATCATGTTTTACGTAAATTTTTTGTTTTGCCCCTGATAGAATTGTAGTGAAAGAGATAGTTACATATTTTGACGTTCTAAGGCGTAACTGAAAACAAAAAAATTTCAAAACAAAAGGTCAGAGAGAGAGATATTCATGTGCTAAAGTGTAACTGAAACAAAAAATTTCAAAACAAAAGATTAGAGAGATAGTTATATTAATGTGCTAAAGTGTAACTGAAACAAAAAAAAAATCAAAAGAACTCACAATTTTTTGTAAAATTTTAATTTCACAAGAATATTTTTTACTATAAATAAGAATGTAAACCTTTCAAGAGTATTAATATAAAAATAGCATTCAAGAAAAAAGTATTCTTTAAAAAAAGAAAATTAAAAATAAAAATTAAAAAAATGAACCAAGTATGTGAGCGGTTATTTGAATTCCTCCATTCCTTTGAGGACTCATTACTATATGAGCATAAGGAGAGCATAAATTTTTTCGTATCCATGCTCACTGAAAATGAGGAGTATGGAGTTGTGGAGCAGGAGGACTCCGACGAGAATGGACATTTTGCCAGCTGCCCCTGGTATAGTGAAGGATGTGAAGAAGGCCCAGACACATGTCGGTGTACCATGTTTCACATTAGGAAAAAAATAATTTTTAAAATTATAGATACCTATAAAAATTTATGTAAAAAAATCAGTTAATAAATATAAAATATATATTTATGTGTGTGTATGCTTTTGATTTCTTATTTATTTTAATATACATATTTCTGTATATATAGAGATTAATAGACCGAAAAAGCTATTAGTTTAAATGTTATTTTCATTGAGGATGGATAAACGTACTTTAAAGAATATATTTCACAACAATCAAGAACGAAAACCTCAAATATATGATTTGGTTTTTGGGTTTGAATACTTGCTCAATTGGAAATTGAAGATTACATGTGGATTTTCTACAGCTTTTGGTTTTAAGCCAATGATATGGTTGAATTATAAAAATAAGCAATACATTGGACTGGATCGAGAAGAGTGGTTACATCTCATGTGCTATAAAGAGTATATTCATGATATGCTTAATCGCCGAGATTTTTTAAATTCTATAAATATAATTGATAATGAAAGTGAGAGAGATGTTGAATATAAGTTTCAATATAAAAGAGGTGTTTTCTTTTTAGTTATCATACAAGGAAACTTTAAAATCAAAATCGATTCTGACACTTGGAGATCACTAACTCAAATTCGAGTATTTTTTACATCAATTTTATGTTGGAACAACATTCTGAGAAAACAAATCCTTCATTTCTATCATGAATATTATATACCAAACTGCTCCGCTTTAAACAAAACAAAACTTCAAATCAATGAAATACGAGAAATCCACGAAAGGGATGTAAAGATTGAACTGACACGACTTTGTTATGAGATTGGGGAAAAAATGCAGCAGAAGATTCTAACAGATGTGAAAATTCATAAATTATATTTAAGGATGGATAATAAATAAATAAAAACTGTACACAAAAATAATTGTTTTTAATGCTTTTTTTTATTTTTTTATTTTCATATTACTGTGTTTTATTTAAAGACTAATCTTGCAAATAATACATACAATTTGGGAATACAAATTATGTAGAGAAACATAACATAGGAAATGTTATATTTTTTCTTTTTGTTATCTTAATAACTAGACAATATTTCATAAATAAAAAATAATTTACAATAGACACAAAAAATTTTGGCTTAAAACTAAATAATTATAATTGTCGAAATAAATTACACAAACATTAATTTGTATACATATTTTGCTCATCTTCTTGAAGTTTTTCTATTTCTAAAAGTAACATATCAAGTTCATAATCTGGATTTGTTTCATCAATTTCAATATGATGCCATGCATATGTGTTTATACCATCACTTTTGACTTTTCTCTTGTCATCTTGATAACTTAATATTACTTTATGTATTTGCATAGTATATAATTCATGTAACTTAGACTTAAAAGTTAGCATATTATCATAAACATTTGATCTGTTAAATAAACAATCTCTATAAGAACTTAGGCTATACTTATCTAAAACACATTTTTTTTACTCCTTTCGATTTTTTAATTTCATTTCCATTTTGTACAGTAAAGGAGTACATTTTAGACCGTAGTCCCACGAATTCTTCCATAATCTTCCCACAATTCTCATCTTTCATCATACCCAGAACTTTTTTGTTTACAAGAGGAATCCCGTAATCATTTGTTTCTGGATAGTCAGAAGTGTCAAATTCATGTTCTACATCATTTTTAATGTCTGCGTAAAAGTCTTCAGTTTGTATCGTGTATATGAATGAGTCTGTGTCCATGTAATTTAATTTCAATTTTGTCTTGAACTTAGGTTGCATGTAACTATAATGAAAATTATACATCTTCCATTTAGAAAGTTCCAGCACACAAAATCCTAAATATATGGGCTTATTATAACATGTCTTAACTCGATTCATTTGAATCGCTACCATATCTTCTGAAAATATTGCTAAGCTATGAAAATTTGATTTAGCTATCCAATTTTGAGCACCCAAACGGTTTCGGTTTAATGTAGTCCAACTGGTAACAATCCTCACATCTTTCCTTTTATCCACATTCTCCATGGTTTTCCCATATACTGCGTTGTTGAGCAACTTGAAAAAATTTTTTTCAAAGTTATTTCTAGCTTCTGCTCTATATTTAGTATTAAGGTCTATATAATCTTCAACCATGGAGACTGCTTAAAAGTTAGAACTCTATGTATTTTTTTCAAAATCAAACCATTTTCTAGACATTGTTTAAGTACTCTGTAGTGAATGATATAAGAACGTTTTGGCGAAAAATCAGTTATTAGTTTTTTACATTTTGATGTTCCAATTTCCTTGTTTTCGGCGCAGAAAGGAAGATCGTTATGCATATTATGTAAATAAGAAGGGTATTCTAAGTCGACCTCATATACATAACCATCATTTGAATTATCATCTATTAACTGAGGATTAATAATATTTAGTTCTTCGCTTTCTAACCATCTGAATCCTCCATAAGGAAGATGTTCAGACATGGCCCAACCGTAAAGATTGTTTGCGTCTAAATACATAAGAAATTTGGAAGGTTTATTTTTATCAAAAGTGTCTAAATACTTATTATTTGCCTTGGAGTATCTTTTACTACATTGGACAATTCCACCTCGTATCCCTCTTTTAAAGAAATTGTACATGTCGATATCGGTTATTAGCTCTAATTCTATGTTTGTATGTTTAAGCATAGCATCCCAAGATAGCCCTGGAGCAGTATAGTATTGACAGGGATCCAAGCTATAAATATTTTTACAAACATTTCTAAAATTTTCAAAAATATCCGTTAGGAGAAGCACATCTGTTTTCAAATACAATTCCATATAATCTTTCAAAGTTTTACAGTTAAAAACTCTACAAACTTCACACGCATGCGCATAGTCTTCAATAGAACATTCTTTGTTATTTAGTTTATTAAAGAAATCTTTTCTAGGTGGAAGTTGCGTTTTATTAAGTTTTTCAAAAGAATCAAGATAATCATAGGGAAAAATTCCCTTTCTCCTTATGAGATTAAATTTTTGGCTTGTTTGAAATTGTGCTCTAATAGTATGAAAATCGTTGACGTTAAGATTATTTGCCAACGATTCCAAGCTATCGGCCATAAAACGCATTGTATCAAGAAACCTGAAGTTCAAGATCTGTACCATCACTCATATTAATAAACTGAGATAGAGATATATATAATTCTTTATTTAACGGAAGGACTTTTATATTTGTCGCAACTTTACTTAATTGTTTCACAAAAAGATGAGAATCATACGATGAGTAGTTATGAAAATAAATTGGAATAAACTTGGGTACTTGATAATTTAGGTTGCATCTGTTATGCGCTGCACCTCGATATTTACCGCTTATATGACAATGATCTCTCACACGATCATTGTTTAAGTATTGTCCACATATGTGACAAGTTAACGCACTGTAAAATGTTAAATTTTCTTCATCTGTCAAGTTCTCCATTTCAATTGTTTTTGTGAGATAATTGTTATATATATCTTGACAATCTCGATTCAAAAATGTAACAAATTTTTCAGAAGCGTCTTTACCCGTATAAATTCTTAGCTTATCCAATGTATTGTCATGCTTACACTTAATGAAATAGCTGAATGCGCAGGGTAAATGTCTTTGATTTAATTTAGTTTTAGTACTTACATTAAAGTCTATCTGTTGCAAAACACACTCAAAATCGGCGTATATAACAAACGGGACATCTATTTTTCTATGGTGGCTTTTAAACCGCAGTATGGAGTCTTCTGCTTTTGGCATTGTGGTAACAATTTTGCCACACTCCATTTTATGTTTCTCCATAATATTTTTATGATGCGTATATTGGAGACAGCTGTTGCAAAACAAAAGTCGTTCACAATGTGTCGTTGTTTGCCTTTTTAGAAGTCTGTAAGACATCAAACACCCGTATTTTATTATTTAATTTTAAATACTTTCCAATATATGTATTACTTACTTTGAAATATCTTTTATAAAGATATAGTGATGCCCATCCATGTTTTCCAATAGCAATAAGTTAACATGCTTTGTCTTCTCATTTTGTGTTATGTAAAATGGTCCAATTAGTTCATCACTCTCGTCGTCATATCCAAACACATTCACACTAACATCATTCCGCCCCTCAAATTCCTTAATATTTTTTATTGGCATTGGAAATCTTAAATTTGAAAAATCAACTATTGTTCCATCTTGAAGCGAAATTATATCCGCACTAATATCTTCAATATTATATGAAGAGCATCGAGTCGGAGCACCGATAACCAAAGTACTCATTGCCGCAATTAAGGCCCACTTAAAACAGTAATTGTCACTGTTTTGAATGTTAATGCAAGCACCACGACTAGCAAGCTTCTCCGGTGTGCTAATCCAATGAGCTTCTTTTACTAAAGAAGATTTATTAATATTTAGTTCAGCTCGAACTATGCGAACAAGAGTCCATCCGGAATCTCTCTCCTGGAACTCCGACATTTTATTTTGAATTTCTGTGACCTGCTTGCAGAACAATTCCCTCACGTCATCTGCTCTAGTCAACAAGCTCATTTTTGCTGTATGTACTATTGTAATTATTTCTAACTCTTCACCAACAATTTTTAAATATTCTGCAACTATACCTATATTAAATTTTAATATAGTATGTTGCTTCAAATGGTATTCAAGCCTCTCTATAAAAGTCGATTCATTTTCGACAATGAAATCTTCAAAGAGAAAATTATCCTTTTTATTTTCTATTCCATAACAAATAATATTGCTTTTAAATGCTTTCTTAATTTCATAATATTCTCCATCAATGTTGATATTATTATTATTATTTGTTGATCTACTTCCAAAATCATTTGAACCTTGCTGCTGCTGTTGTTGTTGTTATTGTTGAGGGTAATGTTGTAGTGTTTGGTATTGATCAGTATTTGAATACCAATGCATTGGAGTAGGAGGTTCCTGCAAATTTGGATACCATTCCATGGGAGTAGCAGTTTGCTGCCAATACATTTGTAGTTGTGGTTGTTGTTGATCTTGATGAGGATATTGCTGATGAGCGAGCATATTGCTGATGAGGATATTGCTGATGAGTATATTGTTGATGACGATATTGATGTTGTTGATGAAGACATTGTAGCTGTTGTTGTTGTTGTTGTTCTTGATGAGGATATTGCTGATAAGGATATTGATGCTGTTCTTGATGAGGATATTGTTGATAAGGATATTGATGCTGTTCTTGATGAGGATATTGTTGATAAGGATACTGATACTGTTGAGCATGTTGCAGATGTTGAGGATAAGTGAAGGTTGTATGTTGATGATTATTCAGTACTTGATTTGAGTCTCGACTTATAACGACTCGGTTCTCCACACCATGATTTTGAATATGGTCTAAAAAGCACTTTTGGTATTTATATACCTTGTTACATATATAACATGTATATACCAAAGTATTCATTTTATTTAATTAATATAATATATAATATATATTTTTAATATTATTATATTTATTAATTTTTTATTCAAAAGTCACTTTCTTTGATCGTTTACCATAAAACGTTTCACACTATTAACAGCGAAATTAGTGAGGATTTGACACGACTCTTTGTAGATACAATGCTGTACTTGCTGCTAGATTAGAAAACTTCTCAATTTATACGAATTACGATCAAGTCATATGCATAATTTAAGAGTCAATAGACAGAGACAGAGACAAATGTCAGCAAGCAGTGAAAATAACAACCAATCTTTGACAATCCTCAATATCACAAACTTCAATTTGTTTACAAAATAAGTGAAAAGAATGAATAAATACAACACGCATAAATTGTATATTTTATTCATTTCTTCAAATTCTTTAAACATAAAAAAATTAAAAATCAAACAACAACAAAAACAGGAACATTGATATCTCATCAGCATACATAATTACTTTCTATAAATACCCTTTCATGTCCTAAACGAAATACTACAAACAAAAAAAGTAATGCCGCATGCACACAGTGTGCACTAGTGGTAATGTTTATGATTTCCGATTTTTTATTTATTTTTTGTTGTGTGGTGTTGCCTTCCCTATAAAAAACATAATGTGAAAGGTGTTGTACACATTTTAAAAAATAATTAGAACACAACAAATGTCAGATGTGTACTCGGCATTACACACTCGCTTTTTTTATATACATATACGACTACTTACCCATCTGTCAACGCTCAAGTTATTGTAAAAACATACGTAAATACACATGCATGAGCATAACGTTGGCTCCCCATGATCACACATCTTTAATTCCCTTTGACAATCCTAAATATGTTACACTTCAATTTCTTTAACCTTCAAGTAAGTTCATTGCTCATAAATTACATATTTTATTCATCTCTTCAAACTCTTTAAGGAAATAGAAAAATCAAACTAAATAAAACCAACAACAAAAACATTCTCAGATTCCCCCCACACAAGCATACATAATTTCTTTCTCAAATACCCTTCTGCAACCGTTTAACAAACGAAAAACCATACTACGTACAAACAAAAGAATAATACAAAAAAACCAATGCAACATTTTCTCTATCCACACAAGCACACACAATTTAAAATCATACAGCTACTGCAACCGCTTAACAAACGAAAAAACATACTACGTACAAACAAGCGCACCTGCGTGCCTACATAAATAACTATGCACATAGACGGGCGGATATCAAACCATAAAATTAAAACAAAAACACATCGACGCAAAGACATCAAAGCATCCTTATCTATGTACAAACAAAAAAAGGGTTATGCAAACCCTCGTCACTGCACACCATTGACACTAATTACCATAATTTGTAAAATTTAGCCCATAAATTACAAAATTTCGACATTAATTACCCAAATTTGACAATTTTAATGGTCATGGCGCATACATTTCAATACTACTATGAATGTATATAAATATATATGAATATGTATGAATTCATGTATGGACATACATATATAGGATTATACATGGAAAAAGTATTATATATGAATTGATATATGGACTAATATATGAAATTTATTATAACATATGAGGTCATATATGGAAATTTAATTATGAAGCTCTTCATATATATAGAAATAAGATGTAATATATGGAGCCATATAAAAATTTATGCTTAATATCTGACATAAGATTGTTTTTGCAATCAAAAAAGCTTGCATTTTATTAACTCGAATTTTTTCTCTGGCGGTATTCCATGTTTGATGTAAATGTTTTGCGTAAATGTTTGTGTGTGTATTTTGTTGTTGGATTTTAAAGAAAAGCTACGATATTTTACATTTGCACTAGCGCAAGAACATTTGCATCAAACATCGAATACCGCCTCCGTTTTTTTTATCACTGGTGAATTGCAAATCGATTAGAAAATTCAAACGATTTGCAAAGTTTATATTCGTACAGCCTCAGCGTCTAAGAAATAAACCCAATTCTTGTACGATTTTATACATTGCGGCCCTATTAAATAAATGAAATAATCAAAAGGATACTTCAGTCATTAATTTTATGGAAAATATCGGAATACTCTAAATATTTTTAAGAAACAAAGTTCATATTACTGCAAAAATTATTGAAAACTAGTGTTGAAATAAAATTGATAATTTTTTTTATGATCATTTGCATTAGTTTTTAATCTAAATTCTTATTAAATTAAATTTTATGTACGCAGATAAGTTTTGTGTTTTTTAAATAATAGATGCACGGTTTCTCTTAAAATGATGAATACAATATCTTTTGGTTCGTTTTTAATTATTTATCCAAACAAAAGTTTCATCAAATACAACTTCAATGCTTAGAATCTTAAAAAAAGTAATTTTAATAAATATGAATATGAATTTACAAATATGTATATGTATGAAAATGTATGAATATATATTATCATATATGGTCATATACCCTCATTTTTCGGATCCGAACCATATACGGGATATCATATATACTCCATACATATTTTTTTAGCTGGGTACAAAATTTTTCTTAAAAATCCTTTATAAAGCTTTAATAATTTTTATAAATAAGGCTGTTAAAATATACTTTGTTTTACTAACCACATTTTTTGTAACTAAATGCATTTCATAAATATAGACTCATACTCAACACAAAATATATTTTTATATTGTTTGGATTATAAGTATGGATCATTATCTGTTATTATAGAAAAAATAAAATAATACAGCTATACCATTTCATTTTCTGATTTCGTATAGCTGTTTTTTTTGGCTATGTGTATAATTATTATACCCTTTACCAAAAATGGAAAAGGGAATATATAGGTTTGTCATTCCGTGTGTAATTTCCATAATTTTAATTTGCGACCAAAAAAATATATATATTCTGGGTCCTTATGAATAGCGAAGACGAATAAGCGATGTCCGTCTGTCCGTCCGTCCGTCTGTCCGTCCGTCCGTCCGGTGTACGTGAAATCGGTTTTCCGAAGCTCCCAGAAAAGCTAGAGACTTCGTTCTTGGACTGATGTATCAGAAATGCTCCAACTTAGATTGGTATTGAAATTCAGCAAAATCGGGCAGACGATTGCAGAGCTGGAAAACGTAAGCTATATTTTGCCATATAAAAGTAACTACCGAAAACAAATTTTTATTTTTTTTAATAAATAAATTTATTTTACACTTCAGTACGACTAAAATTGGTATTTTAAATTAAAATAAATATAAAAAAATTAAAAAGACGTTTCCAGGGTTGGAAAACTTTAACTTTTTGTGTTATGTAAAATTAACTATGTCTAAAACTATATTAGTATTTTCTCGAGAACTGTAAGAGCTACAGACCTGAAATTTGGACACAGTGTGTAGACCTTCGGCCGCAACAACAACAAATACATGAGAATTGGAAATTAAAGGGTGTTCCAAAACGAGCAACGAAAAATTTTAAATCCCATGTAATATACATACAATTATATGTATATACACTTGAAATTTGTAAGGTTAGTGTATTTTTATACAGACTACAAAAATTAATACTAAAATTTCCAAAAATTTAAATTAAAGGGTGTTCCATCAGTTAACGCAATTTTCACTATGCAATTTTGACAACTTGCTGTATCTAGCAAACCGTAAGAGCAAAACTCTTGAAATTTTTAAAAACGGTAAAACTAAAAAAATTATAAAATCGCCAAACCGAAAAAAATCGCCAAAAACAAACAAAAAATCGCCAAAACGAAAAAAGCACCAAATTAACAAAAAAATTTCTAAGACTAAAATAAATCGCATTATACGGAAAAATTGCTAAAATGACAAAAACATTCGGCAAAAGGAAAGAAAATCGCCAAAATTAAAAAAATCACCGAAACGAAAAAAAAACCCAAAACCAGAAAAAAATCGCCAAAATGAAAAAAAAACTCCTAAATAAAAAAAACCCAAAAACAGAAAAAAATCGCAAAAATGAAAAAAGCACCAAATTAACAAAAAAATTTCTAAGACTAAAATAAATCGCATTATACGGAAAAATTGCTAAAATGACAAAAACAATCGGCAAAAGGAAAGAAAATCGCCAAAATTAAAAAAATCACCGAAACGAAAAAAAAACCCAAAACCAGAAAAAAATCGCCAAAACGAAAAAAAACCTAAAAACAGAAAAAAATCGCCAAAATGAAAAAAAATCGCCAAAATGAAAAAAATCGCCAAAACGAAAAAAAACCCAAAACCAGAAAAAAAAGCCAAAATGAAAAAAAAACTCCTAAATAAAAAAAACCCAAAAACAGAAAAAAATCGCAAAAATGAAAAAAAATCGTCAAAATGAGAAAAATCTACAAAATGAAAAAAATCTCAATAACAGAAAAAAATCACCAAAACAAAAAAAAACCTCCAAAAACAGATCGTCAAAACGATAAAAAAGCGACAAAATTGAAAAAATCGTTTAAACTGAAAAAAAAACTTCAAAAAAGCCTACATTTCGTGCGCGATTCAAAGGCGCACTTTACTGAAGTTTTTAATATTAAAGGAATTAAAAGAAACTAATAAGCAGATTTTGTAAAAAATTTTGTTTCTAAACGTTTCAAATTTGTATGAAAAATAACGAAAATTCTTTTCAAAAAATATTTTTTCCATACAAATTTCAAAACGAAAAAATCGTTTGAATTTACAAAATCTGACCTTAAGTCTTTCCTTATTTCGTTTTTGCTTTTTTCACTTAACATATTTTATGTATTTTTTAAAGAACTAGATTGGTATCAATAATCAAAAAAATCCAAAATTATGACTCCAGGGTTGGAAAACTCACACTTTTTGTGTTATATAAAATTAAATAGGTATAAAAATTTTTTTCTTTTTCTTTATAAATTGAATATATTTTATGCTTCTGAAAGAAAATCACAGCTCCAAAGATGGAAACTTAAAAAAAATGATAAATTTTTTCACAAAACAAATATGTATGTATGTGTCTGTATACTATATATATGTACGTACGTTGGTAAAGGGTATATAAGATTCGGCACAGCCGAATATAGCACTCTTACTTGTTTATTGTATCTTCAATACTTAATTTCGTATTAAGCACAATAATTATTTTCAAGAAGTATCATTTGGGGTGCGGATGTGTCCAGTAAAGCTCAAGATGTTACGAGCAAGCAGATTAGGATGTGACTCGACTTTTGTTAAATATTTACCTGCGCATTTTGCGATTTCTTCAGTCACTAGTGGCATATTTAAATCACGATGTATGTTTGAATTGATGTACCATGGAGCCGATGTTATTAACTGTAAAATTTTATTTTGCCGTCGTTGGATTCTTTCTACATTTGAAGCTGAAACAGTGCCCCATAGCTGAGCTCCATAGCACCATATTGACTTCAAAAGTTTGCAGTCTAGGCTGAGTGTTTAATTTCTGCAACTTAACCAATATAGTTGAGTTAATTTAAGTTTCATTTGGGTTAACTTAGAATCTATATTATGTTTCCATGTAAGCCTTCGATCAAGGTGTATACCAAAAAGGTATTTCACTTGAGAATGTCGAGGAATACTTTTATTGTTGATTCGAATGGGAGAACAAGTAGCTCTTCTTAGGGTAAACGTTATATGGATACACTTTTGTTCATTTACTTTAATTCTCCATAAGTTCAACCATATTTCCAGCTGAGTAATATATTCTTGGAGATTGCGGGAGGCCTCATTAGGGCTTTCGTGCATACTCATACAGGCTGTATCATGGGCAAATGTAGAGGTGTGTATATTATTGCTCACAGGCATATCAAAAGTATATATATAATAAATACAAGACTGACCCCAGAATACTAACCACGCATGAAGTCTCCTTCCTCAACAGTGAACTTCCTATCAACAATATAAATTTCCATAAGTTTTTCTATATTTATTGGCATATATGTCTTCAATTTTAAAAATAGGCTTTCGTGCCATACTTTATCAAATGCTTGGCGAAATTAATAGTCTGGGATGCACCCATTAATAGCTAAAATTGTGGACAATTTAGGTATGAGCAGCTTTTCGAAAAGCTTTGAGATTGTTGATAGTAAACTTATAGGCCTATATGACTCAGCCTTGGTAAGATCTTTGCCTGGCTGCGGACCCATTTTGATCTTGGCAAATTTCCAGTTATGTGAAATATACTGCATTCGTGAAATGGCATTAAAAATAAATAACATGATTCTAATTGCAATACTAGGCAATTTTATCAGCATCGTGTTACTAATTCCATCAATACCTAGGGCTTTCTTTAGATTAATAAGTTCAGCAATTAGTTTTTGTACCTCACGCGTCTTAAACTTTATTTGGTGAGAGGTATAGCGACTACACTCAGCAAATCAACAACACCAGTACTGTAGTGAAAATGCGCAATATATAAGTCATGTGTCATTTAACAGGTTATTTACCTGCACATACCATGGAATCGTATTATTAGCTGACTTACTTAAAGTACAGGTTATTTACCTGCAAATACCTAGGAGTCATATTACTGGCAAGTAATTGGGTATTCTCTCTACACATCCATTTTTACTTAGGTTTAAGTTTTATTGTTCAAGTATTAACTATAAGTATTTTAATTTTTAGATGATAACAGTTAGTTGTAAACAGACAAGTAAATAAATGAGTTGAAACAACTTAACATGGCGACCGTGACATATTAGTGAAAAAACATTTAAATTAAAATAAGTGTTTTAAACATAAAAGCATTAAACTTTAATAAAAAAAAAGCGAACACAAGTTAAAGTGATGACGATTCATTTTTGTTAAAGTGCAAAAAAAAAAAATTTTTAACTGAAAATTGGAAACAAACAACAAGTACAATATGAAACAATTACAGCTATTAACTTAAACCTATTGAAAAAAAAAAAATAAAAAAATAAATAAATCAACAAAAGAGTTCAAATAACAAAGTTCTCTGGACATAAAATATAATAAAACTCCTGGATTTTAAAAACAACGTCAAGTTAAAATGGTGTGGTGGAAAAAAATTTTATCAACCATTCCACTCCTGGTGGCAGGTTACGAAGTCGGAAAATCAACTGAAGAAAACAACAACAAAGATCTGGTGGAAATACTCCGTAACAGTGAACAATTAAAAACTGAACAACATGTAGTAAAAAGTGCTGAGACAAGTTACATAGAAACTCTATCAATAATAGTGGTGATATTACTAGCAGTTATTTATTTGACCAAGCTGATATGTAAGGTGATGAAAGCCAGAAGTGTTAATGCTGCCCAACAACAACATATATAACATCTATAATTCATCTGTAAACACCATCAGTATATTGTAAGTTTATTTTTAAAATGTCTAAAATTATAAATAAAATAAATAATTGTAAATTTTAAATATATGTACGTATTATGCAATGGGAAAATATAATAGACAGTCTAAGCCCTTTTCAAATTAAGTTTGAACAATCACATAAATGTTTAAACCAAAATCGGACAATTAAACAAGATACCTTAGACAAACACGCACAAAATTTAATTGAAAACTATAATTCAATTAGGGCAACATTACATAGAAACTACGACAGATACACTACCCCACACAAAGAAAAAGCGAACGAGATCTTTCTGACGTTAAGAGATAAATTGATAAAAGTCTTTCATCGACATAATATTAATACTAAGGTGCCGCTCGCATTAGGATTTGAGGTAGTTAGGGAAATCACTGAAACAGAAGAAAACGAAGATTTTAAAACGGAAACAAACATGACACGAACAGAGGACGACATTATAGACAAGACAACTAAAATTGTCCCTGTATTTGACGGTAACGTTAATGAGCTGCAAAGTTTTCTTGACGCGTTGACTCTGATTGACAGAATTAAAGAAACACACGAGGTAGTCGCTATAGAGGTAATTAAAACGAAACTGAAAGGACAGGCAAGAAACTTAATTACAGATGAAAACTCTATTCAGGCTATTAAAAGCAGACTACAGACTTCCATAAAGGGTGAATCGTCGGAATTATTATGTTCTAAGCTAATGAACATAAAACAAAATTCAAAATCAGCCACCGCATATGCGGATGAGATCCAAGAGATTACGAAGAAACTAGGTGGAGCCTATATAAGAGAAGGCTACCCTCAAGATATTGCTGATAAATTAATAAGACAAAATACGGCTAAAGCCATTTCGCGAAACGCCTCAAATAATGAGGTAAAACTTATCATTAAAACTGGAAACTTCTCGTCCTTCAATGAAGTCGTTTCGAAATTCGTAGAAGCTAGTACCGAAGCTTCAACTTCAAATTCTGCAGTTTTATACTTTAAACGCCGTGGATCTGGTAATTTCAATAACAGATTCAATAATTATCGCATGCGTGGCCAAGGCTGGCGTTCGAACAATAACTTTAATCACAACAGGTATAATAATAACAATTTTAATAATAATAATTGGCGGCGTGGAAGCCAAAATAATAACTTTAGAAACCAGGCCAACCGTCCACCGAATAGAGGTCGCATAAGATTGGCACATGAAGTCTCGGAAAACGAGATTTCCCCCCAAAAACGAGGGGGGCCATCATCAAAACTAGCATTTAGTACTGTATCAATATTCCACTTGAACCTCAACTTAAGTAGTTTTATTGAGATTCATCTATCAACTAATGAATATATAAATACATTTCTTGTAGACACCGGATTAGATGTCTCATTAATAAAAATCAATACGCTTAATTCATTGAAATTTAACGTGAAAGACATTATTCAAATATCCGGAATAGGAAAAGGAAATATTTTATCCTTGGGAACGGTTCAAATTGATTTAATGGTGAGAAAATTTTTGATCCCTCATAAATTTCACGTAGTTTCGGATACATTCCCAATGCCATTTCAAGGTATATTGGGCCTAGATTTCTTAAAAACATATAATGCTATTATTCAATATGGACATGATATAAATTCGAATTTACTTTCATTGAGACCATCTAATCTAAGTAACCCTATAGATATTCCGTTACTTGAAAGTCTAAATGATGGTCATATAACACTACCAGCTCGAGCCGAGGTTTTCAGAGCCATAAAAATTGACAACGACGTTTCTGATTTGGTGGTTGCAAGTCAAACAATTGAAGATGGAGTGTATGTAGCTGGATGCATAATATCCAGAAAATTTCCTTACGTAAGAATAGTGAACACAAATTGTGAGAATAAATTTTTAAACAATGTATCAATTGAGTATGAGAAATTGTCTGATTATGAAGTTCTTGATATGACCAATGTCGATAAAATAAGAACACAAAATATTTTAGGCAGATTGAGAAAAAATTTCCCTGAGATAGCTTAATCGGAATTGCTTGAACTATGTTCAAAATATATTGATATTTTTGCTTTGGAAAGTGACAAAATAAGTACAAACAATTTCTACACACAGAAATTAAGAGTGTCAGACCACGATCCAGTGTACATTAAAAACTATCGTACCCCTCACTCCCAAAAGGAAGAAATAGCGAGGCAAGTTGAAAAGCTTAAGCGGGATGATATCGTCGAACCATCTGCTTCCAACTATAATAGCCCTATTATGTTGGTACCAAAGAAAGCATTGCCAAATAACCCTAACAAGCGATGGCGTCTAGTAGTTGATTACCGACAAATCAATAAAAAGTTAACAGCAGACAAATTTCCACTGCCCAGAATAGAGGATATTTTGGACCAGTTGGGTAGAGCAAAGTTTTTCTGTTGTCTGGATCTAACTTCTGGATTTCATCAGATAGCATTGGATGAAAAATCAAGAGAAATTACTTCCTTTTCGACGGAGAATGGTTCATTTCGCTTCACGCGTTTACCATATGGCTTGAAGGTGGCTCCAAATTCTTTCCAAAGGATGATGAATTTGGCTTTTACAGGTTTAACACCTTCTAAGGCCTTTATTTATATGGATGATGTCATTGTGACAGGATGCTCAGTAAAGCATATGCTTAAGAATTTAGAAACAGTTTTTCAAAGATGCAGGAAATGCAACTTAAAATTACATCCGGACAAATGTAACTTTTTCCGATCTGAGGTTACATATTTGGGTCATAGGTGTACTGACAAAGGTATTTTACCAGATAGTAGCAAATATGATTCAGTTAAAAACTATCCCAGACCGACGAATGGCGATGAAGTTCGCCGATTTGTAGCTTTCTGTAATTATTACAGACGTTTCGTACCAAATTTTGCATACTATTCTGCGCATTTAACTAGACTAACTAGAAAGAAAGAACCTTTTATATGGACTGAAGATTGTGAACAGACTTTTCAGAGCCTTAAGACTGCATTAACATCCCCACAAATCCTTCAATATCCTGTTTTTGACAAACCTTTTTATATAACCACCGATGCAAGTAAAATCGCCTGCGGTGCAATATTATCCCAGGACAAAGATGGTATACAGTTGCCGATTGCATATGCGTCACGTGCACTAACCAAGGGAGAATCGAACAAAGCGCCAATAGAACAGGAATTGATTGCTACACAATGGGCAATTAATGACTTTCGACCATACGTGTATGGTAACAAATTTATTGTGCGTAGTGATCATAAACCATTGACATATTTATATTCTTTAAAAAATCCATCTAGTAGGTTGACAAGAATACGTATGGATCTGGAGGAATATGATTTTGTTATAGAACACATTAGAGGAAAAGACAATTCAGGAGCGGACGCGCTATCTCGAAATTCAAATCAATTCCTTCTACCAACAATGTTCTAATGGTAACAACACGAGCTCAATCAGGAAACAGGAATAAAGATCAAATTCAGAAAACGAATAATCAAACGATTCACGAAAAGCTCAAAGTTTTTGAAACTATCGCGTTTGATTGCGTAAAGAAATGGGTAAGGCTTAGAATGGATACTAACGGAAAAATACCTATTATTTCTTTTAAAAGAGGCAAACAAGTGCTAGCACCTAAAGTTAATATAGGAAATATTATTGCTAATGGAAACATTGATTTAGATCAATTTTTTCCAATTCTTGAAAGAGAAGCAATAATTAGAAATTTAAACAAAATTCAAATTAATCTAAATGATCATTTATTTAGCCTCGTAACTATAGAACAATTCAAACAAAAAGCAAATCAGCATATAAATAAATTACAAATAGCGCTCACACCCAGAATAAGCATCGTATCAGATAGGGAAGAACAAAAATTTTTATTGAAAAAATTTCATGATGATCCTATATTTGGCGGACATCCTGGAACAAACAGACTACTTAAGAAACTACGTCAATTTTATTATTGGAAGAACATCACCAAAGATGTTAACCAATATGTAAAGAAATGTCTTCAATGTCAAACTAATAAAACTACAAAACACATAAAACCAAATATGATTATAACACCAACACCCCAGAAACCCTTTCAAACGGTAATAATAGACACTGTAGGACCCCTACCTATTTCTGAAATGGGAAATCAATATATTGTTACAATGATATGTGACCTAACCAAATACCTTGTAGCGGTGCCCGTAACTGATAAGTCTGCTAAGACGATTGCAAAAGCATTAGTAGAACATTTTATATTAATTTATGGACCTATGAATACAATAGTTAGTGACATGGGTACGGAATACAACAATCAAGTACTTTCAGAACTTCTTACACTACTAAACATAAAAAGATCAATGTCAGCCCCTTACCATCACCAAACACTAGGAACAGTTGAAAGATCCCACCGTACATTTAATGAATACATACGTTCATACGTTCACACATCTAAAAATGATTGGGATAAATGGATAAGGTATTTCACATATGCTTTTAACACAACACCCTCAACTGTACATGGATATTGTCCATTTGAATTGATTTTTCCGAACGTACCAAACTATAATCCACTAATACCATCTGAGAAAGTAGATACTGTATATAATTTTGATAACTATTCAAACGAGGTAAAATTCAGACTGCAAACTGCATTGAAAAGAGCAGAACATCTAATAAACAAAGCAAAACTAAATAAAAAAAATTCACATGACCAAAACCTCAATAACATTAACATTAACGTAGGTCAAGAAGTATTCATAAAAAATAACACAGCACACAAACTAGAATCAATTTACAAGGGACCATATAGAGTCATTGACGTTGCCGACAAAAATAATATTACTGTAAAAATAAAGGGGAAGAATCAGAAAATTAACAAACAGAATGTGAAAACCTTTTAATAATTTATTTGTATACTTTTCTTTGATACATTGTATTTGTCATATATTTTAATTTTTTTATATTCATAATAATCATATCACAACATGCATTTTAGTATAAGTTGAATAGTTATTATAATATATTGAATAATATATTAAAAATTTATATATACCTAAAACTATTATCAATAACATTTGTAAAGAAAGTTCTTATCGACATCACTTGATCAATGATCTCTATAAGAACTTTCTCTTTAAAAGGGGAGGTGTAGTGAAAATGCGCAATATATAAGTCATGTGTCACTCAACAGGTTATTTACCTGCACATACCATGGAATCGTATTATTAACTGACTTACTTAAAGTACAGGTTATTTACCTGCAAATACCTAGGAGTCATATTACTGGCAAGTAATTGGGTATTCTCTCTACACATCCATTTTTACTTAGGTTTAAGTTTTATTGTTCAAGTATTAACTATAAGTATTTTAATTTTTAGATGATAACAGTTAGTTGTAAACAGACAAGTAAATAAATGAGTTGAAACAACTTAACAGTACATGTGTTTGGGGTAAATACGTATTTTAAATGCTCAGCAAATATGTTACCTTTTTCAGTATCGCTTCTTGCCCAACCTCCGGTAGATGCGCGCAGAAAAGGTTTAAACTCAACTGGTGTTTTAACCTTGCTAGCAGTGCACCACAAAGAGTAATTAGATGCTGGTGTGACATCAACACCTTCCAAATAATTTTTAAGAGATGTGGTTTTTTCAAATGCAAGCAACTCTTGGAGTCGTTTAGTGCACTCTTTAAATCTGATTTTTTTAAGTTGAGGTGATCTGTGCTGTTGCCATTCTCTTCTAGCTCTTCTTTTTTCACATACGAGTCATTCAATATTCATAGATTAAATTCAATCAAACTCAGTCTGCGGATGGGTACTAGTGGCATGCTCAGCAGCCTGTTTAATCATTTCGTTAAGGTTGGCAATAATAGCTTCAATATTTTCGGGTGTTCTTAGCGTAATGTTTTCCGTGCAATGACTACTAAGATATTTTTTAAATAACAGCCAATTAACACGATTTATCATCTTCACATATGGATGAGGTTAGTCACTTCTTAATGGGCTACAAAATGTAACGATCGTGGGAGAATGATCGGACGAGAGATCTAGAAAAGCTTCAACTTGAATTAAATCCCTAGAGATAATTTCCATGACGCCAAAATCTATAACATCCGGAATTTTTTGTATGTCAGTAGGCCAGTAAGTGGGCTTCCCGCTAGAAATGACGTCCAAGCCCATTTTTGAAATTGTGTTGAACAACGCTCGACCTCTGGGTGTAATAATACGCGAACCCCAGAACGTATGTTTTGAGTTGTAGTCACCAGCCGCTATAAAACAAGGTCCAAGAAATTTTTAGAAATTCTCGTATTGATCTTCAGTGTTTGAAAATCTGGGAGAGGATGATGAAATTTGTACAAAAACTTTCAGTGCAAATATTTGTTGCTTATAGATGTTTCCCACAAATGTTGTCAAGAATATAGCTGCATTGTTTTATTTTTTTCCATTAAGAGATAATATTTATTTTAATTTGAAATTTATTTGCTGGTGGTTCAGCGATGTCTATATGCATTTCATTGTTGCTGTAACAAATCGTCAGTAGACTTCAACCACACATTTGCTGAACCACCAGCAAATAAATTTCAAATTAAAATAAACTTGACAATATGTCGAATAATAAATTTCTTAAATGTTAAATTTAGATTTTATTTTTCATTTTGCCTTATTATTACTTTTATTGTTATCCAAAGGATTTCTAATTGTATAAAGATGTAGAAAAATAGAATAGATTCATATCGAATATAAATTATTTGCTGGGTTTTGTATAAGTTTCTAAGCCTACTATGCTTATTTTTCTTTTGTGATTTTCAAAAATATTATTATTTGTGAATTCTCAAATAGTTTTTGAAAGTCTGTACATAAGATAAGAGGTTTGTGACTGTTCAAAATGTGTGGTTGAAGTCTACTGACGATTTGTTACAGCAACAATGAAATGCATATAGACATCGCTGAACCATAATAAATTTCAAATTAAAATAAACTTTACAATATGTCGAATAATAAATTTCTTAGATAATATTTATAAAACGCATTTAGTTACACAAATGCGGTTAGTAAAATAACCTTAAAATACCTTGGTACGAAATATTAAATTCTACCAGATTTTATTCGTGCAAGTGCAAAAATAGTTGGTCTGTCAAATTGTGAAAAAAAATGTTATGATTGGCTTGCTATAAAGTTCTAATGGACTAAACCTTGAAAACATCTACATGTTTATACTTAAAATCTCTATATCAACCCAAAAGTATGAATACTTAAAGAAATTACATAATTTTATCAATTAAAGGAATGGGACCACTTCTTCAATTTTGGCGATATAACATTTTTATCTTTGATTTTTCTTCGTCTTGTTTCTTTTGTGTTACGCTCGTAACCAGCTAATTTTATAACATAATTTTGCATATTAATTTTATCATTTATGCATTTGTCACAATATACTCTATTGTATTAAAAATGTTTTTTATTCAATTAAAATCTTTTTCTTTTTGTTTTCATTACAAAAGTTTTTTAAACATTTCACATTGGCAAGATCGCAGCCGCTAGTGCGACTGCTCATTTTGACGTTTATTTATTTATTGTTTTTTATCTTTTTAATTATATTCTACAAGCTAACTTGCATACGCAAACGCTGCATATTCCCACACATAAATTCAGAGTGTGTGGACAATTATTTCTTAACAATAACAAACGAGTCATATAACACAAGCTGTATGCAGAAGGCATACCGCGACTTAGACAAAAATATCTCAGTAGTCATTGTACGGAAAACATTAAGCTAAAGGTAAAATTTTCATGAAGGGTCAAATGTGGCAAAATCTCACTTTGATCCATTTAGAGCTCCTTAATCGAGTCAAAATGTATGACCGAACCCCACTAATTTTGGAGGGCTGACCCACCTATGCCAGTGGCACACCCCCTGGAACCACCCCTGGGTGGTGTGTCACTGGGATAGGTGGGTCAGCCCTGCAAAATTAGTGGGGTCGGTCATACATTTTGACTCGATTGGGGATTTCTAAATGGGTCAAAGTTAGATTTTTCAAAATTTTACCCTTCAAGAAAATTTGACCTTTCGGATCAAAAGTCGGGACATCAAAATACATTTTAGAGGTATGGTTCCTTCGGCTAAGTTTCTTATTTTGATCCCTAGAATACGATTTTCCTTGTAATTTGTGCGATTTTTAAATCGACCCGTCCTAATCCACACATATACATTTGCCGATGAGACAGCCTTGCTTAGTATGCACGAAAGTCCTCCAGAGATATCCCGATATCTTCAGGAACATATTGCCCAGCTGAAACTGTTTAAGTCGAGATTCAATTGTATATTTACTTTGTATATTTTTTTATGTACGTTGGTTGATTGGTTTACTCCCTTTTGTGGATATAAAATTTACTCTTGGAGTGAACAAGTAACTACATATTTATTTTCCAACAATTAAACCGCTAACGGTTTACTTAAATATTGCCTTTACCATCCTAGTGAAAAAATACTTGCTTACCGATTGTCTTCTGATTGCGACGCACAGTGGTTCAGAATCGTTTTTCATCGGCCAAAACTCTGTAACTTTGGAACTAATGAAGACTTTTTTTAATTCTTTTTTCCGTGGATAGATAAAATCTTAAAACTTTATCCCGTTTTTGTTTCATTAAAATCAGTATAGTGGTTGTGGAGAAATTTAAGGTTAAAGTTGAACTTTAATTTTTATTTAATTTGCTTAGAAATGCGCGCCTTTTATTATACCCTTTACCAAAAATGGAAAAGGGTATATATAGGTTTGTCATTCCGTGTGTAATTTCCATAATTTTAATTTGCGACCAAAAAAATATATATATTCTGGGTCCTTATGAATAGCGAAGACGAATAAGCGATGTCCGTCTGTCCGTCCGTCCGTCCGTCTGTCCGTCCGTCCGTCCGTCCGTCCGGTGTACGTGAAATCAGTTTTCCGAAGCTCCCAGAAAAGCTAGAGACTTCGTTCTTGGACTGATGTATCAGAAATGGTCCAACTTAGATTGGTATTGAAATTCAGCAAAATCGGGCAGACGATTGCAGAGCTGGAAAACGTAAACTATATTTTGCCATATAAAAGTAAATACCGAAAACAAATTTTTATATTTTTTAATAAATAAATTTATTTTACACTTCAGTACGACTAAAATTGGTATTTTAAATTAAAATAAATATAAAAAAATTAAAAAGACGTTTCCAGGGTTGGAAAACTTTAACTTATTGTGTTATGTAAAATTAACTATGTCTAAGACTATATTAGTATTTTCTCGAGAACTGTAAGAGCTACAGACCTGAAATTTGGACACAGTGTGTAGACCTTTGGCCGCTACAACAACAAATACATGAGAATTGGAAATTAAAGGGTGTTCCAAAACGAGCAACGAAAAATTTTAAATCCCATGTAATATACATACAATTATATGTATATACACTTGAAATTTGTAAGGTTAGTGTATTTTTATACAGACTACAAAAATTAATACTAAAATTTCCAAAAATTTAAATTAAAGGGTGTTCCATCAGTTAACGCAATTTTCACTATGCAATTTTGACAACTTGCTGTATCTAGCAAACCGTAAGAGCAAAACTCTTGAAATTTTTAAAAACGGTAAAACTAAAAAAATTATAAAATCGCCAAACCGAAAAAAATCGCCAAAAACAAACAAAAAATCGCCAAAACGAAAAAAGCACCAAATTAACAAAAAAATTTCTAAGACTAAAATAAATCGCATTATACGGAAAAATTGCTAAAATGACAAAAACAATCGGCAAAAGGAAAGAAAATCGCCAAAATTAAAAAAATCACCGAAATGAAAAAAAATCGCCAAAACGAAAAAAAAAAACCTAAAAACAGAAAAAAATCGCCAAAATGAAAAAAAATCGCCAAAATGAAAAAATCGCCAAAACGAAAAAAAAACCCAAAACCAGAAAAAAATCGCCAAAATGAAAAAAAAACTCCTAAATAAAAAAAACCCAAAAACAGAAAAAAATCGCAAAAATTAAAAAAAATCGTCAAAATGAGAAAAATCTCCAAAAACAGATCGTCAAAACGAGAAAAAAGCGACAAAATTAAAAAAATCGTTTAAACTGCAAAAAAAACTTCAAAAAAGCCTACATTTCGTGCGCGATTCAAAGTCGCACTTTACTGAAGTTTTTATATTAAAGGAATTAAAAGAAACTAATAAGCAGATTTTGTAAAAAATTTTGTTTCTAAACGTTTCAAATTTGTATGAAAAATAACGAAAATTCTTTTCAAAAAATATTTTTTCCATACAAATTTCAAAACGAAAAAATCGTTTGAATTTACAAAATCTGACCTTCCTTATTTCGTTTTTGCTTTTTTCACTTAACATATTTTATGTATTTTTTAAAGAACTAGATTGGTATCAATAATCAAAAAAATCCAAAATTATGACTCCAGGGTTGGAAAACTCACACTTTTTGTGTTATGTAAAATTAAATAGGTCTAAAAATTTTTTTCTTTTTCTTTATAAATTGAATATATTTTATGCTTCTGAAAGAAAATTACAGCTCCAAAGATGGAAACTTAAAAAAAATGATAAATTTTTTCACAAAACAAATATGTATGTATGTGTCTGTATACTATATATATGTACGTACGTTGGTAAAGGGTATATAAGATTCGGCACAGCCGAATATAGCACTCTTACTTGTTTTTTCTTTTTGTTGAAAAAAGGCCTTATAATGAAACTTAGATCATTTTTATAAAAAACACAAAGTAAGTTTTTGAAAATTTTATACATAAGCCCAGTTTTTTTCATTCATAAATAGACTCTAGACTATTTTGGTTATTTGACTATATATACATAAGTATGTAAGACATGTGCAGACATAAATAACTGAACCGTTTCTGCTAGATGAATATCTGTATAAAGCACAAATTACCTGTTAATATTTAAAATATAATTAGGTATCATAAGGCCCTTACGCTAAGTATTATATATTGAGGATTTTTTTTCCAAAATCTGGCTATTAGATTTTTTTTTATGACGCACTTATGAGAAACTTTAACCGTAATTCAAAACTAAATATTAGTTATCTATGGATATATCATACAATTCACAAAACACGTTAGAAACATGTTATTTCAATATCATCTATGCTTTTATTTTCAATTTATTCATAAAGCTCTCATGGCCAATTAAATAAAATAACAAAAAATTACATTAAATATTAATATTTTTATACTTTATTTCACTCAAATAATAGTAAATGCAAATTATAATTCTTATTCATTTGGCTGGAATATTGCTTGTAAATATTCCATATTCATTTCTGTATTACTTCTGTCGTATAGCAGTCCCTTAGCTTCGGCATGCAAGTCCGAATGATCCAATTTCCATTAATTTTGAATTTTAGAGATGAAGGGATCAGACGTTGCCAATAATATGTTAAATAAATCTTCATTTGTAGAGCTACGTGAAATTTCTCTGGTATTATGTTCTCTGTAAAATCTGTAATCCTTATTTCTTTTTTTCCTTGGCTTCCTCTGATAAATATTAAATTGGTAATATATGGTGCTTAAGGCCGTTTCACACTATAATACAAGTATTAATACTTTTGTGGAAAATGCAACTCTGACATGTTGAGTTGTTATTGTCTTTTGAAATTTTTAAACAGAAATTAGATTAGGGATGCATTTTCGTCAAAAGTATTAATACTTGTATTATAGTGTAACGGCCTTTAATGACATCTTCTCCGTGATAAGGAACCTTGTGCACTGTTGCAGACATATTTCTCATGGGTATTTGAATTGTTATATATTAGCGGTTTCCTTGGCATAATCACCAAATTTCCTAGCATTAATTTGCTCGTTACACGCAAGTACTTCAATAATTGCTTTAAATCTTGAAATAAGGTCTATATCAACATCTGTTAAATTAGATGTAGTTTTGGGATCTAAAAAGAATCTTCTTGCGGTATTGCCATCATTTGTATTGCCTGATCCTTGTTTTTGTTTGAGAAATTCATCTTGAACATGTTTATTTTTTAATTTCCTTAGCTCTTTGTTGGTGTCGTTATTTCTTACTGTTCCTGGATATCCGAAGTCCAAATCATAGCTTATTTTCATAATGTGCTCCATAAACCTTATTATTGTATGTAGCGGTGATAATCCAAATTCGTATGCATCAGTACTATCTACTGACTTTGTCGGATCTTGGTTTAACTGACTTGATGTTGCTTTGCATATAATACAGCTGGATGAAGCATTTCTGTAAGTCAAAGCCTGGGCAATTTTTCCATCTATCATTGAAAGCACTAATTGGTAGTTTATTTCAATAGTTTGACCATATATTTCCAATTCTAATGACTTTAGTGTTGAAATTTGAGCTCTAATATCACTTACTTCATTCTTAATGGTATCATGAGTTTCCTTTTTAAATTCAAATTTTGTTGGTCGGCAGTATTTAGTAGAGGATGGTGTTTGATTTTTCCAAATATACTTTGTTTGCATTATACTGGTCGAAGCTTCTGACTCTTCTAAGTTCTTTATTAATTGCAATGGTACAAATGTCACCATGAATAGATCTGTGTCCGAAATATTTTCACATAAAAATTTTTTATATTGCTTTTGTCCAGAAGATCCATCGCATCCCCATTTACAAAAAAGAGTTAACTTGCAGTTTCCATAGTTCTTCAACTCACTTGCTTGAAATGATTGTAGCAACCGTTCGGCTGTATGATCAAGTAGAGCTTGCAGTTGCACCTCTGCAGAAATTGGTTTGATTGTAATAGATTCCTTTGAAGGCCAACAATCCTTTTTAGCTGGAATTATGTGGTGATGTGATGGATATAAATTTGAGCCTTTTTCGATCGCACGCAATCTGAACTGATTATACTGCTGTTTTGTGAACTTTAAATCCAGAAATAATGCAAGCGCTTCCTCATTTGTGAACTGTTTTTCCTCGTTTAGTGTTGGAATACTTTTAAGAATCCGTTTTGTTCTCACTGGACTAGAGGAAATAACTTTTTCAATGATGCAATTGGTAAAGCAAACTATCTTTAATGTTTTCACAGTAGATTTCTTCATTTATATTTTTCAGTTTTCGCCTCTTAGATCTATCGCTACGCTTATCTAGCGATTTTTGTGGTCTTCCTGCACTGTTTTTACTTGTAGTTTCAGAAGTTATCTGGATAGTAAGTTCACCTTGTAACCATTTTGCAAAGCACATATTGAATTTTCTTATACTCCAATCAGCTTCCTTGTAGCGTTTTTTTAAATTTTTGACAAAAGCAGATACTTTGTTTTGTAAGTCCAATTGTGTTTCACTGCTGTAAGAATTTAAGTTTAATTTTCTCTGAATGTAGCTTAGAACATCTGCCTCATTTTTATAATATTCTTCAGTCAATTCCTTATAGCTAAAACTCTCCATATTTTTATTAAACTGAAAGTAATGTATTTGTAAAACGCTATAAAGTAAAATTTGCAAATATTTATCAATCTTTTAGGATCAAATATTTGTATGAAACTAAATTTTATTTCCAATTTATTGTCCTTATATACTATACTGAACATAAAATTATTAAAGATAATCGAAGTTACCTACTTAAATTCCCAATTTTTCGCTTCTCTCTCCTTCTTTATTTTCTTTCAGGTAAGCATGAAAAGAACTTCGAAATGAACGTGTGTTTATAGCTATATCTTTCCAGCGACCTGTCTACCTAACTTAATATTCAAAAATCAATTAACTATACAAAATTAAAGGAAAACAATCAACATAATACGTTTTGCTACCTGCGATTTGTACTTATGATTGTTTATTTGGAGTTTGCCGTATTCGGTTCTAAATATTAATCTCTATTTTTTTAATTCAAAATTATGTAAATAAAAATAAATTTGCTATTGTTATTTTTATTTTGTTCAGGTAGAATGGCATTTAAGTGACTTCTAAGGTAGATTTTCTAGCAATTTGGTACAAATATTTGTTTATAATTTTTGAGTATTTTCATTGAAGTGAACATAACATGTTTCAGTGAAGTGATATTAACCATTAACTAAAATAATCTACCTATTCACCTATTTATATTTTAAAGTTAAACAAATCGAAATTTAAATATTTGTATAAGAAAAATTTTCTGTGTTTTATTTTCCGAAATTTTTCCCTTCTGATACTTTCTTCATATTTCTTAAGATTCAATTGGTTTCTACAATTTTCTTATATTGTTTGTTACATATGTGAGCTTCGACTTTGCTTAGCCGTGCATTAAATCTTGCTTAGTAAACAAGTTAATTTCCTGAATCATTACCTTCCATCTCATGACATCTCTGTGTACTTTGTGGGTTTCGCTACGATATTTGTCTGTCTGTTTCTTGAGAACCGTAACCGAGCTACGGACCAGAATTTTTACGGAATATGTAAAACTTTGTCCGCTACAACAACAAATATTATTATAAAAATTAAAGCAAGCAACGAATCAAGTTAAAAGCCTAATATAATATACCGACAATTATATATGTATATCTATACACTTTAAATTTTCAAAGTTCGTGTATTTTTATGCACAAGTAACACTGAAATTAAAAAAAAATCAAAATTAAAGGGTAAATTGCCAGTAAATGTAATTTTGATTTTTGCTGCATCTTGATAAACATAAGAAGTAAACTCTTGAAATTTTCAAAAACATTTAAACTAAAAAATCCCTAACCTAAAGGAATGCCGAATCAAAAAATCGCCAAAATAAAAAAAAACGCTGAAATGGAAAATATTAGCAAAAATCAAATAAATCACTAAAATACAACAAAATCATAAAATAAAATAAAATAAATAAATAAAATGTCAAAAAACTAAAAAGAGTCACAAAATGAAAGGAAGCGAAAAAAACCAAAAAGAAAATCACAGAAAACTTAACAAATTAGAAAAACAAAAAAACTCTTAATTAAAAAATAACGTATGTAGTGTCCGTACGGAACCCTAAGTGTTCGAATCAAAGTCGCACTTCATTGAATTTATTTTTACCCAACTTATGTCCGGCTCTGGTATTGAAACGAGCCTTAATTTTTATTTTATTAACATACAGTAGCCCAGCCGATAAAAACGAAGACTTCCAGTTCTGTTTAGAAACTGTAGTAGAAATATATTTAATGGAAGGTCATAAATAAAAATGTAGGTTATATTTTTTTAACAAAAACTGTTTGCATTAATAATTGGTGTAGAGCCAGGTTCCCCCTCCTGATTTAGTTTCCCAGAATTTCTTCGAACTCTACCTTTAACCTTTTTATAATCCTTGTAAAAATTATCTTCAAAATGCAATTCCCTCGTATATAGATCCCGTAACTATAAAATATATATTTGTTTATATGCAATCCCGAGTTACTTAAGTCAGCACAAAAACGATATAGTTAGCCCTTTACTGCTCTATTCAAGTTTGTAAAACAGAATGACTTTTTAATTCTTATAGTAACAATTCTTCTTGAATGTGACCCTGTACCCCGAAACATTTAATTCTCGATAGATGGTTAGTGATTCTTAAATTGTGTGATACATATGTATGTAAGTGGGCTGGAACTATGAACTTACTTTGTCACCTTAAAGACACGCAACAAGCGTACGCATCTTAATACTGAAACACCTAGAGGGGGCATTAGCTCACTTCCAGTTAAGATCATTTCTGTTATACTTCCAATGACCACAAAGCAATCAAAGCGATTAAATAAAGATACAAAATAACCTTCAAATCCGAGACTGTACATTTTTAGTATCATCTCACACGAAAACAGTGCAATAAAGAATATATTCGTGTATTCTGAAATTAGCAAATCTTTATTAAACATTTCGTAAAATATATGGCAGTGCGCTTACCTTGGAATTGATCCAACCAGGCTGGTTGCCTATAATGTTCCGTTGCAAGCACACCCGTATTGAGGAATACCAAAACTATAATTAACCAATAGAATGCTTGCGATTTGACTGCCTTGCGGCATGACCTTCTAAGACGCCGATTAATGCGATCCATGTCTTTTTTCTTTTTGCGATACCATGATTCAGTCTGTTGTACTTCGTAACCATGTTCATATTCTCCTAATTGATTTGATGATTCAATTTCATTTGAAATTTTCGTTTTAACATCCGATATTATCTGGCCATCTGTATCGGGCTCAATGTCTTCAGCTTGAGTTATCCAATCTAAATAGCCGCGCAAATCATCCTCGATTTGTTGCTTTTCTCGCAGTTTTTGGAAATCACCGCGATTTTTTGCTTTTGTGCGTTCCTTTGAAAACTCACCAGACAAAACACCAAGAATAAGATTCATTACAAAAAATGCACCCAATATTACCATGGACACAAAATAAATCCATTCCCAACTTGAGCCCATAGCATCTTGTATCTGACATAAAATAAGAAAAAAGTTAATTTTTATCAATTAACATTCCTAAAACAAACCAGACATTTATGTATATGCACAGGCGAAATCAATCCAACTCAATTCACCGTCAACAATATATGTATATATAAAATAAAAATAAGTTGCATTGCGTGTGTAAATTGATATTCTCTCCCTTCAGGAAATGCGAATAATGAAATTGTAGTGATTTACTAGTGACATTGTCCGTAGTACTACTGACCAGGTATACCCCAGCCAATGTAACCATCTATTTACATTTAACATTAGCTTGTCATCGAAAATTCACCACTAGACTGTAGCACTACTGATTAAGTAATTCTTTGGGACCACATGGAGACATTGGCACCAAAGATTCACTAGTAAATTTTGCGGGCTCTAGCTTACAATATACATATTTCCTCGCTCGGTGTCAATTGTAAAATTGTAGTGATTTATTAGTAACATTGTCAATAGTACTATTGGTACTAGTGTGATGGACTCAGTTTTAAAACCCGGTTTTTTCGCAATACGTTTGTCAGTTATTTCATAATGTTGCTGTTTCAAATGTCAAATAGTCCGGTTTTTCTATAATAAAAAAACCGGATCAGTAGAACACTTCTCGAAATTATATTAGTATGCGCTATATTAAAACGAACGGTTTCTGTTGATTTTCTTAAGTATTTTTTTTAGTGAAAAAGTTCTACGTTTTTTTTTTGGGTATGGCAATACTTAGTGCAACATGATACTAAAGCGATTTTATGAGGTGGTAGCAGAGGTGAATTAAGTACAATGGATGTCAATAAAAAGTGTTCAGATGTTCAGAAGTGGCAAAAAACTGTTGATATACAAAGAAAACACTGCCTCATAGAATCAAGAAGATTTTCTCTATGAACCGTTTTTAGGCTAAGGGGTATCCCAGCAGAAAGAAGCGAAGATTCCTTATTGTTTTTATGTGGTAAATCTTATTAATTTTATCAAGAAGAAAACCACATAAAATCAAGAAGAAATCTTATTATTCACGACTTTTCTTACTCAATTTCCGTTATTTTTGGCACCAAAAAAACAATCCATAGAGAAAAACTTCTTGATTCTATTAGGTTTTATTATAAATTGTAAGCTATAGGGATTTCTTATTGATTTTATTAGGTTGCCTTCTTGATTTTTTTAAAAAGGGTTTCTTCTTGATTTTATTAGGTTGCCTTATTGATTTTCTCAATAATGATTACTGATTTTTTTAATAAGGAAATCTTCTTGATTTTATGAGGTGACTTGCTATATTGTTTCAATAAATTGACATAGAGACAATTTTTTTTTATGATCTTTTTAGTTTTTGTATAAGAATGTACGCACAATAATTTTAATGGTTATTCAGGCTGCTGTTAGCATATTGGGTAGAGTGCTTGTCTATCAGGTAGAAGTTTGCTGGTTCAATACTTGGTGAGTAAGGTAGTTAAGAATATAACATAATGTGTATGTATGTATGTATAAATAATAAATAACATCTACAATATACTACATACATATGTATGTATAAATAAATAACATCTACAATATACTACATACATACATACATACCCAGTAAAAAAAATTTAAAGTCATTCCAAAGGAACTACATTTTCATTGCATCCAAAAAATTGATGTTTTTATACCCTTTACCAAAAAAATGGTAAAAGGGTATATATAGGTTTGTCATTCCGTCATTCCGGACTGGTGTGTTTCAAAATAGATTGGTATTGAAAATCAGCAAAATCGAGCACACGGGTTCAGAGCTGGAAAACTTAAACTTGATTTTGCCATATAAAAGTAACTACCGAAAACAATTTTAATTAATTTTAAATAAATTTATTTTATACTTCAGTAAGAATAAAATTGGTACTTCAAATTCAAAAAATATAAAAAAATTAAAAAGACCTTTCTAGGGTTAGAAAACTTTCACTTTTTTTGTTATATAAAAGTAACTTACTAAATCTACTTTGTACTTTTTTTCTACAAAACGAGCAACGCAAAATGTTAAAATCCCATGTAATATGCATACAATTGCTTGTATATACACTTGAAATTTTTAAGGTTAGTGTATTTTTATACAGACTACAAAAATTAACACTAAAATTTAAAAAAATTTAAATTAAAGGGTGTTCCATCAGTTAATGCAATTTTGACAATGCAATTTTGACAACTTGCAGTAACGGTAAAAACGGTAAAACTAAAAAATCAAAAAATTATAAAATCGCCCAACTGAAAAAAATCGCCAAAAACAAATTGCGAAAACGAAAAAAAGCACCAAATTAAAAAAAATTCTAAGACTAAATCGCGAAAAACCGGAAACATTGCTTAAATGAAAAAAAAATCGCAAAAATTAAAGAAAATCGCCAAAATTAAAAAAAAATCGCCAAAATTAAAAAAAAGCCAAAACGAAAAAACCCCAAAAAAACAGAAAAATCGCCAAAATGAAAAAAACCCCCAAAATAGCAAAAAATCGCCAAAATGAAAAAAAAAACCAAAAACAGAAAAAATTGCCAAAATGAAAAAAGTCGCCAAAATGAAAAAAAACAAAAGAACCGGAAAAATTGCTAAAATGAAAAAAAATCGCAAAAATGAAAGAAAATCGCCAAATTGAAAAAAATCGCTAAAATAAAATAAATCGTCAAAATGAAAAAAAAAATCGCCAAAATGAAAAAAATCGCCAAAACGAAAAAACCCAAAAAAACAAATAATTGCCAAAATAAAAAAAATCCCAAAACAGGAAAAAATCGCCAAAATGAAAAAAAACCCAACAACAGAAAAAAATCATCAAAATAAAAAAAAAATGCCAAAATGAAAAAAATCTCCAAAATGAAAAAAAAGCCCAAAAAACAAAAAAAAATTGCCAAAAATGAAAAAAAATCGCCATAACGAAAAAACCCCAAAAAAACAGAAAAATCGCCAAAATGAAAAAAACCCCCAAAACAGAAAAAAAAATCGCCAAAATGAAAAAAAAACAAAAAAACCGGAAAAATTGCTGAAATGAAAAGATATCACCGATATGAAAGAAAATCGCAAAATTGAAAAAAATCGCTAAAATAAATTAAAAATCGTTAAAATAAAAAAAAAATCGCCGAAATGAATAAAATTGCAAAAACGAAATAACCCAAAAAAAAGAAAAAAATCGCCAAAATGAAAAAAAACTCCAAAAGCAGAAAAAATCGCCAAAAGGAAACAAAACTGACAAAATCGTTTAAACTGAAAAAAACTTCGAGAAAGCTACATTAAAAAATTCTCAAAACCGAATGTACGGCAACCTTCGTGCGCGAGTCAAAGTCGCACTTTACTGAATTTTTTAATATTAACAGAATTAAATGAAACTAAGTTTTTTCTTATTTCGTTTATGCTTTATTTATTTATTTATTTATTTATTGAATCCCTTACATAACAAGACATATACTACGTTTATACGCGCACTATTTGCAAATAAAATTATTTGCAAATAAATTAACTCACTGTTTATACGGCATAGCAAAAGTACACAAACTTGGTAGCACTTCTATAGAAAACTTACTTATGTTGACAAAAAAATAGTGTAAATGTACAAAATATCAAATAATTGTTTGTTTTAATCGTCATTATTTGCTACTATCCATATGTTTTGTTGCAATATGTTCAGGGCACACGGGGGTTGGATAAAATATGTAAATATGGAAAGGAAAAGGGGTGACTTACCAGGAGATGGTTGTCTCTGGAACAGTAATAGTTGTAATTCCGTGCGTAATAAACGGAGCTTTGGTAATTGTTGAGTTTGGCGTTGCGGTTGTTCTATCCAGAATCTCAGGCCACTGTTGCTTGTTTTCCCACTCCTTTTATGCACCTTTTGCTGTCTTGTGGTCACAGGAGGATTTATAAGGGGGTAATTGGTTATTGATGCACGTATATACAATGTAAAACAGCGATTCCACTCAGCACCTTTGATTTCGTCTTTTCTTTTTATGAATTGTTCCTTTTAACAATTATCACTTGTTTCGCAACTATACACTTTTAAGCATTTGTTATATACAATCTTTTTGTACGTATAGGAATATGTACTTTGATTTTCTTATATGTGCGTATGTATCATGTACATACGTATGTACGTACATGTAAATATGTAAAAGACAATTTCACATGAAAAACTAAATAACCATCATCGAAAGTAAAAAAAGCGTGAAGTCAGTTTGATTACCAATGAAATTTATTATATAATTTTCTTTAGTTTTGGTTATAATTTGTGATTATGATTTTATTGATTTATGTAGGACACACTTTTATTTTTCCATTAAGTTTTCTTAAACACCACCAGACTACTGGTTCGACTTTACTTTACGGCTGCTCAAATAGACTACTAAAACTTCTCTTGCTCCAAACGAAAAAGAGCGAAAGAACAAGAAAGGCAAAAGAAAAAATAAAACAGAGTTGCCGTGCATCAACACAATATTTATCCATTTATTGTTTTTTGTTATCAAACATTTGTAAGCGTGGCAACCTCAAGCATTTTATTTGCAAATAGTGCGTTAATCGTGAATAGTTTTCTGAATTAGTAAGTCGCAATAAAAACAATAATATGGCAACAATTTACTTTTTTATTTGCAAATAAGCCCTCCGTATAAACGTAGTAATAGTCTTATAATTATAATGCAGGATTGTATTGTGTACAATAAATTCGCCAATAAAGATTAATATTTAATAAATTAATTGTTCACTTAACATATTTTATGTATTTTTTAAAGAACTAGATTGGTATCAATAATCAGAAAAATCCAAAAGTATGACCCCAGGGTTGGAAAACTTACACTTTTTGTGTTATGTAAAATTAAATAGGATTAAAAATTTTTTCTTTTCCCTTATAAATTGAATATATTTTATGCTTCTGAAAGAAAAGTTTGGCGTATAAAATTTTAAAAATGAAAATTACAGCTCCAAAGATGGAAACTTTGAACTTTCTTTGATATTAAAGTATAAAATTAATTTTTTTACTGTTTTTTTTTACAAGAGTAACTAGGTGAAGTTAGTTTTTTCTTTTTGCTTAAAAGTTTTATATACTTTATGACTTAGAATGAAATAGTTTGGCATAGAAATTAGAAAAATAAAAGACATAGCTCCAGAGCTGGAAAACTTAAATTTTTTCTGATATATAAATCTAATTATTTTCTTGGTAATTAAATATATTCTATATTTTATAAAGAAATAAGTTAGTATTAAGAAACTCAGAAATATGGTTCCAGGTTTGGAGATTGAAAAAAGTTTCGGTAAAAAAAAATAACCAAAAATATTTTTTTTCAGTTAAACAGATTTCATGTTTTAGGAAAAGCATTACTCTAATCTAATTGAAGTATAAACGAAGGTTTTGTGCTTATTGTACTCTCAGCATAATAACTATTAATTTTTAGTAAATGGAGATAAAACTAAAATTTATCGCTAAAGATAAATTAAATGACATGTTCCGTTTCATTTTCCTGATACCTTTCCTGTCTGCTGAACAAATTTCAAAAAAATCCTACAGGAATAAAACGTTTACATAATACCGCGATGTATACCATTTGCAATGGGAACTTTAAATCAAGACACTAAGCAGTTTTGCAACATCAATGATTATTAAATACGGGAAAATGTAAAACAAGTTAGTTTACTTGGTATGGAGGTGCAATACTAAGAATATTTTAGAGTTATTAAATAGCAGCACGGTTTTAAACATCTCGAGAGCAAGTTAACAAGCCCCAATTTTTTGGTATTTTATTGACGTGACGTCGATGTTGACTGAAATAGGAGTGAATGTAAAATATATCTTAACCACAGAGTGTAGAGTAAAATATTCAACTATTGCTAATATCGAAAATAAAATAACTGAATCAAATTCTTTAATAGAATAATACTGAAAGGTCATTTACTATTAATTGCTTTAGAGAAGAAAATGATAAATTTTTTCACAAAACAAATATGTATGTATGTGTCTGTATACTATATATTTATTTGTATGTACGTTTGTAAAGGGTATATAAGATTCGGCACAGCCGAATATAGCACTCTTACTTGTTAATTTGCCAGAAGTTAGCAGAAAACCAAGTAAAAGTTTATTTTAGTTATACAAAACCTTATAATTTCTACATAGTTTTAAAAAAAACTCACCAGAATTTAAAAAAACAATCGAATTTTTTAAAGAAATTTATGAACTAATTTTAGTCTAAAATTTAATAGTTACTTACTTAAATTTAAATAAAAACACTGTTTCGGGCTTAAATTCATATAAAAAGAAACGAATTGTTAAAATAGGTAACTATTTACCATTTTTCCTAGATGAAAATATTATCATAGAATACAAAAAAGGGAATTTTTCTCAAAATCGCTTCCAATTCGGTGACCAGGCTGTTACCGCCGATACGCTAGTCAACGCCGGAGAAAGCACTAACACTGTACTGTGAGTGTCAACAAGATTTTAATTTAACAGACATGTATTCATTCGCAAAAGGCAAGCCGGGCAGAAATACAAATTTTGAAGCGTCACCATCATCATCATCGTCGTCGTCTTAAACTCCTTTGTATTTGTAACTTTATTTAAAAGAAGGCAATAATAAATGTAATTTTATATGAGTAAGCAATAGTCAGTAGAGTTTTATTAACGTTTAAGTGAATGCTATCAAAGTTTCGATTCGGCTGCGCCAACAAATCTTAAAAATTTTCTGCAAGTATTAAGAAACTTGGCACATATCAATAATTGGGCAAATCAGTTCTTCAAGAGATTTAGGAAAGAATGTCCCAAGGAAAAGGTAAGACGTACAGCTGTATAATGTGCAAAAATGAGGACAACGACCGAATGGTTCAGTGTGACACATGCGATCGTTGGTGCCACTATAATTGTGCGGGCGTGGGCGATGAAATCAGTGATCTAAGCTGGCACTGCGTTACGTGCAACGATTTACGAGCAAACGCATTAAGCCAATCATTGAACATTCTCGATAATACATCATCCCCATTAGCAACTTACAGCACACCACCTGAACTACAGTCAGATCCTGCTGCCATGGAAATGCATCAAGGCAGTGGTGGACAAGCGAACATAATTTCAATGTCACCACACGCAGCAGCCATGGCACAGGCAGGTTTACGCAGTCCAAGCACTACGCAACAATATTTAACAAACCAAGTATGCCACATTCCAACAGACAAAACGCCTTTGTATACATTGGCTGCGACAACAAATACAACATTCTGCAATCAAGTATTGTCAGGCACGCCGATAACAACGAATTCAATGTTGTACAAAAACAACAACGCATACAAAGCCAACAGACAAGCATCTACCGGCACGGGTATGTCAACAAATTTTAACGTCGATTCTAATTTGAATTCGGCAACAATGTTTCAGCAACATGCGACACATAATGTTTCTATGTACAATCAGGGCAACAGAGCGCAACATGCTTATATTGAAAATCGCGACGCAAACAGTTTAAAGGCGTATAAGCAAAGACCATTAGAATTAGAAATGTTAGAAGAAGAACAGCAACTAAAACAGCGTTATTTAATGAAAAGGTATGAAATTTTACATCAGTATTCGGAAGAGCAAAATAATTGTCAACTGAACGGCTCGGGTGAAAACAACTCAACTGGAATTTATCCAACTCAACGAACTAACTTTGCTAATACACCTTTAAACGTCCCTTCACCTGAACAGTTGGCTGCGAGGCAAGTACTTCCGAAGGAGTTGCCAACATTCTACGGTGATCCAGAAGAGTGGCCCATATTTATAAGCAGTTTTGAGAATAGTACAACAGTAGGTGGGTATTCTAAAACTGAAAACCTAATTCGTTTGCAACAATGTCTAAAAGGCAAGGCACGAGAAATTGTTCGTCATAAACTTATGATACCCGATATGGTACCAGAGATACTTCAGACACTAAAAATGTATTTTGGTCGTCCTGAGTTAATCCTGGAACGCATGATCGAAAGGGCCAGACAAATGCCATCTCCTAAAGACAGGTTAGATGCAATTATAGATTTCGCTATGTGTGTACGCAACATTTGTGCAACAATTGAAGCCTGCAAAATGTATGCACACCTTTACAACCCAATGCTTGTAAAGGAGCTATTGGACAAACTGTCGAATAATTATAAAATGCAGTGGGCAATGCAACCAAAACCACATGATGTCCCAACTCTGAAATTATTTAGTGAATGGCTCTATACACTAGCGGACGCAGCAGCACAGGTAACATCACCAATATTCTCAAAGAAGAGCGGTGTTATCAACACCCACACTGATGTCACGGTAAAAAACGAAATAAAATGCTTTGCGTGTAATAATTCTGGTCATAAACTGTCTAGTGCAAGATTTTCAAAACTACCCACAGACAAAAGGTGGGCAATAATAAGACAGAGCCATGTTTGTAGAACATGCTTAAACGTACATCGTCGTAAGTGCCTTATAAACAAAGAGTGTGGGGTTGATGGTTGCAAAGCAAAGCATCATCCGCTACTGCACAACACAAGCCTTAATGTGGCGGAAACAAGTTGTGCTGCCAATGTGAACTCCCATTGTGAGGGGACTAATACTACGCTTTTCGGAATAATACCAGTGCGTCTTCATGCGGGCAATAAATATGTCGATACGTACGCATTTTTGGATGAAGGTTCATCAATCACGTTGCTGGAAGAAGAAACGTTCAAGTCGCTAGGTGCGCACGGTACTAAGGAAGCATTATGTCTTAAGTGGACTAGTGATACAACACGAGTGGAAGAAGAGTCGTATAAAACATCAATTAGAATATCTAGTCCACAAAATAGTTCATCATACAAGCTACAGGTTGTACGTACCGTTAAAGGTCTTTCACTTCCTGAGCAAACAATTGACGCGGCGGCTATAAAATCTAAGTATCCATATTTATCGGCGATTCCCATCAGCTCATACGCGAAGGCGAAGCCTACAATATTAATAGGCAGTGACAATTGGAGCTTGGCTGTACCACAGAAAATTTGTGAGGGTCCATGGAACCAACCCATTGCCACGAAAACACGTTTAGGGTGGACGATTCAAGGTAGATCAGGTGACAACGGCCAGGAGCATCAGGTAAATATACATTTATGTGAGTGTGAAAAGAAACTCGATAAGATTCATGCGGCTGTAAAGCAAATGTACGCTCTCGAGTCATCTCCTGTCAAAACAATTCAATCCGCTGAAGACGAAAAGGTTATTAATATACTTGAATCAACATGTAAATACGTAAATGGCAGATTTGAAATTGGACTACCATGGCGAAGTGACAATGTAAATTTACCAGACAGCTTTAATACTGCATACAAACGTTCAATTTGCCTTCAGAAGAGAATGAAAAAAGATGTTGGTCTAAAAACAAGTGTTGAAAAGGAAATTAATAATTTAATTAATAAAGGCTACGCCAAAAAATTAACCCCTCATGAGGTAGCCATTGAAGACATGCCTATATGGTACCTTCCTATTTTTGTAACGAGTAATCCAAATAAGCCTGATAGAATCAGAATGGTATGGGACGCAGCTGCCAAAACAAACGGACTCTCCCTTAACGATTTTCTACTAGGTGGTCCTGATTTGTTAACTTCATTGAGTGATATTCTCTTGGCATTCAGAATTGGTCGTATTGCGTTATGTGGTGACATTTCTGAAATGTTTCATCAGATTTTGGTAAGGCAGGAGGACTCCCATGCGCAGATATTTCTTTGGTGGAACGAGAATGACGTTGAAATACCTTCCGTTTATAAAATGGATGCCTTAACAGTTGGTCTTAACTGCGCACCGTGCATGGCACACTTCGTACGTGATAAAAATGCCAGCCGTTTTGAGGTCCAATACCCGAGAGCTGTAAAGGCCATTAAGGAGCACCATTATGTTGATGACCTCATTGATAGCGTCGACAGTGAAGAAGAAGCAAAACATCTAGCTGAACAGGTAACGGAAATACACGCCGCTGGTGGATTTACGATCCGTAATTGGGCATCAAACTCGACTATTGTTTTGAATGATTTATACGGCCACGGATATGGTATGCAGTCCCCTAGAGAGTTAGGCGTAACGGAAAAGGTCTTGGGTGTTCACTGGGATCCCGCCAAAGACGTTTTTAAATTTATTTATAAATTCCCCAGACTCCAACGTGACGTTTTAAATGAACAAATAGTCCCCACAAGGAGGGAAATCTTGAAAGTTCTAATGTCCATTTATGACCCCATGGGGTTTGTCTCTTGCTACACTATAGGGCTAAAAATATTGCTTCAGGACGTGTGGCGAGCAGGCATTAATTGGGACGACGAATTATCTGCTGACCTGACAAAAAAGTGGCAGCAATGGAAAGAGAATTTAAAACACATCACCTCACTGGAGCTTCCAAGATGCTACTCACCGCAACTCAAGTCAGCGGATGACATTCAACTACATACTTTTGTGGATGCGGGAGAGCTCGCATATGCGGCCATATGCTACCTAAGAATTAAATATGACAATAACGTTTCTGTCATTATAGTGATGGCCAAGTCAAAGGTTACACCCCTAAAGCCGGTATCGATACCTAGACTAGAGTTGCAGGCAGCTGTAATTGGTGTAAGACTGGTGCTGAAAATAATCAACATTAAACGCATCCCAATTAATTCTTGCCATTGGTGGTCTGATTCGAAAACTGTGCTCCAATGGCTACGTATGGATCCTAAGAAACTGCAACCATTTGTTATGCACAGGGTGTGTGAAATCCAGGAGGGATCAACAGTGCAACAATGGAGATGGGTACCATCTAAAATTAACCCAGCTGACCTCGCGACCAAAGTTACAACAAGAATGGAAACTACGCTATGGCTGCATGGTCATGATTTTTTATTATTGGATGAAAGTAGATGGCCACATTGCGATGACCTCGGCACCGTTAATGTGACGGAAATAAGAAGTCATTATCTGCAGATTCATACGACAGTATATAATACGTCCTTCAACACAGAATATTTTTCCGACTGGAAACGTTTGTATCGAGCACTCGCGACATTTCTACTCTACCTAGAGATATTAAAGGCTAAATGCCAGAAGACACATGTGACGTATGAAGTTACTTTCGCAATGTTATGCAAGTCGAAGTGCATACTGTACCAAAAGGCTCAGTATGATGCCTACGCTGAGGAAATCAGCGGTTTGAAAATGGGTAAGAATATTTCTAAAAATTCTCCACTAATTTCCCTGAATGTATTTGTAGACAGTGATGGCCTTTTAAAGGTCCGTGGACGAACGGAAAATCTCGCTTGCCATATAGACGTTACTGTTCTACCTAAAGATCATAACATCACGCATTTGATTGTTAAATATGCTCACGAGCACAACCACCATCTTTCGCACGAAACGGTGATAAATAACCTTAAGGGCAAATATTACATCCCGAAATTACGAGTAGTCTATCGCAAAATACGAAACAGGTGTCAGAAATGTAAAAATGAAACTACCTTGCCTAGAGTTCCTCAAATGGCTCCGCTACCTCCAGCACGGCTTGGTGTGTTTGAACGACCTTTTACATATACCGGTATAGACTATTTTGGCCCTATGACTACAACAGTGGGTAGAAGATCTGAAAAGAGATGGGGAGTAATATTTACGTGTTTGAGTACACGCGCTTTACACATAGAAGTGGCTCATAGCCTTGATACGGGTTCTTGCATAATGTGCCTGAGAAACTTTATCGGTCGTCGTGGATACCCAAGGCAAATCTATACAGACAACGGTACTAATTTTAAGGCCACTGAAAAGGTACTACGCGAGGAACTGCATAAAATGAACAAATCCACTGTCGCCAAAGAATTTGATGAAATCCAGTGGTTCTTTAACCCGCCAGCATCCCCTCACATGGGTGGTGCCTGGGAAAGACTGGTACGGTCTGTTAAGACAATTCTACACAGTGCATACCCAATGGTGAAATTTAATGACGAAACACTCAGAAGCGCGCTTATAGAAGTGGAATTTATTATAAATTCTAGGCCGTTGACATTTGTCTCGCTTGAGTCGTGCGACGACGAGGCAATTACTCCAAATCACCTTCTACTAGGATCAGCAGCGGGGTACAAACCTGTATGTACCGAAAACATTAATTTAAGGCAAAGGTGGTATCAAACGCAAGCATTCGCTGATCAGTTTTGGCGCAGGTGGGTAAGAGAATATTCTCCCATGATAACTCGAAGGAGTATGTGGTTCAATAAACAACCTCCAATATCTAAGGGAGACGTGGTCATGATTGTAGATGAAAATATGCCAAGGAATTTGTGGTTGAAGGGTGTCATCTCAGAAACAATAATTGCACAAGATGGTCAAGTTAGGCGAGCTATAGTTAGGACAAAAAATGGAACACTAATGCGACCAGCAAGTAAGTTAGCAGTCCTGGACGTCGGTACCTCTTATGGTAAGCTTAGCGAGACTTTACTCGCTTACGGAGGGAGGAATGTTACCGCCGATACGCTAGTCAACGCCGGATAAAGCACTAACACTGTACTGTGAGTGTCAACAAGATTTTAATTTAACAGACATGTATTCATTCGCAAAAGGCAAGCCGGGCAGAAATACAAATTTTGAAGCGTCACCATCATCATCATCGTCGTCGTCTTAAACTCCTTTGTATTTGTAACTTTATTTAAAAGAAGGCAATAATAAATGTAATTTTATATGAGTAAGCAATAGTCAGTAGAGTTTTATTAACGTTTAAGTGAATGCTATCAAAGTTTCGATTCGGCTGCGCCAACAAATCTTCAAAATTTTCTGCAAGTATTAAGAAACTTGGCACAGATCAATAATTGGGCAAATCAGTTCTTCAAGAGATTTAGGAAAGAATGTCCCAAGGAAAAGGTAAGACGTACAGCTGTATAATGTGCAAAAATGAGGACAACGACCGAATGGTTCAGTGTGACACATGCGATCGTTGGTGCCACTATAATTGTGCGGGCGTGGGCGATGAAATCAGTAATCTAAGCTGGCACTGCGTTACGTGCAACGATTTACGAGCAAACGCATTAAGCCAATCATTGAACATTCTCGATAATACATCATCCCCATTAGCAACTTACAGCACACCACCTGAACTACAGTCAGATCCTGCTGCCATGGAAATGCATCAAGGCAGTGGTGGACAAGCGAACATAATTTCAATGTCACCACACGCAGCAGCCATGGCACAGGCAGGTTTACGCAGTCCAAGCACTACGCAACAATATTTAACAAACCAAGTATGCCACATTCCAACAGACAAAACGCCTTTGTATACGTTGGCTGCGACAACAAATACAACATTCTGCAATCAAGTATTGTCAGGCACGCCGATAACAACGAATTCAATGTTGTACAAAAACAACAACGCATACAAAGCCAACAGACATGCATCTACCGGCACGGGTATGTCAACAAATTTTAACGTCGATTCTAATTTGAATTCGGCAACAATGTTTCAGCAACATGCGACACATAATGTTTCTATGTACAATCAGGGCAACAGAGCGCAACATGCTTATATTGAAAATCGCGACGCAAACAGTTTAAAGGCGTATAAGCAAAGACCATTAGAATTAGAAATGTTAGAAGAAGAACAGCAACTAAAACAGCGTTATTTAATGAAAAGGTATGAAATTTTACATCAGTATTCGGAAGAGCAAAATAATTGTCAACTGAACGGCTCGGGTGAAAACAACTCAACTGGAATTTATCCAACTCAACGAACTAACTTTGCTAATACACCTTTAAACGTCCCTTCACCTCAACAGTTGGCTGCGAGGCAAGTACTTCCGAAGGAGTTGCCAACATTCTACGGTGATCCAGAAGAGTGGCCCATATTTATAAGCAGTTTTGAGAATAGTACAACAGTAGGTGGGTATTCTAAAACTGAAAACCTAATTCGTTTGCAACAATGTCTAAAAGGCAAGGCACGAGAAATTGTTCGTCATAAACTTATGATACCCGATATGGTACCAGAGATACTTCAGACACTAAAAATGTATTTTGGTCGTCCTGAGTTAATCCTGGAACGCATGATCGAAAGGGCCAGACAAATGCCATCTCCTAAAGACAGGTTAGATGCAATTATAGATTTCGCTATGTGTGTACGCAATATTTGTGCAACAATTGAAGCCTGCAAAATGTATGCACACCTTTACAACCCAATGCTTGTAAAGGAGCTATTGGACAAACTGTCGAATAATTATAAAATGCAGTGGGCAATGCAACCAAAACCACATGATGTCCCAACTCTGAAATTATTTAGTGAATGGCTCTATACACTAGCCGACGAAGCAGCACAGGTAACATCACCAATATTCTCAAAGAAGAGCGGTGTTATCAACACCCACACTGATGTCACGGTAAAAAACGAAATAAAATGCTTTGCGTGTAATAATTCTGGTCATAAACTGTCTAGTGCAAGATTTTCAAAACTACCCACAGACAAAAGGTGGGCAATAATAAGACAGAGCCATGTTTGTAGAACATGCTTAAACGTACATCGTCGTAAGTGCCTTATAAACAAAGAGTGTGGGGTTGATGGTTGCAAAGCAAAGCATCATCCGCTACTGCACAACACAAGCCTTAATGTGGCGGAAACAAGTTGTGCTGCCAATGTGAACTCCCATTGTGAGGGGACTAATACTACGCTTTTCGGAATAATACCAGTGCGTCTTCATGCGGGCAATAAATATGTCGATACGTACGCATTTTTGGATGAAGGTTCATCAATCACGTTGCTGGAAGAAGAAACGTTCAAGTCGCTAGGTGCGCACGGTACTAAGGAAGCATTATGTCTTAAGTGGACTAGTGATACAACACGAGTGGAAGAAGAGTCGTATAAAACATCAATTAGAATATCTAGTCCACAAAATAGTTCATCATACAAGCTACAGGTTGTACGTACCGTTAAAGGTCTTTCACTTCCTGAGCAAACAATTGACGCGGCGGCTATAAAATCTAAGTATCCATATTTATCGGCGATTCCCATCAGCTCATACGCGAAGGCGAAGCCTACAATATTAATAGGCAGTGACAATTGGAGCTTGGCTGTACCACAGAAAATTTGTGAGGGTCCATGGAACCAACCCATTGCCACGAAAACACGTTTAGGGTGGACGATTCAAGGTAGATCAGGTGACAACGGCCAGGAGCATCAGGTAAATATACATTTATGTGAGTGTGAAAAGAAACTCGATAAGATTCATGCGGCTGTAAAGCAAATGTACGCTCTCGAGTCATCTCCTGTCAAAACAATTCAATCCGCTGAAGACGAAAAGGTTATTAATATACTTGAATCAACATGTAAATACGTAAATGGCAGATTTGAAATTGGACTACCATGGCGAAGTGACAATGTAAATTTACCAGACAGCTTTAATACTGCATACAAACGTTCAATTTGCCTTCAGAAGAGAATGAAAAAAGATGTTGGTCTAAAAACAAGTGTTGAAAAGGAAATTAATAATTTAATTAATAAAGGCTACGCCAAAAAATTAACCCCTCATGAGGTAGCCATTGAAGACATGCCTATATGGTACCTTCCTATTTTTGTAACGAGTAATCCAAACAAGCCTGATAGAATCAGAATGGTATGGGACGCAGCTGCCAAAACAAACGGACTCTCCCTTAACGATTTTCTACTAGGTGGTCCTGATTTGTTAACTTCATTGAGTGATATTCTCTTGGCATTCAGAATTGGTCGTATTGCGTTATGTGGTGACATTTCTGAAATGTTTCATCAGATTTTGGTAAGGCAGGAGGACTCCCATGCGCAGATATTTCTTTGGTGGAACGAGAATGACGTTGAAATACCTTCCGTTTATAAAATGGATGCCTTAACAGTTGGTCTTAACTGCGCACCGTGCATGGCACACTTCGTACGTGATAAAAATGCTAGCCGTTTTGAGGTCCAATACCCGAGAGCTGTAAAGGCCATTAAGGAGCACCATTATGTTGATGACCTCATTGATAGCGTCGACAGTGAAGAAGAAGCAAAACATCTAGCTGAACAGGTAACGGAAATACACGCCGCTGGTGGATTTACGATCCGTAATTGGGCATCAAACTCGACTATTGTTTTGAATGATTTATACGGCCACGGATATGGTATGCAGTCCCCTAAAGAGTTAGGCGTAACGGAAAAGCTCTTGGGTGTTCACTAAGATCCCGCCAAAGACGTTTTTAAATTTATTTATAAATTCCCCAGACTCCAACGTGACGTTTTAAATGAACAAATAGTCCCCACAAGGAGGGAAATCTTGAAAGTTCTAATGTCCATTTATGACCCCATGGGGTTTGTCTCTTGCTACACTATAGGGCTAAAAATATTGCTTCAGGACGTGTGGCGAGCAGGCATTAATTGGGACGACGAATTATCTGCTGACCTGACAAAAAAGTGGCAGCAATGGAAAGAGAATTTAAAACACATCACCTCACTGGAGCTTCCAAGATGCTACTCACCGCAACTCAAGTCAGCGGATGACATTCAACTACATACTTTTGTGGATGCGGGAAAGCTCGCATATGCGGCCATATGCTACCTAAGAATTAAATACGACAATAACGTTTCTGTCATTATAGTGATGGCCAAGTCGAAGATTGCACCCCTAAAGCCGGTATCGATACCTAGACTAGAGTTGCAGGCAGCTGTAATTGGTGTAAGACTGGTGCTGAAAATAATCAACATTAAACGCATCCCAATTAATTCTTGCCATTGGTGGTCTGATTCGAAAACTGTGCTCCAATGGCTACGTATGGATCCTAAGAAACTGCAACCATTTGTTATGCACAGGGTGTGTGAAATCCAAGAGGGATCAACAGTGCAACAATGGAGATGGGTACCATCTAAAATTAACCCAGCTGACCTCGCGACCAAAGTTACAACAAGAATGGAAACTACGCTATGGCTGCATGGTCCTGATTTTTTATTATTGGATGAAAGTAGATGGCCACATTGCGATGACCTCGGCACCGTTAATGTGACGGAAATAAGAAGTCATTATCTGCAGATTCATACGACAGTATATAATACGTCCTTCAACACAGAATATTTTTCCGACTGGAAACGTTTGTATCGAGCACTCGCGACATTTCTACTCTACCTAGAGATATTAAAGGCTAAATGCCAGAAGACACATGTGACGTATGAAGTTACTTTCACAATGTTATGCAAGTCGAAGTGCATACTGTACCAAAAGGCTCAGTATGATGCCTACGCTGAGGAAATCAGCGGTTTGAAAATGGGTAAGAATATTTCTAAAAATTCTCCACTAATTTCCCTGAATGTATTTGTAGACAGTGATGGCCTTTTAAAGGTCCGTGGACGAACGGAAAATCTCGCTTGCCATATAGACGTTACTGTTCTACCTAAAGATCATAACATCACGCATTTGATTGTTAAATATGCTCACGAGCACAACCACCATCTTTCGCACGAAACGGTGATAAATAACCTTAAGGGCAAATATTACATCCCGAAATTACGAGTAGTCTATCGCAAAATACGAAACAGGTGTCAGAAATGTAAAAATGAAACTACCTTGCCTAGAGTTCCTCAAATGGCTCCGCTACCTCCAGCATGGCTTGGTGTGTTTGAACGACCCTTTACATATACCGGTATAGACTATTTTGGCCCTATGACTACAACAGTGGGTAGAAGATCTGAAAAGAGATGGGGAGTAATATTTACGTGTTTACACGCTTTACACATAGAAGTGGCTCATAGCCTTGATACGGGTTCTTGCATAATGTGCCTGAGAAACTTTATCGGTCGTCGTGGATACCCAAGGCAAATCTATACAGACAACGGTACTAATTTTAAGGCCACTGAAAAGGTACTACGCGAGGAACTGCATAAAATGAACAAATCCACTGTCGCCAAAGAATTTGATGAAATCCAGTGGTTCTTTAACCCGCCAGCATCCCCTCACATGGGTGGTGCCTGGGAAAGACTGGTACGGTCTGTTAAGACAATTCTACACAGTGCATACCCAATGGTGAAATTTAATGACGAAACACTCAGAAGCGCGCTTATAGAAGTGGAATTTATTATAAATTCTAGGCCGTTGACATTTGTCTCGCTTGAGTCGTGCGACGACGAGGCAATTACTCCAAATCACCTTCTACTAGGATCAGCAGCGGGGTACAAACCTGTATGTACCGAAAACATTAATTTAAGGCAAAGGTGGTATCAAACGCAAGCATTCGCTGATCAGTTTTGGTGCAGGTGGGTAAGAGAATATTCTCCCATGATAACTCGAAGGAGTATGTGGTTCAATAAACAACCTCCAATATCTAAGGGAGACGTGGTCATGATTGTAGATGAAAATATGCCAAGGAATTTGTGGTTGAAGGGTGTCATCTCAGAAACAATAATTGCACAAGATGCTCAAGTTAGGCGAGCTATAGTTAGGACAAAAAATGGAACACTAATGCGACCAGCAAGTAAGTTAGCAGTCCTGGACGTCGGTACCTCTTATGGTAAGCTTAGCGAGACTTCACTCGCTTACGGAGGGAGGAATGTTACCGCCGATACGCTAGTCAACGCCGGAGAAAGCACTAACACTGTACTGTGAGTGTCAACAAGATTTTAATTTAACAGACATGTATTCATTCGCAAAAGGCAAGCCGGGCAGAAATACAAATTTTGAAGCGTCATCATCATCATCATCGTCGTCGTCTTAAACTTCTTTGTATTTGTAACTTTATTTAAAAGAAGGCAATAATAAATGTAATTTTATATGAGTAAGCAATAGTCAGTAGAGTTTTATTAACGTCTAAGTGAATGCTATCAAAGTTTCGATTCGGCTGCGCCAACACAGGCATTGAAAAAGAGAACTTCTTGCAATGACAACCCTATGTAAAAATCATTAGATCGGATCGAAATTTGCACTACTTCCAGATGGCAAACTCTACATTTTCATGACTTGTTTGGAGTGTCTTTTTTTACTGGGTACGTATATGGTATAGAATTTAAATGAAAATACATAAGTACAGAGAATGAAGACGCAATTTTTTTTTTTATTTTTTTATTGAAAAAATCAATTAGATAACCTCATAAAAACTACAAGATTTCTTCTTGATTTTTTCAAAAAGGTTTTCTCTATGAAATTAATAAGATTTCCTTATTGAAAAAAGCATAGAGATTTCTTATTAATTTTGTTCTATTTTATGAGGTATTTAGTAGGCACTGTTTTCTCTGTGTACTCTACAAATGACGCAAATATGTAACATAAAAAAAAGGAGAGAGGTGTCTTAGGACACCCGGTTATAGCTATTGCTACTTAGCTATATAATACTATGTTCACACTTATGTTTTTAAACGTTTTTAACGCCTCATTCGTGTTTAAGAGCTTAAACACGATGATTTTGAGATTTTTTACCATACATTGACTTGTTTTGTTAAACATCTCAAATCAAGTGCTTTGTTAAACATCTCAAATGAAGTATTTAAGATTTAAACACTTCCTTAAACACTTAAATAGAGTATGTTCAGTCCGTTTTTTGATAACTCTGGCACCTTTGTTTTGTTATTAAATGGCGGCACCTGATAAATTATTTGGTAAGCAAGTAATTACTTAAAAAATACTCAATTATTTACAAAAACATTTGTTGTTTGAAAAGCATAATTATTCGTAATTTTTTACAATACAATAATTTACAATTTTTTATTGACAAAACGTCAACCTTAAACATCTCAAATATAATATGAACGGTTGTGTTTAGTTCTTAAAAAACTTTGGTCCTTAGAAAACTCGTCTTAAACATAATTGTGAAAATATCGTCGTTTGGTTTCTGGTCTGAAGATGTATTTAACATGCTTAAAAACATAAGTCTGAACATAGTATAAAACAAACTTAATGCAATACAATGCAATAAAATTATATTATATGATGATGTCAAATTCGCCGATAATATTTCAAAACGTTTCCATTTATAACTCATTATTATCTTTTCTAGCGGAGCACGATTAAATGAATATATTGTTTGTTGCCGGCGGCGGCTGTTATTCGTCTTACAGTCGATCGGCAATGTTCTCTGGCTTGTGCTTATTTGCAAAAAAAAATAATACAAAAACAAACTGAGCGATGTTTCTCATTGTTGTTGTTTTGTTTTTTTTTTTCACTCATTTCAAAGAACCAAAGAAAACAAATTCAAACAATTTGCTTCGTTTATTTTCGTACGCTGCTTTTAAATACAAAGAAATCGGTTAATTTTGTTACGAAAATTATTTTCTAACCCCTGTATCTCGCCATAAATAGCAATAGCTATAAAAATAAGCATAACGATACTTAATATTGTTCAAGAAGACTGTTGCAAAATAAATTTTTGCGGTCAAAAGACATTTGTTCAGTAACTGGTTTATGGAAAAACAAAGGTATTTAAGTTGTGATTGTTTATGATATGTATGTAGGCATATGAAGTTATTTTTTATGTTTTACCTTTAACGCACCTTTTCACAATGTATGGTTAAAATATAACAGAGACTTTAACTGCAAGTTTTGTATGAAGAAGTGCCAGTTAAAGTTCACGTTAACTCTTAACCATACATTGTGAAAAGGGACGTAATTTGTATATTATTTTATAGTATTTACATGAACTGTTAACTATTTTTTAATAAAGCAATTTAGAAGTAAAACTTTTGTATAATAGTTGTCACCGGTTTTTCCTGAATTTTAAAACCAAAACCGGGTTTTTCACAATTTCAAATATTCAAACTATTCGAAAACTGGTTTCTGGAAAATGTCGAATAATCGATCACCCTGATAGGTATACCCCAGCCAATGTAATCGCCCATTGACACATAACATAGGGTAGTCATTCAAAATCTACCAGTAGACTATTCTATTTAGCACTATTCTCTTACGACCATATGGAGACATTTGAACCAAAGATTCACTACTACATCTTAGTGACCTTGGTCAAAAATTTTATATGGATTGGGCCAACAACCTTAAACACATACATACGTATGTATTTTTTTAACATTATTGCACAGCATAATAAAATAGAAAACCAACTATTGACGCGAGTTACATGTATAGCTAATAAGAGGTGCTGGTAAAGTGTAGGGAAACCTTAAACCTTAGAATTACATTCTCATTTTCCTTTCCCACACTTTTTGTAAGCATAAAGTTCTTACGTTGCTTACCTCAAGTTAGATTTAAAATATTTTTAAAACAATAATTGAAATTTATTTGCTGGTAGCTTAGCATGTCTATATACGTATTTTATTGGCGCTTGAACCAAATCATCAGTAGACTTCAACCACAATTATCAACAGTCACAAACCTCTTACTTTATGCACAGACTTTCAAAGACTATAGGAGAGTTCATAAAATAATAATATTTTAAATAATAATATTTTATGAATAATAATAATATTTTATGAATTCTCATATAGTTTTTGAAAGTCTGTGCATAAAGTAAGAGGTTTGTGGCTCTTGAAAATTGTGGTTGAAGTCTACTGATGATTTGGTTCAAGCGCCAATGAAATACGTACATATATAGACATGCTAAACTACCAGCAAATAAATTTCAATTATTGTATGTATACTTCTGACAATATGTCAAATAGTAAATTTCTTTATATTTTTAAAACTTTAGTCTTAAGATTCACTTAAATAAAGAAACATAATTGGCGTAGTCGTGGAAGTTAATATCTGAAGATATTAACTATAAGTAATGTGTTAATGGCGGAGATAGACATGTTTTGGGAATTCAAAACCGGGAAAAATCAAAAAGGGTGGCAGCCCTGTTACAAATGGGGGGATTTTGGGGAGTTTCATGCTGAGATTTTCTTAGCTATGTGTGTATGTGTGTGTGTTTGATTCCTTGCTTATGTGTATGTATGTATACCTGTGTATACAGCTTCTGTTGTTATTGTAGAGAAGCGTTGTGCTTACAGTGTATGGATGTATGTATGTATGTATGTGTGTGTGTGTGTGTGTGTGCATGAGTGCATGTGTTTTTGTATTTACTTGTGTGTCTGCCGGTGTCCGATACTTTTGTTGTAGTGGCAGACAATCATTATACCCAGTAGGAAATGTTGATAGTGAAAATGTGCTGACTAGCTTTTGACTAGCTTGTCACCAGTACTACTCTATAATTATTTAGCATGTGCTTGTCATTGAAACCCTACTAATAAAAAGACAATTGACTAGGTACTGACTACGTAGTTCTTATGGGAACATGGAGACATACTAACCAGACAGTTAGTTACTGGTACATTTCTATAATTTACGTACACAAAAATTTATGTATATTGACAAGTTATTGTCAATTCCACCTCTCTCCTTCTTTTATACTGACGGATAGAAGAAAACTTATTATACCAAAGTTGTAACTGGAATTTTAGTGTTGACACAAAGACACTTGACTGCATGGTAGTTACAAGGGATCTGTGTATTTGTGTGTATGTAGTGATTGTTATTTGATAGACTTTAGATTGCTGTTTTGAGTTATCGTTGGTATGCTTATGTAGGGTTATTGTATGTATGCATTTATGTTTGCGATCTCTGGGGAAATAATCTAATAGATACAGAGAGTGGCAACCCTGTTGTTAATGGAAGTGGATAGGGAATGTATTTGGTAATGTATGCATATCTTGTTGTATTAATGTATGTGATCATATCTATTTTTACTTTGAATAATATCATTGCTTGTGTGTATTGTTTGGCCTTCGAGAGTTTTTCATACATATTTACAAATGAATGTGTATATGCTTTCTAGGCTATTGACGTTGCTATTCTTATGGAGATAGAAAATATTGTGTTGGCATAGGTTTTATATGTACAAGTGAATTTCAGATGTTAAATGTTTTGAATCCAATCAGGTTGATAAGCAGAGTTTTTTGAATAGGGGTAATGATATTTTTATTTCAGTATATTTTACTTTAATGTAACAGTTATAGGAAATAGCTTTTGGAGACATACACCAAAACTTATAGAAGCACCTACTTTTACGTGTCTCGATTTTTCTAGTACCTTTGTATTACAAACTGATGATAGTGATTTTGTTCTGGGTGTTGCTGTGTATATCAATTTCATCACATATCATAATACCATCAAATAAATTAGATTTGACGACTACTACACGATTATCATATGAATTGTGGGAATTTGTATGTGTGTGTATGTGAGTATGTATGTATGTGTGCGTGTGTGTGTGTGTCTGAACTTCATAATATTATAAAATTTCATTATGTATGTTTGTGTTTGTGTATTACGTCATCACCTCTTTGTGTGTCATGCCAGACATTTGGTAGTATAAAATATTAGCATATATCAGAAATTTTTTTTTAATCCTAGTATGTTTTTATACTTAAGATTGCTTTATATTTTCTAATTCTTAAAATCTTCCAGCGTTAAAGTCTGCCTGTGAGAAATTTGTTTATATTACAGATTTTGTTTATTTAACTACGTCCGGCTTCTTTGGCTGAACTTCTTTTCATACGATCATGGGAATTTATAGTTTCTCTGTCCATAGTAAGTTCGTTTAGCTTTGGCATGTGCTTTGAATGTAAGTGTGATTGCTAAGATCTAATAAATACTTGAGTATTGATAAGAAATTTGATAATATGTGTACATACATATCTACAAATTGATTTTATGTATGTATGTATGTACAAACAAATACATATGTGTTTGACTCCGTGCTTGAATACATTTTTTTGGCATGTGCGGTATTTTGTTGTTGTTGTAAATATTCGCCTGGAGGCTTATTCTGAATTGCGATGCGAAAATCAATGCGATGCGCAAATGAAATGCAATGCGAAAGAAAATCGGTATTCTATACGGCTTTCGTAATCGCATTCGAGTCTTATTTTAAATCGTGGCAACGCCGGTCAAAAATAACAACGCTGGCCAGAAATAACAGCACTGGTCTAAAATAAACGTCAAAGTTAAATTTACAAAAGAAAAAGAAATTTGTGATTGCGCTTACAAAATAACAAATATTTATATAATATTTGTGTAATTTACCAAAAATGGATTCTGTGGCATTATAGTTTGATGATGAAGACGCGCATGACCAAAATGAAAGGGTGCAAAGAAGATTGCTTAGAAGCAAATCGGTAATTTATTTTGAAGCATTGAAAATAATTAATTATGCAAAATATTTCTATTCCAGCTTTATAAACAATTTTTGGCGGTTTCATCATAAATTCCACCATTATTTCAAATTGGTGCGATTTGGTGGTCTTGTTGTTTGTTTCCCTGAATAATTTATTAATTAATTTAAGAATAAATAAACAAAATTATTATTTTTCACTTACATTTTTGCGCCTTGCGAATGCTGTTTTGCAGTCGAATATAATTTGCGATTTTCGTACGTATCTGACATTTGTTTTGGCAATACAGAATACCGTCTTGCCACCTTTTCGCATTTTAAATGCGAATAAAAAAAGTACTTTGCGAACATCGTAACACAGAATAGGAAGTGTTCGCATTTGCATGTTTTCGAGTCGCATTGACTTTCGCATCGCAATACAGAATAAGCCTCCTGGTCTTTTATGTATAGATGTGAAATATCTTCATAGTTTTTTTATTTGAAATTAAAAAACGTTGCTTTAATTTTTATCTGTATTTACTTAAAAGTTTGTGAGGATTTTCTGTTTGAAGTAAAACTGAATTCCTTAAGACACATACTTTAGAGTAATAGTAACTATAATAGAAATATTTCCTATATTTAATTTACATTTGTTTAAAGTTGACGCAGCCTAATAGTCATTCTTAGAAATATTTTGATATTAAATTTTTTCCAACCGAAGGCTTTTTTCACCACCTTTTACATTTATTTTAGAACATCTTGCATTGCCTTTTATACATTTACAAAAGTTTTTAAATTAAACTAATCCGGCAGTTCAGCTTAGGTAATGATATTTTGTAAGCCAGCTTGCTTCTTTTTTTATATTTTTTTTGTTGATAAACATTTAAAATCAAAAGGGAGTTTTATATTGAAATTATTATATTCTTAATTGTTGAAAACAATCGCTTCTTCTTTTCGAAAGAAACCATTTGAATTACTTTTGAAACCTTACGCGACTATAAAAATTATGTTATTTTTTATATTGCTTAATTTATAAGACTTTTAGAATTTGGCCTTTGATAGGTATATACATATTCTAGTATATAATCATGAATAAGAATGCTGTAAGCTGATGTCTTTGCTCACTGTTTCAAATTAAAATTTTGTTCAATTAGCCCGCTATTGAATAAAAGGAGCTTTCTTATCTTAAACTCTGGTACAGTTAGAAGCGCTTAAGATTCTATCATATAATAGCTTTGTTGGAATTTTAGATACATATAATATATAGATATGCATAACGTTTATTTTTAAATTTTATTTTAAGATCAGCATCATATGGATATGATACTGAACTTAATTGTGATTTTAAATTAGTTAAATCATAATAAACAATTTTATTTTCTTTTTGAATAGCGATCAACAGAAAACGAAGTCGTTTTCTTACAATTTAGGTCTGGCCTCTCAACTGCTCTTCTAGTATACAAGATGACTTTGTATGTCAGCATTTCTGTCTTCTCTTTGTCAGCGTTATGGGTAATTAAATTTTAACATTTTATTTCCTCAAATTGTGTTACTTCATACTCATAATATGTTTACATTAATAAGGTACGAGTGTATGTTTATTTTATGAAGGGTGAGAGCCTATGGCTTTTATTTGATGTTCTGTGATTTTTTTTCTCATTTTACTAAAGTTCAGCGTATTGCATATATATCTTTAATATATTTAAGGCTGCTTTTTGTACCTGTCAGACATATTTCTAATATATTTAAGTGACCTTTTTGTACCTGTCAGACAGAGTGTACGTATCAGTTGGTCAGTCAGTCTCTCTTGTTATTAATTTTTCTTCTAATGTGTCACTACTATTTTTCAGATTTTACTAGCTGAAATAGAAAATACTTGTAGAATTTTTAAATGGATGTGTGGAGAAATTAGTTTATATAAAAGAAAATACATGTTTAATAATAAACTATTATAGAAAATCGATCCGAAATAACACAGTTACCTCCATCATCAATTCACCATCGGTGTTTTCATTAAGTATCAGAAACATTAGAATATCTATGTTTGGGAGAATTTTTACCTCAAGTGCTTTTACAAGAGGTTTGCTGGTTGACCCCTTAAAGTTATTGGCGCGCAAATAAATTAAAACCAGTATTTTGTATGGTAATACTGGTTTTAACTTCTTAAAGTGTACTTTGTTTTGACTATGACTACGCGCCATAGTTGTTAACGTAGGCTGGGTTGTATCGCATTCAGATCTAATGATTTCTCACTTACAAAAAGTCCTCATTACCATCAATCATACCTGTATATAATACATTCATGAGTTGAGTTGATCCAGATACAATTGCTGTCTACAAATTGATGATTAGAAAAAAACTTTCTCATCACCTTCTAACATAACAATATGTTGCTAGCATGCATTCTTTAGCATGCTTTTATCGATAGTGACGCGAGAGTCCGACGTTTAGTGGTGTTTTAATTAAAAATCTATACTATTAGAATTATGAATTCACTCTTTTGAATTTTTAACAAAGTAGATACATATCTATTTCATTTGCCACAAAGTCTTAAAATTTCTTTGCTTATAAAAGTATGAAGTGAGGAATTTCTTTAAATTATACATGCTTCGGCATGCTTCCAATATTTTTTTTCGGTAAATTTATTTCATACTCATGCAGATACAGATATAAAATATGATCTGTTTACATTACATTTTATAATTTATGCATGCTTCAGCATGATTCTAGTTGAAGTCTGTATTTATTTAGTAAGTTTGTTTGATACCCATTCATACACATGTACGTTCATAAAGATTGGATATCAAAGTCCAATTTCCTTAGTTTATCTACAAATGAACAAAGTGAATATCTATTATAATAACCCCATACTGATAATTTTAAATTTTGTGTGCTACAGCTTTCGAAATGGAAAATGTAAAATTTTTACTATAAAAAGTGATAATATGATGTGTTGCTGAATCCTTTGAACTCTTAAGTTTTCACAATATTTCATACAGACCATCGAGTTTAGAGAATTCCAGTACATTAAGCTAATTATCTTCCCTAAAACTTAACATTCCTAATCAATCCTTCAAAAAAACCAATACAAACTAAATTTTTCTTTTCTAATTTTATTTATATTTTCATTAAATTTCAACATTTTGTACATCTTCAAATTACTGTATTTTGCACCTTTTTCTCATTTGTTGAGTTAACTTTAATCGCAAACATTTTAATGGTGAGATGAACTTTTCTATTGTAGGCATGAAGTAAATCTTTGTATATATCAATCCACTTATATGAACGATTATAGCTAAATTCTTTCCACATCATTCCTTTCAGTGTTCTATTAAATCGTTCTACTATTGATGCTTTCATAATGCTATATATTGAGTAGTGATGAATGGTGTATTTATGCATTAACTTTCCAAAGTGTTTGTTGAAAAATTCTTTACCATCATCTGTTTGTATGTTTTTTGGTACTCGTACCATTTCAAAAATATTTTCCATTGACTAGGTTTTCCCGAGTGCAGTTTTTATTTTCAGCGGCACTGACCATATAAATTTTGAGAATGTGTATATTACAGTCTACAAAATTCAATAATTTCTATTTTCTGTAGAATAGTTACCCACTTCACCTAAATCAGCTCCATAAAATATCATCTATTCCTTTCAGTACATCATTACAATGCACAAACAATTTTCGAAATTTATTCTGGAGTTCGTTTACATAATTTCTTTTTAAGGACATTGAGTAGATTTACAGATTGATAGAAGAGTCTTGTAATCTACTTGATGTATTTTCAGCTATTTATACTAACATGTAGTTAATTTTGCAATCTTTAAATTCTATTGTTCAGCTGTTAAATTTCTTTTTCAGAAGATAATTTAATTTTTAGAATGTCTTTTTCAATTTAATGACTGTCTTCTATCTATAATTTCATATCACGTTGTAGTCCATCAATTTGCATTTAAATATATTCTTGAATTATATCAATGCCTTAAGCTATATTATGAATTTTACCTTTAGTTTTTCGATTTCAGTTTCCAGAAACAATTTACTGATAACATCGTTTTCCGTCAGTGAACGATAATGAATCTGTATGCATGCATTAGTAGATATTATGTATTTTATTTAGTTTTCAAATTCAAATTTCTAATAGTTTTTAGATGTTTTATCAACCATTTAAGAAAATAAACCCGCTGTGAGAACCCATATTTAAACTTGTATTTTATCTTCATACAGTTTGAGGTTGCTATCACCAAATTTCCATTCATTATTGAAATTTTTAGGTGGACCATAGTTTGTATCTATTTCATTTCATTCTTCCAAGGCTGATAAATCAGTATAAGTGTCTTCGGAAATGGAAGTCTGTGAGTAAAAATCACCTTCATAAGCATCATCATCATTTTCAGTATTAACATCATTAAATAAGATGGTATTATCAAATATTGTTCCTTATGCTAGGTTCTTTGGTGTACTTGTCTCTATTTTGACTGATGGTTTTTCAGGCCTTAAACTTGTATTATTTTCAACTTCTGTCTTAATTTTATTTTCTTCTTTCATGGGAACTCTTTTTAATTTTTTTAGAACTATTTATGAATACTTTGAGTGGTTCTGTTATAGGTTTAAATGTATCTCTTAGTTGTTCACGTGTATCTATTTCACCATTTTTTTTCCTACGACGCTTTTTCTTCAAGACATTTCTTGTCATCACCAAATGTTTTAAAATTTTCTCATCTATGTTTAATAATAGCAGATAAGAGATATCAGCTATTCGATCAGGTATCAGCTATCAGATCAGCTTATCAGGAGCTGGTCTGGTTTTCAGATCAGCTTATCAGGACCTGATCTGATTTTCAGATCAGCTTATCAGGTACCTGGTCTGGTTTTCAGATCAGCTTATCAGGAGCTGGTCTGGTTTTTAGATCAGCTTATCAGGACCTGATCCGGTTTTCAGATCAGTTTATCAGGACCTGATCTGGTTTTCAGATCAGGTTATCAGGTATCAAGTCAGGTTATTAGGTAATATCAAAATATTTCTAAGAATGACTATTAGGGTGCATCAACTTTAAACAAATGTAAATTAAATATAGGAAATATTTCTATTGTAGTTACTTTTACTCTAAAGTATGTGTCTTAAGGAATTCAGTTTTACTTCAAACAGAAAATCCTCACAAGCTTTTAAGTAAATACAGATAAAAATTAAAGCAACGTTTTTTAATTTCAAATAAAAAAACTATGAAGATATTTCACATCTATACATAACATAGCGTCTATAACTGATATAATATCAAATATATTTCTATCAGCAAACGTCAAATTTCATAGCAGAGAGAATCATATTACGTGTGGACTGCAATATTAGTATTATATTACTATTATATCAGATATTATAATATTGTTTTCATAATATAAATATGAAAACAATATTATGATATCAAGTGTCAAAAAATGCACACATACATAAATACGTGAAGAGAATTTTGTGAATTATAGTGAAAATTAATATTTTTTGATAAAAATATTGCGGAAATATTTTAATTATACATGATGTATTAAGGAATGCCAAAATTTTTATGAAACTCACATTGCTATTACAATAAACGAAGATGTTTCCTGCACGGCTGCATAATAATTATGAAATATTATGATATTTACAGGAGTACGTTTTCCCCTATGCAGATATTATATTATATCACGGTTAATATCAGGTATAGACGCTATGTAAGGCCCCTTTCAGATTAGGCAACTTTACTTGAGCAAGTCTTGTGTTTGTGGGTGTGAGAGGAAAGGTCGGTTTGAAGGGGAAAGAATTGCCGAGACTTGAGTACAGACTTGCTTGTACTTGGCAATTCTGTACTTGTACTTGGCAATTATGTATATTCAAGTATATCTTTAACTAAATTATTTTTTTCTTCAACTTCCATTGTATACACCAAATTTTAAATCACTTTCACAATTACAATGAATACAGAAATGAAACAAAACGTCAACAAATTAAGAAAATTCGAGCATAAGAAAATTAAGCTTGCTCAACAAAGTTGCTGAATGTAAACATAAAAGCAAGTTCAAAAGAAAATAAATAAAAATTACAATTATACTTGCGCAATTAAACTTGCCTAATCTGAAAGGGGCCTAAAAGACCAGGCGAATATTTACAACAACAAAAAAATACCGCACATGCCAAAAAAAATGTATTCAAGCCAGAGCTCGTAATAATTGGTCCCTCTTGTGCTTTTTGTCAGAAAAAAAAACACTCGTCCACTAACACAATGCCACCCTGTCGCGAAAAAACCCTCAAAATTCGTTCTTCTTTGGCTTGCTCTTCGCTCAACCAACGACCGTTTTTTTCCATCGGTCGGCTCAAGTGTTCACTCGAGACCCTTTATTTCGTAAAATATCGCAAACGGTATTTTGAGCATGTATGTGTGTTGCGAGTGTTGATAGGTAAACATTTACATACATGAAGATTAATTTTGTTTTTTTGTGCACATATCTGTCTTATATATATATTACAACTACACTTCGTTAACAAATAGTTTGATTTACAGATATTTTTATTGTTGTTTATTACTATCTTCTCCCTTCCTCTTTAATGCTTTGCCTGTGACGAAATATTTAAGACAACAACATAAAGCAAACGCAACAATAAAAATAAAGACCTTTTTTGCAAACACTTTGCTTGTTTTGCTCACTAACTAACCCTCAGTAAATGAGCAACGAACGATTCTGTTCGTATCATGCGGTCAGTTAGTAGACCGATTAGTGTGTTACGCTCAACTCATAACCTGGGAGCGAGAACACAATTGAAAGGAAAAAGAGGGTTGCTGTTCAGACACTGAGTGATTCAATCTCATTTCTTTAGGTCTTTTGAGTGAGAAGACCGCACTAAGAAATTTGGTTGAGCATATTTTGCGAGCTCTGATTCAAGCACGGAATCAAACACATATGTATGTATGTATTTGTATGTACATACATACATACATAAAATCAATTTGTAGATATGTATGTACACATATTATCAAATTTCTTATCAATACTCAAGTATTTATTAGATCTTAGCAATCACACTTACATTCAAAGCACATGCCAAAGCTAAACGAACTTACTATGGACAGAGAAACTATAAATTCCCATGATCGGATGAAAAGAAGTTCAGCCAAAGAAGCCGGACGTAGTTAAATAAACAAAATCTGTAATATAAACAAATTTCTCACAGGCAGACTTTAACGCTGGAAGATTGTAAGAATTAGAAAATATAAAGCAATCTTAAGTATAAAAACATACTAGGATTAAAAAAAATTTCTGATATATGCTAATATTTTATACTACCAAATGTCTGGCATGACACACAAAGAGGTGATGACGTAATACACAAACACAAACATACATAATGAAATTTTATGATATTATGAAGTTCAGACACACACACACACACGCACACATACATACATACTCACATACACACACATACAAATTCCCACAATTCATATGATAATCGTGTAGTAGTCGTCAAATCTAATTTATCTGATGGTATTACGATATATGATGAAATTCATATACACAGCAACTCCCAGAACAAAATCACTAGCATCAGTTTGTAATACAAAGGTACTAGAAAAATCGGGACACGTAAAAGTAGGTGCTTCTATAAGTTTTGGTGTATGTCTCCAAAAGCTATTTCCTATAATTGTTACATTAAAGTAAAATATACTGAAATAAAAATATCATTACCCCTATTCAAAAAACTCTGCTTATCAACCTGATTGGATTCAAAACATTTAACATCTGAAATTCACTTGTACATATAAAACCTATGCCAACACAATATTTTCTATCTCCATAAGAATAGCAACGTCAATAGCCTAGAAAACATATACACATTCATTTGTAAATATGTATGAAAAACTCTCGAAGGCCAAACAATACACACAAGCAATGATATTATTCAAAGTAAAAATAGATATGATCACATACATTAATACAACAAGATATGCATACATTACCAAATACATTCCCTATCCACTTCCATTAACAACAGGGTTGCCACTCTCTGTATCTATTAGATTATTTCCCCAGAGATCGCAAACATAAATGCATACATACAATAACCCTACATAAGCATACCAACGATAACTCAAAACAGCAACCTAAAGTCTATCAAATAACAATCACTACATACACACAAATACACAGATCCCTTGTAACTACCATGCAGTCAAGTGTCTTTGTGTCAACACTAAAATTCCAGTTACAACTTTGGTATAATAAGTTTTCTTCTATCCGTCAGTATAAAAGAAGGAGAGAGGTGGAATTGACAATAACTTGTCAATATACATAAATTTTTGTGTACGTAAATTATAGAAATGTACCAGTAACTAACTGTCTGGTTAGTATGTCTCCATGTTCCCATAAGAACTACGTAGTCAGTACCTAGTCAATTGTCTTTTTATTAGTAGGGTTTCAATGACAAGCACATGCTAAATAATTATAGAGTAGTACTGGTGACAAGCTAGTCAAAAGCTAGTCAGCACATTTTCACTATCAACATTTCCTACTGGGTATAATGATTGTCTGCCACTACAACAAAAGTATCGGACACTGGCAAACACACAAGTAAATACAAAAACACATACTCATGCACACACACACACACACACAAACATACATACATCCATACACTGTAAGCACAACGCTTCTCTACAATAACAACAGAAGCTGTAGACACAGGTATACATCCATACACATAAGCATGGAATCAAACACACACACATACACACATAGCTAAGAAAATCTCAACATCAAAATCCCCCATTTGTAACAGGGTTGCCACCCTTTTTGATTTTTTCCGGTTTTGAATTCCCAAAACATGTCTATCTCCGCCATTAACACACTACTACTATAGAGAACCGGAAAGCAAAAGAAAAAAAAAAGTTTATTAGACAATAATAAAATAGTGTTACAAATACAACAAAATACAATGTTATAAGTGAAAAGAAGACGGAACGACAGTTAATTAAATTTGCTTCATAAGCATTGAAAAAAACGAAAGCCCTCAAAAATAGTAAAATTTATGAACAGAAAAAAAACAAATTTGATCAAAATCGTCAGAAATTTACAAAGGATAATAGAACTGGAAGCGGTTCTCAAACAACAAGAGTTGAAAATAAATCAACAGCAACAACAGCTACAACAGCAATGAGAGCAGATACAACAAACTCAACAACTGCAACAGCATCAATATCAGCAACATATACAACAAGAGCAGCTAACACAAAAAAATGTTTTGTATGATAATTTTGGATTCAAAATGACGGCCAGGACATTATTGAGCAGTTTAGACGTCTAAAACCTCTTGATGAAAAACATAACCCAAAAGCATTTATACATACCGTTGAGACCAATCTTAATCTTTGTGGTAACAATGAAACCCTCCCTCAACTTTGCATCAGTATAATTGCAAATGAAAAAATTCTGGGAGATGCTGGTAGAAGGGTGAGAAAATTACAGAGTAATGCTTCCTGGGAAGAAATAAAAGCCAGGATGTTGTAGGAATTTAGACCAAAAAGGACTTATGTGGAAATTTTCAATTATTGCCGTCAAATAAAAGTAAGAAATTTAAATGAATTATTTAGTTTAGTTGAAAAGTGTAAATACGAAATTAATGACATATAGTTAGCAGATCAATGTAAACCTAATATATATAAACCAGAAAATGTTGATAGGGATTTAGTGGACATATTGTTGGAGAAGATAGATGGACCTATACGAGGACATATAGGAGAACAGGAAACTTTGAATGACATAATTTTCAAATACATGAAGATTAAATTATTAGACGATCCATTGCCTTTAAGCGGCCCATCCATTATACAATATTATTGCATATGATGTTGTACATATTATTCTCATTTTGACCTATAATATGCAATAAATGCCACAATATTTTGAAAGAAAATATTGCCCAATTTTCCTGATAGTGAAAAAGTAAACAACATTGAACAATGTTGCCACCACATTACACAATTGCCTTGGTTGTACAATAAAAATCAAAAGTCTTTTGATATTTGCCAATATATTGTGCCACCTTCGAATATGACATACACATTGGCGATATTATTGTACAATACGAAAAACTGCACAATTTTATTGCAAGTAGATGGGCCGCTTTAATCATAGACGTAATACAAATTATAATAGGAATCAAAATCACAATTGCCCAAAGTCAAAGTCGAACAATAATTTTCCTAATCATAATAGCAGCCAATAATACTGTGAACCTAGCACAATTTTTCAGTACCAATCAAATAATAGTCTTAGAAGACATAATTTTCCACAGCAAAGCCTACATTATAAAAACTATGAACAGGGTGTAAAAACTGGTAAGAATTCAGTTCAGCAATCAACTCGTAATAATTTTTCAAGTCAAAGAAATAATCATCAAAACAGAAACTATTGTGGACAGCAACGCCAAGCAAATTATCATAGCCATGAACCAGAACCGTTGGACATCGGAAATTTAAAGGGAAAAAAAGACGTAAAGTTTTATACAAAGCCTCCTTCACAAAATTACCCATAATAGATGTAACAATTGTTGATCACAAAATTAAATGTCTCACTGATACTGGCTCCGAAACAAGCCTAATTCAGCCGAATGCACTTCAGAATTCATTTCCCACTCAAATGGATAGAGCGCTTTGTTACAAAACTGTAAACGGAATAAATCAAGTGACATATATAGGATTTTTCCCGGGAATTCCAGTTTTAAAATTTCCCGATTTCCCGGGATTTTTCCTGCGGGATCGTGGGAAATAATAAAACAAATATATATACAGAAGAAGATACTAATAATATTAATGCTAGTTACATTGTTGCAATAAAGTAAATCTAAACCGTGTTTAATAATTTGTTTCATGTTTTGTCGTTTCTAAAGCTGTTTAAAAAAATTGGGTTTTAAACAAAAAAATGTTAATGTAAAAAATAAACAATTATTGTAAGTTTTTATTTAATTTAATATTTAAAAATTTATAACAATGCAATGTTTTTCCAAAATTTAAATAGACGAAAAAATCCCCTGAAGAAGTCAACAAACAATTGACGAAACGTTGGGAAAAAATGTAATAAAGTCGTTTTATTAACATTAGAAACAACTTAGGCCTTATTAGCAGCGCACAGTGGCGTGAATTAAAAAAAAGTGGTAAAAAGTCCGCAACTTTTGAACTAGTTAACCGATTTCGATGAAACCAACTGTTTTGGCAAGTAGAAGTGTTGAAATTTTTAGAAAGCATAATTTGAGGCACCCTGTGGTAAGACAGGGTAGCTCCAAACAGCCTCAAAGTGGGAAAGTGCGGGTATCGAAATTCTTTTTGAGCTTGTAACTTTTGTAAATAGGGACCGATTTCAATAATTTTTTCAGCGGGATAATCTACGTTAAGAAATAAAAATAAAACATGCTAAGAGTACCATTTTATCTCTTTCAGTTTCCAAGTTATTTGACTTGAAAAATTTATTTTTTAATTTTTGGCCCTGACTTTTTTTATTCGTTAGTACATAACTTCTTTATTACTTGGCAAAAATCAGTATGTTTTAATGTTTTTGAAAGAAAACTTCATTACAATTTATATAAAAAAAAATTTTTTTTGATATCTCAAAAATTGTAGCAAAGAATAATTTTGCAATTTGGATTTTTAAAAATTATGAAAAAATTTGGTATATTTTGTGAAAAAGTATTCTTAATTTTTTTGTAATATTTTAAAAAATTGTTAAGTATTTGATAAAAACTTTGATTGTTTCTGAGAAAGGAGACATTGAAAAAGGCTGTGAAATAAATTTTGGAGATTGTTGTTGGTGCACCCTACATTCAGCATTGGTCGAAAACTAGCAATTTTTTTTTCAAAAAATCCGATTTTCGGATGTGGCAAAAAAATTGCACGGTCATCTTTGTAAATTTTTTGGTTTTTTATTATAAATAAATTTGTTGTAAGTAACCTGTAAGAAACTCTTGACATCGTACACATAAATGTAGGCAGGAGAGGAGATTTTCTAAAAATTCTAAAATTTTTCTAACACAATTTTTCCCAATAAGAAAAAAGTATTATAAAATTATAAATTGGGAATCATTTTAATTTTAATCAATAGTATACATTTAGCTTTACAAACTGAAAAAAAATTATTCTCCTACCTTCAATACTTTTTGAAATATTCGAAATCCAATTTTGATTAAAAATTTTAATTTTCTACATTTTTTATTTTTGTCTAAATCATTGATCTTATTTTCTTTACTGCAAATGTTTCTTAATTTTTTCTATGTTATTACAATAGTAGATATAATTGTCTATTCAACGGTATATAATATGTATTCCTTTGCCGTTATATCAGTCTTAAAATGTATACACAAATATAACACCTCAGGTAACAATTTACGTGTTTTATCTGATACTCAAACAAACCCACATTTTTTATGAACTCTTGAAGCTGTTATTAAATACTTTCTTTACTTAAATACAATAAAATATAAAAATTTATATACACACAGTATATTTATATACCCACAAGGACAAAGGTACCTGCGCGCACATCTCCAATATGGGTATGGTTTTACCTGATATTTGTATCGGTTTTGTATTCGTAGCTTGTAAAATAGCTATATATTTAAGCTGCGATGCATTTAATGTCATTATTTCAGTTATAGCTATCATGGAGATAACAATTAAAAATAAATCGCTCTGCAAATTAATGTGGGAAAACCTCACTGACGGTAGTACTCGGTTGGACAAGGTAGACCGAATGATGTACATAATATCTACTACATATGGTTTATCTGTAAACGCCGATTTATCGAAAAATTATATGAAAAGAAGATAAGTGAATGCAATAAATCAATTTCTAAATTTCAGAATAAAAATCAGGATTGGTTAGATATGGGACTATCTACGGAAATATACCCAAAGAAGTTTGGTCGGCCAAATAAAGATTACGATAACGTTCGACGCAGGAGCAAAAGGATTAATCAAGAAGACTTGATAAATACGTATTCGGAAAATGAAATCAAAGATTCATTCAAATTGATTTTAGCGAAGACTCAACTTAAAGAAGCAGGCAAAATCGTAGATGTGCTACCAGTTGCGTCTCCAAAAAGATTAAGACGGATGGTGGAAAGCATTCCAACGCCAAAATATAGTAAACATTTTACGGTGGAAGATGCACTAGCACTCATTCCTAATTTGGGCCTTTCAAGAAATAAATACGATGTCTTAAGGAAGGTGCTTAAAGAAAAAAGTGGGCCTTTGCCATCAAGTACATTGTTGTTAAAAAGAAAATCGGAAATTTTGCCACATCCGATAACAGTGAATAGCCGAAGTGCAGTCATTAGTTTGTCAGACCTTCCTCATAATACAGCATCAAGACTCATCGCTACCTTTGACGAAAGAGACTTAGATACATGTAATAATTCTGAACTAACACTAATATACAAATGGGGATGTGATGGATCATCTGGATTTTCAGAATATAGACAGCCCAGTGCATACGATAATGACTTTTCCAAAATTTTAATGGCATCGTTAGTACCATTAAGGCTTCGACTACATAATGAAATGCCTTCAACAAGTAAAAATGCATTTAAAGATATGTGGGTAAATACTACTCCAGGCTCAAAGTTTTTATGCCGACTAATACGTTTTGCATAAATCAAGGAAAACAAAGAAACAACTCAAAATCTGGTTGATGGTATAAAACATGAAATTTCTAATATGGAACCCATTGACGTTCATATATTAGGACGAGTAATAACAGTATCTTTTAGACCTTATTTAACAATGATAGATGGAAAAGTTGCAAATGCAATAACCGATACAAAATCATATTTGATTTGTAATATATGCGAAAAGAAAAATTCCGATTTTAAGGACTAATGAAGATGCCCTTAAGCTTGGAATATCACCACTTCATGCTCGGATTCGATTCATGGAGTACATTTTACATCTATCTTACGACAATAAATATCGCAGAACTTCAGAAAGTTCCAGTTGCGAATAATTCTGCTTTAAAACAGATACGGTTGGAAGAAAAGAAAAGAATTCAAGATGAGTTTATGAAACGTGGCTTAATCATTGACAAACCTTTATTTGGCTACGGAAACTCCAATAATGGCAACACTGCTAGGCGATTTTTTGATGATCCTGAAACCACATCTTCTATAACTGGTATTAGCTTTAATCTCATAAGACGTTTCAAAATAATACTGGCCGTCATAAATAGCAAAAAGTTAATTAATAAGGACAAATTTGAAAAATATGCAAAAGACACTCTGATTCTAATAAATGAATTATATCCATGGAAATCAATAACTCCAACCGTACATAAAGTGCTAGCACATACAGAAGAAATAATAGAAAACAACATTCTTCCTCTGGGGGAGCTAACCGAAGAAGCACAGGAAGCTAGAAATAGAGATGTTAAGCAATATCGACTTTTCAATACACGTAAATGCTCTAGAGTTGCTCGAAATAATGATTTAATGCATCATTTGCTATTGTCTTCAGATCCAGTCCTACAAGGCATAAGAGTGAAATGGTTGCCAAAAATAAGAAGTGAAATCGAGAAGGACGATCCCGAAGCAGAGGAAATTAATAGCTTGCTAGTCCATGACGTCTCAGATTATTTTAAAGCAAATTCTTGAAGTAAAACCCAAATATAAATTAAAAACAGCATATGTATGTATCCATGCACTTAGATACGAGTAATAAAGAAAATGAAACTGAACTTATTATATGAAGCACAGCCGCGAATAACGTTGTAAATGGCAATTTAAGAAAAACCAGTTTTTTCACAGATTACCAGTAACATATGTAACTCTCTTGCATTGTTCAAACATCAAACCATCCAAAATTATGCATCTGATCGCCGTCAAAATACAATTACAATCAGTCAGTCAGTGGAAAACTTTGTAAGTAACTAATAAATCATGCAAACAAAATTGTCAAAAATAATTGATAAATGAAGCAGAGATACTAAAAGAAAAGATAATGCTAGTTATCATTATTTTCGGTACGCTAAAAAAATTTAAACGAGAAAAACAATCTTGCTTTAAAATACGTTTTGTGGCTCTCCTGCAAAATCATTATTTTGTCAGTTAAAACGTTATTCGCGGCTCACCTTCAAATATATTTTTAATACAATTATCAGAATCAAAACGAGAAATTTAGTTGTAAGTTTTCATACTCATACATACATATGTACATTGTACATATATCTCTTGATACATAAGTATTTATATTCATACAAACAAATATCTGATATCATGGCAAAAAGTCTCTGGAATTCTCTGTCAAATTATATTCAAAACTTAGGCAATTTATATGCGTTTAAAAAGGAGCTACATAAAAAATTTTTCGTAATTTAATGTTCTAATGTTAAATTGACTACTAATTGTTTTTAAATAAATAAATAACTCAATCTATTTTTCCTTGTAGGTATATAAATATACTTATATTTATGTATATAAATTCTTATATTTTATTGTATTTATGTAAAGAAAGTATTTAATAACAGCTTCAAGAGTTCATAAAAAATGTGGGTTTGTTTGAGTATCAGATAAAACACGTAAATTGTTACCTGAGGTGTTATATTTGTGTATACATTTTAAGACTGATATAATGGCAAAGGAATACATATTATATACCGTTGAATAGACAATTATATCTACTATTGTAATAACATAGAAAAAATTAAGAAACATTTGCAGTAAAGAAAATAAGATCAATAATTTAGGCAAAAATAAAAAATGTAGAAAATTAAAATTTTTAATCAAAATTGGATTTCGAATATTTCAAAAAGTTTGAAGGTAGGAGAATAATTTTTTTTTCAGTTTGTAAAGCTAAATGTATACTATTGATAAAAATTAAAATGATTCCCAATTTATAATTTTATAATACTTTTTTCTTATTGGGAAAAATTGTGTTAGAAAAATTTTAGAATTCTTAGAAAATCTCCTCTCCTGCCTACATTTATGTGTAGGATGTCGAAAGTTTCTTACAGGTTACTTACAACAAATTTATTTATAATAAAAAACCAAAAAATTTACAAAAACGACCGTGCAATTTTTTTGCCACATCCGAAAATCGGATTTTTTGAAAAAAAATTGCTAGTTTTCGACCAATGCTGAATGTAGGGTGCACCAACAACAATCTCCAAAATTTATTTCACAGCCTTTTTCAATGGCTCCTTTCTCAGAAACAATCAAAGTTTTTATCAAATACTTAATAATTTTTTAAAATATTCCAAAAAAATTAAGAATACTTTTTCACAAAATATACCAAATTTTTTCATAATTTTTAAAAATCCAAATTGCAAAATTATTCCTTGCTACAATTTTTGAGATATTTTTATATGAATTGTAATGAAGTCTTCTTTCAAAAAGATTAAAACATACTGATTTTTGCCAAGTAATAAAGAAGTTATGTACTAACGAATTAAAAAAGTCAGGGCCAAAAATTAAAAAATAAATTTTTCAAGTCAAATAACTTGGAAACTGAAGAAGATAAAATGGTACTCTTAGCATGTTTTATTTTTATTTCTTAACGTTGAAAAAATTATTGAAATCAGTGCCTATTTACAAAAGTTACAAGCTCCGAAAGAATTTCGATACCCGCACTTTCCCACTTTGAGGCTGTTTGGAGCTATCCTGTCTTACAACAGGGTGCCTCAAAATATGCTTTCTAAAAATTTCAACACTTCTACTTTCCAAAACAGTTGGTTTCATCAAAATCGGTTAACTAGTTCAAAAGTTGCGGACTTTTTACCACTTTTTTTTTTAATTCACGCCACTGTGCGTAATTTAAATAAAAAAGCACTAAATTTAAAATTTTTTCATTTTATTAAAAAAAAATTTTATTTATAAATACATATCGCACACTAAATCATAAAGAGTCTCAACTCAAAAAATTTCAGATGCTGAGTAGTTGCAAACAACTGTTGATACTGTACAAATGACGCAAGTATGTGAAAGAAAAACAAGCATAACGGTCTTCAAGAAGACTGTACAGTCTTCAAGAAGACTGTATTGCAAAAGAAATTGTTGAGGTCGTTATAGATTTCTTTAATTAACTGGTTTATAAAAAAGAAAATGCACTTTTTTAATTTTCAGTTGTGACTCTTTATGATTTAGTGTGCGATATGTAGGTATATAAAAAAAATAAAGGAATTGGTTGACCTTGCATTTCGTTCCTAAAACGTCAAATTAGAGGCATCCGATTGACATTTTAATTCTATACGAATCAGTGAATTCTAAAATCAATTTGACAAAGACTTTTGAAGTTATTATAAAAAAAATTTATTTTTTTCGTTAAGTTGCCAGTAATCGACAAGTATTTATAAGGCTAAGATCTGATTATTTTTGAACTCGACTGGCTTAATAGTTTTTTTTAAATCAAGGCTTACCAAATTTGGTTGTTATTAAATTATGCTGTAAAAACATTCTTTCGGCTGCAGCTGAACTGTGTGACAAAGGGAATCAGCCTTATCATGAATTCCAATTGTGAAAATTCCCGAATCAAATTTCTTGTTCACATGGATTTGAATTTCGTATCATCAATTCCCATAAAATTAAAAACTAACATATTTCCAATTTTCAAACAGAAAAAAAAATTTTTTAATAATTTTCTTCATAAATTGTCAAAATATTTCGCAATAGTACGAAGTTTTTTGATACCAAATGTTCACACGTTCGGAAATTTCTATGTGAAAATTTATTTATGATAAGCCGGAATAAACTTTGAACGAAATAAAAAAGGTGTCAAAAGTATTGTGCAGTAAACACAATATAAATAGCAAAGTTAAATATAAAAAAAGTGATTTGAAAGTTTATCAAGTTGTGTACAAAAATATTCATAGCAAAGAAGTAATCGAAATGAAAAAATATTGGACATTGGGAACAAATTTTACAAATTTTGGTTATAATTAACCAAAAACGGCACCTATATTCACATCAAAATTTTCTAGTTTCAGGCCGATTTTTATATAAAGCAAAGTGTTAACCAAGTGTAAGGACATTCTGTTACGTATTTAGACTAAACTACACTCATAGAGCTACAAGCGCGTTCAACTTCTTCGTTTAAATATGGAAGTGACAGATCCTAATGCAATTTTTGATAATGCCTCAAACGAGTTCATTTTAACTGAAACGCTATTAGATTTTACTTCTGCCCAAAACTCGATATTGGACTCAATACTTGTATTATGTCTTCCTTGTTGTGTGGCAAAACACTGCTTACATTAATTATAATTAAAATGTTAAAGCTTGAGGGTAATATGGCGCTTATTTCTTCAATCAAGTCTTGTACAATCTTATTAGCATTTTTTTAAATGCTCTATTAAACTTCAGAGCTTATGTTTTTTCAATGACAGACTTCCTCGAAAAGGAAATAGGTAAGGAAATTTCTCTTTGAATTTTTGGTTTAGTGCCACCGCTCGAAACAAAAAGCATAGAAAAAGAATTTAAAAAAGCACTGAGCACTAACTTCAAAATTGTTCGCGTCGAAAACTTCAAAAAGCACTAAAAATGGTGCGAAAAGCACCAAATTGACAACTCTGGTAAGAATACGTGTGGATGTTCTCAGTACAATTGTGCAAATAAACGCCCAAGAATCAGTGTGCACACTTCTACCGATATTCGGTAGATTCTACCGAATATGTTTGTGAATTTAACGATCTTTGAAATCTACCGAATATTGAACGAACATTGTGATTAACCCCCTGTTTGTGTAAAACGTTTGAGTTAAAAATCTTGGCGTTTCTGTAATAGATTAAAGGAAAGTTGTACAAGTTTCCTTTAATCTATTACAAAAACGCCAAGATTTCTAACTCAAACGTCTAACACAAACACGGGGTAACAATGATGCTACAAGATCAAGTTGATCACACATACGGAAAATTAATCACATATACATATGTTCTAAAATGTGGAAAGCTTTCCGCGGAGAAGAGAATATGTTTAACGAATTGTGTAAATTGGATATTTTGCCATATACGAGTACATAGCAATGCGGCCGCACAGCGGTCATTTTCTGCCATGAAAATCATTAAAACAGAACATAGAATTGTGCCGTGGGGTTGAAATATTTATTCCTCCCAATGATTTAATAATTTTTTCACAAAAGCTTAAATTCATAAATGGATCTTACATATAATCTTTGTAGTTGCAAATGTTTGTCAAATAAAAGTTATTTTAGTAGCTTTATAAAACCTCTGTACAAAAACTGAATTCCTGTTATTTATGTATATTATTTTATGTATGCATAGCATATCTATATAAAGGGTAAGGGCTAATAACTGGGGATGACACTTTTTTTATTGGAAATGCTTCATTGTTTATGGCAGTTCAATTTCCAATCACATGTGAAGTTTTAAATGCGCTTTTGGAACCTGTTTAGTTTGATACTCCTTGTACTTATTCTTTATATATAAGTACATATATTTTGTTATTTTTTATGTTTCTTTGAATTGTTATTTTTTATATTTCTTTGAATAAAAAATATTTTCTACCAAATTTCATTCAAATCTACCGATTTTTTTGTCGATTCTACCGAATTAAAAAATGATTAAGTGTGCACACTGCCAAGAATGTTCTATACCACGGCTGGAAATCATGGTACAATTGTACTTTTTGTGGTACATTTCTGACCTCGTTGGTACCGTGATACTACCGCGATTTAATTGGTACAATTTAAAAATGCCAATGTTTCACTATATAGTAACATTAATTTTGCCTATGTCGTCTTTAATTTTGTTGTGTGTGTTTTATTTTAGACGGTCAGCTTCTCTGTTTTTGTTGCAATGCTGTTGTTAAAGCAAATTCATGTACCAGGTGGTGTCAAGTCTGCAACAAAAAATTCTGTCTAGTATTTTAACTGTACCTGTTAACTTGACAGCACCTCGTACATGAACTCGTGTATGGTTATATTTATTTTTGTTAACTACATATCGCTCCTTTACAGTGATATTACACGAGACATAAGTTTGGAAATTTTTGTGTTGGCAATTGTTAAAATCTGTTGCTAACACAAAAAATTACTGTGTAAACCTTAAATGTTAGTGTTCGAGCACATGTTTGGAAATAATTGCTCAAACACAAGCCTGAGCAATTATGTTAGGACACAAGCCGACGTTATTTCTTATGTTCAGAAATAAAAATTGCTCGTCTATTCGTACTGTTATAGTATGTTTCCACCGACTTTAAATCAAGTAGGTTTAAGTAAATCACTTCAAAGTGTTTTCACCGAGCTTGTGAGTGATTTGTTGTTTGAATTTTCGTACTCAATTTATGCACGTGCTTTGTAATGTGAACTCTATTCACATGTGGTTGACATTTAAAATTGATTAAATATTCCTTAATGTCATTTATTCGAAATTGCCAATTACTATTGATGGATGACCCAGGGATGGAGTTTGTAATTTTAAAAGCAACGCAGTGTTGCATATGTAATCGAGTTCGAAAAATAGTATTTTCGACATTATTTAAAATAAATCAACCACTTTGAGGTGATTTATCCATATGAAAAATGTATGGTAAATCATGTAGATATTAACATGATTTGCACAAATCATCATGATTTGTATAAATCATGCCGGTGGAAACATTCTATTACTTAAATAGTGTGTTTTAGGTTTTATCGCGCATTTTTTATGCGCATAACTTAGATTTTATAGTGAATGTAAATAACAGGCCTGTTAATAAGAAAAATTTGTAAAATAACTGATCTCTAACAAGTCTAATCTACGAATGTACCCTTATGAATGTAATATTTAATATTTTTTATGTTATTTTTTATACTGAATTTTTATACACATTTTTGTTAGGTTTCTGTTTTTTATTGTTTACTTCTAAATTTTTACACATTTTTTTTATGTTTCCGTTGTTATTAATAAATATTTTAAAAAAAATGGTACCATCGTGGTCCAAAAAGTACATTCTGTTTTCACAGTTGGTACAAAGTCCAAGAAGTCATTTTCCTTCCCTGTTCTATACCATGGGTTACCAAGATAAATTTAAGGTTGTGTAAGTGAGCGAAAAAGATAAGCACACAGATAGAAACAATTAATAAAAGTAATTCTTATATGATTTTTCTTATGAAAGAATTTTTTTTCTAGAAAACCATTTCAACAAAAAGTAAGAAATAAACATTATTAGTCACTTTAATTCTGAGTTTAAAAGTACTAAAAACCAATTTGTAGGAGAAAATAATTTTTAATTTTCATAGGAACAACGGTAACTTTTCATACATTGTATAAAATGAACAATAATAAATTTCTCGCAGTGCCTTTGAGTAAAATGAGTAAAAATATAAACAAAAAATTTGTCTCAGATTAGATTAAATGAAAGAGAATAATACTTGTGAATTCGATTTGCAAAAATTTGCTACATGATGTTCACCCATGTTCTATAGCCAGCAGTGTCCCGCAAAATAAAATATGTTTGTAGTAGGGATGGGCAAACGAAAAAAATTTATCGATATATATCGTATCGATATTTTTAAACAGTATCGATATATATTTTTTGAAAACATCGATATATCGATATGTTTTGCTTACAAATGTTGCCAAAATATTCCAAATCTAAAATAAATACACATACTAATAATAATAATTTTTTTACAAATCCCGGGAAATTTTCAACGGGAGTTTAATATATCCGTTTTTAGAGTTTGCTTTTTTACATTGCTGTTCGTTGTTTTATTACTTAAAAATACAACTCTGTAACGATGTATAATATAAGCATAGAAACATATGTAATCGAGGTTTCCGAGGTAACTCCAACAACTTGAAGCGTTACGAAATATTTTCAACCTAAAAAGTCTTTATAGGAAAAAGTATCCAGATTGGCAGATGTAAGTAGATGGAATTTCCATCCATGCTATAACTCAAACCATATAAATTTGTTTGTTTTTGTTTTGTTTTTTAAATATTGTTGTTCATGAAATGAACGAATAAAGTTGTTTTGCTCTTAATTTGAATGTTGAACATTTTTTTTATTTTTTGTCATAAAATTATATATATTATTTAATTAAATTCATGTTTTTGAAATTCCCGGGAATAAAACATAATCGCCAAGAAAAGTTTAAGCGATATAAATTATGAATACCTTATGAGGATTTTTAAAAAAATTTCCATAAAAAATTTTGCTGATTAAGCCTTAATAATTTTTATAAATAAGGATGTTAATCATTGATTAATGAATGCCCGTGTTTAACAATTCAAATCACATCATTGCGAAATACGACAAATATCCACTTTGCATCCAAACAATAATATTAAAAAAAATCGCAAACAACTAACTTAAAACTTAATGAATTCAATAAATGGAGAAAACCCAAATTGATATTGGTATCGAAAAAGGAAATAAATTTATAATTTCTGAAAAACTGCATTCATTTCGAATGCACAATTAGTCCCTTTAAGAAATTTAATACAAAGGAACTACGTATGTTACGTTATACGTAACCAACTGTAGCTCCTTAAGGCTTGAATAGTCTTTACTTTATGTTGCTGTTCTCTCCTGTGCCCTTCTGTTTCTAAATTCTAACTATCAACTGTTTCTGACCATAGCGGTAACAGTTTTCCACTAAATTGATGATTTTTGCATCGTCAATTGTTGTGTTTCAATATAGTGTTTATGTTTTTCTGGTAAAAATGTAATGTTTTTTAATTCTTAAAGCACAATCACAGTTTATTTCGAAATGTTTTTATTTTATTTATGTTGCCACTTACAATTACTTAACAGTTTTTTAATTTTCAGAGTTTGAATCAAAACAGGACGGGGGCCTGTTTCTCAAACCTACAAGTTACAAATTTACAAGTAAAATAGGCACAAAACAACAATACTTTTACAAATTTTATTGTTGTTTTGTGTGTATTGTATTTTTAGATTTGTAACTTGTAGATTTCAGAAACGGGCCCCAGAACGAAAGAGAAAAATTAACGACTTGTATAAGATTTAAGTAATTCTCTCTTCAGGCTTATACCCACACAAACCAAATTTGGCATTTAGCTTAGTTAACAAATAAAAGTCAACTGGCTTAGTGGGTTCACCTTATAGATGCGCCTTAAGGTGTCTACACGGTAATACAAGGTTAGGTTAGGTTAGGTAGAGGTGGCAGTCAGAAAGCCACCTGCAAGTCCAGGACAGTGACAAAGAAAATGTTCTATGCTTTCCTCTTCAACGATGTCTTGGCAGCTGCGGCAAAAGTCGTTGTGTTCAACCCTAAGCCTTTGTGCATGCCTACCTATGAGACAGTGTCCGGTTAACACGAATACTAGAACCGAAATTTGTTTCCTATTCTTCGAAATTAGGTGATCCGTACCTTCTCTATTTAGGTGAGTCCATAACTGCCTTGTGATCACGCAGTCATTTCTAGTGACCCACCTTCTATTCGTTTCGTCCTCTGTCTTGCGCCTAAGTCTGAGTTTGCAAGAGAGTAGGGGTAGACCTACACATTCCAAATCCGGTGGAACCTGTAAGGTTGGCCCAATTCTAGCAAGCTCGTCAGCCCTAGAGTTCCCTTGGAAGTCTCTATGTCCCGGGATCCAGATGATCCTAATATCAAACTGCTCTGCCATCTCATTTAGAGATGATCGGCAGTCGAGGGCTGTTGTTGTTCTTAGAAGCGGGGATTCTAGGGCCATAATAGCTGCTCGACTATCGGTTTAAATGTTAATCAAAGTCGTTGAAGTGACATTCACTCTCAACCATTTCGCAACTTCTCTTATAGCAAGGATCTCTGCCTGAAAGACACTGCAGTAATCCGGAAGTCGCCTTGCAATACGAAGACCTAAAGCCCTCGAAAAGACCCCATAGCCCACACCTTCTTGTGTTTTGGAGCCGTCCGTATACAAATCAACACTTTTTCTTCTACCTGGAGTTCCATTCATCCACATTTCTGTGGATGGTATCCAGGTTTTATAAAGACGTTCGTGTAGTAGAGCAGGGGAGGTTTGGTCAATCCTCCATCCCCTAACTTCATCATCGAGTATTCTGCAGTGGCCGGTTCCATTTCCGTTCCACAGAGAGGTACATCGAAGACGGATTGCCGAGGACGTTGCCATCTCCTTTCCTACTAGATCTAATGGTATTAGATGAAGAAGCACGGTAATACAAAGTATTACGACTTTGTAGAATCAAAATATTATGAAATCCTCTCCGTGCTTAAAAAAAAAAGAGAACAAGAGTCAGTTGTAGGTACATATTTTTCAAGTTTACACTGATACTATAAGTCAAATGCAAGCAAAGATTTTGAACTGTTGAGCTAATAATAAAAATTGGAAAATTCCAAAAAAAAGATGTGTACTAATAAAACTGAATATTGGAGAATACATTTTATTATTTCAATGTAATTTTACTACAAAATATTATTTGTTTTATACGTTTGTTTATGGTTTGTTATATTTTGCTGTACCATCAACAACATGAACATTTCCTGAGTTGATTTTGGTTGCTACTGCAAAAGTGTTAACACCTTCAATAGGTACAATTAGTGCTGCCAATGTTTACTTCGAAATACACCTCTGGTGTGATGAGAATACTTATGTTTCTACATGATAAGATTTTATACATTCTACAGCGTTTTTTGACATGCCGTAATACATTGTATTACCATGTAAAGACACCTTTATTATTATGAAATTTCTCATATTTTCTTCGCATCACTAGGAGTGATGCCAATAACGTACAGTTAAAAACCGGCTAAAATTTGTAGAGCTTTTAAAAATATCGAAACCCGATACTCGTAAATAAGAATCGATGTATCGATATATCGGTTTTTGAAATATCGGCGATATATATCGATATATATTTTCGCAAATATCGATATTTTGATATATCGATATTTTTTGCCCATCCCTAATTTGTAGTGGTGAGAAAAATGAGAGTAAAATATATTTACACTTGAAGAAAACATTTTTGTAATTTAAGATACATGCTGTGGTTATTCATTGTTTGAAAATAAGCAATTTAATAAAAACTTTAGTAAAAAGTAAAAAATAATAATCCATTCAACAAATCTACAAATTCCAAATTAAATTTATTCGCAGCGCTGTGAAAGCTATTAAAATGCCTTTTTAAGCTATCTTCCCTATTATTTTTAAGTGTTTCATAGCAATGGATTGCATATTGCTAAAAGCATTTATTATCACAAAATATTTCTTAGCTTACATAATAATTTTTTTTTTTGCTGTAGAAATTGATTAAATTTGAACTTAAATTTCGTTCCGTGTGCTCAAAAAAACTAAACAAAAAACCAGGAAAAAATTAATACATGCGTAAGCAACTTAATTCGTCGCTTGCTCAGTAACGACTAAATGAAAGAGCATAAGCATGTATGTGATTTTCATCTGCACAATTGTGCTATGGCTTGCGGGTTAAGGGCCACTCAGACTATTATACATGTATTAAGACTTTCATCACACTTTACGAAAGAGAAATCTAAAGACATTTGTTTCGACTATCAAAAAGTCTAACGTAAATTGACATTTCATGTTCACACCATCACACCTCATATTATATTAAAAACACAAGTATAAAACAAACAGCTGTTGAAGATTAACATGCCTTAATTAATCTTTGACTTCCGGCGGTATAGCAGTTTCATGTAAGCTGTGGTCGTGCCGGCCTTTGAAAATAGACGGCGGTTAAAGTAGTTGATTTAAATAAGATAAAGAAAAATAAAATATGATAGTTTCGTTAACTTTCAGACATGCCTTATACGAAAACTTATTCAATACGATAACCATATTCAATATTTATATCCGGTTTAAGACAAAGACCTATACCATAAACGACGGCACGGCATCGGCGTCGAAACAGACGACTTGTTAGTTTGGATTTTGTAATAACGCAACTCTGATCAGATGAAAAGTATTATCGTTTAGACAATTTTCAAAAAATGGTCAAGTGTTATGGGATGTCAAATTTTTATCGTATTATTTACCATTCGTTATGACATTTTGCATTCACAATATCGCACTTGCACGTATTATTTGAATTTTTGACACGTATTAATACAAAGTATAATAGTCTGAGTGGCCCTTTACTGATACCCAGCTAAAAAAAATTATGTATGGTTCATATATTTTTAATATATGTGTTTAAACCAACACGGTATTCTTATATATATTCGATAGGTTGTAAAATTTCCCCTATTCAATTGAATAGTACTCAGTCAAGGTCTAAATTTATTCCTCCTTTAATCATTCTTGTTTTTTCGGAGTGTTTTCTTGGACTTTGACTAGTAAAATATCTAACGGTTTGGTTTATTCGTTCGTTCGGAACTTTGATATCTTTTTTTTGTGCTTATTAAATCACTTTTGTTGTGAGCCTTGAACAAGATTTATCACGTCTTCCCGCAAAGCGATCTATTAAAGGTAAAATAGCGAAAATAAAGTATCCTTTATTTTACGTTATTTAAACAATTGTTTTTCATTTTCCTCCATCTTTGCACGCAAACATTTGGTCCATTCGAGCCGGATTTGTATCAAAGGCGCTAATTATTTAATTTTCTTTATCTTATTAAAGATACATATACAACATCAAATTTTCCGACGGAAAAATTATCTATTATTCTTCCCTTTTTTACAATTTCACTGGATAATAAAAGGCGCGTAAGTCATTTTATTATTTTTTTTATACTTCATATATTAAAGTGAAATAAAATATAAAAAGTGAAAAATAAAATACATAAGTATATAAAAGAAAATAGTGTAAAGATAAAGAGGAGAACAATTGTTGTTGTTTTCATATACTTACATTTGTACATACATACATGATTGATCGCTTTACAATAATATTACAAGGCATATTTGTGTTGAAAACGCCATCTGGCTTCCAAATATCCTTGCTAAATTATTAATTGTGACGTTTGCTTTGATTTATTTTCGCTTTCTATATTTCGTGCTAAATAGATCAACAGAGCGTTTGTTTACGTGGACGGACAGAACTATTACTAAAAAAGTAAAATTTGATTGGAAATTTTCTAAATTTTCTCATTGGTGAATTTTTAAAGTGAAAAGTCAATTAGTGACAAATTAAAGTCAATAAATTTAATTCGCGATTGCATAATTAAAGCGTTAGTGTTGTGATACATAAAGTATTTATTGTTGTGAGACATATATACACTTAGCTTTTATTAATTCTCTGCTTCTTCATTTTCTTCTACTTGATTAATGTGCACTCTATAGTCGGTCAAATTGGTCGAGATAGTGTTTGTAGAAAATTTTTGTGAAAAAATTTGCAAATATATATTTATAATCAAATTTAATTTAAATTTCATAAAATTTTAAATTACAATTCGATCAAATTGTTGATACGAATATTTTGTGGAAAAATCATTTAAATTAAAGCGAAAGTTTTTTATATATTTCAAATAAATTAAAGCAAAGCAAATTTGTATCACAAACACAAAATTTCTTCTGCAATTTTAAAGAAATTTATTCGTGTATCAGATGCTCTTATAAAATTTGAAGAAAAATTTAGTGATATACGTGAAGATTCACATAATATATACACTTTAGAAATTCACCGTGACGAATTAAAGGAATTATGGGATAAAATAAAAGTTGTTTATGAGGATTGTCTTGAGGAGATGGACAATAATCCAAAAACCGACCCCAACTTAAGTTATTATTTAAAGTATTTGTCTGCAATTAATGAAAAAGTGCAACAATTTGAAAGGGTGCCAAAATTAAATGAATCGATGGTGGGAAATGCTATTGCTACCACAACTAATTCTGATCATAATTTATCTTTACCCCCATGTGATGTAAACACATTTTAAGGTGATTATGTTTCATGGCCAGCCTTTCGAGACCTTTTTACGGCTTTATATATAAATAGTTCGCGTCTAAGTAATATAGAGCGATTTTGTCATTTGTTAAGGAAAACTGCCGGTGAAGGGAAAGAAATCGTATCAGAATACCCACTGAGTAATGAGGGTTTTTATATTGCCTGGCAACATTTAAAAACAGCATATGAAAATCCTCGTATGCTTGAAAAGAATCAATTAAAAATTTTGTTCAAACTTCATTCATTTGATAAAGAGTCTAGCGACGGTCTTATAATTTTGCAACGAGGTATAAATAATTGTTTGACTTTGCTTGCGATATATAAAGTTTCAAACGAAAGTTGGGATCCAATCCTAATTTTTTATGTGTCAGTTTATGGGAACAAAGTGTTAGAGAAAAATTGGAGTTGTCTAAATGGAAAGATTTTGAGGCCTTTCTGACAGAAAGGATTCAAACCTTAGAATGCGTGCGCGATCTTAAAGACTTATCGGTAGGAAAACCTTCAATACAAAAAACCAAAGTTCATATAGCGAATTCGAGTTCTAATTCAATTTATTGTGTTATTTGTCGCGCACCAGGAAATTTCCTGAGAACATGCAAACGATTTAAGGGTCTTTCAATTTCGGAGAGATATTCTATGGTTAGAAAAGTCCGTTGTTGTGTAAATTGCTTGTCGCGGGAGCATGAGTTGAAATATTGTAAGAGTGCCTTCAATTGTAGTACATGCAACAAAAGGCATCACACCTTGTTACATCGTGAAGCAACGATTTCTCAGGATGTGCCCACCGCTACTCCAGCCTCGGTGTCTACTACTGCAAGGGAGAATATAGTATTACCATCCACCTCCAGCGGCGGAGGAAATTTATAGGAGAACTACGCGACGCAACTCCGACGGCCGCTATGTAGTGACTATCTTTAAGCCGGAATTTCCTCATTCTATTAGTTTGGGCTCTTCAAGACAGAATTTGATGAAACAATTCTTGAGAAATGAGTCCTCCCTTTTGCGAAAAAGTGATGTCAAGAAATTACATGACAAAGTAGTTAAATCATATTTAACTCTAAATCATATGAGACCAGTGACGAGTGATTCTGCTAAATCCTCAATTTCTTGTTATCTTCCTCATCATCCTGTGATTAAACCCGATAGTAAAACTACAAAATTGCGTGTTGTATTCAACGCATCAAATAAGACCTCGAACGGTAATAGTTTAAAAGATTGCCTATATCTGGCCCCCACTTTGCAATCAGATTTAGTGCTATTAATTCTTTGTTGGAGGCTATTTCGATATGTTTTTAATTGCAACATTACGCAAATATATAGAAAAATTCGTCTGAATCCTACTCAAACTCAGTATCACCGTATTCGGTCTTCTCCGACGGAGGAGGTAAAAGAGTATGAGTTACAGACAGTAACCTACGGTGTAAATTGTACTCCCTATCTGGCGATACGGACACTTTTACAATTAGCAGATGACTCCGAAGAAAAATAACCTCTTGCGGCCAGTATTTTGCGCAAGTCTATGTATGTTGACGACGTATTAACGGGTGCTCATGATATTTCATCTGTCCTGAAGGCGCGGGATCAACTTCGATCTGCTTTATATTCGGCTGGACAACGTTTGTCGCTAATAGAGTTTGCAGAATTCAAGAAAATGTGGGAAATCACAACTGGTATCATGTTAGGTTGAAAGACAATCCAGCGGATTTAGGTAGTAGAGGACTTTCACCGTCGGATTTGAGTAAAAGTGATATCTGGTGGCATGGACCCAGGTGGCTAAATATAGGTGGAGCATAAGAGATCTTACCTCTCTAGATACTGATGTTGAAGCCAGGGCTACTAAAACACACGCACGAAAATAATGTCGAGTTTCGAAGATATTCTCGATAGATTTTCTAAGCTTGATCGTGCTCTCAGAGTGATACCGTCCGTGCTTCAATTCTACCATAGGACACATTCATCGCACAAAGGAAAACACTTGTTTGAATCTACAACAATTTCAAGCAGAGAAATAAAGGAGGTAAAATTACGGTTAGCAATTTTGGCTCAGAAGGTTCATTATCCTAAAGAATTACAATCTCTCTTGTTAAGGCAACTTATATCAAAAAAAAGTTCGTTACAATCGCTTAGTCCATTTTTGGATAACAACGGAATAATGAGACTGAATGGTCATTTTGCGAAATCTCCATCTTTGTCTTATACTGAAAAACATTCCATCATTCTACAGTATTCCTGTCGTTTTACCATTCTCTTAGCCGAGTTTGTACATGTACTTTCGATTCATGGTGCAAATACTCTAATGTTGAGAAAAATTCGCATTGAATATTGGGTTCCCCGTCTGAAAATTTTGGTCAGTACTGTAGTAAATCGATGCAAACGTTGTATACTAGATTGGAAACGCTCTTGCACTCAAATTATGGCTGCTTTGCTTCCAGAAAGAATTGTTTTAGATCGACAATTTAACACTACTGCTCAAGAAAGCATACGTGTGTTTTTTCGTTTGTTTTTCGACAAAGGCGTTTCATTTAGCGGCGCAACTGACTTGTCAACGGACGCATTTTTAGCGGCTTTTCATCGTTTTTTTGCTAGACGAGGTTGTCTGCTTACAATATTTTCTGATAACGGTACGAATTTTGTGGGAGCTTCTAGAGATATTGAAAGAGATTTTCGAAATTTTCTAGCAGGCCTACAAGGTCTTAGTTGGCGCTTTATTCCCGCTGGTGCCCCACAAATAGGGGGATTGTGGGAAGCTGCTGTTAAAAGCCTTAAAACGCATTTTCGAAAAGAAGCTCAAGATTTGAAATATACATTTGAATAACTTTCTACCATATTAGCCAGAATTGAAGCGTGTCTTAATTCTCGGCCCTTGTGTCACTTATCAGACAATCCTAATGAGCCTGTAGCGCTAACTCCTGGTCATTTTCTAATACGATGTCCAATATTAGCTCCACCAGAACCAATTATTTTGGAAAGCCACGATAGTATAATAAATAGATACCGTAAACTCAAAGCTTTTTCACAAAACTTCTGTCGCAGATGGAAAGAAGAGTACTTGCAAAGTTTACAAAAACGATATAAATGCAAGTTTCCTGAGAGAAATATACAGGTTGACGATCTGGTTGTTATTCGAAACGAACACTATCCTCCTACGTTTTGGAAATTAGGTAGGATAGTTAAGACTTATCCCGGGACTGACGCCCATATTGGAGTCACGGACATACTACTGCAAACGGCATTGGGAAGCGACCAATCAACAAATTGGTCATTTTGACCACCTAATATAGAACATATTAAAAATAAAATATCTAACGGTTCGTTCGTTCGGTACTTTGATATCTTTTTTTTTGTGCTTATTAAATCATTTTTGTTGTGAGCCTTAAACAATATTAATCACGTCTTCCCGCAAAGCGGTCTATTTTAAAGGTAAAATTGCGAAAATAAAGTATCCTTTATTTTACATTGGGCCTTATTACGGTTGTCGAATTTTTCTATTCGACTTCGAGAGTTTGTACCAGATTAAAGAAAAATTTTGTATATTTCTTTAATCTAGTACAGCAAGTTGAAGTCGAATCTAAAAATTCGACAACCGTAATAAGGCCCATTATTTGAACAATTGTTTTTTATTTTCCTCCATCTTTGCACGCAAACAATATGAATGTATATAAATATGTATGAATTCATGTACGGAAGTATATAGGATTATACATGGCAAAAGTATTATATATGAATTGATATATGGACTAATATATGAAATGTATTATAATTATAAGGTCGTATTTGTATTTAATTATGGAGCCGTATAAAAATATATGCATACATTATATCTCACAAAAAATTGTAATCAAAAAAGCTTGAATTTTGTTAACTTGAACTTTTTCTCTGGCGGTATTCGATGTTTGATGCAAATGTTTGGTGTTAGTGCAAATGCAAAAAATCATAGCTTTTCTTTGGATTGTGTGTGTATTTTGTTGTTGGATTTTAAAGAATCTACGATATTTTGCATTTGCACTAGCGCAAGAACATTTGCATCAAACATCGAATACCGCCTCTGTTTTTTTATCACTGGTGAATTGCAAATCTATTAGAAAATACAAACGGTTTGCAAAGTTTATATTCGTACAGCCTCAGCGTCTAAGAAATAAACCCAATTCTTGTACAAGTTTTTACACTGCGACCCTATTAAATAAACGAAATAATCAAAAGGATACTTCAGTCATTAATTTTATAGAAAATACTCTAGATATTTTTAAGAAACAAAGTTCATATAACTGCAAAAAATTTTTAATGACTAATTGCATTAGTTTTTAATCTAAATTCTTATTAAATTAAATTTTGTGTACGAAGATGAGTGTTGTTTTTTTTTTAATAAATATGGGATATCATATATGCTCCTTACATTTTTTTTAGCTGGGTAGATTTCTGCATATCCCTCTGACCTAAACAATCGAACGCCGGGCAACTCCAGATCCAAAAAACCAATACTTCATAAATAATTCTACTTAATAGTTTGGTAACAAAATTTTTATTGAGTTAGGTTGAATTCAATCTGTTGGGCTTATAAGAAGGTCGATATTATACTTACATTGTATAAAACATCCGTCCAGCCTTCGAGAGTAACGCACTGAAATACTGTTAACATTGATAAGCCGAAATTATCAAAATTCGTTATACCCCAATTTGGTCCAACCCACTCATCGAAGCATAAAAACTTTTCAGGACAAGGGAATCCCACACCACATGGATGTAACTCATCTAAATCTCCTAGATATTCGCCAGTTGTGGGATTCCTGCACGTTTTATGCAATTTACCAGAAAATAGTTCTAGTCCAATTATGGCATAGATTATAATCACAAAGAGAACGAGCAGCGCAATGTGCAACAATGGTATCATTGCTTTCAAAATGGAATTTAGAACAACTTGTAGACCTAAAAGACAAATAATTTAATTACGATGTTGTGCTCAGATACCAACCGCGTCATTCTTACTTGGTACACCTGATACCAAACGCAGCGGTCGCAACACACGAAATGCTCTCAGCGCCTTCACATCAAAGCCTTCTTTAACTAGATTTGACAGAGCAGTCGATATCATCCTAAAAGAATTAAAAAAAAATTTCAAAACTTGTTCAGTAAAAAAATATTTGATAATTTTTATCTATACAAACCCTATTACAACAATAAAAAAATCCAAAAAGTTCCAACCGTTTCTTAAATACGATCCAGCGTGCAAAACAAATCCATAAGCTATAATCTTCATAACACATTCAGACGTGAATATAACTAAAAATATGTATTCAACTTTTTCCTAAAAGGAAGAAAATAAAACTTTTAGTATATTTAGCTACATATAAAGGTACATATCGTCGGCTTAGAGTGTATACCTGCTATCTCAAAACAAAAAAATTATACAAGAAAAAGAAAAAAAAAATTTAACATTTTCCATACACAGGTTAAGAAATTATAATATAGATTAAAGCTTAAATAAACGTGCCATAGCTATAACGCCATAACCAAACTAAAATTCAATTGGTTTCTATAGTAATGGTTATGGCGTTATGGCGAGTCACCTATAATCAAATACAGTGTTGCCCATAAGTTTGGTTCGAACATCTGTTTTCTATGGTTATGTTTATGACACGTCTTATTGAACCTTAAGTTTTTTCATCATAAATAGTTTCAAACTATAATAAATATTTAAACCAGTCGATGGGGCGTTTCTTTTTCTTTCGGACGGCATTAAAATGTCATATGTTATAAAAAGTGGATATAGCAGGTTTAAACTCTAAGCCGACGATGTGAATAATGAAACAAAGACAAAACAAACAATAGTTTATATACAATAAAGGTCCATATTTAGAAGCAGGAATTATTAAGTGAAAAAATGTTTGCATTGTAAGCGAAATTCATATATTCTGATATTTATGAATTGATCAGGTTAAAGTTCGCATCGCTCTGTAAGCCAAATTAATTAAATCCATATGTTTTTATTTTTAATCTTTTGGAATATGTGGTAAACTGTTGTAAGCAAGGTGAACTAATAAATTATATGCATATTAAAGTCCTGCACAAGACTGAAATATACCAAAGTATAACATAAATTAAGCTATTATTCCAAATGAGATTATAATTCTAAAAAAGATAAGTTGAAAATCATAGTGCTATAACTTCCTAACAAATCACACAAATTAATTGAGATTTTGACCAGAGGTACTTTCGAATATGCAGATTACGGCGGTATCATTAACTCAAAATCAGCTTATCTCGAATTAAGCACTTTTTCCTTTTTGCTACAGATATATTGTAAGCATTTAAAATATCTTTCTATTCCAGCTCAAATAAATTCTACTCTTAAGGTTTACATTAAGAAAAATGAAAATAAAAATGCAAATAATTATGAACTTATTCCATTGCGCGGCAGTGTATATGTGTTAATGTCCTGCACAAGACCAATTATAAGACCTTTCAAGACATGAGAGGTTTTTCGAATGCTTTGCTACAGCGAAATATTCAAAAACAAACGCGAAACAACACTGTTGGCAATACAATTGCTTCAGTTGTGCGTCTTGTCAACAGTGTTGTTTAGCGTATGTTTTAGAATATTTCGCTGTAGCAAAGCATTCGAAAAATCTCTCAGGTCTTGAAAGGTCTTATAATTGGTCTTGTGCAGGACATTAACACATATACACTGCCGCGCAATGGAATAAGTTCATAATTATTTGCATTTTTATTTTCATTTTTCTTAATGTAAACCTTAAGAGTAGAATTTATTTGAGCTGGAATAGAAAGATATTTTAAATGCTTACAATATATCTGTAGCAAAAAGGAAAAAGTGCTTAATTCGAGATAAGCTGATTTTGAGTTAATGATACCGCCGTAATCTGCATATTCGAAAGTACCTCTGGTCAAAATCTCAATTAATTTGTGTGTTTTGTTAGGAAGTTATAGCACTATGATTTTCAACTTATCTTTTTTAGAATTATAATCTCATTTGGAATAATAGCTTAATTTATGTTATACTTTGGTATATTTCAACTTAAATGTATTAATTATAGTGTGCAGAACGATGGTTGCTTACAAAAATAAAGATTACCAGAGAATTTCCCAAATTAAATGTAAAAGAAATAAATTTCTGAAAATCGACTTTAATGCTTAAAAGTGCTCTGCTGCAAAACAGTAAAATATGACTTAAGCACTTTTTCCTTATTGCAGATATATGTATGTGTATATAAAACAAAGAACTAACGGTGCATTTTCTGAATTTTGTGGCTTTTATGTAAAAACACAGTAATCACACACATGGCTCTATTGATTATCTTCACTAGGAATAATATTAGTTTGGTTTTAACAAGCGTATAATGTAGCGTTGCCACTAGCGGAAAAATATAATTTAAATGGGTTTGATCATTGGTTTGTGGCAAAAATGAACTAGTGAACGAGATCGACCCAAGTCTATATAATATAGTATTTTATCTGAAATGCTTTATGTAGGTTTTTGTAAAATTTTCTCCTTCCATTTATACTATTGAGAATTGTAAATTTGTATATATTACCATGTTATTAACATATTTAAGCAAATAAGGAGCATTGTTCTTAAACTCTTTACCACTTAAGCCGAATTAATTATATTTGATGTTATCCAAATAAATAAAAAATAAAAAAATGGAGAAAATTTTTTTATTTTCTTCTTAGTTTTTTAGTAAATTGAAACTTAAAACGATATAATTTTTTTAATAACTATATAAAAAACGTACAACAAAATTAAAAATATAACACAAAATTCAATAATTCACAAATATTTACTTCCGCGAAGAATAATTTACCACTTTCCTTTTAACATTTTGTCAAAGTTTCATAAAATATACTTTAATCCAGGCTTTTGAGGAGAAGGTTCTCAACCTTTTTCTTTTCTTAATTTAAACTCATTTAACTGGAAGTACTGAGCGATACTTATACATTCTTTAGTTCTTAAGCATATGTAAATAAATACATATTTACACGAAACTACTTTTTCCAATTTCGTTTTACAATTTTAGGCTAAAAATTTGCACCACAATTTTAAAATGCTACTGTATTAGCTGATAACTCATTTTTGGGGTATCTGTTTTAATTAAGTTCAGTTTACTAAAAACTCTTTCAACAGAAGCGTTTAAGAATGGCAATATCAATACTTTTTTTTACTTTAGGCCAGTAAATTTCAAAAAATCCAATTTATCGCATAGATTAAGGTCTTTATGGTCTAAAAGTGCCGTTGTTATCGCATAATTTATAAAAAGAGGACAACAGAGTAAAAAAATCCGGACATTTGCTTAAAAAAGTAGGACCTATAAATAAAAGGAAATTGATTTTTTCCAATAATATTACTACCAATAAAATCTTAAAGACACATCGATGGTACTGAGTAAAAAATTTTCAACCGCGCACATTTTTAAATTTAGTTTTAATTATTTATGATTAAAAAAAGGTTTATAGCACTAGAATTCATTAAAAACTCAAATTATTTTAAGTTCAACCGATGACACATCCGATATCTGAAACGGTAGGGCAATAAAAGCAAATTATTATTTGTTATTTTATATATAGGGTAGACTATAGGAGGAGTGAAGCAAATATATAGCCTATCCTACTCAAATGGCAGCCTCACCCACTGTTCTCACAGAACTTGGTACTCCCTGCTTCGCTAATGAGGCTCTGTCGACCGAGAATAGGTGGTATAACCTAAACAACTGCACAGTGGAAATACTGTTGCCATACCAGACTCGGATGCGGCACCGCCATTAAAACAATTCGATTAATGAAACCATAAGAATAATATAAGTACAAATGAAACGGATTCGTATTGGATCATGAAACGTACGGACGCTAATGGAACCATCCATGTTAAACTAGGTATGCAGAGAGTTCATCAACTATAAAATGCTTATACTTGGATTGTGTGAAACAAGATGGCCAGACTCTGGAGATTCTAGAGCATCAGACGGACTAAGATTCGTCTACTCGGGCAAAGAAGCATCAGAAGTAAGATCTAGCGGTGTTGGTATGCTACTCTCAAAAGAAGCGCACAAAGCACTTATTTAAAGGGAACCTCACTCCGACAAAATAATCACGACGAGGTTTCGAACAAGAGCGCGGAAACTCACATGTGTAAAATATTATGCAGCTACGGAAGTGGCTGAACAAAATGTCATAGAAAACTTTTACAGCTTATTAGATTGTGAACAGTTCACAGAGGTGATATAATAATTTTACTAGGAGATTTCAACGCACAAGTAAGCTCGTCCAATAGTAACTTGGAAGCTGTGATGGGAAAACACGGAATCGGAACTATGAACGGAAATGGAGAATTATTTTCTGAAATCTGTGCAAAATACAAACTGGTCATTGACGGCACGCTGTTTCCCCACAAACACAAGATCACTTGGGTATCACTAGACTAAAGGACCGAAAACCAAATAGATCACATCACCATAAGCAGAACGTGGAGAGGATCCCTTTTAAATATGCGTAACAAAAGGGGCGCGGATATAAGTAGTGACCATCATCTACTAATTGGCATTCTCTGCCTTTTAGCAGCAGCAGCTGTTTATAAAAATGGGCAAATTTCATGTCGAAAGTATGACGTTAGCAAACTCAAATACCCTTCCATTTCTGGTAGCTATGTAGAAACACTACAGGCAGCACTTTCTATACGCGACGATAATAGCTGCGCTGACTGGGATGGGCGAATCCCACGGCGAACCGTACCTTCGCAGATGCAGCCGTCAATCACCTGGGACACATATATCATAGGCGTAAGATATGGATGTCTGATAACACCTGGAGAATAATTGGTGAACGTAAAATAGCAAAAAACCTTTTAAATTCTGCACAGATGCGTGGACAAAAAATTCATCTTGCGAGGAAACATGGAGATGTGCCCGCAATAAAATAATGTACGCTTCTTGCGGCAGCCCAGATAAGCAACTATCTCTTATACACACCGTACAAGAGATTTACACTGCATAACAAGGAATCTGGTCAATAAAACCAACACATCCTTGAGGCCAATAAGAAACAGAATTGTCGAAATGGTGACGTCAAAAAATACCAAATGCCGATATGGAGCGAATTGTATTCAAAAATGCTCTAAACATCACCGCAAACCAGTGGTAATATATGCAACTGCCAAGAACACAACGTAAGAAAGAACATCCCGACGCACAGTCCATCACTAGCTGAAATAGTGGACGCAATCAAAACGCTCAAGAATAATAAAGCTCCAGGTTCGGACAACATGTCACCAGAAATGCTAAAGGCTGATCCCCAAGTAAGGTCACAATTACTCCTGCCTCTTATAGAGAAATTTTGGCAAACTGAATGCCTGGATCAAGAACTCAAAGAAACCAAGAAAGGCAACCTGTCCGAGTGTGAAAATTGGAAGGGAATCATAATTTATTTAGCATGGTGAATAAAATAATAGCGCATATAATAACTCATCGTCTATCGAGCGCATTGGAGCCTGAGCTTAGGTCGCAACAATCTGGTTTTCGCCCATATAAATCGTGTGTTGACAACGTGAACAGCCTCAGAATCACAGTTCGCTGAATAAGGGTCTCCCCTCTATCTACTGTTTATAGATTTTAAGAAAGCTTTCGACACCCTGATCCATAAATCTATCTAGAATGCCCTGGCATGTAAAGGCACACCAACCAAAAATCATCTCTCTCATTTAAGGTCTATATAGAGGAGCTACATGTAAAACTCTGCATGAAAACCAACTAGACGACGAAAACAATGTGGTTGTCAGCGTTTGACAAGGATGTGTAATGTCAACACTCTTGTTTAATTAGTGCTAGACGTCGTAATAAAAACTGCAGCAAATGCGACTAATGGGATACCGTGGTGTTTACTAGGGTGACTTAAAATATGCCGATGACGTATATTTCCTAACCCACAAGCACACCGATAAGACAGCAAAACCGTTGAACTTAATGCAACAGCGTTGAGAGCTAGTCTTAAAATTATCATTGGAAAACCAAGTTAATGCGGCTGAATGTAAGTTACAACCAAGCATTCAGTATTAACGGATCACCAATCTAAGACGTGAGTAGCTTCTGTTACTTAGGAATTATTATCGATAGCAAAAGAGGGTCTAGTACTGATATTGTGCACCGCATAAACAACGCTAAGCAAATATATGGAGCCTTGAGCCCCGTCTGGAACTCCACACATATATCAAGGAAAACCAAATTAAAAATCTCTAACAGTAACGTTAAAACAAACTTGTTATATGGATGTGAAACATGGAACACATGCTCGCGTGACCTGAACGCACTTCAATTCCTTACCAACAGATGTCTAAGGAGAATTATCAAGATATTCTGGCCATCAACATATATCCAACAACAATCTGTGGCTTACGACAGGATAACCTCCCATCGCAACAGAAATCCTCAGGCACAAGTACAATTGGGTTGGTCACACACTTCGAAAGCCACAATAAGATCTAAAACGATCCGTGCTTGATTGGAATCCACAAGGAAGCCGAAGAAGAGGAAGGACAGCCCATACCTGGAGAAGTCAAATCGATATCGAAATGGGTAAAATATCGAAGACCTGGAACGAACTAAAATTATTAGCTCTGAACAGAATCGAATGGATGTTATTGGTTATGGCCCTATGTTCCACTTTGTAATTACGGGAGTAAATATATATATGTATATATTAACACAATTTTTCATCTGTAGAATTTTGGAGCATATATAACTCGATTTTGTCTTAAGTCGACTTATGCTGTTATCGCTTTAAGACATATGAATATAAATGCACTTGAAGTCAAATAGTGCAAAATTATAAAAAAATTGATGGTGAAAAAATAGTGCAAACTACTTTAAGTAGTACCAATTTTGCACTATTACACAGAAAGTGGCAACGCTGGTATAATGTCACTAGTAATTTTATCGTGTGCTTATTACTGCAATATGTTTATAACGTTTTTTTAATGAGGTGCAGTAAGCAATTAACAGAAGAAAAAAAGGATTCGAGTTACAATTAGTGTTTTTCATACGGGATTTCCCGGGAAAATTTTCCCGGGATCCCGCAAATTTTCCGGGAAAGAAATCCCGGGAAATTTGTGCGGGAATTTCTAGGATTTTTCGATTTTGTTATGGCAACTTAATTTGTATGTACACATTCCTTTATGAGTGTCGTTATTTACTTTATTAATGCGATGGTGCAATTACAAGGTGATGGCAATATCACAATAGCTAAAGCTTTACAACAACTAAGGCCGAGTTTACATCTGGTACACATGCGTTCTGAGACTTAGATGACTTTATTTAGAATAAGCAGAACGCGACGCTCAAAATTTAATTCTACACCAATTCATAAAAGTAAAAAACAAAAATGAGCAAGGAAATAAAAGAAAATTACAAATAATTACAGATTCTCTTTAGTAAATAGTACGGATAACAGCATTAACAGCTTATTCTGTACTAAAGTCCTATTTCCAAAGTAATATGCCCATATGCAAAAACGATTGTTAAAGTTAAAGCATCCGTTAAAACCGGTGTTGCCATACAAAATTCGTTTGTTAAACCAATTTTATGTTTAACAATGATTTTTTCATAATAGGGATATTTTGTAATATTTTTTTTAGTAATATGTACTCGTATAATTAATTTTTTATAATGGTATCTGTGTATTACTATTTTATAAAGAACGGAAACGGTATTATTTTTTGACTAATGTGTGTATAAAACGTTATTATTTAATCGATCTCATGAATTATAATTTGTTTTTGTTGAAATAAATTAAGTTAAAAAATATTTTGTATTGTTTTGTACTGGGCGGGAATTCCCGGGATTTCCCGGGAAACTGAAAAATCTTTCCCGCTTTCCCGGGAAATGAAAAAGTCCGGGAAAAGAAAAACTCTAGTTACAATAGAAGTGTATAGAAGAGCTATCATAAGAGATACCTGCAATTAGAGTGATTCTGCTCTAAAAATTAGACAAAAGCGGATATTTCTGCTAGCCTATATATATGTCCTTTATTTATCTTGTTGAAAAATGTAATTTAAATATAAAAAAAACATTTGAGGAAAAAATAAAAGTTCGCTTTAGGAACATAAAGCGTTTTTTATCTGCTAGCCTAGCTACGGTTAAAGGAATAATTCGAAATGCCAAGTATTTAAGAAGAATGAAAAAAAGAACTACATTTAAATGCTACTCGTTAAACATGCATGTCACCGTATTGTTTTTTCAAATAAAAAACTTTAACTTGGAAAGTCCAGGTGGATACAATTACTATTTCCGTAATCTACGTAAAGACGAAAATTATGTTTGTCGTGTGCATAGCTGTAGAGGTAGCGTCATGGTGTGTGGGGTCGATTACCTATTATGGTACAAGTGAGATTCAATTTTAGTCATCTAAAATAAAAGCGTATAGGTACAAAGCTGTACTTGAAAAGGCGATTCCACATTTTTCTTCTGTCTATGGACTCATTCCTTGGATATTTCAACAAGATTACACCTCGATCTACACTGCATGGGTAAAAAAAGAGCAGATTCGAAGCCAGAATATTTTGGAGTGGTCACCATAATCCCCTTATCTGAATATTATAAAAACTTTGTGGGGATTGCTTTCTCGCAAATCCTACGAATCCGGCAGGCAATAAGAGACAAAATATGCCTTAATTGAAGGATTTAAGAAAACTTGGGCTGACATTTAATTATAATTAATTGAAAACCCTTACAACTCTCTTCCAATGCGTATTTTTAAAGTCATGTCAAATAAAAGTAGGTAAAGGTAAAGGTACTCATAATTAAATTTTTACGAAATCAGTATAAAAAGTCTTTACAATTAAAAATACGATTTTTTTTAAATATTAACTTTTCTTAGACTGACTAGAAGCTAACTGCAATTTCATCCAGCTCAAATCCAAAATTAATTCTTAAGTTGAGTACGTAATCGAATTTGGTGAGAGCCAACATATTTATTATCAGCTACTTTGAAACTCATTTCTTTTTTATATTAACATTTTGCTGTTATTATTTTAGATGGTACCTTAGCTGAGTAGTAGCGCGTTGAGTACAAAACATATGGTGACACATGTTTGAACCCAAAAAAAAATTTTAAATTTATTGACTACCCGGTGATTTAAAAAATAAACTTACAGCATGGCCCACGATGTCACGAGCAATCGTTCGATCGACAACTTGTATTGCACACAACAACAAAATTTCTAAAGTTATTGTTGGTTGCGATACAAGTTGTCGATCGAACGATATCTAGTGACATCGTGGGCCAGGCCGTTAAAGTAAGCTGAAAGTCATGCAGCGTGCGACAATTGATTACCGCCTAGGACATCGCATTATCAAACTAGTCAGCTGATTACATTAAAAAGTAATCCAAGTGTCAGACAGTACTAGTTGCGAAATAGTTAGCTTAAAGTTAGTTTAAAGTTGACAGAGTTTCCGACAAGGTATGTATACTTACATATGTATGCGATTACTTACATGCTTCTGCATATCAAGAATGGGTTGTTTCTTAATTTTATATAAATACTGTTATAAAACTGAAGTAAAACCGGGTTTACCATGTGTGTCATGTGCCCAAAAAGCGTAACTACTAATCACTAATGAAATACTTTTTGATTCAGACATGTATTTATTGGTTTAAACAGTCTCCAATCATGTTGGATTCTATATAGTTGTCTATTAGTTATGCATGAAACTGTTTAAATTAATAAATACGTGTCTGAATTAAACAGTTTTTCATTAGTAATTATTAGTGGTTATGCTTACGATAAAACTTATTTCGCCACTAGTTTATAAACCAAAGTTAGTCTCTCAAAAGCTCTCTCACTTGCCCAGACTTTGAGTATGGAAACAGTTTTCGGTAAATTGGGATTTCACGGACTCCCAACGTGGAGTATGGGATCAAACTTATTATTTATATTATCAGAATTATACCTTGTGTGCATTCTTACGCATGGGGAAGCCTTCAACAGCATAAGTATTGTGGCTATTAGGGAGTTATTCAATGTTCGTAGCTTTTTAGAGGAGTGGATAGTTATCATGTTAAGCAGCAGAACTATCAACTCGAGTATGGCAGGCAGAAACTTCAGGAAAATTAGTGACCAATAGTATGTCACAGAGAGGAGTTCAATAATTTCTGTTGTGAATGCCGGCAATGAACCTAATTCTTAAGGTACGGTCACACTTGACAAACATTTGCCCAAAAAAGCGTAACCAGTATATACTAATGAGAAATCCTTTTATTCAGACACGTGTTTATTAAGTTCAATAGTTTCCAATAATATTGTATTCTATAACTTTGCCTATTTGTTAAATACGAGACTAATTAACTTAATAAACACGTGTCTGAGCAAAAAATTTTGCATTAATATTTATTGGTTACGCTTTTTTGGGCAAATGTTTGTCAAGTGTGACCGTAGCTTTAGGCGTTTTTACAGGAGCGGCTGGAAGATAGTCGCTTATTATAGACCTGCGTAAATTGTCTTGAAATTTAAATACGTCTTGTTTTTTAAATGTATTCTCATGGCTGCATTATACTTAACCAATAATAAATGCTGTCGCATTATAAGCAAAGCACGATAGGTGCATTGGTATATGTGTATATGAGTGCTAACAAGCAATGTCGTCAAGACTTCTTGTTACGAACAAACAGTCAACAAAGTAGTGTTGATACGTGTATGCTTGTTATTTTCCATATTGTACGTTTGAGTGTGTGTGTGTAAGATGTAGATGCCCGCTTGTTCGGCAAAACTGCTATTGACGTTTTTTCTGTAATAAATTCGTCACTCACAATTGGCAGTACCTACTTGGTGTACCAATATATTATATGAATTCGTTGATCGTATATAAGCAAGCGACCAAAACTTTTTGCCGCCGCCGACAAAACAGTGTCGCCTTCGTTCTCTGACCAGTAGTCTTTTTGTTTGTTTATAAAATAAAGGTAAAGGTAAAGTGATAAGCCAAAGACACTTAAAAAGAATAATTAAAAGTGAAAAAGAAAATTTTTTAAAAAAGATGATGAAAGTCGGCATAGAAAATTTAAATAACACAGCTCAAAGTGACAATATTGAAATTTGTGAAAGTCATGATTCTGTCCAAAATGAACCAGAAGAAGTGGAAACAGTTTGTGACAATAATAGTTTAAAAGAAGAGAGTGGCAATTTAAGTATCAGCCAAAAATTAATTAAGTGGAATGCGAAACATAGACCTTCTCAAAATTGCGTTAAGGACTTAATAGAGATTCTAAGAGAAGAAAATATAGTTGTCACTCCATTCTACAAGTTTTATTGTTCCAACAAACCGATAGTAGAGAATATTGCAGGTGGATCATATATCCACATTGGTATGCCAAGAAACTTAAAGAGGCTAGCCGATGTCATTAAGCTGCCTGATAACATTATAATTGATGTTAATGTAGACGGGTTGCCCCTCTTTAAAAGTTCAAAGGTACAACTTTGGCCAATTTTAATAAGACTTACCAATGTAGAAGATCGACCAGTATTCCCAGTTGGAGTTTTTGTTGGTAAAAGTAAGCCAGCAACTTGTGAAGAATTTCTTTTGAAGTTTGTTGATGAAATGTCTTCTTATTTAAAAACAGGCTTACAACTAGAGGGAAATATTTACAGAATACAAATAAGAGCAGTTCTCTGTGACGCTCCCGCACGTGCATTTATTTCTGGCCCACCATCTCATGTATCGCGACACGGATGCTCAAAGTTCACACAAATAGCAAAAAAATGTGATGGGACATTAACATATGCCACATCATCTGGAGTACTTATTTCAGATGAAGATTTTTGTGCTCGGAAATATCCTGCACACCATTTGCCAAAATATTTATCACAAAAAACTCCCTTGGAACACCTCAATTTAGGCATGATTACCCAAATACCACTAGATTGCATGCATTTGGTAGACTTAGGTGTAATGCGAAAGTTTTTAATGCGTTTAATTAATAACAAGTAAGAGTGCTATATTCGGCTGTGCCGAATCTTATATACCCTTTACCAACGTACGTACATATATATAGTATACAGACACATACATACATATTTGTTTTGTGAAAAAATTTATCATTTGTTTTAAGTTTCCATCTTTGGAGCTGTAATTTTCTTTCAGAAGCATAAAATATATTCAATTTATAAAGAAAAAGAAAAAAATTTTTATACCTATTTAATTTTATATAACACAAAAAGTGTGAGTTTTCCAACCCTGGAGTCATAATTTTGGATTTTTTTGATTATTGATACCAATCTAGTTCTTTAAAAACTACATAAAATATGTTAAGTGAAAAAAGCAAAAACGAAATAAGGAAAGACTTAAGGTCAGATTTTGTAAATTCAAACGATTTTTTCGTTTTAAAATTTGTATGGAAAAAATATTTTTGGAAAAGAATTTTCGTTATTTTTCATACAAATTTGAAACGTTTAGAAACAAAATTTTTTACAAAATCTGCTTATTAGTTTCTTTTAATTCCTTTAATATTAAAAACTTCAGTAAAGTGCGACTTTGAATCGCGCACGAAATGTAGGCTTTTTTGAAGTTTTTTTTTCAGTTTAAACGATTTTTTCAATTTTGTCGCTTTTTTCTCGTTTTGACGATCTGTTTTTGGAGGTTTTTTTTATTTTGGTGATTTTTTTCTGTTATTGGGATTTTTTTCATTTTGTAGATTTTTCTCATTTTGACGATTTTTTTTCATTTTTGCGATTTTTTTCTGTTTTTGGGTTTTTTTTTATTTAGGAGTTTTTTTTTCATTTTGGCGACTTTTTTCTGGTTTTGGGTTTTTTTTTCGTTTTGGCGATTTTTTTCATTTTGGCGATTTTTTTTTCATTTTGGCGATTTTTTTCTGTTTTTAGGTTTTTTTTTCGTTTTGGCGATTTTTTTTCATTTCGGTGATTTTTTTAATTTTGGCGATTTTCTTTCCTTTTGCCGATTGTTTTTGTCATTTTAGCAATTTTTCCGTATAATGCGATTTATTTTAGTCTTAGAAATTTTTTTGTTAATTTGGTGCTTATTTCGTTTTGGCGATTTTTTGTTTGTTTTGGCGATTTTTTTCGGTTTGGCGATTTTTTTTTTTTTTTTTTTTTTATTTTTTAAAGAGAAGTAACACTCAGGCAATTAATGCCTACTGCTAATACTAGGTGTTACCTTCTTTAGGAAATGGATAGTGAGAGAGAAGACAGGTGGTGAAAGAAGAGATAGAGGAAAGCTTCATTCTTTTACAACTCTGCTTTTCGCACGTTTTTAATAATGCAGTGTTGCAGCGCCTTTCTGATTTTAAATGGGGCGTATTAATTTTTTGAAGCTGTGTCTTGTAGCCATTTTATTAATTATTTTACTTCGCCGATGATTTTGCTACACAACGAAGGAGGGCGCTCTGATGTTACATTAGGATTAGTATCTGCTGAAGTCGATATAGTTCAGTGACCAGTGACTATGCCTTCATCACTTGAACTTTCCTACAACAACTGGCACAAAGGGACACTAATGCACATCAGAAAAATGCGTGGTGTTGTTATTTAATGACTGTCGGATACAGGGATTGAACCCAGGACCTTCGGTTTTGTAGTCAACGTGCTAACTACTTCAGCCAACGCCACCGTTTTTTAAAAATTTCAAGAGTTTTGCTCTTACGGTTTGCTAGATACAGCAAGTTGTCAAAATTGCATAGTGAAAATTGCGTTAACTGATGGAACACCCTTTAATTTAAATTTTTGGAAATTTTAGTATTAATTTTTGTAGTCTGTATAAAAATACACTAACCTTACAAATTTCAAGTGTATATACATATAATTGTAAGTATATTACATGGGATTTAAAATTTTTCGTTGTTCGTTTTGGAACACCCTTTAATTTCCAATTCTCATGTATTTGTTGTTGTAGCGGCCGAAGGTCTACACACTGTGTCCAAATTTCAGGTCTGTAGCTCTTACAGTTCACGAGAAAATACTAATATAGTTTTAGACATAGTTAATTTTACATAACACAAAAAGTTAAAGTTTTCCAACCCTGGAAACGTCTTTTTAATTTTTTTTATATTTATTTTAATTTAAAATACCAATTTTAGTCGTACTGAAGTGTAAAATAAATTTATTTATTAAAAAAAATAAAAATTTGTTTTCGGTAGTTACTTTTATATGGCAAAATATAGTTTACGTTTTCCAGCTCTGCAATCGTCTGCCCGATTTTGCTGAATTTCAATACCAATCTAAGTTGGACCATTTCTGATACATCAGTCCAAGAACGAAGTCTCTAGCTTTTCTGGGAGCTTCGGAAAACCGATTTCACGTACAACGGACGGACGGACGGACAGACGGACGGACGGACGGACAGACGGACGGACGGACGGACGGACATCGCTTATTCGTCTTCGCTATTCATAAGGACCCAGAATATATATATTTTTTTGGTCGCAAATTAAAATTATGGAAATTACACACGGAATGACAAACCTATATATACCCTTTTCCATTTTTGGTAAAGGGTATAAAAAAAATTGTTTTCAAGTATCGTCTGAAAAAATGCAAAACATTTCAAGAAAACTAACTTCTCTGCGCGTTCATATTTCATCCGAATTTGGACGAAAGCCTCGATCTTTGGATGAAATATCATATTGGAAGGCCACTGAGTTCAGACAGTTTCTACTGTACACTGGCCTCGTCGCTCTCAAAGACGAGGTACATGAAGATGTTTTTTATGAGTTTTTGTTGTTGCATTGTTCTTACAGAATGATATGCTGTCCAAAGCAATGCAGTAACAATTTAAAAACAATCCAAATTCTTTTAAACATGTTCGTAGAAAACTTTCCAATAATTTTCGGCGAAAATAGTTTGTCATACAACGTACATAATCTCACCCATTTAAAAGAAACTTTTGAACTGATTGGCAATCCAACAGAAAATTCGTGCTACCCCTTCGAGAATTATTTGCAGAGTTTAAAGAAATGTGTTAAAAGACCATCTAAAGTTTTGGAGCAGGTTTTTAGAAAAGTTGTTGAAGAAAAGTTTAGCATTAAAAAAAAATCAAAGGCCTTAACTTACTTGAAAACAAACTTTACTTCAACAACTCTTACTTAACGACAAAATCACCGGACAACATCTGCTACATTGAACCTGGAATACCTGTTCAAGTCCAGGGTTTTTCACAAGAAAATGGAGGAACTTTAGTTGGACGAAAGTTTTTAAACATTCAAAGTTTTTTTAAAGAGCCATGTGGCTCAATTACTCTTGGAATTTTTTTGGTAGATTCAAATATTTCGGACGATATTTATTACTTTCAATTAAGTGAAATAGAATGTAAAGCAGTTAGGTTTCCTTTTAAGAAACAGTCGATTTTAATTCCAATTTTACATGCCTGCCTTTAATGCTTTTTCTAACCGCTATTTTTTTTTTTTTTTTTTTTTTTGTTAAACATTAAGATCAGTAACAACATGAATTCTTCGCCAAGAAAAATAAAGCGTGTTAATTTTGAGAACTGCGAAAGTAAGTATTTTTTTGTATAGGCGATTGTACATATTATATTCTAAATAATTATTTTGTTTTAAGACAGACAAACTAACCCGCAAATTTCCCACAACGACTTATTTGAAAAACTAAATGAAGTGATGGAAGCAACTAAAAACATTCAATTACAGATAAACGTTTTGCAAGGTAATTTTTTTATGATCTATAGATACATTTACATAAACTACTGTTTACATTTACATAACATTATACCACTTATGCCCGTAATTTCTACACACAGGTAATTTACCCAAGGTTTTTACCTACGAGTTTGCCTTATAAAATTCAACTTACACGATAGATATCTAGGCACCAATAGATATATACTTGTAGAAATTACGGAGCTTAAATATACAAATCAATAAATATATGCATATGTGTTTTTTAGGCCAAATGAAATTCGTTGCTGAAGCCCTGGCAGAAAACAAGGTCTTAGTAACCAAATGCTTGCGGCAATCTCGTGATGACGACTCACTTGCTGATATTTTTCCAATTCGGAGTGAAGAAGATCTTGTTCAGTTCGATAATCGAATCAATCCGGACAACAAGAAACAATATGTAAGATTATTTGTTCTTTCATTATTAAAGTAGATATGAGTAATGTTTCCAATTACATTTTTTAGATTAAAGCAATGAGGTGCATACTTGAACCTGCCGGTGTTCAAAAAAATTTAAGACGTATTTTGGGTGACGATGTCATTATGGCCTACAACGTCGATGGTGTTCAAGGGAAGAATAGCTTTAAAGAACACAAAAATTTTTTTTCAGTACTTACAGGTAAAAAACACAAAATATTTTGACTGAATGTAAATTGACAATAAATTTTTAACCATTTCAGAAGCGGTCTCAATAACCAATATTAACAGTGTTGGGCCAGCGGATGAACACATCCGAAAAGCAATACAAATTCAGAAGAGGCGCATATTCAAAAACATGTCGCTGGAAAGGAAAGCTGAGGGAAAGAATGAGAAATAAATTTTAGCTTTTTGTTTGTTAACTGTTGATGTGAATTAATATGATTTTTTTTGTTTTCATATAAATTTAACTTTTCTTTTGTTTTTTATATTCAGCTTTATGATATTGTTTTTTTATGTGAATTAAAGTTTTTGTTCTATTTTTAATGTTAGTTTTATAAGATTTAAAAGACTGTAAACGCTGTGAATAAAAAAAAATATTGCATAAAACCATAAACGATTAAAGACAGTTTTAATATATCATAACTGAGAATTTACGAAGTAGTTCATTATCCAACATTAACGAAACCGTTCATTATTTAACTCCGGCTTCAGTGTTCTTTTCATCATAGTACTTTTGTGAATGAAAACTATGATGAATATTCGTCACTGTTTTCGTCAACCGAATGTAAGCGAGAGGGTGGCGATTGTATACTTCCAATGTCATCCCCATGTTAAATTCGTCACTCAAACGCACTGCTTAGGTATTGCCGAGCAAGTATAGGTCATTGATTTGTGCATAATGGTATAATGACTTATAGAATGTATCCGCGGACAAGCGGGTGGTAAGCTATTATGTGTTTAAGGGAGGTTTTTTAAGCAAGCGCACACAACTAATGTAAATGCATGTGAACGTTTGTTTGTGTGCAGAAAAATAGAAGAGCATACACACAACGTGTATGTGTACGTACATGCATAACGCTTTTATACGCGCCCATGCGTAGAAAGAAACAAGCATCACAAATTTTTCAGTCACGAAGTATTTTCTTCTTTACTCCTATACTTGCAATAACTGAAACAAATTCTTGCAAACAGTGTTGCTTAGCGTTTGTTTTAGAAAACTTCGCTGTAGTAAAGTATTTGAAAAATCCCTCATGTCTTGAAAGTTCTTATAAATAGTCTTGTGCAGGACTTTATCGCTTATGCAGACAACATGGTTTTACTGGTAACACAAAAGTTTCTTCTCACTATCAGAGAGGGGTTTTCGTGTATAGTAACCTTTCTTGAAAAAAGAAGATGTAGGAAAGGCTACAGAAAGACTAAACGATGGAGTCTGCAACCGACGTTGGTAAACTGTATTTACACATCGGTTGTCAGACTGGGTTTAACATATGATTGTGAGGAACAAGTCATAAGAGATTACTTGCTAAGATCTAGAGATGGCATGTGCCTAGAGACGTACACCTCAGAAAAAAACAGCGACAAGAAAGCTTCTTAGAATTTCACAAGACCCCATGGCCTGTCACACACGAGACTAATTTTTATGCCGCACAATTTTTGTTTTTTTAAGAACACACGAGACTAATTCATCCGAAATAAAAATGTATACGCATACATAGCTTTATTTGTGTTAGTGTTTTTTGTATGCATTTGATATTTGCTGTTTTTTTAAGTTATGTATGTATTGGTTTTGTGCTGGTGATGCGGGGTTGTAGCTGGTTGAAAAATTATGCGAAGCACGAAACCCCTCTCTTTGCATCCCTCGCCAACAAACTGGCATGTTATGCCAGCACAATTGTTCTCGTGTGTGAAAGGCCCATCGGATGAAAAATAAATCACACTTATTAGGCGCACGGTTGCCAGATTTGAAGATTTATCGTCTTTTAGACGATTTTGGGTGCCAAAAATAGCATTTTGACGACTGGACGATTTCCGCCTTTAGTTTGACGATTTTAAATAATTATAAATTAACACCTTTTTTCAGCAAACAATTTTGAACTTGACAAAGAACTTGACATCTTCTGCTCGAATATGCAATCAAAATAAGGAGTAAAAGGAAATTAATCTTAATTAAGTTTTGTGTTAATAATTTGGAACTAAATTGTTTCTAAACAAATTCTTGTACATAATTTATCAACTAAAATACAAAATTTATATGGTCAAATGCAAAAACTACTTGAAATGCTATGAATAATTTTTTAAAAACAGATTTGCTTGAGTGTGATCATTATTATTTGGTGGGTTATAAATAGGGTATTCAATCGGTTAACCGGTTAATTAATACCCGATTAACTTATCGATTAATTTCAAATTGGCTTTTTTCGATTAACGGTTAAACCGGTTAATTTCACTTGATTAACCGACGTAACAAATTTTTTCATAATTTGTAGTATTAAAACTTATTTTTTGTATGAATAATTATTTGTTTCGTCTCATTTAGGTGAATGTTTAGGAGTTATTTTTCATACAAACAAACAAGTATGTTCAGTGATCCTAACTAAAGTAAAACTGCAAAATCTTTGGACATGGCTTTAAAAGAGGGTAGTAAAGACTGGGGTACTTTAAATTAGGGGGCATTTAAAAGTTTTTGTTTAGTAATTTAATAAAAGCCAATAGTAGTTGTCAACGATTTAATTAAGGATTAAATTTAATGAGAGCCAAATTCAACTATTTTATGCCTACACTCTGAAATATTTTTTTGTTGCAAAAAATACAGTACAAAAACCGAAGCTAAGAAATTCAGAAATGAATTTGATTGCAGAACATTCATCGCTGAGCTGTGCCAGTATGAGTCAGATGATGACCTGGCAATATCCAATTATGGAAAAAAAAGTCGAAAAGACGTAGGCATGGAGTTACAACAGAAGGAGACCGAAGACCTATCATAAAAGCTGCCTGAAAATAAATAAAATAAGTTATATAAAATAAGGATACACTCATTACTAATAGCCTGCTCCAGAAATCGAAAGTAAGCTTGGCCGAAAGATAAACAGTCGCTCACTTTCGTTCGAATATGCACCCCAATAACTTTTGACTTATCATTTGTATCATCTAAACAGAGAAACTGAGAATGAAAAACATGTCTTCTACTGTTATATAAGACGATACACTCACAAGGAATGCGTGCCGTTGTCTCGTCGTCTTCCAAGCATAACGGACACAATAGTGAACTAACTTGGTTAATTTTCCACAAAGGATAGTTCACTCCAAAGTGACCAGAAGGAAAACCATTAACAAGCCGTAAATTATTCCTGTTGATGTTCGGAATCTTATAAAGGGTCCGCCAGATAATTTTTTTTTTGAAAATGCTATGCAAAACATCGAGTGTAGCTTCGGCTGTGTGGCACGTAGCGCCGTCCTGTTGAAATCAAATGTTGCCAATATCCTCCTCTTCAATTTTTGTGAACAAAAATTCGGTCAACATCGCCCGATAACGATCGCCATCGACTGTAACGGTCACTCCTTGCTCATTTTCGAAAAATGGCCCAATTATGCCTCTGGACCAAAATCCGCACCAAACAGTGAGTCGTTTTGGGTGCGTCGGCTTTTCCATGTATGCGTGCGGGTTTTCTGTGCCCCAAATGCGACAATTTTGCTTGTTTACATACCCGCCAAGATCAAAATGAGCTCATCTGAAAAGATGAATTTTTTGGCAAAATCTGCATCTTCTGTAAGTCGATATTTCCCAGCGTTGTTCAAGCGTAAGCGGAAAAATAAAACTAATTATTTGTCAAATCAGACATGAGCTAAGTGTTACCATTCACGAAATAAGCACTAGTTGAAAAAAAAACGTTAGATGGCGGACCCTTTAATATGTAAATGGCTGCATCAATGCTTTGGCCTGCTTTGAACCAGAAGTCAAAGAAAATTTGCACACATTTACGCTAAAAAAAATTTTAAAATTATCTCCATAAGGTAAAGAGAAATACAATAATAGTTTTATTTCTTTATCCCCACATGTATTTTTTTTATTTACAAGCATCCAGCTGCCTTTGCCGGCAGCTAAATAATACTTTTTCATATAGCTTGTTTATAATCTCTTACGAATAAAGGTGGATTGAAATCAAGGACATCGCACAGTGCTTTGTCCACATATAGTGAATCGGCAAAATTAGAGAAGTTATCGCAGAAAAATGAAATTTGGTGTGCTGGTTCAAAATATGTTAATTAAGAAAAATTCGAGGTTTCGGAAAAATCGGTGCAAGGACATGAGTACCTCCCATATATAATTTTTCTCATAAAATAAATTTTTGCTGCATTATTGATCAGAATGCACTGAAAACTTATAACAGCTTATAAAACTATATTTTTGGGCTCTTGGGAAATTTTGCTTTATTCGATACAAGGACATGACCATCTCCCATATATCCTTTTTGTCATAAACTAAATTTTTGCTACATTAGTGATCAGAATGCACTGAAAACTTATAACAACTTATAAAACTATATTTTTGGGCTCTTGGGAAATTTTGCTTTATTCGATACAAGGACATGACCATCTCCCATATATCATTTTTCTCATAAACTAAATTTTTGCTACATTAGTGATCAGAATGCACTGAAAACTTATAACAACTTATAAAACTATATTTTTGGGCTCTTGGGAAATTTTGCTTTATTCGATACAAGGACATGACCATCTCCCATATATCCTTTTTGTCATAAACTAAATTTTTGCTACATTTGTGATCAAAATGCAAATAATTTAATATTCTCTTTAAAAATGGTCATAAATAAATTTGTTTCTAAATTTGCTCAACAAATAAGATAATTAATTTAAATTGTAATTTATGATGTTTTCTTTCAAAATGTATTTCTCAATTTCTTTGAATTCATCATTTTTTTTAATGTGTTTTGTAGACCTAAGTGACGATAGTTCCGGATCTGACATTAATAACAAATGAGCCATTAAATCTCTATTTGTATTTTCTGTCGTCGTTTTTCTTGTATGGGATAATCGCACATTCCTTATATTTTGATGACTGGCTTTTAAGGCTTCTTCGGACAAACACCCTAGAATAAAAATAGTTTTAAAAAATGTGTATGTGTTCTCAAACAGACCTACAGTCAATAAAATTGCACAGCTTGCAAAAATTGAATTGAACATTGAACGTCGCTGGAGCCCTTTACTTGGAAAAAATTATATAATCATATTTTTGGTCTTTGTAAAACTAAAAAATATATATGTTTTAAAAAAATACAAAATTTCAAATTTCCGGTTAAAAATCTTAAATTTTTTTTTACTAGTGGTTAGATTTGTTAACAAAGTATATAAATGAAAAATAAAAAATCGCCTACTTTTTATTTATATATTTTTTTAATTTTTTCAAAGTTTGCAAAACTTTAGGGTTTCCGCCAAAAACAAAAAAAATATTCTTTCAATTTTTGGTAAGTTTTTGTCACTATTTAATAAAAATTATACACTACATCAAAATTTGATTCATTTTTTATAGTAATAAAACAAAAAAATTTTATAAACTTATTTTTTTTAAATTTTGGCAGTACCATAAACTTAGGTCTTTGCAACTTTTTCTGAAACTTAGGAAATATGTCTTAAAAAATTCATATCATTTTTACATTTCCGGGTGAAACATCTAAAACTTGTTTACATATTCTATTTAATCCCTTTAAAATATACTAAAATCACAAATAAAAAATTACCTATTCTTAAAAAAAATTTTTTTTCACTCTATCAAACTTTTGCATTTTGGGAATTCCAAATAAAAAATCGCAAAAGTTTTCGATGGCACAAACAACTTTTCTATATAAAATATTTACAAAAAATTATTTTTGTTTTTTCTACCTATAGTTATAAACAAAACTGTTAAGTTTCAAAGCAGTACAATAAAAAATTAAATTTAAAATTTTTTTTTGTAACACAGTAAAACCCGTTTTTCCGTTCAACAGTTTTACCTCAAACATTTTCTGACTTTAGCGCCCTCTACTGTTAACAAAAAGACGAGATGATAAATTCTATTTACGAATTTATTTAAGGTACTTTGTTAGCTTTACAAAAATGTATATTACTTAAATATTCTAAACACTTTATTTTATTTTAATTTTGCCTATGGGACAAAGCAATGTGCGTCGTCAGTAGTTGTTTTGTGAGGTTTCGGGATATCGTTTTCAGTACAAAAGTCTGCTCATGCCTGGATGGGAATGTCATGCATTTAAATTATGTTTCTTGCTTCATATATTTTATGAGCATTTATTTATAATATGAGTTTTCCAGCCCTGGATGGGAATGTATGTACATGTTAAATTATTGGAACACATACACGATTTGAGTGTATGTATTAAAACGTTTAACTGATAAGAAGACTATTTTTTAAAGAGCTAGCATAGATCATAAAAAAATTTTTTCTATTTTTACTGATAAGAGAAAAAACTAAAGCAATGGGATTAAAAAACAAAAACAAACCATAAAGCCATATTAATTCTGGCGCAGTGTTTTCTATAAAGTTCGATATCGAAATACTGGATACATGAGTGTAATTAAGATATTTACCCTTGTCAATGAAATAAAACAATTTAAATTTTAGGAAAAAAAATATAATATTAATTTGTATTCAAAATTTTATTTTACAATAGTAGTGTAGTAATGGGGACGATAGACATGCTTTGGGAATTCAAAACCGGGAAAAATCAAAAAAGGTTGGCAACCCTGTTACAAATGGGGGGATTTTGGGGATTTTCATGCTTAGATTTTCTTAGCTATATGTGTACGTGAGTGTGTGTGTGTGAGTTGGATTTTATGTTTATGTATGTACAATTGTGTGTACAGCTTTTCTTGTTATTGTAGACAAGCGTTGTGCTTACAGTGTATTGATGTATGTATGTATATTTGGGTGTGTGTGTGTGTATATATGAGTATGTGTTTTTGTATGTACTTATATGTTTGATGGTGTCCAATACTTTTGTTGTAGTGGCAGACAATCATTATACCCAGTAGGAAATGTTGATGGTGAAAATGTGCTGACTAGCTTTTGACTAGCTTGTCATCAGTACTGCGCTATAATTATCCCCCATACAATACTTTTAAACCCTACTATTAAAAATACAATTCACTATGTACTGACTACGTAGTTCTTATGGAGTCATGAGACATACTAACCAGACAATTAGTTACTGGTACATTTCTATAATTTACGTACATAAAAATGTATGTATATTGACAAGTTATTGTCAATTCCACCTCTCTCCTTCTTTTATACTGAGGGATAGTAGAAAACTTATTATACCAAAGTTGTAGCTAGAATTTTAGTTGACACAAAGACACTTGCTCCCAGTCTGACTGCAGGGTAGTTCCAAGGGATCTGTGTATTTGTGTGTATGTACCCTGAAGGAAATGTCGATGGTGAAAATGTACTGAGTCGCTTTTGACTTTGTCACCAATACTACTCTCTAATTAATCCCCATACAATACTTTGTGCTATAGACATTTAGCATGTGTTTGTCATTGAAAATCTACTAGTAACACTAAAACAATTGACTAGATAGTGACTACATAGTTCTTATGGGGACACGGAGACATACCAACCAGACATTTAGTGGTACATTTGTATACCTTACGTACATACAAATATATGAATATTGACAAGTTATTGCAAAATCCACCAGAAATACACCACATCTGTTTTCTCTCCTTCTTTTATACTGACGAAAAGAAGAGAAATTGTAGGCAATGTAACTACTATTAGAGTTTTAGTGTTGACATAGAGGCATTTGGCCCCAGTCTGACTGCAGGGTAGTGACTGTTATTTGATAGACTTTGGGTTGCTGTTTTGAGTTATCGTTGGTATGATTATGTAGGATTGTTGTATGTATGCATTTATGTCTGCGATCTCTGGGGAAATAATCTAATAGCTGCAGAGAGTGGCAACACTGTTGTGAATGGAAGTGGATAGGGAATGTGTTTGGTAATGTATGTATATGCTGTTGGATTCATGTATGTGATCCTACAAATTTTTTTTGTTTTGAAGAATATCATTGCTTGTGTGTTTTGTTTGGCCTTCGAGAGTTTTTCATACATATTTACAAATGAATGTGTATATGTTTTCTAGGCTATTTACGTTGCTATTCTTATGGAGATAGAAAATATTGTGTTGGCATAGGTTTTATACATATATACAAGTGAATTTAGATGTTAAATGTTTTGAATCAAATCAGGTTGATAAGCAGAGCTTTTGAATAGGGGTAATTATATTTTTATTTCAGTATATTACACTTTAATTTAGTGATTATAGGAAGTAGCTTTTGGAGAAATACAGCAAAAATTTTTCTAGTACCTTTGTATTACAAACTGATGCTAGAGATTTTGTTCTGAGTGTTGCTGTGTATATGAATTTCACCATATATCGTAATACCAACAGAGAATTGTGGAAATGTGTATGTCTGTGTTTGTGTGTGTGTATGTGTTTGTGTGTGTGTGTTTGTATGAATTTCATCATATGTCGTAATAAATTAGATTTTGATGACTACTACGTGATTCTCATATAAAGTATATAAGTAGGAGAAATAATGTAGATTGTCATCAGTCTGCTTTGATATCTCAACAAGTGACAACCTAATTTCCCAACCAAAATTTCTAAAGTGTTTAAAATCCAAAAACTATAAAAGTGCTAGAACTAATTACTGTTTGTTAAACAAGTTTAAAGTGTATAAAAAATAATTAAATAAATTGTTTATAACTAAAATAAATTGTTTATAAATAAAATAATTAAATAAATTATTTTTAAATAAAATAATTATATTAACTAATAAACAAAAATATATAAAATGAATGCTAAAAGTTGTGCAATCTGCAATAAAGTCTTTATGACTCAAACAAAACTAAATCAGCATATGGAAACGCACTCATATGGAACTAGTAAGCTTGATCTTAAAAAAAATATTGTGAGGATTGTGATGAGATGATCCCATCAAATGGTTACATGGCTCATGTCAGAACCACAAAACATAAAAACAGTTGTCGCCTAGAACATATTGGAGATCTCTCACTAAAAGAGCGAGCAACTTCAATGGGAGGATCGAGACATATATCTTCCTCAACAAAATTAAGGTGTTATGTTTCCGGAGCAGTTTCTGAAATCTGCCAAGAGCTCTATACTACAACAGCTAATTGAATGCAGTAGGATACATACTACATTTAAATTTAATATGGAGCTCACATGCGATTATATGAAGACGATGAATGATGAGATGAATGTTTCCCAACTTCTACATATTTCTAAAATGATGTTGGTGACTTTGTCTGATGACATAGAGGATATGTACAAGAAACAGGCCGAGGAGCTAAGAGCTAAAATGGAAGAATTTCAAGAGAGGGATAGCGGATGGACCTTGACTTCAATAAAATCCCTTGAAATTAATATAAACAAGGCGTCCATAATAAGAGGATCGAGCTTTATCCCTCTCCCAAAAAATATTGCAGCAAAACATGCATGCATAAATATTGAAAACTCTGATGTTTATTGCTTTAAATGGTGTCTCATTGCGGCTTTGAATGTAAATAGCGGTCTGAGTCCTAAACACCGGAAAAACTATAGAAATTACAATTTTACAAACATTTCTGCTGCGAATATTAATATAGGTGCAGTTGTATTAAATTTTGAAGGCCTAGAGTTCCCACTCCCATTAAAGCAGATTAAACAATTCGAACGTCAAAATAATATGAGCATCAATGTATTTGGTCACAATGGAACATCGCTTATAGAACCATACTACATAACAAAAGGAGAACAACATGTTCATATTAATCTGTTATTGCTCCAGTCCGATGAAAACTTCCACTATGTGCTCATCACGGATATATCAAAGTAAGTTTAATTTGTGCATTTATGCAAAATGTGTTTTCATCTCTATTTAAAAAAATACTTCTTACTGTTATGTTTATTTACAATTTGTAGCGCATTAAGAAGTAACTTACCTGACCCATATGTGAAGATGATCAATCGTGTTAATTGCCTGGGGTTCAAAAAATATCTCAGCAGTCATTGTACGGAAAATATTACGCTTAGAACACCCGATGATATTGAATCGAACATTGCCAATCTCAGCGAGAATATTAAACAGGCTGCTGAACATGCCACTATCTCCCATCCGCATATTGGGTTTAATAAAATTTATTCTACAGACATTGAACGTCTCGTACGTGAAAAAAGAAGGGCTAGAAGGGAATGGCAACAGCACAGATCACCACAAAATAAAATCAGATTTAAAGAGTGCACTAACCGACTCCAAGAGTTGCTTGAATCTGAAAAAATTGCATCTCTTAAAAATTATCTGGAGGGTATTGATGTCACACCGGCGTCTAATTACTCTTTGTGGCGCGCTGCCAGAAAGCTTAAAACACCCGTTGAGTATAAGCCACCTCTACGCACATCTACCGGAGGTTGGGCAAGAAGCGATACTGAAAAAGGTAAAATATTTGCTGAGCACTTAAAATCCGTTTTTACGCCAAATATATGTACTGGTGTTGCTGATTTGCCGAATATAGTCGCTCTATCCCCTCAACACATAAAGTTTAAGACGCGTGATTTACAAAAATTAATTGCCGAACTCAACCCGAAGAAAGCTCCGGGTATTGATGGAATTAGTAATCAGATGCTGATGAACTTGCCTCGTATAGCTATTAGAATCATGCTATTCATTTTTAATGCCATTTTACGATTGGAGTATTATCCAAACAGCTGGAAGCTTGCCAAGGTTAAAATGATTCCAAAGCCGGGCAAAGATCTTACCAAAACTGAGTCATATAGGCCAATAAGTTTACTGTCAACAATGTCAAAGCTTTTCGAAAAACTGCTCAAAACAAAATTGTCCCCAATTCTAATTAGTAGTGGGTGCATACCAGACCATCAATTTGGTTTTAGAAGTCAGCATAGCACCATTGAACAAACTCACAGATTGGTTCAATTTATAAGAAGAACTTTTGAGGAAAAAAAGTATTGTTCTGCGCTGTTTATTGACGTTTCCCAGGCATTTGATAAAGTGTGGCATGAAGGCCTAATTTTAAAATTGAAGACTTACTTACCAATAAACATTTTAAATCTTTTGGAAAGTTACATTATTTCCCGTAAGTTCACTGTTGCGGAAGGAGACTTTACAAGTAGGCCTGAAACAATTTCATCTGGTGTGCCACAGGGGAGTATACTGGGACCAGTTTTATATTTAATTTATACTTGTGATATGCCTGTGAGCAGTAGTATCCATACGTCCACATTTGCCGACGATACAGCCTGCCTTAGTATGCATGAAAACCCTGATGAGGCATCCCGCAAACTCCAGGAACACATTAGCCAGATGGAGCTTTGGTTAAACTTATGGAGAATCAAGGTAAATGAACAAAAGTGTGTTCAAGTAACATTTACTTTACGAAGAGATACTTGTTGGTATCTTGGTATACACCTTGATCGACGACTTACATGGAAACACCACATTGACTCTAAGTTAACTCAAATGAAACTTAAATTAACTCAGGTACATTGGCTGATTGGTCGAAATTAAACACTTAGCCTAGACTGTAAACTTTTAATATACAAGTCGCTTTTAAAGCCAATATGGTGCTACGGAATTCAACTATGGGGCACTGCTTCAGCTTCAAATGTAGAGAAAATTCAACGCAGGCAAAACAAAATTTTACGCATGATAACATCGGCTCCATGGTACATCAAAAATTCAAATATACATCGTGATTTGAATATGCCACTAGTGACTGAAGAAATTGCAAAATACGCAGGCAAATATATAACAAAACTCGAATCACATCCTAATCCGCTTGCTCGTAATATTTTGAACTTTACTGGACACATCCGATTAAAAAAGAGAGATACACGGGCCCTAATATTCAAAATTCCAGATGATGAAGCTGCTTGAAAACTCCTTTTTCCTTTTGTAATTAGTAACCACCACTTATGTATTATTAATAACTATTACTATACTTATGGCCGACATTGGTCGGGCATAATAATTATTTTTTTTTATAGATTTAAGATTTGAACACTTATTTACTACGTTTATACGCAGGGCTTATTTGCAAATAAAACAGTAAATTGTTGCCATATTGTTGTTTTTATTGCGACTTACTAATTCAGAAAACTATTCACGATTAACACACTATTTGCAAATAAAATGCTTGAGGTTGCCACGCTTACAAATGTTTGATAACAAAAAACAATAAATTGACAAATATTGCAACAAAAAACATTGATAGAAGCAAATAATAACAATTAAAACAAATAATTATTTGATATTTTGTACATTTACACTATTTTTTTTTTCAAAATACGTAAGTTTTCTATAGAAAGGCTACCAAGTTTATGTAGTTTTCCTATGCCGTATAAACAGTGAGTTAATTTATTTGCAAATAGTTTTATTTGCAAATAGTGCGCGTATAAACGTAGTAATTGTTAGTTCATCTTTGAAGATACAATAAATAAAAAAACATGCATTACAAAAAAAAAAAAAAAATTTTATTTATTTCTTATTGGTATTTTCTATATTTTCTTCAGACTTCTTCGTTCCAATATGACATCACACAAAAGTAAGATCCATATTTGCAACACCTGCTTATTTTATACACATGATGATTATGTGTATAATCACCACAAAAATTTTTGTGGGAAAAAAGTCATCAGAATGCCCGAAGATGAATCTATCAAGTTTCAAAACTACTACAAACAGTTAGATGTACTATTTGTAATCTACGCAGACTTTGAATCTATTTTGGAAAAAGTTGATGATCCTGTAAGTAAAAGCACTACAAATGTACAGAAACATCATGCGTGTGCATTCGCTTATTTTATTAATTGTAGCTTTAAGAGAGAAACTAATTTATATAGACATTATTTTGGTGAAGATTCGGCTAACATATTTATAAAAAAAAATAGTTGAAGATTGTACAGATATTTATCTAAATTATTTACTTAAAGTTAAGAAAATGTTCGTGACTCCAATAGAAATAGCTCAATATAATAATGCACAAAATTGTCATATTTGTAAGAAAATATTAAATAATGATAAAGTTAGAGATCATTGTCATCTTACAGGTAATTATCGTGGTTATCTGCATACGATATGCAGTTATTTTTCAAAGAACTTTCTACTATAAAAAATTCCACAATAAAAGTGATTCCCCAGAACACAGAGCGTTATATTTCTCTTTCAATTTTCATCAGTTTAGATGCAAAACATGAATTCCAAATAAGATTTATAGACTCGTTTAGATTTATGGCTTCGAGTTTAGATACGTTAGTGAAAAATCTTGATAGCAATGATTTTAATACTATTCGATCATGTTTCGTTGATGAAGCTCATTTCAACCTGATTAGAAGAAAGGGTGTATTTCCGTACTCTTACATGGATTCCATGACTAAGTTTAAGGAAATTAAACTCCCTAGTAGAGAAGAGTTCTTCAATATTCTAACGAATGAAGAATGTGATGTAGTCGAGTATGAACATGCTCAAAAAATATGGAGAGATTTTAACTGTGAAACCCTCCTTGACTATACTGAACTCTATTTAAAGACAGATGTTCTTCTTTTAACCGACGTGTTTGAAAATTTTAGGAAAATTTGCAGAGATATATACGATTATATTATATATTACTATTATACAGCACCAGGCTTATCTTGGGATGCAATGTTGAAAACCACAGAAGTTTTACTCGAACTGTTCACTGATTCCGACATGTATATGTTTATGCAAAACGGAATTAGAGGTGCACTAGTTCAATGCTCGCAAAGAAATTCGAAAGCGAATAACAAATATTTGGAAGACTTTGATGCGTCAAAACCATCAGAATTTCTTGTCTATTTAGACGCTAACAATTTGTATGGTTGGGCGATGTCAGAATATCTTTCTTGCGGTGAATTTGAGTGGGTATGTGATACTGATTTTGATGTTAAAAAAATTTCTGATACTGCAGAGTATGGGTACATTTTGGAAGTGGATATATATTATCCCGATTCAGCCCATGATCTACATAATGATTTACCATTTTGTCCCCAAAATAAGCCCGTGGGGGGATCCAAAATCAAAAAATTAGTTGCAGACTTACACTCAAAAACAAATTACACCATACACTATAGAGTTTTAAAACAAGCCATTTCAAATGGCCTCATCTTAAAACAAATGCATAGAATACTCAGATTTAAGCAATCCCCTTGGCTTAAAAAATATATTGACTTAAACACATTTCATAGGACAAAAGCTAAAAATAATTTTGAAAAAGATTTCTTCAAACTTTTAAACAATGCTGTTTATGGTAAGACAATGGAAAACATTGAAAAACGTAGGGACATTAGAATTACTTCATCTTGGGAAACAACAAACAGGAATCATTTGGGTCTCAGAGCATTAATTGCGAAACCAAACTTTAAGCAGTTGACAAAATTTTCTGATGATATGTACGCGGTAGAGTTAGAAAAAATGGAACCACTATATGATAAACCTATATATGTTGGTTTCACAGTACTGGAGTTATCCAAGTGGAGAATGTACGACTTCCATTATGGCTTCATGAAGCCTAAATTTGGAGAGAACTCATTTATTTATTCAATTAAAACTGATGATTTTTACGATGACATCCGTAATGATATTAGTTTGAATTTTGATACGTCAGAATATCCTATAGATAACCAATTTCGTTTACCGCTACTCAATAAGAAGGTTTTGGGAATGATGAAAGATGAAAACAATTGGGATATAATGAGAGAATTTGTTGGTTTAAGAGCAAAAATGTATTCTCTGTCGACTCTTCGCTCGGAAGCTGTTAAAAAATCTAAAGGGGTCAAAAAGTCTGTAATTAAAAAGTTGTCCATTAATGATTACAAAAGTTGCTTATTTGAATCCAAAATTATCTCGGATGAAATGTTTTTGTTTAGATCTAAAACACATCAACTATATTAGCTTTTCTGATGATAAAAGAAATATAATGAAAGATAAAATTAAAACGCGCGCTTGGGGACATTATATAGACCTAAACAATGAAACAATGAATGTAGAATAGAATGCTTCCTACTAAATTGCATGTAAGATGACAACGAAAACTTAATTTTATACTAATTGTATTTATTTATTAATGTATTTTCTTTAATTACTTATTATTTACTTATTTGCTTATTATTTAATTTATTTATTTATTATTTATTTATTTGTTTATTAATTTATTTATTGATTTATTTCTTTAATTATTTATTTATTTATTTATTATTTACTTATTTGTTTATTAATTAATTTATGTATTTTTTATTTATTTATTTGTTTATTAATTCATTTCTTTGTTTATTTATTATTTGTTTATTAATTTATTTCTTTATTTATTTATTAATTTATTTATTGTTTATATATTTGTTTATGAATTATCTATTAATTTTAGTATTTTATTCACACAAAAACATGTAAAAATTTAATGGTTTAAAACTTTTATCTTTTTACCTACACCTACATAAATTATCTGTAAATTAAAATCAAATATTCGATTAATGATCTTTTTTCTTTTTATATCTATATATTTTTATTTATACATAGAGCTAAATTTGTATTAGTACTAAGATGAAAACTTCCACTATGTGCTCATCACGGATATATCAAAGTAAGTTTAATTTGTGCATTTATGCAAAATGTGTTTTCATCTCTATTTAAAAAAATACTTCTTACTGTTATGTTTATTTACAATTTGTAGCGCATTAAGAAGTAACTTACCTGACCCATATGTGAAGATGATCAATCGTGTTAATTGCCTGGGGTTCAAAAAATATCTCAGCAGTCATTGTACGGAAAATATTACGCTTAGAACACCCGATGATATTGAATCGAACATTGCCAATCTCAGCGAGAATATTAAACAGGCTGCTGAACATGCCACTATCTCCCATCCGCATATTGGGTTTAATAAAATTTATTCTACAGACATTGAACGTCTCGTACGTAAAAGAAGGGCTAGAAGGGAATGGCAACAGCACAGATCACCACAAAATAAAATCAGATTTAAAGAGTGCACTAAACGACTCCAAGAGTTGCTTGAATCTGAAAAAATTGCATCTCTTAAAAATTATCTGGAGGGTATTGATGTCACACCGGCGTCTAATTACTCTTTGTGGCGCGCTGCCAGAAAGCTTAAAACACCCGTTGAGTATAAGCCACCTCTACGCACATCTACCGGAGGTTGGGCAAGAAGCGATACTGAAAAAGGTAAAATATTTGCTGAGCACTTAAAATCCGTTTTTACGCCAAATATATGTACTGGTGTTGCTGATTTGCCGAATATAGTCGCTCTACCCCCTCAACACATAAAGTTTAAGACGCGTGATTTACAAAAATTAATTGCCGAACTCAACCCGAAGAAAGCTCCGGGTATTGATGGAATTAGTAATCAGATGCTGATGAACTTGCCTCGTATAGCTATTAGAATCATGCTATTCATTTTTAATGCCATTTTACGATTGGAGTATTATCCAAACAGCTGGAAGCTTGCCAAGGTTAAAATGATTCCAAAGCCGGGCAAAGATCTTACCAAAGCTGAGTCATATAGGCCAATAAGTTTACTGTCAACAATGTCAAAGCTTTTCGAAAAACTGCTCAAAACAAAATTGTCCCCAATTCTAATTAGTAGTGGGTGCATACCAGACCATCAATTTGGTTTTAGAAGTCAGCATAGCACCATTGAACAAACTCACAGATTGGTTCAATTTATAAGAAGAACTTTTGAGGAAAAAAAGTATTGTTCTGCGCTGTTTATTGACGTTTCCCAGGCATTTGATAAAGTGTGGCATGAAGGCCTAATTTTAAAATTGAAGACTTACTTACCAATAAACATTTTAAATCTTTTGGAAAGTTACATTATTTCCCGTAAGTTCACTGTTGCGGAAGGAGACTTTACAAGTAGGCCTGAAACAATTTCATCTGGTGTGCCACAGGGGAGTATACTGGGACCAGTTTTATATTTAATTTATACTTGTGATATGCCTGTGAGCAGTAGTATCCATACGTCCACATTTGCCGACGATACAGCCTGCCTTAGTATGCATGAAAACCCTGATGAGGCATCCCGCAAACTCCAGGAACACATTAGCCAGATGGAGCTTTGGTTAAACTTATGGAGAATCAAGGTAAATGAACAAAAGTGTGTTCAAGTAACATTTACTTTACGAAGAGATACTTGTTGGTATCTTGGTATACACCTTGATCGACGACTTACATGGAAACACCACATTGACTCTAAGTTAACTCAAATGAAACTTAAATTAACTCAGGTACATTGGCTGATTGGTCGAAATTAAACACTTAGCCTAGACTGTAAACTTTTAATATACAAGTCGCTTTTAAAGCCAATATGGTGCTACGGAATTCAACTATGGGGCACTGCTTCAGCTTCAAATGTAGAGAAAATTCAACGCAGGCAAAACAAAATTTTACGCATGATAACATCGGCTCCATGGTACATCAAAAATTCAAATATACATCGTGATTTGAATATGCCACTAGTGACTGAAGAAATTGCAAAATACGCAGGCAAATATATAACAAAACTCGAATCACATCCTAATCCGCTTGCTCGTAATATTTTGAACTTTACTGGACACATCCGATTAAAAAAGAGAGATACACGGGCCCTAATATTCAAAATTCCAGATGATGAAGCTGCTTGAAAACTCCTTTTTCCTTTTGTAATTAGTAACCACCACTTATGTATTATTAATAACTATCACTATACTTATGGCCGACATTGGTCGGGCATAATAATTATTTTTTTTTTTATAGATTTAAGATTTGAACACTTATTTACTACGTTTATACGCAGGGCTTATTTGCAAATAAAACAGTAAATTGTCGCCATATTGTTGTTTTTATTGCGACTTACTAATTCAGAAAACTATTCACGATTAACACACTATTTGCAAATAAAATGCTTGAGGTTGCCACGGTTACAAATGTTTGATAACAAAAAACAATAAATTGACAAATATTGCAACAAAAAACATTGATAGAAGCAAATAATAACAATTAAAACAAATAATTATTTGATATTTTGTACATTTACACTATTTTTTTTTTCAAAATACGTAAGTTTTCTATAGAAAGGCTACCAAGTTTATGTAGTTTTCCTATGCCGTATAAACAGTGAGTTAATTTATTTGCAAATAGTTTTATTTGCAAATAGTGCGCGTATAAACGTAGTAATTGTTAGTTCATCTTTGAAGATACAATAAATAAAAAAACATGCATTACAAAAAAAAAAAAAAATTTTATTTATTTCTTATTGGTATTTTCTATATTTTCTTCAGACTTCTTCGTTCCAATATGACATCACACAAAAGTAAGATCCATATTTGCAACACCTGCTTATTTTATACACATGATGATTATGTGTATAATCACCACAAAAATGTTTGTGGGAAAAAAGTCATCAGAATGCCCGAAGATGAATCTATCATCAAGTTTCAAAACTACTACAAACAGTTAGATGTACTATTTGTAATCTACGCAGACTTTGAATCTATTTTGGAAAAAGTTGATGATCCTGTAAGTAAAAGCACTACAAATGTACAGAAACATCATGCGTGTGCATTCGCTTATTTTATTAATTGTAGCTTTAAGAGAGAAACTAATTTATATAGACATTATTTTGGTGAAGATTCGGCTAACATATTTATATAAAAAAATAGTTGAAGATTGTACAGATATTTATCTAAATTATTTACTTAAAGTTAAGAAAATGTTCATGACCCCAATAGAAATAGCTCAATATAATAATGCACAAAATTGTCATATTTGTAAGAAATTATTAAATTATGATAAAGTTAGAGATCATTGTCATCTTACAGGTAATTATCGTGGGGCAGCTAATAACGACTGTAATTTGAATTATAAAACACCTCATTTTATACCGGTTATCTGCATACGATATGCAGTTATTTTTCAAAGAACTTTCTACTATAAAAAATTCCACAATAAAAGTGATTCCCCAGAACACAGAGCGTTATATTTCTCTTTCAATTTTCATCAGTTTAGATGCAAAACATGGATTCCAAATAAGATTTATAGACTCGTTTAGATTTATGGCTTCGAGTTTAGATACGTTAGTGAAAAATCTTGATAGCAATGATTTTAATACTATTCGATCATGTTTCGTTGATGAAGCTCATTTCAACCTGATTAGAAGAAAGGGTGTATTTCCGTACTCTTACATGGATTCCATGACTAAGTTTAAGGAAATTAAACTCCCTAGTAGAGAAGAGTTCTTCAATATTCTAACGAATGAAGAATGTGATGTAGTCGAGTATGAACATGCTCAAAAAATATGGAGAGATTTTAACTGTGAAACCCTCCTTGACTATACTGAACTCTATTTAAAGACAGATGTTCTTCTTTTAACCGACGTGTTTGAAAATTTTAGGAAAATTTGCAGAGATATATACGATTATATTATATATTACTATTATACAGCACCAGGCTTATCTTGGGATGCAATGTTGAAAACCACAGAAGTTTTACTCGAACTGTTCACTGATTCCGACATGTATATGTTTATGCAAAACGGAATTAGAGGTGCACTAGTTCAATGCTCGCAAAGAAATTCGAAAGCGAATAACAAATATTTGGAAGACTTTGATGCGTCAAAACCATCAGAATTTCTTGTCTATTTAGACGCTAACAATTTGTATGGTTGGGCGATGTCAGAATATCTTTCTTGCGGTGAATTTGAGTGGGTATGTGATACTGATTTTGATGTTAAAAAAATTTCTGATACTGCAGAGTATGGGTACATTTTGGAAGTGGATATATATTATCCCGATTCAGCCCATGATCTACATAATGATTTACCATTTTGTCCCCAAAATAAGCCCGTGGGGGGATCCAAAATCAAAAAATTAGTTGCAGACTTACACTCAAAAACAAATTACACCATACACTATAGAGTTTTAAAACAAGCCATTTCAAATGGCCTCATCTTAAAACAAATGCATAGAATACTCAGATTTAAGCAATCCCCTTGGCTTAAAAAATATATTGACTTAAACACATTTCATAGGACAAAAGCTAAAAATAATTTTGAAAAAGATTTCTTCAAACTTTTAAACAATGCTGTTTATGGTAAGACAATGGAAAACATTGAAAAACGTAGGGACATTAGAATTACTTCATCTTGGGAAACAACAAACAGGAATCATTTGGGTCTCAGAGCATTAATTGCGAAACCAAACTTTAAGCAGTTGACAAAATTTTCTGATGATATGTACGCGGTAGAGTTAGAAAAAATGGAACCACTATATGATAAACCTATATATGTTGGTTTCACAGTACTGGAGTTATCCAAGTGGAGAATGTACGACTTCCATTATGGCTTCATGAAGCCTAAATTTGGAGAGAACTCATTTATTTATTCAATTAAAACTGATGATTTTTACGATGACATCCGTAATGATATTAGTTTGAATTTTGATACGTCAGAATATCCTATAGATAACCAATTTCGTTTACCGCTACTCAATAAGAAGGTTTTGGCTCTAAGTTAACTTAAATGAAACTTAAATTAACTCAGGTACATTGGCTGATTGGTCGAAATTAAACACTTAGCCTAGACTGTAAACTTTTAATATACAAGTCGCTTTTAAAGCCAATATGGTGCTACGGAATTCAACTATGGGGCACTGCTTCAGCTTCAAATGTAGAGAAAATTCAACGCAGGCAAAACAAAATTTTACGCATGATAACATCGGCTCCATGGTACATCAAAAATTCAAATATACATCGTGATTTGAATATGCCACTAGTGACTGAAGAAATTGCAAAATACGCAGGCAAATATATAACAAAACTCGAATCACATCCTAATCCGCTTGCTCGTAATATTTTGAACTTTACTGGACACATCCGATTAAAAAAGAGAGATACACGGGCCCTAATATTCAAAATTCCAGATGATGAAGCTGAATGAAAACTTCTTTTTCCTTTTGTAATTAGTAACCACCACTTATGTATTATTAATAACTATCACTATACTTATGGCCGACATTGGTCGGGCATAATAATTATTTTTTTTTTATAGATTTAAGATTTGAACACTTATTTACTACGTTTATACGCAGGGCTTATTTGCAAATAAAACAGTAAATTGTTGCCATATTGTTGTTTTTATTGCGACTTACTAATTCAGAAAACTATTCACGATTAACACACTATTTGCAAATAAAATGCTTGAGGTTGCCACGCTTACAAATGTTTGATAACAAAAAACAATAAATTGACAAATATTGCAACAAAAAACATTGATAGAAGCAAATAATAACAATTAAAACAAATAATTATTTGATATTTTGTACATTTACACTATTTTTTTTTTCAAAATACGTAAGTTTTCTATAGAAAGGCTACCAAGTTTATGTAGTTTTCCTATGCCGTATAAACAGTGAGTTAATTTATTTGCAAATAGTTTTATTTGCAAATAGTGCGCGTATAAACGTAGTAATTGTTAGTTCATCTTTGAAGATACAATAAATAAAAAAACATGCATTACAAAAAAAAAAAAAATTTTATTTATTTCTTATTGGTATTTTCTATATTTTCTTCAGACTTCTTCGTTCCAATATGACATCACACAAAAGTAAGATCCATATTTGCAACACCTGCTTATTTTATACACATGATGATTATGTGTATAATCACCACAAAAATTTTTGTGGGAAAAAAGTCATCAGAATGCCCGAAGATGAATCTATCAAGTTTCAAAACTACTACAAACAGTTAGATGTACTATTTGTAATCTACGCAGACTTTGAATCTATTTTGGAAAAAGTTGATGATCCTGTAAGTAAAAGCACTACAAATGTACAGAAACATCATGCGTGTGCATTCGCTTATTTTATTAATTGTAGCTTTAAGAGAGAAACTAATTTATATAGACATTATTTTGGTGAAGATTCGGCTAACATATTTATAAAAAAAAATAGTTGAAGATTGTACAGATATTTATCTAAATTATTTACTTAAAGTTAAGAAAATGTTCGTGACTCCAATAGAAATAGCTCAATATAATAATGCACAAAATTGTCATATTTGTAAGAAAATATTAAATAATGATAAAGTTAGAGATCATTGTCATCTTACAGGTAATTATCGTGGTTATCTGCATACGATATGCAGTTATTTTTCAAAGAACTTTCTACTATAAAAAATTCCACAATAAAAGTGATTCCCCAGAACACAGAGCGTTATATTTCTCTTTCAATTTTCATCAGTTTAGATGCAAAACATGAATTCCAAATAAGATTTATAGACTCGTTTAGATTTATGGCTTCGAGTTTAGATACGTTAGTGAAAAATCTTGATAGCAATGATTTTAATACTATTCGATCATGTTTCGTTGATGAAGCTCATTTCAACCTGATTAGAAGAAAGGGTGTATTTCCGTACTCTTACATGGATTCCATGACTAAGTTTAAGGAAATTAAACTCCCTAGTAGAGAAGAGTTCTTCAATATTCTAACGAATGAAGAATGTGATGTAGTCGAGTATGAACATGCTCAAAAAATATGGAGAGATTTTAACTGTGAAACCCTCCTTGACTATACTGAACTCTATTTAAAGACAGATGTTCTTCTTTTAACCGACGTGTTTGAAAATTTTAGGAAAATTTGCAGAGATATATACGATTATATTATATATTACTATTATACAGCACCAGGCTTATCTTGGGATGCAATGTTGAAAACCACAGAAGTTTTACTCGAACTGTTCACTGATTCCGACATGTATATGTTTATGCAAAACGGAATTAGAGGTGCACTAGTTCAATGCTCGCAAAGAAATTCGAAAGCGAATAACAAATATTTGGAAGACTTTGATGCGTCAAAACCATCAGAATTTCTTGTCTATTTAGACGCTAACAATTTGTATGGTTGGGTGATGTCAGAATATCTTTCTTGCGGTGAATTTGAGTGGGTATGTGATACTGATTTTGATGTTAAAAAAATTTCTGATACTGCAGAGTATGGGTACATTTTGGAAGTGGATATATATTATCCCGATTCAGCCCATGATCTACATAATGATTTACCATTTTGTCCCCAAAATAAGCCCGTGGGGGGATCCAAAATCAAAAAATTAGTTGCAGACTTACACTCAAAAACAAATTACACCATACACTATAGAGTTTTAAAACAAGCCATTTCAAATGGCCTCATCTTAAAACAAATGCATAGAATACTCAGATTTAAGCAATCCCCTTGGCTTAAAAAATATATTGACTTAAACACATTTCATAGGACAAAAGCTAAAAATAATTTTGAAAAAGATTTCTTCAAACTTTTAAACAATGCTGTTTATGGTAAGACAATGGAAAACATTGAAAAACGTAGGGACATTAGAATTACTACATCTTGGGAAACAACAAACAGGAATCATTTGGGTCTCAGAGCATTAATTGCGAAACCAAACTTTAAGCAGTTGACAAAATTTTCTGATGATATGTACGCGGTAGAGTTAGAAAAAATGGAACCACTATATGATAAACCTATATATGTTGGTTTCACAGTACTGGAGTTATCCAAGTGGAGAATGTACGACTTCCATTATGGCTTCATGAAGCCTAAATTTGGAGAGAACTCATTTATTTATTCAATTAAAACTGATGATTTTTACGATGACATCCGTAATGATATTAGTTTGAATTTTGATACGTCAGAATATCCTATAGATAACCAATTTCGTTTACCGCTACTCAATAAGAAGGTTTTGGGAATGATGAAAGATGAAAACAATTGGGATATAATGAGAGAATTTGTTGGTTTAAGAGCAAAAATGTATTCTCTGTCGACTCTTCGCTCGGAAGCTGTTAAAAAATCTAAAGGGGTCAAAAAGTCTGTAATTAAAAAGTTGTCCATTAATGATTACAAAAGTTGCTTATTTGAATCCAAAATTATCTCGGATGAAATGTTTTTGTTTAGATCTAAAACACATCAACTATATTAGCTTTTCTGATGATAAAAGAAATATAATGAAAGATAAAATTAAAACGCGCGCTTGGGGACATTATATAGACCTAAACAATGAAACAATGAATGTAGAATAGAATGCTTCCTACTAAATTGCATGTAAGATGACAACGAAAACTTAATTTTATACTAATTGTATTTATTTATTAATGTATTTTCTTTAATTACTTATTATTTACTTATTTGCTTATTATTTAATTTATTTATTTATTATTTATTTATTTGTTTATTAATTTATTTATTGATTTATTTCTTTAATTATTTATTTATTTATTTATTATTTACTTATTTGTTTATTAATTAATTTATGTATTTTTTATTTATTTATTTGTTTATTAATTCATTTCTTTGTTTATTTATTATTTGTTTATTAATTTATTTCTTTATTTATTTATTAATTTATTTATTGTTTATATATTTGTTTATGAATTATCTATTAATTTTAGTATTTTATTCACACAAAAACATGTAAAAATTTAATGGTTTAAAACTTTTATCTTTTTACCTACACCTACATAAATTATCTGTAAATTAAAATCAAATATTCGATTAATGATCTTTTTTCTTTTTATATCTATATATTTTTATTTATACATAGAGCTAAATTTGTATTAGTACTAAGATGAAAACTTCCACTATGTGCTCATCACGGATATATCAAAGTAAGTTTAATTTGTGCATTTATGCAAAATGTGTTTTCATCTCTATTTAAAAAAATACTTCTTACTGTTATGTTTATTTACAATTTGTAGCGCATTAAGAAGTAACTTACCTGACCCATATGTGAAGATGATCAATCGTGTTAATTGCCTGGGGTTCAAAAAATATCTCAGCAGTCATTGTACGGAAAATATTACGCTTAGAACACCCGATGATATTGAATCGAACATTGCCAATCTCAGCGAGAATATTAAACAGGCTGCTGAACATGCCACTATCTCCCATCCGCATATTGGGTTTAATAAAATTTATTCTACAGACATTGAACGTCTCGTACGTAAAAGAAGGGCTAGAAGGGAATGGCAACAGCACAGATCACCACAAAATAAAATCAGATTTAAAGAGTGCACTAAACGACTCCAAGAGTTGCTTGAATCTGAAAAAATTGCATCTCTTAAAAATTATCTGGAGGGTATTGATGTCACACCGGCGTCTAATTACTCTTTGTGGCGCGCTGCCAGAAAGCTTAAAACACCCGTTGAGTATAAGCCACCTCTACGCACATCTACCGGAGGTTGGGCAAGAAGCGATACTGAAAAAGGTAAAATATTTGCTGAGCACTTAAAATCCGTTTTTACGCCAAATATATGTACTGGTGTTGCTGATTTGCCGAATATAGTCGCTCTACCCCCTCAACACATAAAGTTTAAGACGCGTGATTTACAAAAATTAATTGCCGAACTCAACCCGAAGAAAGCTCCGGGTATTGATGGAATTAGTAATCAGATGCTGATGAACTTGCCTCGTATAGCTATTAGAATCATGCTATTCATTTTTAATGCCATTTTACGATTGGAGTATTATCCAAACAGCTGGAAGCTTGCCAAGGTTAAAATGATTCCAAAGCCGGGCAAAGATCTTACCAAAGCTGAGTCATATAGGCCAATAAGTTTACTGTCAACAATGTCAAAGCTTTTCGAAAAACTGCTCAAAACAAAATTGTCCCCAATTCTAATTAGTAGTGGGTGCATACCAGACCATCAATTTGGTTTTAGAAGTCAGCATAGCACCATTGAACAAACTCACAGATTGGTTCAATTTATAAGAAGAACTTTTGAGGAAAAAAAGTATTGTTCTGCGCTGTTTATTGACGTTTCCCAGGCATTTGATAAAGTGTGGCATGAAGGCCTAATTTTAAAATTGAAGACTTACTTACCAATAAACATTTTAAATCTTTTGGAAAGTTACATTATTTCCCGTAAGTTCACTGTTGCGGAAGGAGACTTTACAAGTAGGCCTGAAACAATTTCATCTGGTGTGCCACAGGGGAGTATACTGGGACCAGTTTTATATTTAATTTATACTTGTGATATGCCTGTGAGCAGTAGTATCCATACGTCCACATTTGCCGACGATACAGCCTGCCTTAGTATGCATGAAAACCCTGATGAGGCATCCCGCAAACTCCAGGAACACATTAGCCAGATGGAGCTTTGGTTAAACTTATGGAGAATCAAGGTAAATGAACAAAAGTGTGTTCAAGTAACATTTACTTTACGAAGAGATACTTGTTGGTATCTTGGTATACACCTTGATCGACGACTTACATGGAAACACCACATTGACTCTAAGTTAACTCAAATGAAACTTAAATTAACTCAGGTACATTGGCTGATTGGTCGAAATTAAACACTTAGCCTAGACTGTAAACTTTTAATATACAAGTCGCTTTTAAAGCCAATATGGTGCTACGGAATTCAACTATGGGGCACTGCTTCAGCTTCAAATGTAGAGAAAATTCAACGCAGGCAAAACAAAATTTTACGCATGATAACATCGGCTCCATGGTACATCAAAAATTCAAATATACATCGTGATTTGAATATGCCACTAGTGACTGAAGAAATTGCAAAATACGCAGGCAAATATATAACAAAACTCGAATCACATCCTAATCCGCTTGCTCGTAATATTTTGAACTTTACTGGACACATCCGATTAAAAAAGAGAGATACACGGGCCCTAATATTCAAAATTCCAGATGATGAAGCTGCTTGAAAACTCCTTTTTCCTTTTGTAATTAGTAACCACCACTTATGTATTATTAATAACTATCACTATACTTATGGCCGACATTGGTCGGGCATAATAATTATTTTTTTTTTATAGATTTAAGATTTGAACACTTATTTACTACGTTTATACGCAGGGCTTATTTGCAAATAAAACAGTAAATTGTTGCCATATTGTTGTTTTTATTGCGACTTACTAATTCAGAAAACTATTCACGATTAACACACTATTTGCAAATAAAATGCTTGAGGTTGCCACGGTTACAAATGTTTGATAACAAAAAACAATAAATTGACAAATATTGCAACAAAAAACATTGATAGAAGCAAATAATAACAATTAAAACAAATAATTATTTGATATTTTGTACATTTACACTATTTTTTTTTTCAAAATACGTAAGTTTTCTATAGAAAGGCTACCAAGTTTATGTAGTTTTCCTATGCCGTATAAACAGTGAGTTAATTTATTTGCAAATAGTTTTATTTGCAAATAGTGCGCGTATAAACGTAGTAATTGTTAGTTCATCTTTGAAGATACAATAAATAAAAAAACATGCATTACAAAAAAAAAAAATTTTATTTATTTCTTATTGGTATTTTCTATATTTTCTTCAGACTTCTTCGTTCCAATATGACATCACACAAAAGTAAGATCCATATTTGCAACACCTGCTTATTTTATACACATGATGATTATGTGTATAATCACCACAAAAATGTTTGTGGGAAAAAAGTCATCAGAATGCCCGAAGATGAATCTATCATCAAGTTTCAAAACTACTACAAACAGTTAGATGTACTATTTGTAATCTACGCAGACTTTGAATCTATTTTGGAAAAAGTTGATGATCCTGTAAGTAAAAGCACTACAAATGTACAGAAACATCATGCGTGTGCATTCGCTTATTTTATTAATTGTAGCTTTAAGAGAGAAACTAATTTATATAGACATTATTTTGGTGAAGATTCGGCTAACATATTTATATAAAAAAATAGTTGAAGATTGTACAGATATTTATCTAAATTATTTACTTAAAGTTAAGAAAATGTTCATGACCCCAATAGAAATAGCTCAATATAATAATGCACAAAATTGTCATATTTGTAAGAAATTATTAAATTATGATAAAGTTAGAGATCATTGTCATCTTACAGGTAATTATCGTGGGGCAGCTAATAACGACTGTAATTTGAATTATAAAACACCTCATTTTATACCGGTTATCTGCATACGATATGCAGTTATTTTTCAAAGAACTTTCTACTATAAAAAATTCCACAATAAAAGTGATTCCCCAGAACACAGAGCGTTATATTTCTCTTTCAATTTTCATCAGTTTAGATGCAAAACATGAATTCCAAATAAGATTTATAGACTCGTTTAGATTTATGGCTTCGAGTTTAGATACGTTAGTGAAAAATCTTGATAGCAATGATTTTAATACTATTCGATCATGTTTCGTTGATGAAGCTCATTTCAACCTGATTAGAAGAAAGGGTGTATTTCCGTACTCTTACATGGATTCCATGACTAAGTTTAAGGAAATTAAACTCCCTAGTAGAGAAGAGTTCTTCAATATTCTAACGAATGAAGAATGTGATGTAGTCGAGTATGAACATGCTCAAAAAATATGGAGAGATTTTAACTGTGAAACCCTCCTTGACTATACTGAACTCTATTTAAAGACAGATGTTCTTCTTTTAACCGACGTGTTTGAAAATTTTAGGAAAATTTGCAGAGATATATACGATTATATTATATATTACTATTATACAGCACCAGGCTTATCTTGGGATGCAATGTTGAAAACCACAGAAGTTTTACTCGAACTGTTCACTGATTCCGACATGTATATGTTTATGCAAAACGGAATTAGAGGTGCACTAGTTCAATGCTCGCAAAGAAATTCGAAAGCGAATAACAAATATTTGGAAGACTTTGATGCGTCAAAACCATCAGAATTTCTTGTCTATTTAGACGCTAACAATTTGTATGGTTGGGTGATGTCAGAATATCTTTCTTGCGGTGAATTTGAGTGGGTATGTGATACTGATTTTGATGTTAAAAAAATTTCTGATACTGCAGAGTATGGGTACATTTTGGAAGTGGATATATATTATCCCGATTCAGCCCATGATCTACATAATGATTTACCATTTTGTCCCCAAAATAAGCCCGTGGGGGGATCCAAAATCAAAAAATTAGTTGCAGACTTACACTCAAAAACAAATTACACCATACACTATAGAGTTTTAAAACAAGCCATTTCAAATGGCCTCATCTTAAAACAAATGCATAGAATACTCAGATTTAAGCAATCCCCTTGGCTTAAAAAATATATTGACTTAAACACATTTCATAGGACAAAAGCTAAAAATAATTTTGAAAAAGATTTCTTCAAACTTTTAAACAATGCTGTTTATGGTAAGACAATGGAAAACATTGAAAAACGTAGGGACATTAGAATTACTACATCTTGGGAAACAACAAACAGGAATCATTTGGGTCTCAGAGCATTAATTGCGAAACCAAACTTTAAGCAGTTGACAAAATTTTCTGATGATATGTACGCGGTAGAGTTAGAAAAAATGGAACCACTATATGATAAACCTATATATGTTGGTTTCACAGTACTGGAGTTATCCAAGTGGAGAATGTACGACTTCCATTATGGCTTCATGAAGCCTAAATTTGGAGAGAACTCATTTATTTATTCAATTAAAACTGATGATTTTTACGATGACATCCGTAATGATATTAGTTTGAATTTTGATACGTCAGAATATCCTATAGATAACCAATTTCGTTTACCGCTACTCAATAAGAAGGTTTTGGGAATGATGAAAGATGAAAACAATTGGGATATAATGAGAGAATTTGTTGGTTTAAGAGCAAAAATGTATTCTCTGTCGACTCTTCGCTCGGAAGCTGTTAAAAAATCTAAAGGGGTCAAAAAGTCTGTAATTAAAAAGTTGTCCATTAATGATTACAAAAGTTGCTTATTTGAATCCAAAATTATCTCGGATGAAATGTTTTTGTTTAGATCTAAAACACATCAACTATATTAGCTTTTCTGATGATAAAAGAAATATAATGAAAGATAAAATTAAAACGCGCGCTTGGGGACATTATATAGACCTAAACAATGAAACAATGAATGTAGAATAGAATGCTTCCTACTAAATTGCATGTAAGATGACAACGAAAACTTAATTTTATACTAATTGTATTTATTTATTAATGTATTTTCTTTAATTACTTATTATTTACTTATTTGCTTATTATTTAATTTATTTATTTATTATTTATTTATTTGTTTATTAATTTATTTATTGATTTATTTCTTTAATTATTTATTTATTTATTTATTATTTACTTATTTGTTTATTAATTAATTTATGTATTTTTTATTTATTTATTTGTTTATTAATTCATTTCTTTGTTTATTTATTATTTGTTTATTAATTTATTTCTTTATTTATTTATTAATTTATTTATTGTTTATATATTTGTTTATGAATTATCTATTAATTTTAGTATTTTATTCACACAAAAACATGTAAAAATTTAATGGTTTAAAACTTTTATCTTTTTACCTACACCTACATAAATTATCTGTAAATTAAAATCAAATATTCGATTAATGATCTTTTTTCTTTTTATATCTATATATTTTTATTTATACATAGAGCTAAATTTGTATTAGTACTAAGATGAAAACTTCCACTATGTGCTCATCACGGATATATCAAAGTAAGTTTAATTTGTGCATTTATGCAAAATGTGTTTTCATCTCTATTTAAAAAAATACTTCTTACTGTTATGTTTATTTACAATTTGTAGCGCATTAAGAAGTAACTTACCTGACCCATATGTGAAGATGATCAATCGTGTTAATTGCCTGGGGTTCAAAAAATATCTCAGCAGTCATTGTACGGAAAATATTACGCTTAGAACACCCGATGATATTGAATCGAACATTGCCAATCTCAGCGAGAATATTAAACAGGCTGCTGAACATGCCACTATCTCCCATCCGCATATTGGGTTTAATAAAATTTATTCTACAGACATTGAACGTCTCGTACGTGAAAAAAGAAGGGCTAGAAGGGAATGGCAACAGCACAGATCACCACAAAATAAAATCAGATTTAAAGAGTGCACTAAACGACTCCAAGAGTTGCTTGAATCTGAAAAAATTGCATCTCTTAAAAATTATCTGGAGGGTATTGATGTCACACTGGCGTCTAATTACTCTTTGTGGCGCGCTGCCAGAAAGCTTAAAACACCCGTTGAGTATAAGCCACCTCTACGCACATCTACCGGAGGTTGGGCAAGAAGCGATACTGAAAAAGGTAAAATATTTGCTGAGCACTTAAAATCCGTTTTTACGCCAAATATATGTACTGGTGTTGCTGATTTGCCGAATATAGTCGCTCTACCCCCTCAACACATAAAGTTTAAGACGCGTGATTTACAAAAATTAATTGCCGAACTCAACCCGAAGAAAGCTCCGGGTATTGATGGAATTAGTAATCAGATGCTGATGAACTTGCCTCGTATAGCTATTAGAATCATGCTATTCATTTTTAATGCCATTTTACGATTGGAGTATTATCCAAACAGCTGGAAGCTTGCCAAGGTTAAAATGATTCCAAAGCCGGGCAAAGATCTTACCAAAGCTGAGTCATATAGGCCAATAAGTTTACTGTCAACAATGTCAAAGCTTTTCGAAAAACTGCTCAAAACAAAATTGTCCCCAATTCTAATTAGTAGTGGGTGCATACCAGACCATCAATTTGGTTTTAGAAGTCAGCATAGCACCATTGAACAAACTCACAGATTGGTTCAATTTATAAGAAGAACTTTTGAGGAAAAAAAGTATTGTTCTGCGCTGTTTATTGACGTTTCCCAGGCATTTGATAAAGTGTGGCATGAAGGCCTAATTTTAAAATTGAAGACTTACTTACCAATAAACATTTTAAATCTTTTGGAAAGTTACATTATTTCCCGTAAGTTCACTGTTGCGGAAGGAGACTTTACAAGTAGGCCTGAAACAATTTCATCTGGTGTGCCACAGGGGAGTATACTGGGACCAGTTTTATATTTAATTTATACTTGTGATATGCCTGTGAGCAGTAGTATCCATACGTCCACATTTGCCGACGATACAGCCTGCCTTAGTATGCATGAAAACCCTGATGAGGCATCACGCAAACTCCAGGAACACATTAGCCAGATGGAGATTTGGTTAAACTTATGGAGAATCAAGGTAAATGAACAAAAGTGTGTTCAAGTAACATTTACTTTACGAAGAGATACTTGTTGGTATCTTGGTATACACCTTGATCGACGACTTACATGGAAACACCACATTGACTCTAAGTTAACTCAAATGAAACTTAAATTAACTCAGGTACATTGGCTGATTGGTCGAAATTAAACACTTAGCCTAGACTGTAAACTTTTAATATACAAGTCGCTTTTAAAACCAATATGGTGCTACGGAATTCAACTATGGGGCACTGCTTCAGCTTCAAATGTAGAGAAAATTCAACGCAGGCAAAACAAAATTTTACGCATGATAACATCGGCTCCATGGTACATCAAAAATTCAAATATACATCGTGATTTGAATATACCACTAGTGACTGAAGAAATTGCAAAATACGCAGGCAAATATATAACAAAACTCGAATCACATCCTAATCCGCTTGCTCGTAATATTTTGAACTTTACTGGACACATCCGATTAAAAAAGAGAGATACACGGGCCCTAATATTCAACATTCCAGATGATGAAGCTGCTTGAAAACTCCTTTTTCCTTTTGTAATTAGTAACCACCACTTATGTATTATTAATAACTATCACTATACTTATGTCCGACATTGGTCGGGCATAATAATTATTTTTTTTTTTATAGATTTAAGATTTGAACACTTATTTACTACGTTTATACGCAGGGCTTATTTGCAAATAAAACAGTAAATTGTTGCCATATTGTTGTTTTTATTGCGACTTACTAATTCAGAAAACTATTCACGATTAACACACTATTTGCAAATAAAATGCTTGAGGTTGCCACGCTTACAAATGTTTGATAACAAAAAACAATAAATTGACAAATATTGCAACAAAAAACATTGATAGAAGCAAATAATAACAATTAAAACAAATAATTATTTGATATTTTGTACATTTACACTATTTTTTTTTTCAAAATACGTAAGTTTTCTATAGAAAGGCTACCAAGTTTATGTAGTTTTCCTATGCCGTATAAACAGTGAGTTAATTTATTTGCAAATAGTTTTATTTGCAAATAGTGCGCGTATAAACGTAGTAATTGTTAGTTCATCTTTGAAGATACAATAAATAAAAAAACATGCATTACAAAAAAAAAATTTATTTATTTCTTATTGGTATTTTCTATATTTTCTTCAGACTTCTTCGTTCCAATATGACATCACACAAAAGTAAGATCCATATTTGCAACACCTGCTTATTTTATACACATGATGATTATGTGTATAATCACCACAAAAATGTTTGTGGGAAAAAAGTCATCAGAATGCCCGAAGATGAATCTATCATCAAGTTTCAAAACTACTACAAACAGTTAGATGTACTATTTGTAATCTACGCAGACTTTGAATCTATTTTGGAAAAAGTTGATGATCCTGTAAGTAAAAGCACTACAAATGTACAGAAACATCATGCGTGTGCATTCGCTTATTTTATTAATTGTAGCTTTAAGAGAGAAACTAATTTATATAGACATTATTTTGGTGAAGATTCGGCTAACATATTTATAAAAAAAAATAGTTGAAGATTGTACAGATATTTATCTAAATTATTTACTTAAAGTTAAGAAAATGTTCATGACTCCAATAGAAATAGCTCAATATAATAATGCACAAAATTGCCATATTTGTAAGAAAATATTAAATAATGATAAAGTTAGAGATCATTGTCATCTTACAGGTAATTATCGTGGGGCAGCTAATAACGACTGTAATTTGAATTATAAAACACCTCATTTTATACCGGTTATCTGCATACGATATGCAGTTATTTTTCAAAGAACTTTCTACTATAAAAAATTCCACAATAAAAGTGATTCCCCAGAACACAGAGCGTTATATTTCTCTTTCAATTTTCATCAGTTTAGATGCAAAACATGAATTCCAAATAAGATTTATAGACTCGTTTAGATTTATGGCTTCGAGTTTAGATACGTTAGTGAAAAATCTTGATAGCAATGATTTTAATACTATTCGATCATGTTTCGTTGATGAAGCTCATTTCAACCTGATTAGAAGAAAGGGTGTATTTCCGTACTCTTACATGGATTCCATGACTAAGTTTAAGGAAATTAAACTCCCTAGTAGAGAAGAGTTCTTCAATATTCTAACGAATGAAGAATGTGATGTAGTCGAGTATGAACATGCTCAAAAAATATGGAGAGATTTTAACTGTGAAACCCTCCTTGACTATACTGAACTCTATTTAAAGACAGATGTTCTTCTTTTAACCGACGTGTTTGAAAATTTTAGGAAAATTTGCAGAGATATATACGATTATATTATATATTACTATTATACAGCACCAGGCTTATCTTGGGATGCAATGTTGAAAACCACAGAAGTTTTACTCGAACTGTTCACTGATTCCGACATGTATATGTTTATGCAAAACGGAATTAGAGGTGCACTAGTTCAATGCTCGCAAAGAAATTCGAAAGCGAATAACAAATATTTGGAAGACTTTGATGCGTCAAAACCATCAGAATTTCTTGTCTATTTAGACGCTAACAATTTGTATGGTTGGGCGATGTCAGAATATCTTTCTTGCGGTGAATTTGAGTGGGTATGTGATACTGATTTTGATGTTAAAAAAATTTCTGATACTGCAGAGTATGGGTACATTTTGGAAGTGGATATATATTATCCCGATTCAGCCCATGATCTACATAATGATTTACCATTTTGTCCCCAAAATAAGCCCGTGGGGGATCCAAAATCAAAAAATTAGTTGCAGACTTACACTCAAAAACAAATTACACCATACACTATAGAGTTTTAAAACAAGCCATTTCAAATGGTCTCATCTTAAAACAAATGCATAGAATACTCAGATTTAAGCAATCCCTTTGGCTTAAAAAATATATTGACTTAAACACATTTCATAGGACAAAAGCTAAAAATAATTTTGAAAAAGATTTCTTCAAACTTTTAAACAATGCTGTTTACGGTAAGACAATGGAAAACATTGAAAAACGTAGGGACATTAGAATTACTTCATCTTGGGAAACAACAAACAGGAATCATTTGGGTCTCAGAGCATTAATTGCGAAACCAAACTTTAAGCAGTTGACAAAATTTTCTGATGATATGTACGCGGTAGAGTTAGAAAAAATGGAACCACTATATGATAAACCTATATATGTTGGTTTCACAGTACTGGAGTTATCCAAGTGGAGAATGTACGACTTCCATTATGGCTTCATGAAGCCTAAATTTGGAGAGAACTCATTTATTTATTCAATTAAAACTGATGATTTTTACGATGACATCCGTAATGATATTAGTTTGAATTTTGATACGTCAGAATATCCTATAGATAACCAATTTCGTTTACCGCTACTCAATAAGAAGGTTTTGGGAATGATGAAAGATGAAAACAATTGGGATATAATGAGAGAATTTGTTGGTTTAAGAGCAAAAATGTATTCTCTGTCGACTCTTCGCTCGGAAGCTGTTAAAAAATCTAAAGGGGCCAAAAAGTCTGTAATTAAAAAGTTGTCCATTAATGATTACAAAAGTTGCTTATTTGAATCCAAAATTATCTCGGATGAAATGTTTTTGTTTAGATCTAAAACACATCAACTATATTAGCTTTTCTGATGATAAAAGAAATATAATGAAAGATAAAATTAAAACGCGCGCTTGGGGACATTAGTAGTATATTTATGGACATTCTGGCACACGTGTATTTTCTCCATAAGGATCATTCTAATTAGAATAGTTATGGGCATTCTGGCACACGTATATTTTTCCATAAGGATCATTCTATTAGAAAAAAATTCTAATTGGATCTAATTAGAATAGTAGATTATTCTAATTAGATCTAATTAGAATGATCTACTATTCTAATTAGTATATATATGTGCATTCCAATACATGTATTTTCCCATAAGGACGGATATTCCAATACATGTATTTTCCCATTAGGAAGGATATTCAAATACATGTATTTTCCCATTAGGAAGGATATTCCAATACATGTATTTTCGCATAAGGACGGATATTCCAATACATGTATTTTCTCATAAGAAAGGATATTCTAATACATATATATATTCCTACAACAAAGTTAACTTCAAATGAGAATATATATTTTTCTCATAAAAAGTTTAACGAAGACATTTTCGTAAATGGAACAATTCGAATGAGATTCTCATTTGAGTAATTGTATTAAAATGAGAATTCGATTGACTCACAAATATGTATATAAAAGACCAATTAGAAATTAGTTTTAGTTATTGTTACTCAAAGATCCTTGAAATTACGTTCAACAACAATGGTAAGAATGAAGTTTAACATAACATTAGAATTTTTTTATTTATTATATGAAAGTTTAAGAAATACATATAAAATTTAACTAATTTTTTTGTTTGTTTTTAGATCTATCAACAAATAATTAACATTGCGCAAGGAATAAAATCTGAATACACAAAAATTGATGATATTCCCTTAAATGAACCTTACAAGATTTTAAATTTTGAATGGAAGGTTACACAATATGGATCCAAAGTTATTGCATATTTAAACAACAATAAGTGGTTTTATCTTCCGCAAAGAATCGTTAAATATTTAAACAGAGAGGATCCTTACTTATCAAAAATGAATGACAAAATTTGGACAATTATTTACAAAGGACGTCAATCACCAAATGGTTCAGCAATATTCGAACTAAACTATAGCTAAATTTTTATTTGTCATAAGAAATTTTATGTAGTTACACAATTTTTAAAACAATAAATATATTTAGTAAAGTGAAGTGACCCCTATTATTTATTGATTTTTGTTTTTATGTTAAACATGCACATGCACGTTAACAAAGTGAATTTGAAATCCATTTCAGGAAAATTTAGTTCAAAAAATTAAAATAAAATGCATATATTTCAAATTCATTTAAATTTTATGAAAATGAGAGTTTATGCTTAAAATAAGTTATCTTATTTATTTTCATTTTAAGAAAAAGGATAGGACATTTAAAAATTTGATGAAAGTTAAACATGCATGTACAAGACATGAAATTTAAACATGCATGTGCAAGACACATGGTCATATGTATATGTATGCATTACAAGTTTTTATTACTTTTTGCACTTATATAGAAATTTTCAAAATTCTCACCAAAAAATAAATTACATGAAAAAATATTCCTATAAGGAAGGATATTTCCATTGCATGTAGTGCGTAAGCATGCTTTTTCATGTCATAGCATTTAGATGTATTTTGCTTTACTCTAATTTTCATTTTAAAAGAAAAAAAGGATAGGACATTTAAAAATTAACATGCACATGCAAGACACATGATATTAAATAGTAAGCATGCTTTTGCATGCTTTTTCATGTCATAGCATTTAAATGTATTTTGCTTTACTCTAATTTTCATTTTAAAAGAAAAAAAAAGGATAGGACATTAAAAATTAACATGCTCATGCAAGACACATGATATTAAGTATTTTTAAAGTATTAAGAACGAGAGACATGCGTATGCATGCTTTTTGCGCGTGTAGATTTACGTGGGTGCCTTGGTGAAATTTACATTTTATTTGTTCTGAGAAAAAGGGATGCGAAAAAACTAATTATAAAAAAAATATCTTTCTATGAAGGACAAACAAATATTTTTCCTTTATTGCTTAAACTCACTAATTTGCAAGATCATAAATGTAGATAAATATGAAGATTTTCCAATTACAGGTAATTTTCTATAGATGAATGTATGCATATATTGCGTGTAGAAAAAAAAGTATAAAATAAAACATTTTTCTGAACAAAATTCTAGTCTTGTGACATTATTCAAAAACGAAGTGTTGTGTGAAAAAAAAGAAAACTCGAAATTTTTATTGTTATATACATATGTGTATAGATTTAAATATTTTTAATTCATAATAGGTAAGTTAAATAATTTTAAAAATAGTAAGCATTGATTTCTAACGTTTAACGTTTTACACAAACAGTCTGTAAATTTGTTTTATAAATTTTTAGTATATTTAAAAACGTTTATACAAAAATAAAATGATATCGAATTTAGAATGCAAAGAATGCAAAGAATGCAAAAGAGCTTTCCTAACTGAGGAAAATTACAGAGAGCACGAACGAAGTCATGCTTCAAGCTCCAGTCGTGTAAAGCTTGTAAAAAGTGCGTTTAAAAAAAGACTTGTGACACTTGTTTACATAAACGACAACGAGGAATGCGTCCTCCCAGAGGTGTTTATGAAAGAAGCTGTGGAGTCATTAAAAAAAGAAGTTGACTACTTTTTAAAAAATAATGGTGCTCTAAAATATAATATGGAGATGTATGGCTTATATGCTTGTCCCAAAATGAGCGACCTAGAAAATACACCAATAGAGGTAAAACATTTCCAAACCAAAATGAAAGAAGTTTTCGATATTGATGAATTCACAAATGAATATTTCACTAATATTCAAAATATATTAACAAAGATGGAAGAGTTTCAAGAGCGGGATAGTGGTTGGACTCTAGTTCAACTTTTAAAACTTCACCTGAACTTAAATAAATATCAACCACTGAAAGGTTCTAGTTTTATAGCTCTCCCGCCTAAACTGATGTCAAAAAAAGCATGTATAAATGTAAAAAATTATGATGATTTTTGTTTCGAATGGGCAATTTTATCAGCCATATCAACTCATAGAAATGCGCAACGAACTAGTATTTATGGGATCAACATTGCTGATGAGATAATAAATCTAAATGGATTTTCTTTAAATTTTAGTGGGTTATGCTTCCCACTTAAAATAAAAGATATATACATTTTTGAGACCAATAATCCTAATATTAGTATAAACGTTTTTGGTTATGAGATGGAAAAAGACTTAGTTGTTGGCCCATATTACAAAACAAAAGCAATAAAATCTAAGCATATACAGCTATTGTTTTTACAGAAAGATAATGGAGGAAATATAGTTTCACACTATGTATATATCAAAAATATTTCAAGGTAAATGTGATTATTATAAAAAAAAAAAAAAGAAAATCATAATAATTATATGTTTAATTTTTATATTTATTTTACAAAGATTGATTCGATCACAACAAACTAGCCATCATGGAAGCATTATTCTCTGTGATGACTGTTTACAGAGTTTCCATTATCAACAAGACTTAGAAAAACATCGACAGCATTGTAAAAGACAGGTTTCTTATGCCCCCCAACAAGATAAGTCAATATTAGAATTTAATAATTATAATAATAGTATAAATGTACCTTTTGTAATATACGCTGATTCGGAATGCATATTTGAAAATATTCAAACTTGCATTCCGCGTGGTGATGTTTCGTCAACAACATTAGTTGATAGACATATTCCCTACGCAATGTCGTATTTTATTAAATGTAGTTTTAATGACAAATTAAACAAGTTACGTACCTTTAAAGGATTAGAATCGGCTAAACTATTTATAGAAAGTGTTAAAACACACCTATTATTGAAATGTGTTAAAACACACCTAATATTAATATTAATTGAATTTGTCCAACCAAAGCAAAATATTAAAGGTATTAAATTGCATTAATTACAACTTTGTTCTGATTGGTTAATTTCCCATAAATTTTAAGTTTCTGTAGACATTAGCTCAGCAATTTTTTTGTTATTAATTTAGTATAAGTATCGTAATAAAATTTAAATTCTTGTCAGTCAGTCACAAAATAAATCTGAGTGTTTTAATTTTTTCCGATTCATTGTCTTCAAGTTACAAGTGCTTGAAGATAAAACAATAAAAAAAAACAATTAGTACGGTTCCAATTCAAGTGTTGGAATTGAATAATACTAATAATTAACATTTTTTCTGGTGACCCCTAGCTTTCAAACTTAAAAAAAAAAAAAGAAAAACTTTTTTTTAACACGCAACAGCGCTACAAATCAAACTTTTAAGGATACATAAGTTTTTCCCACCAGTGGCAAAGGACTTTTATATTCTTAAAAAACATCAACACAGCCTTTTGAAATTCAACATCCTGCTACAGATTTGCTACAACATTCAAGTCGAGGCTCATTCTACACAGGACATCCACGAATTTCCTAATTACGACGTCAGACAGCAACAAGTCTACATCGTCAACAATCCACCAAATAACATTTTGGTGACAACAGGCTTTTAAGACTTATCAAGACAGCTGGATATCAACCAGACCAATCAACATTTTGGCAAATAAATAAAAAATTTTGGTCAGCCAATTTTGATCCTCCAACAACCTCCATCGATTTTCGTTACCCACAACAACGATTGAATCATGGCTTCTTTCGAGGAATTGGTCATCAACCAAAAACAAATTGGTAACAAAATTGAAGTCATAGTCCGAAATTTCAAGAAAGATCCTGCATCAAGAAAGGATTCTACAGATTATTTCCAGGAAAGGTTGAGACGACTGGAAGCGGAATGGTCAGAATTCGAGACCAATGACACCAAGATTCGCCTCATTGAAAACCTTCCAATGGAACATCAGTATTTCACTGAAGAATATTACACCGCAGTTATGAATATCGTAGACCAATATAAGGCGATTTTTGAAAATGCAAAAACAAAAATTACTGAATCTACCGGCAAGCAACAAATTCAATCAGTCGGATCAGAGCCAACTATACTTACCACTGACAACTCAGTAAATCAACAAGAGCTAGTCAAGCTCATGCGGAGGCAAGCCGCCATGATGTCATCGTTGGAGCGCCTTTTAGAAGACGTCTTCACAAGAGAAGACACCAAAACCGCAACAAATTTGTGGCAAAATATTGAAAGTTTGCATTATCAAATTGCAGAATTGAGTGCTGACACAAGCAAACAAGGCTATAATATGGATAGATTCATTCAGTTAGAAAAAAGGCTGCGGACGGCGATTAAAACCACTGGAAATAGTACAAATGATCAAGCCCACCCCATGCCCCAAAATAATCAGCAAGATTCACGGACAATTCCAATTCCCAAGATAACGCTTCCTAAATTTGAAGGAAATTATTTGAAGTGGAAGGAGTTTCATGATTTATTCTCTTCACTAATAATACAACAACCGATACCAGACATTCAAAAAATGTGGTATCTCAAAACACATCTGGAAGGCGAAGCAGGAAATCTTATCAAGCACTTCACTGCTACAGGAGAAAATTTTGAGGCAGCATGGTCATTAGTAATAGAGCGCTACAACAACAAACGATTGCTTGTTGGCAAACTGGTACAGGAGCTGGTCGATGTTCCAAACAGAGCTTCAAGCGATAATTACAAGTCATTGCATGATAAAACACAAGAGTGTCTATTAGCATTACAGAATCTTAAAATAAACACAGCCACTTGGGATCCGTTGCTACTACACTTGTTATTAAAAAGACTGGATCAACCCACCCGCCTTCGCTACGAGCAATCTCTTTCACATCCACGCGAAGTTCCAAAAATCAAGGAATTTTTGGAGTTCTTGGAGAGAAACTTTCAGTCAATGGAGGCAGTTACTCTGAAGGATAAACCACAACACAAGGTGGTATCAACAATTATAACAACTAACGGAAGCAATAGTAGTACATGCAGACTGTGCAATAGTAGTGACCACAAACTATACCACTGCAATAAATTCCTGCGACTATCAGAAGCAGAACGACTGCAATGGGTACAACGAAAAAGGTTATGTGTAAATTGCTTCGGAAGTGACCATGGTTCAAAAACTTGTAATTCAGGTAGCTGCAAAAGGTGTGCGAAAAAACACAACACGTTGCTCCACTTAGAAAAAAGGGGCAATACCAAAACAACAAAAGGCTCATCAACTCCATCTTCAGCTTTGAATCCGAGTCCAGAAGTAAAGCCTCCTGCCTCAGAAGTAGCAGCAGTTGCATCAGCAACAACAAATATCGGTGCGGGCCGCCAGGGTCATGTATTGCTAGCAACGGCAAGAGTTATCATTACGGCCTCAAATGGTGTATCAGATGAGTTTAGAGCAATATTAGACTCTGGCTCACAAGTAAATATTGCATCCAAACGGCTTTGTCAAAAATTGTCCATTTCACCATTTGAGACCTCCCTCTGTATTGATGGTGTAGGTGAAATTCGAAATAATTCAAAATATCGCATAAATATTGGAATGATGTCCAGGAATCGCAATTTCTCAGCAAATGTTGAAGCGTATGTTCTACCTAGCATAATTCCCTCGCAACCCAATCAGCATGTTGACATTTCAACTTGGGGAATTCCCAACAATATTCACCTAGCAGATCCTCATTTCTATCAGCAGGAAAAAATAGATTTGCTGCTTGGAGCGGAATTTTTCTTCAAATTAACTCAAAATGGCACAATACACCTTGCTGACGATCTTCCAACACTTCAAAATACAGCTTTGGGATGGATTGTGGGTGGAGCAATCGGGAAAAATCCAATCCCGAGTCCCTTATGTGCTACAACATGTGCAGTATTTGGAGACTCCACTTCATTGGAAGAAGCCATAGAGCATTTGTGGAAATTGGACGATATCGAAAGCAGCGAAAAGGTTCTCTCGCTCCCCGAAAAACTATGTGAAGCACATTTTACCCAACATGTTCTTACCAATGGCGAGGGTCGCTTCATAGTCAGTCTTCCTTTTCGTGAAAACCCAAGTGCGTTAGGAGAATCCCATGCGATGGCATACAACCGATTCATGAGTCTAGAGCGTCGACTCCAAAAAGATGAAGGAATTCGAACCGAATATATAAAATTTATGCGAGATTACGAGCAATTGGGGCACATGCAGAAGGTAGATATCGACACTGTATTAAATCCTAAATACATTATTCCTCATCACTGCGTCCTGAAACCAGATAGCACCACAACAAAACTCAGGGTGGTATTCGATGCATCAGCTAAAACCTCGTCAGGCTACTCATTAAACGATCTGATGTATACAGGGCCAAGTATTCAAAGTGAACTTTTCTCAATTTTACTGCGTTTTCGATTCCCCAGATTCGTCTTCACCACCGACATCGAGAAAATGTATAGACAAATTCTGATTCACCAGGACAACCATCAGTACCAATTAATTATTTGGAGGGAAGACCCAGCACTTCCTATTAATTACTACCAACTAAATACAGTTACATATGGGACACGAGCAGCACCTTATCTAGCTACAAAATGCTTACAAAAAATTGCTGATGAAAGCTCGCTAGCCTACCCATATGGTTCACAAATGCTTAAAACTAATTTTTACATGGATGATGGCCTGGGGGGCTCTGATAGTCTTAATATCGCACTTCAAACACAACAAGAACTCAGTACAATTTTAAGAAGCCATGGTTTCAACTTAAAAAAATGGTGTGCAAACCACCCGCAACTACTGAAGAATATTCCAGTCGGTGATCAAGAGCTAAATTTGGATTTCAGTAGTAATAACGCTGATTCTATAAAAACGTTAGGGTTGTTATGGCTGCCTAATACTGACCATTTTTGCATCAAAGTAAAAATGAATCATGTACAGAATATCACAAAACGTACAGCAACATCGGATCTCGCAAGATTATTCGATCCGCTTGGTCTACTTGCACCTGTTGTCATCAATGCAAAGATATTTATCCAACAGTTGTGGCAGTTAAGGTTAGATTGGGATAAACCTTTGCCCGAGGACCATCTAGTACTCTGGACCAATTTCAGAAAAGATTTAGACAGCTTGAATAATTTCAAAATCCCTCGGCACATTTTTAAAGGTGAACTCCCAGCAGAGACGGAACTGCATGTTTTCTCAGACGCTTCTGAAAGAGCTTTTGGTGCAGTCGCCTATATTCGAACAGTTCTCAAAGATAAAAGAGTTATTGTACAATTACTTTGTGCCAAGACAAGGGTTGCTCCATTAAAAAGGCAGACACTGCCTCGGTTGGAGTTATGTGCAGCGGTTATGGCTGCCCAGCTAATGCATAGAATCAAAATGGACCTTCAAACCAAAAATCAACGGATGTTCATATGGACGGACTCCGAAATAGTACTTTCCTGGATAAACTCCCAATCCTCATTGTACCATACATTTGTGGCCAATCGAGTCTCCAAAATTCAATCGTTGACATTGCCCAGTCAATGGCGCCACGTCAGATCAAAGGACAATCCCGCTGACATACTATCCAGAGGTCTTCCAGCACGTAAACTATCGGAATGTAATTTATGGCTATATGGACCACTCTTTCTACACGGACAAGAAGACATGTGGCCACCCCATTTGTCAAGGGAACTGGCAATTCCCAGCGATCTCGAGAAGAAGAAGGCAACATCGCTAGCTGTAGCAGTTACGGTTTCGAACAATGATCTCATATACAAAATTCCACACAGAAATTCCTTCAAAACTTTGCAGAGAATACTGGGGTATGTTTTGAGATTTACAAAAAATTCACGTATGAAAAAACAACATCGCCCTGTACACGAATCATTATCTCCAGCAGAATTAGACGATGCACTATATACCATTATTAGAACCGTTCAGATGTCCGATTTCTTATCAGAAATCAACCAGCTTCGAAAAAATAAAGAAGTCGACAAAAACAGCTCCATCATCAGTCTTGCTCCATTTCTAGATAGAACAAATATTTTACGAGTTGGAGGACGATTGGAGGCATCACGTTTGTCATACGAAGCAAAACACCCAATGTTGATACCATATAATGACCCTATCACAAGGCTTTTGTTTACAATGGTTCACGAAGAAAACAAACATTGTGGCGCACAAGCATTATTAAACATAATACGACAACGATTTTGGCCAATAAAAGGCAAAATAACAGCGCGCTCAACTGTACAAAAGTGCGTTAGATGTGCCAGGGCACGACCTCAACTGTGCCAACAAATAATGGGTAGTTTACCTCAGACTAGAGTGACTCCAGCCCGACCCTGCATTAACACGGGAGTTGACTATTGTGGCCCAGTGTGGATCCATCATAAGGTCAGAGGAAAAAGACCGACAAAAGCATATATAGCCGTATTCTGTTGTTTTGCCACCAAGGCAACTCATCTCGAGGTAGTAACCGATCTAACAACTGAGTCATTCATTGGGGCTCTGAAACGATTCATCAGCCGTCGAGGTCGTTGTCAGAACATATATTCAGACAACGCTACTAATTTTATAGGAGCAAAAAACCAATTGTCAGAACTGGTGGGAAGTATCTACTCCAACAAGGGACGGGAATCAATCATTTCAACTGCCAGCTCAAAGGGAATAAATTTTCATTTTATCCCACCCCGTGCGCCACATTTTGGTGGACTATGGGAAGCGGCTGTAAAATCGGCAAAACATCTTTTACTGCGAAGTGTGGCAGCTGCATCATTGACCCAGGAAGAAATGGGGACTATCGTAGCAGAGATCGAGGCAATACTCAACTCTCGCCCACTAACACCTATGTCAAGTGATCCTGATGATCTTGAAGCACTGACTCCTGGTCATTTTTTGATTGGCGAAGCACTTGTATCGCAAGTAGATAGTGGCGCAACAACAGTAAACTCATCAAGACTATCACACTGGAAGCTGGTATCCCATCTCAAACAAGAGTTTTGGAAAAGATGGTCCACTGAATACTTGAATCAATTACAGCAGCGCCATAAGTGGAATAAGCGGTTTGACAACCTCAATATTGGTGATATGGTAATAATAAAGGAAGACAATCTACCAATCATGAAGTGGCCCTTAGCAAGAGTAGTCAAAACACATCCTGGTAGTGACAATATGATCAGAGTTGTGGAGGTTAAAACAGCTAATGGAATTTTCAAACGACCAATACATCGAATCGCTCTCTTACCCATCGAACCAAATTGCGAAACATCTGTCACCCTCGATGACAACAGTTCAACTAGCAACAAAAGTACTTACGACTCAATTCAGGAGCCTAGGATTAAAAGGAAAAGGGTTATATCAACCCATCTGAGTCTAGCCTTAATTACAATACTTGTGCTGTTACCAATGTCATTTGGAAATCCGGTAAAGAACAAAAAATTTGGGATGAAATTAGGCATTCATTTTGAAGAAATTGGAACAGCAACCATTTCAAGCAGTGAATGGAACATTCTTGTATACTATGATTTAAACGCATACTGGTCTGAAACATCAATTTTGATCAATGGCACGAAATCCCTACAAAACCTTTGCAGGATGATAACATTGAATGAATCATGCCTAAGTATCATAAGGCATTTTGAACACATGGAAAATGATCTACAGCTGGAAAATCGACTACTACGAAGTAAAAGAGGCGCCTTGAATATAGTTGGAAATATTGCTAACTCATTATTTGGCATATTGGACTCAGAATATGCTAACCAGATATCCGATACAATACAAAGGGTAAAGGAAAATGAGTCACATTTATTAACTTTGCTCAAGAATCAAACCTCAATTGTTGACTCAACAGTTAATATCATAAGAAAGGGCCAATTAGCAGCTAAGGCAAGGTTTGAACAACTAGAGCAAAAAATCGAAAAACTATCACAAGCAAATCAGCAAAATAATAATGTGTTGTTCCAGATACAGCTCACCCAATTATTTAATAGTGGAGTTTTAGAACTGAACCTGGTTGCAAATAATATACGAACCATACAGTCCTCAATTCTTGATACTCTCATGGATACTCATCAAGGAAAAATCAGTCCATTACTACTGACTCCAGAACAATTGCAAGAGGAGATTAATCAGATTAAACTCCATGTACCAACATCAGTAACACTTCCTATCTTCGGAAAAGATACATTACTACAGCTATTCAAACTAATGAAGGTTCAAGGTAGACTCACGCCCCAATATGCAGTATTCAAAATAAGTCTACCATTAGTGGAAATTGAACAATTTAAGATGTTCCAGCTGATTCCCGTACCTAACATGGTGAATCACACCATGGTAGCCATTAAACCATGTGCTGATTTCATGGGCATGTCAGTTTCTAAAAACCAGTATATTTTTCTTACGAAGGCAGATCTAAGAGCTTGTGATATAATAAAGCAAGACGTATTTTTGTGTACCACTGTTCAGACTCGCTACAATTATGGTTCAGAAATTTGCAAGTGTGAAATCCATTTGTACAACAATAAAACGACACCAACTTGTACTCTAGAGAAGACTACAACTAAATGGATACCACTTAACAAGGGAAATCAGTGGATATATGCCACGTCATCACCATCTCGGGCAACAGTCGTCTGCAACAGAGAAATTTCTCACCTTTCGTTAAAAGGATCCGGTCTACTTTCGCTGGACCCGGAATGTATACTAAAACATGAATCCGTCACTATGAACGGACGACAAACTATCTTGAGCACAATAAATTCATCATACACTAGCCTCGGCACGAGTTCCGATTTATCCTCGCAAAAGATTATTGCACCATCTATAAGCAATAATCTATCAATGTCAACAAACGTCGATAGTTTATATGACAATAACATCAAGGAACTATTAACTTTACAAGAATCACTAAAGGAACAACACATACTGGACCTGCCTAATAAAATCAATTCCCATCAACAGCATAACCATACGATTGGCTACCTTGCACTTCTTCTGAGCTTAATATCATTGACTATTATTTTTCTTCGAAATAAAACGTGCAGAATCTGTCAAAGGCTACACACAACAAGGCCTATTGAAGTCACCAACGAAAATATCGAACTGCAATCGGTAGAACCACCGCTCAATGACTTGAACCCTACACCAACACCACGTCAGCAACCACTTCAGTTCGTCCTAGACGTTTAGGCTATATGGTAACTCCTAGTCGACTCACCTAAGATGAAACGATTTGTTGAACATCTGTTCAACGTGGGGGAGAATGTTAAAACACACCTATTATTGAAATGTGTTAAAACACACCTAATATTAATATTAATTGAATTTGTCCAACCAAAGCAAAATATTAAAGGTATTAAATTGCATTAATTACAACTTTGTTCTGATTGGTTAATTTCCCATAAATTTTAAGTTTCTGTAGACATTAGCTCAGCAATTTTTTTGTTATTAATTTAGTATAAGTATCGTAATAAAATTTAAATTCTTGTCAGTCAGTCACAAAATAAATCTGAGTGTTTTAATTTTTTCCGATTCATTGTCTTCAAGTTACAAGTGCTTGAAGATAAAACAATAAAAAAAAACAATTAGTACGGTTCCAATTCAAGTGTTGGAATTGAATAATACTAATAATTAACAGAAAGTTTAATTCGGGATATAAGAGATTTAAATAATAATTATTTGACAAAAGTAAAACCATTGACCCCATTAACTGAAGTGGAAAATTTAAACTTCCATGCTAATAATATATGCCACATTTGCTCTAAAATAATTTTAGATGAATCAAAAGTTAGAGATCATTGTCATTTGACTGGTAAATATAGGGGGGTTGCACATAGTTCTTGTAATCTTAATTATAAAGTACCGAAATTTGTCCCGGTTATTTTTCACAGTTTTTCTAGTTATGACTGTCACCTATTTGTGAAGGAGCTAAATAATATAAATGATGGTCCAATTAATATCATTCCACTCAATAAAGAGCTATATATATCACTCTCTAAAACCATAAGCGACAACAGTAATGGTAATATAGAAATTCGATTTTTAGATTCCTATAGATTTTTACAATCAAGCTTAAATGATTTAGTTAAAAATTTAGGTAAGCAGGATTTGAAAATAGTTAAATCAATGTTTGGTGAAAATGAAAGTAAATTTAATTTACTTGTTAGAAAAGGTGTCTTTCCATATAGTTATTTAAATTCTATCGAAAAACTCAAAGAAACTTCTCTACCGAATATTGAGAATTTTTATAATAAATTAACAGATGAAGATTGTTCTCAAGAAGATTACACACATGCGAAAGAGGTATGGAGTACTTTTGAGTGTACAACTTTAGAAGATTATTTAATTTTATATTTGAAAACTGATGTCTTGTTATTAGCTGATGTTTTCGAAAACTTTAGATTTCTTTGCAATGATATTTATAAACTAGATCCTTGTTATTACTATACCGCTCCAGGATTTTCTTGGGACGCAATGTTAAAAATAACAGATATTAAATTAGAGTTATTGAGCGACATAGATATGATTTTATTCATACAAAAGGGGATAAGGGGAGGAATAGTACAATGTTCTCAACGACATGCCATTGCAAACAATAAATATATGAGTGATTACAATGAACATCTTCCATCTAAATATTTAATGTATTTAGATGCAAATAATTTATATGGTTGGGCAATGTCTGAAGCTGTACCAGAAGGTAATTTTGAATGGGAAACAGACATTGAAAATTTTTGTTTGGATACTATACCAGAAGATTCAACTACTGGATATATATTAGAAGTAGATTTGACGTATCCAATAGAAATTCATGATATTCATAATAACTTACTATTTTGTAGTGAAAATAAAAATCCTCCAAATTCTAAGGAAAAGAAATTGATTTGTGATTTAAATGATAAAAATGAATATGTAATACATTACAAAAACTTACAACAATGTTTAAAACATGGGTTGAAGTTAAAAAAAATTCACCGAATTTTGAAATTTAAGCAATCAACATGGTTAAAGCCATATATTTCATTAAACAATTTACATAGAACTAATGCAAAAAACTCTTTTGAAAAAAATTTCTTTAAGTTACTAAATAATGCTGTCTACGGTAAAACGATGGAAAACGTTGACAAGCGTAAGAATATAAAAATTGTTAATCGGTGGGAAAGCATTGGAAAGAAAATGGGAGCTCATGCCCTTATTGCCAAACCAGAATTTCATTCCTTTAGCATATTTCAAGAAAACATGATAGCAGTGGAGCTAAACAGAAGTTATTCGTTTTATAATAAACCCATTTATTTAGGATTTACAATCCTAGAACTTTCAAAGTGGAAGATGTATAACTTTCATTATGATTATATGCTTTTAAAATATAACATCAAAGCAGATCTAAACTATATGGATACAGATTCGTTTATATACACAGTAGAAACTGATGATTTTTATAAAGATATAATAAACGATATTGATACACACTTTGATACATCAGATTATGAAGCGAATAATAAGTTTGGTGTTCCACAGAAAAAAAAAAAAAATTAGGTATGATGAAGGATGAAAATAATGGTAAGTTAATGAAGGAATTTGTGGGTCTAAGAGCAAAAATGTATGCATTCAAAACGATAGATATGAATGAAATCAAAAAGGTTAAGGGCATTAAAAGTAATATAACTAGTCTATTAGATTATAAAAACTGTTTATATAATAAGAAAATATATTATGGAAATATGTATATTTTTAAATCCAAACTTCATGATTTATATACTTCTCTAATAAATAAGATATCTTTAAGTTATCTAGATAATAAAAGGATTGTATATAATAATGTAAATACACTCGCTTGGGGGCATTACAAAGAAGAATTTATCAATGAAAGAGATGATGATTTTGTAATGGAAATTTATAATAGAAATAATCAAAACACAACTAATTGTATTATAGATCAATTTTTAAATGATGATGATGATGATTTTGTAATGGAAATTGATAATAGAGCTAATCAAAACACAACTAATTGTATTATAGATCAATTTTTAAATGATGATGATGATGATGATGATTTTGTAATGGAAATTGATGATAGAGATAATCGTAATACAACTAATTGTATTAAAGATCAATTTTTAAATGATGATGACGATATTTTTATGCAAATTGAATGTTAATTTTATTTATTTATTAAAATTTTGTTTTATAAATTCAAATTATATTGTAATTCAAAACGACATCGTTAATTAATAAGAAAAATATAAATAAACTTTAACGTATCCGTTTGTGGATATATTTATATAAATATTTGTTTGAATTATTTTAAATTACATTTATTAACTAAGAATTTTAAACATAGGTGATCACAATTAAATGTATTAAAGTTTTGTTTTCGCTCATAATTATATTTAATGGGTATCTTTAAATAATTAACAAGTTCAATTGGAGGTTGTAAGTTTCCAAAGCTATCAAAATATTCTTTATAGTTATGATTTTTATAATAGGCTACCCAGTGAGTTCCAGCACCACGAGAGTTATCTAGATTAACAATACCACATTCTTGAACTAATGGTTTTTTAGGCAAACGATCTCGCATAAACACACCTCTAAAATTTTCGAGTTTTTTACCATATTTTATTAAATCTAGATCAGTTAATGGTCGATTGGGTAGGTTATCTAAAAGTTTTTTGGAATCGGTTTATAATACAGTCCATATCCAGATTTATATGGTTTAAGATATAAGCCTTTTCCCATAGCAATTGATTCCATGTGTGTATTATGCCGAGTAGCCTCGGCTAGTTGTTCTTTTCCATTTTTAATATCATTTACAGCCTTAATAATAGACGATCCACCCGTAGCCAAACCACCAAGTGCGGATAAAGCTGTTAGGATTGGAATTAGTGGAAGAAGTCCACCGATTTTGGGCATTGGTATAACTCTCGGTATAACAATATTAGCCCTCTTCTTCCCTTTGAAGTTCGAAGTAATGGATTTTAACGCAATTTTAACAGCAGCCTTTAAATTGTCTGGTTTTTCATTTCTCAAGAGGTTAAGAGTATTTTTAACAGCTTTTGAAAACAATTTTCTATCACATGTTTTTTTCATTTGACTCTTTTTTTTCTGTGACTTTTTAGATTTATGAATTTTTATATTGTTCATACCTAATCCGAATTTAAGTTTTGATTTCATAGCGTTTGTTACGAACCAAGCGTTAGCCTTTTCTTTGAAATCACTATCTTTAGATTGCACTTGTTGCCAAGCTTTTTCAACTAAAATTTTATCCGCTTTATGTCTCTTATTAATATCGTTTGTTTCTGAATATGTAATATCGTGTTCCCTACACGCTGCATCCAATGAATTTATTCCCTTATCACCTCTTGCTAAACGTTTTTCAAGTTTTGTTCCAGGTCCACAAAACTGATAACCAGGTAAATGTAGTTCAACAGGTAATTTGTTTATTAAGTTGTTTACTAATCCACTACCAATATTATACTGATTATCTTTAACTCCCTTTTTATAGTTTATATTAATTTTTTATTAATTATATGATATGTGTAATGGGATTGACACTATAAACTTAAATGATGAGGTTTCGCTATATAATAAGAAATTTATATCAAAACCAAGTTAGTTATAAAAATGCGATTAGTAAAACAAGCTAAACAAATTGTAGTAAGAAATGCAGATGAAGCACAAGAAAACGAACCGAAAATTAAACATAGTACACTTTTACCAAATTCAATACGAGCATTAATTGTAGGTCCTTCAAATTGTGGCAAAACTAATGTTATGATTAGTCTAATAGAGAGCCCCAACGGTTTAAGTTTTAAAAACATTTACATATATTCAAAATCTTTATATCAACCAAAATACTGTTATCTCAAGGAATTGATACACCCAATAAAAGGAATAAATATTTTTACATTTGCGGAAAACGAGAAAGTTATTAGTCCTACAGAAGCGAACTCACATTCTATCATAATATTTGATGATGTTATTTGTGGAAAACAAGACACTATAAGAGATTACTTTTGTATGGGCAGACATAAGAATATAGATTGTTTTTATTTATGTCAAACGTACACAAAAATCCCTAAACATCTTATACGTGATAATGCGAATATGATTATAATATTTAAACAGGATGAAATGAATTTACGACATATATATAATGATCATGTAATTGGTGATATGTCATTTAAAGAATTTACAAATATATGTAGTGAATGTTGGAAAAATAAATATGGCTTTCTTGTTATCAGTAAGGATAATCTGATAAATAAAGGGCGATATAGAAAAGGTTTTGATGAATTCATAGAACTATAAGTAAGCAGATCTTAAGTAGTTATAATGCAGATTGCAATCAGACATAAAACAGATCATTAGCAGATAAATATCAGTTGCTTAAGCAGATATCAGGCAGATCATTATCAAATATAAAGCAGATTTCAAGCACATATAAAAACAATAACTATGGATAATAAATTGTTAAAGGATATTGTTAAGACAAGAGGAGTATTGAAAGCAAAATTAAAACATCTCAAATTAGACAATATAGAACGAGTTAATATTTTAGAAGATACATTCAAACCAATAACAAAACCTTTAAATACGATAATTGGAAAAATTAATGAATATCAAACTGATGATATATTGAATGACACATCTAAGTCCATAACCAAACCTTTGAATAAAATAATAAAAAAAAGATGGTGATTATAACTCAGATGATTATCAATCTAATGATAACATAACAGATCCACAACTTCCACCACTACCATCCGACGACAGTTCAAACAATTTTGATGATGCAATAGATTATAACCAAGTTACTGAAACTGATTTGAAAAAATATCCATTAGCTGAAAATATAGAATTACTCCTCAATAATAAAACAATAGATAAAATTTATGGTTTCAACATAGATGAAAGCGGAAATTGGCGATATGCAAATAATGAATTAAATTTTAATGCTGATAACTCTATTCAAATAGGGAATTCAACGTGGAAAATGACTCCAGGATTATTTGAATTAGTTTTCCATTCAAAGCCTCTACATTATAATAAAAATGATTTAAGAAAATATAAAGAAATTTTAATAAGTACTAATGCTCACAAACGTCAATATTAATCAAAAAGTCAAATTAAAGGTACACGAGCTTATAAATATATTCGTATAATAAAAAATTTATTTAATACTAAACCAAATATTCTAACGAAAGGTAGTGGATTCTCGTTAAAGACTATTGATAATCGTAGATCTAGTTATATATATTGGAATGACACAAATGAATTAGTTGACAGATTACGTTTACTTATTTCATCAGAAAGTGTTGGTCATAATAATCACAATAACGAAATCATTTCAATTATTGAAGAATTGAAAGAAGCTGATATAATATATTAAACTAAAAATGACTTATATAAATAAGTTTGGATAAACGTCCTTCCGACATAATCTAAATGACTCAAAGTTAAAATTATATAAATATAATTTGCAATTGAATAACATAACAAAAGATATAGAAAAACTGGATAATATAATTAAAACTATTAACAAACAACGTGAAGAACTTAAAAACGATTATAATTCTCAATTAAACATTATCAAAAGGGATGTTAAAGTATTACAAGAATTAATTACAAAAGGAATCAATGAAAATGTTGAAGCTATTGAAAAAATAGTGAGGAATCAAATAAGTTATGCAAATGAAGACTTTTCAAAGAATATCGAAGAGAGATTCAATACACTTGAGGATTTTATATTTAAATCGATGAAGAGAAATGATGTAAACGTTGAGGTGAAAAAACGAAAACTTGAATTTCCTAAAATTAAAGGATAAAAATTTTATATAAATATTTGACACTCATATCTGAATGCTTAATAGTAAAGAATCTTATTTCAAAATGAACTTAGATAAAAGAGAAATAGTTGATGAACTTCATAAGCAAGCGCGAAAAATTTTTAAAAGAAGACGGGTTATCATAAAAGGAATCGATGATTTATGGCAGGCGGATTTGGTTGAGATGGGCAACTACGCAACATATAATAACGGTCACCGTTATCTCTTAACAGTAATAGATTCTTTTTCAAAAAAAGCTTGGGCTATAGCAATGAAAAATAAAACTGCACTCAACATAACGAACGCCATGAAAAACATTTTCATAAAAAGCAATCGCAAACCAAAAAATTTACAAACAGATGATGGCAAGGAGTTCTTCAATAATCAGTTTCATCACTTAATGCAATTGAATCAAATCAACCACTATTCAACATATAGTGTTCTGAAAGCATCCATCATAGAAAGATTTAACAGAACTCTTAAAGGAATGATGTGGAAGGAGTTTAGTTATCAAGGAACATATAAATGGTTAAACATATATAAGAACCTTGTAGAGAAATATAATAATACTTACCACAGAACAATAAAAATGTCGCCCAATGAAGTAAATTCATCAAACGAAAAATTTTTATTGGATACAGCTTACAACAATTTAAAAGTATTTACAAAACCAAAGTTCAAAGTGAATGATAATGTTAGAATAAGTAAATATAAACATATATTTGAAAAAGGTTATACACCAAATTGGACTACTGAAGTATTTACGGTTAAAACTATAAAAAATACTAATCCAAATACATATATATTAAAAGATTATCAAGGACATGAAATTAAAGGAGGGTTTTATGAGTCTGAATTAATGAAAACTAGATTTCCTGAAACTTATTTGGTTGAAAAGGTTTTGAAAAGGAAAAGCAACAAAATTTATGTTAAATGGCTTGGTTTTTCTTCAGAACATAATTCTTGGATTAATACAAATTATGATTAATAATAAAAACTGTGAAAAATTTAATAATTAACTTAATCATTCATGAACCACTAAAATGTCAATTACATTAACTTTAAACGGAGACTCTTCGCATCTTGTCGCAAACTATTTTCCGCCAATTGAACTAAATGAAAATTATGTTTGTGGCTTAATAAGTTTTGATACATATCATTCAATTCCAAATGTAGATGTTGAAAACAATTTATTTCATATTGGAAATCATGAAATAACAGTTCCAGTTGGGTCATATGAATTAAATGATATAGCTGAACTACTAAAAATTAAATATCATGATATGAATCCAACCGGTTCTCTTGATGTACGAGCAAATTATAATACACTACAAACATGTATAAAAATCACTTCTGATTCAATTTATTTTAATAAAACATCCTCAATTGGATCATTATTAGGCTTTAGTAGAAAAGTACTAGCACCTGGAATAGAACATTACTCCGATAAAACGATAGATATAACCAAAATTAATACAGTAATCGTTGAATGCAATATTGTATGCGGTTCATATATAAACAACATGTCTACGCATATTTCACATCAGTTTTCGCTTAACGTTAGTCCTGGATATAAAATAACAGAGACTCCAACCACTGTAATATACTTACCTGTAAATTCAAGAACAATAAATAATATAATTTTGAAAGTTGTTGACCAAGACGGAAACTTAATAAACTTTCGCGGTGAAAAAATAACAATACGATTACATTTAAAGCCTATGAAAGAATGATAATATACAACAAAAGTGATCTATCGAATGATTTAACATTTATTCAATCACCATCAGCCGAAGACGAAGGTGAAAATTCATCAAATTTTTGCAAAAAGTTAAAAATACAATACTATAAAAATAATAAACATCGAAAGCCTAAAAAAGCTAACGTTTTAAATAAAACTAATCAGCATTTTTTAAAAAGTTTAGGATTTAAATTAAAATAATAAAATTAATCACGTAGTTACAACCAAGGAAAACAAACAAATGAGTAGTATAATTAATATATTGCAAAAGCCTCAAGTCGATAATTCAATTATCAAGAAGGAGTACCACAGTTATACATCATATTTACAGTCATTTAAAAATAATGATGAAATTCGTATATCAATTCAAAACCAAGATTTGTATGTTTTACCAAGTTAAAGTTTTCTATATATCGAAGGTCTTGCAACAAAGGAAGATTCAACAGTTTCTACATCCATACGTCTCTTAAACAATTGTATGGCACACCTATTTGATGAAATTCGTTATGAAATTAATGGTATAGAAATTGATCGCACACGTCATTTGGGTATTGCAACAGAATTAAAAAACTATGTTTCGTTGAATAAATTTGAAAGTGATAGTCTACTAAATGCAGGATGGTCACCATTTAACAATGATAGTCTTATACCCGAAAATGAATATTTTAATTTTTGTGTACCACTAAAATTACTACTTGGATTTGCCGAAGATTTTCACAAAATAATAGTTAACTCTAAGCATGTATTGGTTCTGTTACGATCTAAAGATGATAAGCAAGTTTTTAAATCTCAACTATCAACTGAAAAAACCAAGTTAACAATTTTAAATATAACTTGGAAAGTACCACACATTCAACTTGCTGATGCATACAAATTGCAGATATATAAAACAATAAATAACCGTCATCCATTAAGTATATGTTTTAGAAGTTGGGATATGTATTATTATCCTTCACTTCCAGAAAGTACAACAGTTTTGTGGAATGTTAAGCTAGCTGCTCACAACGAAAGACCACGCTTCCTATTGTTAGGTCTTCGAAATAATGACAACAAGTTTCAACATTGTGATTTAAGTGATGTAAAAGTACATCTTAACTCTGATACATATCCTTATGATGATTTAAATCTTAAGTTTGATAGAAATCGTTTTGCTATTCTATATGACATGTACTTAAAATTTCAACAAAGTTATTATTCACGCAACACCCAACCATTATTAACACCAGAAAACTTCAAAACTATGGCGCCAATAGCTGTCTTGGATGTTACACATCAAAATGAATTAGTCAAAACTGGACCAATCGATATTAGAATTGAACTGAAGACTTCAAAAAATATATTACCTAATACATCTGCGTATTGTTTAATTATTCATGATAAAATATTTGAATATATTCCACTAACAAACGAAATTAGAAAATTGATATAACTTTATTTTTAGTTAGTTTAAGAGACTAATAATTATAGATATACATAAACTAAAAAGTACTTGTATACAATTTATATAAATGTTAACTGTAATAACATTATTGTTTATTCACAAACATTTGGTCTACATACTCAGTCACACTTATTTGTAAGGATGTTACTCAACGATATATATGAATTTTTAAAAAGATGTTCACACATTGTCTCCAACGAAGATAGATATAAACTGATTAATATTCAATCACATCTCGAAGAAGTAAATAACTTAAAAACAACGAAAAACAAATTTGGAGAGCATTATGAAGATTGTTCATGGTCTAATGAGAATGAAACTTGTGGACCCGACACTTGTTCATGTTCATACAAAAGAAGACAAAATATGAGAATAGAGGAAGAAGCAAACAAACTAATGAAATTCTATTATAACATATATAATGTCAGTAAATGTAAAAACTGTAATTTTCAAAAAGTTTAGATAATAAAAATATTTATTTAAAAGAAAAAAAACATATTCATTTATTTAATAATAAAAAATGGAAAAATATTTTACATTATTCTATTAACCCATATTTTCGACCCTTCTTAATGCGTCTAAAAGAATTTCATCCTGCCCATCATGTAATAATAAATATGCTGCTACATCCACCGGTGGCAAAACTATTACCTCCCTAATATCGATTGGCTCTTTAATGTTTAAAAATAGATCTTCATGGCCTTCTAATAGATGGTAGCTCTCGTGTGTTGCTGTTGATGATTCTGTAATTGCTGTAGGTGTTGCGACTGCTATAGTAGATGTCGATGTTGCGGGCTCAGTAGATGTTGATGTTGATGGTTTAGATTCTCTCATTTCCTTATTTTTGTTAATTATTCTCCTATATAAAGGAGTATCCCAAAATTTTTTAGTTTTTAATTTTATTCCATGTTGATTCAGATAATGGCGTTTTTTGTTTGAACTGTTTGAAAAAGTAACTATTTGACATATTTCACAATATAATTTGTTACTATTCATTTTTAAATATTATTTTAGTTTTTTTTTTCACACAACACTTCGTTTTTGAATAATGTCACAAGACTAGAATTTTGTTCAGAAAAATGTTTTATTTTATACTTTTTTTTTACACGCAATATATGCATACATTCATCTATAGAAAATTACCTGTAATTGGAAAATCTTCATATTTATCTACATTTATGATCTTGTAAATTAGTGAGTTTAAGCAATAAAGGAAAAATATTTGTTTGTCCTTCATAGAAAGATATTTTTTTTATAATTAGTTTTTTCGCATACCCTTTTTCTCAGAACAAATAAAATGTAAATTTCACCAAGGCACCCACGCAAATCTACACGCGCAAAAAGCATGCATACGCATGTCTCTCGTTCTTAATACTTTAAAAATACTTAATATCATGTGTCTTGCATTAGCATGTTAATTTTTAATGTCCTATCCTTTTTTTTCTTTTAAAATGAAAATTAGAGTAAAGCAAAATACATTTAAATGCTATGACATGAAAAAGCATGCAAAAGCATGCTTACTATTTAATATCATGTGTCTTACATGTGCATGTTAATTTTTAAATGTCCTATCCTTTTTTTCTTTTAAAATGAAAATTAGAGTAAAGCAAAATACATCTAAATGCTATGACATGAAAAAGCATGCTTACGCACTACATGCAATGGAAATATCCTTCCTTATAGGAATATTTTTTCATGTAATTTATTTTTTGGTGAGAATTTTGAAAATTTCTATATAAGTGCAAAAAGTAATAAAAACTTGTAATGCATACATATACATATGACCATGTGTCTTGCACATTCATGTTTAAATTTCATGTCTTGTACATGCATGTTTAACTTTCATCAAATTTTTAAATGTCCTATCCTTTTTCTTAAAATGAAAATAAATAAGATAACTTATTTTAAGCATAAACTCTCATTTTCATAAAATTTAAATGAATTTGAAATATATGCATTTTATTTTAATTTTTTGAACTAAATTTTCCTGAAATGGATTTCAAATTCACTTTGTTAACGTGCATGTGCATGTTTAACATAAAAACAAAAATCAATAAATAATAGGGGTCACTTCACTTTACTAAATATATTTATTGTTTTAAAAATTGTGTAACTACATAAAATTTCTTATGACAAATAAAAATTTAGCTATAGTTTAGTTCGAATATTGCTGAACCATTTGGTGATTGACGTCCTTTGTAAATAATTGTCCAAATTTTGTCATTCATTTTTGATAAGTAAGGATCCTCTCTGTTTAAATATTTAACGATTCTTTGCGGAAGATAAAACCACTTATTGTTGTTTAAATATGCAATAACTTTGGATCCATATTGTGTAACCTTCCATTCAAAATTTAAAATCTTGTAAGGTTCATTTAAGGGAATATCATCAATTTTTGTGTATTCAGTGCCTCGTTTCTGTAAGGAATGTGAGAACTTTTCGAGTCGAAAAAATTGTTATCATCCTGTGATACACAGGGTGAGTAAGAAAAAAACTGTATTTGTTGATATTTGTTGTAAGTTTATATAAGTTTTTATGTGAGTAACCCTGCGTAAAATAGGACAACCAATATAATTATTTAATTTATCTCGATGCGAGAAATTCTCACAAGTTACAGAAATGGGGTACAGATTTTATTCCTTGCGCAATGTTAATTATTTGTTGATAGATCTAAAAACAAACAAAAAAATTAGTTAAATTTTATATGTATTTCTTAATCTTTCATATAATAAATAAAAAAATTCTAATGTTATGTTAAACTTCATTCTTACCATTGTTGTTGAACGTAATTTCAAGGATCTTTGAATAACAATAACTAAAACTAATTTCTAATTGGTCTTTTATATACATATTTGTGAGTCAATCGAATTCTCATTTTAATACAATTACTCAAATGAGAATCTCATTCGAATTGTTCCATTTACGAAAATGTCTTCGTTAAACTTTTTATGAGAAAAATATATATTCTCATTTGAAGTTAACTTTGTTGTAGGAATATATATATGTATTAGAATATCCTTTCTTATGAGAAAATACATGTATTGGAATATCCGTCCTTATGCGAAAATACATGTATTGGAATATCCTTCCTAATGGGAAAATACATGTATTGGAATATCCTTCCTAATGGGAAAATACATGTATTGGAATATCCGTCCTTATGGGAAAATACATGTATTGGAATGCACATATATATACTAATTAGAATAGTAGATCATTCTAATTAGATCTAATTAGAATAATCTACTATTCTAATTAGATCCAATTAGAATTTTTTTCTAATAGAATGATCCTTATGGAAAAATATACGTGTGCCAGAATGCCCATAACTATTCTAATTAGAATGATCCTTATGGAGAAAATACACGTGTGCCAGAATGCCCATAAATATACTACTGACATTATATAGACCTAAACAATGAAACAATGAATGTAGAATAGAATGCTTCCTACTAAATTGCATGTAAGATGACAACGAAAATTTAATTTTATACTAATTGTATTTATTTATTAATGTATTTTCTTTAATTACTTATTATTTACTTATTTGCTTATTATTTAATTTATTTATTTATTATTTATTTATTTGTTTATTAATTTATTTATTGATTTATTTCCTTAATTATTTATTTATTTATTTATTATTTACTTATTTGTTTATTAATTAATTTATGTATTTATTATTTATTTATTTGTTTATTAATTCATTTCTTTGTTTATTTATTATTTGTTTATTAATTTATTTCTTTATTTATTTATTAATTTATTTATTGTTTATATATTTGTTTATGAATTATCTATTAATTTTAGTATTTTATTCACACAAAAACATGTAAGAATTTAATGGTTTAAAACTTTTATCTTTTTACCTACACCTACATAAATTATCTGTAAATTAAAATCAAATATTCGATTAATGATCTTTTTTCTTTTTATATCTATATATTTTTATTTATATATAGAGCTAAATTTGTATTAGTACTAAGATTTTTAAGAAAAATGTTAAATAAAATATTGAAAAAAGAATGAAAAATGTGAATGGTTTTTTATTTCTTTATTGGCTTTACTTCGCTAGATCAAAAATTTTTCTTTTTTGTTTTCATATCGCTTAAACATACACAGTCTTGTTATGTTTGAGAGGTCCTACACAAGAGGAATTGAATTTCACAATATTATAAAATTCCATTAAATTTCATTAGATATTTTCTTGTCAACACCAACTGTTTTAAAATTTTCTCATCCATGTTTAATAATAGCAAATAAGAGGTATCAGCTATTAGATAAGATATCAGCTATGAAATCAGGTATCAGCTATCAGATCAGCTTATCAGTGCCTGATCTTGTTTTGAGATCAGCTTATCAGGAGCTGGTCTGGTTTTCTGATCATCTTATCAGGACTTGGTCTGGTTTTCAGATCAGCTTATCAGGACCTGGTCTGGTTTTGAGATCAGCTTATCAGGAGCTGGTCTGGTTTTCAGATCAGCTTATCAGGACCTGGTCTGGTTTTCAGATCAGCTTATCAGGACCTGATCTGGTTTTGAGATCAGCTTATCAGGAGCTGGTCTGGTTTTCAGATAAGCTTATCTGGGACCTGGTCTGGTTTTGAGATCAGTTTATCAGGAGCTGGTCTGGTTTTCAGATCAGCCTATCAGGTAGCTGGGCTGGTTTTCAGATCAGGTTATCTGATTCAGATTGAGTTATCACTTTACAAGTAGTTAGTCATTTATAATATTTATATGAATAAAGTTTCAGGTCAGATGAAATAACTAAAGTCAATCTCTTAGGAGCAGTAATTTATATATTTATAAAATAGTCAAATTGTTTTCTATAACGAACATCATTTAATTTATCATCAAAAATCCATATTTATCCTTCCAACACTATACAAATTTCTTGAAACTTTTCAAAATTCATATTACTGACAACATTATCCCTATATTTAAAATAATATTTAAAATAATTTTTAGTTGACGTCGTTGTAATTTTGCTTCATGTTTATTTGCATTTTTAACTTTGCCTATATGTATGTATGTATGTATGTATGTGTATGTATGTATGTATGTATGTATGTTATTATTAATAAAGTAGGGCACAAGTAGAATGAGTCATCATTCTTCTGTCGCCCCATACAAAAATATACTCGTACATACATATGTACATATGTATATTATTCTGCTTTTCACATGCAGCATCAGCAAATATCATACTTGAAATTCTTTAAGCTTCATTACGAGAAAAAATAAATAAATGTATAATATAGCATTCTTTTAATTATGAAATTAACTATTTCAGATATTCATATTTGACTTGATATAGATAATTTTAGTATAAATATGTATGTATATGTTTTTAAACTTGAGATAGTAGTAGTGAAATGCGGCTCCCACCGCAATTAAAATTTGAAATTTGGGTAATTAAAATTTTAAAATTTTAAAATTCTTGGAAATTTGTGAAATTTGATACCTACGAGGGTGGTTCAAGAATTCCGTCCAATTTTTTTTTTTATTTTTTTTCTTTTGTTTACATTAACTTTTTTTTTGTGTTTTTTTCTTTAGTTCATACGAGGGTGGATCAATAAGTCCGTTTTGTGTAAAATGATTTTTCGTAAGGTGGACGGTGAAAACGTGAAAATAAATATTTATGTAAATCCGACGGGAAAAAGGTGAAGATAAATATTTTTGTAATATGGACGGGAAAATCATGAAAATGATTTTTCCTAATGCCAACGGGAAAAACGTGAAAATAAATTGCTTCTAAACCCGACGAAAAATATGTTGATGTCTGTCTGTCTATGGGAATTCGAGTCTGTCAGGGAATTGGGGGTTTGTAATAATTTGTGGGGGTCCTTTGTCGGAGGTATGGGTAATTAAACTTTAAAACTTTAATCTACGCCGGAACGGCAATTCACTACTCACAAATAAATGGTGATATAATCATTTACATGGAATCTGCTGGAATGATGGAAACTCTATGAATTTAGAGAGTATATAACAACAACACTTAAATATGAAAGGAATATCAATATTTATGTTAAAGGACAGGAAAAAGCTATATGGGTAGAACAAAAGATTGCGAAAGAAGAAATATGTTTATATAATTTAGATGAAAATAATTGTCCAAATATAAGAACTTTATATAAATATAATGAAAGCATAAATATCTGTAGTTATCATCATCATCATCATCATAAAAATAATTCATATCAAATGTGTGCTGAAAATCTGTAATTGTATTGAGAAATTTTATTAATTTCATATGCATATTTTTTTTTTACCGGAGCTAACATAATAAAAATTAAAAATAGTTTTTACTTAAAAATGATAATCCCAATGTAAGGTACATTTCTTTGCATTCTTGAGAAATTAATATAAACACATTTCTAAAAAATAAAACGAGTATTGTTTTTATTTCAACTTATATTTATTAAATAAAAATTTCAAACATAAATGACCACAATTAATTATACTAAATTTTTGTTTTTGTTTATAATTATATTGAATGGGTGGCTTTAAGTAATTGATTTTTTCAAGTGGCGGCTGCAAATTTGCAAGACTACCAAAATAATCCTTGTCATTATGCTTTTTATAATATGCTACCCAATGAGTTCCAGGACCATTTAAATTACCTAAATTAACAATACCACATTCCTCTGCTAATGGCTTTTGAGATAAGTCATCTCGCATGAGAACACCTTTGAAGTATGTATATGTTCAGTGGTCGATTAGGCAGATTATTTAAGAGTTTTTTGGAGCTGGGTTGTAATAAAGACCGTATCCAGATTTGTATGGTTTAAGATATAAACCTTTTCCCATGGCAATTGATTCCATATATCTATTGTGACGAGTAGCTTCAGCTAGTTGTTCCTTATATTATTATATTGTCAGGTTTCTAATTTTTTAAAACTTTCAGTCTATTTTTACCGTTTTCGATTACATACTTTTTTCTTTGGTTTTTCAGCTTAGGAGATTTATTTCTCTTCATATATAGTCCGAATTTTACTTTAGCTTTCATTGCATTCGTTACAAACCAAGCCTTTGCTCGTTCTTTTAAATCGCTATCTTTAGATTTTACTCGTTGCCAAGCCTTTTCAGCTAGTATTTGATCAGCTTGATGTATTTTATTAATATCTTTTGATTGTGAGTATGCAATATTATGTTCTTTGCAAGCCGCAACCAACAAATTTATTCCTCTATCTCCTCTTTTCAGTCGTTTTTAAAGCTTCGTACCAGGACCACAAAACTGATATACAGGTAAATGTTGTTCTACTGGTAATTTATTTATTAAGTTGTTGACGAATACTCTTTCAGTGTTATACTGATCTAGTTTATAGCTCTTACTATAATTTATAACCATTTTTATTACAATTGCGTCTGATTTAAACAATTAATTAAAAATTATGCAATTTTCTTATATAAGGGTTAATTTATATCATTGACACTTTAGTCATCAATCGATCAATATGCGATGAATGAAACAAGCAAAACAAATTGTTGTAAGAAATGTAGATGAAATGCAAGAAAACAAACAAAAGATTGTACATAGTACATTGTTACAAAATTCAATACGAACACTAATTGTAGGACCTTCAAACTGTGGAAAAACTAATGTGATGATTAGTTTAATAGAAAGTCCTAATGGTCTTACCTTTAAATATATTTACATTTATTCTACATCATTATATCAACCAAAGTATATTTATCTAAAGACATTAATTAATCCAATAAAGGAGATAAATCTCTTCACGTTTTCGGAAAATGAAAAAGTTCTAAGTCCGACTTAAGCAAAACCACATTCTATAATTATATTTGATGATGTTATATGCGAAAAACAAAATACTATAAGAGTTTACTTTTGTATGAGCAGACACAAGCATATTGATTGTTTTTATCTATGTCAAACGTATACAAAAATTCCTAAACATCTAATACGTGATAATGCATATATGATTATAATATTTAAACAAGATGAAATGAACTTAAGGCATATATATAATGATCATGTTATTGGTGATATGTCGTTTAAAGAGTTTACAAAGATTTGTGGGGAGTGTTGGAAAGATAAATATGGATTTGTAGTTGTAAGCAAGGATGATCCTAAAAATAAAGGAATATATAGAAAAGGTTTCGATGAATTTGTACAGATATAAAACAGATTGTAATCAGATGCAGTACAGATATAAATCAGATTGTAACCAGATATAAAACAGATGGTAACCACATATAAAACAGATCGTAACCAGATATAAACCAGGTCATAACCAGATATAAAGCAGATACAGACCAGATACAGATCAGATACAGACCAGATACAGACCAGATATAGATCAGATACAGATCGAGTACAGACCAGATACAGATAAGACATAAAGCAGGTTGTAACCAGATACATGGGAGATATAAAGCAGATCGTAATCAGATACAAAACAGATTAAAATGAATAATAAATTGTTAAAAGATATTGTTCAGACAAGAAAAATATTAAAGGAAAAATTAAAAACCATAAAATTAAATGAAGTAGATAAACAGAATTTATTAGAAGATTCATTTAAACCCATAACTAAACCTTTGAATTTGATAAGTGAAACAATTGCTGATTATCAAAAAAAAATTTTGTTTAAAGATGAGATGAAATCTAAAAAAACGTCTAAACGTAAGTTAAAAATCAGAAAAAATAATGATGATCGATCAGATTTTTATCAATCAGAATACAATAAACATAATGAAGATAAAACAGATACAACACATACACCAGATCAGATCAGATGATAATAGTTTCGATGAAAGTTTTGATAATTATGATGATGCTGCAGACTACAATCAAGTTATTGAAAATGATAATAATAGTAAAACTAAATGTAGACTTGAAGAAAATATTAAATTGCTTCTAAATAATAATCAAATAGATAAAGTTTATGGCTTCAACATAGACGAAAGAGGAAACTGGCGATATGCAAATAACAAACTAAAATTTAATGATGACAACTATTTTCAATTGGGAAGTACAAAGTGGAATATGACACCAGGATTATTTCAATTATTATTTCATTCAAAACCTTTACATTACACTGAAAAAGATTTAGTGAATTGTAGAGAAATCTTAATGACTAGAAATGTACACAAACGTCAGTTTCTAGCAGAAGCTCAAATAAAAGGTTCAAATTCATATACATAAATATCAACATGTAATTAAACCGTTAATTAATAAGCTACTAACAAAGAGCAGCAAAGAACTATATATATTGGGATGATCCTAATGAATTAGTTGACAGATTACGTTTACTTCTTTCATCAGAGGGTGCTGGTCATAATAATCATAAAAACGAAGTAATATCTATAATTGAAGAATAATAATAATAATATCTATAATTGAGAGAAGATAATATAATTTACTAAATGAGTTTTAAATATGTTTATACGATTATAGTAATACGCATATATATATATATATATATATATATATAATATGAATATTGATAAAAGAGGAATAGTGGATGAGTTACATAAACAAGCGAGAAAGAAAATGTAAAAGAAGACGAGTTATTGTTGAAGGAATTGATGATTTATTTTTTTATATACATATTTATTTATTGTATCTCCAAAAATGAACTAACAATAAGTAATCAAATCTTTAATCTAAATATAATTATTAGGCCCGACCAATATCGGACATAAGCTTAGTGATAGTTATAAATAATACATAAGTAGTGATAATCAAAAAGAAGTATTTTTAAGCAGTCCCATCTGGAGTGTTGGGTATAAGAGCCCTTGTGTCCCTTTTTTTAAGCGGATGTGTCCAGTAAAGCTCAAAATATTACGGGCAAGCGGATTAGGATGTGACTCGAGTTTAGTTAAATATTTGCCTGCGTATTTTGCAATTTCTTCACTCACTAGTGGCATATTTAAATCACGATGAATATTTGAATTTTTAACGTACCATGGAGCAGATGTTATCAAACGTAAAATTTTGTTTTGCCTTCGTTGGATTCTCTCGACATTTGAAGCTGAAGCAGTGCCCCACAGCTGAATTCCATAGCACCATATTGGCTTCAAAAGCGACTTGTATATCAAAAGTTTGCAGTCTAGGCTGAGTGTTGAATTTCTGCCAATTAACCAATATATTTGAATCAATTTAAGTTTCATTTGGGTTAACTTAGAGTCAATATGATATTTCCATGTAAGCCTTCGATCAAGGTGTATGCCAAGGTATTTGACTTGAGAATGTTGAGGAATATTTTGATTGTTGATTCGAATGGGGGAACAGGTATCTTTTCTTAGGGTAAACGTTATATGAACACACTTTTGTTCATTGACTTTAATTCTCCATAAGTTCAACCATATTTCAAGCTGGGTAATGTGTGCTTGGAGATTGCGGGATGCCTCATCAGGATTTTTGTGAATACTCAAACAGGCTGTATCATCGGCAAATGTAGAAGTGTGGATGTTATTGCTCACAGGCATATCACAAGTATATATTAGATACAAGACTGGCCCCAGAATACTACCCTGTGGCACACCAGAAGATATAGATTCGGGTACACTCATGAAGTCTCCTTCCACAACGGTAAACGTCCTATCAACAATATAACTTTCCAAAAGCTTTTGTATATTTATTGGTAGGTATGTCTTCAATTTTAAAACTAGGCCTTTGTGCCATACTTTGTCAAATACCTGAGAAACATCAATAAAAAGGGCAGAACAATACTTCTTTTCTTCAAAAGTCCTCCTTATAATTTGAACCAATCTATGCGTTTGCTCAATAGTGCTATGCTGACTTCTAAAGCCAAATTGATGGTCCGGGATGCACCCAGTATCAGCTAAAATTGTGGACAATTAGTCATGAGCAGCTTTTCGAAAAGCTTTGAAATTGTTGAAAGTAAGCTTATAGGCCTATATGACTCAGCCTTGGTAAGATCTTTGCCTGGCTTTGGAATCATTTTAATCTTGGCAAGTTTCCAGTTATGTGGAAAATACTGCATTCGTAAAATGGCATTAAAAATAAATAGCAAAATTCTTATTGCAATATGAGGCAAGTTCATCAGCATCTTGTTACTAATGCCATCAATACCTGGAGCTTTCTTAGGGTCGAGTTCAGCAACTATTTTTTGTAGTTCACGCATCTTAAACCTTAAGGGACGAGGGGGTAGAGGGACTACACTCGGTAAATCGGCAGCACCCGTACATGAATTGGGAGTGAATACAGATTTTAAATGCTCAGAAAATAAGTTACCTTTCTCACTATCGCTTCTTGCCCAGCCTCCAGTCGAAGTACGCAATGGTGATTTGAGATCAACGGGTCTTTTAAGATTTCTAGTAGCGCGCCATAAAGAGTAATTAGATGTTGACGTTACATCAAGACCTTCTAAATACTTTTCCAGTAATGCAGTCTTTTCCGACGATTGCAGCTCTTTGAGTCGTTTAGTACATTCTTTAAGTCTGATTTTATTTAGGGGTGATCGGTGTTGTTGCCAAATTGATGATTTATGGCAAGCGGATCTAGTTGAGATGGATATGAAGCAAAGAATAACGGATATAGATATCTATTAACTGTAAATGTAACTGCTTTAAACGTAACGAATGCTATGAAAAGTATTTTTAATAACAGTAATCGGCACCCAAAAAAACTTGCAAACAGATAATGGCAAAGAGTTTTATAATAACCTATTTCATCGATTAATGGAATCATATCAAATTAAACACTATTCAACATATAGTGTTCTGAAAGCATCAATAGTAGAACGATTTAATAGAACATTAAAAACCATGATGTGGAAAGAATTTTGCTATCAAGGATCGTATAAATGGATAAATATATATAAAGAACTCGTTGATAAATATAATAATACATTTCATATAACAATAAAAATGAAGTGAATTCTTTTAATGAAAAATCTATTTTAGATACAGTCTTTAATAATTTGAAAATGTTTAAAAAACCAAAGTTTAGAGTTGGTGATGATGTTCGAATAAGTAAATATAAAAAAGGGTTATACACCAAATTGGACTACAGAAATTTTCAAAGTTAAAACTATAAGAAACACAAATCCTAAAACATATGTTTTAGAAGACTATCAAAAACATGAAATTAAAGGTGGTTTTTATGAATTTGAGCTGATGAAAACAAAATATCCACAAACATATTTAGTTGAAAAAGTTTTAAAGAGAAAAGGAAGCATGTATATGTTAAATTGTTAGGCTTTTCATCAAAACAAAATTCTTGGATTAAGGATAACGATATATCACTATAAAAGAAATCGTATTAATTTAAAACTGATTTATTCATTCATCGAACGTTAAGATGTCGTTAACATTAACGTTAAACGGACATTCTTCACTTGCGGCAAACTATCTCCCTCCCATTGTGTTTGATAAGAGCTATGCGGTTTAATAAGCTTCGATACTTATCACACAATACCAAATGTTGATGTCGAAAACAATTTATTTCATATTGATGATTATATAATAGAGATTCCTGTGGGATCTTATGAGTTTTCTGATATAATTGATTTAATTAAAGATAAATATCATGATTTGACTAATGAAGGTGATATTTATATTAATGAAAATTTCAATACGTTTGTAACATCTATAAAAAGTACAATAGACCACGTTTCCTGCTTTTAGCATTTCACAACAATGATAATAACACATTTCAACATTTTGATTTAACAAATATAAAGATACATCTAAACTCCAACGTATATCCGTATGATGATCTAAACTTGAAATTTGAAACCGGTTTGCACTACTATACGTTATGTATCAAAAGTTTCAACAAAGCTACTATTGACGAGATCCACAACCCCTACTATCACAAGAAGACTTTAAATCAATAGCGCCAATAATTGTTTTAGATGTAACACATCAAAATGAGACTGTTAAAACTGGACCAATAGATATTCGTATTGAATTGAAAACGCTTAAGAATATACCAACCGGAACATCTGCATATTGTTTAATTATACATGATAGAATGTTTGAATATATTCCTCTTACAAATGAAATAAAAAATTATTGTAAAAATAATATTAAGATAAGTAATATATAAATAAATGTTTTTTACTTAAAATTGATTTGTTTTTATTTAATTCATGATTTATTTAGGTTAGGTAATGAATATATCAATATTGTGAAATTGAAGAATTTGAATTGAGAATATTTTAGGCTATATAAGGAAGCAATATTAATATGTATTGATCATATCATCTCTAACCGTTATACAGTGTGTATAGTATATCGCTTACCAAACGTAAAATGAAATTTGTCATTTTTTATTTACTCATTATATTAAAAGTGGTATATGGTATTTCACTACCAATATTTATTATCAGTACTCCACTTATAAAAGAGAACACAAAAATTTTAGAATACAATTTTACACTCCCCAACGAAGATATTTTAAAAATTAATATATCCTTTGTAATGTTAAAAGAAAGTAAAGTTTTAAATATTAGAGAGAGTGATTATCAAATGAATGATACTATTGATATAACATCAATAACTACTACTACTACTACAATATCAACACCGTTGTTTGAAGAAGAAACTCAGAATAATCAATCTTTTAATAATTATTTTTCGTTAACTACTGATTCACCCAAGAAAATAAATGAAACCGCTTCATTATCAACCCAAAAATTGTTTACAATAGATGACGTTATAGTGACATTTCGTAAGGAATTAATTGGAAAAGAATCAAATATTGGTGGTATACTGGACTCTAATGAGTCATTTTACCGACATTTTAATCTTAAATATGATAATGTTGATGTACCTATTCGCTGTACATATGATAGTATATACGAGAAACGATACCTGAAAATAAGTTGTTATGAATATCTATCGTGAAGTTATTGATGAACGTATATTGAAAGATTTCGAATACCTGATTTTTCACATAAATTAAATAACATAAACAAAATTGATGTTAAAAACTATACTCAAACGTATAAAATGATTATCGAATAATGTTTTCATACTAGTATAGTATCAACCATTAAGGAAAAAACAATATGAATTCATTCGCTTCAGTATTTTTAATAATTCTCATTCAGCTTAACATTGTATTCCATAGTAATCAAAATCCTTATAATCAACAACAACATGTTAAGTAAGATGGTGAAACGAGCAAATATTTAGACTTTCAAATTAAACATCAAAATGGTTCTGTGAATGTAAGAGTACATTTATAGCTCCAATTGAAAAATTATGAAATTACAACAACTACTACAAAATCAACATTAAGCTCTTATGATCAGATGTATATATGAAGAAATCGAAGCATTTAGGAAGGATTTGATTGAAAAGGAAACGAATATTGCTGGTATTATTGAAAGTTCTGGGGTATTCTATCGGCACTTCAACTTAAAATATGAAAATTTAGAAATAAGACTGCGATGTAGATATTATAGTAACTATTCTTATCCCAAACTCAATATTTATTGTTTTGAAAGCGATTATCAAGAGATATCAAGTCGTATAGTTAGTGGGGGTACAAATTATACAAATGCAAGAACAATTAACGTTAAGGGTTATTCACAAACATTACACATGAATATTCAGTAATTAACAATATGCTACTAAAAGAAATATATAATTTCTTAAGAAATTTCTCCAACATCATTTCCAACGAACATAAACAAGAACTTGTTAACATTCAATCATATTTAGAGCATACAACAACATGAAAATAAATAAAAATAAATTTGGTGAACATTATGAGCATTGTGTTTGGAAAAAGGACAAATATAGAGATGCAAGAAGAAGCAAGAAAAATAATAAGTTTCTATAGTTTATCTAAATGTAAAAATTGTATCTTTTATCTAGTTTAATAAAACATAATACACATATTTTTTATTTGCTTAAGATTTATTTGTAAAAGAAAATTTTTTTTACTAAAATTTAAATGGTTTTATTTCATTGACAAGGGTAAATATTTTAATTTCACTCATGTATCCAGCACTTCGATATCGAACTTTATAGAAAACACTGCGCCAGAATTAATATGGCTTTATGGTTTGTTTTTGTTTTTTAATCCCATTGCTTTAATTTTTTCTCTTATCAGTAAAAACAGAAAAAATTTCTTATGATCAATGCTAGCTCTTTAAAAAATAGTCTTCTCATCAGTTAAACGTTTTAAATCGTTTATGTGTTCCAATAATTTAACATGTACATACATTCCCATCCAGGGCTGGAAAACTCATATTATAAATAAATGCTCATAAAATATATGAAGCAAGAAACATAATTTAAATGCATGACATTCCCATCCAGGCATGAGCAGACTTTTGTACTGAAAACGATATCCTGAAGCTTCACAAAACAACTACTGTCGTCTTTTATACATCGAAGAAGTTTTTTTTATCCATAATAACAAAAAATACGTAAAATCTAAAAAATAAATAATAGTTAAGTAAATTAAAATTTTTGGAATTGCATTTAACTTCTAACGTCTTTAAACTATTCAATGTCAGTAGATGAGTAATGGTGGCGGCCAACATGTTTTGGGAATTCAAAACCGGGAAAATCAAAAAGGGTGGCGACCTTGTTACAAATGAGGGATTTTGGGATTTTCATGCTGAGATTTTCTGGGCTATATGTGTGTGTGTGTGTGTGTGAGTTGGATTTTATGTTTATGTATGTACACTTGTGTGTACAGCTTTTGTTGTGAAAATGTGCTGACTAGCTTTCGACTAGCTTGTCACAAGTACTACTCTATAATTATCCCCATACAATACTTTGAAACCCTACTAATAAAAATACAATTCAGGTAGTGACCACGTAATTGTTATGGGGTCATGAAACATACCAACCAGACATTTATTTACTGGTACATTTCTATAATTTACGAACATACAAATGTGTGTATATTGACAATTCCACCTCTCTCCTTCTTTTATACTGACGGATAGAAGAAAACTTAATAAACCAAAGTTGTAACTAGAATTTTAGTTTTGACACAAAGACACTTGCTCCCAGTCTGACTGCAGGGTAGTTACAAGGGATCTGTGTATTTGTGTGTATGTAGTGATTGTTATTTGATAGACTTTGGGTTGCTGTTTTGAGTTATCGTTGGTATGTTTATGTAGGGTTATTGTATGTATGCATATATGTTTGCGATCTCTGGGGAAATAATCTAATAGCTGCAGAGACTGGCAACCCTGTTGTGAATGGAAGTGGATAGGGAATGTATTTGGTAATGTATGTATATGTTGTTGGATTCATGTATGTGATCATATATATTTTTGTTTTATCATTGCTTGTGTGTATTGTTTGCCCTTCGAGAGTTTTTCATACATATTTACAAATGAATGTGTATATGTTTTCTAGGCTATTGACGTTGTTATTCTTATGGAGACAGAAAATATTGTGTGGGCATATGTTTTATATGTACAAATGAATTTCAGATGTTAAATGTTTTGAATCCAATCAGGTTGATAAGCAGAGCTTTCGAACAGGGGTAATGATATTTTTATTTCAGTGTATTTACTTTAATGTAACAATTATAGGAAATAGCTTTTGGAGACCTAAACCAAAACTTATAGAATTTACTTTTACGTGTCGCAATTTTTCTCGTACCTTTGTAGTACAAACTGATGCTAGCAATTTTGTTCTGGGTGTTGCTGTATATATGAATTTCATCATATATCGTAATACCATCAGATAAATTAGATTTGACGACTACTACACGATTATCATACACAGAAAAAAAAGATTTGTAAATACAAGTAATTTATTTGTGAATACAATTAAAATACTATTTAAAAAGGCACCTACAATGGTTTTTGTAAATACAAACACGCATTTGTAACATAAGAAAACAAAATCAACTCAATTATTTCCAATTAAAATGATTGTGTTATTCACAATTGAGATGTTAACAGAAAACAAAAATTTTTAATGAATTTATTTCTGAAATTCGAATGTGTTGTTTCTTTGTTTGTTTTTTTTTATATTTTCCTAGAACTTGGTTTTGTGTTAAATTTTTAAGTTGTTTGGGATGAATCGAACCGGCGATCTCTTGACTAATAGACTGACGTACTTACCACTCAGCTAAAGAGCAAATCGTTATTAGATAAGCAAATAATGAATACACACAAAATGCGAGTTCTTCTACATGTGCGTATTCCGTTATGATATAATTTAACAAATAATTTTGTTGAGTAATTCAATAGATTAGAAAAATTTAAATTTGTTATATCAACAATAAGCAGCATCAAAATCTTTAGTTAACATTTTTAATAACAAAAATATTCAAAAATTTTTGAGTTTTTGCGCCATGTACAACATAAAATTTGGTTAGATCAGTTTATTGGAAATAATTTCTGTGTTTGTCGTATCAACAACTTAATTTTTTGTATTAACTAAATATATATTTCAATTTAAATTAATTATGAACAACTTGTTTTGCTGGGTGCATTTTGATGATATTTTTTTCTGTGTATGAATTGTGGGAATTTGTATGTCTGTGTGTATGTGAGTATGTATGTGTGTGTATGTGTGGTTGTATGTGTGTCTGTGTGTACGAATTTCATAATATTATAAAATTTCATTATGTATGTATGTTTGTGTTTGTGTATTACGTCATCACCTCTTTGTGTGCCATGCCAGACATTTGGTAGTATAAAATATTAGCATATAGGTATCAGAACTTTTTTTTTTAATCCTAGTATGTTTTTATACTTAAGATTGCTGGTTATTTTGTCATGCTTAAAATTGTCCAGCTTTAAAGTCTGCCTGTGAGAAATTTGTTTATATTACAGATCTTGTTTATTTAACTACGTCCGGCTTCTTTGGCTGAACTTCTTTTCATACGATCATGGGAATTTATAGTTTCTCTCTCCATAATAAGGTCGTTTAGCCTTGGTATGTGCTCTGACTGAATGGTTTGCGCTGTTCATATATTTTCATGATGTAGATATGTAAGTGTGATTGTCAAGATCTAATAAATACTTGAGTATTGATAAGAAATTTGATATTATGTGTACATACATATCTACAAATTGATTTTATCCATGTATGTATGTACATACATATGTTTCACTCCGTGCTTGAATAAATTTTTTTTGTCATGTGCGGTCTTTTGTTGTTGTTGTAAATATTCGCCTGGTCTGTTATGTATAGATGTGAAATATCTTCATAGTTTTTTTTTATTTGAAATTAAAAAACGTTGCTTTAATTTTTATCTCATTTTATTCTCATTTGTTTAAATGAAAGTTTATAACATAATAACTCTAGTTGTTCTAAGAAATTTGGGTAAAGGTTCCCTGATGATCTGCATTAGCAACAGTGAAATGCGCATGGGATCCAGCTAAACCCCTCAATAATCAATTTCAATGTATTTTTAATAAAAAATATTTTACTTAATAAGTAAAATAATAATTTGGGATTATTAGTGCGTTTAAAAATTTTAAACTTAAATTTTAACAATTCCCATAAAAACACCAATTATTAACTTGACTGCACCCGGTCAAAAATACTTGTGTGGCAACACTCTATTGTTTAATAGCTGTTGTTGTAATTATTATGCTTATTTTTCTTTTGTGATTTTCAAAAATATTATTATTTGTGAATTCTCAAATAGTTTTTGAAAGTCTGTACCAGCGTTACCATTTGTCAAGTTTTCCCTTTTTTCCAAGTTTTTTGAGATGCCAACAAGTTTTTTGAAAATATAAAGTTTTTTCAAGTTTTTTTATAAATATGTCCATGATTGAACTTTTGCAGTACATTGAATGAAAATATTAAGTGATGTTTGTATGCAATAAAACGATCTTATATTTTCTCACTCCCTTATTACTGCAACACTGTCTAAAGGGTCAGTTAGCGCAACCATTTTCATTACTTTTCACATAACAATATCGATCAGCTGTTTACTTTTAAGATTTTTGTACTTTTGTAGAAAAAAAGTTTTTGTTTTGGAAAAAAAAGTTTTTTTTTCTGATTTAGCAAGTTTTTTTTTAAATATATATGGTAACGCTGGTCTGTACACAAGATAAGAGGTTTGTAACTGTTAAAAATGTGTGGTTGAAGTCTACTGACGATTTGTTACAGCAACAATGAAATGCATATAGACATCGCTGAACCACCAGCAAATAAATTTCAAATTAAAATAAACTTTGACAATATGTCGAATAATAAATTTCTTAAATGTTAAATTTAGATTTTATTTTTAATTTTGCCTTATAATTACTTTTATTGTTATCCAAAGGATTTCTAATTGTATGAAGGTGTAGAAAAATAGAATAGATTCATATCGAATATAAATTATTTGCTGTGTTTTGTATAAGTTTCTAAGCCTACTATGCTTATTTTTCTTTTGTGATTTTCAAAAATATTATTATTTGTGAATTCTCAAATAGTTTTTGAAAGTCTGTACATAAGATAAGAGGTTTGTAGCTGTTCAAAATGTGTGGTTGAAGTCTACTGACGATTTGGTACAGCAACAATGAAATGCATATAGACATCGCTGAACCACCAGCAAATAAATTTCAAATTTGTTTGTTATTTTTCGTAAAAAATTACTTTGAATGTAGGGAAAATTTTTAAACTTTTCAACTGATTGACAGTGTATGCTATATTGAATTCACATATTTTTTACCTGATTGATATGTAAATATGTATGTATATCATGGTCTTATATAAATAAAATTTGTTAACACCCGATAAAGAATGAAAAACTAAGTTTAAGGGAAAAATTTACTAACTGCCAGTTTGTTTAACAAGAACTTCCTAACCGACAGTTGAAGGTTAGCCGCGAATAACGTTTTAAGTGACAAAATAATAATTTTTCAGGAGAGCCAATAAACGTATTTTGAAGCAATATTGCTTTTTTCGTTAAAATTTTTTTAGCTTATTGAAAATAATGATAACTAGCATTAGCTTTTCTTTTTGTATCTCTGATACATTTATCAACTATTTTCGGCAATTTCGTTGCATGATTTTTTAGTTACTTACAAAGTTTTGCACTGACTGACCGATTTGTAATTGTATTTTGACGGCGATAAGATGCATAATTTTGAATGGTTTTATATTTGAACAACGCAAGAGAGTTATGTTAATGGTAATCTGACAAAAAACTGGTTTTTTAAAAATTGTCTTTTACAACGTTATTCGCGGCTGTGCTTCAGTTAATGAATTAACAATAATTTGTGAGGGAAAGGTATGTCAATCCTCTTAGTTTGTTCATCAACATTATGAGATGGGATCTTATAAACGTCAAAAACGTTACAAAATTTGTTCTAACTTTCTTTTCTTCAAATAAATTTTAAAAATAAAGTGTTATATCTTAATAATAAAGGTATGTAGGCAAGTGAGAATACGTTTGTATATTAGGATGAAAATCTTTTCAACATACATATATACGTACATTAGATTGTCTCACTTTTATTTTTTTTTCGAAATTCCTTCCAAGAATTTTGGTGTATAACTCTTAAATATTGATGAACCGGAAGTGGTCTCTCAAATCGTTTTTATGTTTTTTTTTTAAGAAAAATGCATATTCTCTAAAAAATTAAAAAACCTTGCTTTAGTAATTTGCCTCTAACTCAAGCAGTTCTTAATTTAACGATTGGCTTATCTTTTTTTGATCCAAGACATTCACTAAATACGTTGGACAAAAAGACATCCGATTTAAATAGTTCAAAGGACCAGCAAAATCTGTTTCTTATAAGTATTTTTTCAAAGATCCCTCGATTTATACGATAGATACGTTCCTGAGAAAGTCGTGTAAGCCGAAATTTTAAATTTTTAATCAGAAATAATTTCTTAATCAGGCTTGAGTTCAGTAATTTCAATTCTAATTGAATGAAATATTTTTATTAATTAATGAGAAGAAAAATTAAACTAGACTTTATTAGCTGGGGGAAATACCGATATTTTTCTGTGCAGCCACGCACTTCATCAGCACCGATGTCTATCTACTGGGGTAGAGATTATTATTAACATCAGCTATTTAACTTAAATTTCTATGAAATGGAGAATTGATTGTGTATACATACAATTATTGATTTACCTTTGGTAAACACATTTGTAAGTATCACTATTAATTTTCTGTTTTTCCATTTTCCATTTAAAAAGTGATATAATTTTGTGCTAACCTAATTTAATAAGCTTTCTAATGCATATAATAAGGTTCAAATCCGTTAAGAACTACTTGAGTTAGAGGCAAATTACTAAAGCAGAATTTTTTAATTTTTAAGAAAAATACCATTTGATTTGAGAGACTACTTCCGGTTCATCAATATTTTTGTGTTATACACCAAGATTCTTGGTTTTTAGAGTAGATTAAGAAAATCGTTTATCAAGGAATGTCGAAAAAGGTATAAAAACTGAGACGGTCTAATGTACATATGTATGGCTATAGCTGCTGTAGCAGGATGCAATAAGAAGACATATTTTTCGTGGATTCTCTTGATGAAACAAAAATAAGCGTGCAAGTTAAGATGTTATTAGCATTAAAATAATAATGCCCTTATGCAAAAACGATTGTTAAAGTTTAAGCATGCGTTAAAACCGGTTTAACCATAAAAAATTAGTTTGTTAAACCCACTTTAAGTGTAATAATCGTTTTTGCATAAGGGGGTTATAGTTTATTGTACACTTGTTATGTATGTTTCGAGATTGCGATGGTCTATACCTTTTTCTAAATTCGTCGCCAGATAAAGAAAAGTGATTTAGACGTTCAAGTATTTTGTTCTAGCATAGCTTATTTTATATTGAAAATATTGCACAGACATAAGTGCTTGTTTATATATCTATCCATTTTTATTTATCAAAAGTGTCAGTTTATATCTTAACCGAAAGTATTTAATAAGTTATATTACACAATCGCATTTTGGTTAAATACTGTCAGTTAAGAGATAGCTATAAATTCTGAAATACATCTTAACCCATTAAGGCCCTGCGTTGCGTTTTCGCAACGCTCACTTCCATCACCTCTCAGCACTACCCATATTAATTTATATTAAAACTAAGCATAAGAAAATTAATTTTACATTATAAACTAATTGACGTGTTTCAGGAATTTCGTTATATTTTAGCCTTTTGCAAAAAAATATTTATATAAAAAATTTTTTTTTTCTTACTTTTTGGGTGTTTTTACAAAAAGTAAAATAAAAATTGCAATAAACAATATTTGAAGGAGTGACTTTTAAAGAAGGTAATTGATAGATATATTTTGTGATATTTGTTAATATAATAAACTTAATTATGCATCTACTATGTTTTTTATGGTTGACAATATGTGTGATGCGAAAACGCAACGCTAGGCCTTAACGATATAGAAATTTATTATTTAGTGTGGTTTTTTAACCATTTTTATTTTCTCAGAATATATATTAACAAGAATATTTTATTTATGGTATATTGATAATGTTTCACATCGGCATTAGCATAGCTAGAAAGTTTTACCTGAGTGGACTAAAGCCAAAATTAGTCTCTTGAGTATGCTTTCATTATCTACATTTAGAGAAAAAAATTACACAATACCTGCTCAAACTGATCAGATTTGCTATCAAAAGTGCATCAACAAAAATGTTGTGTTAAAATAGTGTACAATTTTGTCAATACGACAACGACGTATGTATTGACAACGAATGAGTGCAAGTTGACAACCAGCGATATCAATAGCAAAAAGTTGACAATGTACCGTTGTCAGTTCATACACGTCCGTTTACAAGTTGACAACTTGCGTTGTTAGAAAAACTGACAAAGTAGGATGTTATATTGCCAAAAGGCGTTGTTGATTTTGCAACTGTCAGTCTAATCTAATGTGTATCAGAAATAATACGGTGCATATATGGTATAGAACATTTTCTGACAGTGTAATATAATATAACAAAAGTATTGCGTATGTTTTGGAAAACTTTTTTCTCATATCGCCGTATATAACCATGAACTCCGATTAGATTTCCTGTCTATATATTTTAGTTAGTACAGTTGAACAATATTTTAAGACAACAATCAGATATAACAAATTAAATTAAATTTTAATTATTTATAAATATGTTCTTTGAAAAGTTCTTAAATTTGAGAGCAACGCCACGTATCATAATAAGACAATGGGAGGAGTAGGAGTTTTTGACAACGCAATGAATAATTATTGCATTCAAGTTAGAGGTAAGAAATGGTACTGGCCACTTCTTACGAATATTCTAGATGCAGCTATTGTAAATGCTTAGATACTTCATTGGTTTTGGAGGAAAGAAAAAACAGCTCATGTTTTGCCAGTGGAACTAAGAATGTTTGTGATTGAAAGATGTTGCAAACGGAAAATATTGAAAGGATAAGCGTCAAAAACATCAACGTTTCATCACCACTATCAATTGTTCGAAAAGAGCTTGTTGATCATAAAACTGTTCGAAAAGATAGGAGATTGCACTGTCAAAAATGCAACAGTCAAACAGTTTATAAATGTGCAACATGCAATGGATCAGTGCATTCCAAGTGCTCTGATACTTCTCATAATTCAAGATATTTTACGTTATTGTTTTTAATAAGTTTATGTTAACTACTTTTATTTTAAGAAGTTTAATAAAATATTTTAATTTTGAAAAAAAAAGTTTATTCTTTATATCGTTAAGGCCCAGCGTTGCGTTTTCGCAACGTGAATTAACTCGGTTCCCACCGATTAAATTTTTTTGAAATTTTGTTATTATCATATTGAGACTAAAATTAACATCTTCTGAAAGTTTTATTTATGTAGCTCAACGGGAACGATGCTTGGGCCTTAATGGGTTAAGCTAACTGCCATTTAAAGTGCCAATTAACATTTAACTTAAGATTGTGAAAAGGGCTGTAAATAAAATAACCGCATATAGAAGGCTGCTACTGTGTGCATAAAGGCAAAGGTACATAGCACGTGTAGATCTTATCATAATAAACGAATAGTTATACTCAACGAAGAACTTCTGCCGACATGTTCGAACAGTTTACGGTTTGACTGACTTTGCTTTAAATCAGTGATGTATTTTGAGTTTTTTGCTTAGGGCCAAATTAACGAATTGCATGTAATGGTAATACAATACATGTGATTTATTTTGTTTACAGCAAAAACAAAAATTTGCGACAAAAATTAAAATTTTTTAAAAGTAATTTTTGTTAAATTTAAGAACTGAAGCTCTTTGTTGTGGATATCCATCCATTCGTTTATTATGTAAATTTGGACTAGGACTGCTTGCATTTTAAGAAGCAGAAGTATAAGCTACAGGTTCTAGTTGTGCAGTCAACAAATAAAAAGTCGAAGAAATAGCACAATTTTGCGACTTTTGCTACGATATTTCGACAGCAGTATTTTTGACACTACTTCTGTCAAAAAAAATTAAACAGTGTTTTTTCATAAAGTAAGTTACAGCAAACATTTGCAATACTTCTGACTACTGTTAGAAGCGTTTACGTTTTGACAGCTCATTAGACACATGACAGGCTGTTTTTTATACTTTTAAGGCGTGGTGTGTAAATTTCTCTTTTTAAAGCGTCAAAAGTACAAACACATTTCCGCGTGCTATGTACCTTTACCTTACAGGGGACAGAAAAAGTATGCATGTGTGTATGTATAAGAGTTATTTATGTACTATAATAAAATTGAACTTACCAAAGTTTGATTTGTGACATTTGAATCACCAGAAGGATAAGGCGTGTAAACAGCTAAGGCCACACAATTAGCAAATATTGTTAACAAAATAAAATACTCAAATATTCTATTTTGAAAGGAGTGTTACATATTGAGTTAAGAAAACCAGGATATTGGCTAAAAGATAAAACTATATTGGTCTGCTCATGATTACATCAATAAGGTGCCTGAATGGAAACGTCTTCGTAAAAGCTAAAGTACATAATGACAAGGCGTCTCAAAAAAATTTATTTTGAGAAATTTAATATTAAAATGTTTCAGATTAATGTCTATGTGCTGGCTTCCGAATCGTTTTCACATATTTTCTTGTGAATTTTGATGTTAAAACCAGTGTGCACACTTCTACCGATATTCGGTAGATTCTACCGAATATGTTTGTGAATTTAACGATCTACCAATTCTACCGAACAATTCCTGAAATCTACCGAATATTGAACGAACATTTTGATTAACAATGATGCTACAAGATCAAGTTGATCACACCTACGGAAAATTAATCACATGTGTGTTCTAAAATGTGGAAAGCTTTCCGCGGAGAAGAGAATATGTTTAACGAATTGTTGTTTAGTAATTTAAGTCGATATATGTGTAAATTGGATATTTTGCCACATAGCAGTGCGGCCGCACAGCGATCATTTTCTGCCATGAAAATCATTAAAACAGAACATAGAATTTTGCCTTGGGATCTTATGGATCTTACATATATTCCTTGTAGTAGCAAATATTTGTCAAATAAAAGTTATTTTAGTAGCTTTATAAAACCTATGTACAAAAACTGAATTCCTGTTATTTATGTATATTATTTTATGTATGCATAGCATATCTATATAAAGGGTAAGGGCAAATAACTGGGGATGACACTTTTTTTATTGGAAATGCTTCATTGTTTATGGCAGTTTAATTTCCAATCACATGTGAAGTTTTAAATGCGCTTTTGGAACCTGTTTAGTTTGATACTCTTTGGACTTATTCTTTATATATAAGTACATATATTTTGTTATATTTTATGTTTCTTTGAATTGTTATTTTTTATGTTTATTTGAACAAAAAATATTTTCTACCGAATTTCATTCAAATCTACCGATTTTTTTTTTGCCGATTCTACCGAATTAAAAAAAGTTAAGTGTGCACACTGGTTAAAACACATGCTACACCTGTTTAATTTGAAATTTAGAATATAAAATAATAATAATAATACTAGCATTCTAGCATCCGAATTTAGAAAAAAAATAATAATGGACGACTTAGAATTTTTGGAGCGAGTACATAGCAAGACCGTGGAATAAACGTGTCCATTTGTTTTTACCAATAAAAATGTTCTTCAATAAAATAAAAAAAGTAGGGATTATGTGATCTAAATGGACTTGACGTCTGCTGGATCCAAATCTGTCCACAGATTGATTACATCATGGCTAGTTTTTGAGATATTTTTATTTAAATAAAATACTGATATTGTAATATTAAATTCGTATATATTACGTATTTATTATGATAAATCTTAAATAAATGGGTACTATGATATAAATTCAAATCTTAAATGAAATTAAATGCTAAAAAAATACTATAAAAAAACTACTGTTTAGTAGATATATACTTTCTCTTATAAGATTTATCTGCTGTTTCACGATTGATTTTCCAGTAGAAACCAGTTAACATTGCTGTCATATATTTTTTTCCATGTACGCAATAGAACCTGTACGCAGTAGAACCTTTCACCGTGCTCATCAGACATGACACCTCGAAAAATAATCCAAATGAGCATGAAGAAAGTGGATCATAACTATCCTGACCAGACATCCCGCCTTAGGCGGGCTTATCCCGTTTTTCACAGCACTATTCCACCTCGAATTTCTATCCCGCTTTATAGAGTTTTGAAAAATTCAATCTCTTGTTTATTAAAATGAAACTGATAAAAATTCATTTCAAATATTTTTTTTAGTGCTTCACCAGACAAAATCCTATGTGCTTCGCTACACCCCATAAACGATTTGAGATAAATAGATTTTTTTATCAGAAGTGCCACACTTGCGGTTATTAATATAAATAGTCACAGAGAGCTTAAAAACTCTCACTGCATTAGTTTTCAATATATTTTTTAAATAAACAAGATCACTTCTCCAATCCCTATTTTTTCTATCATCGACAGGATCAGCAGAATTTCAAGTTTGAGGCAGATACCAAGATATTAAAAAACTAATATTTAATTTACTTGTCAACATACTCGTTACTGTTTTGGGTTCCAATATATCTTGAAGTAATAGCCTCTTGTTCCTTCTAGACCATATCAGTAATACTTTGTAAGCAAATCAGCAAGAAAAAAAATACGTTGGTATTATTTTTGAAGAAAAACAAAAATGTTCACTATATGTGAGGCACCATGCCTACTTGTTAAATCCTGAAATTGTTTCCAGAGACAATGGAGAATATCAGCAGAGTTATCCCCACAATATATCAAGGTTCTCAGTATATTCGTTTTTCAGATAAGTATATCACAGTAAATATTTTTTCTTTATGGCAGGTTTCACACCAAACTAGGGATGGGCAAATGAAAAAAATGTATCGATTATATCGTATCGATATTTTTGAACAGTATCGATATATATTTTTTGAAAACATCGATATTTCGATATATCGATATTTTTTGCTGCATTAATTTCGAATGCACAATTAGTCACTTTAAGAAATTTAATACAAAAAAACTATTTATGTTAAGTTATACGTAACCTACTGTAGCTCCTTAAGACTTCATTAGTCTTTACTTTCTGTTGCTGTTTCGGACCACAACAGTCACAGTATTCCACTAAAGTGATGAGGTTTGCATCGTCCATTCTTATTAGAGTTTTTCTTTTCCCGGCCTTTTTTATTTCCCGGGAAATAACGTTTTATAAACGTATTAGTCAAAAAATAATACAAATTCAGTTCCCGTCCGTAATTGTTGTAAAGTTTTAGCTATAGTTCTACTGCCATCACCTTATTATTGTACCATCGCATTCATAAAGTGAATAACGACATTCATCGAGGAATCTGTACATTTGTACCAACTAAAGTTGTCCGCACAAATTTCCCGGGATTTCTTTCCAGGAAAATGTGCGGGATCCCGGGAATTCCCGTATGAAAAACACGGATTGTTATGTTTCAATATAATTTTATGTTTTTCTGGTAAAAATTAAATTTTTTTAAATTCTTAAAGCACAATCACAATTTATTTCGAAATGTTTTTATTTTGTTGATGCTGCCACTTACAATTAGTTAACAGTTTTTTTTATTTTCACAGGTTGAACCGAAACATAACAGAATGAAAAAGAAAAACTAACGGCTTGTATATGATTTCTTTAAACCAAAAAGAGTCAGCTGATTCGCAGCAGTACAGAAAGTAAAAACAAATTCTGCCTTTAGGCTTATACACACACAATCCAAAAATTGACCTGCCTTAGTTGGGTCACCTTATAAATTCAGCTGGGATGCTATTATGAAATTTCTTTTTTTCTTCGCATCAGTAGTAGTGATGTCAATATCGTACAGTTAAAAAACGGCTATAGCTCTTAAAAGTATCGAAACCCGATACTCGTAAATTAGAATCGATGTATCGATATATCGGATTTTGAAATATCGGCGATATATATCGATATTTATTTTCTCAAATATCGATATTTCGATATATCGATATTTTTTGCCCATCCCTACACCAAACACGTGTAATTCAAACATTTTTCCTGTAAGACAACGCACATTATAAAAATCTTTACTTACACAATATTTGTCGTTTCTTGCTGAAAGATATTTAAAAATAAAAAAAATTATACGGGAGGTGCCACTTTAAAAAAATTAGCGAAATCGGTGCAGCCGCTCTGTTAATATATTTCTTATTTGTTCATTGGGATATGCATATTATACCAAGACAATAACTATGTATCGCACAAAATATTTTTATGCAAACATTATAGTTTGCAATAATATTGCAATGCATAATATGCAAAAGTAGGTCATTGCTAAGTTATCGTTTATTAATTTTACAAAACAAAATTCTTGCATTTAATCATTTATAGAATAAGCATATCCTTTCTTTAATTTTAGGTATAAGAGAAAGCGAATTACTCTAATTCAATAATGTTTTATAAATAAAGTTATAAATGGTATGGTTCCAATACAAAAATAATGCATACGAATGAGTCCAAAGTAGAAAAGTGTCGAAAAATCCGAAAAAATTATATTTGGAGAATAAATATAGACATATGTACAACTGAAATTAACTGAAACAAGATATATATGGTCCAAAAGGTCTTATAGCATGTTCACACGGACAGCAATTATCGAAGTTCGCTCTCCCATTCACGGTTTGCGGTCGAAACTTGATTGAATCAACATGGTTCGCCGTACAAATTTTTGAGAGCGAACCAACTTGATTCATTTTGAACCTAGCTGCAAACCATGAAGAAATTGTCATCATCGCTAGTTTGGATAACAAATTATCGCTAATTTATTTGAACTATGTAGCTACCCTGCAGAAAATTTGGTGACAATTGATCCAAACGTACTCGTCCTATAGCTGGAGAAAATGTGGGTGTTATCAAAAGTACGGAGTAGTGTATGGTGAAAACAGACCTATCGTTTAAATGGTGACATATTGACCATTTTCGTGATGTATTGTCTTGATCTTGACCCAATTTCATTCGGACTAGGTGTAGTATTATAGTAAGCGGCACTGAACATGTTCGATACATAACTACACTTAAATATTAACCTAAGCTTAACTATTATTTATGCTTTTGAAATATGAGTGGCCCTGTGGTCGAGTGGGTAGTGTGCCAGCCTGTCATGCACGAGGTTGTCGGTTCGAATCTCAAAAAATTTTCAGATTAAAAATAAAATAAAAAAAAAATGTCATTGCATTTGCAACAATAAAAAAATTCATAAGCGTTAATTGGTACATGTAAGTATCGAAATTTTATTTATAAGTAATTTATGAGACATTGTTAGATTTAATTGAACTGTAGTGAATTTTAATCAGAAATAATTTCTTAATCAGGCTTGAGTTCAGTAATTTCAATTCTTATTGAATGAAATATTTTTATTAATTAATGTGAGTATCTAAAAAAGAGAAGAAAAATTAAACTAGACTTTATTAGCTGGGGGAAATACCGGTATTTTTCTGTGCAGCCACGCACTTCATCAGCACCCATGTCTATCTACTGGGGTAGAGATTATTATTGACATCAGCTATTTAACCTAAATTTCTATGAAATGGAATATGAGAATTGATTGTGTATACAATTATTGATTTACCTTTGGCAAACACATTTGTAAGTATCACTATTCATTTTCTGTTTTTCCATATTCTATTTAAGTTAGCACGAAGTTATATCACTGTACCTATGTATGTTTAACTATTCTTGCTTATCTTTTTACGATCATCACATTAATTATTTTTACTTATTCGATGCACCATCGGTACATACATATAAGTATTATTGTAGTGGCTTTATGTTACTTTGTTTTTGCTTTCTATTCTATTTCCCCCAGCTAATAAAGTCTAGTTTAATTTTTCTTCTATTCTTTAGATACTCACATTAATTAATAAAAATATTTCATTCAATAAGAATTGAAATTACTGAACTCAAGCCTGATTAAGAAATTATTTCTGATAAGTAATTTATATTATTATACATCGAATAGGTCCCTAGGGGATAGTTCAGTGACAAGGTGCATACAAAGTATCAATTAACCACATCCTAGGACATCCCCATGTAAAAGTGACTGGTCCGCTTCATAGGAAGTGTTAGAACTCGGACTGGTCCCTATCTCTTGGGGACCGGTCACATGACTAGTCTTGTGCCAGTTATATTTCCTGCAGGGTATCAACACAAAATGAGTACACACATACACATTTTTAAACAAAAAAAAAACACACAAAAAATTATTGCGAGTATGAATTAAAAATATTTTATTTTATTAATTATTTTTTCTTAATTTGATTATCTACTGTAAAAAAGCAAATAACACAGAATATAAAATGCGTATCAACCATTCACGTATGGCTGTATTAGAGTTCGACCGATTAATCGGCTTCGGCCTTCGGCCAAAAATTGGTAATCGGCCAACATTCGGCATATGGCAAAAATCGGCCGATTAGCCGAAGCCGAATATTTTTCATTCCAAGCTTGAAAAATAACATTATTTTTGGTCGTTGCTCGCCGACAGTTTCTATTGTGTTTAACGTTTTGAAACCCTGTTGCTTTCTATTTTCTTTTACTTGGACGTTCTTGTGAGTGATCATATGAAAAAGCAATCTAGAAATTGCAAAATAGTTTTATTTTTCTTGTTATGTATCCAATAGATATTACAGCTATTTCAGTGATCTCAAAAAAGCAAACTTTTTTCTTAATTCATATAAAACAAGTATCATTTTTAAAATTTAAAACATTCGGCTTCGGTTTTGGCCGAAGTTTAGGACTTTAGCCGAAGTTCGGCTTCGGCTTCGGCTTGGGCTTGGGCCAAAAAAAACGCCTTCGGTCGATCTCTAGTCTGTATGTATATACATCAAAACAGTGATGCCAACTTTTGATACTCAAAGCGCGTAAAAATTGTTTGAAAAAAGCGATAAATTGATAAAATATACGTTTAGCGCAAACTAAAGTACATTTTTTTTGAATAAGCGCAAAAAGGGCTAGTTTTAAAATGTTTCTGTTTTAAATCAAAACATCAAACATTTTTGTTAAGTAATTTATTAAAAATTTATATGTAACTATCATAAGATCAACAAATACATAAGTACTAGAGTTCGACCGATTAATCGGCTTCGGCTTCGGCCTTCGGCCAAAAATTGGTAATCGGCCAACATTCGGCCTACGGCAAAAATCGGCCGATTAGCCGAAGCCGAATATTTTTCATTCCAAGCTTGAAAAATAACATTATGTTTGGTCGTTGCTCGCCGACAGTTTTTATTGTGTTTAACGTTTTGAAAGGGTTGCTTTGAAATACAACCCAGTTGCTTTCTATTTTCTTTTACTTGGACGTTCTTGTGAGTGATCATATGAAAAAGCAATCTAGAAATTGCAAAATAGTTTTATTTTTCTTGTTATGTATCCAATAGATATTACAGCTATTTCAGTGATCTCAAAAAAGGAAACTTTTTTCTTAATTCATATAAAACAAGTATCATTTATAAAATTTAAAACATTCGGCTTCGGCTTCGGTTTTGGCCGAAGTTTAGGATTTTAGCCGAAGTTCGGCTTCGGCTTCGGCCAAAAAAACGCCTTCGGTCGATCTCTAATAAGTACATCAGCTCGAGATATTACATTTCATATTACATTTTAATAAGGTACATATAAATAGTGTACCTACATACATATATACATAATAAAAGTATGTATGCATATGTATGTATCTATGTTTACATAAGTACATACATTTAAAATTGGTCATTATTAAATAAAATTTCAATATCTTGGTCTTTCAAAAACATACATTATCCTGTTTTTAGGCTATACTGAATATCTTTCAAAGCACAAAAAATTCGACGAAATAGAAGATTTTATTATTCTTCTTTTTTAAGTTGGTAAAATAGCAATATAAAATGAGTTAAAAGTCGATATTGCTAGATTAAAGGAAGAAAAAGTTCACAAAGACTAAAATGAAGCCATATTAAACAAAAAGTAAACAGGGGCTAAAGGGCTTATACAAGCCTGTCAGAGATACCGAATTCGATCGAAATGATTTCAATTCTGTAATTAGGTTCTTCAGAAAACGAAAAACGAAGAATTTGCTCGAAATGAAACCACTTTAATTTTAATGCTCGGAATTGTAATTTTCTCTAGTAAAAGTACAAAAATCTGCTTAAAACAACTTTATTTCAACAAAGAAAAATGTTTTTGAACCATTTATTTAAAATATGTTTGTTTTATTTAATTTTTTTACATATTTAAGTTATTTTCTCAAGTCTTAATGAAAAACTGCATCATCATAAAATAAATAAAATACACTACGTTTGGATATGAAAGTGGATCTGAAACAATTTTCCGACAAAATCTTGACTGCTCTGGGCATCAAAAACTGCAGTTATTGCAATTACAGACATTGCATGTAAAAAAATTTTTATTTTTTTAACTTCAATAAAAAAATTTATTCTTTGGTATTTTGTTGCTCTTCTAATACGAGCAACAATGTGCTTTTTGTTACCCAATATTGCCTCATTTAAATTGAAAACAATCCAACTGACGTCTTTTTGGAATGAACAAATCGATAAATCTGAAAAAGGTAAAACAAAATCGATCGAAATGAAAATTCGTAATAAAAACAATTTCGATCGATTTCTGTGACAGGCCTGATAATTATAAAAATGGCTACATTTGCGTGTTTTATAGTTTGGGGCAACGTTTTTTTCGTGTTTTGAGTGACTGAAAACGGGTTAAGTCCCGGCCGAAAAGTTTTATCAAAATGAACCACGAATGTGTCGTCTGAACACCAGGGCTCGCAATCGTGGTTCAGAGCGAGAACCAAGTGGTTCATGTTGCCGTCTGAACATAGCATTAGTCTCTTCTTTATAAATCCGTTTATAAGTTTAAAATCGCTTGATATTTAACTAAGTTAGAGGTTGATAAGTGCCTACGGGTACGAAAAACCGGGTTTTTACCCGTAACTCCAGATTGGAGGTGTTTGGAAAATTTCATATACAGATTATGGTTGACAATACCTGCCAGAAAAATGGTAACAAGTCCCAAGTATTTCGATTTCATTAAAATTTGTCATACAGTGTTATTAGCTGACTCACTTAAAGTACTGGCTATTTACCTGCAAATGACAAAGAGTCATATTATTGGCAAGTAATTGGGTATTCTCTCTACACATCTAGATCTGCTTAGGATTAAGTTTTATTGTTCAAGTATTAACTATAAATATTATAATTAATGTTTTATTTTTGGGAATTGTTACAATTTAAGTTTAACATTTATTAACGCACTAATAATCCCAAATTATTATTTTACTTATTAAGAGTGTGTGTGAAACGGTAGCAAAGTTCTATGGTGAAATAAAATTTGTCTGTGGTAGAAAATTTTCATGTTTTTGCTGTGTGAAATTATAAAATTTTTTATAACGTAAAATTTTGACATAAAAAAAAACAATTAATTGCAGTTTTGTGAAAATGAAGAAATTAAACAAATTTTTACCAATAATCATTTCAATTGTGTTAGAAATGAGATCGTCCCAATTATATGATGAATTCGTTCTGATGTTACGAAAAAGACAAAGTTGACAGGTAAGCTTCCACTTTATTTGAGTGAATAATTTCTTTATTAATTTTTTTTGTAGGGAGTTTTATATATGCAACCTTCTGTTTATTCTAAAACAATAAATGCTATTATGAATGGCGATGATAAAGTTACCAGGATGCATTTGAGATTGTCAGCAAATTCTCTAAAAAAGATTGTCACCTGTATTCCAAAGAAGCACCATGGTTGGTCCGTGGCATATGAAGTTATGTGTTTTCTGTACTGGATGGCATGTGGATGTAGCTATAGAGTGGTTGCAGGGTTTTTAGGCTTGAGCCGATACACAGCACGAAGCATCATACGAAAAATACTTCATGAAATATGCAGTATGCAAAGGATTATAAACCATTTTACTATCGCGGACTTTGAAGCACATACTGCAAAATTTTGCCTTAAGGCAAGGTCAAATTCATTTAGGCATTTCATTGGAGCTACTGACGGTACGCACATACGGATAAAATGTCCTGTAAATAAGCATGATGAATATATCAACCACAAAAAGTTTTATTCAATTGAAGTTCAGGCAGTTGTGGACAGTGAGTGAGTAAGTTTACTGATGTGTTTGTTGGATATCCAGGTTCAGTGCATGATACAAGGGTATTCGTCAATAGCCCGCCTTATGCAAAAGGGGACTATCCAGCACGGGGTTGGTTTCTGTTTGGCGACAAAGGTTATCCATGTCAAACTTTTTCAGTTGCTATTATAACCCCATTTAAAGACAATTTAACGGCAAACCATGCAAAATTTAACAATGCTCTTAGTAAAGCAAGAATAACCGTTGAATCTGCATTTGGAATATTGAAAAATAGGTGGAGAAATGTTTTCAACAGAGATCTGGAGCTAAAAATAGAAAATTACATAAAGACGGTATTCGCCGCATTCGTACTACACAATATTTGTATGCTTCAAAATGATTTCGAACCTTTCGCAATAGATGAAGACGAGACGGAAGATGTTATGCAACCGCAACTAGACAGACCAGTAGATGACACGGAGAGTGGTATACAGAAAAGATATGAAATTTTTAACGAATTTATTCAATCACTTCAAGATTGATTGAATCTTTTTGAAAAGATTCAAAGTGTTAATATAAATTTGGGATATTTAATTTTTTTATAATTCTTGTTCAATAAATATTCTAATTTAAAAAACTAGTTATATGTGCAAAGTGTTTCTTTCATTAAAATCTTATTTTGGGATTTCCAAATGATTTCATCCATACCTAATATCTAATCTTTTATGGGTTAAACATACCAAAAATATGTTTTTCCATTATATATCTATATCTGGGAGGTAAACTACGTACACCAAGTCCATTTTTTCAAAATTCAGTTTTTTATATTTATTTATTTTATATTATATTTTATATATCTACATTTATTAAACAGCGGAGCAGGGGTTAAATTTTTTTAATGCTGGTTCTGCTTCCATCTTATTTGTTTATTTTATGTAAACAAATATTTTTAAAAGATTTTTGTGTTTGTTTTGCACTTTTATTTAATTTTGCGGTTGTCAAGAATTTTTACGGTAATGTCAAAATTTATACTAGCCCCTAGGGCTAGTGAAATTGTATTCACCTCAATAGTGTCAAAATTTTACTTCCATGAGTACTTTGCTACCGTTTCACACACACCCTAAGTAAAATAATAATTTGGGATCATTAGTGCGTTAATAAATAAATAAATAATTAAATAAGTATTTCAATTTTAAGATTGCAAAAGTCAGTTGTAATCAGAGAAGCAACTTAACAGTTATACTAATTAAATAATTAATTAATAAGGTTTTACATCCGAATAAATTGAATCAACTTAACATGGCGACCCAGAGTGTCCGATTTAAGAATTTAGGACGACAAAACTCATAAATTTGGAAATAATTAAGATGGAGTCCTAATTTTTTGTATTTTGATATTAAATTTACTTATATATTAGGGGTATTCACAAAGTATGTACTTTAAATTTATGTACACTCATATTTTACAATAATAAAAGTGAAAGAAATTTCATAAATAAAAAATAATATAAAAAATTTATTTATATATTTGGGGTATTCATAACGTGACCAGATGCTTTTTGCTTTTGTTTTTTGAAGAAAATACTACCAAAAAGCGGGATTTCAAAATAATTATCTTTAAGAAACGTGGATGTCGAAAACACAGTTTTCAACTCAAAACAAAAATAAAATAAGTAAAATAATTTATAAGCAAAAATATTTTTCTATGTAAATAAAAATCAAATGTCGTTTGTTGGTAATTAATTAAGAACGGCTGCACCAATTTCGCTATTTCTTTTAAATATTTTTCATAACCTAACTTAGGTTTTTACGCAAAAAAATTAGTCACGCCCACTTTTTTTAATTTATCTAAAATCGGAGAACGGCTGGAGCGATTTGTTCCATTTTTTTTTTAATATTCGTAGTAATTAAGAAAAATAGTATTATGGAGTGGGCGTGACACACCTCCATTGCCCTTAAAAGCTGTTTAAAGAAAAAGTCGGAATAAAATAAGAAAAGTGCTCATAGCACCACGAATATAATTTTTTTTAATTTTGGAATATCTTTGCATCTAATGCAAACGATAATGTAACGATTGTATAATTTTCGTTGAACATGAGGGTGTGGCACCTCCCATAAAGAGAAAATATTTACTCTAAGGATATCTAGAAAACTAATATATGAAAATTTATGAAATTTAGTAAGAACAAACTCTGTTGATAATGTGCATTGTCTCTGGGAATAATTTTATAAATGGCGTGGTGTCTCTCATAAATTTCAAATTTTTGTTTATCTTCAAATACAATACCAGTGCACTGATCTTGCTGATTAGCCCACATTGTATGATGAATGCATCGTTACCATTTGTCAAGTTTTCCCTTTTTTTGGAAGTTTTTTGAGATACCAAGAAGTTTTTTTGAAAATATAAAGTTTTTTCAAGTTTTTTTATAAGTATGTCCATAATTTTTTTTTTTTTAATTTTTTTTTATTTTTAAAGGGAAGTAACACTCAGGCAATTAATGCCTACTGCTAATACTAGGTGTTACCTTCTTTAGGAAAGGGATAGTGAGAGAGAAGACAGGTGGTGAAAGAAGAGATAGAGGAAAGCTTCATTCTTTTACAACTCTGCTTTTCGCACGTTTTTAATAATGCAGTGTTGCAGCGCCTCACTGATGTTAAATGTGGCGTATTAATTTTTTGAAGCTGTGTCTTGTATCCATTTTATTGATTATTTTACTTCACCGATGATTTTGCTACACAACGAAGGAGGGCGCTCTGATGTTTCATTAGGATTAGTATCTGCTGAAGTCGGTATAGTTCAGTGACCAGTGACTATGCCTTCATCACTTGAACTTTCCTACAACAACTGACACAAAGGGACACTAATGCAGATCAGAAAAATGCGTGGTGCTGTTATTTAATGACTGTTGGATACAGGGATTGAACCCAGGACCTTCGGTTTTGTAGTCAACGTGCTAACTACATCAGCCAACGCCACCCTTGAACTTTTGCAGTACATTGAATGAAAATATTAAGTGATGTTTCTATGCAATAAAACGATCTTATATTTTCTCACTCCCTTATTACTGCAACAGTGTCTAAAGGTCAGTTAACCTAACCATTTTCATTACTTTTTAACCGACTTCATCACATAACAATATCGATCATCTGTTTTCTTTTAAAATTTTGGTACTTTTGTATAAAATAAGTTTTTGTTTTGGAAAAAAAGTTTTTTTTTCAGATTTAGCAAGTTTTTGAAAAAATATATATGGTAACGCTGGATAAATGTATGATGGTCTAGAAGGAGCAATAGGCTATTAATTTTTTTAATATCTAAGTTTGGCATGGTGCTTCCTACATATAGGCATTATTTATTTCAAGATATCTTGGAGCCCAAAACAGTCGCAATTTTTCGTAAGCAGTAACGCCAATAACGAGAAAAGTATTAAAAAAAGGAGTCAATAATGGAGCAAAAAGAGTGTCACCTCCTAAGTAAATTAAATATTAATTTATTGAAATTCCGCTGATTCTGCTGATGATAGAAAATAATCGGGACTAGATAGGGGAGCCTGCCTCCTCTCGAATAGAAAAAATTTTTACTAAAAAAAATATCTTGGAAACTAATGTAACGAGAAGTTTGAAATTCTTCCTGACTATTTATGTTAATAATGAGAATTCTATTCTACATAATAGTGAAGATTGAATCGCAAGCGTGGCACTTCTAGTATAATTTTTTTCTTTTCATCTCAAAACGTATATTTATGGGGCGTACCGAAGCACACAGGTTATTGGCTAGTTAAGCATTAACGACACTTACAAAAATATTTGGAATGAATTTTTATCAGTTACATTTTAATTTAAAAATATTGCTTGTTTTTATGCTTAAGCAATTCTTTATATGCATTTCGTTCCCGCTTTTAAAACTCATAAGTAGACTTCACCCCAAAAATTTAGCCAACAAACTTCGTATGTTTATAGTAAGACTCTTAATATTTCATTGAGAATCACAATATACAAACATAATTAGTTTTAAAGCCGAAAACAAAAATCTTTACAAAACAAGCATCTTTATTCGGTTGTGCATCAACTTTATTTTCCACCAGCTTTTTAACATTGCCTGCCACTTTGGCCAACAATAAAAGTATTAAAAACCAAAAAGAAAAATAATATATTTATTTACATATTCATCAGTATACTTCATCCCAAAATATTTTTGAAGTCTACTGATGAGTTCCAAAAGCAGGAACGAAATGCATGTAGACAATTGCTTGAATATAAAAACAAGCAATATTTTCAAAGTAAATAAATAAAGACTTTATGTTAAACAAATATATGTACTTCGGTAATTCATGTTACATTTTAATAAAAATCGATTGAGATTGAAAATTTCGAAACTGTAAAAAGTGGGATAAGGTGGGATAGAAATTCGAGGCGGGATCGACCTGTGAAAAGCGGGAAGTCTGGTCAGGTTACGCATATCCTATCGTGACATCAGCGGACACTGATAAGCTGTTGAAGCTTATCCGTAGACAAGCAGCAATAATGGCATCTCTGGAACATTTGTTAAAAAACGATTTACCAAATCAGGATGTGCCAATTGCCACAAAGTTATGGCAAAACATTGAAATATCTGAAATTAGTGATGCGCCCATGAATCAAGGATACAAGATGGAGCAACTCATCAAGCTAGAAAATTATGTACGGAAAGCATTAAGATCCGTTAATAACTATACGACTACTCAACCAACCTCTGGACATAATAATAGTCAGCCCGATTCAATTCGAATACCAAAAATAATATTACCAAAAGTTGACGGCAATTATTTACTCCGCTGAAACTATGGTTAAACTTATGGAAAATAAAGGTAGACGAACAGTAGCGTGCTCAGGTAACATTTACCCAACGAAAAGATACTTGTTCCCCCATTAGAATCAATAATCAAATTGTTCCTCAACATTAGCATGTGAAATACCTTGGTATACACCCTGATCGAAGGCTTACATGGACTCTAAGGTAACGCAACTGAAACTAAAATTAACTCAGGTACATTGGCTGATTGGTAGAAATTCAACCCTCAGTCTAGATTGCAAACTCTTGATATACAAGTCGCTAGTGAAACCTATATGGTGCTACGGAATTCAATTATGGGGTACTGCTTCAGCTACCAATGTCGAGAGAATCCAACGAAGGCAAAACAAAATTTAACGGTTAATAACGTCGACTCCATGATACATAAAAAATTAAAATATGCATCGTGATTTAAATATGCCACTAGTGATTGAAGAAATTGCAAAATACGCAGGCAAATACTTAACAAAACTTCAGTCACATCCTAATCCGCTTGCTCATAATATTTTGAACTTTAGTGGACAACACTCCAGTTGGGACTGCCTGAAAATACTTTTTTTCTCCTTTGTATTATCACTATTTATGTATTATTTATAACTATCACTAAGCTTATGTCCGACACTGGTCGGGCTAATAATTATATTTTAGATTTAAGATTTGAATACTTATAGTTAGTTTATATTTGAAGATACAATAAATAAATATATGTATTAAAAATAAAAAATTATTCACTATTTTGGCCTACTGGTAGTAGGCCAATCAATTCCGAAGGTGCAAAAAATATGGTATTTAAAAACTCATTTAGTGGGAGAAGCGGCAAATCTAATAAAATACTTCCCTGCTACTGGGGAAAATTTCGATGCGGCCTGGTATATCTGTAATAGACCGCTACCATAACTAGAGGCAAATTAATACAATCACTGGTAGATACACCAAACAACAGACCAACCGACAATTATAAGGGCTTACATGACAAACCAAGGGAGTGTTTATTAGCACTTAAAAATCATGATATCAACACATTAGCATGGGATCCATTGCTCATCCACTTGCTTCTTAAACGACTGGAGCAGGTCATACGACTCCGTTATGAACAATATCTCGCACAGCCGCGAAGAGTGCCAACTATCAAAGACTTTCTAAATTTTTTGAAGAGAAATTTTCAATCAGTGGAAGCAATGTCCGAAACGGAAAAATTGTCAATCCCAAGGGCAAAGGTATGTACTTCTATCACAATCGAAAGACGAAACAATGAACTTTGTTCAGTGTGTAAATATGGAAGACACCTATTATTCGCATCCCCAGAATTTCTGAAGCTGTCACGATCAGCACGACTTTAAATTGTTCAAAAACAAAGGTATGGTGTTAACTGCTCAAAACTGGGACATGGCGCAAGAAATTGTAGCCTAGGAAGCTGTATGAAGTGTGCCAACAAACATAACAATTTGTTGCATTTAAAATACTCAGATCAAAACACGCGCAGTCAACAACCAATGTCAAGGATTACATCCAATAACTCAGCTGAGACTACAAAACCCACACAATTCAGCCAAACAGCCGCATCACTAAGCGCAGAAAAACATACGCCATCAATGAACTATATACTACTTAGCACAGCCGTTGTCCTCGTAAGAGCCGGTGAAAAGTGAAAAAAAGAAAAAAATTCAATGTAGACCGCTTCTTGACTCGGGATCACAAATTAACTTCGTAAGTAAACGCCTAGTCAAACGTCTTGGAATTCCAACGAAACCGACGTCAATCACTATAACTGAAATTTGATCCAGCAACACCAAGGTAAATCATCGAGTCAACGTCGCGTTGTATTTCAGGTTCAATAACTACTTCACACGGCTTGAGGCAGCTGTTCTTAACCACATAATCTTGCCTCAACAATCACAAATAATTAACATGAATCATGGGAACATTCCTAATTACATCACACTAGCTGACCCAGTTTTCCATCATCCTGACAATATAGATATTTTATTGGGTGCGGAATGCCATAATCAATTACTGACAGATGGACAAATCATCTTACAAAATACTTTAAAGGGTTGGATCATCTTAGGATAAATTGAGGAAACCCAATCTTCCACTGGAGCATGTGGAATGTGCGTCGGGAATGAAACGATATTAGAGGAAGATATCACTCAACTATGGGAGCTAGAAAAGGTTAAAGCAGTAGAGAAAATGCTGTCAGTATCAGAAAGACAGTGCAAAACTCATTTTCCTCAGACCTACAGTATTGATAAAAACTTGTTGTCAGACTCCAGTTTTGCGACAATTCGAAAGCATTAAGTGAGTCACATGGGATAGCTTTCAATCGATTCCTATCACAGGAGTGTCGACTAAGCAAAGGCACCAGATGCCAAGGCACAATACATACAATCTATGAAAGAGTACGAGGAATTGGGTCACATGACAAAAATTTATATAAATTCCACATGCAAACCAAACTATTTCATTCCATACCACATTATATTACGTCCCGATAGCTTAACTACGAAATTTCGAGTAGTCTTCGGTGCATCAACGAAAACTTATTCAGACTTAGCCCTTAATGCTCTGATGCCCTCAGGTCCAGTGTGGCCAAAACTAAAAAAAATTTTAATGCTAAATGAGGCGTAAAATAATGCTCAAAATGCTAAAAAATATTTGAAAATGCTAAAGTATAATGCTAAGTATTTTGAATGATTTTGAAAAAACTATACCGTTATAATTACGAACAAATAGTTTATTTAGGCCTAATTTTGTAAAACGCAACGCCAACGGTCGAGAAATTTTATATGGAAAAAATTTATATTACAAAAATAAAATACATACAAATTTTGTCAACGCTAAGTGTTGCGTTTTACAACTACTATTTGCTATTAACTTTAATAAAAGAAATGTATTAAAAAGTAAAAGCAACAATTCAGGAACATACAATTGATAAATTCATAAAACTTCTTGTATCTTTGTATGATCGTATTTAATATAATAGTGTAAAATTTGTTTGTAATTGTCATATAAAAATTAAATACATAAAATAATTTTACACTTTTATTTGATATGTTTTAATGTATTTGCATGGCAGTTATCAACACAATGTGAAAGACATTTAAAAATTTTTTTCCATTAAAAAATTGATTCAGCTACTTTTTTCAGTTTTATTTTTCATTGTATGTTCAGGTGGCGAATTCCGCAACGATGAACTTTAAAGTGTTCGACCCCGAAAAATATAATTTTGAATACTTCTTTTCTTCTTATTGTTAGGTATTCGACGTTTAAAATACATTAAAGCGGCTATAAGACGGTCACATCGGTACATGAGCATGACAGACTTTCGTACATTTTAATAAACACCTTTAAAAATACGCGCTGTAACCAAGTCGTCTTTATCCTTTCCTGACGAAAACTCAAATAAAATTTGCACTGAGTTTGACAGAAGTAACAGCCGCTTAAGTAGTTTTTTGATGTTTACATGGTTTCCATAATTATATATTTGTACAAAAATTACAAAATACAATGAAATACATTAATTGACAGAGGTGTTCACTTAGTAAAAAAAATATATGAAATTTGTAAAATCATAAATGCTAAATAATACAAAAAAAAATTAATACAAAAATGCTGAAAAAAATTCTAAATGCAAAATAAAAAATTCACCGCTAAATCAATATACATAATGCTAAATTTAGCAGTAAAAATGCTAAAAGGGTCACGCTGCTCAGGTCCCATTAATCAAAGCGAGCTGTTTCCAATACTGCTTCGCTTTCGGCTACCACGATTTGTATTTATAACAGACATTGATAAAATGTATCAACAGATAGCATCTGTCATCCATCTGACATAAGGTTCCAAATTATTATATGGATACATGACCCATATACACAAATTAAATATTATCAATTCAACACCATTACATACCGTACCCAATCTGCACCATATTTGGCTACAAAATGTCTGGAAAGGATTGCCAAAATTGTTCCTTGAAAATTTCTATGTAGGCAGGAGTGATGATTACACTAATGTTACACTAAAAATACAGCAAGAACTGACATATATATTTTAGAAAAATGGTCGGAATCTACAGAAATGGAATGCTAATAATCCAAAACTAATTTAAGGCATTGGAAAAAAAGAGCAGGAAGTAAATATTCAACAGCACAGAGGGTCAAAAGGTAAAAGTCTTGGGGTTAACCTGGATGCCAAGGGCTGACAAGTTTTGTATGAAGGCATGTCCAGGAGATGTGAAACAAATTACTGAGCGAACATTAACGTTGGATTTAGAAAGACTCTTTGATCCGTTAGGTATACTTGCACCAATTATTATAACCGCCAAAATCTTCATTCAAGAGCCTTGTCAAACAAAATTGGAGTGGGATGAAGCATTGCCAGCAAACTTACACACAACATGGATGACATTATGTACTGAATTAGAACAATTAAACAACTTAGAAATTTCACGATATGTTTTTGAAGGGCATATTTTATGAAATACACAAATTCATGCCTTTGCGGATGCTTCAGAAAAGGAATATGGTGCAACTATATACATCAGATCAATTATCAAGAATGGGCATTTAATCGTAAGACTGCTATGTGCAAGATCCCGTGTTGCTCCTTAAAACGCCACACCTTGCCTCGTCTCGAACTTTGCGCAGCATTTTTATGTGCCCAATTAAGAGCAAAGAGTGATTTAAATCTTGAGAACACACCCACTTACCTATGGACAGACAAAAAGATCGTTTTAGCCTGGATCAACTCAAAATCATCAGCTTACCAAACGTTTGTGTCTAATTGAATCACCGCAATACAGTAATTATTAATAGCTGAGCAGTGGAGGCACGTCAAATCAAAGGAAAACCCGGCAGATATTATTTCACGAGGTCTCTACCCGTCAAAACTAGCTGCAAGCACTTTATGGCTCTATGGGCCCATATTTTTACATGGAGAAGAGGAAGTTTGGCCAACAAATACTTCGAACACACTCACGTTGTACCTTCATAGTGAACAGACGTAATAGCGGAATTTTTCTTACATACAAACTAAACAAAAAAAAAAATATACAAAAAATATTCGTAGTACATATTAACTTTGATAAATAAGCCTTTTTTTTGCTTTGCTAATATTTTTACATATTGAAATAACAAAAACAAAAAAAAAACGTAAACAAAAAACATACAAACATGCCCTTGAGGAATACTCTATATGAGTACCCCAAAGGAAAAAAATAGTGAAGTGAGTTCTAACGGCAGAAATGCCTATTTTACTGTGAGTTTTGATGCTCATAATGATAACAATAAAAATAAAATATCTGATAATAGACTTGCTGTGAGTTCTGAAGCTCTTTAAAAAAATCAAAAATCTGATAATAGACTTTTTCTAACGGCAAAACCACAGTTTCGTCAGCGATCAACTTCGCTTTGTCCAATGCCAACTAGTGAATCGTTGACAATATAGCCTAGTACTTCCATATTAAACTCAGCGATATCACCCGCCTCGGGCTCGGGGTCATCACTTAACCAAGTTGTCACTGAAAATAAGAGTAGCCCAAAATCCAAGGTCCAAGTCGGAATGGACAGATACATTACAATTTTAAAGCGCGGGCGAAGCCAAAATTCTACTAAAATTGCATCTGCTCCAAAGATGTCTAGGGATAACAGCGCATCCTCTACTAATCGGCAAAACCGTTTTAAAATATTGCAAGATGACAATGACAAACCCGCTGAATCTGCGAACAAAACCTCCAAGCCGCCACCAATATATTTAAGAGAAAAAAACTCAAACGCTCTTATTAAAAAATTAATTTCGTTCATTGGTGAGAATAAATTTCACATTGTTCCAATAAAACGTGGTAATATTGATGAAACGAAAATTCAAATTTATGAAGAAAAAGATTTTCGAAAAATGGTTTCTGAATTTGAAAAAAGTAAAACAAATTTCTACACATATCAGCTCAAGAGTGCTAAAGGTATGCAGATTGTGTTGAAGGGCATAGATTCCTATGTTGCTCCTGAAGAAGTAAAAGATGCTCTCGTCCTCCAGGGTTTTAAAGTAAAAAATGTATCTAACATAATAAATAGGTAAAAGATCCCTCAACCCCTATTTCGCGTTGAACTTATAAAATTGAAAAAAAAAATGAGACCCATCCAATATACAATTTAAGATATCTCTTGTATCGAAAAATAACCGTTGAAGAACCACACAAGCGTTCAGGACCCGTACAGTGCCATAATTGTCAAGAATATGGACATACTAAAACTTACTGCAAATTACCTACTGTTTGTGTTGAGTGCGGCGAATTACACGGCACTGCTAGTTGCAATAAACCAAAAGATCAAAGTGACAAAAAATGTAGTAATTGTGGAGATAATCACACCGCTAACTACAGAGGTTGTCCTGTGTACTCTTTCGTCAAACAGACTATGAGGCAAACATCTAAATTGGCCCCAGCCCAATCACAAAACGCTTTATCAGCCGCTATTGCGCAAGTGAGCCAACCAGTTAGTTCCCGTGTATCGTATGCCAATGCTGCTAAGACAAATTCTATTCATACACAAAATGTTTCACCACCAAATAATTCAACAAATACAAACTCGAACTTTAATTTCAATCGCCTTGAAGCTACTATTGATAATCTGGTGCAAACTATAAATAATTTTACAACAAATATGACTAGCATGATGCAAGAAATGCTGCGAATGCAGAATACATTGCTTCAAGCTTTAGTTAACAAACCATGAACACGTTAAAAATATGTTTCTGGAACGCAAACGGCATTCGCCAACATAAAAATGAACTTGAGCACTTCCTCACGGAAAAAAATATTGACTTGGTCTCTGAGACTCATTTGACTTCGAGAAGCCTTTTTAAAATTTATAGCTACACCTTATATGATTCAAAGGACCCGAGAGGAAGAGCATGCGGTGGATCAGCAATTTTAATAAAGTCAAGACTCAAGCATTATTTTATTGACAACATTTGTGAAGAACATTTACAAGCAACGAATATTTGTGTCGAAAATTTTTGCACTAATTTTGTCATATCATCAATTTACTCTCCTCCTAGATTCGCAATTACTGAGGATCAATACGAGGATTTTTACAAATCTCTGGGCCCTTGTTTCGTAGCAGCTGGCGACTATAATGCTAAACACACGTTCTGGGGTTCGCGTCTTATTACACCCAGAGCACAAGGTATACCAGAGATGACACGAGACGGAAAATAATTTGTGTTTTCGGATCTTTCGCTCACTCTGTCACTGCGTCTTCTTTAACCTTCTTTCGTGGTGGAATTTTGTAGCTTAATTTCAATTTATACTTTGAAACCTCTTTCGCTTGACGATTTTTGTAAATAAATGATAAAAATTAATATTTTTTAATGAAAATGCTTCAAATGAAATCTGCAATCATCTTAGAACAATTTTTAATTGCCTTTTTAATAGTCATAAGCTATTTCGCACTTTGTTTCTTAATTCAACACAACAAATTCTTTAATCAAATTTTGTAAAATTGTTTACTTGTTGAAATGTTTTTCGTTTAACACTTTGTGGTCTCATTCGCTGAGTGATTTTTGTAAATAAAAGGTTAAAATTAAAATTTTTCAATGAAAATGCTTAAAGTTAAATCAGGAATCATTTGCAAACCAATTTTAATAACTTTTTAGTACAAATAATCTTTTTTACATTCGGTTTTTTTAATTAAATGCAACAAATTCTTCAATTTAATTTTGTAAATGTGTATGTACGTATGTATGTATGTACACGGGTTTATTTTACAAAGTACACATTTTCTTTTGTTTGTTTTGATTTTTTTGGTAACATTTTAATAATAATATACTGCAGTTGTCCCTTTCTCGCAGAATCTGCGCGACAAATGATTTTAGCTTTTTTCATAAGTCACTTTCTTCAACTCTGGTCTACTTTGTGCCCAGAGGTCGAGCGGTGTTCAATACAATTTCCAAAATGGGCTTGGATGTCATTTCGAGTGGGGAGCCCACTTATTGGCCTACTGACATACGTAAAATTCCGGATGTAATAGATTTTGGCGTTATGAAAAATATCTCTAGGGATTTACTTCAAATTGAAGCTTCTCTAGATCTCTCGTCCGATCACTCTCCCACGATCGTTACAATTTGTAGCCCATTAGGAAGTGATTTACCTCACCCATATGCGAATTTGATAAATCGTGTTAATTGGCTGCGATTTAAAAAATATCCTAGTAGTCATTGCACGGAAAATATTACGCTAAGAACACATGATGATATTGAATCTAACATTGCCATCCTTAATGAAAATATTAAACAGGCTGCTGAACATGCCACTACCGCCCATCCGCAGATTAGGTTAAATAAAATTTATTCTACGGATATTGAACGTCTCCTACGTGAAAAAAGAAGGGCTAGAAGAGAATGGCAACAGCACAGATCACCCCAACTTAAAATCAGATTTAAAGAGTGTACTAAACGACTCCAAGAGTTGCTTGCATTTGAAAAAACTGCATCTCTTAAAAATTATTTGGAAGGTATTGATGTCACACCAGCATCTAATTACTCTTTGTGGCGCGCTGCTAGAAAGCTTAAAACACCAGTTGAGTTTAAACCACCTCTGCGCACATCTACAGGAGGTTGGGCAAGAAGCGATACTGAAAAAGGTAAAATATTTGGTGAGCATTTAAAATCCGTATTCACCCCAAACACGTGTTCTGGTGCTGTTGATTTGCCAAATGTAGTTGCGCTACCCCCTCGACCAATAAAATTTAAGACGCGTAATGTACAAAAAATAATTGCAGAACTCAACCCGAAAAAAGCCCCGGGTATTGATGGAATTAGTAACCAGATGTTGATGAAGTTGCCTCGTATAGCTATTAGAATCCTGTTATTCATTTTTAACGCTATTTTACGACTGGAGTATTATCCAAACAGCTGGAAGCTTGCCAAGGTTAAAATGATTCCAAAGCCGGGCAAAGATCTTACCAAAGCTGAGTCATATAGGCCAATAACTTTACTGTCAACAATGTCAAAGCTCTTTGAAAAGTTACTCATGATAAAATTGTCCCCAATTCTAACTGATAATGAGTGCATACCGGATCATCAATTTGGATTTAGAAGTCAGCATAGCACCATTGAACAAACTCATAGATTGGTTCAATTTATAAGAAAAACTTTTGAAGAAAAAAAGTATTGCTCTGCGCTGTTCATTGACATTTCTCAGGCATTTGATAAAGTGTGGCATGAAGGCCTAATTTTAAAATTAAAGACTTACCTACCAATAAACATTCTAAATCTGCTGGAAAGTTACATTATCGCCCGGAAGTTCACTGTTGTGGAAGGAGACTTTATGAGTACCAGTTTTATATTTGATTTATACTTGTGATTTGCCTCTGAGCAGCAATATTCATACATCTACGTTTGCCGATGATACAGCCTGCCTTAGTATGCACGAAAACCCACACGAGGCTTCCCGATATCTTCAGCAACATATTACTCAGCTAGAACTATGGTTAAACATGTGGAGAATAAAGGTAAACGAACAGAAGTGTGCTCAGGTAACATTTACCTTAAGAAAAGACAGTTGTTCCCCCGTTTCAATCAATAATCAAATTGTTCCTCAAAATTTACATGTGAAATACCTTGGTATACATCTTGATCGAAGGCTCACATGGAAATACCACATTGACTCCAAGCTAACGCAAATGAAACTTAAACTAACTCAGATACATTGGCTGGTTGGTAGAAACTCAACCCTCACCCTAGATTGTAAACTTTTAATATACAAGTCGCTCTTAAAACCTATATGGTGCTACGGAATTCAGCTATGGGGTACTGCTTCAGCTTCTAATGTCGAGAGAATCCAACGAAGGCAAAACAAAATTTTACGGTTAATAACATCGGCTCCATGGTATATAAAAAATTCAAATATACATCGTGACTTAAATATACCACTAGTGACTGAAGAAATTGCAAAAAACGCTGGCAAATATTTAACAAAACTCGAGTCACATCCTAATCCGCTTGCACGTAATATTTTGAACTTTACTGGACACATCCGCCTAAAAAAAGAGGGATACAAGGGCTCTTATTCACAGCACTCCAGATGGGACCTGAAAATTCTTTTATTTTTTATATTTTTTCCTTTTGATTATCAATACTTATGTATTATATATAACTACTACTAAGCTTATGTCCGACACTGGTCGGGCCTAATTATATTTTTATATTTAAGATTTGAATACTTATTGTTAGTTCATATATGAAGATACAATAAATAAAAATCATGTATTAAAAAAAAAAAAAAGAGGCATACAAATATAGCCCATCCCAGTCAATATTAACATAATATGTAGCGATATTTAAAATACTCGTGCACCGGTGTATAGTTGAGAGTCAGAAGAGCATAGATCATAGCATGATCAGATATCGAAGGGTATTATACAGACAGGAATATCATAGATATATCACTCACAAGAAAAAAATTCAATAGGGAGGTTGAATCATTAGCAATATCATAACGTGTAGGTCTAGAGTTATGTACAACAGACATATTAAGACTTAGACATAATGAACGCATTGCATGCGATTTTGCAGGATCGAATAAATTACAGTTGAAATCGCCAACAGCAATAGTGTTAAGATATTTGGAAAAAAATTATATTATAACTATTTTTAAAGTCAGTCAAGTTATCATAAGGCAAATACACCACGCCAAATAAAACCTTTTCATTACCAACAAGTAGTTCAATAAGCAGAGATTCGTATTGTCCAGCAAGAAACACAGTTAAACTTGAGATTCCTAGATACAAAACTACCAGCTCCACCACCTCTATAGGGACGATCATTCCTACAAAATACATAGCCCGGGATACTAACAGCTCGATTTAAGACAGTACGATCAAGCCATGTCTCAGAGATAGCAAATAAATCAAAAGTATCATCCTTTAAAAAAGTTGAAATCTCATTAAGCTTGACTGAAGTAGAAGAAGGTCTTATACTACGGCAGTTTAAATTATCAATCCTAAGTCTATTTTTTTGGCTATTTTTTAAGACTGTTTTTAAAAGTGAATTACCACTGATTACAGGACCCATGTTATCATTAAAAGATATGAAAGAAAAAGATGTATTTGATGGGGAACCAAGTCATAAGCAAATTTAAATTTAACAATCTAACAAATATTGAAATATTTATAATATTAATAATTGAGGGTGGCGTTGGCTGAAGTAGTTAGCACGTTGACTACAAAATCGAAGGTCCTGGGTTCAATCCCTGTATCCAACAGTCATTGAATAACAACACCACGCATTTTTCTGATGTGCATTAGTGTCCCTTTGTATCAGTTGTTGTAGGAAAGTTCAAGTGATGAAGGCATAGTCACTGGTCACTTAACTATACCGACTTCAGAAGATACTAGTCCTAATGTAACATCGGAGCGCCCTCCTTCGTTGTGTAGCAACATCATCGGCGAAGTAAAATAATCAATAAAGTGGCTACAAAACACAGCTTCAAAAACTTAATACGCCTCATTTGACACCAGATGGCGCTGCAACACTGCATTATCAAAAAAAAAAAAAAACGTGCAAAAAAAGCAGAGTTGTAAAAGAATGAAGCTTTCCTCTATCTCTCCCTTCACCACCTGTCTTCTCTATCACTATCCCTTTCCTAAAGAAGGTAACACCTAGTAATAGTAGTAGGCATTAATTGCCTGAGTGTTACTTCTCTTTAAAAAAAAAAAAAAAAAAAAAAAAAAAAATAATCATAACCCACAGTAATTTCAAAAAATCATCCAGACAGATATAAGTTTGAGAAACAAAAATAAAAATATATTAAAGTATATACATATATATATGTACATGCATATATCCATATATACATACATATATACATAAATACATACATACATACACATATACACAGGCAAGTTCTGAAAATTCCATCTCCCAAATCACACACGATTTCAAAAGTAATAATGGTCCTGCAGATGTTTTTAAAACCATTTATGATAAAATTTCTTTCAGAAATTATATTCGATACTCTATACAATAGAAAAATTTAAAAATAAAAAAAATTTGCATGACCACCATCATCCCCAAAAACACACGTGACCCGAAAAACTAGATCCCCAGAACATAGCCATAAAAAGAAATTTGAAAATAATTTTGAAAGAAACTATATATAAACTACTTATACCTACTAAACTGTGTATAAACTACTTATAACCAAAAATATTTATAAGGTTACTTACTAGTTTTATAACAAAAGTAATGCATGGGAAAAATTTTTAAAAATTAAATAGTTAGGAAAAATAATAAAAATGAAGCACAGATACGTATCAGAGAATTTATATACATCCAGCAACGGCACCTTTCAGCAATTCCTCACAAGCTTTCATATCACATTCAGAGATAGATTTATCAGCCATAGTTAGAGCAGAAAATGGTCTCGCAGCATTTATTACTCTATATTTTGAAAAAATGTTGTTTTAACGAAGTCTCAAACAAACAGCATTAAGCTTAGCTCCCATCGGTAAGTAATGTTCATTCAGAAAACCACGTCGATCAAGTTAACTTTTAGGAATTCTTTCATCCATAACACAATTTAGTGCTTTAAGTGGCTGGGTATTAATGTTTTTAAAATACTCATTCATGATACTGTCTCGTAGAGATGTTGTATTAAATTTCACCAGTATAGCTTTTATGTGTATACACTAGGGGGTAAAAATCTTTTTCATAATGCAATCACAAATTTTGAGTAAGATCATCATACTAAGATTCACACCGCGTTATAAATCAGTGTGAGCTATGTATGAGTGTATTAGTGTTTGAAAGAAGCAATACAAACTTATTTAAAATATTGTAAATACATAGGAATTTGTTGGTTTTTGTTTGTTTTATTTAACTTGATAATTGCTTTATTAGGCACACCAAAGGTGAAAAGGAACCCTATTGTTTTCGCTATGCTGTCCTTCTGTCCGTCCGTCTGTCACAGGGTATTTTCTCGAGAACGGTAAGAGCTGCGGACCTGAAATTTGGACACACTATGTTGACATTTCTCCGCTATAACAACAAATACATGAGAGTTAAAAAGTAAAGGGTGTTCCAAAACGAGCAAGGAAAAATTCTAAGACCCCATGTAATATACATACATACAATTGTATGTATATGCACTTGAAATTTGTAAAGTTAGAGTATTTTTATACAGACTGCAACAATTAACACTAAAATTTAAAAAATCTACATTAAAGGGTGTTCCATCAGTTAATGCAATATTGACTATGCAATTTTGACAACTTGCTATATCTTGGAAACCGTAAGAGCAAAACTCTTGAAATTTTCAAAAACAGTAAAACTAAAAAATCAAAAAATTATAAAATCTCCAAACCGAAAAAAAATCGCCAAAAACAAAATCGCAAAAACGAAAAAAGTACCATATTAAAAAAAAATTCTAGGACTAAAATAAATCGCGAAAAGCCGGAAAAATCGCCAAAATGAAAAAAATCGCCAAAATTAAAAAAAACCCAAAAACAAAAAAATCGCCGAAATGAAAAAAGCGCCAAAATGAAAAAATCCACAAAAACAGAAAAGATCGCCAAAATTAAAAAAAAACCCCAAAACCAGAGAAAAATTGCAAAATCCAAAAAAATGGAAAAAACCCCAAAAACAGAAAAGAACGCCAAAACGAGAAAAAAGCGACAAAACTGGAAAAAATCGTTTAAACTAGAAAAAAAAAGCCACATTAAAAATATGTTCAAAACCGAATGTACGGAACCCTTCGTGCGCGAGTCGAAGTCAACAGGAATTAAAAAGTAAAAGTAAAGGCATTTACCATAGATGGGCAGTTTGCAGTACTACTAAAATTTCAGTAAAAATAGTTTTTTAACCAATAAATTTTTACTGATTACTAAAACTTTTTTCTACATTTTTTATAAAATACCTAAATGATTTATTATATGATGAGGTGCATTGAATTTTCAGTAATCACAATGAAATTCTACCAAGTGGCAAATTTTTTTTCATATAAAAACTTCAAAATTTAAATGAAAAAAACTTTGCCACATGCTACAATTTTATTATGAAAACGGCCCTACGATATTACTGGTAATGCAAATTAAATTTCATTGTCAGTAAAAATTTACTGAATTTTTTCAGTAATCAGTAAATTTACTGCTCACTGCAATTTATGTATGTATTTACAATATTGAAAGTTTTGATACTTTTAATTGATTAATTTAAAAAAAATATACTAAAAGCATAAGTGCTTCCAACTTAAAAAAATTTTCATTACTAGATGTTTACATATCTCCCGTGTGATCGGACTCACATTGCTTTTTTTCTTATTAATAGAACATGCATTGTTTATATCGCTCACAGTTAAAGGAACCTTATAGAAATTTGCCAAATTACTCACGGTGTTATAAATATTTTCAAGACAGTCAGGTAAACCACTAATAATGTCGGACTGATTGAACCTGTTGTAGAGAGCATTGTTCTCAACTTCCAGCGCCTTTATTATATTTGTAGCATCAGAATTCACATCCAATATCAGTTTGATGCACTTTCCAATATCAACCATTAATTCATTCACACACGAAGACAATGTCTTCTCAATATCCGCCATAGCATTAACAAAAGATTGTTTGATAATGTCACGATCATCATTGCTTTTAGAGATAAATTCATAAAATTTGTTATTTAGTTCATCGAACCTACTGTTGAGGTTAGAAATTTCCCCACGCATTCCAGCAGGCGATATATTACCCTTACAAGGTGCACAAATGAAGGACATTGAATCTACTTCCTTAATTTTCGCCATATCAGCTTCGGAGATGCCAGCACACGCACTATGCACCTACAGTAAACACAAGTCACATAATATGCAAGCTTTACTTCCAATCACAAGATTACAGACACCAAATTTATGCGCACTTTTTTTCACTGCCATTATGATCAATGCATAAATGCCAAGATGAAAAATATAAAGGTAAATTATAATAAAGCCACAGCAACAACAGCAAAAACTAGTTTAACTTTAGAAAGTTGTTGACTAAACTTTAATGTATATTTAAGTTAATCTGATTAATATTTCATTTATTCTTGCAAAAATCCAAAAGAATTAAAAAAAAATTTCAGCTGACTCAATAAAACGTGTCTACTCAGGTATAGCGTTGCCAGACATATTATGCATTTTGTTTTTTGTTTTAATAATACATTCACCTTTTCCTATTAAATGATGAATGGAATGTCTTTTAGTCAGTTTTTAGTTATTTTATTGGAGCTTATTCTACGTTTCTACGTTCATGATTCGATTTGGCTAAAGTTCGTATCACTCTGTAAGACAAATTACATTTGATAATTTTTAAGGAACAAATTGTTTTATTAAATAAATGCTCCCTGTACTATATCTTACGAAAAACTCATAAATTTTAGTAATATACATATATAATAGTGCATGAATATGAACATTACATACTGTATATGGAATAACTACGCATACATGTATGGAAATGTATGAATATATATTATCATATATGTCCATATAACCTCATTTTTCGGATCTGAACCATATATGGAACATCATATATCGTCGGCTTAGAGTGCAAACCTGCTAAATCCACTTTTTGTTAAATATGACATTTTAATGTCTTTTGAAAGAGAAAGAGACGCTGCATTGACTGGCTAAAATATTTGTTCTAATTTTAAGCACTACATGTCAAAAAAAAATTAAAGTATTAGGCTAATTTCTTAAGCTATGTATAGGAAATTTTTACAGTATTTTGTCTCTCTTGTAAAATTTGGTTGAAGTGAGTTAGCAGATTTGCACTCTAAGCCAACGATATGCTCCATACATATTTTTTTTAAGCTGGGTCGATTATTTAAAAAGCACAAAACACATCTTCGTACATAAAATTTAATTTAATAAAAATTTAGATCAAAAACTAATGCAATTAGCCATTAAAAAAATTATCCGTTTTTATACCAACACTAGTTTTCAATAAAAATTTTTGCAGTAATATGAACTTTGTTGCCTAAAAATATCTAGAGTATTCCATTATTTTCTATAAAATTAATGACTGAAATATCCTTTTGATTATTTCATTTATTTAATACTGCCGCAATGTATAAAATCGAACATGAATGGGGTTTATTTTTTAAACGTTGAGGCTGTACGCATATAAACTTTGCAAACCGTTTGTATTTTCTAATAGATTTGCAATTCATCAGTTTTGAAAAAAAGAGAAAAAGATCGAGTTAATAAAAAGCAAGATTTTTTTATTGCAAAACCGATCTTATGTGAGATATCATGTATGCATACATTTTTATATGGCTTCATATATTACGTCTTATTTCTATAATATAGAAATATTATGAAGAGCGTCATAATTAAATTTCTATATATGAGCTCATATATTGTAATACATTTCATATATTAGTCCATATATCAATTCATATATAATCTTTTTGCAATGTATAATAATATACATTTACATACATAAATTCATACATATTTATATATATTTATATACATTCATATATTAAACATATATGGACCATGCATTATTTTTTTTAGATGGGAGGTGTGTCCAGACTGTTAGGGGCGCTGGTATTCTGGGATACGGCCCGGCTAGGGTTTGACATCTTCAATTGAATTCCGTTTCCGAACGAAATTGTACTCTGGGACATGGCCGATTCATATCGTCGGGTAGTCACTGGTTACCCACATGGAATAAATATGAATGTCTACTCGAGAAAATCGACGAAGAATGTTTTTTTAATTTGTTTTATAAAAGTACATGATATACTATTTCGTTTATTAATAAAAGTATTATTGGATTGCCCACGATGCCGACAAGGAACTTTCTGTAGCTTGCTTATATTGAAAACAAGAATAAACTTTCTTATTTTGCTTTTGTTTTCAATATACATATGTATGTAAGTAAGTGATAGAAACTTTCTTGCCGACATCCCGGGTCAGGCCGTTAAAGCTTTTAAGCGTCTTAAGAACTTTATATATCCTGATATATTCAAGAAAACGAAAAACTGAGACAGAATTAAAAAAAAGTACATATTAATCATATATAATCGATAATTAACTAAATTTTTTTTAATGTTCCATGTGGCAAACCAGGAACCGTCCAACGATATATATAAACAAAAATTTCAATATAATAATCTACTAACTTTATTCACGTTTAAAAATAATCGGCTATGTTCTAAATTCCACGTGAAATTAAATGGTTCGGAAATGCGTAAGCATTGTTGTTATAAATACATCCATACATATATGTACGAGTATATGACATATTTCCAACAATTCTATGGAAATTCAGCACGTTTTAATTTCCCGTGGAATACATAACATACCCGAATATTTTTCTGCCATCAAACTTAAATACATCAATGTTATAATGTTTATAACTTAATACATTTGTTTTTTGTTATTTAAAAAATTTCATCAAAAAATAAAAATCTGTGTTTCGCTTTGCTTTTGTTTGTTTATATTTGAAAAAATATGATTTCGTTTTACTGAATCTTACGGGCAAAAATTTTTCCAGTAAAAATTTGCATTTACTCATTAAATTAACTGTAATTTTTCTCTTTCAATACGGCCTCTCATTTACTGGATTTTTTTTACGCGAACGCAATCCGGTAAAAAATAGTAAAAATTTTTAAAAACTTTTGAGTTCTTGAACGCACAGTGAACTACTATCGCGCTTAAGAAGTTTTTATGCTTATATTTGAATATATTACAAAAATGTTTAATAGTGGTTTTCTGACCGTAGACATCAGCACGCCCCTCTTTATAATATTTGTTTGGATAATAGCCCTTTAAAAAATAAATTTTTCAAAAAGGATACTTTGAATCTACAATTCTTATACAGAACGCACGAACGGGATTTTTTAAGGTCAAACAAAAAAGGGCCCTCTCTGGGCGATCGGGTTGTTGTTTGCCGCCTCGGCGTTGCGGTCTTTTTTGGGTGGTGCCACCGGTTGTCTTTTGTTGATTTGCGCCGCCACCAGAAGGTGCTCCACATATCGTTGTACCATTCATAGTTTCAGGAATGTTTGGAATACCACCATCGGTACCTGAAAAGATATGTTATAATAATGTAGTATTGTAGTATTAAAAAATCGTATTAATGTTTATCGGCCAATTTATCCCAATTCACAAAAAAAAAATTAATCAAATAATATATCCACATAAAACAAGTCTCAACATAAGAGTGTTACGTTAGCTGTATGTACGCACTTAAGTATAGCCACAGACTGCACATTGAACATGTCTATAATATAACAAGTAAGAGTGCTATATTAGGCTGTGCCGAATCTTATATACCCTTCACCAACGCACAGTAGCGTGAATTAAAAAAAAGTGGTAAAAAGTCCGCAACTTTTGAACTAGTAAACCGATTTCGATGAAACCAACTGTTTTGTTGAAATCTTTAGAAAGCATATTTTGAGGCACCCTGTTGTAAGACAGGGTAGCTCCAAACAGCCTCAAAGTGGGAAAGTGCGGGTATCGAAATTCTTTCGGAGCTTGTAACTTTTGTAAATAGGGACCGATTTCAATCATTTTTTCAACGTTAAGAAATAAAAATAAAACATGCTAAGAGTACCATTTTATCTCTTTCAGTTTCCAAGTTATTTGACTTGAAAAATTTATTTTTTAATTTTTGGCCCTGACTTTTTTTATTCGTTAGTACATAACTTCTTTATTACTTGGCAAAAATCAGTATGTTTTAATGTCTTTGAAAGAAAACTTCATTACAATTCATATAAAAATATCTCCAAAATTGTAGCAAGGAATACTTTTGCAATTTGGATTTTTAAAAATTATGAAAAAATTTGGTATATTTTGTGAAAAAAGTATTCTTAATTTTTTTGGAATATTTTAAAAAATTATTAAGTATTTGATAAAAACTTTTATTGTTTCTGAGAAAGGAGACATTGAGAAAGGCTGTGAAATAAATTTTGGAGATTGTTGTTGGTGGGCCCTACATTCAGCATTGGTCGAAAACAAGCAATTTTTTTTCAAAAAATCCGATTTTCGGATGTGGCAAATAAATTGCACGGTCGTTTTTGTAAATTTTTTGGTTTTTTATTATAAATAAATTTGTTGTAAGTAACCTGTAAGAAACTCTTGACATCCTATACATAAATGTAGGCAGGAGAGGAGATTTTCTAAAAATTCTAAAATGTTTCTAACACAATTTTTCCCAATAAGAAAAAAGTATTATAAAATTATAAATTGGGAATCATTTTAATTTTTATCAATAGTATATATTTAGTTTTGCAAACTGAAAAAAAAATATTCTCCGACCTTCAATACTTTTTGAAATATTCGAAATCCAATTTTGATTAAAAATTTTAATTTTCTACATTTTTTATTTTTGTCTAAATTATTGATCGTATTTTCTTTACTGCAAATGTTTCTTAATTTTTTCTCTTGAAGCTGTTATTAAATACTTTCTTTACTTAAATACAATAAAATATAAAAATTTATATACACACAGTATATTTATATACCCAGAAGGACAAAGGTAACTACGCGCACATCTCCAATATGGGTATGGTTTTACCTGATATTTGTATCGGTTTTGTATTCGTAGCTTGTAAAATAGCTATATATTTAAGCTGCGATGCATTTAATGTCATTATTTCAGTTATAGCTATCATGGAGATAACAATTAAAAATAAATCGCTCTGCAAATTAATGTGGGAAAACCTCACTGATGGTAGTACTCGGTTGGACAAGGTAGACCAAATGATGTACATATGGTTTATCTGTAAACACCGATTTATCGAAAAAACTTGAAAATTTTTTTTAAATTATATGAAAAGAAGATAGGTGAATGCAATAAATCAATTTCTAAATTTCAGAATAAAAATCGGGATTGGTTATATATGGGACTATCTACGGAAATATACCCAAAGAAGTTTGGTCAGCCAAATAAAGATTACGATAACGTTCGACGCAGGAGCAAAAGGATTAATCAAGAAGACTTGATAAATACGTATTCGGAAAATGAAATCAAAGATTCATTCAAATTGATTTTAGCGAAGACTCAACTTAAAGAAGCAGGCAAAATCGTAGATGTGCTACCAGTTGCGTGTCCAAAAAGATTAAGACGGATGGTGGAAAGCATTCCAACGGTGGAAGATGCACTAGCACTCATTCTTAATTTGGGCCTTTCAAGAAATAAATACGATATCTTAAGGAAGGTGCTTAAAGAAAAAAGTGGGCCTTTGCCATCAAGTACATTGTTGTTAAAAAGAAAATCGGAAATTTTGCCACATCCGATAACAGTGGATAGCCGAAGTGCAGTCATTAGTTTGTCAGACCTTCTTCATAATACAGCATCAAGACTCATCGCTACTTTTGACGAAAGAGATTTAGATACATGTAATAATTCTGAACTGACACTAATATACAAATGGGGATGTGATGGATCATCTGGATTTTCAGAATATAGACAGCCCAGTGCATACGATAATGACTTTTCCAAAGTTTTAATGGCATCGTTAGTACCATTAAGGATTCGACTACATAATGAAATGCCTTCAAAAAGTAAAAATGCATTTAAAGATGTGTGGGTAAATACTCCTCCAGGCTCAAAGTTTTTTGCCGACCAATACGTTTTGAATACATCAAGGAAAACAAAGAAACAACTCAAAATCTGGTTGATGGTATAAAACATGAAATTTCTAATATGGAACCTATTGACGTTCATATATTAGTACGAGTAATAACAGTATCTTTTAGACCTTATTTAACAATGATAGATGGAAAAGTTGCAAATGCAATAACCGATACAAAATCTTATTTGATTTGTAATATATGCGGAAAGAAAAATTCCGATTTTAAGGACATTGAGAATTATACTCCAACTAATGAAGATTCCCTTAAGCTTGGAATATCACCACTTCATTCATGCTCGGATTCGATTCATGGAGTACATTTTACATCTATCTTACGACAATAAATATCGCAGTGTACCAGAACTTCAGAACTTTCCAGTTGCGAATAATTTTGCTTTAAAACAGATACGGTTGGAAGAAAAGAAAATAGTTCAAGATGAGTTTATGAAACGTGGCTTAATCATTGACAAACCTTTATATGGCTACGGAAACTCCAATAATGGCAACACTGCTAGGCGATTTTTTGATGACCCTGAAACCACATCTTCTATAACTGGTATTAGCTTTAATCTCATAAGACGTTTCAAAATAATACTGGCCGTCATAAATAGCAAAAAGTTAATTAATAAGGACAAATTTCAAAAATATGCAAGACACTCTGATTCTAATAAATGAATTATATCCATGGAAATCAATAACTCCAACCGTACATAAAGTGCTAGCACATACAAAAGAAATAATAGAAAACAACATTCTTCCTCTGGGGGAACTAACCGAAGAAGCACAGGAAGCTAGAAATAGAGATGTTAAGCAATATCGACTTTTCAATACACGTAAATGATCTAGAGTTGCTCAAAATAATGATTTAATGCATCATTTGCTATTGTCTTCAGATCCAGTCCAGTGAATGAAATGGTTGCCAAAAATAAATATTGAAATCGAGAAGGACGATCCCGAAGCAGAGGAAATTAATAGCTTGCTAGGCCATAATTTCTCAGATTATTTTAAAGCAAATTCTTGAAGTAAAACCCAAATATAAATTAAAAACAACATATGTATGTATCCATGCACTTAGATACGAGTAATAAAGAAAATGAAACTGAACTTATTAAATATATTTTTAATACAATTATCAGAATCAAAACGAGAAATTTAGTTGTAAGTTTTCATACTCATACATACATATGTACATTGTACATATATCTCTTGATACATAAGTATTTATATTCATACAAACAAATATCTGATATCATGGCAAAAAGTCTCTGGAATTCTCTGTCAAATTATATTCAAAACTTAGGCAATTTATATGCGTTTAAAAAGGAGCTACATAAAAAAATGTTGGTAATTTAATGTTCTAATGTTAAATTGACTACTAATTTTTTTTAAATAAATAAATAACTCAATCTATTTGTCCTTGTAGGTATATAAATACACTTATATTTATGTATATAAATTCTTATATTTTATTGTATTTAAGTAAAGAAAGTATTTAATAACAGCTTCAAGAGTTCATAAAAAATGTGGGTTTGTTTGAGTATCAGATAAAACACGTAAATTGTTACCTGAGGTGTTATATTTGTGTATACATTTTAAGACTGATATAATGGCAAAGGAATACATATTATATACCGTTGAATAGACAATTATATCTACTATTGTAATAACATAGAAAAAATTAAGAAACATTTGCAGTAAAGAAAATAAGATCAATAATTTAGACAAAAATAAAAAATGTAGAAAATTAAAATTTTTAATCAAAATTGGATTTCGAATATTTCAAAAAGTATTGAAGGTAGGAGAATAATTTTTTTTCAGAAAAATTTGAGAATTCTTAGAAAATCTCCTCTCCTGCCTACATTTATGTGTAGGATGTCGAGAGTTTCTTACAGGTTACTTACAACAAATTTATTTATAATAAAAAACCAAAAAATTTACAAAAACGACCGTGCAATTTTTTTGCCACATCCGAAAATCGGATTTTTTGAAAAAAAAATTGCTAGTTTTCGACCAATGCTGAATGTAGGGTGCACCAACAACAATCTCCAAAATTTATTTCACAGCCTTTCTCAATGTCTCCTTTCTCAGAAACAATGAAAGTTTTTATCAAACACTTAATAATTTTTTAAAATATTCCAAAAAAATTAAAAATACTTTTTTCACAAAATATACCAAATTTTTTCATAATTTTTAAAAATCCAAATTGCAAAATTATTCCTTGCTACAATTTTTGAGATATTTTTATATGAATTGTAATGAAGTCTTCTTTCAAAAACATTAAAACATACTGATTTTTGCCAAGTAATAAAGAAGTTATGTACTAACGAATAAAAAAAGTCAGGGACAAAAATTAAAAAATAAATTTTTCAAGTCAAATAACTTGGAAACTGAAAGAGATAAAATGGTGGTACTCTTAGCATGTTTTATTTTTATTTCTTAACGTTGAAAAAATGATTGAAATCGGTCCCTATTTACAAAAGTTACAAGCTCCGAAAGAATTTCGATACCCGCACTTTCCCACTTTGAGGCTGTTTGGAGCTACCCTGTCTTACAACAGGGTGCCTCAAAATATGCTTTCTAAAAATGTTCAACACTTCTACTTTCCAAAACAGTTGGTTTCATCGAAATCGGTTAACTAGTTCAAAAGTTGAGGACTTTTTACCACTTTTTTTAATTCACGCCACTGTGCAACGTAGATATGTATATGTAGTATACAGATACATACATAAGTACATACATACATATTTGTTTTGTGATAAATCTATAAGTTTTTGTTATAGTGCAATTTTTAGTAAGTGACCTGTCGGTTTTTTCGACTAAAGCATTTGCTTGAGTAACGATCTTCCTAAAACATGCAATATGTTAGTAGTAGTGAACTACCAGTTCTGGCGCCGATTAAAATTGTGAAATTTGGGTAATTAAAATTGTAAAATTTTAAAATTCTTGAAAATTTGTGAAATTTGATACCTTGTGTTTTCGGCGGCGGTCTTTGATGTTTTTTTTTTTTGTTTACATTAGGAGTTTTTTGTTTACATTAGGATTTTTTTTGTTTACATTAACTGTTGTTTATATTTAGTGTATGTATGTATGACCGTGGGAGTTTGTATGTATGTATGCTTGTGGGAATACTTTAAGGGGGTTCATAGGCTGGAGGTTTTTGTATATGTATGATTTTCTAATGGCGAAGGAAAAATTATGAAATTGATTTTTCCTAATGCCGACGGGAAAACATGAAAGTTATTTTTTCTAATGCTAATGTAGGTTTTGTTAGACTGTCGGAGTATAAGGTTGACCGTGATTCAGGTGGGTGGGCTTATTTTAATGTGTAACCATGGAAATTTATGTGTATGTCTGTCTGTGGGAATTTGTACGAGGCTATGATAGGCAGGGTAGGGGGTGTAGTTGAGGTAGATCGATTAAGTGTATACCTGTGAGAATTTAAGGCTGGTCGTGATTTGTGAGGGGCGAATTGTTCTTGTAATATGTAACCGCGGGGATTTGTGGGAGTGCCAGGCTGTTATTGGAGGGGCAGGGTGTGGTTGAGGTAGATCGATTGCGTGTATGTATGTATGTCTGTGTGAATATAAGGCTGCTCCTGATTTGGGGTATGTGAGGGTGTGATTGACAGGGGGCGGGGTGTAGTTGAGGTAGATCGATTACGTGTATGCAGGTGTTGCTATTCTGTAGGAGTTTAAGGCTTATAGTGATTTGGGGTACGTGAGCGTGTTGTTGTACGACTAATATGCATCCATGGGAATTTGTGGATGTGTCTGTCTGGCGGAATTTAAGCGAGATTGTTATTGGGAGGGGCGTGGTGTAGTTGAGGTAGATCGACTGCGTGTATATATGTCTATATGTTTGTAGGAGCTTAAGGCTGATCGTGATTTGGGAGAGGTGAGGGTGTTGTTGTAATATATGTATATGCGTAGGAATCTGTATGTATGTATGTCTGTGAGAATTTAAGGCTAATCATGATATAGGGTAAGTGAGGTTGGTGTAGTAATATGTAACCGTGGGAATCTGTGTGTATGTATGTTTAAGGTTATCAGTGATTTGAAGGTAGGTGAGGGTGTTGTCGTACGAGTGATACGTATCCGTGGGAATCTGTATGTATATCTGTAGGAGTTTAAGGCTGATCGTGATTTGTGTTGTTGACCGTGTGGTTTGTAGGAATGACCGTGAGAATTTTTGTATGTATATCTGTAGGAATTTAAGGTTGGCCGTGATTTGTGAGGGGCGGGCTGTTGTCGAAATAATTTGAATTTTTCTTAGATAAAATCTGGTATATGTGTGGTGCGAGTGGGTGTGTGCGCGTATGATTTTCTCAAGCTAGTATTTTTATGTCCGTAGAAATAAATTGTTTTCAATATCGAAATTCGGAGCTATAACATATCATCATATATTTAAGAAATTTATTATGCGACATATTGTCATAAGTTTATTTTAATTTGAAATTTATTTGCTGGTGGTTCAGCGATGTCTATATGCATTTTATTGTTGCTGTAACAAATCGTCAGTAGACTTCAACCACACATTTTGAATAGTCACAAACCTCTTATCTTATGTACAGACTTTCAAAAACTATTTGAGAATTCACAAATAATAATAGTTTTGCAAATCACAAAAGAAAAATAAGCATAGTAGGCTTAGAAACTTATATAAAACCCAGCAAATAATTTATATTCGATATGAATCTATTCTATTTTTCTAACCGTCGCCTTAAAGAAAAGGCGAACAAACCCAGCAAAAAATTTCAAAAAAGGTAATCGGGTTTGAAATTAAGCATTTTTGGTGGAAGCTGTTCCTTACTGGATTACCAACTTAATGATTTTAACAAGGCGTGAGACTAAAATAATCGATTCTTGAGAAGTACTTACAATTTTTATTTGGCAACTTGCTCACGTAATCGATTTAATCTAAAAAAATTATTCTCCTCATTTAGCAACTTGTGCATAATTTTTTTTAAATTTAGGTAATGTGATTTGCAAGCGAGTAATGAAATTTGGTAATCAGAAAAGTAAGTCATTATATGGCAAGTAGTTCTGATGGTAATGTGTAATTTTTTGCTGGGAATGTATACATCCATGTAGTTTTGCTAACATTCCGGAAAACGCCTATCCCCAACACTTAAAGACGACTAGTGAGCAAGGGGCCATTTTCAAAAGTCGTCGCTTAGTAATATTTGAACCTCTTTCTAAATTAAAATTTCTTGTCGACTCTGGCGCGGACGTTTCTGTTCTTCATAAGCAATTTTCAACACATAATTGTGTAGAGTCTGTGCCATTATTTGCTGCGAACGGCTCAAAAATTAAAACTTATGGTTCCAGTTTAATTAATCTTATTAGGTGGAGGTGTTTTAGTTGCAGTGAAAACCCGATTTAAGTCCTCTCTGTGCTGTATTAATGATCGTAATGGTTTGGTGGACCAAATAATTGTATTCATATCCAATGTAAGCTGTTCTTTTCTGGTATGTGCATCTTATATTCCACCTAATAGCGCTGATTGTTTATATGATGCTCATATTTCTAACATATTATCTATAGGTGAGAACTTCACAGTAAATGACAGTATTTGTGTACTTGGCGACTTTAATTTAAAGAATATCTCTTGGTCAATGTTATCTGACGGCTCATTACTAACGCCTTGCAACGTAAACCATAGTCATGAAATTAATCTTATTGATACTTTATTTTCTCTTAATCTGCGTCAAATTAATAATTTTTCCAATCTATTAAATCATTTTCTAGATCTTATATTTTTATCTGAATTTCTTAAATACAAAATTTATGTTCTTTTACTGTGGATTTCTCAACCTAATATTCATCACCAACCTCTGGTTATTGAAATTGATAACATAACATTTTTCAAATATTCTAATGACTTTAACTTTATGTAATTTTGATGTACTTAATTCCTTGTTTGAGGCTATAAGTAGTAGTGAAATGCCAATCCTGGCGCCGATTAAAATTGTGAAATTTGGGTAATTAAAATTTGAAATTTGAGAATTTCAGTACAAAATTTTAAAATTTGGGTAATTAAAATTTTAAAATTTTAAAATTCTTGGAAATTTGTGAAATTTGATACCCTACGAGGGTGGGTCAATAAGTCCGTCCAACTTTTTGTTTACATAAGGAATTTTTTGTTTACATAAGGGGTTTTGTTTGTTTAATACATACGAGGGTGGTTTAATAAGTCCAGTTTTTTATTACCGTGGGAATTTGTATGTGTGTATGTTTGTGGGGTGGATTAAGGGGTTTCATAAGATTAATATTTCATAAGTATATATGCCGACGGGAAAATCATGAATATGATTTTTCCTTATACTAATGGGCGTGAAATAGTGAAAATTATTTTTTCCTTATGCCTACGGCAATGTATGAATATTTTTCCTAATGCCTACGGCAATGCATGAAAATTTTTCCTAATGCCTACGGCAATACATGAATATTTTTCCTAATGCCTACGGCAATATATGAATATTTTTCCTAAGGCCTACGGCAATATATGAATATTTTTCATAATGCCTACGGCAATACATGGTTATTATATTTTCCAAATGCCGACGGCAAAACATGATTATTATTTTCTAATACCAAAGGGAAAATTGCCAGTGTTGCAAGTCTGTAGAAATTTAAGTCTTATAGTGATTTGGGGTATGTGAGGGTGTTGTTGTACGAGTAACAGTATCCATGGGAATTTGTGGATGTGTCTGTCTGGGGGAATTTCAGCGAGGCTGTTATTGGGAGGGGGTGCGGTGTAGTTGAGGTTGATCGACTGCGTGTATGTATGTCTATATGCTTGTAGGTGCTTAAGGCTGACCGTGATTTAAGAGAGGTGAGGATGTTGTTGTAATATGTATACGTTGGAATCTGTGTGTATGTATGTCTGTGAAAATTTAAGGCTGATCATGATTTAGGGTAGGTGAGGTGGGTGTAGTAAAATGTCTGTGTGTATGTACATATGTTTGTAGAAGTTTAATAATATTAGTGATTTGAGGATAGGTGAGGGTGTTGTCGTACGAGTGATATGTATGCGTGGGAATCTGTATGCATGTTCGTAGGAGTTTAAGGCTGATCGTGATTTGTGATGTTGTCAGTGTTGTTTGTAGGAATGACCGTGAGAATTTTTTTATGTATATCTATAGGAATTTAAGGTTGGCCGTGTTTTGTGAGGGGTGGTGTGTTGTTGAAATAATTTGAATTTTTCTTAGATGAAATCTGGTATATGTGCGTGTGTGTGCGTATGATTTTCTCACGCTAGTTGTTTTATGTACGTAGAAATAAATTGTATTCAATATCGAGATTTGGTTCTATAAAATATTTTCATATATCTGATACATATACATAAGTATATTTTCATACTCAAGGTTGCTGGGTATTTTGTCATGCTTAAAATTATCCAGCTTTAAAGTCTGCCTGCGAGAAATTTGTTTATATTACAGATTTTGTTTATTTAACTACGTCCGGCTTCTTTCGCTGAACTTCTTTTCATACGATCATGGAAATTTATAGTTTCTCTGTCCATAATAAGGTCGTTTAGCTTGGGCATGTGCTCTGACTGAATGGTTTGCGTTGTTCATATATTTTTATGATGTAGATATGTAAGTGTGATTGTCAAGATCTAATAAATATTTGAGTATTGATAAGAAATTTGATATTATGTGTACATACATATCTACAAATTGATTTTATGTATGTATGTACATATGTATGTACATACAAATAAGTGTTTGCCTCCGTGTTTGAATACATTTTTTTGTTTTTGTTGTTGTTGTAAATATTCGCCTGGTCTTTTATGTATAGATGTCAAATATCTTCATAGTTTTTTTTTTTATTTGAAATTAAAAAAACGTTGTTTTAACTTTTATCTGTATTTACTTAATAGTTTGTGAGGATTTGCTGTTTTAAGTAAAACTAAATTCCTTAAGATACATACTTTAGAATAATAGTAACTATAATAGAAATATTTCCTATATTTAATGTACATTTGTTTAAAGTTGATGCAGCTTATCTTCATTCTTAGAAATATTTTGATATAAAATTTTTTCCAGCCGTAGGCTTTTTTCATCACCTTTTACATTTATTTTAGAACATCTTGCATTGCCTTTTATACATTTATAAACATTTTTAAATGAAACTGATCCAGTAGTCCAGCTTATGTAATGATAGTTTTTTGTTAGCCAGCTTGCTTCTTTTTTTTATTTTTTATTGATTATTGAGTTTTATAATGAAATCATTATATTCATAATTGTTGAAAACAATTGCTACTTCTTTTGCGATGAAATCATTTGAATTACTTTTGAAACATTGTACGTATATAAAAATTATGTTGTTTTCCATATTACTCAATTTATAAGACTTTTCGAACTTGTCCTTTGATGGGTATATACATATGTATTCTATTATACGATCATGAATAAGAATACAGTAAGCTGATTTCTTTGCTTACTATTTCAAATTAAAATTTTATTCAATTGCCCCGCTATTGAATAAAAGGAGCTTTTATCTTAAACTCTGGTACAGGTAGAAACGCATGAGATTCTTTCATATACTACCTTTGCTGGAATCTTAGATACATATAATAACTATATAGAATTGCATTACGTTTATTTTTAAATTTTATGTTAGGATTATCATCATATGGATATGAGACTGAACTTAAATGTACTTTTAAATTAGTTAATTCATAATGAATAATCTTATTTTCTTCTTGAATAGCGAACAACAGAAAACGAAGTCGTTTTCTTACAATTTAGGTCTAACCTCTCAACTGGTCCTCTAGTATACAATATGACTTTATATGTCAACATTTCTGTCTCCTCTTTGTCAGCGTTAGGGATAATTAAATTTTAAACTTTTTATTCTTCAAATTGTGTTACTTCATACTGATAATATGTTTAAGTACATTAGTAATGTACGAGTATATGTTTATTTTATGACGGGTCCCTATGGCTTTTATTTGATGTTCTAGATGAAGTGATTTTTTTTTTTCTAATTTTATTAAAGTTTAGCGTATTGCGTATATATTTCTAATATATTTAAGTGAGCTTTTTGTACCTGTCAGACAGAGTGTACGTATCAGTTGATCAGTCAGTCTCTCTTTTTATTTTATTAATTTTTTCTTCTAATGTGTCACTACTATTTTTTCAGATTTTACTACTTGAAATAGAAAATATTTATATAATTTTAAGAGTATTAATATATACATACATATAGGTAAATATATGTATGTACGTAAAAATTAGTTCATATACAAAGAAATACATCTTTAATAATCAACTATTCTAGAAAATCGATCTAAGATAACACATTTACCTCCATCATCATTTCACCGTCAGTGTTTTCATAAAGTTTTAGAAACATTGGAATATCTATGTTTAGGAGAATTTTTACTTCAAGTGTTTCTATATAAGATTTGGTGTTTGACCCCTTGACGTTATTGTGGTTAACGTAGGCTGCGTTGTATCACATTCAGATCTAATAATTTCTCACTTAGAAAAGGTCCTCATTACCATCAATCATACCTGTATATAATACATTCATGAGTTGAGTTGATCTAGATACAATTGCTGTCTACAAATTAATGATTAGAAAAAGCTTTCTCATCACATTCTAACAGGTTTAATATTTTGCTAGCATGCATGCTTTAGCATGCTATTCTATCAATAGTGAGGCGAGAGTCCGACATTTAGTGGTGTTTCAATTAAAAATCTATACAATTAGAATTACGAATTCACTCTTTTGAATTTTTAACAAAGTAGATACATATGTATGTATGTATTTCATTTGCCGCAAACTCTTAAAATTTCTGTACTTATAAAAGTATGATGTCAGGAATTTTTTTAAATCATACATGCCTCGGCATGCTTCCAATATTTTTCTCGGTAAATTTATTTCATACTCATACAGATACAGATATAAAGTAAGATCTGTTTACATTCCATTTTACAATTTATGCATGCTTCAGCATGATTCTAGTTGAAGTCTGTATTTATTTAGTAAGTTTGTTTGATACCCATTCATACACATGTACATTGTTAAAGATTGGATATCAAAATCCAATTTTCTTAGTTTATCTAGAAATGAACAAAGTGAATATCTTTTATAATAACCATATTCACACTTTAAAATTTTGTGTGCTAGAGCTTTCGAAATGGAAAATGTACACCTTTTACTACAAAAAGTGATAATATGATGTGTTGCTGAATATTTTGAACTCTTAAGTTTTCACAATATTTCATACAGACCATCAAGCTTAGAGAATTCTAGTATATTAAGCTATTTATCTTCCCTGAGACCTAAAATTCCTAATCAATCCTTCAAAAAACCAATACAAATTAGATTTATCCTTTTTAATTTTATTTATATTTTCATTGAATTTCAACATTTTGTACCTCTTCAAATTACTGTATACTGTATTTTGCACCTTTTTCTCATTCGTTGAGTTAACTTTAATCGCAAATATTTTAATGATGTCGTGAACTTTTCTATTGTAGGCATTAAGTAAATCTTTGTGTATATCAATCCACTTATATGAACCATTATAGCTAAATTCTTAACACATAATTCCTTTTAATGATCTATTAATTTATTCTACTATTGATGCTTTCATATTATGAAATTTTTAATCCTCTGTTTATACATGAATTTTGCAGTGTTTATTAAAAATTCTTTACCAACATCTATATGTATTTTTTTGTTTTGATACTCATATCATTTCAAAAATATTTTCCATTGCCTTGGTTTTTTTCGAGTGCAGCTTTTATTTTCAATGATACTCACAATATAAATTTTGAGAATGTGTCAGTTACAGTCAGCAAAAAATCAATAATTTCTATTTTCTCTAGAATAGCTACCCAGTTCACCTAAATCAGCTCCATAAAAGATCATCTATTCCATTCATTACATCACTACAATAGACAAACAATTTTATAAATTTATTATGGATTACGTTTACTAAATTTCTTTTTAAGGACATTGAGTTGTTTTACAGTTTTTTGGCGAGTGTTGTGATCTACTTGATAAATTTTCAGATATTTATACTAAAATGTAGTTAATTTTCCAATCTATAAATTTTATCGCTCAGCTCTTCAATTTGTTTGTCAAAAGATGATTTAATTTTTAGAATGTCTTTTTCAATTTTATACCTATCTTCTATCGTTAATTTTATTTCACACTCCACTTATTAATTCATCCTTTAGTTTCTCGATTTGAGTTTCCAGAAACAATTTACTGATAACATTGTTCACCGTCAGTGAACATTGTATACATTGGTAGAAATTATATATTTTATTTAGTTTTCAAAATCAAATTTGTCATACTATTTTCACGTTTTATCAATCATTAAAGAAAATAAACCCACTTTTAAGCCCCATATTTGATCATCAACTTGTATTTTATCTTTATTCAGTTTTAGATTTCTATCACCAAATTTCCACTCATTATTGAAGTCTTTATGTGAGTCATAGTTTGTATGTAATGCATTTCATCCTTCCCAGACTAATAAGTCAATATAAGCATCTTCGATGTTGGAAGGCCGTGAGTAAAAATCATCTTCTTCTTCTTCATCGTCATAATCATTCTCAGTATTAGCATCATTAAATAAGATGGTATTATCAAATATTGTTCCTTTTGAAAGTTTCTTTAACTTGTCTCTATCTTGAGTGATGGTTTTTCAGACTTTAAACTTGTATTATTTTCAACTTCTGTCTTCATTTTACTTTGTTCTTTCTTGTGTAATCTTTCAATATTTTTAGAACTATTTATGAATTCTTTGAGAGGTTCTGTTATAGGATCAAATATATCTCTTAGTTGTTCACGTGTATCTATTTCACCAGTTTTTATACTACGAAGCTTTTTCTTCAAGACACTTCTTATCAACACCGTTTTAAAATTTTCTCATCCATGTTTAATAATAGCAAATAAGAGGTATCAGCTATTAGATCAGGTATCACCTATTAGATCAGGTATCAGCTATCAGATCAGCTTATCAGGAGCTGCTCTGGTTTTCAGATCATCTTATTAGGAGCTGGTCTGATTTTTAGATCAGCTTATCAGGAGCTGGTCTGGTTTTCAGATCAGCTTATCAGGACCTGATCTGGTTTTCAGATCAGCTTTTCAGGACCTGGTCTGGTTTTCAGATCAGCTTTTCAGGACCTGATCTGGTTTTCAGATCAGCTTTTCAGGACCTGATCTGGTTTTCAGATCAGCTTTTCAGGACCTGGTCTGGTTTTCAGATCAGCTTTTCAGGACCTGATCTGGTTTTCAGATCACCTTTTCAGGACCTGATCTGGTTTTCAGATCAGCTTATCAGGAGCTGGTCTGGTTTTCAGATCAGCTTATCAGGAGCTGGTCTGGTTTTCAGATCAGCTTATCAGGACCTGATCTGGTTTTAAGATCAGGTTATCAGGTATCAGATCAGGTTATCGGACAGCTGATCTGTAAAATAGATCAGGTTATCAGGAGCTGTTAAGATTGTCACATCAGATTATCTGTTTTAAATTGGGTCATCAGATTACAAGTAGCTGGACATTTATAAAATTTAGATGAATGAAATTTAAGGCCAGATAAAATGCGAAAAACTATACTGTTATGTAGTCAAATTGTTTTCTATGACGATCATCACTTAATTCAGTATCTTTCCTTATAATCAAAATTCCATATTTTTAATTCCAACACGATTTATATTTTTCTCATATTACTTAAACATTCTAACTACATTATGATTATTTCCTATCAAATATTTGGTGATTCTAGTATAAGTTTGACATTAGTAGAATGCATCAACATTCTTATCTTACCCCATACAAAAATATGCTTCTCACACACAACATGGTTAAATATCGTATTGGTATTACTTCTAGATTTCTTAAAAGAAATAACAGATTCATTATCTGTAAATGTGTAATACCCATGACTTTCATTAATGAAATTAATTTCTACAGGTATTTATATTTAGGTTGTTAGAGAGATTTTGAGTTTAAATATGAAGATGTTTTCAAGTTTTAGTCCTTTAGAACTGTCTAGCCAACCAATCATAATATTATTATTTTTTTATTTATTTTTTATTTATTTTTTTTTACCAATTTAACAGACCAACTATTGTTGCACGAATAAAAATTGATAGAAGGGATCTATGATTTATTTTTGAGCTAACGTTTGATGACTCATCAAAATTTCATACCAAGGTATTTTTATGTTGTTTTGACTATGAGTATGGATCAATATTTATGAAATACCTTTCTTAAATATTGGTGCATGCACATAGTCAAAACAAAGTATGCTTTAAGTGTTTAAAACCAGTATTACCATAAAAATGGTGGTTTTAAACTCTTAAAATATACTTTGTTTTACTAACCCCATTTTGTAACTAAATACATTTCATAAATATTGAAGCATACTCAGAGTCAAAATATCCTTTGTTTTGAGTATGAGTATGGCTCAGAGTCAAAATATCCTTTGTTTTGAGTATGAGTATGGCTCATTATCTCTTATTATAGAAAAAAAAATAGTATGATTATTTCTATAGTAATAGATAATATTTATAAAATGTATTTAGTTACAAAATGTGGTTAGTAAAACAACATAAATATACCTTGGTATGAAATTTTGGTGATTCATCTATATTTCGTACCATCCTATTTTTAGGTTGTTTTGACTATAAGTATGTACCAATATTTATGAAATGTATTTCATAAATATTATCACTTATTATAGAAAAAATAAAATAATATAGCTATATGATATCAGAAAATATTTTCGGGTATCATATAGCTATATTATTTTATTTTTCCTATAATAAGAGATAATGGTACCTACGCATAGTCAAAACAAAGTATATTTTAAGAGCTTAAAACCAGTATTGTCATACAAAATACTGATTTTAAACTGTTAAAATATACTTTGTTTTACTAACCACATTTTTTGTAACTAAATGCATTTCATAAATATTAACGCATACTCATACTCAAAACAAATGATATTTTTATGTTGTTTTGATTGTGAGTATGGAGCATTATCTGTTATTATAAAAAATAAAATAATGCAGCCACACGATTTTAGAAAATATTTTCTGAAATCGAATAGCTGTATTATTTTATTTTTTATAATAAGAGATAATATTTATAAAATGTATTTAGTTACACAAAAGCGGTTAGTAAAACAACCTAAATATAGGATGGCACGAAATTTTGATGAGTCATCAAACGTTAGCTCAAAAATAAATCATAGATCCCTTCTATCAATTTTTATTCGTGCAACAATAGTTGGTCTGTTAAATTGGTAAAAAAAAAAATAAATAAAAAATAAATAAAAAAATAATAATATTATGATTGGTTGGCTAGACAGTTCTAAAGGACTAAAACTTGAAAACATCTTCATATTTAAACTCAAAATCTCTATATCAACCCAAATATAAATACCTGTAGAAATTAATTTCATTAATGAAAGTCATGGGTATTACACATTTACAGATAATGAATCTGTTATTTCTTTTAAGAAATCTAGAAGTAATACCAATACGATATTTAACCATGTTGTGTGTGAGAAGCATATTTTTGTATGGGGTAAGATAAGAATGTTGATGCATTCTACTAATGTCAAACTTATACTAGAATCACCAAATATTTGATAGGAAATAATCATAATGTAGTTAGAATGTTTAAGTAATATGAGAAAAATATAAATCGTGTTGGAATTAAAAATATGGAATTTTGATTATAAGGAAAGATACTGAATTAAGTGATGATCGTCATAGAAAACAATTTGACTACATAACAGTATAGTTTTTCGCATTTTATCTGGCCTTAAATTTCATTCATCTAAATTTTATAAATGTCCAGCTACTTGTAATCTGATGACCCAATTTAAAACAGATAATCTGATGTGACAATCTTAACAGCTCCTGATAACCTGATCTATTTTACAGATCAGCTGTCCGATAACCTGATCTGATACCTGATAACCTGATCTTAAAACCAGATCAGGTCCTGATAAGCTGATCTGAAAACCAGACCAGCTCCTGATAAGCTGATCTGAAAACCAGACCAGCTCCTGATAAGCTGATCTGAAAACCAGATCAGGTCCTGAAAAGGTGATCTGAAAACCAGATCAGGTCCTGAAAAGCTGATCTGAAAACCAGACCAGGTCCTGAAAAGCTGATCTGAAAACCAGATCAGGTCCTGAAAAGCTGATCTGAAAACCAGATCAGGTCCTGAAAAGCTGATCTGAAAACCAGACCAGGTCCTGAAAAGCTGATCTGAAAACCAGATCAGGTCCTGATAAGCTGATCTGAAAACCAGACCAGCTCCTGATAAGCTGATCTAAAAATCAGACCAGCTCCTAATAAGATGATCTGAAAACCAGAGCAGCTCCTGATAAGCTGATCTGATAGCTGATACCTGATCTAATAGGTGATACCTGATCTAATAGCTGATACCTCTTATTTGCTATTATTAAACATGGATGAGAAAATTTTAAAACGGTGTTGATAAGAAGTGTCTTGAAGAAAAAGCTTCGTAGTATAAAAACTGGTGAAATAGATACACGTGAACAACTAAGAGATATATTTGATCCTATAACAGAACCTCTCAAAGAATTCATAAATAGTTCTAAAAATATTGAAAGATTACACAAGAAAGAACAAAGTAAAATGAAGACAGAAGTTGAAAATAATACAAGTTTAAAGTCTGAAAAACCATCACTCAAGATAGAGACAAGTTAAAGAAACTTTCAAAAGGAACAATATTTGATAATACCATCTTATTTAATGATGCTAATACTGAGAATGATTATGACGATGAAGAAGAAGAAGATGATTTTTACTCACGGCCTTCCAACATCGAAGATGCTTATATTGACTTATTAGTCTGGGAAGGATGAAATGCATTACATACAAACTATGACTCACATAAAGACTTCAATAATGAGTGGAAATTTGGTGATAGAAATCTAAAACTGAATAAAGATAAAATACAAGTTGATGATCAAATATGGGGCTTAAAAGTGGGTTTATTTTCTTTAATGATTGATAAAACGTGAAAATAGTATGACAAATTTGATTTTGAAAACTAAATAAAATATATAATTTCTACCAATGTATACAATGTTCACTGACGGTGAACAATGTTATCAGTAAATTGTTTCTGGAAACTCAAATCGAGAAACTAAAGGATGAATTAATAAGTGGAGTGTGAAATAAAATTAACGATAGAAGATAGGTATAAAATTGAAAAAGACATTCTAAAAATTAAATCATCTTTTGACAAACAAATTGAAGAGCTGAGCGATAAAATTTATAGATTGGAAAATTAACTACATTTTAGTATAAATATCTGAAAATTTATCAAGTAGATCACAACACTCGCCAAAAAACTGTAAAACAACTCAATGTCCTTAAAAAGAAATTTAGTAAACGTAATCCATAATAAATTTATAAAATTGTTTGTCTATTGTAGTGATGTAATGAATGGAATAGATGATCTTTTATGGAGCTGATTTAGGTGAACTGGGTAGCTATTCTAGAGAAAATAGAAATTATTGATTTTTTGCTGACTGTAACTGACACATTCTCAAAATTTATATTGTGAGTATCATTGAAAATAAAAGCTGCACTCGAAAAAAACCAAGGCAATGGAAAATATTTTTGAAATGATATGAGTATCAAAACAAAAAAATACATATAGATGTTGGTAAAGAATTTTTAATAAACACTGCAAAATTCATGTATAAACAGAGGATTAAAAATTTCATAATATGAAAGCATCAATAGTAGAATAAATTAATAGATCATTAAAAGGAATTATGTGTTAAGAATTTAGCTATAATGGTTCATATAAGTGGATTGATATACACAAAGATTTACTTAATGCCTACAATAGAAAAGTTCACGACATCATTAAAATATTTGCGATTAAAGTTAACTCAACGAATGAGAAAAAGGTGCAAAATACAGTATACAGTAATTTGAAGAGGTACAAAATGTTGAAATTCAATGAAAATATAAATAAAATTAAAAAGGATAAATCTAATTTGTATTGGTTTTTTGAAGGATTGATTAGGAATTTTAGGTCTCAGGGAAGATAAATAGCTTAATATACTAGAATTCTCTAAGCTTGATGGTCTGTATGAAATATTGTGAAAACTTAAGAGTTCAAAATATTCAGCAACACATCATATTATCACTTTTTGTAGTAAAAGGTGTACATTTTCCATTTCGAAAGCTCTAGCACACAAAATTTTAAAGTGTGAATATGGTTATTATAAAAGATATTCACTTTGTTCATTTCTAGATAAACTAAGAAAATTGGATTTTGATATCCAATCTTTAACAATGTACATGTGTATGAATGGGTATCAAACAAACTTACTAAATAAATACAGACTTCAACTAGAATCATGCTGAAGCATGCATAAATTGTAAAATGGAATGTAAACAGATCTTACTTTATATCTGTATCTGTATGAGTATGAAATAAATTTACCGAGAAAAATATTGGAAGCATGCCGAGGCATGTATGATTTAAAAAAATTCCTGACATCATACTTTTATAAGTACAGAAATTTTAAGAGTTTGCGGCAAATGAAATACATACATACATATGTATCTACTTTGTTAAAAATTCAAAAGAGTGAATTCGTAATTCTAATTGTATAGATTTTTAATTGAAACACCACTAAATGTCGGACTCTCGCCTCACTATTGATAGAATAGCATGCTAAAGCATGCATGCTAGCAAAATATTAAACCTGTTAGAATGTGATGAGAAAGCTTTTTCTAATCATTAATTTGTAGACAGCAATTGTATCTAGATCAACTCAACTCATGAATGTATTATATACAGGTATGATTGATGGTAATGAGGACCTTTTCTAAGTGAGAAATTATTAGATCTGAATGTGATACAACGCAGCCTACGTTAACCACAATAACGTCAAGGGGTCAAACACCAAATCTTATATAGAAACACTTGAAGTAAAAATTCTCCTAAACATAGATATTCCAATGTTTCTAAAACTTTATGAAAACACTGACGGTGAAATGATGATGGAGGTAAATGTGTTATCTTAGATCGATTTTCTAGAATAGTTGATTATTAAAGATGTATTTCTTTGTATATGAACTAATTTTTACGTACATACATATATTTACCTATATGTATGTATATATTAATACTCTTAAAATTATATAAATATTTTCTATTTCAAGTAGTAAAATCTGAAAAAATAGTAGTGACACATTAGAAGAAAAAATTAATAAAATAAAAAGAGAGACTGACTGATCAACTGATACGTACACTCTGTCTGACAGGTACAAAAAGCTCACTTAAATATATTAGAAATATATACGCAATACGCTAAACTTTAATAAAATTAGAAAAAAAAAAATCACTTCATCTAGAACATCAAATAAAAGCCATAGGGACCCGTCATAAAATAAACATATACTCGTACATTACTAATGTACTTAAACATATTATCAGTATGAAGTAACACAATTTGAAGAATAAAAAGTTTAAAATTTAATTATCCCTAACGCTGACAAAGAGGAGACAGAAATGTTGACATATAAAGTCATATTGTATACTAGAGGACCAGTTGAGAGGTTAGACCTAAATTGTAAGAAAACGACTTCGTTTTCTGTTGTTCGCTATTCAAGAAGAAAATAAGATTATTCATTATGAATTAACTAATTTAAAAGTACATTTAAGTTCAGTCTCATATCCATATGATGATAATCCTAACATAAAATTTAAAAATAAACGTAATGCAATTCTATATAGTTATTATATGTATCTAAGATTCCAGCAAAGGTAGTATATGAAAGAATCTCATGCGTTTCTACCTGTACCAGAGTTTAAGATAAAAGCTCCTTTTATTCAATAGCGGGGCAATTGAATAAAATTTTAATTTGAAATAGTAAGCAAAGAAATCAGCTTACTGTATTCTTATTCATGATCGTATAATAGAATACATATGTATATACCCATCAAAGGACAAGTTCGAAAAGTCTTATAAATTGAGTAATATGGAAAACAACATAATTTTTATATACGTACAATGTTTCAAAAGTAATTCAAATGATTTCATCGCAAAAGAAGTAGCAATTGTTTTCAACAATTATGAATATAATGATTTCATTATAAAACTCAATAATCAATAAAAAATAAAAAAAAGAAGCAAGCTGGCTAACAAAAAACTATCATTACATAAGCTGGACTACTGGATCAGTTTCATTTAAAAATGTTTATAAATGTATAAAAGGCAATGCAAGATGTTCTAAAATAAATGTAAAAGGTGATGAAAAAAGCCTACGGCTGGAAAAAATTTTATATCAAAATATTTCTAAGAATGAAGATAAGCTGCATCAACTTTAAACAAATGTACATTAAATATAGGAAATATTTCTATTATAGTTACTATTATTCTAAAGTATGTATCTTAAGGAATTTAGTTTTACTTAAAACAGCAAATCCTCACAAACTATTAAGTAAATACAGATAAAAGTTAAAACAACGTTTTTTTAATTTCAAATAAAAAAAAAAACTATGAAGATATTTGACATCTATACATAAAAGACCAGGCGAATATTTACAACAACAACAAAAACAAAAAAATGTATTCAAACACGGAGGCAAACACTTATTTGTATGTACATACATATGTACATACATACATAAAATCAATTTGTAGATATGTATGTACACATAATATCAAATTTCTTATCAATACTCAAATATTTATTAGATCTTGACAATCACACTTACATATCTACATCATAAAAATATATGAACAACGCAAACCATTCAGTCAGAGCACATGCCCAAGCTAAACGACCTTATTATGGACAGAGAAACTATAAATTTCCATGATCGTATGAAAAGAAGTTCAGCGAAAGAAGCCGGACGTAGTTAAATAAACAAAATCTGTAATATAAACAAATTTCTCGCAGGCAGACTTTAAAGCTGGATAATTTTAAGCATGACAAAATACCCAGCAACCTTGAGTATGAAAATATACTTATGTATATGTATCAGATATATGAAAATATTTTATAGAACCAAATCTCGATATTGAATACAATTTATTTCTACGTACATAAAACAACTAGCGTGAGAAAATCATACGCACACACACGCACATATACCAGATTTCATCTAAGAAAAATTCAAATTATTTCAACAACACACCACCCCTCACAAAACACGGCCAACCTTAAATTCCTATAGATATACATAAAAAAATTCTCACGGTCATTCCTACAAACAACACTGACAACATCACAAATCACGATCAGCCTTAAACTCCTACGAACATGCATACAGATTCCCACGCATACATATCACTCGTACGACAACACCCTCACCTATCCTCAAATCACTAATATTATTAAACTTCTACAAACATATGTACATACACACAGACATTTTACTACACCCACCTCACCTACCCTAAATCATGATCAGCCTTAAATTTTCACAGACATACATACACACAGATTCCAACGTATACATATTACAACAACATCCTCACCTCTCTTAAATCACGGTCAGCCTTAAGCACCTACAAGCATATAGACATACATACACGCAGTCGATCAACCTCAACTACACCGCACCCCCTCCCAATAACAGCCTCGCTGAAATTCCCCCAGACAGACACATCCACAAATTCCCATGGATACTGTTACTCGTACAACAACACCCTCACATACCCCAAATCACTATAAGACTTAAATTTCTACAGACTTGCAACACTGGCAATTTTCCCTTTGGTATTAGAAAATAATAATCATGTTTTGCCGTCGGCATTTGGAAAATATAATAACCATGTATTGCCGTAGGCATTATGAAAAATATTCATATATTGCCGTAGGCCTTAGGAAAAATATTCATATATTGCCGTAGGCATTAGGAAAAATATTCATGTATTGCCGTAGGCATTAGGAAAAATTTTCATGCATTGCCGTAGGCATTAGGAAAAATATTCATACATTGCCGTAGGCATAAGGAAAAAATAATTTTCACTATTTCACGCCCATTAGTATAAGGAAAAATCATATTCATGATTTTCCCGTCGGCATATATACTTATGAAATATTAATCTTATGAAACCCCTTAATCCACCCCACAAACATACACACATACAAATTCCCACGGTAATAAAAAACTGGACTTATTAAACCACCCTCGTATGTATTAAACAAACAAAACCCCTTATGTAAACAAAAAATTCCTTATGTAAACAAAAAGTTGGACGGACTTATTGACCCACCCTCGTAGGGTATCAAATTTCACAAATTTCCAAGAATTTTAAAATTTTAAAATTTTAATTACCCAAATTTTAAAATTTTGTACTGAAATTCTCAAATTTCAAATTTTAATTACCCAAATTTCACAATTTTAATCGGCGCCAGGATTGGCATTTCACTACTACTGCTATAAACTGGACTGATTCGTTTGATAAGTTAAATACTAATGAATGTTATGATTTATTTCTACGGAAAGTGCGTGATATCTGCTGTAATAATATTCCAACTAAGAATATCAAGCCTTATAAACTAGCATGGTACACTAGGTGTCTCAAAAATCTAAAGAATTTGTGTAATAGATTTCATAGGAAATTTTTAGATATAGGTGATTCTGAGTCTGAAGCCAAGTTTTTTCACTACCGCCGTGAATTTAACTTCTTGAATAAATTTCTTTATATACAATTTCTCTTATCTAAGGAACAGGAGATAAAAAGTAACCCCAAGTCATTCTGGTCTTACATAAAATCTAAGAAACAATCGTCTGATATTCCTTCGACAGTTCAGCTGGATGGGATAGTTTCTAAATCTTGCGAAGAGGCCGTTAATATGTTTGCATCATTTTTTAAATCTAACTTCGAACCACCTGGAGATAACATTTCTACTTCAGGGACTCATACTAACTTAAACGTGGGATTCATTATTTTGTCTGAGGATGATGTATCTGAAGCAATCATTCAGGCTAAGATCTCATTCAAATCTGATTTTGATGGCCTATGTACTCATTTATTGAAGAAGGCTGCCTCGTCTTTTATTCCTGTATTGACTTTTATTTTCAACTTGTCACTTAAGGAGGGTGTATTTATTAATAGATGGAAGTATGCGACGGTCACTCCTATTTTTAAGGATGGAAGGAGAGACGACGTTAGGTGTTATGGGCCAATTTCTAAATTAACTTGTGTCTCTAAAATTTTTGAGCACATCATTCATAAGAAACTGTTCTTCCTGACAAAGAGTTGGATTTCGTCTTACCAGCATGGTTTCTATGCTGGAAGGTCTACTGTAACGAATCTGATGCTATTTAAGGAATACTGTTTAGAGGCCTTTGCTAACGGCGCCCAAGTTGAGGTGATTTATGCTGACTTTTCAAAAGCTTTTGATAAATTATCGCATTCGGTCTTATTATCTAAATTGATGTTAATGGGGTTCCATTCTAATTTCTTAGTCTGGATTACGGTTTCTTAATTGTCCAATAGAACTTGTTCCGTTAATGTTGAAGGTTATAGTTCTGTGCCTTATCTGCAAATGTCGGGTGTACCTCAGGGTAGTATACTCGGTCCTTTATTAACGACCTCTTACCTCTTTATTAACGATATCGGTAGTTGTTTCTTGAAATCAAATTATTTATTATATGCTGATGATTTAAAATTTTTCTTAAAATTAGATTCGATTCATGATGCCCAAATTATGCAAACTGAGCTCTATAATCTTAGTGAGTGGTGTCGCCTAAACAGTTTAAGTCTGAACATTAATAAATGTGTGCATATTTCCTTCTATAGGTCTGTTGCGCCCAGTATTGTAGCCTTTTATATTAATGGTGTAGTGTTGAATACCTCTAATCTTAAACTTGACTTAGGAGTTATATTTGATAACTCTTTGTCGTTTGATGCTCATGTTGAGTATTTACTTCCTAAAGCATATAAAATACTGGGTTTTCTGAAGAGATCTTGTTCTGAGTTTGCATCCATACACTCTGAAATATATCTATACGTCTTTTGTTAGGGCTAAACATATCTCTAATCGTATTGCTCGTATAGAGAGAGTTCAACGCATTTTCGTCAAATATGCTACGCGCTCGTTACTTTATTTATCATCCGTTCCATATGAATCTAAATGCTTGTTTATTGGTCTACGTACTTTGGCGTCTCGTAGAAAAGTTCAATCTGACTTGCTGTTATATGATATTATCAATGGTTCTATTGATTTCCCTGATTTGCTTTATGCCATACGGTTTTATATACCTCCCAGGAATATGAGGTTCGCTAAACTTTTCGCTGTTCCATTTCATCGTACAGATTATTCTCGTAATGGTACCTTATCACGTACATTCTCTTTCTTAAACGAAATAAATTATAATATTCAAAAAGATTCAAAATCTTTTATCGAATTCAGCACTGAAAAATCAGAGTTTAAATTGCTACTTTTTAGCTTATTGAAATAACTGTGATCTCAAAACTATTTAATTGTTTGATTTAATTGTAAACTTTTCAAAGTAATATTGTATATATATATATATATGTATATGCGTGATAGATTTCTTTTTTAATACAAATTTTATAAACAACCTTAGTATTAGTTCCTTATCTTTGAATGTTATCTTAGTCTGTAAGGATTATTTGTCCATTGACTGAACTACAATAAATAAATAAATAAATTTCAAATTAAAATAAACTTATGTCGAATAATAAATTTCTTAAATGTTAAATTTAGATTTTATTTTTCATTTTGCCTTATAATTACTTTTATTGTTATCCAAAGGATTTCTAATTGTATAAAGGTGTAGAAAAATAGATTAGATTCATATCGAATATAAATTATTTGCTGGGTTTTGTATAAGTTTCTAAGCCTACTTCTTCTTTTGTGATTTTCAAAAATATTATTATTTGTGAATTCTCAAATAGTTTTTGAAAGTCTGTACATAAGATAAGAGGTTTGTAACTGTTCAAAATGTGTGGTTGAAGTCTACTGACGATTTGTTACAGCAACAATGAAATGCATATAGACATCGCTGAACCACCAGCAAATAAATTTCAAATTAAAATAAACTTATGACAATATGTCGAATAACACAGTGGTACAAAATTGAATGAAATAGAAAAACCTGGGGAGTGACATGTGTTTTCTTGTAGGTCTTGTCGAGTTAAAGAAGAATCCAGTGGTGAAATATGCCGGAGACCTCCAAAATCCGGATTTACGGTTAAGAAACCGGGCTTTTTTACCTTTGCGCACTTACAAGCCTGTAACTTTGGTGATAATGATCCGATTTTCAATTTTTTACTAGATTTGGAAAGAAGATCTTTTGAGTGATATATAATTTATCTAAGAAAACTTGAGAAATTTTGGTGTTATTGTCCAGCAAACACAAATTTTGTAGATTTTTCAAAAAATTTTCAACTTTGGTGACGTTTTTATACATTATTTTATTAAGAAACTATAATACTATTGAATTTATTCAAAAAGGACATTTAGTTACGATTACAATGCATATTTGGGGTTAAAAATAGACAAGCAACTGACTGAGTTATTTAACTTTTCTTGAAAACAAAATTTGTACCAAAATGCCTGCACAATGTTTTTGGTGTTGTTTTTATGCACCTTCCATGAAGTTGCAAATCAATGTTATCCTAAACACAATAAAAATTTGTAATGGGAGTTTTAGTCATTCAATAATATTGTTTTTTTTTCGTGTTCTTTTTATGCACTTTCCTTAAAATTACAAATCACTGTTAGCGTAAACACAACAAAAATTATAGTTTTTACTTTTAATATGACGTTTTGTTAATGTCTTCTTTTTCACTTTGAATCTATGTATTTAAGAAAACGTTTACAATTTATTAAAAATCGTGTGCAATTTAAATTAAAATTAAATAAAAAATGTGTGGATGGAAGGAACTCTTCTGGTTCAAAATCTTTTTCTGTTACATCGACAGATTTGCTCGTTGTCGGTAGATCATTACTTACAGGTATCGGTTTTATAACAGTTGCAACATTTGCGTACTTAATGTTTTTGCGCGTTTTAGAACAGTGACCTAAAACATCGGTTTGACAAAAGTAGCAATCATTTGGTTTATGATATGGCTGATGATGCCAAATCATAGTCGTAGAAAAGGGCAAAACAAACGAAGGTTGAATTTTCCTTTGTTTTGAGTATGAATATGCATCAATATTTATGAAATGCATTTAGTTACAAAAAATGTGGTTAGTAAAACAAAGTATATTTTAACAGTCTTATTTATAAAAATGATTAAAGCTTTATGAAGGCTTTTTATGAAAAATTTTGTATAAAAATTTGTTTTAAAAAGCCTTTATAAGGCCTTAATAAGTTTTATAAATAAGGCTGTAAGAGTTTAAAATCAGTATTTTGTATGATAATACTGGTTTTAAACTCTTAAAATATACTTTGTTTTGACTGTGATAAATGGTCCCTATTATCTCTTATTATAGGAAAAATAAAATAATATAACTACATGATATCAGAAAATATTTTCTGATATCATGTAGCTATATTATTAAATTTTTTCTATAATAAGAGATAATATTTATGAAGTACATTTCATTAATATTGATGCATACTAAAGTCCTGCACAAGACCATTTATAAGAACTTTCAAGACATTATTGTTTGATTGCAATTTTCAATGAATGCAGGCTTTAACCTGTCAACAGATATGTTTTTTGGTTTGTTATGAGTATCGAGAGTATAGTATTTTTTTTCGCTTTTAAATTTTAAATGGTCCTTGATATGATGGATCAAAAGCTGGATGAACGTGATCCGAACGAACAAAAACATGTGTCGATTATTCTAAAGATTTTGAAATGAAAGATCTGTTATTTGTATGATTACTTCCAAATATTGGTTTTATCAACCTAAATTTGTGTTTGAGATTGTTCATGAAATCAGAGTGAGATAATTTTAAAGTTGATTTAGTGAAAAACTGGCCAGGTATTCTAATTGAGGATCCGTAAACCAATTCAGAACTAGAAAATCCAATATCTTCTTTTAATATTGTCCTTAAACCAAATAATATTGTGGGGATTGAATCCGTCCAGTTTTCGTTTGCGTGGCATTTAATTGCTGTTTTCAGTGTTCGATTGAATCGTTCAATCATCCCGTTGGAACAAGGATGATAAGGACTAGTTCTTATATGTTTGAATCCAAGAAATTTTGATAATTCCCTAAAGAGTGAACTCTCAAGTTGTCTGCCTTGATCAGTTGTAACTTTTAATGGTACTCCAAACCGACAGATCCAATCTTCATAGAATGTTTTGGCTACAGACTCTGCACTTATGTTTTTCAAGAACATTACCTCAGGCCATTTTGAATATCTATCGATACAGGTGAGACAATATTTGAAATCATTTGAGGGTGGTAATGGACCAATTATATCTATATTAACGTGTTCAAATCGGGACGTCGGTTCCTCATACAAACCGATAGGCGATTTTATATGCCTTTGAATTTTAGATTTTTGGCAATTCAGACAATTTCTTGCCCAAATTTGGATATCCTTATTTATTCCTGGCCACACAACTTTGGAAGTTATAATTTCAGCTGTTGCGCGAATTCCAGGATGCGATAAGTTATGAAATGTCTCAAACATTTTTTACGAAGGCTTTTAGAAAGTTTTTGTTAAATTTAGAGATCCTTTTGAGTTCAATAAAGTAGGTAGTTCAGAGTCTAAGTCTTGCTGCTTTTTTAATTCCACTTGTGAAATACTTTGTGGGAGTGAAATTTTTAAAGTACGAGATAGACCATTAGCGACCACATTTTTTTCCGGAAATGTGACAAATAGTAGTTGAAAATGGGCTAATATAATCGAGGTATCGAAATTGTCTTGGTGTACACAAGTCTATCTTTTTGTTAAATGAATAAATTAATGGTTTTGTGATCAGTCATGATGGTAAAAAAATCTTCCTTCGAGCATATATCTATAATGTTTAACACTTTCATAGATGGCGAAAAGTTCCCTGTCATAGGCACTATACTTGCATTGCGAGCTTGAAAGCTTCTTTGAAAAGAAAGCTATCGGGTATTCCAATTGATCATTATTTAGTTTTTGTTGTAAAACAGCTCCAATTGCTGTATTCGAAGCATCATCATAAAGAAATAAATCATTTCCAGGAGATGGATGTGATAAGATTGCTGCATTTGAAATAGCATTTTTTAATTTATTAAAAGCTACATTCTGTTGTTCAGACCAATTTAAAGCTTTCCTTTTCCTAGGGTTACCTTTTTGAAAGTCGTGAAGGGGTGCTTGAACTTCGGCAACTGAAGGTATTGAAGAACGATAATTGTTCAGCATACCTAGAAATCTTCGGAGTTCTGTTATATCCTTTGGTTTAGGAAAATCCATTATAGCATCTACCTTTTCTTTTGAAGGTTAAATAAGAATTGACAATATAACCAAGAAAATAAATTTCTGTTTTGCCAAATTCACATTTCGCAGGGTTTAACACAACTCCAAACTCGCTTAGCTTATGAAAAAGTAACTGCAGATGTTTTTTATGTTCTTCTACGTTAGAAGAAGCGATTATAGGGAAAAACAAAATCCGTCCCTTCACGCATCTGATAAACAAATCGTTGGCATGTCTGAGCTGCATTCCTAAGACCAAAAGGCGTTTGAAGATATTCGAAAAGTCCAAACGATGTTATCGCAGTTTTTCTACATCTTCCGGAGCAACTGGAATTTGATGAAATGCTTTAACGAGATCAATTTTAGAAAAAATTGTCTTTCCATGAAGAATAGATTGAAAGTTCCGTGTATTGGGAATAGGAAATTTATCAGTTGGTTGTTTAAAAATCTGTAGTCTCCACATGGGCGCCATGTACCGGTTTTTTTTACCATATGCAAAGCGCTAGCCCATGGACTCTTAGACCTTCGAACTATGTCTAGTTCTAAAAGGCGTTCAAATTCCTGCTTGGCTTGTTGAAGTTTATGTGGATCTAATCTACGAACTTTACAATTTATTGGAGGACAGTCGGTTATAATATGGTGCTTGATGTTAGTTTTCTTGTTAAATTTAATATTGAAATTTCTGTTATCTGAAACGATATTAAAATTGTTGAATTTTTGCTCGAAAATTGAAAACCATAGTTCAGGAATTTGTGTCCAAAATAATGGTAGAGTTAATATCTTTGAGTTTTTGAGTTCATCACTTGGTATATTTTGCTCCTCTAATAAAGGCACTGATGTTTGCGAATTTTTTCTTGTGAATTCCTCAAATCGCTTTTCCATATCTCGTACAAAATCTTGAATATGCTCCAATATTATATTTGTGTCGCTATTAGAGCCCAGATGCTATGTTGTCTGATTCAGCTAGCTCTTTTTCCAAATCATAGTTTGAAATATCACTTACAGAGAGATCTTGTAGATAGGTCTCTACTCTTAAAATTTTTTCAGCTTTCCGTCCACTAAGTGGTAACTTCCATTTCCTTAATAAAATGGTAAGTTCTTCGGAAGTTAAATTAGTAATTGTTTTGGGCATTCTTGCTTCGGGCTCACCAATTGTAGTTTCTCAATTTATATACAATTCAATAATATTATAAAAAAGTATCCTTTTTTTAAATTAAACTATTTTTTTAATAATTCAAATTAGAATACAATATTTTCATAAAAAACTGTTAAAAGTTTTATAGTTCAATTAAAGTGTATTAGGGGAAGTCTCCACACATGCATAAATTGTAAAATGTAATGTAAGCAGATCTTACTTTATATCTGTATCTGTATGAATATGAAATATATTTACCGAAAAAAATATTCGAAGGATGCCGAAGCATGTAGAATTTAAAAAAATTCCTCACGTCATACTTTTATAAGCAAAGAAATTTTTTTTCATTTTGTGGCAAATGAAATACATATGTATATACTTTTTTAAAAATTCAAAAGAGTGAATTCGTAATTCTAATAGTATAGATTTTTAATTGAAACACCACTAAATGTCTGACTCTCACGTCACTATCGACAGAAGCATGCATACTAGCAAAATATTAATCCTGTTAGAAGGTGATGAGAAAGCTTTTTTTCGATTTTCTAGAATAGTTGATTACACTAGTTTACAAAATAAAATTTTTTTCATGTACATTTGATAAGATTTATATTTTCTTATGTATTTTTTCCGCTGAATTCGAAAATCAAGGGTAAATTTTTTTTTATGGAACAGTTTTTGAGATATTGTGATTTTTTCAGTTTTTCGACCTTTTTTTCACCTGACCCATAATATCTCGTGCTAGACTTGTCCGATTGGGTCGTTGTTGGTAGTCAAATGACAGGTACTGAGATGACAAATAAATATGTATAATCGGATCTTTAATTGGTATAGCGGTTAAAAATATATCGATGAAAATAGGGCACATTTTCACAAAAATCATATTTTACAGTGATTATATACTAACAAAAAAGTACAAATCGTTAAAAAATCGTCGGTCCATGTACGTAAAGATAATACTTCTACGTAAGAACTAAGACCAACTAGAAAAAAATCGACCGAAAAATTAAAAAGTTATAAGCAATGGATTGAATAAATCCAAAGTAAAAATACATAAAAATAACAAATAACACAGGTCAACAAAATGAAATTTATTATGTAAGGTCAAAGGTTTCATAGTCAATTTGAATATACTAAGTACTGAGTATCAATCCCTTTAAATTAGTTTTTTTGAATTGGCTCTGTATCTCGAGATTTTCCGTTATAAAAAAAGAGGATGCTGTATCACATAATTGGTATTAAATCGAGAACCAGTTCTTCGATTAAATAAAAAATTACACAGAAGGCTAGGAAACAAATTTACCTTTAAATTACGTCTATATGAATTTTTTAACAGTCTTATAGTTTCAGAGATATTCAGAAAGTTTTATACAAAAAAAAATAATTTTTTTAAAAAAATTTAGAAAATCGTTTGTTTCTTAAAAGACTCATTAAAATTTTAAACTGAAGAAAATTTTATATTTTATTACTAATTGTGATACATTCATATGTTATAAATAAAACGAGCCAAATTTATTAAAAATCATTCCATTAATTCTGAATTTATTCACAATTAAGTGCTACCATACGAGTATATTTTAAAGAATAAAATAATAATAAAATAAATAAAAATTAAAAAATTCCGTAAAATATACACGTATGGTAGCACTTAATTGTGAATAAATTCAGAATTAATGGAATGATTTTTAATAAATTTGACTCGTTTTATTTATAACATATGAATGTATCACAATTAGTAATAAAATATTAAATTTTCTTCAGTTACATTGCTTATAACTTTTTAATTTTTCGGTCGATTTTTTTCTAGTTGGTCTTAGTTCTTACGTAGAAGTATTATCTTTACGTACATGGACCGAAACCAGATGATTTTTTAACGATTTGTACTTTTTTGTCAGTATATAATCACTGTAAAATATGATTTTTTTGAAAATGTGCTCTATTTTTATCGATATATTTTGAACCGCTATACCAATTAAAGATCCGATTATACATATTTATTTGTCATCTCAATACCTTTCATTTGAGTACCAACAACGACCCAATCGGACAAGTCTAGCACGAGATATTATGGGTCAGGTGAAAAAAGGTCGAAAAACTGAAAAAATCACAATATCTCAAAAACTGGTCCATAAAAAAAAATTTAGCATTGATTTTCGAATTCAGCGAAAGAAAATACATAAGGAAAATCACCTCTCGTCAACTGTAAATTTTCAGTGTAAACTAGTGTTATTAAACATGTATTTCTTTGTATATGAACTAATTTTTACATACATACATACATATATTTACCTATATGTATGTATATATTAATAAATTTAAAAATTATCCAAATATTCTCTATTTCAAGTAGAAATATTTTACTAAATAGTAGTGACACATTAGAAGAAAAGATTAATAAAAAAGAAAGACTGGTTGATCAACTGATACGTTCACTCTGTCTGACAGATACAAAAAGCTCACTTAAATATATTAGAAATAAATACGCAATACGTTAAACTTTAATAAAATGAGAAAAAATCACTTTATCCAGAACATCAAATAAAAGCCATATTCGCTTACCCATCATAAAATATACATAACTCGTACATTATTAATGTACTTAAAAATATTATCAGTATGAAGTAACACAATTTGAAGAATAAAAAGTTTAAAATTTAATTATCCGTAACGCTGACAAAGAGTAGACAGAAATGCTGACATACAGTCATTTTGTATACTAGAGGAGTAGTTAAAAGGTCAGACCTAAATTGTTAGAAAACGACTTCATTTTCTGTTGATCGCTATTCAAGAAGAAAATAAGATTGTTCATTATGCATTAACTAATTCAAAAGTACATTTAAGTTCAGTCTCATATCCATATGATGATGATCTTAACAGAAAATTTAAAAATAAACGTTATGCAATTATATATGTGACAGCGCATAGACAAAGGTACCTAAGGGTAAAAAAATTAATTTTCACTTTTTTTTATGTGGGCAACATCTGAGCATCGAATGAGACCGATCCCATGCCCCAAAAGTGTTCCCTCCCAGAGGTATGCGCGTTTTACTCGTATGAAATTGAAGTCGACTATTCGAAGGTTATGTGAAAAAATGTTCGTACTAACAGTGTGATATTCACGATTTAAACGAATTATAAATAAGTATTTATTATATTTCACAATTAATAATTTCAGAAAATAAACCTGGATTCGAAAATACGCGAGCAAAATTGATACCAAACTCATGGAAACAGTGCGCTAGGTAGAAAACAGTAAAAATGAACTACACAAAACAAGAGGTGGGGACGACCTACGCGCGTTTTCAAGGTTGACCAACACGTGCTGACGTCATGATATGTGTCGCTTTCATATGAGACCAATACCAACACGCTCAGTGATGGTACACCAAAGATACACGTATTTAAATCCGGTTTTTACCCTTAGGTCCCTTTCTATTTTGTGCATACGATATAGTTATTATATATTTCTAAGATTCCAGCAAAGGTAGTATATGAAAGAATCCCAAGCGCTTCTACCTGTACCAGAGTTTAAAATAAAAGCTCCTTTTATTCAATAGAGGGACAATTGAATAAAATTTTAATTTGAAATAGTAAGCAAAGACATCAGCTTACTGCATTCTTATTCATGATCATATACTAGAATATATACCCATCAAAGGTCAAATTCTAAAAGTCTTATAAATTAAGCAATATGGAAAATAGCATAATTTTTATATATGTGTAAAGTTGCAAAAGTAATTACAATGAATTCATTGGAAAAGAAGTAGCGATTGTTTTCAACAATAATGAATATAATAATTTCATTATGAAACTCCCTTTTGATTTTAAATGATTATCAATAAAAAATATAAAAAACAAGCAAGCTGGCTAACAAAAAAATATCATTACATAAGCTGGACTGCTGGATCAATTTCATTTAAAAATGTATACCTATAAATGTATAAAAGGCAATGCAAGATGTTCTAAAATAAATGTAAATGTAAGGTGATGGAAAAAGCCTACGGCTGGAAAAATTTTATATCAAAATATTTATAAGAATGACTATTAGGATGCATCAACTTTAAACAAATGTAAATTATATATAGGAACTATTTTTATTATAGTTAATATTACTCTAAAGTATATTGCTCTTATGCAAAAACTATTGTTAAAGTTAAAGCATGCTTTAAACCCGGTTTTGCCATACAAAATTCGTTTGTTAAACCAACTTTAAGTTTAAAAATCGTTTTTGCATAAGGGGGTATATCTTCAGGAATTCAGTTTTACTTAAAACAGGAAATCCTCACAAACTTTTAAGTGAAAACAGATAAAAATTAAATCAACGTTTTTTAGTTTCAAATAAAAAACAAGGCGAATATTTACAACAACAACAAAAGACTGAAATTTTTTTTTTATACTACAAAATATGTATTTATTGTATCTTCAAAAATAAATGAACTAACAATAAGTAATCAAATCTTAGGTCTATATATAATTAATGGGCTCGACCAATGCCGAACACAAATTTAGTGATAGTTAATAGTAATACAAGAAAGATGTACAAGAATATTTTCAAAAAGTTTCACCTCCGGTAGTGCGATTAAGAGCCTTAGTGTCCTTTTTTTTAAGCGTATATGTCCAGTAAAGTTAAAAATATTACGAGCAAGCGGACTAGGATGTGACTCGAATTTAGTTAAATATATGACTGCGTATTTTGCGATTTCTTCAGTCACTAGTGGCATATTTAAATCACGATGTATATTTGAATTTTTGATGTACCATGGAGCCGATGTTATTAACTTTAAAATTTTATTTTGCCTTCGTTGGACTCTCTCTATATTTGAAGCTGAAGCAGTGCCCCATAACTGAATTCCGTAGCACCATATAGGTTTCAAAAGTGACTTGTATATCAAAAGTTTGCAATCTAGACTGAGGGTTGAATTTCTACCAATCAGCCAATGTACCTGAGTTGATTTTAGTTTCATTTGAGTTAACTTATAGTCAATGTGGTGTTTCCAAGTAACCCGTCGATCAAAGTTTGGCATACACTTTGGTATTTCACTTGACACTGTTGAGGAATATTGTGATTGTTGATTCGAATGGGGGAACAAGTATCTTTTCTTAGGGTAAACGTTATATGAACACACTTTTGTTCATTTACTCTAATTCTCCATAAGTTCAACCATGTTTCCAGCTGAGTAATATGTTTCTGGAGATTGCGGGATGCCTCATAAGGACTTTCGTGCATACTCATACAGGTTGTATCATCCGCAAATGTAGAGATGTGTATATTATTTAAGTTTAACGTTTATTAACGCACTAATAATCCCAAATTATTATTTTACTTAATTAGTAAAATAATTTTTTATTAAAAATACATTAAAATTGATTATTGAAGGGTTTAGCTGGATCCTATGCGCACTTCACTGTTGCTAATGCAGATCATCAGGGAACCTTTACCCAAAAATCTTAGAACAACTAGAGTTATTATGTTATAAACTTCCATTTAAACAAATGAGAAGTTCAACAAATAACAAAGTTGAGACAAGAACTCAATAATCAACATGTTTTTTATTTTCTTACTTTACTACATTGGATGGCTTTTTTTCAGCTCTAGTTGTAGTTGTAAAAAGTATGTAAAGAAAATAAATGTAAATAACGACAACAGCTATATAAGAAAAGAGTGTTGCCACATAAGTATTTTTGACCTGGTGCAGTCAAGTTAATAATTAGTGTTTTATTTTTGGGAATTGCTACAATTTAAGTTTAACGTTTATTAACGCACTAATAATCCCAAATTATTATTTTACTTATTAATTAACATATTTTTTATTATTAAAAATACATTAAAATTGATTATTGAGGGGTTAAGCTGGATCCTATGCGCATTTCACTGTTGCTAATGCAGATCATCAGGGAACCTTTACCCAAAAATCTTAGAACAACTAGAGTTATTATGTTATAAACTTTCATTTAAACAAATAAGAATTTCAACAAATAACAAAGTAGATGGGTGTATATTATTGCTCACAGGCATATCGCAAGTATAAATCAAATACAAAACTGGCCCCAGTATGATCCTCTGTGGCACACCGAATGATATAGATTCGGGCACAGTCATGAAGTCTCCTTCTAGAACAGTGAACCTCCTATCAATAATATAACTCTCCAAAAGTTTTTGTATGTTTATTGGCAGATATATTTTCAATTTTAAAAATAGGCCTTGGTGCCATACTTTATCAAATGCCTGAGAAACATCAATAAAGAGAACAAAACAATACTTCTTTTCCTCAAATGTTCTTCTTACAACTTGTACCAATCTATGCGTTTGTTCAATAGTGCTATGCTGACTTCTAAAACCAAATTGATGGTCCGGGATGCACCCATTATCAGCTAATATTTTGAACAATTTAGTCATGAGCAGCTTTTCGAAAAGCTTTGAGATTATGGATAGTAAGCTTATAGGCCTATATGACTCAGCCTTGGTAAGGTCTTTGCCCGGCTTCGGAATCATTTTGATCTTGGCAAGTTTTCCGTTATGTGGAAAATACTGCATTCGTGAAATTGCATTAAAAATAAATAGCAACATGAGGCAAACTCATCAGCATCTTGTTACTAATTCCATCAATACCTGGAGCTTTCTTTGGATTAAGTTCAGCAATTAGTTTTTGTACATCACGCATCTTAAACTTTATGGGTCACGGTGGCAGAGCAACTACACTAGGTAAATCAACAACACCAGTACATGTGTTTGGGGTAAATACGTATTTTAAATGATCAGCGAATATGCTACCTTTTTCAGTATTGCTTCTAGGCCAACCTCTGGTAGATGTGCGCAGAGGTGGTTTAAACTCAACGGGGGTTTTCAGCTTTCTAGCAGCGCGCCACAAAGAGTAATTAGATGCTGGTGTGACATCAAGACCTTCCAGATAATTTTTAGTAGATGCAGTCTATCAAATGCAAGCAACTCTTGGAGTCGTTTAGTGCTTTTTTGAAATCTAGTTTTATGTTGAGGTGATCTGAGCTGTTGCCATTCCCTTTTAGCTCTTATTTTTTCACACACTAGACGTTCAATATCTGTAGAATAAATTCTATGAAACCCAGTCTGCGGATGGGAGGTAGTAGCATGTTCAGCAGCCAGTGCAATCAATTTGTTAAGGTTGGCTATGTTAGCTTCAATATCTTCGGGTGTTCTTAGCGTAATGTTTTCCATGCAATGACTACTAAGATATTTTTTGAATCGCAGCCAATTTACACGACTGATCATCTTCACATATGAGTGAGGTAAAGCACTTTTCAGTGGGCTACAGATTGTAACGATCGTGGGAGAGTGATCAGACGAGAGATCTAGAGAAGGTTCAACGTGAATTAATTCCCTAGAAATATTTTTCATGACGCCAAAATCTGTAACATCCAGAATTTTACGTCTGTCAGTAAGCCAGTGTGTGGGCTCTCCACTCGAAATCACGTCCAAGCCCATTTTTGAAATTGTGTTAAACAACGCGTATGAACGTATGTTTTGCATTGCAGTCGCCAGCTGCTACAAAACAAGGGCCAAGAGATTTGTAGAAATCCTCATTGATCTTCAGTAATTGCGAATCTGGGAGGGGAGTAAATTGATGATATCACAAAATTTGTGCAAAAATGTTCAATACAAATATTCATTGCTTCTGGATGTTCTTCACAAATGTTGTCAATAATATAATGTTTGAGTCTTGACTTTATTAGAATTGCTGATCCAGCGTGCTCTTCCTCTTGGGTCCTTTGAATCATATAGGGTGTAGCCAGAACTTTTAAAAATGCTTCTCGAAGTTAAATGAGTCTCTGAGACCAACATTATATCAATGTTGTTTTGGTTTAGGAAGTGCTCAAGTTCTTTTTTATGTTGGCGAATGCCGTTTGAGTTCCAAAAACATATTTTTAACTAATGCTTGCAGCAATGTATTCTGCATTCTGAGCATTTCTTGCATCATGCTTGTCATATTTGTAGTAAAGTTGTTTATAGTTAGCACCAGATTCTCAATAGTAGCTTCAAGACGACTAAAGTTAAAGCCAGAGTTTGCATTCGTTGAATTACTTGGCACAGTTTGTGTAGGAATATAACTAGTCTAAGCAGCATCGGCATACGATACACGTGAAGTAACTAGTTGGCTAGTTTGAGGAAGAGTGGCGGAGTAAGCATTTGCTGATTGAACTGGAGCTAATTTAGGTTTTTGACCCATAGCCTCTTTAACGAAAGAATATACAGGCATCCTCTGTAGTTAGCGGTGTGATTACCTCCACAATTACTGCAGTTTTTTTCTGCTTGATTTTTTGGCTTAGTACAGCTAGATAACACAAAATGTAGGTAAATTGCAATAAGTTTTTGAATGGTTATACTCTTGGCAATTGTGGCACTGTACAGGACCTGAACGCTTACGCGGCTTTTCAACTGTGATTTTTCGATATAGGACGTATTTTAGACTATAAATTGGGTGCGTCTCGTTTTTTTTCAACTGTATATCATTCTTAAGTTGATATGTGTACAGACCGAACATGACAAAAAATGTATTCAAGCATGGAGCCAAACACTTATTTGTATGTACATACATACATAAAATCAATTTGTAGACATGTATGTACATATATTATAAAATTTCTTATCAATACTCCAGATCTTAACATTCACACTTACATTCAAAGCACATGCCAAAGCTAAACATACTTATTATGGACGGAGAAACTATAAATTCCCATGATCGTATGAAAATAAGTCCAGCCAAAGAAGGCGAATATAGTTAAATAAACAAAATCTGTAATATAAACAAATTTCCCGCAGCCAGACTTTAACGCTGGACAATTTTAAGCATGACAAAATAACCAGCAATCTTGAGTATGAAAATATACTTATATACATATAGGATTAGGGATGTTCAGATATATGATGATATGTTATAGCGCCAATGTCGATACACACCCATACACACACACACACATATACCAGATTTCATCTAAGAAAAATTCAAATTATGTCAACAACACCCCGCCCCTCACAAATCACGGCCAACCTTAAATTCCTACAGATATACATGCAAAAATTCTCACGGTCACTTCTACAAACAACACGATCAACAACACAAATCACGATCAGCCTTAAACTCCTACATACATACAGATTCCCACTGATACATATTACTCGTACGACAAGACCTCACCTACCCTCAAATCACTGATAGCCTTAAACTCCTACAAGGATACATACATACAGATTCCCACGGTTACATATTACTACACCAACCTCACCTACCCTAAATCATGATCAGCCTTAAATTCTCACAGACATACATACATACAGATTCCTACGTATATATATTACAACAACACCCTCACCTCTCCCAAATCACGATCAGTCTTAAGCTCCTACAAACATATAGACAAACATACACGCAGTCGATCTACCTCAACTACACCCCTCCCCCTGTCAATCACACCCTCACCTACCCCAAATCACAACCATCCTTATAATCAACCAGACATACATACATACACGCAATCGATCTACCTCAACCACACCCAACCCCTCCAATAACAGCCTCGCACACCCACAAATCCCCGCGGTTACATATTACAAGAACACTTAAATCACGACCAGCCTTAAATTCTCATAGGTATACATTTAATCGATCTACCTCAACTACACCCCGTCCCCTACCTATCATAGCCTCGTACAAATTCCCACAGACAGACATACCCACAAATTTCCATGGTTACACATTACAACAACCCCACCCACCTGAATCACGGTCAACCTTATACTCCGACAGTCTAACAAAACCTACATTAGCATTAGAAAAAATAACTTTCATGTTTTCCCGTCGGCATTAGGAAAAATAAATTTCATAGTTTTCCCTTCACCATTAGAAAATCATACATATACAAAAATCTGCAGCCTATGACCCCCTTAACGTATTTCCACAAGCATACATACATACAAATTCCCACGGTCATACAAACATACACTTAATATTAACAAAAAACAGTTAATGTAAACAAACAAAATCCTAATGTAAAGAAAAAACTCCTAATGTAAACAAAAAAATACATTAAAGAGCGCCGCCGAAAACACATGGTATCAAATTTCACAAATTTTCAAGAATTTTAAAATTTTACAATTTTAATTACCCAAATTTCACAATTTTAATCGGTGCCAGAACTGGTAGTTCACTACTACTTATGTTTAACTCAAAAAAAAATTATTTTTGGTTGTTTCTTTATCCAAAAAATTTGTTTTTCAATTTCCAACCCTGCAACCATAATTTAAATTTTTCTGGTTTTAATACTTATTTATTTCTTTCTCAAAAATAGAATTATTTAATTACCAAAGAAATAACTAGCTCTAATCAATTAGTTTTATATATCAAAAAAAATTTACGCTTGCCAACCCTAGAGCCATCCTTTTATATTTTTCTGGTTCCTTATACCAATCTTGTTCTTTAAAAAATATATAAAATATGTAATGTGAACAAAGAAAAAAGGAAATAAAATACTAGTTTCATTTAGTTACTTTAATATCAAAAATTTTTTAAATATTCCAGCTCTGTTGTTTTTATTTTTCTAGTTCTCTATACCCAACTTTTCTTTCTGGCAAGTTTCCTGTTATGTGGAAAATACTGCATTCATAAAATGGCATTAAAAATAAATAGCATGATTCTTATTGCAATATGAGGCAAGTTCATCAGCATAGTGTTAGTAATTCCATCAATACCAGCAGCTTTCTTCAAGTTGAGCTCAGCAATTATTTTTTGTACTTTACGCAGTTTAAACCTTAAGGGACGGGGGGTAGAGAAACTGCACCCTGTTAATCAACAGCAACTGTATATAAATTGGGAGTGAATACAGAATTTAAATGCTAAGCAAATAAGTTACTATTCTCACTATCGCTTCTTCTCCAGCCACCGGTTGAAGTGCTAAGCACAGTGGTGATTTAAGCGCAACGGGTATTTTAAGATTTCTAGCAGCGCACCATAAAGAGTTATTAGATGCTGACGTGACATCGAGACCTTCTAAATATTTTTCCAGTGATGCAGTTTTTTGCGACGATAGGAACTTTTCAAGTGGTTTAGTACATTCTTTAGGTGTGATCTGTGTTGTTGCCAGGAGGACAGGAGGAAGTGGTATGTTCAATATCCTTTTAAATCTTTTCGATAAAGCTGGAAATATTAGATTCAACGTCCTCGAATGATCCTACTACGCAGTAAGTACTAAGATATTTTTTGAATCCTAACCAGTTGACCCCATCATACTGATCTTCGGCAACTGAAAATCTGGGAGGTGAATAAATTTATGATATCACTAAATTCGCACAATTTCGGCTCCAGTTCAACCCGAAATAGGACTGGGGACCCTTTTTCTGTTTATAATACTAGTAAAATTATTTAACTTTAAATCCTTGGTCGATGAGTGCACATTTTATTTCTTCGGAGTCAACATATAAATCTATGCCCTTCAATACTATCTGTAGGCCTTTAGCACTCTTAAGTTGGTAGGATGTGAAAAGTATTGCCACCAATGGCCGACAGTCGTTTTTTTAAGAAGTGTTTTAGAATTTTTTTATTTCAGATAGATAGGCAGTGTTACCATAAGATGTAAGAGGAAAAGTGCTAGATTGCAGAAATAAAAGTGTTAAAATGTTCTACAGCATACACAACAAAGTGCTAAAATCAGTAAAAAAATTTTAGTTTCCCTTATTTCTTAAGTGGGCCATATTTGCAATAAAATTGTGATTCTTTTATTCTATATCACCGCTAATGTGTATATCATATCCATAGGTATCATAACACATTTTTTCATAACTAAGAAAATAGAATTATATTGTGTAATGTGTGAGCAAAATTATATAGTATTAAAAAAATTAAGATTTATATATTATATTATATATTTATTGAAAGATTTATAACAATCATTCCAGGCAGGATTTTGTCTGCCCGATAAAAAGCTTTGAATTACTACAACTTAAATTTTTGTTTGCTATTATTATTAATAATAATAACATTTAATGGATAAAAAATCAATAAATGAAGATTTTATAATGCTAAGCCATTTATCTGTCCGACAAAATCTTGCTTTTAACTATCGGCAAGTTGTAATAATGGCCCTAAAAGAGTGTTAAATAGACTAGTTAAGTAAAGTTTAACATTTGCTTGCATTAATATTCCCAAGTTATTTTTTTACTTATTCTGTAAAATATTTTTTAATAAAAATACATTGAAATCGATTATTGAGAGGTTTAGCTGGGTCCTATGTGCATTTCAATGTTGCTATTGCAGACCATCAGGGAACCTTTATCCAAAATTTTCTTAGAAAAACTAGAGTTATTATGTTAAACTTTCATTTAAACAAATGAGAAGTTCAACAAATACCAAAGTTGAAACAATAACTTAATAATCAGCATGTTTTTTTTAATTTTTTTTACTTCACCATTGCTACCAGTGAGCATATAAAAATAGGGTAAAAATTAAAAAAAAATTGCGGGTAAAAAAGCACTAAGTTATTCTGTTATTTATGTTTTATATAAACACATCTTTATTTTTTGTTTGACTATGACATCTTAAGCCTTTTGGTCCTTCTGGGACAATACGTTCCAGGGAAAGTTTTAAGAGTCCTATATACTGTTTAAAGCAAATAAATTGCATTTTAAAATGTCCCAGATGTACTTTAGAGTTTTAACGTATGAAATAAATGAAATAAATTTTGAGCGGTATTTTGTTGTAAGATGATTGTGTTAGTTGATGAGAAGTTTTAGTGTAGGTAACACCATTTACTAACTATATTTAAAACAAAAATAATAAATTTAGCCGTATTGGAACCAACATTTTTTAAATTAGTTTTTTTTTTTTGGGATATATTGTCCCATTAGGGATTTTCACCGGCCTCAGTAGTGTGTTGGTGGTGACATTCCTGTTTTGGGAATTCAAAACCGGGAAAAATAAAAAAGGGTAGCAACCCTGTTACAAATGGGGGGATTTTGGGGATTTTTATGCTTTGATTTTCTTGGCTATATATATGTGTGTGTGTGTGTGAGTATGTGTGTGTGTGTGTATATGAGTATGTGTGTATGTATGTATGTGTGGATGAGTGTGTGTTTTTGTATTTACTTATATGTTTGATGGTGTCCGATACTTTTGTTGTAGTGGCGGACAATCATTATACCCAGTAGGAAATGTTGATAGTGAAAATGTGCTGACTAGCTTTTGACTAGCTTGTCACCAGTACTACTCTATAATTATTCCCCATACAATACTTTGAAACCCTACTAATAAAAATACAATTCACTAGATAGTGACTACGTAGTTCTTATGGGGTCATGAGACATACTAACCAGATAGTTATTTGCTGGTACATTTCTATAATTTACGTACATACAAATGTATGTATATTGACAAGTTATTATCAATTCCACCTCTCTCCTTCTTTTATACTGACAGATAAAAGAAAACTTATTATACCAAAGTTGTAACTAGAATTTTAAGGCAGAATTACCCGACTGTAAATGTAGAACTGTGTATGTAAATGTGTCAGCTGATCGAATCTGTTGCATGAAAAGCTATGCAAATGCTTACCTGACTGAAAAGTCACGTAAATGTAACGTCTGAACCTGTAGAAAATATAATTTCATGACGACGTTACATGACACTTGTAGACAGTGATGGGATGTATGTATATTGAATGAGAGTGTGGCATAATAGCCCTATTTTGGTACTTTTGTTTCCTTTGATAATTTAAACTTTTGAGTTGCTAAATTTGTATACGTACATGACATATTTAATAAATTTAGTTTTCTATTAAACTATTTTTCTTTATAAAATGTACCCACAGACTGCCAATCGTATTTGTTTATATTTTTGTTAATATACATATACATATATGTATGAATATGTAACATACATATAGTACATTTGTGCGAACAAACATCCATACAAGAGCACAAAAAACATATTTTATTTAATAATACCAATAAAAATTTTAATATGTGCGTTTAATCATAACAATTATAGTGATAATAAAAATGTAAATATTTTTATGATTATAATACGTTGTAATGTATGTATGTATACATATGAAGGTAAAATTGTAATTTCACTAAATATCAAAGTCATAACATTGTTTGTAAGTATAAAATAATGATTTGATACCATTTAAATCATTTTCGTACTTTTTGTACACAATCAAAAATAATGTGAAGATATTGAAATCCCATCAATGTTTCGAACAGCTGTTGCGCATTTTATTTGAATTTGTTAAACTGATAAACACCCAGCTAACAAAAAGTAATATACATATATGTGTTCTTGTTCAAAAATATACATATGTAAATGTATAGTGTTTGTGATTAAAATTAATTATTATTAGTAGGTACGAACATTAATAAGAAAAGGATAAAACGATAACGATATATAACAATGTTTTTATATGATTGAGGTGCTACTGAAACCATAGGCATTCCTGGGAATTAAGGAGTCAAGCACTTCGTCTTTCTGATGAAATTGCTCAAAATCTGTTCTGCTAATTGTAGTTATATGCAAATATTACGGTTAGAGGCTTAAGCGTTACAGCTGCTATTAAAATTATTATCATTGAGTTCTTTTACATAAAATAATAATAATTTTTAAAACCTCTAAGCACATTTTCATTATAAAAGATGTCTTATTTCAAAAACTCTATTACTTTTTTTCAACAGTATAAAACTTGCCATCAAAAGAAAGTAAATTATAATAGCTTCAGCGAAATTATTAAAGAAATATTGGATTAATTGAAACATTACCATTTTATATATTATTAACTTATAAGCAGTAATGCATACATACATATGTATGTATGATCACACAATCCATATAAATTTCAATCAAAATGAATTCCATGAATTTAAATATTATACATATATGAACTTTTACGTTTGACTTCAAATAACTCGAATTTAAAATCAAAAATGAGTGTTTGCTGGGCACGAAGTATGAATGTGTACACAAGGAAGTTTTTTTGTACTAGTGTTCGCCCAGTGGTTGAAAATCAACCATTAACGCACATAGGTGGAGAAGAGAATGAAAATATTTAAAGTTTTATGAATTTAAAACACAATTTAAAAACTATATTCAAATATACATATGTATAGACTCCAAGGTAAACCATTCTCTTAAACCACTTTCTTAACTACTAAATACGAATTTAAAATTTCATTTATCGGCATAAATAAGAATAGATTTTAAGCAAACTATTTAAAAAAAGCTGTTCACTTTTTGAACTAAATGTAATTAGATATTTGCTCCTAGTGCTTTCACTTCATATTCATTATTATTGCCCAAAACAAAAATATTCGTTTATTTTTTCATTGAACGCTTTTTCTCTAAAGTTTTAGACTCCCCATTAAAACGTTTGTTACAAAAAAAGTTTCTATTCCCTATTCTTTGAGAAGGACCCCATATGTATGTACGAATATGCTAGCCTAATAATATAAACATTCCATCATATTCCAACATTCCATCATATTCCAACATTCCAGTATGTTCAGTAATTTAAAGCACAGAAAAATAATGAAAACAATGAACAAAAACAAAACGCACACAAAATAAACCAAAAATAAAAAACTTACTTTGTGCTGTACGAGAATTTAACTTTAATCAAAGCTATTAATAATTAAAAAAATATATTATTTTTAAGCATCTAAAGAAAAATAATACAGTACAACTCGTTATTTAAATTTCCAAATTTTATTAGTTTCAGCAATAATCGTTTAAGTACATAGAAAGATGGAAATAAGAATAGAATGAACAAATAAAATACGTTTTTCCTTCTGAGTGTTTATGGAGTTGCCAAGCCAAATTGTTGTAATTTTTTTTAGCAAATTAAGAGAGAAAGAGAGATCATGGCTTTATGATTGGCTAATATTCTTAACTGTTTTTAACTATCTTAGACATAAAAATGTAGAAGAAAAAATACATTCTGCACTGCTCCTATTGACAATCTATCTAACAAAAAAAAATCAAGCGAATACGTTGAGTTTAAGTCAGTTAAAAGGGTTCTTAACTTTTTTCACTTGCCTATTTATATATAGATTACAGATTTTGTTTATTTAACTGCATCCGGCTTCTTTGACTTTTCATACGATCATGGGAATTTATAGTTTCTCTGTCCATAATAAGGTCGTTTAGCTTGGGCATGTGCTCTGACTGAATGGTTTGCGCTGTTCATATATTTTCATGATGTAGATATGTAAGTGTGATTGTCAAGATCTAATAAGTACTTGAGTATTGATAAGAAATTTGATATTATGCGTACATACAGTATTTTTCGGTTAATTGCACATCAAAATTTGCACAACTTTTTGTTCAATTAACCGGGGAACCAATTAGCCGATACCCGCTTAATTGAAAAATTCGTTCAATTACAAGAATCCCGTTTAATTGAACAGTTTGTTCAATTACAGAAATCACGCATAATTGGAACTACCCTGCAGAAAATTTGGTGACAATTGATCCAAATGTACTCGTCGTATAACTGAGATAATGTGGGTGTTATCAAAAGTACGTAGTAGTGTATGGTGAAAAAAGTCATATCGTTTAAATGGTGGCATATTGACCATTTTCGTGGTGTGTCGTCTTGATCTTGAGCCAATTTAATTCGGACTCGGTCTAGTATTGTAGTAAACTGCACTGAACATGCTCGATGTGGTCGAACACAGGACCTATCAAATAGTGTAAATATAATGTTAATTGCTCCCTTCAATGTGACTCTGGGATCAGTCCCGTAACTATACTTAGATATTAACCTAAGCTTAAATGGTATTTATACTTTTGAAATATGAGTGGCCCTGTGGTCGAGTGGGTAGTGTGCCAGCCTGTCATGCACGAGGTTGTCGGTTCGAATCGCAAAAAATTTTCAGATTAAAAATAAAATAAAAAAAAAAATGTCATTGCATTTGTAACAATAAAAAAATATATAAGCGTAAATTGTTACAGTTAAATGTCAAAATGTTATTTATAAATAATTTATACTATTATACATCGAATAGGTCCCTATGGGATAGTTCAGTGACAAGTCACAAGGTGCATACAAAGTATCAATTAACCCCATCCTAGGCCATCCCCATGTAAAAGTGACTGGTCCGCTTCATAGGAAGTGTTAGAACTCGGGCTGGTCCCTACCACTTGGGGACCGGTCACGTGACTAGTCTTGTGTCAGTTCCCTTTCCTGCAGGGTACTAATGAATTAAAAGAAATCGCATATGTGAACTTTAAGTTTTTAAAAATAATTTTTTTTTACCTTAAACGAAAAAAATGCAAGTAACAAAAAAAAATGTACATATATGTATATACGCAGGTATTTATTATTATTTCAATTAGTAGAGATGCCACCCAGTGTTTTTCACAAATGATGTCAAATATGTACATATGTGCAAAAATGCTAGATTATTATTCAATAATAATGCAATTAACCGGGTAAAAGTAAGAGGAAATTTATTTTTGATGACATGAATTTTGAACCAATTAAGCGGGAAAATCAATTAACCGGGTTCAATTATCCGAGGAAATTTACATGTGTTTTCGTATGCAATATTTTTTTGCCCGATCATATGGTTCAATTAAGCGTGGAAACCAATTAACTGTAGAGTCAATTAACCGAAAAATACTGTATATGTATATCTAAAAATTGATTTTATGTATGTATGTACATATGTATGTACATACAAATATGTGTTTGACTCCGCGCTTGAATAAATTTTTTTGTTTTTGTTGTTGTTGTTGTAAATATTCGCCTGGTTTTTTATGTATAGATGTGAAATATCTTCATAGTTTTTTATTTGAAATTAAAAAACGTTGTTTTAATTTTTATCTGTATTTACTTAAAAGTTTGTGAGGATTTTCTGTTTTAAGTAAAATTGAATTCCTTAAGATACATAGTAACTATAATAGAAATATTTCCTTTATTTAATTTACATTTGTTTAAAGTTGATGCAGCCTAATAGTCATTCTTAGAAATATTTTGATATTAAATTTTTTCCAGCCGTAGGCTTTTTTCACCTCCTTTTACATTTATTTTAGAACATCTTGCATTGCCTTTTATACATTTATAAGCATTTTTAAATGAAACTGATCCAGCAGTCCAGCTTATGTAACGATAGTTTTTTGTTAGCCAGCTTGCTTCTTTTTTTTTTATTTTTTATTTTTTTTTTGTTGATAAGCATTTAAAATCAAAAGGGAGTTTTATATTGAAATTATTATATTCTTAATTGTTGAAAACAATCGCTTCTTCTTTTCCGTAGAAATTATTTGAATTCCTTTTGAAACCTTACGCGACTATAAAAATTATGTTATTTTTCATATTGCTTAATTTATAAGACTTTAAGAATTTGACCTTTGATAGGTATATACATATTCTAGTATATGATCATGAAAAAGAATACAGTAAGCTGATTTCTTTGCTTACTATTTCAAATTAAAATTTTATTCAATCGTCCCGATATTGAATAAAAGGAGATTTTATCTTAAACTCTGGTACAATTAAAAGCGATTGAGATTCTTTCATATAGTAGCTTTGTTGGAATCTTAGATACATATGTATAATATATAGATTTACATAACATTTATTTATAAATTTAATTTTAAGATCAGCATCATATGGATATGAGACTGAACTTAAATGTACTTTTAAATTAGTTAATTCATAATGAACACTTTTATTTTCTTTTTGACTAGCGATCAACAGAAAACGAAGTCGTTTTCTTACAATTTAGGTCTGGCCTCTCAACTGCTCCTCTAGTATACAATATAACTTTGTATGTCAGCATTTCTGTCTACTCTTTGTGAGCGTTAGGGATAATTAAATTTTAAACTTTTTATTCTTCAAATTGTGTTACTTCATACTCATAATATGTTTACATTAATAAGGTACGAGTGTATGTTTATTTTATGAAAAGTGAGGTCCTTTGACTTTTATATGATGTTGTGTGATTTTTTTTTCTCATTTTACTAAAGTTCAGCGTATTGCGTATATATTTCTAATATATTTAAGTGAGCTTTTTGTACCTGTCAGACAGAGTCTACGTATCAGTTGGTCAGTCAGTCTCTCTTTTTATTAATTTTTTTCTTCTAATGTGTCACTACTATTTTTTCAGATTTTACTAGTTGAAATAGAGAATATTTGTATAATTTTTAAATGTATGCGTGGAGAAATTAGTTTTTATAAAAAGAAATACATCTTTAATAATCAACTAATCTAGAAAATCGATCTAAAATAACACATTTACCTCCATCATCAATTCACCATCGGTATTTTTATTAAGTATCAGAAACATTAGAATATCTATGGTTGGGAGAATTTTTACTTCAAGTGTTTCTATATAAGTTTTGGTGGTTGACTCCTTGAAGTTATTGTAGTTAACGTAGGTTGCGCTGTATCGCATTCAGATGTAATCATTTATCACTTAGAAAAGGTCCTCATTACCATCAATCATACCTGTATACAATACATTCATGAGTTTAGTTGATCCAGATACAATTGCTGTCTCGTTTAGCATGCTTTTATCGATAGTGACGCGAGAGCCCGACGTTTATTGGTGTTTTAATTAAAAATCTATACTATTAGAATTATGAATTCACTCTTTTGAGTTTTTAAAGTAGATACATTTATATTTCATTTGCCACAAAGTCTTAAAATTTCTTTGCTTATAAAAGTATGACGTGAGGAATTTTTTTTTAATTATACATGCTTCGGCATGATTCCAATATTTTTTTAGGTAAATTTATTTCATACTCATACAGATATAAAGTAAGATCTGTTTACATTACATTTTACAATTTATGCATGCTTCAGCATGATTCTAGTTGAAGTCTGTATTGATTTAGTAAGTTTGTTTGATACCCATTCATACACATGTACATTCATAAAAATTGGATATCAAAGTCCAATTTCCTTAGTTTCTCTAGAAATGAACAGAGTGAATATCTATTATGTATAATAACCCCATACCTATAATTTAATATTTTGTGTGCTACAGCTTTTGAAATGGAAAATGTACAACTTTTAGTATAAAAAGTGATAATATGATGTGTTGCTGAATATTTTGAACGCTTAAGTTTTCACAATATTTCATACAGACCATCAAGCTTACAGAATTCCAGTACATTAAGCTAATTATCTTCGCTGAGACTTAACATTCCTAATCAATCCTTCAAAAAAACCAATACAAACTAGATTTTTCCTTTCTAATTTTATTTATATTTTCATTAAATTTCAAAATTTTGTACATCTTCAAATTACGGTATTTTGTACCTTTTTCTCATTTGTTGAGTTAACTTTAATCGTAAATATTTTAATGGTGAGATGAACTTTTTTATTGTAGGCATGAAGTAAATCTTTGTATATATCAATCCACTTATATGAACCGTTATAGCTAAACTCTTTCCACATCATTCCTTCCAGTGTTCTATTAAATCGTTCTACTATTTATGCTTTCATAATGCTATATATTGAGTAGTGATTAATGGTGTATTTATGCATTAATTTTCCAAAGTGTTTGTTGAAAAATTCTTTACCATCATCTGTTTGTATTTTTTTGGTACTCGTACCATTTTAAAAATATTTTCCATTGACTAGGTTTTCCCGAGTGCAGTTTTTATTTTCAGCGGCACAGACCATATAAACTTTGAGAATGTGTATATTACAGTCTACAAAATTCAATAATTTCTATTTTCTGTAGAATAGTTACCCACTTCACCTAAATCAGCTCCATAAAATATCATCTATTCCTTTCAGTACATCACTACAATGCACAAACAATTTTCGAAATTTATTCTGGAGTTCGTTTACATAATTTCTTCTTAAGGACATTGAGTAGATTTACATATTGATAAAAGAGTCTTGTAATCTACTTAAACTATTTATACTAACATGTAGTTAATTTTGCAATCTTTAATTTCTATTGTTCAGCTGTTAAATTTCTTTTTCTGTAGATAATTTAATTTTTAGAATGTCTTTTTCAATTTAATGACTTTCTATCTTTAATTTTATATCACGTTATAGTCCATCAATTTGCATTTAAGTATATTCTTGAATTATATCAATGCCTTAAGCTTTATTATTAATTCATCCTTTAGTTTCTCGATTTGAGTTTCCAGAATCAATTTACTGATAACATCGTTCTCCGTCAGTGAACGATGATGAAATTCTATGCAGGCATTGGTAGAAATTATATATTTTCTTAAGTTTTCAAATTCAAATTTGTAATAGTTTTTAGATGTTTCATCAATCATTTAAGAAAATAAACCCGATGTGAGAACCCATATTTGACCATCAACTTGTATTTTATCTTTATTCAGTTTTAGATTTCTATCACCAAATTTCCATTCATTATTGAAATCTTTAGGTGAGCCATAGTTTATATCTAACTCATTTCTTCCTTGCAAGACTATTAAGTCAATATAAGTATCTTCGGAATTGGAAGTCTGTGAGTAAAAATCACCTTCATAAGCATCATCATCATTTTCAGTATTAACATCATTAAATAAGATGGTATTATCAAATATTGTTCCTTATGCTAAGTTCTTTGGTGTACTTGTCTCTATCTTGACTGATGATTTTTCAGGCCTTAAACTTGTATTATTTTCAACTTCTTCATTTTATTTTCTTCTTTAATGGGAATTCATTTAATTTTTTTAGAACTATTTATGAATTCTTTGAGTGGTTCTGTTATAGGCTTAAATGTATCTCTTAGTTGTTCACGTGTATCTATTTCATCAGTTTTATATTATGAAGCTTTTTCTTCAAGACATTTCTTGTCAACACCACCTGTTCTAAAATTTTCTCATCCATGTTTAATAATAGTAAATAAGAGGTATCAGCTATTAGATCAGGTATCAGCTATTAGATCAGGTTATTAGGAGCTGGTCTGGTTTTCAGATCAGCTTATCAGGAGCTGGTCTGGTTTTAAGATCAGCTTATCAGGAGCTGGTCTGGTTTTGAGATCAGCTTATCAGGAGCTGGTCTGGTTTTCAGATCAGCTTATCAGGAGCTGGTCTGGTTTTCAGATCAGCTTATCAGAACTTGGTCTGGTTTTCAGATCAGGCTATCAGGTATCAAATCAGGTTATTAGGTAGCTGGTCTGGTTTTCAGTTCAGCTTATCAGGTATCAGATGAGGTTATCAGTTTACAAGTAGCTGGACATCTATAACATTTAGATGAATGAAGTTTAATGTCAGATGAAATAACCAAAGTCAATCTTTTATGAGCAGTAATTTATATAGTTATGAAATAGTCAAATTGTTTTCTATAACGAACATCATTCAATTTATCATCAAATATCCATATTTATCCTTCCAACACTATACAAAATTCTTGAAACTTTTTAAAATTCATATTACTGACAACATGATCCCTATAGACGAGCTTAATATTTTTCTCATCTTACTTATACATTATAATAACATTTGCATTGCCTCTTATTAAGTGCTAACAACCGTATTCATAAAAAAATTTAAACAGCATTTTGAATGGTGTTTAACCAAAATTCACTAAAATTGTATTCATAATAGAATTTTAGCTTAAAAAACGTTTTTTAATTTAAACCTTGTGTAAATCACCAAATCTTAAAAATTAACTGCACCCATACTTAAAATAATTTTGAGTTGACGTCGTTGTAATTTTGCTTCATGTTTATTTGCATTTTTTAACTTTGCCTATATGTATGTATGTATGCATGTATGTATGTATGTATGTATTTAATGTTAAAAAGAATTATGTTATAAGTTGGGCACAAGTAGAATGAGTCATCATTCTTCTATCGCCCCATACAAAAATATACACGTACATATGTATGTATATTATTCTGCTTTTCACATGCAGCATCAGCAAATATCATACTTGAAATTCTTTAAGCTTCATTACGAGAAAAAATAAATGTACATATAATATACCATTCTTTTAATTATGAAATTAACTTCTTCAGATATTCATATTTGACTTGATATAGATAATTTTAGTATAAATATATGTTTTTAAACTTGAGATAGTAGTAGTGAACTGCCAATCCGGGGACAATTAAAATTTTAAAGTTTAATTACCCATAACTCCGACAAACGACCGCCACAAATTATTACAAGCCCCCAAATCCCTGACAGACTCAAATTCCCACAATTCTTTGGCTTTAGAAACAATTTATTTTCACGTTTTTCCCGTCGGCATTACTAAAAATATTTTTTTTTTCGCGTTTTCCCGACCATGTTACGAAAAATCATTTTCATGATTTTCCGTTGGCATTAGGAAAAATAATTTTCATGATTTTTTCCGTCGGAATTATTAAAAATATTTATTATCACGTTTTTCCCGTCCATATTACGAAATATCATTTTCACATAAAACGAACTTACTGATCCACCCTCGTATGTAGTAAACAAAAAAAAAACAACAAAATAAGAAAACATGGACGGGAAAAACGTAAACAAAAAAAATTTTGGACGGACTTCTTCAACCATCCTCGTAGGTATCAAATTTCACAAATTATATTTTAATATTTTAAAATTTTAATTAAATTAAATTAAATTTTAATTGGCAGTTCACTACTACTATCTCAAGTTTAAAAACATATATTTATACTAAAATTATCTATGTATATCAAGTCAAATATGAATATCTGAAGAAGTTAATTTCATAATTAAAAGAATGGTATGTTATACATTTATTTTTTCTAGTAATGAAGCTTAAAGAATTTCAAGTATGATATTTGCTGATGCTGCATGTGAAAAGCAGAATAATATACATATGTACATATGTATGTACGAGTATATTTTTGTATGGGGCGACAGAAGAATGATGACTCATTCTACTTGTGCCCAACTTATAACATAATTCCTAATACATGCATACATACATATAGGCAAAGTTAAAAATGCAAATAAACATGAAGCAAAATTACAACGACGTCAACTCAAAATTATTATAAGTATGGGTTCAGTTAATTTTTAAGATTTGGTGATTTACACTAGGTTTAAATTAAAAAACCTTTTTTTAACTAAAATTTAGCGAATTTTGCTTAAACAACATTCCAAATACTGTTTAAAATTTTTATGAATACGGCTTATAATATTATAATGTTTAAGCAAGATGAGAAAAATATTAAGCTCGTCTATAGGGATCATGTTGTCAGTAATATGAATTTTGAAAAGAAATTTGTATAGTGTTGGAAGGATAAATATCGATTTTTGATGATAAATTAAACGATGTTCGTTATAGAAAAAAATTTGACTATTTTATAACTATATAAATTACTGCTCATAAGAGATTCACTTTAGTTATTTCATCTGACCTGAAACTTTATTCATATTAATGTTATAAATGACTAACTACTTGTAAAGTGATAACTCAATCTGAATCAGATAACCTGATCTGAAAACCAGACCAGCTACCTGATCTGAAAACCAGACTAGGTCCTGATAAGCTGATCTGAAAACCAGACCAGCTGCTGATAAGCTGATCTTAAAACCAGACCAGCTGCTGATAAGCTGATCTGAAAACCCAGACCAGCTTCTGATAAGCTGAACTGAAAACCAGACCAGCTCCTGATAAGCTGATCTCAAAACCAGACCAGCTCCTGATAAGCTGATCTCAAAACCAGACCAGCTCCTGATAAGCTGATCTTAAAACCAGACCAGCTCCTGATCAGCTGATCTGAAAACCAGACCAGGTCCTAATAAGCTGATCTGAAAACCAGACCAGCTGTTGATAAGCTGATCTGAAAACCAGACCAGCTCCTGATAAGCTGATTTCATAGCTGATACCTGATGTAATAGGTGATACCTGATCTAATAGCTGATACCTCTTATTTGCGATTTTTAAACGTGGATAAGAAAATTTTAAAACAGTTTGTGTTGACAAGAAATGTCCTGAAGGAAAAGCTTCGTAGTATAAAAACTGGTGAAATAGATACACGTGAACAACTAAGAAATATATTTAAACCTATAACAGAACCACTCAAAGAATTCATAAATAGTTCTAAAAAAATTAAATGAATTCCCATTAAAGAAGAAAATAAAATGAAGACAGAAGTTGAAAATAATACAAGTTTAAGGCCTGAAAACCCATCAGTCAAGCTAGAGACAAGTACACCAAAGAACCTAGCATAAGGAACAATATTTGATATTTAATGATGTTAATACTGAAAATGGTGATGACGATTATGAAGGTGATTTTTATTCACATACTTCCAATTCCGAATATACTTATATTGACTTAATAGTCTTGGAAGGAAGAAATGAGTTAGATACAAACTGTGGCTCACCTAAAGATTTCAATAATGAATGGAAGTTTGGTGATAGAAATCTAGAACTGAATAAAGATAAAATACAAGTTGATGGTCAAATATGGGTTCTCACATCGGGTTTATTTTCTTAAATGATTGATGAAACATCTAAAAACTATTACAAATTTGAATTTGAAAACTTAATAAAATATATAATTTCTACCAATGCCTGCAGACAGATTCATCATCGTTCACTGACGGAGAACGATGTTATCAGTAAATTGATTCTGGAAACTCAAATCGAGAAACTAAAGGATGGATTAATAATAAAGCTTAAGGCATTGATATAATTCAAGAATATATTTAAATGCAAATTGATGGACTACAACGTGATATAAAATTAAAGATAGAAAGTCATTAAATTGAAAAAGACATTCTAAAAATTAAACTATCTTCTAAAAAAGAAATTAAACATAAAATGATAAACATAAAATTTATAGACTGGAAAATTAACTACATTTTAGTATAAATAGCTGAAAATACATCAAGTAGATTACAAGACTCTTCTATCAATCTGTAAATCTACTCAATGTCTTTAAAAAGAAATTATGTAAACGAACTCCAGAATAAATTTCGAAAATTGTTTGTGCATTGTAGTGATGTACTGAAAGGAATAGATGATATTTTATGGAGCTGATTTAGGTGAAGTGGGTAACTATTCTACAGAAAATAGAAATTATTGAATTTTGTAGACTGTAATATACACATTCTCAAAATTTATATGAAAATAAAAACTGCACTCGGGAAAACCTAGTCAATGGAAAATATTTTTGAAATGGTACGAGTACCAAAAAAACATACAAACAGATGATGGTAAAGAATTTTTCAACAAACACTTTGGAAAATGAATGCATAAATACACCATTAATCACTACTCAATATATAGCATTATGAAAACATCAATAGTAGAACGATTTAATAGAACACTGAAAGGAATGATGTGGAAAGAATTTAGCTATAATGGTTCATATAAGTGGATTAAAATATACAAAGATTTAATTAATGCCTGCAATAGAAAAGTTTGTCTCATCATTAAAATATTTGTGATTAAAGTTAACTCAACAAATGAGAAAAAGGTGCAAAATATAGTAATTTGAAGATGTACAAAATGTTGAAATTGAATGAAAATATAAATAAAATTAAAAAGGAAAAATCAAAATATTCAGCAACACATCATATTATCACTTTTTATAGTAAAAGTTGTACATTTTCCATTTCGAAAGCACACAAAACTTTAAATTATGAATATGGGGTTATTATAATACATATTCACTCTGTTCATTTGTAGATAAACTAAGAAAATTGGAGTTTGATATCCAATCTTTATGAATGTTCATGTGTATGAATGGGTATCAAACAAACTTACTAAATAAATACAGACTTCAACTAGATTCATGCTGAAGCATGCATAAATTGTAAAATGTAATGTAAACAGATCTTACTTTATATCTGTATCTGTATGAGTATGAAATAAATTTACCGAAAAAAATATTGGAAGCATGCCGAAGCATGTATAATTTAAAAAAATTCCTCCTGTCATACTTTTATAAGCAAAGAAATTTTAGGACTTTGTGGCAAATGAAATAGATATGTATCTACTTTGTTAAAAATTCAAAAGAGTGAATTCATAATTCTAATAGTATAGATTTTTAATTAAAACACCACTAAACGTCGGACTCTCGCCTCACTATCGATAAAAGCATGCTAAACCAGACAGCAATTGTATCTGGATCAACTAAACTCATGAATGTATTGTATACAGGTATGATTGATGGTGATGAGGACCTTTTCTAAGTGATAAATGATTACATCTGAATGCGATACAACGCAACCTACGTTAACTACAATAACTTCAAGGAGTCAACCACCAAAACTTATATAGAAACACTTGAAGTAAAAATTCTCCCAACCATAGATATTCTAATGTTTCTGATATTTAATGAAAATACCGATGGTGAATTGATGATGGAGGTAAATGTGTTATTTTAGATCGATTTTCTAGATTAGTTGATTATTAAAGATGTATTTCTTTTTATAAAAACTAATTTATCTACGCATAGATTTAAAAATTATACAAATATTCTCTATTTCAACTAGCAAAATCTGAAAAAATAGTAGTGACACATTAGAAGAAAAAATTAATAAGAAGAGAGACTGACTGATCAACTAATACGTACACTCTGTCTGATAGGTACAAAAAGCTCACTTAAATATATTAGAAATATATACGCAATACGCTGAACTTTAGTAAAATGAGAAAAAAAAAATCACAGAACATCAAATAAAAGCCATAGGCGCTCACCCTTCATAAAATAAACATACACTCGTACCTTATTAATGTAAACATATTATGAGTATGAAGTAACACAATTTGAAGGATAATAAAACTTAAAAAAAAAAAATTAAACCGACTTGAAAAATAAGCACTAAAATGCTACAAATAATATAGATATAGTTAAATAAAAGATTTTTATATATGTTACCTACAGTGCCGTTTGAAGTTGGTGCCAGCAACATTGGTAACTAAGCACATACATATGTACATAAAAAAATTACTTGCAGTTTTTTACCGGTCATGTTCCTATGTGTTTAGTACCAGTATTACTGGCACCAACTTCAAACGGCACTGTAGGTAACATATATAAAAATCTTTTATTTAACTAGATCTATATTATTTGTAGCTTTTTAGTGCTTATTTTTGAAGTCGGTTTAATTTTTTTTTTTTAAGTTTTATTTTTAGCTTTTTAGTGCTTATTTAGAAATATGGTCCAGTTTTGTAAAAATCGATTAAGTAAAAACACGTGAAATATAGTAATTAATTTAATGGGGCGTGGCTACGCCCCTTTTTTTAAAACAAGATTGTGTATTTTTAAGAGTTCAAGGTGTGTGCCAAGTTTCGTCAATATTGGTTAAGTACAAGCACATGAAATATTATACTAAAATTTAATAGGCGTTCCCCGCCCACTTTTTTGAACGCAATTTTGTGCCTTTATTAAAGTTTAGGGTGTGTGCCAAGTTTCGTCAATATTGGTGAAATACAAGCACATGAAATATTATACTAAAATTTAATAGGCGTGCCCCGCCCACTTTTTTGAACGCAATTTTGTGCCTTGATTAAAGCTTAGGGTGTGTGCCAAGTTTCGTGAAAATCGGTGAAATAGAACCCTGTGAAATATAATATAAAACTTTAATGGGCGTAACCCCGCCCATTTTTTTTTTTTAATTGTGTCTATTTTAGAGTTCAAGGTGTGTGCTGAGTTTCGTAAATATCGGTTAAGTAGAACCACGTGTAATGTTATAATACATTTTAATGGGCGTAGCCCCGCCCATTTTTTCAACCTAAAAATTTTCTTATTACAAGAACCAAAGATGTTTGCTAGGTTTCGCAGCAATCAAATAAGTAGAAGATCATTAAATCAAATTTAAAAAATTGTGGGCGTGACCCCGCCCACTTTTTTCAAATGGGACCAATGGGAAGCTATACCCTCTCAGACAACAAAAAAATTTTTACAATCGGTCTAAAATGCACCGAGTTATGGACCTACACACCTAAAAAAAAAAAAAATTGAGACGAATTGTTAACCTCCTTCTTTTTTTGAAGTCGGTTAAAAAGTTTAAAATTTAATTATCCGTAACGATCACAAAGAGTGGACAGAAATGCTGACATACAAAGTTATATTGTATACTAGAGGAGCAGTTGAGAGGCCAAACCTAAATTGTAAGAAAACGACTTCGTTTTCTGTTGATCGCTAGTCAAAAAGAAAATAAAATTGTTCATTATGAATTAACTAATTTAAAATCACAATTAAGCTCAGTATCATATCCATATGATGCTGATCTTAAAATAAAATTTATAAATAAACGTTATGTAATTGTATTGTAGTGTAGCATCGTCTGAACGCCCCTTTTGTCCTCATTTGTTTTTTTTTTGTTTCTTTTGCTTTTTTAAAGAAAAAGTAAACGGAACAAAACGATCAATTTTCATTGATCGTACTGACACACAAACTTTATTAATAAACTAACAAACACTTTTAATATTTGGCAACTGCAATAAACTGCTGAATTAGTGAAAAGGGTTTTTTATGAATTAAATGTATGATTATGTAGGTTACTAGTTGTGTAAGAATATTTTTGTAAAATAGTATTTAAGCCAGTATAAATCAAAAATAAAGACAGAATTATTTCATGCCTTAAATCGGCACATTGTTTTAATTCACTAAGGGATTCTGCATATAAACCTGCGAATCCTGGCCAGCGCACTGTGGGAGAAATGGTCGATCTAGCGTCGTTGTTCACGTGTATCTATTTCATCAGTTTTATATTATGAAGCTTTTTCTTCAAGACATTTCTTGTCAACACCACCTGTTTTAAAATTTTCTCATCCATGTTTAATAATAGTAAATAAGAGGTATCAGCTATTAGATCAGCTATCAGCTATTAGACCAAGTATCAGCTATTAGATCAGGTATCAGCTATTAGATCAGGTTATTAGGAGCTGGTCTGGTTTTCAGATCAGCTTATCAGGAGCTGGTCTGGTTTTAAGATCAGCTTATCAGGAGCTGGTCTGGTTTTGAGATCAGCTTATCAGGAGCTGGTCTGGTTTTCAGATCAGCTTATCAGGAGCTGGTCTGGTTTTCAGATCAGCATATCAGGACTTTGTCTGGTTTTCAGATCAGTACCTGTGTTCTGTAACTTGCGAGAAGTTTTCGCGTCGAGAAAAATTAAGCAATTATATTGGTTGTCCTGTTTTTCACAGGCTGATTCGTACAAACCCGTAAATAAGATTACAAGAAACATGAGCAAGGAATTAATGTTTTTGTTACTCACCCTGTGTTTCACAGAATGATAACAAACTTCTCGTCTGGAAAAGTTCTCACTAAAGTTACAGAACATAGGCACATGTTATCAGGTATCAAATCAGGTTATTAGGTAGCTGGTCTGGTTTTCAGATCAGCTTATCAGGTATCAGATGAGGTTATCAGTTTACAAGTAGCTGGACATCTATAACATTTAGATGAATGAAGTTTAATGTCAGATGAAATAACCAAAGTCAATCTTTTATGAGCAGTAATTTATATAGTTATGAAATAGTCAAATTGTTTTCTATAACGAACATCATTTAATTTATCATCAAATATCCATATTTATCCTTCCAACACTATACAAAATTCTTGAAACTTTTTAAAATTCATATTACTGACAACATGATCCCTATAGACGAGCTTAATATTTTTCTTATCTTACTTATACATTATAATAACATTTGCATTGCCTCTTATTAAGTGCTAACAACCGTATTCATAAAAAAATTTAAACAGCATTTTGAATGGTGTTTAACCAAAATTCACTAAAATTGTATTCATAATAGAATTTTAGCTTAAAAAACGTTTTTTAATTTAAACCTTGTGTAAATCACCAAATCTTAAAAATTAACTGCACCCATACTTAAAATAATTTTGAGTTGACGTCGTTGTAATTTTGCTTCATGTTTATTTGCATTTTTTAACTTTGCCTATATGTATGTATGTATGCATGTATGTATGTATGTATGTATTTAATGTTAAAAAGAATTATGTTATAAGTTGGGCACAAGTAGAATGAGTCATCATTCTTCTATCGCCCCATACAAAAATATACACGTACATATGTATTATTATTCTGCTTTTCACATGCAGCATCAGCAAATATCATACTTGAAATTCTTTAAGCTTCATTACGAGAAAAAATAAATGTACATATAATATACCATTCTTTTAATTATGAAATTAACTTCTTCAGATATTCATATTTGACTTGATATAGATAATTTTAGTATAAATATATGTTTTTAAACTTGAGATAGTAGTAGTGAACTGCCAATCCGGGGACAATTAAAATTTTAAAGTTTAATTACCCATAACTCCGACAAACGACCGCCACAAATTATTACAAGCCCCCAAATCCCTGACAGACTCAAATTCCCACAATTCTTTGGCTTTAGAAACAATTTATTTTCACGTTTTTCCCGTCGGCATTACTAAAAATATTTTTTTTTTGCGTTTTCCCGACCATGTTACGAAAAATCATTTTCATGATTTTCCGTTGGCATTAGGAAAAATAATTTTCATGATTTTTTCCGTCGGAATTATTAAAAATATTTATTATCACGTTTTTCCCGTCCATATTACGAAATATCATTTTCACATAAAACGAACTTACTGATCCACCCTCGTATGTAGTAAACAAAAAAAAAACAACAAAATAAGAAAACATGGACGGGAAAAACGTAAACAAAAAAAAATTTTGGACGGACTTCTTCAACCATCCTCGTAGGTATCAAATTTCACAAATTATATTTTAATATTTTAAAATTTTAATTAAATTAAATTAAATTTTAATTGGCAGTTCACTACTACTATATGTTAAAAACATATACATATTTATACTAAAATTATCTATGTATATCAAGTCAAATATGAATATCTGAAGAAGTTAATTTCATAATTAAAATAATGGTATGTTATACATTTATTTTTTCTCGTAATGAAGCTTAAAGAATTTCAAGTATGATATTTGCTGATGCTGCATGTGAAAAGCAGAATAATATACATATGTACATATGTATGTACGAGTATATTTTTGTATGGGGCGACAGAAGAATGATGACTCATTCTACTTGTGCCCAACTTATAACATAATTCCTAATACATGCATACATACATATAGACAAAGTTAAAAATGCAAATAAACATGAAGCAAAATTACAACGACGTCAACTCAAAATTATTATAAGTATGGGTTCAGTTAATTTTTAAGATTTGGTGATTTACACTAGGTTTAAATTAAAAAACCTTTTTTTAACTAAAATTTAGCGAATTTTGCTTAAACAACATTCCAAATACTGTTTAAAATTTTTATGAATACGGCTTATAATATTATAATGTTTAAGCAAGATGAGAAAAATATTAAGCTCGTCTATAGGGATCATGTTGTCAGTAATATGAATTTTGAAAAGAAATTTGTATAGTGTTGGAAGGATAAATATCGATTTTTGATGATAAATTAAACGATGTTCGTTATAGAAAAAAATTTGACTATTTTATAACTATATAAATTACTGCTCATAAGAGATTCACTTTAGTTATTTCATCTGACCTGAAACTTTATTCATATTAATGTTATAAATGACTAACTACTTGTAAAGTGATAACTCAATCTGAATCAGATAACCTGATCTGAAAACCAGACCAGCTACCTGATCTGAAAACCAGACTAGGTCCTGATAAGCTGATCTGAAAACCAGACCAGCTGCTGATAAGCTGATCTTAAAACCAGACCAGCTGCTGATAAGCTGATCTGAAAACCCAGACCAGCTTCTGATAAGCTGAACTGAAAACCAGACCAGCTCCTGATAAGCTGATCTCAAAACCAGACCAGCTCCTGATAAGCTGATCTCAAAACCAGACCAGCTCCTGATAAGCTGATCTTAAAACCAGACCAGCTCCTGATCAGCTGATCTGAAAACCAGACCAGGTCCTAATAAGCTGATCTGAAAACCAGACCAGCTGTTGATAAGCTGATCTGAAAACCAGACCAGCTCCTGATAAGCTGATTTCATAGCTGATACCTGATGTAATAGGTAATACCTGATCTAATAGCTGATACCTCTTATTTGCGATTTTTAAACGTGGATAAGAAAATTTTAAAACAGTTTGTGTTGACAAGAAATGTCCTGAAGGAAAAGCTTCGTAGTATAAAAACTGGTGAAATAGATACACGTGAACAACTAAGAAATATATTTAAACCTATAACAGAACCACTCAAAGAATTCATAAATAGTTCTAAAAAAATTAAATGAATTCCCATTAAAGAAGAAAATAAAATGAAGACAGAAGTTGAAAATAATACAAGTTTAAGGCCTGAAAACCCATCAGTCAAGATAGAGACAAGTACACCAAAGAACCTAGCATAAGGAACAATATTTGATATTTAATGATGTTAATACTGAAAATGGTGATGACGATTATGAAGGTGATTTTTATTCACATACTTCCAATTCCGAATATACTTATATTGACTTAATAGTCTTGGAAGGAAGAAATGAGTTAGATACATTCTGTGGCTCACCTAAAGATTTCAATAATGAATGGAAGTTTGGTGATAGAAATCTAGAACTGAATAAAGATAAAATACAAGTTGATGGTCAAATATGGGTTCTCACATCGGGCTTATTTTCTTAAATGATTGATGAAACATCTAAAAACTATTACAAATTTGAATTTGAAAACTTAATAAAATATATAATTTCTACCAATGCCTGCAGACAGATTCATCATCGTTCACTGACGGAGAACGATGTTATCAGTAAATTGATTCTGGAAACTCAAATCGAGAAACTAAAGGATGGATTAATAATAAAGCTTAAGGCATTGATATAATTCAAGAATATATTTAAATGCAAATTGATGGACTACAACGTGATATAAAATTAAAGATAGAAAGTCATTAAATTGAAAAAGACATTCTAAAAATTAAACTATCTTCTAAAAAAGAAATTAAACATAAAATGATAAACATAAAATTTATAGACTGGAAAATTAACTACATTTTAGTATAAATAGCTGAAAATACATCAAGTAGATTACAAGACTCTTCTATCAATCTGTAAATCTACTCAATGTCTTTAAAAAGAAATTATGTAAACGAACTCCAGAATAAATTTCGAAAATTGTTTGTGCATTGTAGTGATGTACTGAAAGGAATAGATGATATTTTATGGAGCTGATTTAGGTGAAGTGGGTAACTATTCTACAGAAAATAGAAATTATTGAATTTTGTAGACTGTAATAATATACACATTCTCAAAATTTATATGCTCAGTGCCGCTGAAAATAAAAACTGCACTCGGGAAAACCTAGTCAATGGAAAATATTTTTGAAATGGTACGAGTACCAAAAAAACATACAAACAGATGATGGTAAAGAATTTTTCAACAAACACTTTGGAAAATGAATGCATAAATACACCATTAATCACTACTCAATATATAGCATTATGAAAACATCAATAGTAGAACGATTTAATAGAACACTGAAAGGAATGATGTGGAAAGAATTTAGCTATAATGGTTCATATAAGTGGATTAATATATACAAAGATTTAATTAATGCCTACAATAGAAAAGTTTGTCTCATCATTAAAATATTTGTGATTAAAGTTAACTCAACAAATGAGAAAAAGGTGCAAAATATAGTAATTTGAAGATGTACAAAATGTTGAAATTGAATGAAAATATAAATAAAATTAAAAAGGAAAAATCAATATATATTATAGTAAAAGTTGTACATTTTCCATTTCGAAAGCACACAAAACTTTAAATTATGAATATGGGGTTATTATAATACATATTCACTCTGTTCATTTGTAGATAAACTAAGAAAATTGGACTTTGATATCCAATCTTTATGAATGTTCATGTGTATGAATGGGTATCAAACAAACTTACTAAATAAATACAGACTTCAACTAGATTCATGCTGAAGCATGCATAAATTGTAAAATGTAATGTAAACAGATCTTACTTTATATCTGTATCTGTATGAGTATGAAATAAATTTACCGAAAAAAATATTGGAAGCATGCCGAAGCATGTATAATTTAAAAAAATTCCTCCTGTCATACTTTTATAAGCAAAGAAATTTTAGGACTTTGTGGCAAATGAAATAGATATGTATCTACTTTGTTAAAAATTCAAAAGAGTGAATTCATAATTCTAATAGTATAGATTTTTAATTAAAACACCACTAAACGTCGGACTCTCGCCTCACTATCGATAAAAGCATGCTAAACCAGACAGCAATTGTATCTGGATCAACTAAACTCATGAATGTATTGTATACAGGTATGATTGATGGTGATGAGGACCTTTTCTAAGTGATAAATGATTACATCTGAATGCGATACAACGCAACCTACGTTAACTACAATAACTTCAAGGAGTCAACCACCAAAACTTATATAGAAACACTTGAAGTAAAAATTCTCCCAACCATAGATATTCTAATGATTCTGATACTTAATGAAAATACCGATGGTGAATTGATGATGGAGGTAAATGTGTTATTTTAGATCGATTTTCTAGATTAGTTGATTAATAAAGATGTATTTCTTTTTATAAAAACTAATTTATCTACGCATACATTTAAAAATTATACAAATATTCTCTAAAGTAAAATCTGAAAAAATAGTAGTGACACATTAGAAAAAAAATTAATAAAAAGAGAGACTGACTGATCAACTAATACGTACACTCTGTCTGATAGGTGCAAAAAGCTCACTTAAATATATTAGAAATATATACGCAATACGCTGAACTTTAGTAAAATGACAAAAAAAATCACAGAACATCAAATAAAAGCCATAGGCGCTCACCCTTCATAAAATAAACATACACTCGTACCTTATTAATGTAAACATATTATGAGTATGAAGTAACACAATTTGAAGGATAAAAAGTTTAAAATTTAATTATCCCTAACGATCACAAAGAGTGGACAGAAATGCTGACATAGAAAGTTATATTGTATACTAGAGGAGCAGTTGAGAGGCCAGACCTAAATTGTAAGAAAACGACTTCGTTTTCTGTTGATCGCTAGTCAAAAAGAAAATAAAATTGTTCATTATGAATTAACTAATTTAAAATCACAATTAAGCTCAGTATCATATCCATATGATACTGATCTTAAAATAAAATTTATAAATAAACGTTATGTAATTGTATTGTAGTGTAGCATCGTCTGAACGCCCCTTTTGTCCTCATTTGTTTTTTTTTTGTTTCTTTTGCTTTTTTAAAGAAAAAGTAAACGGAACAAAACGATCAATTTTCATTGATCGTACTGACACACAAACTTTATTAATAAACTAACAAACACTTTTAATATTTGGCAACTGCAATAAACTGCTGAATTAGTGAAAAGGATTTTTTATAATTATGTAGGTTACTAGTTGTGTAAGGATATTTTTGTAATATAGTATTTAAGCCAGTATAAATCAAAAATAAAGACAGAATTATTTCATGCCTTAAATCGGCACATTGTTTTAATTCACTTAGGGATTCTGCATATAAACCTGCGAATCCTGGCCAGCGCACTGTGGGAGAAATGGTCGATCTAGCATCGTTTAATTCAATTTTCAAAGTGTTTAATTGCGCCAAAGTTGTGTCTCAATCGATTACTAATATACCACTGAACTTATATATCGATTCTTTTTTGATTGACATGATCTAGTTGCACAGCTGTGAGCTGTCAAACACAAAATATGTTTCAGGCGGTACATCAATAAGCTTTAACACGTGTTTTCTTTGCATTTCCAGATGTTCTCTAAATTTACATTTGTCTCAATTAAGTGGAAGAAAAGTGGTTTTATTTATAGTTAGAGGTATGTATTAACTAAAAAAATTTTTGTTTGTGACCTGTGCTTAACTGTTGTAGAAAAAAATAGAGTTGAAGTTGACTATACCACTAACTGCTTGAAAAAAGCCAAAATAAGAATTCCGTGGACCAGAACTTCTGATATTGGTGGGTATTGGGGCTAGAATATTTTTTTTTTAATTACTATGTTGTCTTGTGATTGTAAAATATCTAAGTCATCTGCTACTTTATGCTACTTTACATGATATTGCATTTTTTAGGAGAAATGTCGGTGCTCAGACGAGAAGTTTATTTACTATGGCGCAACGAGCCTGTGGCTACTAAAAAAATTTCTGCCGTTGAGAGTCATATATTTCATAATAAAATTAATATCAACATGTATAATGCTAATGGAATCCTTGTAATAAGCAAAAAAATTAGAAATTTTGTAGCACAATTGGTTCAGAAATGGAAATTCAACCATAGAATCAGCCACAAATTTGAAGAAAACAACACGGAGTGGTTAACAAATTTATTTTTGTTTATTGTAGCTATGCTACTTATGGGGCGATACAGGGGTTAGAAAATAATTTTCGTAACAAAATTAACCGACACTTTTACAGTTATAAATTTACTTTTGTCTTGATTTCTTTGTACGTAAACCAGAGCACGACAATAAACGAAACAAATTTGTTTGATTTTGTTTTGTTTAATTCTTTGAAGTGAGAGAAACAGAAACCATGAGAACGATTGCTTAATTTTTTTTTGTTTTGATTACTTTGTACTTTTGTTTTCTTTATTTTTTAGATATTCTATATATTATCTCAAGGGTGTCCAAAGAGTAAGCACCAATGCATTTAAAGAAAAACTAATTTATATTCAATACTTATTTCTTGTTGTAAAAACCAATATGTACATACATACACACAAAGAAAATTTTTTTTGCTTTGCGGTTGCGTATATACAGTGAATAACAACAAAAAAACTAAAAACTAATAAGACAAAGTTGGTTATGTATTTGGTATTGCTAGTGCTGAGCAGGGTTGTCAGATACGGTGATTTATCGCCAAACGTGGCGATTTTTCAACTACCCAGTAAAAAAAATTGGAAGTCATTCTAAAGGAACTACATTTTCATTGCTTCCAAAAAATCGATATTTTTAATTTGCCGATAGTTAGAAGAAAACCATCTAGAAGTTTATTTTAGCTATACATAACCTTGTAATTCCTCAATAGTTTTAGAAATTACTCACCAGAATTTTTAAAAAATCGATTTTTTTGAAGAAACTTATGAACTAATTTTGGTCTAAAATTTTGAAGTTATTTGCTTAAATTTACATGAAAATACTGTTTCACGTTTAAATTCCTATAAAAAGAAACTAATTGTTAAAATAAGTAACTATTAACCATTTTTCCTAGATGAAAAAATTATCATAGAACACAAAAAAGGAAATTTTTCTTAAAATCGCTTCCAATTCGGTGACCAGGCATCGAAAAAGAGAACTTCTTGCAATGACAACCCTATGTAAAAATCATTAGATCGGATCGAAATTTGCACTACTTCCAGATCGCAAACTTTACATTTTCATGACTTTTTTGGAGTGTCTTTTTTTACTGGGTATCTAAGTTGTCCGTGAGAGTATCAAATGTGTTAGGGGAGTACTACAGTACTTTTTCATGTTAAATAGTATCAAAATAAGTACGATCGTACCAACTTTCCCATCACTGCTCACAGCACACACTCAGTCCTAGCAATACGAAATGCACATGTACACAGGCAGCACCAGCAATACGAAATACACAAACAACTTTGTCTTATTAGTTTTTTGTCTGTTACTTACTGTATAAACAAATTGAGCAATCGTTTTCACTGTTTTTGTTTCTCTCATTCCAAAGAATTAAACAAAAGAAAATCAAACAGTTTGTTTCGTTTATTTTCGTGCTCTGGCTAAAGTACAAAGAAATCAAAACAAAAATAAATTTATAAATGACACCAGGGTTGTCAGATTTTATCCGAGCTATTTCGCCAAATTGATTTTAAAAATCGCCAAAATTGATTTTATGTGGTTTTTATTTTCTTAATATATATTTGATAACAAATTTGTTTTTATATAACACTTTTTTTAATATAAATTTTTTAAAAATAATGGTATAAAAAATTCAGCAGCAAATCGCCAAAAACAAAAATAAAATCGCCAACAATTTTTTTATTTATTAAAAAAATCATCAAAATCAAATTGCTGTAATCGGGTATGTTCTGTATTGCACACCTTTTAATTTCACGTGGAATACAGAACACCCGAATATCTTGCAGACGAGTTTTGGTAGGATTTATTTTTGAAACTACTCCTTTAACAAACTAATTAAATTTTGTTAAAAAAATAGGTATTAAATCGCCAACAAATTTATCTATTGCCAGAAAAATCGCCATGGCGCCAAATCAAAAATTTAGTCGCCAAACAAGTTGAAAAATCGCCACGTTTGGCGAGAAATCGCCGTATCTGACAACCCTGGTCTTGTGCAGGAGACTACTTCGTATTTATTTAAAGCTGCAGTCAGTCTAGTCAGTCAAACCAAAAACTGTACGAACATATCGATACCAGGAGCTTTTCGTTGTACATATCTATTCATTTATTGTATTAACTTCGATTTGACGACTTTTCTATTGCTTTCTTAACACTGGATACAACATGAAATCAATAAAGAGCAATGCCAAAAAATGTAAGGAGTACCGCGAAAAACAAAAAGTAATAAAAGAAAACGAAACTGCACACATCAGTGCAGATAAAAAAAAATCGCCCAAACCAGGACAGAAATAATAAAAAAATAAATAATAAAAAATTAAAATTGAGGGTGGCGTTGGCTGAAGTAGTTAGCACGTTGACTACAAAACCGAAGGTCCTGGGTTCAATCCCTGTATCCGACAGTCATTAAATAACAACACCACGCATTTTTCTGGTGTGCATTAGTGTCCCTTTGTGTCAGTTGTTGTAGGAAAGTTCAAGTGATGAAGGCATAGTCACTGGTCACTGAACTATACCGACTTCAGCAGATACTAATCCTAATGTAACATCAGAGCGCCCTCCTTCGTTGTGTAGCAAAATCATTGGCGAAGTAAAATAATCAATAAAATGGCTATAAGACACAGCTTCAAAAAATTAATACGCCTCATTTAACATCAGAGAGGCGCTGCAACACTGCATTATTCAAAACGTGCGAAAAAGCAGAGTTGTAAAAGAACGAAGCTTTCCTCTATCTCTTCCTTCACCACCTGTCTTCTCTCTCACTATCCCTTTCCTAAAGAATGTAACACCTAGTAATAGTAGTAGGCATTAATTGCCTGAGTGTTACTTCTCTTAAAAAAAAAATAAAAATAAATAAAAATAAATAAAAGGTATAAGTACATAGATATTTATATTGATAAAGATATACATACATATATTCTTTTATCTAAAATTAATTTCCTGGTGTTACAGTAGAAAATGACCTAGCGTGGGTTATAGGAAGGGTAGGAACAAATTTTTTTTTTCGGAATTTAAAAAATAAAATTCGGATAAGAATTCTACCTATATTGAATTTTGGTTTTTTTTCGTTCTTCTCCCAAAAGAAAAAAATTAGCAAAAGTTGAATTAATTCGTTTGCGAGGAGAACAAAAAAAACCAAGAATAATAAATACCTATAATAAAATTATTTTCGAATAATACGATTTTACTATTGTAAAAGAACGAATGCAAAATAATACTTCTGATAAACATTTAAGGCTAAATAACTAAATAACTCAAAAATTTGAGGGTGTTTTAAAATCTTTGAAAACGGTTATTGTTTTTTTAACATAGTTTAAAAAATTTGTTGTTCTTGCTCAAACAAAAAGGTCATAAAGTAATAAGACTTTCTCAACTATGTTTATTATTTAAGTTTAAAATAAACACTAATTATGTTTATTATTTGTCATAATAATTATGACATAATTACATGTAGAAATGGGTGAGAGTTACCAAAGAAATTGAGAGAGAGAGAGAGAAGGAAATGTACAAAGTCTTTGTAACAAAGGCGCTAAATCCAAAATACAAATAAGTTCAATATTTATTTTTATTTAATTGTAAATTATAAGAGGTTGTTCACAGCAGTCATTTATTTCGCTTTATAACTTTAAAACGTGTTAATTTATGAGTACCATTGGAATACCCCAAGTATACATATATTTTTCTTAATATAATACATTGATTAATAGCCGTGCTGATTATATGAAAGAATATCGAAGGAAAATTAAGTTGGAAAATGAACGTATTCTTTTAAATACCTTGCTAGTAAGAGATCAAAATGAGAATCCAGAAGATGTGATACAAAATACCTCTAATAACACATTCCAAAATCCATATCAGCAGTTTAGCATTTGTGCTCAGCCACAAGCTACTTATTATCATGATACGGCGATTCCTTTTGATGGAAATTGTTTCTTTTTTTCTATAATAAAAATTATGAATCTCTTAACTTCGCCTTTACAAATTCGTCGCGAGCTACTTGCTTCGCCATTTGTGAACTCATGTATTGACTCAGACGGTGCAAGATCAATTTTAAGCAGTGAAACCGAGTATGCAGAAATGGATTGCATTGGAATATTTGCTAAGGTTTATCATCAGAATATTTGTATACATAATCATTATGTCAACGCAATAACTATGAAAGAAGAAAAGCAATTCCTTCATTACAGAGTTAATGAGTCACAATGTTTCTTACATTTAAATCTTCGTGACCTTCATTTTACACCATTAATTAAAGTTGAAAATATGTCTTTTGAGATATCATCGGATGTCCATCTTGAAGCTAACGATGTGAATCGTCGTGATGATAGTGATGTTTCTGACAACGATATAAACCACATTAGTGTTACAGTTCCGGCCTACACAAACCATTATGAGTACGCCAATGGTCATCTACACTTTTATAACACATTTAAAAAAAACTCGTTTGGTCATTCTTGCGCAGTTTGCGACAGGCTTTGGTGGGAAAGAGATTTGAAAAATACTACTCATATTCATGAAGATATTCTGCATGTTCTATTACCAGTAAATATTGAAATAATTAAAAAGTTTTTTTTCAAGAAATTTTTAAATTAAAATTTTTTAAAAAACTATTTTTTCCAGAACTACGTTTCCGGCACATCAGTTAAAGTATGTTCTACGTGTAAGAAAGCTATAGATAACAGCAAACTTCCGCAACTATCAACGTACAATGGTTTTTCATTCCCGATAATTCCGCATCATCTTCCAAAATTAAATCTTGTTGAACAGCGCCTTATATCTCCGAGAATCCCCTTCATGCAAATAAGACGACTCAGGCATGTAAACGGTCAATATGGCATTTACGGGAAAATTATTAACGTTCCTGTAGAAGTAAATACAATGGTGAATCAATTACCAAGAAATATTGAAGATGATCACTGTTTCTATGTACATATCAAAAAGAAATTAATCCACAAAACGAGTTATGTCCATGGACTTATTAACAAAACACGCATAAAAAAATGGTTAACTTACTTGATAAAAACTCCACTCTATGTTCATGAAAATATCACAATCAATGAAGCACTCTTAAACAGCTATCAAGTTGGTAATGAACTTGCTGACGATGATATTAGTGAACATGTGCCGCTCGAAGATAATCTCACAGCTCAACAACAAAGCCTTATGTGGGATGAAGATAAAATGTTACACATGGCGCCGGGCGAGCAAAGTCTTCCTCGAAGTATATTATTTGATAAATATGCTGAGGAGCTTTCATTCCCAACTATATATGGTGGACGATTTCGAATTTATAAAGATGGATGTAACGTTTCTTCATTTATGCAAGCCACCAGTGAACTTCGACGTACAGATCGGCGTGCTATCGATCCGCAGCACCTTTTGTATATAGCCGCTAAAATCATGAGAGAACGAGTCAGCAGTTCTATTAAAATAGCTTTTAAACACGTTGGACACAATACTAGCATTACCAAAGAAAATATACAGTCTGAAGATTACATTAACAATTGTATAGAAAGTAATCTTGCGTTTCTTCGTTGTTTACCAAATTCTGCTTGGTACTGGGCAGATCGGAAAAAAGATCTTTTTGCAATGATAAGACAATTAGGAGCTCCAACTGCTTTCATGACACTTAGTGCAAATGAAACAGGATGGATAGATTTGCTCAGATTGCTGCATAAACTAAAAGCCAATGGGTCAGAAATTTCACATGAGTTGTTATCAAATATGTCATATGCACACAAAGCTCAATTAGTCAACGAAGATGCAGTTACCTGTTCAATTTACTTTAATAAGTTGGTAAATTGCTTATTAAGGATTTTGATGTTGAAAAAAGGAAATCCGTTTGGCAGGTATAGAGTGAAACATTATTTCAAAAGAATTGAATTCCAGCACCGTGGAAGTCCCCACGCCCATATTCTTTTATGGTTGGATAATGCTGTAGAAGATTTATTGAGTAATTGTAAAGATTTTATTGAAATAGTTGATAGATTGTTTCAGTAGCCGAATCAGAAGCATCAGGAAATATAAAATTGCAAGCACACAAGCATACATTTACATGCTACAAAAAAATGGATCCTAATAAAAAAGACAACTGTAGATTCGGAGCACCGTTTTTACCAGCCCGTACTACAATAACATTGATGGCAATGAAGGAGACAGATTCTGATTATTCTTCTGAAATGTTTAAGGACTACAAAAGACATTACGGCATACTTAGAGAAAACTTGGAGAATTTTGATTATGAAGATTTTGACCATTTTTATACACATAATAATATTGCTTCTGACAACCATTACTATAAAATTATCCGTGCTGGTATTGTCCGACCAAAGCTGCTTTATCGGAGGGCACCGTCTGAAAAATGGCATAATACCTTTAATCCATTTGTATTTCATCACTTACAATCGAATATGGACTTTCAAATAATTCAAGACGAGTATTCTTGTGCTGCTTATGTCGTGGAGTATGTCAACAAACATAATAGGGGCATCAGCAATTTACAACGTATGATAATTAAAATTATGGATGAAAATCGAGAGTTTGATATCGTAGATATTACAAAAAAATTAAGTATTGATGTACTTCATGCTGTAGAAATGTCTGCACAAGAAGCTGCATGGTATTTGCTACGCAAACCAATGGCTAAAGCTTCTGAAGCAACAGTTTACATACCAACGATATACCCAACCGAACGTCTGAGAATAAGAAAAACCGTAAAAGAATTAAATGATTTAGATGATGATTGCACAAATATATGGAAAGAAAACTTTTTTGATAAGTACGAGAAAAGGCCAGATATTATGGAAAACATAACTTTATCTCACTTTGTTGCTAATTATAACATTAAGAAGAACGGAGAGTACTACAAAAGAAAAATTCCAAGAGTTATTAGATACCGGAACTATGATGTGGCTATGAATTTCAATGATTACAGACGAGAAATGGTGTTACTACACATTCCTTTCAGAAGTGAAGACAACGATATTCTTGCTAAGTTTGTTAAAATTTATGAAGACAACAAAGACTTGATTGTTGAACGCAGAAAAGAGTTTGAAAGTAATTTAGATATTGAAAAAACTCTTGAAATTTGCAGGCAATTATGTAGAGAAGATGATGAAAACGAAGTTTTGGAAACCGAAGTCAACGTAATTTTTGAAGATGATCCTTATAAGAGATTAATGATAGATTGTAACTCGGCCGTTAATGCTGATATACAAAATGCAATACTTAACAAGATTGGTGCCATTGCAAAAAAAAGAGAAAATTTAATGGATACTCAACAATTTTATGACTATTAGCGATCGGCTAATAGTGAACAAAAGGAACTCTTGCTGCATATTATATATCATCTTCAAACTCAAAATCATCAGCCATTGCAAGTTTTTTTCACTGGCCCAGCTGGCAGTGGTAAGACTTTTGTAATAAAACTTATAACGGAGATATATAATAGATTTACTGACAATGATGGATACTGCAATTCATATATTGCTTGCGCTTCTACTGGTAAGGCTGCTGTGGCGATTGATGGCACTACGGTTCACACTGCTCTTAAAATTTCGATTTCGAAACTACTTCCTTTGTCATCTGAAATGTTACATTTATATAGATCCCTTTTTAAATATGTCAAGGTATTGATTATTGATGAGATTAGCATGATTAGCGCCGAACTGTTACAAAAAATTGATTTGCGCCTAAAGCAAATTACGGGAAATCACAATGCTGATTTTGGCAGTATCGACATAATTTTAATAGGCGATTTACGACAAGCACCACCTGTGAGAGCAACATTGATATATAAACCAATTAGAACGCGAATGGTTGGTCCACATTTATGGCGAAGTCTGAAATTTTTCCAATTAAACCAAGTTATGAGACAGGCTAATGCAACTTTTTCTTCAATATTAACAAAGATAGGCAACGGTGACGTTTTACAACAGTTTGAACTGGAACTCATCGAATCAAGATTTAAAAAAAAATCAGAAGTTCAACGATTAAGTCCTCATGCTGTACGTTTATTTCAAACAAATCTCGCTGTTGATCGTTACAATAATACAATTTTGCATGATGCTTCAGAAAAAGTTATTTCAATAGCAAATGATGTAATAATTGGAACAGAAAGTTCAGAACACGAAGCGTCTATTCGATTACTGTTGCATAAAAGGTCTATTATTGATACAGGTGGATTACCTTACCAAATCACCTTAGTAAAAGGAAAATATTACCTTATCACAACAAACATCGATGTGACTGATGGCTTAGTAAATGACGCAGTTGGTAAATTAGTTCTTGTAAATTTCAATGATGACAAAGTAGCTTGCAGAATTTGGCTTGAATTTCTTGGTTCACCAAAAGTAGGGCAAAAAGCGAGAAGAAAGTCTGCTTCGCTAGTTGTCCAAAGCAAAGTTGACCGTAATGCTGTTCCAATTGAATTGCGAACTTCAAGCATCACTATGGCAAGGAATAAAGTAGTTATTGTAAAACGAAAACACTTCCCTGTAATATCAGCTTGTGCTATGACAATCCATAAGTCACAAGGTGGAACATTTCAGCAAATTGTTTATGAGTATGAAAAAAAACATCAACAAGAACTTGTTTATGTTGCTCTTTCTCGTGTTACTAGCATTGAAGGTTTATTCATAGTTACACCTGAAGATGATGAAACTAAATTTAGATTTCATCACAATCGAGTACAAGCTGCATCAACCATATCTTTGATTCAAGAGTACAAGAGACTGTTGTTGAATAAACTACAAACAAAACCACAAACTATAATTGATTTTATTCGCAACAAGAGAGGTATATCTCTATACACTTTTAACGTTCAAAGCATTCGGAAACATTCGATTGATTTAAATGACTCTGTTACACAAAACAGCAACATTTTATTATTAACTGAGACATGGTTAGACAATGAAAACGACTGTGATATACCAAATTTCAATTGCGTTACTCACTTTAAACGTAACTTTGTTCGTTCAGGTGGAGTTGCGATTTATCAAAACAAAAATGATACATCGAACATGGAGGTGATCATGAACAATAGTCGAGACGTGCACGTAAGAAGTACAAGTGTTGCAGATATATGCGCAGCAGAGTGTGTACTTGAAAATGGTTTTTCTATTATTATGGCAGTTATCTACGTCTCTCCAAATCAAAAATCAATAGACATACAAGAATATATTCACAGAGCGCTGTTAGATTATTCAAAAGGTGTATCTCAGACGCTTAGCAGATGCAACAGAAATTTACATGAAGTCCCACTAATTTTGGCCGGCGATTTCAACATAAATTTCTCCAAAAAAAATTCTGAGCCATTAGTAAAATTTCTTTTGGATGAGTTTGATTTAAAACTAAACAATGATCCATTACAACATACAACAAAATGCAATACCACTATCGATGCAATTTTTTCAAGGCACATTGAAAAAATCCAATCGCAAACATATATATCATATTTTAGCTACCACAAACCAATTATTACTACAGTAGATTACAATGATTGAGTTTTTGAAACTTCTATAAACGTTAAGAAATTTTTTATAGCTATTCTACTCACACAAAAGTAATATAATTAATTTTATAATATCAATTAAAATATTTGTAATGTCAATTAAAAAATTAATTAAACGTTTACCTATAAACAATCATTATATAATATAATTTTATTTTATTGCATTGTTATTTAACACTTCAGTTTGTTTTATATAACCAAGCAGCATAGCTACAACCGGGTGTCCTAAGACACCTCTCTTCTTTTTATTTTCACATAATGGGCCTTATTACAAGTGTCAGTAGTTTAGTAATGGGGGCCTGCGACATGTTTTGGGAATTCAAAACCGGGAAAAATCAAAAAGGGTGGCAACCCTGTTACAAATGGGGGAATTTTGGGGATTTTCATGCTGAAATTTTCTTGGCTATATATATATGTGTGAGTGTGTGAGTTTGATTCTTTGTATTTGTATGTATACTTGTGTGTACAGCTTTTGTTGTTATTGTAGAGAAGCGTTGTGCTTACAGTGTGTGGATGTATGTATGTATATGTGGCTGTGTGAGTGTGTGTGTGTGTGTATATGTATGTGTTTTTGTATTTACTTGTGTGTCTTGTGTGTCCGATATAATTAAAGTATCACCACTTCCAATAGGAAAAATGTCGGAAGAATCGTTAGAAGCCCGTAACAAAGATTACCGCAATTTCCGTGAGCACCATACGCGAAAGACATCCCTATTAAATACAATGGAGGACTTAATGCATGCGCTTTTGTGTTCATCAGATATCTTGATTTCAAATTTACGCAAACCACAAGGCAACTCAAAAAAGAAGGATGTCGATAATGATATTTTACAACTTTTGTCAGAACATTGTGTACCTTGCACTTTAGATTCATCTAGTAGTTCCGAATCGGCGATTGTTGTTAATATTAACAGTTTAATATATTTTTAGTCCAAAAGAATGTGAAACATTAAATATATTAATTAATTAATTAAATATATTGACTTTATCATGTTCTCCTGAATGAAATAGACAATGTCTAATTTATGAAAAAAATTGCAACTTTCAAAACAAAAAAATATATAAATATATTGAAAAAAATTTTTTTTTATTTAAAGGCAATGTCGGTAAGTTTGTTTAGGGATAAAATTACTGCAACTATAGACAAATTGAATAAACTAGGAATAGACGAATTAGAGAATAATGCAACGGAACCAGAAAAAAATGTCATAATGCGATTAAACAATAAATTGGCTTTGGATACATTCAAAAAGGGTCTAAATGAAAATTTCAAGACAACAATATATGCAGCTAGAGGGTTGCGTCGGCTGAAGTAGTTAGCACGTTGACTACAAAACCGAAGGTCCTGGGTTCATCGGCGAAGTAAAATAATCAATAAAATGGCTACAAGACACAGCTTCAAAAAATTAATACGCCCCATTTAATATCAGAGAGGCGCTGCAACACTGCATTATTAAAAACGTGCGAAAAGCAGAGTTGTAAAAGAATGAAGCTTTCCTCTATCTCTTCTTTCACCACCTGTCTTCTCTCTCATTATCCCTTTCCTAAAGAAGGTAACACCTAGTATTAGCAGTAGGAATTAATTGCCGGAGTGTTACTTCTCTTTAAAAAAAAAAATATTAACTAGACAAGTTTATTGCATAGCTTCAAATCTCAAAAATTACGTAAAATTAAGAATTACAAACGCCGTAAACGATGTAACATTTCTAATCGATACTGGTGCAGATGTTTCATTATGCAAAAAGAGTATTTTAATTAACCATGTGGAAGATACAGATGATTATTGCAATTTGACAGGAATTTCAACACATATGATTAAATCATTGGGCTCAACTAATTTAGAAATAGATATAAACAAAATTATTTTGAATCATAAAGTACAAGTAGTAGAAGATAACTTTCTCATAAGGACTAATGGTATTCTGGGAAGAGATTTCCTAACGACACATAGATGCAATATATATTATGACACATATATGTTAACTTTCGTAAAAGATAATGAAATCATCAATATTCCAATTTATGACGACACTGTAAGAATAAATACAGTAACTATTCCTCACAGAAGTGAAATCGTTGTTCCTATAAAGATAGACATAGAATAAGACGCATTGGTTTTAAACAGGGAAATCACTAAAGGTGTGTACGTCGCAAATACGATAATACCTAAAACTGGCAATAAGCACATAAAAATACTAAATGTCACAGATAAAGATGTGAAAATTCAGAATATAAAAATAAAAACAGTACCACTGCAAAATTATAATAGTTACAAATTGCATACACAGAAGAGTAATCACGAATACACATCAAAAAGATTTGAAGAGTTATTAAAATTATTGGAGCTTGATCATTCAGAAGACGAGAACAAGGCAAACTTAAAGGAAATATTGATGAAATATCAACATGTATTCCACATTGAAGGTGAGAAACTAACGACAAATAACTTTTATAAACAGAAAATAGAACTGCAGGATAGCAGTCCAGTATACATAAAAAACTATCGTCTACCACAGGCTCAGACAACTGAAATAAATTCGCAAGTTCAGAAGCTTTTGAAAGATAAAATTATAGAACCATCAATAAGTCCTTACAATGCACCATTGTTACTAGTACCAAAAAAAGGGCAGACAGATTTAAAGAAATGGAGATTGGTTGTTGACTACAGAAAGCTTAATGACAAAATTGTCAATGACAAATTTCCATTGACACGGTTAGATGATATTTTGGATAAATTGGGTAGAGCCAAATATTTTTCAACATTAGATATGACAAGCTCTTTTCATCAAATTGAGCTTGATCAACAATCACGTCCATACACAGCATTTTCAACACCAAACGGACATTATCAATACACAAGATTACCATTTGGACTAAAAATATCATCAAATAGTTTTCAACGTATGCTTACAATAGCACTATCCGGAATAGAGTCAGAGGCATTTTTGTATGTTGATGATATAATAATCTTTGGATGCAGTTTGAACCATCACAATACTAATCTTGTAAAAGTTCTTAACAGGTTGGATAAATACAATTTAAAACTTAACCCTAGTAAATGCCAATTTCTACGATCAGAATTCGTATATTTAGGACACTTGATAACACCACAAGGCATAAAACCTGATCCAGAAAAATTTGAGGCAATTACAAAATACCCAGTACCTAAAAATGCAGACGAAGTAAGAAGGTTTGTAGCGTTCTGTAATTATTACAGACGTTTTGTCGAACTGAAACAACAAGTAGTTTGAATGCACTTTTAAAGAAAAATAGAAAATTTGTTTGGACAGAAAAATGCCAAGACGCATTTGATAGATTGAAAAATAAACTAATTAACCCACCAATTTTACAATGTCCTAATTTCAATGAAAAATTCATTTTGACTACAGACGCATCTAATTTTGCGCTAGGAGCTGTTATCACAAGGAGAAATCGGACTAGAGAGACCTATATCGTTTGCAAGTCGATCACTAAATAAGCATGAAATAAATAAGCCCGTAATAGAAAAATAATTACTTGGTATACATTGGGGTATACAATTTTTCAGACCATATCTTTATGGCAGAAAATTCATAGTCGTTACAGATCACAGACCATTGATAGCGTTATTTTCTCACAAAAATCCAAGTTCAAAGCTGACTAGAATTCACTTAGAATTATCGGATTACGATTTCGAAATAATCTATAAAAAAGGAAGTAACAATACTAATGCAGATGCATTGTCAAGAATAAAGATATATTCTGACACATTAAGGACAATGATTCCTGAAAAAAATGATGAAACAATTAAAAGGTCACTAGTGATAACTAGAAGTATGAACAACAAAGTGATACAACAAGAAAAAGATAAAGGAGATATAACAAATAATGAGGAAAATATGAAGAATAAAAGTATAATAAATAACGAGAAACATAAAATGAATATAGAAGATAAAATATATGGATCCAAACAAGATGGTGTTACAGATCTTAATGAGTTTGGCCAACTCAAAATTTGGGACTGTACATCCATTAATGATATAAAGCTAGCTAGAAAATTAAAATTTATATTTGAAAAACTAAGAAAAGAAATTAAAATTGAAAATGATTCTGTTCTAAATGAAACGCGCGTCAGATGTAGCGAAAATCCCGATTATCTAGATAATGTGATGGAGAAACAACTTTCTGTTTTAGGCAGAACGAAATATGATAAGTTCGCACTAGAAAAGAGCGACGAAATATTTAAAAGGGTACCCATTGAAAAACTTAAAGAAAAAATAAATAAATGTAAAGAAAGTGACGTCACAATAATGTTATACAGTAATCCTCAAATAATAAAAGATAACAACAAAAAATATGAATTTATTAAATTGTATCACAACATACCATGCGGAGGACATTTTGGAATAAGGAAAACATTAATAAAATTAAGACAAAGATACATATGGAAAAATATGTACAAAATGGTAAAAGAATACGTTTCGAAATGTGATTTGTGTCAGAGAAATAAAAAAATAAGGCATACAAAAGAACCGTTATGTCTCACAAACACGCCAAATAACAGTTTTGAAACTATAGTAATTGACACAGTCGGACCATTAAGACCGTCCGAAAATAACAGATATATGTATATGTACTAACAATGCAATGCGAATTGACTAAGTATGTAATAGCAGCAAAGATGGAGAATAAAGAAGCAAAATCAATAGCTAAATGTGTAATCGAAAATTTGATATTAAAATATGGTATTTTCAAGGTTTTAAAGTCAGACAGAGGTACTGAATTTGTAAACGAACTAATGAAGAAAATTTGTACGTTATTAAAAATAAAACAAAAATTTTCAAACCATATCATCATGAAACTTTAGGCACAGTAGAGAGAAACCATAGGGTATTAAATGAATACTTTTTATCTTTCGTTAACAATGACAATTGGCATGAGTGGATACTCACCATTCGAATTAATTTTTGGTAAAATACCAGAACTCCCAGGTAAAAACGTGATGAATAATAATAGAGTATATGACTTGGACAATTATGCTAAGGAATTAAAAATAAGGTTAAGAAATTCATTAAACAATGCTAGAAGCATTATAGAAGCAACAAAAAGGAATAGAAGCTTAGAATCATACAGTAAGATAAATAGTATAGAAATTAATATAGGAGATTTGGTTTTATTAAAGGTAGAAAATAGGAAGATATATGAGGCACCATATAAAGGCCCATACGAGGTAGTAAGCATAGATAAAGTTAATGTAGAATTAAATATCAACGGAAAAAATAAAATAGTTTATAAGAATCTTTTAAAAAAAGTATAAAAACTAAGAAAAACAATTTGTTTAACATATGTAAGTTTTAAGAAATAATGTAAAACATAAATAACATAAAATTAAAAGAAAAAGTACATTTAAACTTTTAAATTTTTCTATAATTAGGAATTGTAAAAAAAAAAAACCCCCACATACATATATTCAGCAGATTAAGCAATACAAAATGTTCCATCTATATCAAACAGTAACCATATTAATGCACAAAACAACAATTAAAATTTTGCAATCTTGCTAAATAAACAAAATTGTAAAATTTTAACTAAAAGGGTAAGGGTGAAGTGTAGCATCATCTGAACGCCCCTTTTGTCCTCATTTGTTTTCTTTTGTTTCTTTTGCTTTTTTTAAGAAAAAGTAAACGGAACAAAACGATAAATTTTCATTGATCGTACTGACACACAAACTTTATTAATAAACTAACAAACACTTTGAATATTGTTTATGAATTAAATGTATGATTATGTAGGTTACTAGTTATGTAAGAATATTTTTGTAAAATAGTATTTAAGCCAGTATAAATCAAAAATAAAGACAGAATTATTTCATGCCTTAAATCGGCACATTGTCTTAATTCACGAAGGGATTCTGCATATAAACCTGCGAATCCTGGCCAGCGGCGCCTTAGCGCCGGCCATATAATATAACAAAAATATACTTAAATATAAAACCACCATACTATATATTATATGTATCTAAGATTCCAACAAAGGTAGTATATGAAAGAATCTCAGCGCTTCTAACTGTACCAGAGTTTAAGATAAAATCTCCTTTTATTCAATAGCGGGACAATTGAATAAAATTTTAATTTGAAATAGTAAGCTAAGAAATCAGCTTACTGTATTCTTATTCATGATCATATACTAGAATATGTATATACCTATCAAAGGTCAAATTCTAAAAGTCTTATAAATTAAGCAATATGAAAAATAACATAATTTTTATAGTCGGGTAAGGTTTCAAAAGTAATTCAAATAATTTCTTCGGAAAAGAAGAAGCGATTGTTTTCAACAATTAAGAATATAATAATTTCAATATAAAACTCCCTTTTGATTTTAAATGCTTATCAACAAAAAAAAAATTAAAAATAAAAAAAAGAAGCAAGCTGGCTAACAAAAAACTATCGTTACATAAGCTGGACTGCTGGATCAGTTTCATTTAAAAATGCTTATAAATGTATAAAAGGCAATGCAAGATGTTCTAAAATAAATGTAAAAGGTGGTGAAAAAAGCCTACGGCTGGAAAAAATTTGATATCAACTTTAAACAAATGTAAATTAAATAAAGGAAATATTTCTATTATAGTTACTATTACTCTAAAGTATGTATCTTAAGGAATTCAGTTTTACTTAAAACAGAAAATCCTCACAAACTTTTAAGTAAATACAGATAAAAATTAAAACAACGTTTTCTGATTTCAAATAAAAAAAACTATGAAGATATTTCACATCTATACATAAAAAACCAGGCGAATATTTACAACAACAACAAAAACGAAAAAAAATTATTCAAATTTATATCAAATTTCTTATCAATACTCAAGTATTTATTAGATCTTGACAATCACACTTAACCTCATACCTAAATAAGAGCGGCAAGCGTTGCGTTAGCAGCAGGGTACGCATTTTCAGTACATTTAAATGTGAAAATATTATTTGATTGTACTGAAAATACGTACCCTGCTGCTAACGCAACGCTTGACGCTCTTATTTAGGTATGGGGGTTACATATCTACATCATGAAAATATATGAACAGCGCAAACCATTCAGTCAGAGCACATGCCCAAGCTAAACGACCTTATTATGGACAGAGAAACTATAAATTCCCATGATCGTATGAAAAGAAGTTCAGCCAAAGAAGCCGGACGTAGTTAAATAAACAAAATCTGTAATATAAACAAATTTCTCACAGGCAGACTTTAAAGCTGGACAGTTTTAAGAATGACAAAATATCAAGCAATCTTGAGTATAAAAACATACTAGGTTAAAAAAAAAGTTCTGATATATGCTAATATTTTATACTACCAAATGTCTGGCATGACACACAAAGAGGTGATGACGTAATACACAAACACAAACATACATAATGAAATTTTATAACATTATGAAATTCATACACACACACACATACATACATACTCACATACACACAAATTCCCACAATTCATATGATAATCGTGTAGCAGTCGTCAAATCTAATTTATCTGATGGTATTACGATATATGATGAAATTCATATATACAGCAACACCCAGATCAAAATCGCTAGCATCAGTTTGTAATACAAAGGTACTAGAAAAATCGGGACACGTAAAAGTAGGTGCTGCTATAAGTTTTGGTGTATGTCTCCAAAAGCTATTTCCTATAATTGTTAAATTAAAGTAAAATATACTGAAATAAAAATATAATTACCCCTATTCAAAAAACTCTGCTATCAACCTGATTGGATTCAAAACATTTAACATCTGAAATTCACTTGCATATATAAAATCTATGCCAACACAATATTTTCTCTCCATAAGAATAGCAACGTCAATAGCATAGAAAACATATACACATTCATTTGTAAATATCAGACCTGGGCAAAATGCATTACTTTTGCATTAGCATTAAATTAAAAAAAAAAAACAATGCAAATGCAAATTTATTGCATTAGCACTAAATCATATGCTTTTAATGCACTATATTTTGAATTAAACTAAAATTTCTTCAAAGTAATGCATTAATATTGCATTGACATTAAATTTGATATTTTTAATGCATTTTTTTTTGCATTGAATTAAAATATCCTCAAAGTAATGCATTAATATTACATTAGCATTAAATTTCATATTTTGAATGCACTAGTTTTTGCATTGAATTAAAATCACTTCAAGGTAATGCATTAATATTGCATTGGCATTAAATTTGTGGTTTTTAATGCACTATTTTTTGCATTGCCACTAAGGACATCATGAAGTAATGCAATATTATTATACTATCACTAAAACATACTCTGCCTTATTGTGGCTATAGATTTTTTTCGATTGGGCTTTGAAAGCTTATATGTACTAGATTAAAAAATTTTTTTGCACTCTTCGTTAATCTACATAGTATAGCAAATCTAAGATTAATCGCAAAATACTACTGTAAAATTAATCCTCGAAATAAAATAAGTTAAAAGTTTTCTTTGAATCAAAAAAGCACCATTAGACAATACCATGGCGTCCAATATTATTGGAAACTGTTTAACAAGTGTCTGAAGAAAAGCATTTTTATTATTGGTTAAGCTTATTTGGGCAAGTGTTTGTCCAATTGTTTCAGTACATTAACATATGTATATATTTAAAAAAATTATTTTTAATGTTTTACTATAAGGAAAATAAACGCTCAACGGGTGCAGACGAAGTAAGTGGAGTATTGTATTTTAAAAACACTTCCCGAATTAGAGGAAATCTATGAAATGTTGTAAATGATACATCATTATCATTATTTTTATGAGAAAGAATTAATAACGTTGTCGGATGCAATAGTATTTTTCGTTTATAAAATCGCTTTTTTTAAGAATATAACTTTGCAATAAAATTAAAAAAAACTTAAGTTAAGTTATGTCAATTGCTGTTTTTCGTACAAGCTAGAGATGAAATCTAAAATTACATAGTTGGGGCCTGAAACTACTTAATTTTTTCTCCAATTGGATCTGAAATGTTGTATCGTAGTAAATATAAAATTTTTTTTTATTGCTCAGCTAAAAAAAAATCTTTTGTTATACATATCGCACACTAAATCATAAAGAGTCACAACTCAAAAAATTTCAGATACTGAGTAGTTGCAAACAAATGTTGATACTGTACAAATGACGCAAGTATGTGACATAAAAACAACCATAACGGTATTTTATATTCTTCAAGAAGACTGTATTGCAAAAGAAATTGTTGAGGTAGTTATAGATTTCTTCAATCAACTGGTTTATAAAAAGGCAAAAGCACTTTGATAATTTTGAGCTGTGACTCTTTATGATTTAGTGTGCGATATGTACAAACGTATGTTCAATGAACATTCTTCATACATATCAAGACACATTCACAAGGTAGTAGCGGAAATGCAGCTGAGCTATTTTTTTTTCAAACTAAAGTTCATCCGAAACTTCAAAAATTCTTTACGAAAGAGAAATTAAAAGAAAATGTTAAAAAATTTCAATATGAAAAATATTTTATTAAAATAATTCTGTGAAAACAAATTTAAAAATATGAAAAAATTATTAAAAAATGGTGAGAAGTGCTAAGCGTTGCAAATTTTGTTAGTGGTGGCTGCCGTGGAGAAATATTTTCAAATTTATGTGAATAATTTTTATTATTATTATGTTAAACAAATTCTATTTTTGAAGTTTTGGATGAACTAAAACCCATGTTGTTTTTTTCTTTGTTGTATTTTTTCATTGTTTTTGTAATCCTGATATTACCTGGAAATGAAGTTGCCTTGATACATATGTAGGCGGCCTCAGTGTGAGCTTTACTGTATTTTTTAATATTTATCTCAGTTCTCGTGGTACCTTCATAGCGAACAGTCGAATAGCGGAATTTTACTTACTTACCAAACAAACAAAAATTACATATACAAAAAAAAATATTAGTAGTACATATTATTCGTAATAGGTACATACATACTGTCTTTAATAAATAAGCTTTCTGCTTTGCTAATATTTTTTACATAGTAAAAATAACAAAAACAAAAAAACCGCAAAAAAAACTTAAACAAGTGATATTGAGGAATACCTCAAAGTCAAACAAACAATCATAAATAACAAAAACAAAAAATACCGAAAATAAAAAAAAAACATAAACGAATAACCCTTGAGGAATTCTTTGTATGAATTCCTCAAATACAGAAAAACTTGAAGTGAGTTCTAACGGCAGAAATGCTTATTTTACTGTGAGTTCTGAAACTCTGAATGAAAAAAATATAAAAAATAAATCTGATGAAAATCTTTTGTTAACGGCAACGCCAATTTTTCGTCAGCGATCAACTTCGCTTTGTCCAATGCCAAATAGTAATGATGCATTAACATTACAGTTGCCCAGTACTTCTTCATTTAAGTCAGTAATATCATCCCCTTCAGGCTCGTGTTTATCACTTAACAAAGTTATCACTACAGATAACAGCGGCTCGAAACTCAAGGTACAAGTTGGAATGGACAGATACATTACAATTTTAAAGCGCGGGCGAAGCCCGAATACTTCAAAAATCTCATCTGCTCCAAAAGTGTCTAGGGATAACAGCGCAGCCTCAACTAATCGCCAAAACCGCTTTAAAATTTTTCAAGATGACAACGACAAACCCGAGGTATCCTCGAACAAAACATCCAAGCCGCCACCAATCTATTTGAGACAAAAAAATTCAAATGCCCTTATTAAAAAATTAATTTCGGTCATTGGTGAGAATAAATTTCATATTGTTCCAATAAAACGTGGCAACATCGATGAAACTAAAATCCAAATTTATGACGAAAAAGATTTCCGCAAAATGGTTGATGAATTTGAAAAAAGTAAAACAAGCTTCTACACATACCAGCTTAAGAGCGCTAAAGGCATGCAGATCGTATTGAAGGGCATAGATTCTTATGTTGTCCCCGAAGAAATAAAAGATGCACTCGTCCTCCAGGGGTTCAAGGTAAAAAATGTGTCCAATATAATAAATAGGGAAAAGATCCCTCAACCTCTATTTCGCGTTGAACTTGAGCCAAATGATATAAAATTGAAAAAGAGTGAGACCCATCCAATATATAATTTAAGATATCTCTTATATCGAAAAATAACCGTTGAAGAACCACACAAGCGTTCAGGACCCGTACAGTGCCATAATTGTCAAGAATATGGCCATACTAAAACTTACTGCAAATTACCTACTGTTTGTGTTGTGTGCGGCGAGTTGCACGGCACTGCTAGTTGCAATAAACCGAAAGATCAAAGTAACAAAAAATGCAGTAATTGTGGAGAAAATCACACCGCTAACTACAGAGGTTGTCGTGTGTACTCTTTGGTAAAGAAGACTATGGTGCAAAAACCTAAATTAGCTCCAGCTCAATCAGCAAACGTTTACTCTGCCACTTTTCAGCAAATGAGCCAACCAGTTACTTCCCGTGTATCGTATGCAGATGCTGCTAAGGCTAGTTCTATTCCGACACAAAATGTTTCACCGCAAAATAATTCTACAAATACAACTCAAACTTTAATTATAATCGCCTTAAAGCCACTATTGAAAATCTTGTGCAAACTATAAACAATTTTACAACAAATATGACTACCATGATGCAAGAAATGTTGCGAATGCAGAATACTCTGCTTCAAGCAATACTAAATAAGCCATGAACACGTTAACAATATGTTTCTGGAACGCAAACGGCATTCGCCAACATAAAAATGAACTTGAGCACTTCCTCACGGAAAAAAATATTGATATAATGTTAGTATCTGAGACTCATTTGACTTCGAGAAGTCTTTTTAAAATTTATGGCTACACTATATATGATACAAAGGACCCTAGAGGAAGGGCTTGCGGTGGATCAGCAATTCTAATAAAGTCAAGACTCAAGCACTATGTTCTTGATAACATTTGTGAAGAATACCTACAAGCAACAAATATTGGCATTGAAAGTTTTTGTTCAAATTTCGTTATATCATCAATTTACTCCCCTCCCAGATTTTCAATCACTGAGAATCAATATGAGGATTTCTACAAATCTCTTGGACCTTGTTTTGTAGCAGCCGGAGACTACAATGCGAAACATACGTTCTGGGGTTCGCGCCTTGTTACACCCAGAGGTCGAGCATTGTTCAACACTATTTCAAAAATGGGCTTGGATGTCATTTCGAGTGGGGAGCCCACTTATTGGCCTACTGACATACAAAAAATTCCGGACGTTATAGATTTTGGCGTCATAAAAAATATCTCTAGGGATTTAATTCAAGTTCAAGCTTCTCTTGATCTCTCGTCCGATCACTCCCCGACGATCATCACAATTTGTAGCCCATTAAGAAGTAACTTACCTGACCCATATGTGAAGATGATCAATCGTGTAAATTGGCTGGGGTTCAAAAAATATCTCAGCAGTCATTGTACGGAAAACATTACGCTTAGAACACCCGATGATATTGAATCGAACATTGCCAATCTCAGCGAGAATATTAAACAGGCTGCTGAACATGCCACTATCTCCCATCCGCAGATTGGGTTTAATAAAATTTATTCTACAGACATTGAACGTCTCGTACGTGAAAAAAGAAGGGCTAGAAGGGAATGGCAACAGCACAGATCACCACAAAATAAAATCAGATTTAAAGAGTGCACTAAACGACTCCAAGAGTTGCTTGCATCTGAAAAAATTGCATCTCTTAAAAATTATCTGGAGGGTCTTGATGTTACACCGGCGTCTAATTACTCCTTGTGGCGCGCTGCCAGAAAGCTTAAAACACCCGTTGAGTATAAGCCACCTCTACGCACATCTACCGGAGGTTGGGCAAGAAGCGATACTGAAAAATGTAAAATATTTGCTGAGCACTTAAAATCCGTTTTTACGCCAAATACATGTACTGGTGTTGCTGATTTGCCGAATATAGTCGCTCTACCTCCTCAACACATAAAGTTTAAGACGCGTGATTTACAAAAATTAATTGCCGAACTCAACCCGAAGAAAGCTCCGGGTATTGATGGAATTAGTAATCAGATGCTGATGAACTTGCCTCGTATTGCAATGAGAATCCTGTTATTCATATTTAATGCTATTTTACGACTGGAGTATTATCCACACAACTGGAAACTTGCCAAGGTTAAAATGATTCCAAAGCCGGGCAAAGATATAACAAAGGCTGAGTCATATAGGCCAATAAGTCTACTATCTACAATGTCAAAGCTTTTTGAAAAACTGCTCAAAACAAAATTGTCCCCAATTCTAATTAGTAGTGGGTGCATACCAGACCATCAATTTGGTTTTAGAAGTCAGCATAGCACCATTGAACAAACTCACAGATTAGTTCAATTTATAAGAAGAACTTTTGAGGGAAAAAAGTATTGTTCTGCGCTGTTTATTGACGTTTCCCAGGCATTTGATAAAGTGTGGCATGAAGGCCTTATTTTAAAATTGAAGACTTACTTACCAATAAACATTTTAAATCTTTTGGAAAGTTACATTATTTCCCGTAAGTTCACTGTTGCGGAAGGAGACTTTACAAGTAGGCCTGAAACAATTTCATCTGGTGTGCCACAGGGGAGTATACTGGGACCAGTTTTATATTTAATTTATACTTGTGATATGCCTGTGAGCAGTAGTATCCATACTTCCACATTTGCCGACGATACAGCCTGCCTTAGTATGCATGAAAACCCTGATGAGGCATCCCGCAAACTCCAGGAACACATTAGCCAGATGGAGCTTTGGTTAAACTTATGGAGAATCAAGGTAAATGAACAAAAGTGTGTTCAAGTAACATTTACTTTACGAAGAGATACTTGTTCCCCCATTCGGATTAACAATCAAGTTGTTTCTCAACATTCACATGTGATATATCTTGGTATACACCTTGATCGACGACTTACATGGAAACACCACATTGATTCTAAGTTAACTCAAATGAAACTTAAACTAACTCAGGTACATTGGCTGATTGGTCGAAATTCAACACTTAGCCTAGACTGTAAACTTTTAATATACAAGTCGCTTTTAAAGCCAATATGGTGCTACGGAATTCAACTATGGGGCACTGCTTCAGCTTCAAATGTAGAGAAAATTCAACACAGGCAAAATAAAATTTTACGCATGATAACATCGGCCCCATGGTACATCAAAAATTCAAATATACATCGTGATTTGAATATGCCACTAGTGACTGAAGAAATTGCAAAATACGCTGGCAAATATTTAACAAAACTCGAGTCACATCCTAATCCGCTTGCCCGTAATATTTTGAACTTTACTGGACACATCCGCCTAAAAAAGAGGGACAGAATGGCTCTTATTCACAGCACTCCAGATGGGACTTCTTGAAAATACTTTAATTTTTTTTTTCCTTTTTATTATCACTACTTACATATGTATTATATATAACTACTACTAAGCTTATGTCCGACATTGGTCGGGCCTAATTATATTTTTTAGATTTAAGATTTGAATACTTATTGTTAGTTCATATATGAAGATACAATAAATAAAAATTCATGCATAAAAAAAAAAATATTTATTTGTTTTGTTCATCCTTTGTTTAATTTTATTACGTACAATAGGTTTTAGCGACAATGCAATCATATTGCATTACTTCATTAGTGGTAATGCAAAATCAGTGCAATTTTTACGTGTGATATAGTGCCAATGCAATATTAATGCATTACCTTGAAGTGATTTTAATTCAATGCAAAAACTAGTGCATTAAAAATATGAAATTTAACAGCCTGTTTTTAGGAGACGACTCATCCATAATAATCGCTAACAAATGAGCGTTTTTCTATTTTTGGTTTTTAGAACGCGACTGTTGACGTTTTTTACTCAATAACGTAACAACTGTCAATTTATTTTGGTTTTTATTAAACGATTTATCTCGCCATAAACGTCAAGGTGGACGATTGAAAAATTCTGGTCGTGTTCAACAAAAGTGCATAAAAATAAATAGAATTTCGACAAAAGCAACATAAAATTTCAATTGCAGAGAAAATAAATAAACAGCGACATAAAATAAAACAAACAAAATGGAAAGCTCAACAAAAAAAGGTAAACATACATAAATATATATGTATGTATGTACATGTACATATATCTATGTATGTATATACCAGTAAAATTATACTTTCATATTAATAATAGTTTTGATTATTCAGCATCAAAATGACAACAGCAACGCCGCTTGAGTAATTGATCGCCTGCATGGAAGAGTTTCCTCATTTGGCCACAGGAAGTCCGCAGTTCGGGAGAAGCAAAGATTTCTATGAAACTTTTGTAGGCGCGCACGTACAAATATACATTTCCATAAGTTTGGATTGGGTTAAGAAACAGTTAAAAAATATTTCATTCACATTTTTCTCCAGGAGGCAGCTGCTTTCTTAATAAAGTATTTTTTACTTTGCTAAACGCAGTTGCATGTAGTTACATACACTTACATAAAATATACTTGTTTTCAGAAAAATTACACTTTTTATCTATCAATTAATACAATTTTAAAATACAATTGAAGTTTTTACAACAAATGAATTTTTAATGCTTCTCTTATTTACTCTAGTCAGCTGTATTTCACTTTTGGCGCCAGAATAGGGTTGCCTTTTTTCCAATTTGCATATATAATTTTGTATGAAAAAAGATAAACAAAAACTATTTTTGATCACGTTGGCAACATGACATTTTGACACAGAGTTGATATATACGTAATGCAACGTAAGTCACACGACAAAATCGTGTCGTGTCCTATGGACGCTATTTCTTACGTAATCGTCTATGTATCGGCTGGTCGCGTTTCAATCGTGTCGTCTCCTAAAAACAGGCTGTAATGCTAATGTAATATTAATGCATTACTTTGAGGATATTTTAATTCAATGCAAAAAAAAATTCATTAAAAATATCAAATTTAATGTCAATGCAATATTAATGCATTACTTTGAAGAAATTTTAGTTTAATTCAAAATATAGTGCATTAAAAGCATATGATTTAGTGCTAATGTAATAAATTTGCATTTGCATTGATTTGGTTTAATGTAGAAAAATTATCAATGCATTACCTTATTTAATGCAAAATGCCCAGGTCTGGTAAATATGTATGAAAAACTCTCGAAGGCTAAACAATACACACAAGCAATGATATTCTTCAAAGTAAAAATAGATACGATCGCATACATTAATACAGCAACATATAGATACATTACCAAATACATTCCCTATCCACTTCCATTCACAACAGGGTTGCCACTCTCTGCAGCTATTAGATTATTTCCCCAGAGATCGCAAACATAAATGCATACATACAATAACCCTACATAAGCATACCAACGATAACTCAAAACAGCAACCCAAAGTCTATCAAATAACAATCACTACATACACACAAATACACAGATCCCTTGTAACTACCCTGCAGTCAGACTGGGAGCAAGTGTCTTTGAAGTGTCTGTGTCACTAAAATTCTAGTTACAACTTTGGTATAATAAGTTTTCTTCTATCCGTCAGTATAAAAGAAGGAGAGAGGTGGAATTGACAATAACTTGTCAATATACATACATTTGTATGTACGTAAATTATAGAAATGTACCAGTAAATAACTGTCTGGTTAGTATGTCTCATGACCCCATAAGAACTACGTAGTCACTATCTAGTGAATTGTGTTTTTATTAGTAGGGTTTCAAAGTATTGTATGGGGAATAATTATAGAGTAGTACTGGTGACAAGCTAGTCAAAAGCTAGTCAGCACATTTTCACTATCAACATTTCCTACTGGGTATAATGATTGTCCGCCACTACAAAAAAAGTATCGGACACCATCAAACATATAAGTACCCTGTTGCTAATTTTTGGAGTAGTTACGTTTTGGAACAGTCCTATACTAGTTATAAAGTGACAGAACTAAGAAGCTTGATGAAATATCGGCTGCACTTCTCTACAAGCGACGCGCTGTCTCTTTCTCTCCCTTTTTTTTTGACATGTAAACAACATGAAAAAAAAAGAATTTTTTGCCTGTGCAATATTTCCATTGTAAAATGGAATGCAGCAAGTGGGTGTGTGTGTATGTATGTGGTAACATTTTTTGTAAAGGAATTTGAATGTCTTCTGCGTCATTACAAATCCATCAGTGTTTTAACTCTCAACAATATTTTATTTTGACGGCGGATAAGTTCATTTAAATTTAAATACGCAGTAAGTGTTTCATTGTTGAGTTTTTAGTTGAGATTTTTAATTAAATTTTAAAGTTAATTTAAAAATTATATTGTTTTATTAGTAGAAAATAATTTCCCGAATTCGGGAAATTATTTTCCCGAATATATATATATTAAACTATTTTATAGAATACTGGTATAAAACTATTTTATAAAATAATAGTACAAAACTATCCATAACAGGCATTGATATAAACTAGTATAACAGCAACTAGTCCTTCAACTAGTATGCAACTCTACACAAAACAACTAGTTGTGCTCCTATGACAACCCAATGTAAAAGTCGATAGTTCGTTGTATGAAAAAAAAACAGATGTGCAGCCAGTCTGAATTCAAAAGCAACTAGTATGTTTCTGACCACATACTACTCCTTGTATCTGCAGTAGTCTTGTGTAGTTCATGAACGAACTAGTTCAAATGAACGATTCAGTACTTTGAACTATGTGAACTAGTTCAATTGTTTTACGATCACTAGTTCAATTTTTGATCTAGTTCAATTTTTGAACTAAGAACTAAGACACAAAATGAACTAACACAGAGGATATGAACTAAATGTTTTCAACGTTTTGCTTTACTTTTTTACTGTTTGTGTGCTTTGCTTCTATACTCATCCATATGTATGTATGTATGCATGTATATTTAGTTCTTTTTATCGATGGCTACTACCACAAATGCAATAAACAAGAAAACACAAGTAAACACTTAAAAATATTTTAAATTTTAAAATATTTAAAGGTTTTCACACTAAATATGTTTTATAAACTCATTATAAAGCAAATTTATTATTAATTAATTAGTTTTCGTAGTTTTTTAATCACAGTCTGTGTTTTAAATTTTACCAAATACCACACAAACATACATACATATGCATGTAGAATTGTAGATGTAAAATCATTGAACTAAAAAGACCTAACTAATTCATTGAACTAAAAAAACCGATTGAACTAAATGAACGAACTAGTTCATTTATAAATAATGAACTAAAATGACCGGTCACTGAAATGAACTAAATGGCACAAGTCTAATCTGCAGGGTAAATACAAAAACACACATTCATACACACATACATACATACACACATACTCATATATACACACACACACACATACTCACACACACACACATATAGCCAAGAAAATCAAAGCATAAAAATCCCCAAAATCCCCCCATTTGTAACAGGGTTGCCACCCTTTTTATTTTTCCCGGTTTTGAATTCCCAAAACAGGACTATCTCCGCCATTAACACACTACTGGCCTCATATATCCCATTCGTATTATTTCCAAAAATAAATTATAGAATTTGTGCATGTTTTCATTACTAAAGGGGCAAATTGTCTCATTTGGGATGATATATTCCAGAATAATTTAAGGACTACGGAAAAACTAACAATACAAAACACTATTAAATTATATGTATGTATTTTCAATATATGCAAAAAGAGATTCATCTCTTTCGCTAAAAAATCCAGATCGAAAGGGTTAATCGCTATACCGGGAAATTATTTTAAAAGTACATCAAATGCATAGTGTCTTTAAGGCATCTTTTGCTGGTCTAAGGCACTTTTGAACGCTCGATAATTCTTCCAAGATTAATTACATAAGAACTAAGGCACTTTTTTGTTATTTCTTAAATTTGCACACATGAGAAATCCTTGTTGTTGCTTACCAAATAAATAAAATATATTTCTCATGAGGAATTAAACAAATTTATTGAGACAAGTCGGAACGTTTGCTTCTTTGCTTTGTTTAAGTTGCACACATTTTTATTATTAAAAAAGCACTGCGAGAAATTGCAAAAAGCACTATAAATACCCGCTTTTCTGAAACGGGTATTTAGTAAACTTGCGGGTACTTAGAAAAGAAAAGAGCACCAAAAAATACCCGAAAAACACCAAAATGGCAACGCTGATTGCTACATTGGTTGACTTTTTTCAGCTCGAATTATAAGAAGTAAGTACGTAGTTGTAAGCTGTATGTAAAGAAAATAAATGGAAAAAACAGCAAACTATTCAAGAAAAGCTATTTTCTACATATTTAAATCAGATGAACCGGTTGAATAACCAGATATACCAATTGCAACCGTTGTATAGTTTTACTGAATTACAATGGAACCAAGTGAGGGTGCGGTATAGCACCACCCTTCCTAGTCTAACGTATAATTTTACTTAAACATAACCGTTTAACCGACAACTAAAATCTTGGGCTCACTTTAGCTTTGACTGTACTTTTGCTTAACTTGACAAATAACCTTACAAGCTCTTAAAAAGAATAAAACTTAAAAATATTTTAGTATTTCGAATCGTGTACTTTAATATATTTGTACCCATATGTGTATCTCAGAGCGGTTCAGTTATATGAATACTGTCATACTAAACACTTAAGCCAAGTTCAGACTATTATAATTTGTATTTATACTTGTCAAAAATTCAAATAATACGTGCAAGTGTGAAAGTCTGAACGCAAAATGTCATCAAAGTGGCAAATAATACGATAAAACTTTTGACATCCCATAAGACTTTCGTTTTTAGAAAATTTTTTAAACGATAATACTTTTCGTTAATTTAATTATTATTTTTCGAACTGTATTTGTTTCTATATTCTTATGAATTGAATAGGCTAATGTTCGTAACGCTTTTTAAGCCAAATTACATGTGATAATTATTAATGAACAAATAACATCAAAGTTAGTTGTAAATATTCTGACAACAACACATAGTTGAACGGAACAGCCAGCCGTTTTCGAAGGCCACTAAACCTTCCTCATCAGCGTTCTTCTGTGTTTTGGTCCACTGTGTGTGGTGTCAGTTGATGTAGATGTCTGCCTTATATACATAACTTTATTGCAAATGGAATATGTGAATTGGTTTGATTCATTGCATTTCAATTTGCTAATGTGTTTCGTAATGTATACGCAAGTTACCATCTATATATATATACCATCTTCTATATATATTACCATCTTCTATATATATTACAACAGTCTTACCATTGTCGTTTTTTTGTTCCTTACTAACTATACACATGTTTGTTAATTTGCTTATTTTTGTTCTACTTAAGACAAACTTTTTTGGTTTGTTACTATTAAGTATATTTTTTATTTTTTAATTTTTGCCACAAGCCAATGACTATTAATTAGTTAATTTAATTATTATTTTTCGAACTGTATTTGTTTCTATATTCTTATGAATTGAATAGGCTAAAGTTCGTAACGCTTTTTAAGCCAAATTACATGTGATAATTATTAATGAACAAATAACATCAAAGTTAGTTGTAAATATTCTGACAACAACACATAGTTGAACGGAACAGCCAGCCGTTTTCGAAGGCCACTAAACCTTCCTCATCAGCGTTCTTCTGTGTTTTGGTCCACTGTGTGTGGTGTCAGTTGATGTAGATGTCTGCCTTATATACATAACTTTATTGCAAATGGAATATGTGAATTGGTTTGATTCATTGCATTTCAATTTGCTCATGTATTTTTGTAATGAAGGCTCAAAGTTACCATCTTCTATATATGTATATACCATCTTCTATATATATACAACAGTCTCACCATTGTCGTTTGTTCTTTACTAATTATGCACATGTGTGTTAATTTGCTTATTTTTGTTCTACTTAAGACAAACTTTTTTGGTTTGTTACTATTAAGTATATTTTTATTTAATTTTTGCCACAAGCCAATGACTATTAATTTTAGTTAATTTAATTATTATTTTTCGAACTGTATTTGTTTCTATATTCTTATGAATTGAATAGGCTAATGTTCGTAAAGCTTTTTAAGCCAAATTACATGTGATAATTATTAATGAACAAATAACATCGAAGTTAGTTGTAAATATTCTGACAACAACACATAGTTGAACGGAACAGCCAGCCGTTTTCGAAGGCCACTAAACCTTCTTCATTAGCCTATTCAATTCATAAGAATATAGATAATACTTTTCATTAGATCAGGGTTGCATTTTTACCAGGGTAGGAAAAAATTCTGCTCGCAAATGCTATTTTATTTTTTTCGTTCGTTTTAAAATTTGTTTTCGGAATTTTAAAAATAAAATTCGCAAACGAATTAAATCAACAAAAGTTAATTTAATTCGTTTGCGAGGAGAACGAAAAAAACCAAGAATTTAAAATAGAATTCTTTTCCGAATTTTATTTTATAATTCTAAGGAACGAATGCAAAAGAATAATTCTTATAAAATTCGTTAGGCAGCAAGTTAAGTTCTTTTTGACATATCATCGCCTAGCCCAAACCACTATAGCTATAGAGCTGAAATTTGGTGTGTAGATTCCTCTTCCGATGTGTATATCCACTAAGAAGGGATTTTTGGAAATTCAAACGCGAAAAGGGGTAAAATAGGGTAAAATTTGTATCTTTATATCTCGGAATCTACATTAGATAGATTAAAAATTCTAAAAGCATACGAATGCTGGTAAAAAATAAGCCGACAAGTATTTAGTACTTTTCCAATATGTGTACTTTTAGGGGTAAAAAGGGGGTAAAAACTGAATTTTGGTACCTTTTTTGCACTCGAGATTTCTTCAAAATTATTTAAGGTAGCAGAAAGCTTTTTAGTACGTTCCTTTCTTCTGGACAGAATCTTGAATGGGTTTAACACTTTCTGAAAATTTGCACTTCAAAGGGGTAAAATTTTACCCGTTTTTGGTACCTTTATGGTAATGATAATGTACACATGTACTACATACATGTAAAAATAATTTACTATGTTTTCTTACCGGTCAGTGGAAGCTGGGATAATAAAATTTCTGTTCTTTTGAACTGCTCAAAAAGTGCCAAGGGGATAAAAACGGGTAAAAAGGGGTAAAAACGGTTAAACTTGGTATCTTTATATCTCGGAAACTATATTAGATAGACTAAAAATTCAAAAAGCATACGAATGCTGCGAAAAAGAACTACTTTTTTAGAAAAAGGTACTTTTTGGGAAAAGCACTTTTTAGAAAAAGGTACTTTTTGGGAAAATCCCTTTTAAGAAAAAGGCGCTTTGTGGGAAAAATACTTTTTAGAAAAAGGTACTTTTTTAGAAAATGGTACTTTTAGGAAAAGGTACCTTTTGAAAAAAAGTACTTTTTAGAAAAAGGCGCTTTGTGGGAAAAATAGTTTTTAGAAAAAGGTACTTTTTTAGAAAATGGTACTTTTAGGAAAGGGTACTTTTTGGAAAAAGTACTTTTTAGAAAAAGATGCTTTGTGGGAAAAATAGTTTTTAGAAAAAGGTACTTTTTTAGAAAATGGTACTTTTAGAAAATGGTACTTTTTGGGAAAATCCCTTTTTAGAAGAGGGCGCTTTGTGGGAAAAATAGTTTTTAGAAAAAGGTACTTTTTAAAAAATGGTTCTTTTTAGAAAATGGTACTTCTTAGAAAAAGGCGCTTTGTGGGAAAAATACTTTTTAGAAAAAGGTACTTTTTGGAAAAATCTCTTTTTAGAAAAAGGCACTTTGTGGGAAAAATACTTTTTAGAAAAAGGTACTTTTTGGAAAAATCCCTTTTTAGAAAAAGGTACTTTTTAGAAAAAGGTACTTTTTAGAAAAAGGTACTTTTTAGAAAAGGTGCTTTGTGGGAAAAATACTTTTTAGAAGAAGGTACTTTTTGGAAAAATCCCTTTTTAGAAAAAGGCGCTTTGTGGGAAAAATACTTTTTAGAAAAAGGTACTTTTTGGAAAAATCCCTTTTTAGAAAAAGTACTTTTTAGAAAGTATGCTTTGTGGGAAAAATACTTTTTAGAAAAAGGTACTTTTTGGAAAAATCCCTTTTTAGAAAAAGGCGCTTTGTGGGAAAAATAGTTTTTAGAAAAAGGTACTTTTTAGAAAATGGTTATTTTTAGAAAATGGTACTTTTTAGAAAAAGGCGCTTTGTGTGAAAAATAGTTTTTAGAAAAAGGTACTTTTTGGAAAAATCCCTTTTTAGAAAAAGGTACTTTTTAGAAAAGGTGCTTTGTGGGAAAAATACTTTTTAGAAAAAGGTACTTTTTGGAAAAATCCCTTTTTAGAAAAAGGCGCTTTGTGGGAAAAATACTTTTTAGAAAAAGGTACTTTTTGGAAAAATCCCTTTTTAGAAAAAGGTACTTTTTAGAAAGGGTGCTTTGTGGGAAAAATACTTTTTAGAAAAACGTCCTTTTTGGAAAAATCCCTTTTTAGAAAAAGGCGCTTTGTGGGAAAAATAGTTTTTAAAAAAAGGTACTTTTTAGAAAATGGTTATTTTTAGAAAATGGTACTTTTTAGAAAAAGGCGCTTTGTGGGAAAAATACTTTTTAGAAAAAGGTACTTTTTGGAAAAATCCCTTTTTAGAAAAATGCGTTTTGTGGGCAAATAGTTTTTAGAAAAAGGTACTTTTTTAGAAAATGGTACTTTTAGGAAAGGGTACTTTTTGGAAAAAGTACTTTTTAGAAAAAGGCGCTTTGTGGGAAAAATAGTTTTTAGAAAAAGGTACTTTTGTAGAAAATGGTACTTTTAGGAAAGGGTACTTTTTGGAAAAAGTACTTTTTAGAAAAAGATGCTTTGTGGGAAAAATAGTTTTTAGAAAAAGGTTTTTTTTAGAAAATGGTACTTTTAAAAAATGGTACTTTTTGGGATAATTTTTTTTTAGAAAAGGGCGCTTTGTGGGAAAAATACTTTTTAGGCAAAGGTACTTTTTGGGAAAGGTACTTCTTAGAAAAAGGTACTTTTTGGGAAAAGGCGCTTTGTGGGAAAAATATTTTTTGGAAAAATCCCTTTTTAGAAAAAAGCGTTTTGTGGGAAAAATAGTTTTTAGAAAAATGTACTTTTTTAGAAAATGGTACTTTTAGGAAAGGGTACTTTTTGGAAAAAGTACTTTTTAGAAAAAGGTACTTTTTAGAAAAAGATGCTTTGTGGAAAAAATAGTTTTAGAAAAAGGTACTTTTTAAAAAATGGTTCTTTTTAGAAAATGGTACTTTTTAGAAAAAGGCGCTTTGTGGGAAAAATACTTTTTAGAAAAAGGTACTTTTTTAGAAAATGGTACTTTTAGGAAAGGGTACTTTTTGGAAAAAGTACTTTTTAGAAAAAGATGCTTTGTGGGAAAAATAGTTTTTACAAAAAGGTACTTTTTTAGAAAATGGTACTTTTAGAAAATGGTACTTTTTGGGAAAATCCCATTTTAGAAAAGGGCGCTTTGTGGGAAAAATACTTTTTAGAAAAAGGTACTTTTTGGGAAAGGTACTTCTTAGAAAAAGGTACTTTTTGGGAAAAGGCTCTTTGTGGGAAAAATACTTTTTGGAAAAATCCCTTTTTAGAAAAAGGCGTTTTGTGGGAAAAATAGTTTTTAGAAAAAGGTACTTTTTTAGAAAATGGTACTTTTAGGAAAGGGTACTTTTTGGAAAAAGTACGTTTTAGAAAAAGGTACTTTTTGGAAAAAGTACTTTTTAGAAAAAGATGCTTTGTGGGAAAAATAGTTTTTAGAAAAAGATACTTTTTAAAAAATGGTTCTTTTTAGAAAATGGTACTTTTTAGAAAAAGGCGCTTTGTGGGAAAAATACTTTTTAGAAAAAGGTACTTTTTGGAAAAATCCCTTTTTAGAAAAAGGCGCTTTGTGGGAAAAATACTTTTTAGAAAAAGGTACTTTTTGGAAAAATCCCTTTTTAGAAAAATGTACTTTTTAGAAAAGGTGCTTTGTGGGAAAAATACTTTTTAGAAAAAGGTACTTTTTGGAAAAATCCCTTTTTAAATAAAGGCGCTTTGTGGGAAAAATACTTTTTAGAAAATGGTACTTTTTGGAAAATTCCCTTTTTAGAAAAAGGTACTTTTTAGAAAAGGTGCTTTGTGGGAAAAATACTTTTTAGAAAAAGGAACTTTTTGGAAAAATCCCTTTTTAGAAAAAGGCGCTTTGTGTACGCTAAAAACTGTACATATTAGATAAATCTTCACATATGGTAACTCTGACTATGATGACGTATGTAGATGTCCAGTAGATTTTTTTACGGCAGAGTGCATAATTTTTTTTTTATTTGGCTGGTTACGATGATCAGTTACTTTCAACTTATTGCGTGCGTATAGTTAAGTAAAAATGGGTCGCAAAAATGTTTTTGAATTTGAAAAGTATGTTACATTTAACGCTGAAAATAATACATCAATATGTGTTCTCTGCCAAAGAGTTCTTAAAGGAAGATTATCTGGAAATATAAAACGTCATTATGAATCTATGCATAATATAAAAATTAATGATCAATGCTTGCAAAATCCTTTACCCAGTAGTATAACAAAAACACGAAATAGAAATATTCAAATTCCTTTAACCAAAAACGAATTCCTGTTGTGTTGCGTTGGTCTTGTTACAGTTAAAAATATGCCATTTAGAATATTCGATGATGATGAATATTTCAAAAAACTTCTACGCCCTTATGAAGAATTTTACAAAACAAATATTAACTCCAAAAACATTGTATGTAAACTTAATGCTGTTGCAAATGAAATAAAACTTAATATTTTTAACAAAATGATTTCTTTAAAAATTGACGTTGCCACGCGCATGGAAAAAAGCACGCTTGGTATAAATATCCAATATATACAGGACTCTAAAATCAATATTATTACCATTGGAATGATTCAATTAACAAAGCGCCATACAGCTCAATTTCTCAAGGAAGAGATAATAAACTGCCTAAAAGATTTCAAAATTAACATTTCCCAGATTTATGCTTGTACTTCTGACAATGGAGCAAATGTAATTAAAACTTCAAAATTACTGCAAGAAATGCAAGAGGAGGTGCTGGGCCAAGATCCAGAAAGTACAGTAACTGATGAAGAACATTTGGATAAAATTCATACGTCTCTTTCCTCTGTTATGGCAGTTGTAAGGTGTGCTGCTCATACAATTCAATTAGCAGCACACGATGTACTAAAAACAATTCAACAAGAAATAGATGATTGGGATTTTTCCAAAAAGTACCTTTTCCTAAAAAGTATTTTTCCCACAAAGCGCCTTTTTCTAAAAAGTACCATTTTCCCAAAAAGTGATTTTTCCAAAAAGTACCTTTTTCTAAAAAGTATTTTTCCCACAAAGCGCCTTTTTCTAAAAAGTACCATTTTCCCAAAAAGTACCTTTTTTTTAAAAGTACCATTTTCTAAAAAGAACCATTTTCTAAAAAGTACCTTTTTCTAAAAAGTATTTTTCCCACAAAGCGCCTTTTTCTAAAAAGGGATTTTTCCAAAAAGTACCTTTTTCTAAAAAGTATTTTTCCCACAAAGCACCTTTTCTAAAAAGTACCTTTTTCTAAAAAGTACTTTTTCCAAAAAGTACCCTTTCCTAAAAGTACCATTTTCTAAAAAAGTACCTTTTTCTAAAAACTATTTTTCCCACAAAACGCCTTTTTCTAAAAAGGGATTTTTCCAAAAAGTATTTTTCCCACAAAGCGCCTGTTTATACACGGTCACACTGTTTTCTTTTTGTTGTCTACTTTTGCTTTTTGGCTTCTTTGCTTCGAGCAAGAAGCAAAAGAGATAAGTCATATTTGGGACATCAATTTGAAAACAAGTGAAGTGTTTTTGGCAAATTAGTTGGAGTTATTATTAAATATAATTGATTATATGTATTACTGATTCGTGTGTTCTAATACATTTTTTTGTAATTTTCATGAATATTCATAGCGTTTTTAAGCCGGTATATTGAAATAAAGTATATAATTTTTGAAGATTGAAACAAAAAGTTCGTGCGAATAAGTCTTATTAGATAATACCGTGCCTTTAAAGGTTGTATTAACATATTTTAAGTCCTTATTAGACACGATCAATACAGTGCATTGAAAAGTGGTAAAACAAACATAATAAACAAAAGATAAATAAAACTACGTGAACATACCTATTTCGCTTTTGTTTCTTTTTAAATAAATGGAAAACAAGTTTCCGTAAAGCAACTAAATTATAAGTAATTTTGCTACTTCGATGTGGAATTGAATATACGGGACAGTCTGCTGTTATCACTCCCGCTTATTTTCAAGGTAGTATTGCATCATCATTGACAGAATTTGTTGTAGAAATTGGTGGTCAAACTGAACAAGTCAAACTCAACAAGTACCAAAGCTCCGCTTACTACACCCGGAATTATTATTGCCAAAAGTCCCAGAAACAATTACTATTGTACCAGAACCAACCATCTCCCGGTAAGTCACAATTTCCAATACTCATATTTTAACCAACCCCCGTGTGCCCTGCACATTTTGGTCCTTCGAGCCGGATCCGGGTCATCTAAAACCCGGCACCCTCCTTTGCTATCCGAAAAACCCCGTTTTTCCCCATAAAATCCCATTTTTCACGCAAAAACGGTATAACCTCCATTTGTGAGATATGCCATTTTTGCAATAAATGGTACATAAACCCCGTATATGATCTGATATGTACAGTCTCGTAGGAAAACGTTAGTTTTTACAAAACTTTCCATTTCGTCAAAATTGGTGTGTCTTTTTACATTTTTTATAAAAAACCCTAACGGTCCACAAAAATAAACATATATACTTAACAGGTAACAAATGCAATTTTTTCTTATTGCTTAAATCAAGAGAAAAAGCAAAAGGAAAAAGTGTTAAAAATTTACCTGTTAACCGCATACGTATGTATGTATGGTTGGAATTTTGCCCTTGAAAAAACATCTCATGTTTTCTATTCTTCGGTTTCTTCTGCAATAAATACATACATACATAAATTGATACTCTTTATGTATTAACGCAGTTTGTGTTTTTTGGCACTCTTGTTCGTTAAAGCAGCGAGTGAACGATCAACCACCAAACAAAAGCAGCAAAATCATTTGTATGTACATATGTATGTATGCATTTACTTTGGACAAAATATATAGGTCAGTAAGCCAAACGAAGCAGCTGATACATAAGAACATTCAGTAATAAATGGTTACGAGGGTAGCGCGAAAAGTAACGAGAAGAAAAATAAATTGTTATGTTTATTGTTTATTTTAATAAATCGATGAAGACTTAAGATATTTGTATTAATGAATACAAATTTCTGCCGTAATTAACCCCCGGTGTACACATATGTCAGATCATCATACACATACTTTCGCTATATGAAATATTGAAACACATAATTTGAAAATTTATTTAATAATTTCAAATTTTACTAACCCCCATACATTGGTCGCTTATACGAAGCACCATTGATAATTTTTGAAATTTTCTCCATCAACAAATAATTTGAAAATTTATTTAATAATTTCAAATTTTATTTAACCCCCATATATTGGTTGCTTATACGAAGCACCATTGAAAATTTTTGAAATTTTCTCCATCAACAAATAATTTGAAAATTTATTTAATAATTTCAAATTTTATTTAACCCCCATATATTGGTCGCTTATACGAAGCACCATTGAAAATTTTTTGAAATTTTCTCCATCAACAAATAATTTGAAAATTTATTTAATAATTTCAAATTTTATTTAACCCCCATATATTGGTCGCTTATACGAAGCACCATTGAAAATTTTTGAAATTTTCTCCATCAACAAATAATTTGAAAATTTATTTAATAATTTCAAATTTTATTAACCCCCATATATTGGTCGCTTATACGAAGCACCATTGAAAATTTTCTGAAATTTTCTCCATCAACAAATAATTTGAAAATTTATTTAATAATTTCAAATTTTTATTAACCCCCATATATTGGTCGCTTATACGAAGCACCAGTGAAAATTTTCTGAAATTTTTCTACCTCAACAAATATTTGAAAATTTATTTACTAATTTCAAATTTTATTAACCCTCACATATTGGTCGCTTATCCGAAGCACCACTGAAAATATTTTATTAATTTTCTACCATACATCCATACGAAGCATCTGTAGAAATTTACTATTTTTACAGCCATAACACTTGTCACTTATACTAAGTACCAGTGAACATCTAGCTTGCGAATTTTTTAACCCCGATATATTGATCGTTATACCGATACCGGTGACGATTTCTCAAACCCCCATAAAAACTTTTTATCAGTAACCCCTGCCGTTTTTTCTCATTGGAATGGCAACGTTAAAAAATTTAATACGCGCTTCTGATCGCGTAATAGATTTTCAAACCTATTTTAAAGGCTTGAAAGAAGAGGGCCACACTCTTCATACCTTGGTGGCTCAAGAACGACAGCATGAGATGCTCTGGACTAGTTTCGAGGCTCTCTACGACATAGCACTGGAGAAATATGAAACAATAAAGGAAGAAATCGAAATGGCAGCATTAAAAGCCCGTTTTTATTCTACCTTTGAAGCTTATACAGAGATCATCGCGACTATTCACCAATATACCGATAAGATTCGTACCCGGGCCACAGTAGCTACCCCATCAGTGAAAACACAAGTCGATATGACGACACATATTTCTTTACCCCCCTGCGATACCGAAGTATTCCATGGTGACTACAAATCTTGGCCTACATTCCGAGATATGTTCACTGCCTTGTACCGCAATAACAACCGTCTCTCACCTGTAGAAAAAATGTGCCACTTAATGAAGAAGACGCAAGGCGAAGCACGTGAGCTTCTAAAAACTTGTCCCATGACCAACGAAGGTTTTGACATGGCATGGCAGAACCTCATGCATCGTTATGAAAACAAGAGGGTCCTAGTCAACGCACAATTGAAATCACTTTTCAATATAAAACCGATGTCGCGGGAAACTGGTTCTGATTTAAGGCGTCTGCAGCGTACAATTAGCAATTGTATTACCAATCTCCGTTTGCTTCAAATTGAAACAGCGAACTGGGATTCAATATTCGTGTATATCTGCTCGACCTGCTTGCCTGAAGTTACCCTTAATTTATGGGAACAATCTTTGCCCCAAACTACCGATTTGCCCACTTGGACGCAGCTTGAGGTATTTCTAACATCTCGTTGTCACACTTTAGAGTCGGTTGCTGATATTCGATCAACTTTTGCGAGCTCGCATGGTTCAAGACCCGCACAGCCGGCTAATCTGAATAAGTCTAATTCGCTTTCCAAGCAAAAGCTTCAAAGTTATCACACTAATATTTCCAAAGAAAAGAAAGGAAAATGTGCCCTTTGTCCACAATTTCACCCCCTCAGATTTTGTTCCGTTTTCCTAGCAATGCCAATCGAAGAACGCTATGCTACGGTTAAACACCAAAATCGATGTACCAATTGTCTGGGAACATCTCATGGCTCTCAAACATGCAAAAGCAAATATGCCTGTCACATGTGCAAAGGAAAACATCATACGTTGCTTCATCGCATATCTACTGCACAGCGATCTTCAAATACCACCCAAGCCATTTCTCCCCCTTTTCAGACCAACCTAAACACTACTCATACTCCTTTAGATATGAGCCCCTCAACGTCAGCACAAGCCGCTGACAGAACGCTACAATCGCTCTCAACACACCTCCCCTCAAGGACACAATTTGTCATCCTAGGCACCGCTCTTGTTGACGTATATCAAGGCGAATGCAAATATACAGTTCGCGCGTTAATTGATTCTGCATCTGAGGCAACTTTCATTTCACGAAAACTACAAAACTGTCTGGGCCTTAGCACGCGATCGTCCCAAGCTCAAATACATGGCTTATGTGATTCATTAACTGCTACCTCAGCGCAGACCTGCCCCATTAAAATAGGCTCTCCTATCGATCCATCGTTTGAACTGTTTGCGGAGGCATTAGTCATAAACAAGCTGACCGGTCAACTTGCATATTACCCCCCATCATCGCCGGCATACAGCAGTTTTTCACATTTACAGTTAGCCGATACTTACCGCAGCGGTGGGTCCGAAATTGACCTACTTCTCGGTGGAGATGTCTACCCAAAAATAATACGAGATGGGCTGCACTGGGATAGACAACAGTCTTTGGTTGCGCAGAAAACTGCTTTCGGATGGATAATTACCGGCAAGGTAACCGACAATCCGTGTAAAAAGGCAATTTTATCATTTTATAACACCGTCGCGTTGGATAATCAACTTCGACGTTTCTGGGAGCTTGAAGATCTCCCGAAGAAAGCAAAATCATCACCAGAGGACACATACTGCGAGAATCTGTACACCTCGACTACCTTCCGCAATCAAGATGGTCGATACGTTGTATCACTTCCTTTTAAACAAGAACACCCCGAAAAATTAAATATTGGTCAATCTCGAAAAATCGCGTTATCACAATTTCTACGAAATGAAGCGCGCTTAATAAAAAACCCCCACCTCAAAGCTGAATATGATCGAGTTATTACCGAATATTCTGCTCTTGGCCAAATGGCCAAGGTAACCCCCATAAGTGGTGGCAGCGGCACATATTATTTGCCCCACCACGCTGTTATAAAACCCGATAGCACCACAACAAAATTACGTGTGGTGTTTAATGCATCAAACCCCTCAGCAAATGGCGTCAGCCTCAACGATTTGCTTTATACTGGCCCAATTCTCCAGGCAGACTTAATGATCTTAATATTAAGATGGAGATTTTTCCGCTACGTTCTTAACGCGGACATCGAAAAGATGTACCGCCAAATTTTAGTCCACCCCTCTCAAACCCCCTTTTAGCGAATTTTACATCGAAATTCGCCAACTGAATTCATTCAAGACCACGAGTTAAAAACCGTCACCTTTGGCGTGAACAGTGCCCCCTACCTAGCAATCAGGACGTTGCTAGAACTCGTCAAAGAAAGCGAAACCGATCACCCTAACGTGGCCGAAATATTACGGAACTATATGTACGCCGACGACGTCCTTTCTGGAGCCCATACCATATCATCGGCGCTTAAATCACGCGATGAACTCATAAAAGTTCTACAAGCAGGCTTTTCGCTTCGAAAATGGACGGCAAACAATGAAATGTTACTACAAGGACTACCGTCGACACACTTGCTGGATGAAGAGTTTCTAAAATTGTCAGACTCCAGTATAACCAAAACCTTAGGCCTCAGATGGAACGCTGGAGGCGATTATTTTTATTTCAAACTTAAAACTACCCCCAATCGTGATTTCACTACAAAGAGATGTGTGCTATCTGAAATAGCCAGATTATTCGACCCAGCAGGTTGGCTGTCACCCAAAATCATCGTAGCAAAAATCATTATGCAGCAAATCTGGAAAGACGGTACCGACTGGGACGAAGATTTAAATCCCCCAACGATGCAAAAGTGGCATGAATTCCTTGACGACTACATAAACATTGAACAAATTAAAATTCCCCGTTTCATTGATTTTTATCCCGCCTATAAAGTCGAAATACACGGCTTTTGTGACGCGTCGGAAAAAGCATATGCAGCAGCCATTTACCTTCGCTCTGAGTTCCAAGGATATGTCGCCAGTCATCTGCTAGCAGCTAAACCGAAAGTTGCGCCAGTGAAATTCGTTTCCTTACAAACCAAAAGGGGTGATAACATCAACACCGAGCTTTCATCTAAAGAAATAGTTGTCGTCAAAAATCGTTTGATAATCGCCTGTCAAAAATCACATTTCAGCGACAAGTATTCACAATTATTGAAACAAAAACCGCTGTCCCGCAAAAGTTCGCTTCTATCGTTCAACCCATTTATAACTTTCCCCCTTTATTTCTTCCCCGTTATAGCAAATATGCATAATCGTCGCCGCAGTCACGACTCCCCCATTGAAGAGCACATGCTCACCTTCCACCTAAAGGCTAAGGCTCCCGACTGGCGTTTATGTCGGAAAGATCATCCGTTGCGTAAATGCGCAAAATTTAACAAAAATGCCCGGGTTGCAGACGAGCTACCTGAAAGGCCGCCAGCAAAACGCCTGGATCGTAGCGTCACTGGCGCTTATCGCAATTTACGCCTGGCTGATCTTGACTTTTTCGAAAGCCACACCATCAATTTTGTTTTGGGAGCGGACGTGTATCCCAGGTTAATCCGGAGTGGTATTCAAACTGCCTCTATTGGGTCCCCATTGGCGCAAGACACTGTGCTGGGATGGGTCATCATCGGAAAATTTGTCGTTTAAAAATCATTATCTTTTTTATCTTAACATTTATACAATTTATATACATATTATATACATAATACCTTCTACGTATCTTTATAAAAAATCATATTTGAATTATATCATTTTCTTTGCATCCTAGAATTATAACATTATTGTATTATAATCACATATTTTTTATATCATTGTAGAACGTCCCTCGTTGCTATATTATAATATAGCAAGGGGGGCAGAATGTTTATACACGGTCACACTGTTTTCTTTTTGTTGTCTACTTTTGCTTTTTGGCTTCTTTGCTTCGAGCAAGAAGCAAAAGAGATAAGTCATATTTGGGACATCAATTTGAAAACAAGTGAAGTGTTTTTGGCAAATTAGTTGGAGTTATTATTAAATATAATTGATTATATGTATTACTGATTCGTGTGTTCTAATACATTTTTTTGTAATTTTCATGAATATTCATAGCGTTTTTAAGCCGGTATATTGAAATAAAGTATATAATTTTTGAAGATTGAAACAAAAAGTTCGTGCGAATAAGTCTTATTAGATAATACCGTGCCTTTAAAGGTTGTATTAACATATTTTAAGTCCTTATTAGACACGATCAATACAGTGCATTGAAAAGTGGTAAAACAAACATAATAAACAAAAGATAAATAAAACTACGTGAACATACCTATTTCGCTTTTGTTTCTTTTTAAATAAATGGAAAACAAGTTGCCGTAAAGCAACTAAATTATAAGTAATTTTGCTACTTCGATGTGGAATTGAATATACGGGACAGTCTGCTGTTATCACTCCCGCTTATTTTCAAGGTAGTATTGCATCATCATTGACAGAATTTGTTGTAGAAATTGGTGGTCAAACTGAACAAGTCAAACTCAACAAGTACCAAAGCTCCGCTTACTACACCCGGAATTATTATTGCCAAAAGTCCCAGAAACAATTACTATTGTACCAGAACCAACCATCTCCCGGTAAGTCACAATTTCCAATACTCATATTTTAACCAACCCCCGTGTGCCCTGCACAGCGCCTTTTCCCAAAAAGTACCTTTTTCTAAGAAGTACCTTTCCCAAAACGTACCTTTTTCAAAAAAGTATTTTTCCCACAAAGCGCCCTTTTCTAAAAAGGGATTATCCCAAAAAGTACCATTTTCTAAAAGTACCATTTTCTAAAAAAGTACCTTTTTCTAAAAACTATTTTTCCCACAAAGCATCTTTTTCTAAAAAGTACTTTTTCCAAAAAGTACCCTCTCCTAAAAGTACCATTTTCTACAAAAGTACCTTTTTCTAAAAACTATTTTTCCCACAAAGCGCCTTTTTCTAAAAAGTACTTTTTCCAAAAAGTACCCTTTCCTAAAAGTACCATTTTCTAAAAAAGTACCTTTTTCTAAAAACTATTTTTCCCACAAAACGCCTTTTTCTAAAAAGGGATTTTTCCAAAAAGTACCTTTTTCTAAAAAGTATTTTTCCCACAAAGCGCCTTTTTCTAAAAAGTACCATTTTCTAAAAATAACCATTTTCTAAAAAGTACCTTTTTCTAAAAACTATTTTTCCCACAAAGCGCCTTATTCTAAAAAGGGATTTTTCCAAAAAGTACCTTTTTCTAAAAAGTATTTTTCCCACAAAGCACCCTTTCTAAAAAGTACCTTTTTCTAAGAAGGGATTTTTTCCAAAAAGTACCTTTTTCTAAAAAGTATTTTTCCCACAAAGCGCCTTTTTCTAAAAAGGGATTTTTCCAAAAAGTACCTTTTTCTAAAAAGTATTTTTCCCACAAAGCACCTTTTCTAAAAAGTACCTTTTTCTAAAAAGGGATTTTTCCAAAAAGTACCTTTTTCTAAAAAGTATTTTTCCCAACAAAGTGCCTTTTTCTAAAAAGGGATTTTTCCAAAAAGTACCTTTTTCTAAAAAGTATTTTTCCCACAAAGCGCCTTTTTCTAAGAAGTACCATTTTCTAAAAAGAACCATTTTTTAAAAAGTACCTTTTTCTAAAAACTATTTTTCCCACAAAGCGCCCTCTTCTAAAAAGGGATTTTCCCAAAAAGTACCATTTTCTAAAAGTACCATTTTCTAAAAAAGTACCTTTTTCTAAAAACTATTTTTCCCACAAAGCATCTTTTTCTAAAAAGTACTTTTTCCAAAAAGTACCCTTTCCTAAAAGTACCATTTTCTAAAAAAGTACCTTTTTCTAAAAACTATTTTTCCCACAAAGCGCCTTTTTCTAAAAAGTACTTTTTTTCAAAAAGTACCTTTTCCTAAAAGTACCATTTTCTAAAAAAGTACCTTTTTCTAAAAAGTATTTTTCCCACAAAGCGCCTTTTTCTAAAAAGGGATTTTCCCAAAAAGTACCTTTTTCTAAAAAGTGCTTTTCCCAAAAAGTACCTTTTCTAAAAAGAACCTTTTTCTAAAAAAGTAGTTCTTTTTCGCAGCATTCGTATGCTTTTTGAATTTTTAGTCTATCTAATATAGTTTCCGAGATATAAAGATACCAAGTTTAACCGTTTTTACCCCTTTTTACCCGTTTTTATCCCCTTGGCACTTTTTGAGCAGTTCAAAAGAACAGAAATTTTATTATCCCAGCTTCCACTGACCGGTAAGAAAACATAGTAAATTATTTTTACATGTATGTAGTATATGTGTACATTATCATTACCATAAAGGTACCAAAAACGGGTAAAATTTTACCCCTTTGAAGTGCAAATTTTCAGAAAGTGTTAAACCCATTCAAGATTCTGTCCAGAAGAAAGGAACGTACCAAAAAGCTTTCTGCTACCTTAAATAATTTTGAAGAAATCTCGAGTGCAAAAAAGGTACCAAAATTCAGTTGTTACCCCCTTTTTACCCCTAAAAGTACAAATATTGGAAAAGTACTAAATACTTGTCGGCTTATTTTTTACCAGCATTCGTATGCTTTTAGAATTTTTAATCTATCTAATGTAGATTCCGAGATATAAAGATACCAATTTTACCCTTTTTTACCCCTTTTCGCGTTTGAATTTCCAAAAATCCCTTCTTAGTGGATATACACATCGGAAGAGGAATCTACACACCAAATTTCAGCTCAATAGCTATAGTCGTTAATAATAAAATTTCCTTTAAAAAATTTAAAGTCATTTCTTTGGATTTTTTGTATGTTTAATTTAATCGCGAATTCTATTTTCAATTCGTTTGCGAATTTTATTTTTAAATTTGCGAGAGGAATTTTATTTTGCATTCTTGGTTTTTTTTTCGTTCGAAAATTTTATTTATAAAATTTGCGAATTAAAAAGAATAATTCTTTACAATATGGAAAATAAAATTCGTTCGAATTAAATTCGTTTGCGAAAGAAATTAATTCGAGCACTCTTCCTACCCTGATTTTTACTCAAACCAAATTTCCAAGTTGGCTGTTTCGCCGCCGATAGCGTGTCGTCATTGATGTAATGTTTTGTCATATGTATATCGGCTCAAAATTTAAGTATATTTCATTGACGTAGTTTTTTAACGTTTTTGTAATATCTTTTCTTAAATTTTTTCTGTTATTTACATAGAATATTTTTAACTACTGAATTTTTTCAAGTGCCAGTACGTCCCCGCCTTCATGAAACCGCTTTGCCGGCGGTAGTCAATGAATAGCCCAGACATTTTCATTGAACAGCTGTTTCGTTTTCTGCTTGTATTACACATTTTATTTGAAGTGTGATGGGGGTCGATTCTGGTTCTGTGATAAAGTGAAATGAAAACTTTTTTCATCTTTTCAGTGTTTCTGATTCTAGTTCAGTGAAAAAATGAAAGCAAAATTGAAATGATTTCATATGAAAAAAACAAGTGGAATGAAATAAAACGTTTTCACAGTTACACATCATTACTGATTCTCGTTTTATGAAAAAGTGTAAACAAGTGTCAAAACCTTTTCATATAAAAAGTTTTTTTACACACACAATTTATTAGTGAAAAAGCATGGAAAACCATGAAAAACCTATACTAATACTACAATTACACTTTTAAAATATTTAATTCACTTATCCTCATCCCGAGTTTCGTCTGATAGGTCCATTAAAACATTTAATACAGACAATTTCTATTTTTATTCATGTTCATATTTGCCTAATTTGGCAATTGATCAGAAGTCGAGGGAGGCATAAGTTAAGTTATTATCGGCGGCAAAAAAATAATTTCGCGACGGGTGTAAGTTAACTTGAAATATTGTTTATAATAGTTTTCTTATGAAATCTTTTAGTAATTAATATATCAAAATGCCATACCATACTAAAATTAATAAAGGTTTTCATGAGCATGCTCAAAAGTCTCGCAAACTGTGCAATTGTGTATTTTTACACTCTCGTAAATAAAATGTCAAAAATTGTATGGGAATTCGTTTACACAAACCTGTTAAATTTGCCCAACAATTTTCACTCGTAAACTTAAGGTACCTATGCAATTTGCATTTTGTAAATAACAACTTCTTGGATTTTTTGGTTTCCTTTACGCATTTTTAGACACACACACACTTTTTTATTTTTAGAGAAATATATAAATATGTTTTTATATTAAAATTTGCTTTACATTTTATTATTGGCGGTATTCGATGTTTGATGCAATTTATCTTGCGTAAGTTCAAATGCTTTTTGGATTGTGTGTGTATTTTGTTGTTGGATTTGAAAGAAAAGCTACGTTATTTTGCATTTGCACTTACGCGAGACAATTTGCATCAAACATCGAATACCTCCATTATATTTTTATTATATTAATTTTTTGACGTTTGTTTCAAATTTACATAAACTGTTTCAAAAGGGGCTTCATGAAATAAAACTTGCAAGTTTGCCCAATTGCACAAATTGCAATTTTAAAAGTTCGCATGAAAACCCTTAATATACTGATGAGAGAAATCAATGGAACAATTCCACAGTCCTTAAAAATATGTTTTTATTTGAGAAGAATATGTCAATTTCAGCATGAAAAATATATGTACATATTTACATACATTGGTACATATCAGAGACCTGCAACGGGTGATTGGTAAAATAATCATACGCAAACAATATCCTAAAAACATGCTATTTTTTTGAAAAAATCAAACTTGTTCAAACACGTATATTCATTGCTAAGTTTTAATCGCTCAAGTGAGTGGAGTATTGTTGGGTGTGAATTATAATCATGCGTAGCATCGTACCAATCAGTTCGGACGATTGGTATTTGGTTCGACAATGAGTGTTTTGAACAAGAATATAATGCGAAAGAAAAAAATTTTCATTTTAAATCAGCATCAAGTAGTTGATGCAGAGTAAAAGCGAAAATGAAAAAAATCATTGTCTATGAATGTGGTAATTATTAAGATCCAACGCAAACTGCTGTCATAATAACAAACCAATTTTTAAGTATATACATATGTGTTTGTGTAGTTAAGTTGGGTGTTTTATATCAGGGATGGTAAAATTAAAGAAACTGTCTAATAGAGCTATTCGCTACGAACTTTTTGAAAAATATTAGAGACAAAAATGTTATATAAATTTCTGAGATTAATTGTTAAAAAATGCATTTTAAAATAAAATTTGAGGAGGATTTTCAATACAAAAACTAATTTTTGTTAATTAACTTAACAGAATTTATGTTTGAAATATTGAGCCCTATTTTCGACTTAATCGTAAGCGACAAAAACTAAAGTTTTTGGGAGAATGTTTTTTTAATATTGAAAAATATGTTTTTGTACGTAAATTATCGTTAACGATAATATTATTTTAAAAGTTTTGAACAGGCAATTTACTACCCAAAATTTATGTTAAAAATTTTAACAGCCTTGTTTATAAATTATATGTACTTACATATTAATAAATAAATGTCTTTCGACAACTATCGTAAAGAAAGTTGTTAAATCAGCTCTAAATAAGCATCAAATACTTTTTGAAAACAAGAAGGTTAAACTTCAAGAGGTATATAACAGGTTAAATGAGTTCCCCTTATGTAAGTTCTTTTGAAGATTTACCGCCCTATTCATAAAATAATATCTTAGGTTTATTACAGGTTTATTTGACAAATTTCCCATAGAATTACGTCAAATAAGCGCTTCATAAACCTAAAATATTTTTTATGAATATGCCAGTTAGTTGTTAATACTTAAAAAAATTTTGCACCTTTTTTATAATTGGAACAAATACAATTTTCCATCCCTGTTAGACACGATTATGTTTGTGTGTCTTAAAATAAATTGAACGAACTTTACTACTTTGATTTTATTCAACGTCATCGCTTGTTCACGTAGAAGTTTGAATAAAACCAGTTCGAACACTCCACTTACAATTATTCAAACGATGCGTTCGTTTGTACGATGCTGATTAAATTCAACATTGAGTTTTGTTGCATGATTAAATGTGAATAAAACATTTCTGGTATTGTGAGTGAATTGATTTAAACATGTTCACACTTTTCACTTTTGTCAAAAAAACTCGTATTCTTTTCACAAGACTATTAACAAGTGAAAAGAATACGAGTTTTTTTGTCAAAAGTGAAAACGAAAAAAGCTAAAGATTTGAAATCGTCCATTTAAAAATCGTTTTCATCTAAAATCGGATGCAAGAGCAAATACTATTAATTTTTATTTTCTAAATTTCAACCTAAACAGGCGTAGGATGTGCTTTAACATCCGATTTCACAAGAAAAAAATGTGAAAACGATGTGAAAGCCAGAACACATACATGTGTTTCTTGTAAAATCCCTGCAGTCAGACTGGGGCCAAATGTCTCTATGTCAACACTAAATTTCTAGTAGTAGGTACATTGTCTACAATTTCTTTTCTATTCGTCAGTATAAAAGAAAGAGAGACAACAAATGTGGTGTATTTCTGGTGGCTTTTGCAACAACTTGTCAATATTCATATAATTGTATGTACGTAAGGTATAGAAATGTACCACTAAATGTCTGGTTGGTATGTCTCCATGTTCCCATAAGAACTATGTATTCACTACCTAGTCAATTGTTTTAGTGTTACTAGTAGATTTTCAATGACAAGCACATGCTAAATGTCTATAGCACAAAGTATTGTATGGGGATTAATTAGAGAGTAGTACTGGTGACAAAGTCAAAAGCGACTCAGTACATTTTCACCATCGACATTTCCTTCAGGGATATTTTATTGCAATGTGTTATTATGAAAGTTAAAGCTGGTAAAAGGCTGAAAAAATATGAAATATGTATGTAGGTACATATTTACATACGTATGTATATATGTACGTAAATTCTTTTATTTAGATACATACAAATGAACATACTGCATATGTAAATGAGTATGCATGAAAAAAGCAAAGCAACTGCTTGCGTTGTTTTTAACTTAGCTTTTTACCCTCTATTGCTCATGTGTGCCATCTTTTCCTTATGTATTGAAATTATATACATATGTATTATATACATATTTCTTACTTTTTTATATACATATGTATTTGTTTTTTAATCAATAAATCAGACTAAAAAAGTAAGCCAGATTATTGGGGTATTCACAACAGTCTCTTAAGTGTCCTAAGTGTCATAATGTCTTAACATTTTAACATAGTTTAAAAAAATTGTTGTTGCGGCTCAAACAAAAAGGTCATAAAGTAATAAGACTTTCTCAGCTATGTTTATTGTTTGTCATAACCAGGGCTGCCGTTTTTGGTTATTTCTAACCAAAAGTTGTTACTTTTTTCTTTAATGTGGAGATGTGAATGTTTTTCTCATTTTGGTTATTTTTTTGCCAAAATGATGATACACATGTACATATTTTTTATGTTCTTCAATTTTTAGTGTTGCTACCAAGGCAACTAAAAATAAAACAGCTGTGACTAAAATCGCTAGTGCAGCCACCTGTTACGAATTCACCTTGATTGCTACTCACTTGTTTACAATACTTTTACAACACTGTCAACAGCTTTTAGTTTTACTAAATGATCGCAACTCTGTACTACAGAAATGACATGTCTTTTGTAATGGCGGCGACATTCAAATAAAAGATTTTACAAAGTAAATTTATATAAAGAATATGCACGTAAGTTGTTGTTTGTGTAAAAATACTCTTCGGGTGTCAAATACAAAAACTAAACGTGTGAAGAAAAGCAAAATTCAACAATAAAACGGAAAACTAAACGAGAAAAAATTAATCAGCTGCCTTACAAATGAGCATTGAACTATTGGTTGCAAGTCAGCTTCATGTACCTTGATTTCTTGTTGTAGTGCGGCACAAAGTGTATGCATTTTCAAAGTTATTTAATAAAAATACTACATATTTAAATTTGGTTATTTTTTTTCTCATTTGGTAACTTTTAAAGCGAATTTTGGTTGTAAAATTTTTTTGGTTGTGGCAGCACTGGTCATAACTACATGTAGAAATGCGTGAGAGTTTACCAAAGGAATTGAGAGAGAGAGTAAGCAATGTACAAAGGTGCTAAGACCGAAATACAAATAAGTACAATATTTTTAATTGTAAAATATGAGGGGTTGCTCACAGCATTATATTTTTTCGTGTTATTACTTTAAAACGTGTTAATTTATGAGTACCATCTGAATACCCCATATATATTTCAATCATAAATATACGCAGCGGCAGCGGCTCAAGCGTTAAAAAAAATTCATGCGGCTTAGCGCGGCATCGTAACTGCGGAACTTAGATCTCTGCATTTGACAATTAAAATTACATAGCATGAATACAAACCTTTCACAGCTACAATGGAATGAAACATTTTTTCATTACTTAAACCAGAATCGCAATCTGTGAAACTGTGAAAAGTTGCTATGGAATCAAAAATGAAAAGTTTTTTTTCACTTCACATTATCACAGAACCAGAATCGACCCCATGGTCTGAACACAATCAGGGCAATTATGTAAAAAATTCCGCAGGAAATTTCTCCCTTTTCCAATTAGAATTTTTTGTTTTCCCTACCATTTGCTATTAGTTGGAATTGTTCCCTGGGAGAAATTTCCTGCGGAATTTTTTACATAATTGCCCTGAATAAGTGCGTTCGAGAACTCGAAAATTTGTACAAATTTGTACTATTTTTTACTCGATTGCGTTCGCGTACACAAAATCCAGTAAATGAGAGGCGAATTGAGAGCGAAAAATGACAGTTAATTTACTGAGTAAATGCAAATTTTTACTGGACAAATTTTTGCCAGTAAAACTAAACCATATGTTTTTAAATATAAACAAACAAAAGCAAAGGGAAACAAAAATTTTTGTTTTTGATGAAATTTTAAAAATAACAAAAAACAAGTGTATTAAAGTATAAACAATGGTGGCTATTCTGGAATACGCGTCGACTTGGTGAAACTTACATGTAAAACAAAAACAAAACTTAAAAAATGTTAAAAATTTGTTTTTGTTTATCATACAAAAATTTACCGTTTTTAAAAAAGAGAGCAACGCGTTGAAAATCTCACGTTTATTTAATTTTAGAATTGTATGGGAAACAAAAACAATTTTTGAAACTTTGTTTTTGCTTTAATGTAAAGTTTCACTTCTTCGACGCGTTTTCCCGAATAGCCACCAATATTACGTTTATTTAAGTTTGATGCCAGAAAAGTATTAGTGGATGTTAATGTATTCCACGCAAAATAGAAGCGTGCTGAATTTTCATAGAATTGTTGGAAATATGTATGTACATATGTATGTATGAATTTATAACAACAATTTCCGAACGATGTAATTTCACGTGGGATGCAGAACATAATTGATTGTTTGTAAACATGAATCAAGTTAATAGATTTTTATAGTTAAATTTTTATTTATACATATCGTCGGACGGTTACTGGTTCCCCGCATGGAATATTTAAAAAAATTTACTTATTGATCGATTATACATATACATATGTACATATGTTTAATATGTACTTTTCTTAATTTTGTTTTCAGTTTTTCGATATCTTGAATATATCAGGATATATAAAGTTATTTTCCCCTTTTATATTTCTCTTAATAAATGCACTCATTGGACCTACTTGAAAGGAAGTGAATAATATTGTGGTCATGATTGTTTGTCTTTTTCTGTACTGTAATCATTTTTCATGTTGAGCATAAAACCATAGAAACTTTAACGGCCTGACCCGCTATGTCGACAAGAAAAATTTCCAAGTAACCTTTGCATCTGAGTAAACAAAAACTATACAATATTATTGCTTCTGTGAAGCACTTTGGTAAGGCAAAAAATTATGGCATTTTGGAAGTTGAATGTATTGCTTCTAGCTGACTCATCTCGCACAAGAAAACTGCTTATTCATGCGCAACAGCAAGTGATTCTCTAACATTGTCTCCCTTACGAAAACGCTTCTAGGAACCAGTAATTTTAGCTGGGTACCCCACCAAATGTATGAATATACATATGTATGTACATATGTATGTATGTATAGTTTGGTATATTCCCTGCAGATAATGCGACTAGTCCATACATATATGTAAATACTCCAAAGAGGAGTAGGAATACTCCAAAACTACTTCAAATATATGAAAAAAGGAGGTTGATGTCCTAGGGTTGGACTCAATTATCCAACTTTGCATTACATCGGACTAACCCCAAAACTGCTCCATATAGTTATAGACTACGATCATAATCGTCTAAACACGAAAATTTATCGTACAGCATTGAATGCTTGTATGAAAACGATATGATCCATGACTGCATTACATGGGACCATGATGTAACTAGTCTGCTTCATCCAGATTGGACCACGTATTCCAATATTATATGCAGTGTTCTTTTTTGCATATACACACATACATATGTATAATATTTAGCGGCAAAATTGTCAATCAGCTTTTGTATAAATTTTACTGGATCTTACAATTTTTCCGTTCGCGTACTTTTATATGCAAACTTTTTTATTGAGAATAATTTCTTTAAATTACTCAGTATTTACTCAGTTACTGGATTTTAGTGGAAAAGTACTCAAACGCTAGAGATCGACCGAAGGCGTTTTTTTTTGGCCGAAGCCGAAGTCGAACTTCGGCTAAAATCCTAAACTTCGGCCAAAACCGAAGCCGAAGCCGAATGTTTTAAATTTTAAAAATGATACTTGTTTTATATGAATTAAGAAAAAAGTTTGCTTTTTTGAGATCACTGAAATAGCTGTAATATCTATTGGATACATAACAAGAAAAATAAAACTATTTTGCAATTTCTAGATTGCTTTTTCATATGATCACTCATAAGAACGTCCAAGTAAAAGAAAATAGAAAGCAACAGGGTTGTATTTCAAAGCAACCCTTTCCAAACGTTAAACACAATAAAAACTGTCGGCGAGCAACGACCAAAAATAATGTTATTTTTCAAGCTTGGAATGAAAAATATTCGGCTTCGGCTAATCGGCCGATTTTTGCCATAGGCCGAATGTTGGCCGATTACCAATTTTTGGCCGAAGGCCGAAGCCGATTAATCGGTCGAACTCTATCAAACGCACCTAATATGTGATTTTAAGTTAGATTTTTTGATAGTCGCAATGAATGTATTTAGATTTCTGTATCGTAAAATGTGATGTAAGTATTAATACATGTATAATAGTCTGAACGGGACTTTAATGAAGATAAATAAATTTTAATTGGCTCATAATTTGGCTTAAGGAATTATCTATGGAAAATGTATAAATTTAATGAAATAAAAAAGTGCAAAAAATGCCATATAGTTTTAAGAAAGGGTTAAACTAGCACTTAGTACTATTTTAAAAATCTTAAGTGCTAAACGAAGACAAAAGTGCTAAATCTATCACCAAAAGTGCTAAAATGGCAAACCTGTAGATATGTGCTGTCTTAAAAGACTTTTGAGGCGATGCAGCGAACTTGTCGTTATTGTCTTTCAATTGTGAAAAACGATTTGGACGATTAGTAGATGATCCGCTATTATTCCTAAATATCTATGGAGCAGATGAAATTTTAGAAGAGTTGTACCTTGGGTCTTGGACTACTACCAATATAGATATAACTTGGTAAAGTGATGAACAGGAGTCCGAAGCGGATGATATCACTGACTTAAATGAAGATCGCTGACGAAAAATTGGCTTTGCCGTTAGAAAAAGACTACCATCAGGATTTTTTTTATTTAAGCTAAGTTAAGTTTAAGTTTATTATTATTTTTTTAGGTAGGACTAGCACTCAGGGGATAACCCCTACTCATGCAATGCATTGTGCTAGAACTAGGAAAATAAGTTATGGAGAGGTGAATAGAGGCAGTAGTGTCTGTGGACATTCGATTTAACCTTTCCCACGTTGAAAGTGACAGGAAACACTTCCGCAGGTAGTTTATTCCACATACGAATAGTACGGCTAAGAAAAAGATTCTCTCTGTAATGAGTAGTGCGATTTATTGGCCAATCGACCACTGCAAAAATCTTGGTGTAGTTTTTAATCAACAGCTTAATTGGACTGACCATGTTAAAATAAACTGTGGGAAAACTTTTTCTATGTTAAGGAATCTATGGATGTCACAACATTATACACCGATGGATATCCGAATGCTACAGCCAAAACTTATTTATTGCCTACTCAAATGTATGGTTGCGAGCTATTTTCCAGTTGCGATGCTGTAAGTAGGCGAAGGCTCAACGTAACATACAATAATATTGCTAGATATGTATTTGGTATAAAAAGGAATAGGAGCATCTCACAATATGCTAAGCAAATATATAATGTTACGTTTGATAATTTATTAATTTGCCGAACACTATTGTGTTTGCATAAGATAATATATAGTCAACAACCTTCGTACCTATATGATAGAATAATATTATCTAGGTCGAATCGAGGCAACAAGATTCAGCATCAGAAATAACAAAGCAATCTCTGAGCAACACTTTTTCATACATTCCATTCGACTCTGGAGTCAACTACCCCCCCAAATTCAAGTAATGAACAATGCAAGACATTTAAAATCTGCCACATTTGAGTACTTTAGATAAAACTGTTACAATATTTTCATCCACGTATCTGTGTTCAAAAATGTATTTGTAATTTTATTTCTTTCTTTTTCCTTGTTTTTTACAATATTAATTAAATTTAAACCTAGTTGCCAAATTACTACCCAATACTGAAATATAAGACTAGTTCTTGTTGTATTGTAGTGATCAAATAAATAAATAAATAAGTAGTAAGAAGATCTGATGGGGTGAAGTATTGCTTGCACCGTTTTAAAAATCCTAGGCACTTGAATGCTTCTTTTGAGACCTGAAAAATGTGTTACGTCCAACTAACATCATACAAAATTTTCGTGCCAAGAACATCAAGAGCTTCCCATTCCTTAATATTCATACCACCCATAGTTACAGAGGCAGCAGCATTTACGGTCATGCGACTATGAGTAATCATACAGCATTGGGTCTTACGGGCGTTAAAATCGACCTTATTCGCATGACCCCATTTGGAAATTTTTTCTAAATCGTAGTTTAATGTCTCATTCATTGTTTGTCGCATAGCCTCAACCTCCGAAAGGCTAGGTCTATTGCTGAATGAGGAAGAATGACAAATTCTGCTGTCGTCCACGAAAGAATAAATAGAGTTGAAAGTTTTATAAAGAAGGTTATTTAGAAAGGTTAGGAATAGAGTTGGTGAAAGAACGGAACCTTGCGGTACCCCTGAATTTAACTTGAACTCATTTGATGAGATCCCATCTATAACAACTCTTATAGTGCGATCCCTGAGGAAACTCGATAAGAATCGAGAGAAGTATCATCGACACCAAGGGGAATACATTACTATTGATGTAATAATAGTTATTTTTTTCCGACTATCGATGTTTTAGTTCTGCAATCGATTAATAGTTGAAAACAATTTATATTTTTTAGTCACTATCTATAGTAAATGGTACACCACTAAAGGCATACAAATGTAAATATGTTGCTTTTCATAAAAAAATAAGTGGATGATAGAAAATTTCTTTCACTGATCTCACTTATTTTTCATACAATTATTTTAATTTTGTTATTTATTGAACTGACGAATAAAATTATATTTAATTTTATTTTATTTTGTTTAAAAATATTTTGTTTTGAATTTTTAGTGTAAATAAATATGTACATTACACGAGAACTTCGATACTATCATGATAGTATCGTCGATATATCGATAGTTTTTGTAACTTTCGATAGTCTTGAATCGATATATCGATAAAGTATTTTAAGCTATCGAAAATGTTCGATAGTGACACTATCGATAGTTTTCCACCTCTACCACAAAGGTACACACATCCATACATACATAGGCTGATAAACACAATACCCTTCTTTGCGTCGGGTTTAGTCCTAAGGCTTATGCCATTTCAGGGAAGGAAAATTACTTCTTGGATTTTGTACCAACTGTGAAAACAAAATGTACTTTTTTGCCATGACGGTACCATTTTTTTTAATATTTAATAATAAGAACGGAAACGTAAAAAATTTGTGAAAATTCAGAAGTAAACAATAAAAAACAGAAACTTAACAAAAATGTGTATAAAAATTCAGTATAAAAAAATATTAAATATTACATTCATAAGGGTACATTCGTAGATTAGACTCGTTAGAGATCGGTTATTTTACAAATTTTTATTAACAGGCCTGTTATTTTCATGCACTATAAAATCTAAGTTATGCGCATAAAAAATGCGGGGTAAAACCTTAAATACACTATTGAAGTACAGGAGCGATATGTAGCTAACAAAAATAAATATAACCACAGCCAAGGCGAGTTCTTTTACGAGGTGCTGTCAAGTTAACAGGTACAGTTAAAGTACTAGACAGATGTTTTTGTTGCTGACTTGACACCACGTGGTACATGAATTCCCCTTGACAACAGTATTGCAACAAGAACAGAGAAGCTGACCGCCTAAAATAAAACACACACAAAAAAATTTAATACAACATAGGCAAAATTAATTTTACCACATAGTGAAACATTGACATTTTTAAATTGTACCAAGTAACTCGCGGTAGTACCACGGTACCAGCGAGGTCAAAAATGTACCATAAAAAGTACAATTGTACCATGATTTCCATCCGTGTGCCATTTATTTAAAAAATACATATAAGCGTATTCGTCTGCATTTGCCGAATATTTAGGAATTCGAGTACTACTACGAATATTTGTACGTCACTATTATGTTTTATATGTATTATGAATTTGGTAGTGTACAAGTATAATCAACCAAAACCATAATCGATTCACTAGTTCATATCGAATAATTATGTAAATATTGAAATATGCAATCTTACCATATAAATTATTAAGTACATTTGGTTCATCATCTCCACTTCCACCGCCCCTGTGTACTCCTACCAGTCCGATGTTTGCTCCAAGCCCAGAACGGGTCAGAACTTCACTCTGGGCATTGCTTTTATAACTGACATCAAAATCCATCATATTGAAATTAAGGCTGTTATTGCTATAGCTTAAAAATATTTTGTGCTGTAAATAGCCTTTGTGATGTAGAGGTTTATCACGGCAAAAAAAATATTGGGTTTTATAGTTTTGCGTATCCGTACTAATTGGTTCGCAATGTCTATTTGATTCTGAGAAGAGTTGATTTTGTATTTGTTTGTTAAGTTTTTCGTGAAATTTGGAATAATTTCTTAAATTGTTGCTTAGAATTTTATTTTCAGTTTCATTTCTGGGCGAATCACCTACCAGAGACGTTGGTTCGTTACAGATTTCATCAAAATCACTACAATTATCAGAGGCGTTTTCTGTTTGATCGTTATCTTCTTGGTCACAAGACTTTTCAGGACATTCAACATATTTCGTAGGTGTCCCGCATGACGGCGAAATATGATCCTGACCGTTAGTGACACTTGTTAGACTGGCTGTTTCACCACTGCCAGTTACACAGTCGTCTGTATAACTGCTACTTACTTCAACTCCAATGCCGAAGCCCTCATAAAGAGTGTTACTGTTTTCTCCTGTTATATCACAGTGGCAACTACTACTGCTGCTACAACTGCTGCAGTAACTAAACCGTTTTTTATTTGGCTCAACTGTCAAATCAACTTCAGAAGTTTGTTTTGGCGAGTTTGGCTTATTACGCTTTAAATACTTAGGTGAGGAGTTTGTTACACCACTACTGCCAGGCGATAACTTTCTCGTGGAACTTCTTCGAAATGATCTAAGTCGCTCAGTATTTTCACTTGATTGTGCGAAATCTAACTCTTTACACTGAATTGTTTTCTCTGTAAGACTTTTGGAAAGTTTTGGATCTATGGTTGTCGAAGTAATCTGGTCGATATTAATGTTTGAAGCATGTGAGACTTCTTTAAGATTATTTGGTAGCTGTTTTTGTTGCTTAAAACTATATCTTTTATCACTGGCGATTACGAAGTGGCGTTTCTGAGTATTGTTATTAGATGTTTTTGTTGATGTTGGAGTTTTTATTGCAGATGAAGTGTTTAATGAATTGTTAAAAATTTGGCATTTAACATTGTTACCTAAAATTAGGGCATTTATCGGAGTAGTAGGAGTAGTAGTATATGTAGAATCTTCGAAAAGCGGAGAATGATAGTCTTTTGGAAAACGCGTGTTTTCAAATGGTGTTACTTCAGCGGCAGGCAGTTGGCTTGCCTGACGTTGAAAACGAGGTGCTATATACGGAGCTTCAGCTTTCTGTAAGTCGTCAGATTTATCCGCAAAGAATTTTCGCTTCCGTAAGTGATTACTAAAAAATAAAAAATAAACTGCTTCAGTAGTGTTTCTAAATAATTTATTGTTTATGGTATTTTTCGTTTAATACAGTATAATTTTTATTTTTCTCTGCTAAGCGAATTGAAAACTAGAAAAAAAGCTTAGTAGCAGAAGAGACATTAAACAATACAAATAATAAAGCATTTTTACGATACTTTATAAGGGGGTGTTCAAATATTACGTAACGCTCAATGGGAGGAGAGGGTTCGAGTTTTGATATAATTTGACTTAAGCAGCAGTCACTGAGACTAAAAACTGTTGGATATCTCGACTGGTGGAATGCATCTTTTTGTAAAACACTTCGTTTTTCAATTTTACTTTAACTGGTACTGTTTGTATTTCAAGAAGTAGAAGCATAAGCAACAGTTTGTGTTTGGCCAGTAAAAAATTAAAAAGTCGAAGCAATAGCATCATCTTACGACAGCGATGCCAACTATTTACAAGCCAAACGCGCTAGTGCTCTTGTCAAAACGCGCTAGAACGTGCCAAGTTACTCCATTAACTATTTATAGCCAAATCACGAAATTTTTCTACCCGCTAAATTAAATTTTAATAAAAGTCGATGCATGTATTAGTAAATACGAATTAATTTTTTTTAGTAATTTTTTCAGATTTTGCAATATTGCTTCTTTGAAACTATATCCTAAATAGCTAAAATCATTTACTACGGAATCAGAATACCCTTCCAAATAATCAAAATCCTTAGTTCTTATTTTTTATTACTAAAAAATAAAAAATAAACTGCTTCAGTAGTGTTTCTAAATAATTTATTGTTTATGGTATTTTTCGTTTAATACAGTATAATTTTTATTTTTCTCTGCTAAGCGAATTGAAAACTAGAAAAAAAGCTTAGTAGCAGAAGAAACATTAAACAATACAAATAATAAAGCATTTTTACGATACCTTATAAGGGGGTGTTCAAATATTACGTAACGCTCAATGGGAGGAGAGGGTTCGAGTTTTGATATAATTTGACTTAAGCAGCAGTCACTGAGACTAAAAACTGTTGGATATCTCGACTGGTGGAATGCATCTTTTTGTAAAACACTTCGTTTTTCAATTTTACTTTAACTGGTACTGTTTGTATTTCAAGAAGTAGAAGCATAAGCAACAGTTTGTGTTTGGCCAGTAAAAAATTAAAAAGTCGAAGCAATAGCATCATCTTACGACAGCGATGCCAACTATTTACAAGCCAAACGCGCTAGTGCTCTTGTCAAAACGCGCTAGAACGTGCCAAGTTACTCCATTAACTATTTATAGCCAAATCACGAAATTTTTCTACCCGCTAAATTAAATTTTAATAAAAGTCGATGCATGTATTAGTAAATACGAATTAATTTTTTTTAGTAATTTTTTCAGATTTTGCAATATTGCTTCTTTGAAACTATATCCTAAATAGCTAAAATCATTTACTACGGAATCAGAATACCCTTCCAAATAATCAAAATCCTTAGTTCTTATTTTCATTTTATTTGTCAGACCTTGTTGCAAAACAGCAAAATAAAATTTTTATTGCAGAGAAAATAAGCAAACAGCGACATAAAATAAAACAAACAAAATGGAAAGCTCAACAAACAAAGGTAAACATACATAACTATGTATGTATGGACATGTACATACATATATCTATGTACATATATACCAGTAAAATTATACTTTCATATTAAAAATAGTTTTGATTATTCAGCATCAAAATGACAACAGCAATGCAGCTTGAGCAATTGGTCGCCTGCATGGAAGAGTTTCCTCATTTGGCCACAGGAAGTCTGCAGTTCGGGAGCAGCAAAGATTCCTATCAAACTTTTGTAGGTGCGCACGAACAAATATACATTTCCATAAGTTTCCGTTGGGTTAAGAAACAGTTAAAAAATATTTCATTCACATTTTTCTCCAGGAGGCAGCAGCTTTTTTAATAATGTATTTTTTACTTTGCTAAACGCAGTTGCATGTAGTTACACGCACTTACATAAAATTTACTTGTTTTCAGAAAAATCACACTTTTTATCTATCAATTAATACAGTTGTAAAATACAATTGAAATTTTTAAAACAAATGAATTTTTAATGCTTTTCTTATTTACTCTAGTCAGCTGTATTTCACTTTTGGCGCCAGAATAGGGTTGCCTTTTTTCCAATTTGCATATATAATTTTGTATGAAAAAAGATAAACAAAAACTATTTTTGATCACGTTGGCAACATGACATTTTGACACAGAGTTGATATATACGTAATGCAACGTAAGTCACACGACAAAATCGTGTCGTGTCCTATGGACGCTATTTCTTACGTAATCGTCTATGTATCGGCTGGTCGCGTTTCAATCGTGTCGTCTCCTAAAAACAGGCTGTTTGACATAAAAACATTTTGCTTCAATTGACATACAAACTACATATTTAGAAAACATCTATAGCTAGATGTTGTCTTCCTCCAAAAAGGGAGGGATGTGAATCAGAATTGAACAACTCACTGACCTGCACATTGTATTAATTTGTTCACTCATTTTTAACCGGTTAGTTGAAGATTAGCCGCGAATAACGTTTAAGTGACAAAATAATAATTTTTCAGGAGAGCGTAAAAACTTATTTTAAAGCAAGATTGGTTTTTTCGTTTAAATTTTTTTAGCTTATCGAAAATAATGATAACTAGCATTAACTTTTCTTTTTTTATTTCTGCTACATTTATCAATTATTTTCGACAATTTTGTTTGTATGATTTATTAGTTACTTACAAAATTTTCAACTGACTGACTGATTGTAATTGTATTTTGATGACGATCAGATGCATAATTTTGGATGGTTTCATGTTTGAACAACGAAAGAGAGGTATGTTAATGGTAATCTGTGAAAAAACTGTTTTTTTTAAATTGTCTTTTACAACGTTATTCGCGGCTGTGCTTCAATTGTTAAATTGAAAACGATTGGAGTGGAGTAACGTTACTGACTGGCCGACTGACATCGCCTAGCCCAAACGACTATAATTATAGAGCTGAAACTTGGAGTCTGGGTTCCCCTTTCTATGTATGTATATATCCACTAAAACGGATTGTTAGAAATTCGAATTCTGAGTAAGAAAAAGGTTAAAAGCAGTATCTTTATATTTCGGAAACTACGATAGATAAACTCCAAAAGCATACAAATGTTGCTAAAAAAAATTGCACTTATAAGGGGTAAAATCATAACCGTTTTCTGTACTTTTTTGTTAATGATAACAATATGAAAGTGATTTAAGTTATAAATGCCTTTGGTCGAGATATTAAGTACACAACATTTGAACAAATCAAGAAATATTTTTATATTATGGATCATTTTAATTTAGAGGTTTGTTCATTAATAAAATTTAATTTCATATTTCTTAAATATATATTGTAGTTTTCTTCAGAATTATTTAATATTTCGAAGCAAAAATGCATATGACTTGACCACTATCACATTTAAGGGCACATATCGTCGCCCGGGGGCTTATGTGCTCCATACATAACCTGATCAGGCATTCCGCTTTAGACGGGATTATCCCTCTTTCTCCATAGGTCGATCCCGCCTCAAATTTCTATCCCGCTTTTTAGTATTTTGAAAAATTCAATCTCTTATTCGATTTTTATTAAAACGTAACTTTTTTTTTTTTTTCATATACATATTTATTTATTGTATCTTCAAAAATGAACTAACAATAAGTAATCAAATCTTAAATCTAAATATAATTATTAGGCCCGACCAATATCGGACATAAGCTTAGTGATAGTTATAAATAATACATAAGTAGTGATAATCAAAAAGAAGTATTTTTAAGCAGTCCCATCTGGAGTGTTAGGTATAAGAGCCCTTGTGTCCCTCTTTTTTAAGCGGATGTGTCCAGTAAAGCTCAAAATATTACGGGCAAGCGGATTAGGATGTGACTCGAGTTTAGTTAAATATTTGCCTGCGTATTTTGCAATTTCTTCACTCACTAGTGGCATATTTAAATCACGATGAATATTTGAATTTTTAACGTACCATGGAGCAGATGTTATCAAACGTAAAATTTTGTTTTGCCTTCGTTGGATTCTCTCGACATTTGAAGCTGAAGCAGTGCCCCACAGCTGAATTCCATAGCACCATATTGGCTTCAAAAGCGACTTGTTTATCAAGAGTTTGCAGTCTAGGCTGAGTGTTGAATTTCTGCCAATTAACCAATATATTTGAGTCAATTTAAGTTTCATTTGGGTTAACTTAGAGTCACTATGATATTTCCATGTAAGCCTTCGATCAAGGTGTATGCCAAGGTATTTGACTTGAGAATGTTGAGGAATATTTTGATTGTTGATTCGAATGGGGGAACAGGTATCTTTTCTTAGGGTAAACGTTATATGAACACACTTTTGTTCATTGACTCTAATTCTCCATAAGTTCAACCATATTTCAAGCTGGATAATGTGTGCTTGGAGATTGCGGGATGCCTCATCAGGATTTTTGTGAATACTCAAACAGGCTGTATCATCGGCAAATGTAGAAGTGTGGATGTTATTGCTCACAGGCATATCACAAGTATATATTAGATACAAGACTGGCCCCAGAATACTACCCTGTGGCACACCAGAAGATATAGATTCGGGTACACTCATGAAGTCTCCTTCCACAACGGTAAACGTCCTATCAACAATATAACTTTCCAAAAGCTTTTGTATATTTATTGGTAGGTATGTCTTCAATTTTAAAACTAGGCCTTTGTGCCATACTTTGTCAAATGCCTGAGAAACATCAATAAAAAGGGCAGAACAATACTTCTTTTCTTCAAAAGTCCTCCTTATAATTTGAACCAATCTATGCGTTTGCTCAATAGTGCTATGCTGACTTCTAAAGCCAAATTGATGGTCCGGGATGCACCCAGTATCAGCTAAAATTGTGGACAATTTAGTCATGAGCAGCTTTTCGAAAAGCTTTGAAATTGTTGAAAGTAAGCTTATAGGCCTATATGACTCAGCCTTGGTAAGATCTTTGCCTGGCTTTGGAATCATTTTAATCTTGGCAAGTTTCCAGTTATGTGGAAAATACTGCATTCGTACAATGGCATTAAAAATAAATAGCAAAATTCTTATTGCAATATGAGGCAAGTTCATCAGCATCTTGTTACTAATGCCATCAATACCTGGAGCTTTCTTAGGGTCGAGTTCAGCAACTATTTTTTGTAGTTCATGCATCTTAAACCTTAAGGGACGAGGGGGTAGAGAGACTACACTCGGTAAATCGGCAGCACCCGTACATAAATTGGGAGTGAATACAGATTTTAAATGCTCAGAAAATAAGTTACCTTTCTCACTATCGCTTCTTGCCCAGCCTCCAGTCGAAGTACGCAATGGTGATTTGAGATCAACGGGTCTTTTAAGATTTCTAGTAGCGCGCCATAAAGAGTAATTAGATGTTGACGTTACATCAAGACCTTCTAAGTACTTTTCCAGTAATGCAGTCTTTTCCGACGATAGCAGCTCTTTGAGTCGTTTAGTACATTCTTTAAGTCTGATTTTATTTAGGGGTGATCGGTGTTGTTGCCATTCTCTTCTAGCTCTCCTTTTTTAACATACGAGACGTTCAATATCCGTAGAATAAATTCTATTAAAGCCAGTCTGCGGATAGGAAGTAGTGGCATGTTCAGCAGCCTGTTTAATATATTCGGTAAGATTGGCAATATTAAATTCAATATCATCAGGTGATCTTAGCTGAATGTTTTCTACGCAGTGACTACTAATATATTTTTTGAATCCTAGCCAGTTGACCCTATTAATCGTTTTCGCATATGAGTTAGTTAAATCACTCCTTAGTGGGTTGAAAATTGTAACTATTGTGGGAGAGTGATCGGAGGACAGATCTACAGAGCCCTCTACGTGAATTAAGTCCCTATGGATATTTTTCGTGACGCCAAAATCTATAACATCTGGAATTTTTCTTACGTCAGTAGGCCAGTAAGTAGGCTCCCCACTCGAAATTACATCTAAGCCCATTTTTGAAATTGTATTAAACAACGCTCTACCTCTAGGTGTAACAAGACGCGAGCCCCAGTACGTATGTTTTGCATTGTAGTCACCAGCTGCCACGAAACAAGATCCAAGCGATTTGTAGAACTTCTCATACTGATCTTCGGTAACTGAAAATCTGGGAGGTGAGTAAATTGATGATATCACGAAATTCGAACAAAAATTTTCTACGAAAATATTCGTAGCTTGCATATATTCTTCACTAACGTTCTCAAGGATATAGTGCTTGAGTCTTGACTTAATTAGAATTGCTGATCCACCGCATGCTCTCCCTCTCGGGTCCTTTGAATCATATAGAGTGTAACCATTTATCTTAAAGCAGCTTCTCGAAGTCAAGTGAGTCTCAGAGACCATCATTATATCAATATTTTTTTCCGTGAGGAAGTGCTCAAGTTCATTTTTATGTTGGCGAATGCCGTTTGCGTTCCAGAAACATAGTTTTAACGTGTTCATGGTTTGTTGACTAATGCTTGAAGCAGAGTATTCTGCATTCTCAGCATTTCTTGCATCATGCTAGTCATATTTGTTGTAAAGTTGTTTATAGTTAGCACCAGATTCTCAATAGTAGCTTCAAGACGACTAAAGTTAAAGCTAGAGTTTGCATTCGTTGAATTACTTGGCGGTGGAACATTTTGTGTGGGAATAGAACTAGTCTTAGCAGCATCGGCATACGATACACGTGAATTAACTAGTTGGCTAGTTTGAGGCAGAGTGGCGGAGTAAGCATTTGCTGATTGAACTGGAGCTAATTTAGATTTTTGACCCATAGCCTGTTTAACGAAAGAATATACACGGCATCCTCTGTAATTAGCGGTGTGATTTTCTCCACAATTACTGCATTTTTTTTCAGCTTGTACTTTTGGCTTGGTACAGTTAGCAGTACCATGCAATTCACCGCAGATAACACAAACTGTAGGTAATTTGCAGTAGGTTTTTGTGTGGCCATATTCTTGGCAATTATGGTACTGTACGGGACCTGAACGCTTACGTGGCTCTTCAACTGTGATTTTTCGGTGTAAAAGGTATTTTAGACTATAAATTGGGTGCGTCTCATTTTTTTTAACTGTATATCATTCGGCTCCAGTTCAACACGAAATAGAGGCTGGGGAATCTTCTCTCTATTGATTATATTGGTAACATTTTTTACCTTAAATCCTTGTTCGATAAGTGCACATTTTACTTCTTCAGGCTCAACATATGAATCTATGCCCTTTAATACTATTTGTAGGCCTTTAGCACTCTTAAGTTGATATGTATAAAAATTTGTTTTATTTTTTTCAAACTCACTAACAATTTTTCGGAAATCTTTTTCATCACATATTTGGATTTTAGTTTCATCAATATTACCTCGTTTAATTGGAATGATGTGAAAAGTATTTTCACCAATGGTCGACAGTAGATTTTTTAGAAACGCGTTTGAATTTTTTTCTCTCAGATAAATAGGTGGTGGCTTGAAAGACTTTTGCGATGATGCGGCGGGCTTGTCGTTTTTGTCTTGCAATAATGAAAAACGATTTTGACGATTGATAGAAGATGTGCTGTTATCCCTAGACATCTTTGGGGCGGATCCAATTTTAGTAGAATTTGGGCTTCGCCCGCGCTTTAAAATGGTTATATATCTGTCCATTCCTACTTGTACCTTTGGTTTTGTACTACTGTTGTCTTCAGTAACAACTTGTTTAATTGTTGACCACGAGTCGAAAGCGGATGATATCGCTGAGTTAAATGTAGAAGTACTAGGCAATAATGTCAACGATTCACTAGTTGGCATTGGACAAAGCGAAGTTGATCGCTGACGAAACTGTGGTTTTGTCGTTAGAAAAAGTCTATTATCAGATTTTTGATTTTTATTAAGAGCTTCAGAACTCACAGCAAGATTATTATCAGATTTTTTATTTTTATTGTTATCATTATGAGCATCAAAACTCACAGTAAAATAGGCATTTCTGCCGTTAGAACTCACTTCACTATTTTTTTCCTCTGGGGTACTCATAAAGAGTATTCCTCAAGGGTATTTTGTATGTTTTTTTGTTTACGGTTTTTTTTTTGTTTTTGTTATTTCTATATGTAAAAATATTATCAAAGCAAAAAAATGCTTATTTATCAAAGTTAATATGTACTACGTATATTTTTTGTATGCTTTTTTTTTTGTTTAGTTTGTATATAAGAAAAATTCCGCTATTACGTCTGTTCACTATGAAGGTACAACGAGAACTGATTAAAACGTAACTGACAAAAATTCATTCCCAATAGTTTTTAAGTATAGTTATTGCTTAACTAATCAAAACCGTGTGTGCTTCGCTATATCCCATATGCGTTTTGTGATAAAAAAGCAAAATCAGTGGAATTTCAAGATTGTGTTTGCAGCAAATACCAAGATATTAAAATATTAATATTTAGTTTACTTAAGAGATTACACACTTGTTGCTCCGTTATTAACTTCTTTTTATAAAATTACTCTATTTACTGGTGTTACTTTTTACGAAAAAAGTTCAAAATTTTTGCTGTTTTGGCTTCTAAAATATCTTGAAGAAAATGTTGCCTTTTGTTTCTTCTGGACTATCAGTAATACGCTGTAAGGAAGTCAGCAAGAGCGGAACGCTGGTTTATTTTTAAAGACAAACAAAAGTTTGCACTTTATGAGAGGCACCACGACAACTTGTTAAATTCTGGAATTGTTTCCAGAGACAATGCACAATATCAACAGAGTTATCCCTCCAAAATTTCAAAGTTCTCTTTGTATTAGTGTTCCAGATATCTCAAAGTAAATATTTTTCTCTATGTGAGGTGTCACACCCACATGTCCAATTAAATTTTTTTTCTAGGACAACGCACATTACAAAATTTCACGTTTCTTGCTGCATTAGATGCAAAGATATTCCAAGATAAAAAAATGTGTACACCACATTAAAAAATACCGAAATCGGTGCAACAGTTCTTAATTGATGCGAATGACATTGGATTTTTATTTATATAGATAAAATAATTATTTTTGTTTATAAGTACTTTTGTTTATTTTAAAGTGTTTTTTTTAGTTGAAAACTGTGCTTCCTAAGTACATACTAAACTCTATATATGCATATTACACATCTCGCTTTCTAAAATATATTTATACCCTTTACCAAAAATGGAAAAGGGTATATATAGGTTTGTCATTCCGTGTGTAATTTCCATAATTTTAATTTGCGACCAAAAAAATATATATATTCTGGGTCCTTATGAATAGCGAAGACGAATAAGCGATGTCCGTCTGTCCGTCCGTCCGTCCGTCTGTCCGTCCGTCCGGTGTACGTGAAATCGGTTTTCCGAAGCTCCCAGAAAAGCTAGAGACTTCGTTCTTGGACTGATGTATCAGAAATGGTCCAACTTAGATTGGTATTGAAATTCAGCAAAATCGGGCAGACGATTGCAGAGCTGGAAAACGTAAACTATATTTTGCCATATAAAAGTAACTACCGAAAACAAATTTTTATTTTTTTTAATAAATAAATTTATTTTACACTTCAGTACGACTAAAATTGGTATTTTAAATTAAAATAAATATAAAAAAAATTAAAAAGTCGTTTCCAGGGTTGGAAAACTTTAACTTTTTGTGTTATGTAAAATTAACTATGTCTAAAACTATATTAGTATTTTCTCGAGAACTGTAAGAGCTACAGACCTGAAATTTGGACACAGTGTGTAGACCTTCGGCCGCTACAACAACAAATACATGAGAATTGGAAATTAAAGGGTGTTCCAAAACGAGCAACGAAAAATTTTAAATCCCATGTAATATACATACAATTATATGTATATACACTTGAAATTTGTAAGGTTAGTGTATTTTTATACAGACTACAAAAATTAATACTAAAATCTCCAAAAATTTAAATTAAAGGGTGTTCCATCAGTTAACGCAATTTTCACTATGCAATTTTGACAACTTGCTGTATCTAGCAAACCGTAAGAGCAAAACTCTTGAAATTTTTAAAAACGGTAAAACTAAAAAAATTATAAAATCGCCAAACCGAAAAAAATCGCCAAAAACAAACAAAAAATCGCCAAAACGAAAAAAGCACCACATTAACAAAAAAATTTCTAAGACTAAAATAAATCGCATTATACGGAAAAATTGCTAAAATGACAAAAACAATCGGCAAAAGGAAAGAAAATCGCCAAAATTAAAAAAATCACCGAAATGAAAAAAAATCGTCAAAACGAAAAAAAAACCTAAAAACAGAAAAAAATCGCCAAAATGAAAAAAAAATCGCCAAAATGAAAAAATCGCCAAAACGAAAAAAAACCCAAAAACCAGATAAAAATCGCCAAAATGAAAAAAAAACTCCTAAATAAAAAAAAACCCAAAAACAGAAAAAAATCGCAAAAATGAAAAAAAATCGTCAAAATGAGAAAAATCTACAAAATGAAAAAAATCCCAATAACAGAAAAAAATCACCAAAATAAAAAAAACCTCCAAAAACAGAAAAAAAATCGTCAAAACGAGAAAAAAGCGACAAAATTGAAAAAATCGTTTAAACTGAAAAAAAACTTCAAAAAAGCCTACATTTCGTGCGCGATTCAAAGTCGCACTTTACTGAAGTTTTTAATATTAAAGGAATTAAAAGAAACTAATAAGCAGATTTTGTAAAAAATTTTGTTTCTAAACGTTTCAAATTTGTATGAAAAATAACGAAAATTCTTTTCAAAAAATATTTTTTCCATACAAATTTCTGACCTTAAGTCTTTCCTTATTTCGTTTTTGCTTTTTTCACTTAACATATTTTATGTATTTTTTAAAGAACTAGATTGGTATCAATAATCAAAAAAATCCAAAATTATGACTCCAGGGTTGGAAAACTCACACTTTTTGTGTTATATAAAATTAAATAGGTATAAAAATTTTTTTTTTTTCTTTATAAATTGAATATATTTTATGCTTCTGAAAGAAAATTACAGCTCCAAAGATGGAAACTTAAAAAAAATGATAAATTTTTTCACAAAACAAATATGTATATGTGTCTGTATACTATATATATGTACGTACGTTGGTAAAGGGTATATAAGATTCGGCACAGCCGAATATAGCACTCTTACTTGTTATTTTTAAATCCCGCTTTTTGGCGTTATTTTCTTCAAAATCCCGCTTTTTGATCGATCATGTCCCGCTTTTTGCAAAAACCATCTGGACACGTTATCGATACACCATTTTGACAATTTGAGGAAGTTGTTGCGATACTAAGCTCAGTAGGACATGACAGCTTATTAATGTTAAGAATTAACTTAAGATACACGAAAAAAAACATATGTATATAATAAACAACATAAAGAAAAGTTAAGTGAAAGAAAGGTATTAATAGCGAAAACTAATATTGTATATGTATAAATGAATAATAATGTAAGTAAAAATATTATCAAATAATCAAATTACATATGTATATATATCATAGTGCATATATATATGGTTAATAATGTTTCTTTAAAATCTGTTAAAATCGTTTATCGTAATGACAAATGTGAAATTGGGTCACCTTGTGGGGTTAAGGATACTGGTTGCAGAACACTTCCAAGGCCCATTTATTAGGTGGCAGCACTACACCAGGTGACTAATAGTATATTTACACGGTACGTGCTTCGCACTCTATTCATGCTTCACGCCCCAATCATGACCGAATCCACTTGCTTCGCCATACAAAAGTATGAGAGCGAATCAAGTAGATTCAATATGAATCTACTTGCGAAGCCCGTAAAATAGGTATCTTCTCTAACTTTTATCGCAGTTAATCGCCACTTTATCTGAACTAGCTATCAAAACAAAATAGGTATATGTGTATGTGTGTGTTTGTAAACAAATGAAAACAAGCCAAAAAAACATAGATGTGAGTTTAATATAAATAAATTTAATTAAGTTATGAATAATAAAAAAGAAGAAAATATAGAGGTGCCTTCAAAAACAAGATTTTGAATGAATCGAATTTATATAAGTATGTATGCATGTATATATATATATATGTATATGTACGTGCGTATGATATGTATGTTTGTGTGATTATACATAAAAAAATGCCACGCGAACAGTGATGCCAACTTTTTCAGAGCAAAAAGCACTGTGTGTTCATATAAAAGCACTAAATGCAATACATTTTTTATTTATATTTATCTATTTATTTTCAATACAGAGAAAGCCCACATGGCTAATTATATATGTATTGAATCAGTAGAAATTAAAAATTTAAGTTAACTACAATTTTAAATTTACTACATTTCATAGGTTTTATGTAATAATTTCAATTATATCGAGCCATATTTCGATTTTGCTTATAAATAGAATATGAGTAGGAAAATAATTGAAGTTCATTTGGCAAGACACTGCAATTATGGTGTATTATTTTAAGAAAAGAGTAATCAAGGAGAATTATATCCTCGTTTCAGGAAATGCAGTTTAATTTTTTTCCTCTGGCCATAAAGCTGTTTTAATAAACAATTAGATTTTAGGTGTTTCATCTGAATTAAGTTTTACATGAACATGGTTCAGTATGTTACATTCTGTAGCTCGTTTCTGTATTTCTCGCATCGTAAAATTTCCCGCATGAAACAAGGGAATCGTAACAAAAACAGTGTAAATTGAAACACAAAATGGCTTTTCTCACATAAGTGTTTCTGTATATTTACTTTGCGAAAACTATCTGTCATTTAAATAAATATCCAGCAATTATTGGAAGGATGTGAGAAAAAGTGTTTCTGTAACAATATTCTGTGAAAAGTTTCTCGCAAGAACTGTCTAAATAACTCGCATTTTAAATTGGTTCGAGAACAACCAAATTTGTACAAAAACATGAAACATGCAAATATGAATAATAAACTAGTTGAAAAGATATGCAACGAATTGTTGAACTAAAATTATTATTAAGGAGTCGATATCATTATACTTATTTACAATTTTTTGTGGAATTTTCTATAATAGAGACAGTTGCTAGAAAAAACTAATTTCAAGCATTTTACATTCACTTTATATTCATGTTCATTATAAAATTTTATTTTTCTTGAATATTATTATTTTTTTGTTATTGAAATAATATTTTTGCTACTTTTGTTTTCATTCGACACTCGATTACTGGAAATATTCCAGTAAAAACAGATTCAGTGTTGTCTGTTTTCACATTCAAATACAGAAACACTTTTTGCACAAATCGAGAAACGATGGAATTTTGTGTTTCATACTTCATGTGAGAAATTTTACGATGCAAGAATTACACAAACGAGTTACTGAACAACATAAGCCTTTTCTTTTTAGACCGTATTTTATATGAATGAAACAATTTGATTTATAAAATCATTATTATATTTCTAACTTACTTTTAAAAAAAGTTATAAGCGCTAAAAGTTATTTCTTCTTCAACATTTGAACATGGTAATGTTAATAGTCCTAGAGCAAATATTGACAGTATTAGAAATGGATTATGATTAGTTGAATTTCTATAATTATAAACTTCAATGCAAAATTGATAAGTTTTGAGAAAATTTTTCCATTTCTGTATCCTTAAATTTCTGAACTTCGTTCTATTCCTTCAATTTCACCATCCCAGCAAAAATTACCGCTTCCCAGAAGAGTTTTTGTAAGCCAGCTAGAAGCAATGCATTCAGTTTCCAAAAAGCCATTCATTTTTTGCTTTACTAATTCGTTTTACAGCAGTAATAATGTGTAGTTTTTGTGTATTCAGATGCAAAAGTTACTGGTTTACATTTTTTTTACTTCTGCCCACTTTGTTAGAGAGCCTTACGTTAGTACTTTTCAGAAGCATTTTTGAAAGCTTTCGTTATCAAGAAAGCAATACATTGCTTCCCTCAGTGGTTAGTAATTAATGTAATTAATATAATTTCTAGAAATATATTCTTTTTTCTCACTATGAAAGATAAAGTTTTTCTTCCTTCGTATTTCACCCAGCTGAATTAACATTCTGCAAAGGAAACTTTGCATGTATAAAAGGGGTGAAAGCAGATAGTTTTTGAAAAGTGAAAATTTCTTATTTGGTGTTTCTTATAAACCACCACACTTTCACAAATTAATATTTAGTAGATATGTAAAACGCACTAAAATCAAAGGTGAAAAGCACCAATTTAGTGCCTTTTTTTTAAGCAACAATTTGAACAATTCCGCGCTGTTATGAATAAAAAAACTCTAAATCTAGTACGAAAAGCACTAAATTGGCTAAATTTAGAGAGCGAAGCAGGTGATTCAACTCGTCGTCTAAACATAGCATAATGTCATTATACCAAGCCAAATGTCAAATTTGGATTGTATAGGTATAAGCCTAAAAACATGCTTTTATTTGTGTATCCATAAGCACCTAACGAATATTCAGTTTTGTATGGTGTTTGACATTTCCTATAATAAAATTACATTCTGACGATGCTACCCTATTTTGAAAAGTAAGATGGTAATTTATAGCAACAAAGTACATGTGCTTATTGGTATTGTAATATTTGTTGTAGAAATGCGGGCACCTGATTGGTGTGCCTTGAACACTTCCACGACATTTTGACTGTGCCATGAGACCTTTTTCCGGCAAGAAATAAAAACAGGGTAGGAAGAGTGCTCGAATTAATTTCTTTCGCAAACGAATTTAATTCGAACGAATTTTATTTTCCATATTGTAAAGAATTATTCTTTTTAATTCGCAAATTTTATAAATAAAATTTGCGAACGAAAAAAACCCACGAATGCAAAATAAAATTCCTCTCGCAAATTTAAAAATAAAATTCGCAAACGAAAAGAAAATAGAATTCGCGATTAAATTAAAAATACATATAATCCAAAGCAATTACTTTAAATTTTTAAAGGAGATTTTATTATTAACGACTATAGCTATAGAGCTGAAATTTGGTGTGTAGATTCCTCTTCCGATGTGTAAATCCACTAAAAAGGGATTTTTGAAAATTCGACCGCAAAAGGGGTAAAAAAGGTAAAAAAGGGTAAAATTGGTATCTTTATATCTCGGAAACTACATTAGATAGACTAAAAATTCTAAAAGCATACGAATGCTGTAGCTCGTTTCTGTATTTCTCGCATCGTAAAATTTCTCACATGAAGTGTGAAACACAAAATTCCATCGTTTATCGATTTGTGAGAAAAAAGTGTTTCTGTATTTGAATGTGAAAACAGACAACACTGAATCTGTTTTCACTGGAATATTTCCAGTAATCAAGTGTCAAATGAAAACAAAATGTCACAAAAATATTATTTAATAAAAAAAAAGGAGAGAGGTGTCTTAGGACACCCGGTTATAGCTATTGCTACTAAGCTATATAATACTATGTTCACACTTATGTTTTTAAACGTTTTTAACGCCTCATTCGTGTTTAAGAGCTTAAACACGATGGTTTTGAAATTTTTTACCATACATTGACTTGTTTTGTTAAACATCTCAAATGAAGTATTTAAGATTTAAACACTTCCTTAAACACTTAAATAGAGTATGTTCAGTCCGTTTTTGATAACTCTGGCACCTTTGTTTTGTTATTAAATGGCGGCACCTGATAAATTATTTGGTAAGCAAGTAATTACTTAAAAAATACTCAATTATTTACAAAAACATTTGTTGTTTGAAAAGCATAATTATTCGTAATTTTTTACAATACAATAATTTACAATTTTTTATTGACAAAACGTCAACCTTAAACATCTCAAATATAATATGAACGGTTGTGTTTAGTTCTTAAAAAACGTTGGTTCTTAGAAAACTCGTCTTAAACATAATTGTGAAAATGTCGTCGTTTGGTTTCTGGTTTGCTGCAGACATAATTTTTTTTGAATATACTGTGCCGCAAGCAGGAACCAACTGACGATGTATTTAACATGTTTAAAAACATAAGTGTGAACATAGTATAAAACAAACTTAATGCAATACAAAGCAATAAAATTATATTATATGATGATGTCAAATTCGCCGAAAATATTTCAAAACGTTTCCATTTATAACCCATTATTATCTTTTCTAGCGGAGCACGATTAAATGAATATATTGTTTTTTGCCGGCGGCGGCTGTTATTCGTTTTACAGTCGATCGGCAATGTTCTCTGGCTTGTCCTTATTTGCAAAAAAATAATACAAAAACAAACTGAGCGATGTTTCTCATTGTTGTTGTTTTGTTTTTTTTCACTCATTTCAAAGAACCAAAGAAAACAAATTCAAACATTTGCTTCGTTTATTTTCGTACGCTGCTTTTAAGTACAAAGAAATCAAAACAAAAATAAATTTATAACTGTAATAGTGTCGGTTAATTTTGTTACGAAAATTATTTTCTAACCCCTGTATCTCGCCATAAATAGCAATAGCTATAAAAATTAAATAATTTACAAGAAAATTAAAATAATATAATGAAAATGAATATAAAGTGAATGTAAAATGCTTGAATTGTCTTTACATAAGAAAATAATACAAAATAAATTATAAATAAACATTATCATATCGACTCGTTAATAATTATTTTAGTTCAACAATTCTTTGCATATCTTTTCGACTAAATTATTTTTCATATTTTTGCACACAAATTCAAAAATTCATATGTTTTTGTACACATTTGGTTGTTCTCGCACCAATTCAAAATGCGAGTTGTTTTGACAGTTCTTGCGAGAAACTTTTCAAAAATATTATTACAGAAACACTTTTTCTCACATCCTTCCAATAATTGCTGGAAATTTGTTCAAATGACAGATAGTTCTCGCAAAGTAAATATACAGAAACACTTATGTGAGAAAAGCCATGTTTTGTTTCAATTTACACTGTTTTTGTTACGATTCCCTCGTTTCATGCGGGAAATTTTACGATGCGAGAAATACAGAAATGAGCTACTGGTAAAAAATAAGCCGACACGTATTTGGTACTTTTCCAATAAGTGTACTTTTAGGGGTAAAAAGGGGGTAAAAACTGTATGTTGGTACCTTTTTTGCACTCGACATATCTTCAAAATTATTTAACGTAAAAAAAGCTTTTGGTGCGTTCCTTTCTTCTGGACAGAATCCTGAATGGGTTTGACACTTTCTGAAAATTTGCACTTAAAAGGGGTAACATTTTACCCGTTTTTGGTACCTTTATGTTAATGATAATGTACACATATACATACATGTAAAAATAATTTACTATGTTTTCTTACCGGTCAGTAGAAGCTGGGATAATAAAATTTCTGTTATTTTGAACTGCTCAAAAAGTGCCAAGGGGGTAAAGGCGGGTAAAAACGGGTAAAATTGGTATCTTTATATCTCGGAAACTACATTAGATAGACTAAAAATTCAAAAAGCATACGAATGCTGCTAAAAAATAAGCCTTTTTAGAAAAAATACTTTTTGGAAAAAGTACTTTTGAGAAAAAGGTGCTTTGTGGGAAAAATACTTTTTAGAAAAAGGTGATTTTTAGAAAAAGTACTTTTTGGGAAAAGCACTATTGAGAAAAAGGTGCTTTGTGGGAAAAGTACTTCTTGGAAAATGGTACTTTTTAGAAAAAGGTACTTTTTGGAAAAATTACTTTTTAGGAAAAGGCGCTTTGTGGGAAAAATACTTTTTAGAAAAAGATACTTTTTGGAAAAAGCACTTTTAGAAAAAGGTACTTTTTGGGAAAAGTACTTCTTGGAAAATGGTACTTTTTAGAAAAAGGTACTTTTTGGAAAAATTACTTTTTAGAAAAAGGCGCTTTGTGGGAAAAATACTTTTTAGAAAAAGATACTTTTTGGGAAAAGTACTTTTTAGAAAAAGGTACTTTTTGGGAAAAGTACTTTTTGGAAAAAGGTACTTTTAAAAAAAAGGTACTTTTTAGAAAAAGGCGCTTTGTGGGAAAAATACTTTTTAGAAAAAGGTACTTTTTAGAAAAAGGTACTTTTTAGAAAAAGGTACTTTTTAGAAAAAGGCGATTTGTGGGAAAAATACTTTTTAGGAAAAGGTACTTTTTTGGAAAAGTACTTTTTAGCAAAAAGTACTTTTTAGAAAAAGTACTTTTTAAAAAAAGGCGCTTTGTGGGAAAAATACTTTTTAGAGAAAGGTACTTTTTAAGAAAAGTACTTGTTGGTGAACAACTTTATGTGTATTCATAATTATTAATTATTGTATTTAATTTACTTATATTATTTTAACTTTGATGGTCAATGTAAGCACTGTTTTGAGTATTTTGCTTAATATCTTTTATGCTATATTCGCCAGTTTTACTTACATATGTATGTATATTGTATTATGTTACTGCAGTAAACCGATAGCGGTTTGCAATATTTCGAACATATTTACATATGTATGTACATATATACGCATATGCACTTATTTACCTATATATGTTGCGTTATATACTTTTTTTATGATGATTGAATTCGATTGCGTACTGATTGACTTTTTTCTTGATTGATTATTATACTTTGTACATTCTCTGAATAAACTGTGAATAAAAGTTATAAGACGATTGCGCTTTTAATTAACTCATACTAAACATTGGTGCCGAAACCCGGGAATATTTTCCTTAAATATATCTCAACTGCTAAAGTTCACTAAAACTTCATATTTAAAGCTGCTTATTTCCATAAGAATTACTACGCTTGCGGTGAAATCTGTTTTTTTTTCGTACTGGAGACAAACATTGTATGGTGCTTGATTCGTTTCAATCCGAGTTCTGCTAGTCTTCCGTGGAGTCCAATACAAGTACCATTTGGAAGCTGCACTTGGTTAATATTTTTCGCTGATGCAAGCTTAAGGTTCTGTCAAGAGAATTAGTGGCTTCAATTTGAAATTGTATGTATGTATTTACTGAAATTATTTATGTAGAATGGCAGAAATCTATGTACTTATTGAAGAACAAAAGACCTTGTTCAAACATTTAAGACGGACAGCTCAAAGTTATGAAACTAAAGAAGGGAAAACTCGTGGTTATGCTCAAATGGTTGCTGAAGAAATTGAATCAATTACTCTGCAATTTAAACAAAAGCATGAGCAATTAGAGGGTATTGTACGAGAAAATACCTTGAACATCAACGACATTGACTATTTCGTAGAGGAAATCTTTTACCAATTTCAAGATGCTTCATTGTCAATTAGAGGACAAATTTTTGATTTTCTTAATGCAACACCTACTTCAGAATCAATTGGTTTTCACTCCACATTTTCTGCTCCTCTTCGCAATCGAAGTGAAACAACTATGCATGCGGAAGCCCGTTTACCGAAAATCGATATACCAATATTTTCTGGTGACTATTTTTCCTGGATATCGTACAGAGACATGTTCATGTCGCTTGTTCATAATAATCAGTCTTTAAGCAACATCCAAAAATATTATTTTTTAAAAGGTTCGTTAATAAGTACCCCTTTGGACATGGTTAATGAATATCCAGCTTCGGAGACTAGTTATATCTTAGCATGGAATGCTCTTAATAACCGTTACCACAATAAAAGAAAGATTGTAGATACACTTTTCGAAAAGCTCTTCTCGATTCCGCCATCTAATGGTTCATCTGAAAGCATCCAACTAATTTTAGACACCACTCGTAATTGCGTTGCATTACTTAATACATTAGAAGTTCATACCGTAGAATGGGATGCTATACTTATTTATGTAACCGTCACTAAACTTGATAAGCAAACCCGAAAAGAGTGGGAGCAGTCACTGCGAGGTTCTACTGAAATTCCTCCAATAAGTGACATGTATAATTTTCTGGAAACAACTTTTCGAACTCTAGAAACAATTGATGAAACCCCTCAACACAAGTTTGTGACATCATCTTCAAGAATGATGTCCTCTGTCCAAAACAAAACACGCAATAGTGTTCGACGTAACGTACATCTTACTACTAAGGATAATGATGGCAATTGCCCATGTTGTGAAAAGCGTAATCTTTTGGTTAAATGTTTCAAATTTGCAGCTATGACAACTGATACCAAATTCAAGTTTATGAATGACAGAAAAATATGTCGTAATTGTTTAACCGTGGGTCATCTTAGTTACTCTTGTCATTCATCAAATCTGCCAAATCTGTCAACTTAACCATCATACTACGCTTCATGCCATGTTCGCAAATAATAATTCCGAACCCCAAGTATCAAATGCTCAGTCCATTACTCAAGCTGAAATAAGCTTAGACTCTTCAACTTCTCATGAAACAGCTAATCTCGCATGCAACTGTGGCACAATCAATAAACAAAATATGCCACAAGTTCTTCTTGCCACTATTCAAGTTGTTCTTAAAACACCACATGGTATTTTTAATCTTCGTGCTATTCTTGATCAATGTGCTCAAGCTACACTTATTACACGCAAAACAGCTGACATATTAAAACTGCAAATAGGAAAAACGTATGCTCAAATTAGTGGCTTTGGTGGAAATCAATCATATGTAGCTCGAAAATATGTTCAGTTTTCCCTTTTTTCTAAGTTCGAGACTGATTTTAAACTGGATTGTAAGGCATTTGTTTTGCCACAAATCACCTCATATCAGCCGTTGCCTATTGATAAAGATACTTTACCTGATCTAAAAAATTTTATTTTGGCTGATCCGTATTTTTCGAAAGCTGGTGAGATAGACTTGTTACTCGGTGGTGACGTTTATGGAAATATTGTTTTACCTCAACAACAAAAATTCGATAAAAGTATATTTTTGCAACTTACACACTTTGGGTGGATAGTGTCCGGCCCTACTAATACTATTTCATATTATAATAACGTAAACGTTAACATTTGTTCACTAGACCAGCAACTGCGTGCCTTTTGGGAGCAAGAAGAATTAATAGAAAAACGAGACCTCACCGAGGAAGAGGAATTGTGTGAAAAGCACTTTAAAAATACCACCACTCGAGATTCAAGTGGCCGGTATACCGTTTCGTTGCCGTTTAAATCCATACTTAGAGGCAAACCTCTACCCGATTTTACTCATACCGATTATAGTGCACTTTCGCGGTTAAAAAGTGTTGAGGCCAAGTGTGCCACCAGGCCAACTTTTGGAAAACTTTACAGAGACTTTATGGATGAATATGAGTCTCTTGGGCATATGAAAAGTATTGGTGTATATCCAGGTGATCTGGAAGGTAATTGTTTTTTTTTACCTCATCATGGAGTGCTAAATGAGAAAAGCTCTACAACTAAATTACGAGTAGTATTCGATGGTAGTTGTAAACGAGGCACTCAGTCGTCATTAAATGAGGAATTAGCTTGTGGTCCTGCACTCCAAAATGACCTTCCAACTATTATTACACGATGGAGACGGTTTAAAATCGGTTTTAGGGCAGATTTAGAGAAAATGTTTCGGCAAATCTTAGTGGTACAAGAACAACAAAAGTACCAACAAATCTTATGGAGAAATCATAAAACAAATAAAATCCAAATTTATAAATTAGCAACTGTTACCTATGGTACAAGTCCAGCTCCGTTTCTCTCTATTAGGGTACTACAACAGCTCTCTGCGGATGAAAGTAAAAATTTTCCGTTAGCCAGTAATGTACTGAAAACTGATACTTATGTAGACGATGTCATCTCTGGTGCCGATAGTTTCGAAGAAGCTTTAGATCTCCATACACAACTGTGTCAATTATTAAAATCAGCCAAATTTAATTTGAGAAAATGGACCACAAATTCAAGTGAGCTCTTGTCTTGTATTCCTGCAGAATGTAGAGAAAACACAAATATGTTTGACTTGAAGACTGAAAATTTCGTAAAGGCTCTTGGACTCAAATGGAATACTACTGATGACTGCTTTTCTTTTAAAGTTAATTTTGAAAAATATAATTTTGTTCTTACAAAACGAAGTTTGCTATCCGACGCAGCAAAGCTGTACGACCCTCTTGGTTGGTTAGCACCTACTACAATTTTGGCAAAAATTGAATTTCAAAACCTATGGCTTTTGGGACTGGATTGGGATGATAATCTCCCTAATAATATTAGCACTAAATGGTTAGAATATCGAAAAAATCTTAAATATCTTGAAGAAATAAAAATTCCGAGATGGATTGGGCTTAAGGAAAAGTCCACGCTTGAAATTCACGCATTTTGTGACTCATCTAAGCTAGCTTACGCCGCAGCGGTTTACGTAAAATCTATTTCTGAAAATGGCACTGCACAAATACATTTGCTACAGTCTAAGACTAAAGTTGGCCCCTTAAAACGGTTAACAATACCCAGAATGGAGCTCTGCGGTGCAAGTCTATTAGTTGATTTAGTTGAACGAATTACATCGTCACTTGATAGAGAAATTGCGAAAATCTGGTACTGGACGGATAGTACAACAGTACTTTCTTGGATTCGTGGGCAATCATCGATGTGGCCTGTTTATGTGGGGAACAGGGTGGCGAAAATTCAGCGTAAGTCGACCACCACACAATGGCGATATATTTCGTCAAGAGATAATCTAGCTGATTGCGCTTCACGTGGCACTTCCTCGTATGAATTGGTTCGACATTACCTTTGGTGGAACGGGCCAAAATGGCTTAAAGAAATGCCATCAAAATGGCCAAAACAACCTGACTTAACGTTCAAAGATATTGTTGAAATTCCTCTTGCCAACGCACTTTCTATTAAAGTGCAAGCCAGAGAGTATCCTGCGTTATTAAATAGATTCTCTTCTTTGAGCAAACTTGTTCGTGTTACGGCATACATAATTCGCTTTAAAAATAAATTACAAACAAATAGCTTCAGCAGTATGACGGGAGGGCTAACTACTTATGAACTTAATTATGCCCGATTAGCGCTCATTAAAAGTTCTCAAGAAATTGATTTTCTAGATGAAATCATTGAGTTACAAAGGAAAGGCCAAATATTAACGAATTCCGCTCTTGCAAGATTGTCCCCATTTTTAGATGCTTCTAAAATACTAAGAGTTGGTGGCAGAATTCAGAACTCAGAATTATCATTTGGCTTTAAACACCCCGTGTTGCTCAAGAAACAAAATCCATTATCGTATCTAATTTTTTTGGATGCACATTTTAAGACACTTCATGGAGGCCTTAATCAAATGCAGTCTTATGTTCAGCGAGAATACTGGATTTTAAATAGTCGAAATATAGCTAAGCTGGTATTAAGAAAATGTACAACGTGCTTTAAGTATACTGCACAAGCTGCTCAGCAACTGATGGGAAATCTTCCCAGCGTTCGGTTGAAGCCTGCTCGCCCCTTTAAGCATAGTGGTGTTGATTATGCTGGGCCAATAACAATAAAACAATCAACAGCTCGAAATGCAATCGCAACTAAAGGATATATATGTTTGTTTGTCTGCATGGTAACGAAAGCTGTGCATTTGGAGGCAGTCACTTGTCTTTCAAGCGAAGCTTTTATAGCTGCATTTCGGCGTTTCGTGGCTCGACGTAGTATTTGCACAGACCTTTATTCGGATTGTGGAACGAACTTTGTGGGGGCAAATAAGGAGCTTCAAATACTATACAACCGAAGTAAGTCATCCATTCCTGAAGGTATGATTGAGGTACTCGCTTCCCGTGGTACCATATGGCACTTTATACCGCCAGCCTCACCAAATTTCGGTGGCCTCTGGGAGGCAGGTATTAAATCAACAAAACATCATTTAAAACGCATCATGCTCAATCGGATACTAACATATGAAGAACTAACTACTCTTTTGGCTCAAATTGAGAGTTGTCTCAACTCAAGGCCGCTATGCCCACTTAGTTCTGATCCATCTGATTGCAATGCTTTGACGCCAGCACATTTTCTAATTGGTGAACCAACGCTTTCTATTCCTGATGAAGATTTGCTTGAATTAAACATCGACCGCTTAAATAGATGGAAAGTTGTTGAGAAGCTTAAGCAACATTTTTGGCGCCGTTGGGCAGATGAATGGCTGTGTCGTCTCCAAGCCCGGCCTAAATGGTTAAAACTAAATAAAAATGCTGAAATTGGAGATTTGGTCTTGGTAGTTGATGAAAAATGTAGTCCAGGTGATTGGCCTCTGGCACGTATTCAAGAGGTTCATCCTGGAAATGACGGATGTGTTCGAGTGGTCACCTTGTTTTCTAACGGCAAAACTTTCAAGCGTTCCATTTCTAAAATTGCTTTTTTGCCAACAAATGACTGCGTAGATCCTGAGGAAAATATTACTACACCCAATCCTGATGATGCATTACCCTTGGTTTAAGTACTGTCGTCCTTTGTGGGGGAGGATGTTGGTGAACAACTTTATGTGTATTCATAATTATTAATTATTGTATTTAATTTACTTATATTATTTTAACTTTGATGGTCAATGTAACCACTGTTTTGAGTATTTTGCTTAATATCTTTTATGCTATATTCGCCAGTTTTACTTACATATGTATGTATATTGTATTATGTTACTGCAGTAAACCGATAGCGGTTTACAATATTTCGAACATATTTACATATGTATGTACATATATACGCACATGCACTTATTTACCTATATATGTTGCTTTATATACTTTTTTTATGATGATTGAATTCGGTTGCGTACTGATTGACTTTTTTCTTGATTGATTATTATACTTTGTACATTCTCTGAATAAACTGTGAATAAAAGTTATAAGACGATTGCGCTTTTAATTAACTCATACTAAACAGTACTTTTTAGAAAAAGGTACTTTTTAGAAAAAGTACTTTTTTGAAAAAGGTACTTTTTAGAAAAAGGTACTTTTTTGAAAAAGGTACTTTGCAGAAAAAGGTACTTTTTGGGAAAAGTACTTTTTGGAAAAAGGTACATTTTGGAAAAAGGTACTTTTTAGAAAAAGGCGCTTTGTGGGAAAAATACTTTTTAGAAAAAGGTACTTTTTAGAAAAAGGCGCTTTGTGGGAAAAATACTTTTTAGGAAAAGGTACTTTTTTGGAAAAGTACTTTTTAGCAAAAGGTAATTTTTAGAAAAAGGTACTTTTTAGAAAGAGGTACTTTTTAGAAAAAGGCGTTTTGTAGGAAAAATACTTTTTAGGAAAAGGACTTTTTGGAATTGTTGAGAAAGAAATACAAAATATAATGAAATCGGTCCAAACATATTAGGGTTGACGCCATAAAATGGCGTTTTATCTCTTTATTAATATAAGACGTTAATGTGTTTCGAATATGTATTTATTTTTGGTAATTATGTAATTAATTTTTATTCATCTAAGAATTCAGTAAAACAAAACTAATTTGGTAAGTATGTATGTATATACATATGTACATATGTATGTATGTAAATAAAATAAAAAAGTAAATTTTTAATAGGGCTTCTACAAAGGACCGGCTTCATCAGTAATTATTGAATCCTCAATCAAGTTCTTATTTAGTTTTCTAGTTTCTAATTTGTACAGTTTTTAGAGGTGTTAAAATGTCAGAAAAGATTTCTTAGCTAAAAACAAGATGCTTAAAACTATGATATTCGGTACTTTAAGTACATTATTGGCGTTTCTGTGACTAATTTACTTATATATTTTGTGACTTTCCTCGTAATAATATCACACATATGATATGCAGTAAATATTTTGTATTATTTAGCTTTATGTTAAATAGTTCAACGGAAACAAAATTAATTTTAGCTGAATTTGACTTCAATAAAATCAAGGTATTTTTAATATACTTTAAGTAAAATCACAAGAAAATAAAGATTTTTAATAAAAAAAATTGTTTTTTTGTCAACTTGAAGATTTTTGAAAAATAAATATGGCAACACTAATAGTATACAAACGAGTGTTTCGTGCAAAATGAGTGAGAGAGAGTACATTCCACAAACAAATGCAGGTAATAATGTTAGAAATTGTTTTTTTTTCACGTGAGTAAGGCTGGCATTTCATGTGTGCCCTGTGCCCAAAAAAGCGTAACCACTAATTACTTATGAAAAACTTTTTGATTCAAACACTTATTATTAAGTTACACAGTTTCATACATAACTAATACACAATTTTGTAGAATCTAACATGATTGGAAACTGTTTAAATCAATAAATACATTTCTGAATCAAATAGTTTTTCATTAGTAATTAGTTGTTTACGCTTTCCTTAGCACATGGCATACAGATGTAAACCCAATCTAAAGCTTAAATTAGACGTGACATAGCCATAACGCCATAGCCATAACCAAACCAAAATTCAATGGTGAGAGTTATGGCGAGTCTCTCTCACTCTCACTCTCACCATAGAAATGAATTGCATTTTGGTTTGATTATGGCTATGGCATTATGGCTATGTCACGGCTAATTTAGCTTTAAGCCTAAGATGGATTTTTTGTGTTCTTATCAGTAATGCCATTAGGATACGAAAGATACATTTTTCGTATCTTTTGATGACTTCAGGTACCATGTATAATCCTGACATTTTTCGTATATTTTGAATCTGTACGCAAAATGTACAGAATTTTTTTTGATAACATCCCAATTAAATTTGAATAAATTTGTTTTGATAGCATCCAAAGATAGTTACACATAATTAGTTTAAAGGTTGGTTACTGTATTTTAAAAAATTACATACTAGTAGTTATGACTTCAATAAATATAAAAATGAGCTTACATGATATCATATTCTTTACAATTTTCATTAAAAATTAAATAAAAATGCGATGTTAATAAATGTTAAACGTTAAATATGGATTTTCAAACTTTTTTCAAAATGTGTCTTTTTGTGAAAAAATTTATCTTTCTAGAAACTTTCTCGAAATTTCACTGGCAACACTGGTTCTTATTGCACACATATGAGCATGCGCAAATTGGCACTAATCTTTTTCTGAGTGGCACAAGAAATGAGCAGCACATCACTGCACATGAGAAGACATGTTAAACATTTTCTGTAGAGTTTTGTTATTTGAAGAGAGGCGAGATTAATCAATAAAAAAATCAAGATTCCGCATCGCACAGGTCAGTGGTTTTATTTTCTGACGTTGACAATGAATATTTGTTGTACATAAAATAATATGTACACACATTTGTGTGTGGAATGTGCTCTCTTTCTCTTCCGTTACTGTACTTGTTTACAAACCTTTTTCTAAAAAGTACCTTTTCTAAAAAGTACTTTTCTTAAAAAGTACCTTTCTCTTAAAAGTAATTTTCACACAAAGCGCCTTTTTCTAAAAAGTACCTTTTTCTAAAAAGTACTTTTCCAAAAAGTACCTTTTCCTAAAAAGTATTTTTCCCACAAAGCGCCTTTTTCTAAAAAGTTCCTTTTTCTAAAAAGTATTTTTCCCACAAAGCGCCTTTTTCCAAAAAGTACCTTTTTTCAAAAAGTACTTTTTCCAAAAAGTACTTTTTTCTAAAAAGTACCTTTTTCTAAAGAGTACTTTTTCTAAAAAGTACTTTTCTTAAAAAGTACCTTTCTCTAAAAAGTATTTTTCCCACAAAGCGCCTTTTTCTAAAAAGTACTTTTTCTAAAAAGTACCTTTTGCTAAAAAGTACTTTTCCAAAAAAGTACCTTATCCTAAAAAGTATTTTTCCCACAAAGCGCCTTTTTCTAAAAAGTACTTTTCCAAAAAAGTACCTTTTCCTAAAAAGTATTTTTCCCACAAAGCGCCTTTTTCTAAAAAGTACCTTTTTCTAAAAAGTACCTTTTTCTAAAAAGTACCTTTTTCTAAAAAGTATTTTTCCCACAAAGCGCCTTTTTCAAAAAAGTACCTTTTTCCAAAAAGTACTTTTCCCAAAAAGTACCTTTTTCTAAAAAGTCCTTTTTCTAAAGAGTACCTTTTTCAAAAAAGTACTTTTCCCAAAAAGTACATTTTTCTAAAAAGTATTTTTCTTACAAAGCGCCTTTTACTAAAAAGTATCTTTTTCTAAAAAGTGCTTTTCCCAAAAAGTACATTTTTCTGGAAAGTATTTTTCCCACAAAGCGGCTTTTTCTAAAAAGGGATTTTCCCAAAAAGTACCTTTTTCTAAAAAGTGCTTTTCCCAAAAAGTACCTTTTTCTAAAAAGTACTTTTTCCAAAGAGTACCTTTTTCTAAAAAGTATTTTTGCCACAAAGCGCCTCTTTCTAAAAAGTACTTTTTCCAAAAAGTATTTTTTCTAAAAAGGCTTATTTTTTAGCAGCATTCGTATGCTTTTTAAATTTTTAGGCTATCTAATGTAGTTTCCGAGATATAAAGATACCAATTTTACCCGTTTCTACCCGTTTTTACCTCTTGGCACTTTTTGAGCAGTTCAAAATAACAGAAATTTTATTATCCCAGCTTCCACTGACCGGTAAGAAAACATAGTAAATTATTTTTACATGTATGTAGTATCATTAACATAAAGGTACCAAAAACGGGTAAAATTTTACCCGTTTTAAGTGCCAATTTTCAGAAAGCGTCAAACCCATTCAAGATTCTGTCCAGAAGAAAGGAACGCACCAAAAGCTTTTTTTACGTTAAATAATTTTGCAGATATGTCGAGTGCAAAAAAGGTACCAACATTCAGTTTTTACCCCCTTTTTACCCCTAAAAGTACACATATTGGAAAAGTACCAAATACGTGTCGGCTTATTTTTACCAGCATTCGTATGCTTTTAGAATTTTTAGTCTATCTAATGTAGTTTCCGAGATATAAAGATACCAATTTTACCCTCTTTTACCCCTTTTTACCCCCTTTTGCGGTCGAATTTTCAAAAATCCCTTCTTAGTGGACTTAGACATCGGAAGAGGAATCTACACACCAAATTTCAGCTCTACAGATATAGTGGTTTGGGCTAGGCAATGATATGTCAAAAAGAACTCAATTTGCTGCCTAACAAATTTTATAAGAATTATTCTTTTGCATTCGTTCCTTAGAATTATAAAATAAAATTCGGAAAAGAATTCTATTTTAAATTCTTGTTTTTTTTCGTTCTCCTCGCAAACGAATTAAATCAACAAAAGTTAATTTAATTCATTTGCGAGGAGAACGAAAAAAAACAAGAATTTAAAATAGAATTCTTTTCCGAATTTTATTTTTAAAATTCCGAAAACAAATTTTAAAACGAACGAAAACAAGTAAGAGTGCTATATTCGGCTGTGCCGAATCTTATATACCCTTTACCAACGTACGTACATATATATAGTATACAGACACGTACATACATATTTGTTTTGTGAAAAAATTTATCATTTTTTTAAAGTTTCCATCTTTGGAGCTATAATTTTCATTTTTCAAATTTCATACACCAAACTTTTCTTTCAGAAGCATAAAATATATTCAATTTATAAAGAAAAAGAAAAAAATTTTTAGACCTATTTAATTTTACATAACACAAAAAGTGTAAGTTTTCCAACCCTGGAGACATAATTTTGGATTTTTCTGATTATTGATACCAATCTAGTTCTTTAAAAAATACATAAAATATGTTAAGTGAAAAAAGCAAGAACGAAATAAGCAAAAACTTAGTTTCATTTAATTCCTTTAATATTAAAAAAATCAGTTAAGTGCGACTTTGAATCGCGCACGAAAGGAAGGTTTTTTGCTTTTTTGAAGTTTTTTTCAGTTAAAACGATTTTTTCAGTTTTGTCGCTTTTTTCTCGTTTTGGCGATTTTGTCTGTTTTTGGAGGTTTTTTTCATTTTGACGATTTTTTTCTGTTGGGCTTTTCTTCATTTTGGAGATTTTTCTCATTTTGACGATTTTCTCTGTTTTTTTTTGGGTTTTTTTCGCGATTTTTTTGGCGATTTTTTTGTTTTTTTTTGGTTTTGGTGATTTTTTTCATTTTGGCGATTTTTTTTTCATTTCGGCAATTTTTTTCTTTTTTTTATGTTTTTTTTCGTTTTGGTGATTTTTTTTCATTTTGGCGATTTTTTTTTTTCATTTTGGCGATTTTTTTTCATTTTGGCGATTTTTTTCTGTTTTTTAGTTTTTTTTCGTTTTGGCGATTTTTTTTCGTTTTTTTGGCGATTTTTTTTTCATTTTGGCGATTTTTTTTTCATTTTAGCAATTTTTTCGTTTTTTTGCGATTTATTTTAGTCTTAGAAATTTTCTTTTAATTTAGTGCTTTTTTTCATTTTGGCGATTTTTTTCTGTTTTTTGGGGTTTTTTCGTTTTGGTGATTTTTTTCATTTTGGCGATTTTTTTTATCATTTTGGCGATTTTTTTCTGTTTTTAGGTTTTTTTTTCGTTTTGGTGATTTTTTTCATTTTGGCGATTTTTTTTTCATTTTGGCGATTTTCTTTCATTTTGGCGATTTTTGTTTTCATTTTAGCAATTTTTCCGTTTTTTTGCGATTTATTTTAGTCTTAGAATTTTTTTTTATTTTGGTGCTTTTTTTCGTTTTGGCGATTTTTTTCTGTTATTTAGGTTTTTTCTTTTTTTTGGCGATTTTTTTCATTTTGGCGATTTTTTTCTGTTTTTTAGGGTTTTTTTCGTTTTGGTGATTTTTTTCATTTTGGGGATTTTTTTTTCATTTTGGCGATTTTTTTCTGTTTTTTGGGGTTTTTTTCGTTTTGGCGATTTTTTTCATTTTGGCGATTTTTTTTCATTTTGGCGATTTTTTTCTGTTTTTAGGTTTTTTCTTTCATTTTGGCGATTTTTTTTTCATTTTAGCAATTTTTCCGATTTTTTGCGATTTATTTTAGTTTTATAATTTTTTTTTATATTGGTGCTTTTTTCGTTTTGGTAATTTTTTTCTGTTTTTGGCTTTTTTTCATTTTAGCGATTTTTTTCTGTTTTTTGGGTTTTTTTTCGTTTTGGCGATTTTTTTCATTTTGGCGATTTTTTTTCATTTTGGCGATTTTCTTTCATTTTGGCGATTTTTTTTCATTTTGGCGATTTTCTTTCATTTTGGCGATTTTTTTTCATTTTGGCGATTTTTTTCTGTTTTTAGGTTTTTTCTTTCATTTTGGCGATTTTTGTTTTCATTTTAGCAATTTTTCCGTTTTTTTTTGCGATTTATTTTAGTTTTATAATTTATTTTTAATTTGGTGCTTTTTTTCATTTTGGCGATTTTTTTCTGTTTTTTGGGGTTTTTTTCGTTTTGGCGATTTTTTTCATTTTGGCGATTTTTTTTTCATTTTGGCGATTTTTTCTGTTTTTTAGGGTTTTTTTTCGTTTTGGTGATTTTTTTCATTATGGCGATTTTCATTTTGGCGATTTTCTTTCATTTTGGCGATTTTTGTTTTCATTTTAGCAATTTTTCCGGTTATTCGCGATTTATTTTAGTCTTAGAATTTTTTTGTAATTTGGTGATTTTTTTCGTTTTGGCGATTTTTTCTTGTTTTTGGCGATTTTTTTCGGTTTGGCGATTTTATAATTTTTTTAGTTTTACCGTTTTTAAAAATTTCAAGAGTTTTGCTCTTACGGTTTCCAAGATACAGCAAATTGTCAAAATTACATAGTCAAAATTGCATTAACTGATGGAACACCCTTTAATTTAAATTTTTTTAAATTTTTGTGTTAATTTTTGTAGTCTGTATAAAAATACACTAACCTTACAAATTTCAAGTGTATATACATACAATTGTATATATACTACATGGGATTTTAAAATTTTTCGTTGCTCGTTTTGGAACACCCTTTAATTTCCAATTATCATGTATTTGTTGTTGTAGCGGCCAAAGGTCTACATACTGTGTCCAAATTTCAGTTCTGTAGCTCTTACGGTTCTCGAGAAAATACTAATATAGTTTTAGACATAGTTAATTTTACATAACACAAAAAGTTAAAGTTTTCCAACCCTGGAAACGTCTTTTTAATTTTTTGTATTTTTTATACCCTTTACCAAAAATGGAAAAGGGTATATATAGGTTTGTCATTCCGTGTGTAATTTCCATAATTTTAATTTGCGACCAAAAAAATATATATATTCTGGGTCCTTATGAATAGCGAAGACGAATAAGCGATGTCCGTCTGTCCGTCCGTCCGTCCGTCCGTCCGTCTGTCCGTCCGTCCGGTGTACGTGAAATCGGTTTTCCGAAGCTTCCAGAAAAGCTAGAGACTTCGTTCTTGGACTGATGTATCAGAAATGGTCCAACTTAGATTGGTATTGAAATTCAGCAAAATCGGGCAGACGATTGCAGAGCTGGAAAACGTAAACTATATTTTGCCATATAAAAGTAACTACCGAAAACAAATTTTTATTTTTTTTAATAAATAAATTTATTTTACACTTCAGTACGACTAAAATTGGTATTTTAAATTAAAATAAATATAAAAAAATTAAAAAGACGTTTCCAGGGTTGGAAAACTTTAACTTTTTGTGTTATGTAAAATTAACTATGTCTAAAACTATATTAGTATTTTCTCGAGAACTGTAAGAGCTACAGACCTGAAATTTGGACACAGTGTGTAGACCTTCGGCCGCTACAACAGCAAAAAAATGAGAATTGGAAATTAAAGGGTGTTCCAAAACGAGCAACGAAAAATTTTAAATCCCATGTAATATACATACAATTATATGTATATACACTTGAAATTTGTAAGGTTAGTGTATTTTTATACAGACTACAAAAATTAATACTAAAATTTCCAAAAATTTAAATTAAAGGGTGTTCCATCAGTTAACGCAATTTTCACTATGCAATTTTGACAACTTGCTGTATCTAGCAAACCGTAAGAGCAAAACTCTTGAAATTTTTAAAAACGGTAAAACTAAAAAAATTATAAAATCGCCAAACCGAAAAAAATCGCCAAAAACAAACAAAAAATCGCCAAAACGAAAAAAGCACCAAATTAACAAAAAAAATTCTAAGACTAAAATAAATCGCATTATACGGAAAAATTGCTAAAATGACAAAAACAATCGGCAAAAGGAAAGAAAATCGCCAAAATTAAAAAAATCACCGAAATGAAACAAAATCGCCAAAACGAAAAAAAAAAACTAAAAACAGAAAAAAATCGCCAAAATGAAAAAAAATCGCCAAAATGAAAAAAATCGCCAAAACGAAAAAAAACCCCAAAACCAGAAAAAAATCGCCAAAATGAAAAAAAAAACTCCTAAATAAAAAAAAACCCAAAAACAGTAAAAAATCGCAAAAGTGAAAAAAAATCGTCAAAATGAGAAAAATCTACAAAATGAAAAAAATCCCAATAACAGAAAAAAATCACCAAAATAAAAAAAACCTCCAAAAACAGAAAAAAAATCGTCAAAACGAGAAAAAAGCGACAAAATTGAAAAAATCGTTTAAACTAAAAAAAAAACTTCAAAAAAGCCTACATTTCGTGCGCGATTCAAAGTCGCACTTTACTGAAGTTTTTAATATTAAAGGAATTAAAAGAAACTAATAAGCAGATTTTGTAAAAAATTTTGTTTCTAAACGTTTCAAATTTGTATGAAAAATAACGAAAATTCTTTTCAAAAAATATTTTTTCCATACAAATTTCTGACCTTAAGTCTTTCCTTATTTCGTTTTTGCTTTTTTCACTTAACATATTTTATGTATTTTTTAAAGAACTAGATTGGTATCAATAATCAAAAAAATCCAAAATTATGACTCCAGGGTTGGAAAACTCACACTTTTTGTGTTATATAAAATTAAATAGGTATAAAAATTTTTTTCTTTTTCTTTATAAATTGAATATATTTTATGCTTCTGAAAGAAAATTACAGCTCCAAAGATGGAAACTTAAAAAAAATGATAAATTTTTTCACAAAACAAATATGTATATGTGTCTGTATACTATATATATGTACGTACGTTGGTAAAGGGTATATAAGATTCGGCACAGCCGAATATAGCACTCTTACTTGTTTAATTTAAAATTCCAATTTTAGTCGTACTGAAGTGTAAAATATGTACATTTATTAAAAAAAATAAAAATTTGTTTTCGGGAGTTACTTTTATATGGCAAAATGAAGTTTAAGTTTTCCAGCTCTGCAATCGTCTGCCCGATTTTGCTGAATTTCAATACCAATCTATTTTGGAAAATTTGTGACACACCAGTCCAAGAACGAAGTCTCTAGCTTTTCTGGGAGCTTCGGAAAACCGATTTCATGTACAGACAGACGGACAGACGGACATCGCTTATTCGTCTTCCCTATGCATAAGGATCCAGAATATATATATTATATGGGTCGCTTATTGATATTATAGAAATTACAAACGGAATGACAAACCTATATATACCCTTTTACCATTTTTTTGGTAAAGGGTATAAAAATAAAATAGCATTTGCGAGCAGAATTTTTTCCTACCCTGATTTATATATTTTAACCTATTAAAGGATAATTTGAAGATGTCAGAAACCAAAATAGATCTACCTGGAAGCTCGTACTTCCGACAAGATAACTACCCAAAGCATACAGCTGTCATTATAAAGGAGTTACTGTTGTACAATGTGTCGAGACAAAAAATGCTCTTATCAAACAATGGTAGAAAATTTGTTCGGAAACCATCGGAAACCTGGTAAATTCTTTGAAAAATCAATTAAATGTCGAATTAGAGAGAAAAGAAAATATTAAAATATGTATTAATATTTTTTATAAACTAGAACAATAAAATATGAACTATGTATACTCTTCTGCATTTGATTATTTTTTTCTTTTTTCAAAACTTATTTATTTTAAAATAGTTTTATTTTTTACAAGAAATGAATAAAATGCATTTTTTTGGGGGTATGTAGAGTTTTCTGTGCCACTGTATAAAAATAACCCAAGGCATATCAAAGAGGTACATGCATTAGCCAGACGACTCATCAGCAGGTTTTTTTTACAAGTACCTTTATTTAATCTGCCTTGGTATACTCCATACAGAAACAGCTGCGCTTCAGAGAAGCTAATTAAAAAGACATGATATTTTTTACTGCTTACCGGTATCAAATTTGGGTAGGTACATACATACATATGTATGTAAGATGCTAGAAACGTAGAAGTGAAAGTTCACTGAACAAGAATCGGGAAGTAATAACAACACTGCGTATATATTTTCATTTAAGTTTTACCTTACGAAGTTAATCTTTTTTAACAACAACCCATAACCGATATTGTAGTAATGAAATGAACTCGAGCATTATTAAAGTTACAATGGCTTTTAATATATTAACTCCAAATTCCTTTAATACACTTTAAATCATTTATAAATTATAAGGACACAATTTTAATGTAATTAATTTTACCACACCCTCATGTACATACATACCACATACATATGTACATATGTATGGATATAAAAATGTATGTATAATGCATTAAACACATTCACCACAGCAGGCTACACGAACACACGACTTCAAATGCCGCTAGCAGCATTTGTCGCCTCGTAGCCAGCTACTTAATTATTTTGGAGACGGCAGCAGCACCATCTGCAGCTGATATTCAAGTACAAATACATAGTTCAGTATTGCCACTTTCATATATTTTGCATTTATAAAAATTAATTTTTCTTTTAAAATGTACTTATTTCACATAAAAGTACAATAATGAATCAATTTATTCTTTACATCAATTTTTGGATATTGTTTCTAGTAAATAGTATGAAATAATTGTACGATATCATTCATTCACCATTTTGTATTATACTGGTAACACTGCATTTGCTCATTGTAGCCAGAGAAATAGAAATTAGTTTAAAGTTGGCGACAGCTACAACGGTGGTCTTGCAGTCGTGTAGCCTGCTGTCGTTAAAATAATTGTTACCATAAGAATGTGTGTATTCTATTTTTGACAGATTGTAGCCCGTAGCCTGCTGTGTCGAATGTGTTTAATGCATAAAGACATGCAAGCATACCCTGAAGGAAATGTCGATGGTGAAAATGTACTTAGTCGCTTTTGAGTTTGTCACCAGTACTACTCTCTAATTAATCCCCATACAATACTTTGTGCTATAGACATTTATCATGTGCTTGTCATTGAAAATCTAGTAGTAACACTAAAACGATTGACTAGATAGTGACTACATAGTTCTTATGGGAACATGGAGACATACCAACCAGACATTTAGTGGTACATTTCTATAACTTACGTACATACAAATATATGAATATTGACAAGTTGTTACAAAATCCACCAGAAATACACCACATCTTTTTTCTCTCTTTCTTTTATACTGACGAATAGAACAGAAATTGTAGACAATGTAACTAATAGTAGTTACTAGGGTTTTAGTGTTGACATAGAGGCATTTGTCCCCAGTCTGACTGCAGGGATACACTCGTACGTAAATACATATGTACGTATAAATACATACACACATAGGCCGAGTTTACATATGTATCTATTACTATGTTTATACGCGCGCTATTTGCAAATAAAATTATTTGCAAATAAATTAACTCACTGTTTATACGGCATAGCAAAAGTACACAAACTTGGTAGCACTTCTATAGAAAGTTTACTTATGTTGACAAAAAAATAGTGTAAAATGCACAAAATATCAAATAATTATTTGTTTTAATTGTTATTATTTGCTTCTATCAATGTTTTTTGTGCAATATTTATCCATTTATTGTTTTTTCTTATGAAACATTTGTAAGCGTGGCAACCTTTTCCATTTTATTTGCAAATAGTGCGTTAATCGTGAATAGTTTTCTGAATTAGTAAGTCGCAATAAAAACAATAATATGGCAACAATTTCCTGTTTTATTTGCAAATAAGCCCTGCGTATAAACGTAGTATATATGTGCCATGTGCCAAAAAAACGAAACCACTAATTACTAATGAAAAACTGATTCCGACACGTATTTATTAAGTTGAACAGTTTCATACATAACTAATGAACAATTTTGTAGAATTAAACAGGGTAGGAAGAGTGCTCGAATTAATTTCTTTCGCAAACGAATTTAATTCGAACGAATTTTATTTTCCATATTGTAAAGAATTATTCTTTTTAATTCGCAAATTTTATTTATAAACGAAACGAAAAAAACCCAAGAATGCAAAATAAAATTCCTCTCGCAAATTTAAAAATAAAATTCGCAAACGAAAAGAAAATAGAATTCGCGATTAAATTAAAAATACAAAATTGTTTGCGTTTATAGATGCTGTGGGGGAAGTAACAAGGGAAAAAAATATTGTTTGTTATTTGAACGAAACCACAAAGAGAGCACACAATTTTTGAGCATGCACACATATAAATATGTATGTACCCTGAAGGAAACGTGGGGTAAAGTGTCCCCAAGTCACCACTTTTGTCGACTATTTTGGTGACATTGTCAACGGAGCGTCTACATATTAATATTGTTTTTGATGCGTAAAAAACATTTTTTCAGATACACACAACTATGCTTCTTTTTAATGTTTTATTGGTTTGTTGAAAATAAAAGTGGCGTCAAACAAAATTTAAGTGTGTATAAAAATTAGCTTAAGAAATCAAATTAAAAGCCCAGTAAAAAAAATTGGAAGTCATTCTAAAGGAAGTACATTTTCATTGCTTCCAAAAAATCGATATTTTTAATTTGCCAATAGTTAGCAGAAAATCAAGTAGAAGTTTATTTTAGTCATACAAAACCTTGTAATTCCTCTCTAGTTTTAGAAATTACTTACCAGAATTTTTAAAAAATCGATTTTTTTGAAGAAACTTATGAACTAATTTTGGTCTAAAATTTTAAAGTTATTTGCTTAAATTTACATTAAATTAATGTTTCGCGTTTAAATTTCTATAAAAGGAAACTAATTGTTAAAATATGTAACTATTAACCTTTTTTCCTAGATGAAAATATTATCATAGAACACAAAAAAGTACATTTTTCTTAAAATCGCTTCCAATTCGGTGACCAGGCGGCGAAAAAGAGAACTTCTTGCAATGACAACCCCATGTAAAAATCATTAGATCGGATCGAAATTTGCACTACTTCCAGATCGCAAACTCTACATTTTCATGACTTTTTTGGAGTGTCTTTTTTTACTGGGAAGGTTAATAAAGGTGTATTGAACAATAATTAAAAAAACATTTATTACAAAAAAAAAACAAATAAAATAACAATCCATATTGTATAAAAATAGAAAATTAAAACATTTCAAGTGAAAGTGCTAATTATGGAATCTATTTTGACCCTGTGGAAGATTTTTGTGCCATCAGTTAAGGATTTGTCACACTTTCAGATCCATACTTAAGTAATCATTATAATTTTACTATTGACATTTCCTGCATGTGGTGACAGCGTCCATAGTGAATCAGTACAGTTTCTTTTTTTTTCGTCAATAGTAAGTCAGTACAATCTTACTACTGACATTTTCGCCATATGGTCCCACAAGAACTACCTAGTCAGTATTGACGAAGTGTACTGGTAGATTTCGTAGGACAAGCCTGTGTTAAATGTCAAAAGTAGATAACATTAGTTGGGGTATAATTTGTCAGTAGTACTGGTGACATCGTCAATAGATAATCAGTATAATTTTACTATTGACATTTCCTGCAGGGTAGTAATGTTGTATGGCATACAATGTATGCACACACATACATAATTGAAGCTTATAGAGAAATTTAGTTGTGTGTGTTATATTTCTTGTTAAAGCGCAGTCAAGTAGGAGCAAAAATATGAAATAACTAAAAGAAGTTTCTTGTTTTGATACATTCATGTGCAAATAAATCACGGAAATCAAATGCGACCGATTGTGTTATTGTAGGGTAAAAATACGTGTTTTATTGTTGTAAAATTAAAAATAAGTTGATTCGCACCGAACTATAATTATTTTATTTAGAAATTTCAATTATATATGTATATATATATGTACATACATATATATATTTATATATATATATATATATATATATACTATGTATAAAATAAATAAAACGTGAGCTTACTTACATAAGTTTGCAAACCATGATTATTTATTTTTGTTTACAAAACAATAGGTTTTCTTTATTGCTTTAAAATTTTGAGTTTTTCAGTGCTTGTTGATTTGAATTTATATGTTTCCCACGACGAATGTTTTCGTAGCAGTGTAAGAACTAATAAATTAAGCATCTCCATCCTGTGCTTAAAGCATACGTAGCTCTCGTCAAACCAAAAGGAATATATTGTATTTTTGGTACAATTTACGCATTGCTCAACAATAGTTTTTTTATGTTTTTTATTTCTTTAGAATGAGTAAAAACATTTTCGAAAACTTTTATGTGAATCTTACACACTGCAAAAAATAAGTCTGATGGAGCACACAAACTTCCAAAATCTGTTTTTTCATCATAATTTTTAGCGTGAACAAACATTTCTGAAGGATATGACAAAACTTTTGCTGGTTTAATTATATCCACACGACATTTAGCGCAAGTAATTCGTTGAGCTATATAACCAACAAAATATCGGCTTGATGTTAACTCTATTGGAACATTATTAGAGTTAAAACAATCTGCATCTTCATTAAAATAGTCTTCATTTGCATCGAATATGTTTGTTGCATTAACGTCAGGTGTGCGACTACTTTCTGCTGTACTTTCACTTCTTTGAGTATCTTCTAAAATTGTTTGGAACTCAATAGGTAAAAATATCGCATCGTCGTTTGCACAATTTGAAGAGGTACTAAATTGCGTTATTTTAAGAGATAGCAGTTTAGCTACTGCGACATTTAATTCATAGACCGAAGGATTTTTGCAGTGTCCGCCCTTGGCACGTATATATGAAAACAAGTTTTCCAATGGATATTGATTAAAATGGCTGGTTAAAATGCATATCAAATTTGAGTTTTCCGCAAACAATTCTGACGATAACGATAAAATAGCTCTCGTAGTTTGAATTAGGCCATCGATTGAAAATATTTTATTTCCTGCGTATTCAACCTGTTTCATATAGGTAATTAGCTCTTCGAGTAATTGCCAAGTTTCGGCTTCAGTCCACGCTTCAGTCCACGCTTCAGGGGCTTTGCATCGTTAAAATACATGCTGTTTAAGCAATCAAAATAGCTATCGAGTTTTTTTTATAAAAGAGCACGTTGAAGTGGCTATTGCTGCGGAACTTCGTGTAAACTGGCGATTTTCATTTACAGATTGGATTGCAGCAGCAACTGAATTGCTCAAAGTTTGAACAGCTAGGCCAACACGCATCTTCTGAAAATTATTTGGGTTTATGTGCACCGTTGTTAATTTTGTCATTTTGGTTAATTTTCCATACTCCAACTCGAATATTTCTTTAACAACGTCGAATCGCGCTACGCCATGCGGTGTTTTAAAATCGGCTTTGATGAAAGCATTTCTTATGGATTTGAAAATATGGGGTACGTCGTACATCAGGTAAATTTTTGCATTTTTATAAATAAAATAAGGTTTTTCACAAGATCCGCCTAGCATATCATAGCATTTTCTATTATTGGGTCCTTGATCACACGTAAGCCCACGCACATTTAGTCCCATTTTTCTTAAAATTTCCAAGTTTGACTCTACAAGTTTTTTTAGTACATCACCTTTTATTGAACTGGAAGTAACAAAATAATTTAAAACGAACTTCCAATTTTTTACAACTCCTCTTATCATAAAAACGCAAACTTGGGACCCCATTTGATTCACTCGTTCATATCCTAAATCGACAACTCCATCTATAACTTCTGCACATTTATTATAAGTAAAATTTTTTCTTATAGATACTTCATCAAAAAGTAAAATGCATTCTTTTTCAAAAGGTTGCATCTTTTTAACAGTTTCTGTGAGCGCATTGTATATACATGAATTGTTACCTGGCTGCAAATTTTTAATGCTACTCCATCTACTAATGGATGAAGGACTCGGAAGGTTCAATTTCAATATAAATATTTCTTAAGAACAAGTATGTGGAGGTTGATCTATAAAATATACTTTGAGAAAAGCTTATCTCATGCTCTTCCCAACGCGCATTTGTCCCTCTATTTATCTTTAGGAGCATTTTGCAAAAAGTTTTTTCGTTTGGATTTATATTTAAATTATCAACTTCGGCTTCAATAGATTTCTTCATCATTATTTTGCTTTCTAACGTTTTTATCCTTTTTTTTAAACTTTCGGATTTTTTCTTTAATTTAAGTTTATCTTGCGAAACAGTCTTAAGTTTTTTAAACATTGTAAAATATTTCTTTCTATAAAACTCTTCATTTCTACAACTTTTATAACAATTTGTGCAAAACGATGGTGATTCCGATCGTTTGCGCTGAAGAGGCGGACATCTAAACAAGGGTAAGGCAACATACTCACTTAATAAACACTTTTCTATACCCGAGTCATCAGTCAAATTTAAGGTTGGTACTGCGTCGCGCTTCAAGTATTTCTTTCCTATATTTTCCGACGAAAAGTGTCTTTCACATATATATATATATAATGTCCGCGATTTTTCCAAAAAGCTTTCGCCAAAGTTGCACTTTTCTATCCACGCTTTAAGTAGTATGTCATTGCAATATGGGAAACGAAAGATTTTTAAAAACTTCTTTTGGAAGATTTTTCTTCCGATGTGTAAATTCACTAAGAAGGGATTTTTGGAAATACAAACCCGAAAAGGGATAAAAAGGGTAAAATTGGTATGCTTATATTTCGGAAACTACATTAGATAGACTAAAAAATTCGAAAAGCATACGAATGCTAGTAAAAAATAAGCCGACACGTTTTCCAATATGTGTACTTTTATGTGTACTCTTAGGAGTTAAAATGGGATAAAAACTGAATTTTGGTACCTTTTTTGCACTCGACATATCTTCAAAATTATTTAACGTAGGAGAAAGCTATTTGGTGCGTTCCTTTCTTCTGGACAGAATCTTGAATGGGTTAGACACTTTCTGAAAATTTGCACTTAAAAGGGGAAAAATTTTACCCGTTTTCGGTACCTTTATGTTAATGATAATGTACACATATACATACATGTAAAAATAATTTACTATGTTTTCTTACCGGTCAGTAGAAGCTGGGATAATAAAATTTATGTTATTTTGAACTGCCCAAAAAGTGCCAAGGGGGTAAAACGGGTAAAATTGGTATCTCTATATCTCGGAAACTACATTAGATAGACTAAAAATTTTAAAAGCATACGAATGCTGCTAAAAAATAAGCCTTTTTGGAAAAAGGTACTTTTTGGAAAAAGGTACTTTTTGGAAAAAGTACTTTTTAGACAAAGGTGCTTTGTGGGAAAAATACTTTTTAGAAAAAGGTACTTTTTGGAAAAAGTACTTTTTAGAAAAAGATATTTTTTGGGAAAAGTACTTTTTAGAAAAAGGTACTTTTTGGGAAAAGCACTTTTTAAAAAAAGGCGCTTTGTGGGAAAAATACTTTTTAGAAAAAGGTACTTTTTGGGAAAAGCACTTTTTAGGAAAAGCAATTTTTAGAAAAAGGCGCTTTGTGGGAAAAATACTTGTTAGAAAAATGTACTTTTTAGGAAAAGTACTTTTTTGGAAAAAGGTACTTTAAAAAAATGACTTTTTAGAAAAACGTACTTTTAAAAAAAAGTGCTTTGTGGGAAAAATCCTTTTTACAAAAAGGAACTTTTAAGAAAAAGGTACTTATTAGAAAAAGTACTTTTTAGCAAAATGCGCTTTGTGAGAAAAATACTTTTTAGAAAAATGTACTTTTTGGGAAAAGTACGTTTTATAAAAAGGTGCTTTTTGGGTAAAGCACCTTTTTCTAAAATGTACATTTTTCAAAAAAACACCTTTTTTTACAAAGTACTTTTCCCACAAAGTACCTTTTTCTAAAAAGTATTTTTCGCTCAAAGCGCCTTTTTCTAAAAAGTGCTTTTTCAAAAAGTACCTTTTTCTAAAAAGTATTTTTCCCACAAAGCGCGTTTTTCTAAAAAGAGCTTTTTTCAAAAAGTACCTTTTCTAAAAAGTACTTTTCTAAAAAAGTACCTTTTTCTAAATAGTATTTTTCCCACAAAGCTCCTTATTTCTAAAAAGTACTTTTTCCAAAAAGCACCTGTTTCTAAAAAGGCTTATTTTTTAGCAGCATTCGTATGCTTTTAGAATCTAATGTAGTTTCCGAGATATAGAGATACCAATTTTACCCGTTTTTACCGCCTTAGCACTTTTTGGGCCAAGGTACCTAAAACTGGTAAAATGTTACCCCTTTTAAGTGGAAATTTTCTGAAAGTGTCAAACCCATTTAAGATTATGTCCAGAAGAAAGGAACGCACCAAAAAGCTTTCTGCTACGTTAAATAATTTTGAAGATATGTCGAGTGCAAAAAAGGTACCAAAATTAAAAAAGGTACCCTTTTAACCCCTAAAAGTACACATATTGGAAAAGTACCAAATACGTGTCGGCTTATTTTTTACTAGCATTCGTATGCTTTTCTAATTTTTAGTCTATCTAATGTAGTTTCCGAAATATAAGCATACCAATTTTACCCTTTTTTACACCTTTTCGCGTTTGAATTTCCAAAAATCCCTTCTTAGTGGATTTACACATCAGAAGAGGAATATACACACCAAATTTCAGCTCTATAGCTATAGTGGTTTGGGCTAGGCGATAATATGTCGAAAAGAACTCAATTTGCTGCCTAATAAATTTTATAAGAATTATTCTTTTGTATTTGTTCCTTAGAATTATAAAATTAAATTCGGAAAAGAATTCTATTTTAAATTCTTGTTTTTTTTCGTTCTCCTCGCAAACGAATTAAATTAACTTTTTTAAAATTCCGAAAACAAATTTCAAGACGAACGAAAAAAATTAAATAGCATTTGCGAGCAGAATTTTCTCGTACCCTGGAATTCAACATGATTGGAAACTGTTTAAATCAATAAATACATGTCTGAATCAAACAGTTTTTCATAAGTAATTAGTGGTTACGATTTTTTGGGCACATGGCTCACAGATGTAAGCTCGGCCATATGTTCATATTAAAGGTCTGCAGCATGATACAATAATACAGGTAGCCGCGAATCTACAACAAATAAAACAACAGTGATTTTTATTGCTGTTTTGTGATTGACAATAGAAACAATCAAGAGAAAACAATATATGTACATGTCACGGTTGCCAGAAATGCAGATTTATCTGAATTTTGCAGATTTTTACCCCCTAAAAAGACGAAATCCAGATATGAAGATTTTTGGTCTAAAAACGCAGATTTTTTAACTCAAATAATATGGCAACTTTTTTAAATTTTTTCTTATATTGCTACTACCTTTTGTTTCTTTAATGTACGAACGAAAATAACAACCGTTCATTTACAAAAAAAAATACAAAATAAAGGTAAACAGCAAAAATTTTAAGCAATCAAGTGTTGATATTTTTGGTGGAAAATAGCATTCCTGTATGTATTAAGCACAAAAAAATTAACCAAAATTTCTTTGGAAAAAAGTTATAACGGTTGTTGATACGCAAACCAAGTGCAAACAGACATACATATGTAGGTACATGATTTTCAGCAAAAAGTAAATTAATAATTGAAAAAATGCTTAGATATTTACAAGGATGCGGTAAGTTTTTTGTGTTATATTGTGAAAAAAAGAAACTTATGAAAAATATTTTCTAAATCTTTATATGGATTTTCATTCCCACTCATGGATGTTCATAATTACATACATACATATGTATGTATATGCAGACAGCAAAGAGCCCACTGAAGATGCAACTTCGGTATGTGTACTATTTAATATATTTTGTTTAATTTTGGTATTTATTTCAAGTTATAAAATTTTAGACAAATTACAGAAAAAAGCGTAATTTAAGAAAAGATTGGCTGGAAGATCCGGATTTAAATTCTTGGGCGGATAAACGTAACCAATCAATTTATTGCAAAATTTGTAATACGAACCTTAAGGCAACTGCAGGAAAACGTGATTTGATGGCACACTCTAAAACAAAAAAGCATATTGAAGCATCGAAAGCCATTGCTGATCAATAAAAAATCAGTGAAATATTTTTATCGGAACATTCTGGGGGCAAAAAAGCGGAAATACGGCTGGCTTTATTTATTGTAGAGCACAACTTGCCTTTCGCAGTGGCAGAACATATGAGCAAGGTATGCCAAAGTTCTTTTCACGATTCAGAAATCACATCAGAATTAAAATTGGGAAGAACCAAAGTATGTGCAATTGTGAAAAACGTAGTTGGAAGGAGTCAATTTTTAGAATTATGCCAACTATTGAGAACAAATATATTTTCGCTGTGCATAGATGAGTCAACTGATATTTCCAATAAAAAATCATTGTGCATGACAGTTCGTATCTGCCTGGATTTTCAAATACATGATTTGTTTTTTGGATTGTTAAACGTGGACCAGTGCGATGCTACTAGCTTGTATGAATTGATCGTTAAATACTTTAAAGACAACGACATCGATTACGTTAGCAATATGGTGGGATTTGCTGCGGATGGAGCAACTGTCATGACAGCTAGAAAACATTCGGTCGCACAACTTTTTAAAAATGACATTCCTCATTTATTTATTATCAAATGCGTTTGTCACTCACTGGCATTATGCTCGTCTTATGCATGCCTCAAACTTCCGTCTACTGTTGAAACCCTAGTTAGGGATATATATAATTATTTGTCCAACAGTCCAAAGCGTCACAACCAATTTGATAAAATTCAAAAATTATTGGATATAAAACCCAAAAAAATTTTACATCTGTGCCAAACGCGTTGGCTTTCCTTAGAGTCTGTCGTGAGTCGTGTATTAAATTTATATGAAAGTTTCAGAATTTATTTTTCATTTGCCGTAAATGTTGATCAAATTGATAATGCCAAATTCATATTAAATAACCTTAATAGCACTAATAAAATTTATTTATCTTTTTTAAGGTATATGCTTAATATTATTAACAACATTAATAAAATGTTCCAAAGAGAAGCTACAGAAATCCATAATTTATATGTTCAAATGGAAAAATTAGTGAAAATTATACGAAGCAACTTTATTAAACAAAATTTGGTAAAAAGTAATAACGTGTTTGCTGTAGATTACAAAAACCCGTTAAACTTCCTGAATTACGAAAACGTGTACTTAGGTATTCATGCCACTGAAGTTCTTTCAAATTCAAATCTTTCTCAATTTGAAGTAAACATAATAATAGATAATTGTATAAAATTTTACATTGAACTATTAGACCAAATTCTAAAAAGATTTGATTTTGAAAATCAAATAAAATCGTTAAGTAATATAAACCCTAATCTAATAATAAATGGTGATGTGAACTCAATTTTTGATATTGTTAAATACTTTCCAAACTTTATTAAAGAAAACGAAAAACAGGACTTAGACTCTGAGTTAAGAGAGTTAAAACTTTTAAACTTTGAAGATATTATTAAAGAAAAAGAATTAACTTTGGTAAACTTCTGGAAAAAAATATCTGAAATAAAACGCGGTAGTTCTGATTATGCTTTTCCAACCCTAACTAAGTTTATTAAAAAAATTATGATTTTACCACATTCATCAGCAACTGTGGAAAGAATTTTTAGCCAGGTGAACTTGAATAAAACAAAAGTTCGAAATCGTTTGGAAACCGAATCTCTTGTAGGTATTTTGTTTACAAAAGATTACCTAAAGCTGAAAAATACCCACTGTTTTGATACATTTATATCTCCAGATTTGATAAAAGTAATGTCATCTGATATTTATGCAAGAGACTAAGTGACATTTTGCATATTTTTAAAAAATATCCTAGTTATTCATTTATTTACATATTATTTACACATTCAAATGTATGTACATATTGTATTGGCCATAAGTAAAGTACTCCCAAAGACTTTAAGAAAATTTTAGGAAAGATACTTTCTGTTTCAAATTAATTTCTTATCTCTATTTGTTTTTATGAACAGTGATACTATGAATTTTTTTAAATACACCAGCAAGTAAAATTAAAGCTTAGTACACATCAAAAAAAGCCTCTAATGAAATAATTCTGATTTTCTTAGTATACTTGGGGTGCTTTATTTGTGACCAATACTTTATGTAAGCATACATAAGTACATACTTACATACATACATACGTAATTGATTTGCATTTAACTATGTTTAAATAATTAATATTATTTATTATTAAATAATTTTTTCATATGAAGATGTGCATCTTACATACTATGTACATACACATATACATATGTATATACGACTGAATTTATTATTGTTTCGTTATTTTATTTATTTAAGTTCACAAATGTACACAAGTATGCATAATTTTATTTAATAAACAATAAATTTGTTTGAGTGAAATATAAAAAAGTTGTGTTGAAAATTGTTTTGAAGATTTTTAAAATAAAGTGCAGATTTTGCAGATTTTTTGTTGAAAAATTGTTCAATTTTGCAGATTTTGTCCCTAAAAATTCTGGCAACACTGGTACATGTGCTTGCGTTTTCTCTTGGCTTTGCAAAGCATGTTTGTATTAGTACAGTTTTAATAGGCACTGTGCGCGTGTGTTGCTTACAACATTTGGCAGATCACATCACGAAACAAGCGCTTCGCGGTTACCTGTATTATTGTATCATGGTCTGCAGCGAGTAACTGTTTTGTTTTTATGTGAAACTCGCTGTAGATATTTGTTCTTCCTCACAGAGCACAAGCAGCATAGACTAACAACTAGACGCGACACGGGCGAATTGAAGAGAATTCGCCCGTATAAATGTTGCGATAGAGATGACAACATTGGAGAACTTTTCTATATTTATCTCTATCGCACCAAGTATACGGTTTTGACGTTTATAAAATTTAGTGTTTAGAAAAAATAAAATTTCTTGGCAAGATTTGGCGCAAAGTGGAGAAAAAGTGCTATTGCGCCAAAATCCTGCCCAAAGTTGGTAATTTGTGGACAAAAATTGATAGTTTATTTTGTCCACTAATTGCCAACAATGAGAAAATAGCAAAAAGAAAATTGCTAACGTTAAAAATAAGCAATTTTCTTGGAGCAGCAGACAAACAGGTAAAGTGAAAATGTAAGTATTTTTAATTTTTAGTTATTTATAGGATTTTACTAATATATTCTTCTTTTTCCAGGAGCAACAGATGCATTTTGGGATGTCCTGAAGGGGAGAAACTACATTTGTTCCCGAAAGAACCAAGGTTAGTAATTTGTGTGAATACATTGTGTGTAGTGATTTTTAGACATTTTGTACATTGGAAGGGAAAATTATGTTCTTGTCCAATGTACAAACACAAACGTAGGTTAATATGTCGCGGGAACAACATTCCAATTGATCTTTGTGTGATTACTTCGTACGTAATGTGCATGATTGTGTGAGTACAGTATGTGTAAACTTTTGTACGTTGGACATAACAATGATGTTCTTGTCCAATGTACAAATATGTACATATGTACATACGTCGTTCAACATGTCGCGGTAAAATGAAGTAGTCAGATCAATTGGAATCCAAATATGTTCACTTTGTTTTATATTTTCGAAAATTGTTCATAAAAAAAGCTTGTGCTTTTGTGTAATGTATATAAATGAAGTGCATTTACTTTAAGTGTAGAATCTTGTACATTGGAATGGACACCGGTGCTCCTCATCAATATACAATGACACATGCTAATAAGCAGAGGAATAATCAAGTGCTCAACTGCCACTAGTGTTTTTCATACGGGATTTCCCGGGAAAAATTTCCCGGGATCCCGCACATTTTCCGGGAAAGAAATCCCGGGAAATTTGTGCGGGAATTCCCGGGATTTTTTTATTTTGTTATGGCAACTTAATTTATATTTACACATTCCAAGTTATTCACTTTACACTGGGTCTTCACGTAGCAATTTCATTGCTGAGAACAATCAATAACGTCCGTAGAATAATTTATTTTTTTTGCTTCTTGCTTGAAGCGGCGAACACGTACGGAAATTTTTTCCACAATTCTTACACATTCTTAGGGCAGGTATTCTATAAAATATATATTTCTAATGCAAAAATACGAAAATTTATGTTTAGTTTTTCTTATATTATGTTTTCGGATGATGTACTTTTATTAACCGACTTCAAAAAAAGAAGGAGGTTAACAATTCGTCTCTATTTTTTTTTTTTTTTTTTTTTAGGTGTGTAGGTTCATAACTCGGTGCATTTTAGACCGATTGTAAAAATTTTTTTGTTGTCGGAGAAGGTATGGCTTCCCATTGGTCCCATTTAAAAAAGTGGGCGGGGTCACGCCCACAATTTTTTTAATTTGATTTTGTGATCTTCTACTCATTTGATTGCTGCGAAACCTAGCAAACATCTTTGGTTCTTGTAATTACAAAATTTTAAAGTTGAAAAAATGGGCAGGGCTACGCCCATTAAAATGCATTATAGCAATACACGTGGTTCTACTTAACCGATTCTTACAAAACTTAGCACACACCTTGAACTTTTAAAAATACACAATCGTGTTTTAAAAAAATGGGCGGGGTCACGCCCATTAAAATTTTATATTATATTTCACAGGGTTCTATTTAACCGCTTTTTACGAAACTTGGCACACACCCTAAGCTTTAATAAAGCCACAAAATTCCGTAAAAAAAGTGGGCGGGGTCACGCCTACAATTTTTTAAATTTGATTTTGTAATCTTCAACCATTTGATTGCTGCGAAACCTAACAAACATCTTTGGTTTTAGTAATTACAAAATTTTTAAATTGAAAAAATGGGTGGGGCTACGCCCATTAAAATGTATTATAACATTACACGTGGTTCTACTTAACCGATTTTTACGAAACTTAGCATACACCTTGAACTCTTAAAAATACACAACTTGTTTTAAAAAAAGGGGCGTACTCACGCCCCATAAAATTTAACATTTAATTTCACGTGCTTTTACTCTATCGATTTTTACGAAACTGGACCATATTTCTAAATAAAGAAAGGTACTTACAAATAAATTTTTTTTTAATTGACTAACTTATTGTTAGTTCATATATGAAGATACAAAAAAAAAAAAAAAAAAAAAACTGACCAGAGCTCAAAAGTATGCACTAAAAAGGTAAAAATAAAACTTAAAAAAAAATTAAACCGACTTCAAAAATAAGCACTAAAAAGCAACAAATAATATAGATCTAGTTAAATAAAATATTTTTATATATGTTAGCTACAGTGTCGTTTGAAGTTGGTGCCAGTAATACTGGTACTTAGCACATAGGAACATGCCCGGTGAAAAAACTGCAAGTAATTTTTATGTATCTGCTTAGTTACCTATGTTGCTGGCACCAACTTCAAACGACACTGTAGCTAACATATATAAAAATCTTTTATTTAACTAGATCTATATTATTTGTTGCTTTTTAGTGCTTATTTTTGAAGTCGGTTTAATTTTTTTTTTTTAAGTTTTATATTTTCTTCCATTTCACTGTTTTGCAAAAATTAATGAAAAATGCAACAAAAGTGACAGCATATTGCTGGCAATAATTGCTCGAGCAATCAGCACAGCAATCATCGCTCAATAGATTGACACTTATTGCAATCGCTGTCTACACTCTACACGTAGGAAATTTCATGGATGCAATCAAATTAGAGAATTGCCACAATCGATATTGCTACGTGAAGACCCAGTGTTATGAATGCGATGGTGCAATAATAAAGTGATGGCAATATCACAATAGCTAAAGCTTTAAAACAACATCTGGCACGCATGCGTTCTGAGACTTAGATGCCTTTATTTGGAAAAAGCAGAACGCGACGTTCAAAATTTAATTCTACTACAATTCATAAAAGTAAAAAACAGAAATGAGCAAGGAAATAAAAAAAATTACAAATAATTACAGATTCTTTTTTGTAAATAGTATGGTTAACAGCATTAACAGCTTATTCTGTACTAAAGTCCTATTTCCAAAGAAATATGCCCTTATGCAAAAACGATTGTTAAAGTTAAAGCATGCGTTAAAACTGGTTTTGCCATACAAAATTCGTTTGTTAAACCAACTTTAAGTTTAACAATGATTTTTCATAAGGGGGATATTTTGTAATATTTTTTCAATAATACTGGTATAATTTCTTTTTTATAATATTGGTATCTATAAAGAACGGAAACGGTATTATTTTTTCACTAATGTGTGTATAAAACGTTATTATTTAATCGATCTCATGAATTATAATTTGTTTTTGTTGAAATAAATTAAATTTAAAAATATTTTGTATTGTTTTGTACTGGGCGGGAATTCCCGTGATTTCCCGGGAAACCGAAAAATCTTTCCCGCTTTCCCGGGAAATGAAAAAGTCCGGGAAAAGAAAAACTCTAACTGCCACCAAGTGGATTCCAAGTGATATGTTTTTTTGTGTTGTTTACAAATTCTTAAGTAATTTGTACGTACCAAGATAAAGTGAATTTGATGTGATAAATTTGTAGATTAGATAAAACAACAATGTTCTTATCAAATGCACAAGTATGTTGGTTAACAAGTTTGTGTAATATAAAGCATTCAGTTCAATTGGAATCCAAATGTGTGCACTTTGACGTAGTTTTTTTAAGGTCCTTAATAAAAAATTAGTTTTTTGGGTAATGTTCTTGTTAAAGAAAAAATTGCATGTGCGAAATTTTGTACATTGGAAAGAACAATGCTGTTCTTGTCCAATGTACAATAACACGGACAAATAAGTCGCGGGATAAACAAGTGTTCGGGTCAATTAGGACTCAAATGTTTTCTTTTTACTTAATCTTTTACAAGAACTTGGTTCAAAACCGAACATTTTTGAGTCTGTATATGTAAGGAAAATTGCATTATTATTGCAAAATTATTTAATTTTGGCATTTGGTAAGAATACAGTTAACATCTACCTTGCTTAGCTCTATTTCAATTTTGTCTGGTCTAAATATTTAACTACATATAAATCTACGTCCCTGGATGAGTAAAAACTCAAGAGATTCGTAAAATACGTTGCCTTTTAAGTAAATAATATAAGTTCAACAAATCGTTTTAACAACTCTTGAACGTATTTTGATTTTAATGTGGCTAACTTGCTTCACTACAAAATACGACAAGTTAATAAAATTAAAAAATATTTGTACATTCCAATATCTAATACATTTTTCAAAGTAATTAAAGCTCCAGCAATATAACAAAAAGAAACGGAATTGTGTAGCTTTCCAGTTTGTTAAATTCGTTAAATAGTATGATTTTCTTTAAAACTCCAAAGGTAAATTTTTAAATACCATTAGTAAGTTTTTTTAAAGCGCTGATACATTTTCTTGTGAAACATAAGAGAATGAATTCTTTAGAATTATCTTTTAATGTAATTGTTTCAAGTATTGGGAATATATTACACTTAACAAAAAAAAATATGTTGGAAAAGCACTTCAATTGTGGTTTTCATATTGTTTAGCCAACGACATAAAAAATAGTTGGCCAACCCCATCATGAGGTTATCATTTGTGTGTTGGCAAAACACTCCAAAAGTAGAACTTCTGATGTTTTGCCAACGTTTGAACTACCTTAGGAAACGCTTTGCCAACGTTAACCCCATTGTATTTTTCTGCGTGGATTTGTTGCAAATGAAATACATATGTACTTTCCTTTTTTTGTAGTAAGCTCTAGGTAATCACAACTGTCCTATTAGATGGATGAAGCGCTGATACATTTTCTTGTGAAATATAAGAGAATGAATTCCTTGTAATTAGCTTTTGTAGTAATTGTTTGAAGTATTGTATTAACAAAAAAATTGTGTTGGGAAAGCACTTAAATTGTGGTTTTGGTAGTGTTTAGCCAACGACGTAAAAAATAGTTGTCCAACCCTATCATGAGGTTATCATTTGTGTGTTGGCTAGAAACAAAATTGTTGAGACAAAAACTGCCTATTAACTTTTAGTCGGGTTTTAATTCTAGAATGGAAAAAATACTTTTTGAAACGTTTTTTTGTTATTTTTCATGAAAAACTCCAACTAAAAAAATTAAATAAATTATTATAATGAAAATTAAATTAAATTTTAGTTATTATTTCTTAGTTTTTGGAAATTAGCAATATTTAATGCATTTTTTTATACTTTTGAATTAATTATACATAGCTAAATTTTGCTTTACTTAAAATATTAGAAATAAATTGTGGATTTCTGTATTGGTTACTATATTACACTTTTATGATTTGGTATTTGGGTAAATATTTCTGACTTTTCGCACTTAACTTTTGTTTTTGTATATTTTGATTTTTTTTAAGTTTTATTCATAACAAATATAATATAAATAAAAATAATTTTTTTTATATTTGGTTTTTTTTTTTATTTGGTACGGATTTCGAAAATTCTTTCATTAATGGAAAGCTACATTATCAGCGTCAAACATCGTCAATTTTTTTATCCGGTTCCGAACCGGTTTTTTTTATTTGGTACGGATTTTGAAAATTCTTTCATTAATGGAAAGCTACATTTTCAGCGTCAAACATCGTCAATTTTTTTAATCTTACATTTTTGGAATGAATAAATCTACAAATTCAATTATTTTGTTTTTGGTTTTCTCTTCATTCTAGACGTTCCAAATGGCTTCACATTTTAGGCGTGAAGTCATCGGTTAAACGCATATATGCATGCAGTCGGCACTTTTCGGAGGAACACATTTTTGGGAACAGGACTTCAAAGTTCGCAGTACCAAAAAACGAAAGTTTTGTACCAAAGGAAATTTTTAATTGTGAGCAAATTTCGGTAGATAATATTGTTTCTCCAGTTCAAGTTCAAGGAATAGAAATAGATGCTGAAATAGATAGCCCTTCCATAGGAGACCAGCCAACTAGCGTAGCTGAAATAGGTATAGTAGGGAGTGAAAGTCATTTGGAAGAAAAGGAAAGTTCTTTTTCCAAACATAAATCACTCCAGGCTGCGCTAGATTATTACAGAACTCAATATTTAGCACAAAGGCGTGTAAGCACCAAGTTGAGGAAGGATAATGTAAGGCTGGGAAGTCAATTAGGTAAATGTAAGGATAGAATAAAAATATTAGAGCTTGAATTGGAGAAAAAAAATTACATGTCTTCCAAAATATCAAAGTCATTAGCCGTTTGCATAGATAATAGTTTAACGAATCATTTGCGCGAAGGAAGACAACGTCGGTATGATTAGCTGTGTATTTCCTTTCTCCTCTAGTTTATCGCTATTTAATTAAAATATTAGATTGGCCAGATGTGAGATTTTTACAACGCTTTGTAAAGGATTGGCCAAAGAGTCCCGGTAATTTTAATGGATCTTTTCAGGCTTTGAAGATACGCGCACGTGATTTCAGTGAGGAGGAAAAATACGTTTGTGTGTCCTGTGACGAAATGTCGTTGAAAAGTTTTTTAGATTATGATAGGTTTAAGGACAAAATAACAGGATTGCAGGATTACGGAGACGATAGATCACGGAACATAGCGACCAGTGCTATGGTGATTATGGCAAGTGGCACCGGTGGAAATAGTTGGTCGCAAGCAGTATCCTATTTCTTTGTTCAAGGGTGTTGTAAGGGCCATATCATGAAGAAATATGTGTATGAAGCCGTTTCGAAGTTACAAGAAATAGGGCTGAAACCTTGCCAGTTTGTTTGCGACCAGGGAGCGAATTTTGTTGGCTTCAGTAAGATCATTGGAGCTAGTCAGCAGCGTCCATACTTTGAAGTAAATGACAAGAAAGTTTACTTTATGCACGATTCTCCCCACCTTCTTAAAAGTGCTAGGAATTGTTTATTGGCCAAGGACCACAAGGTGTATTTTAATGGCATGACTGTGACTTGGGAGGATGTTGTACATTTCTACAAGGTTGATTCGAATTCAGTACGGTGTGCACCTAAGCTAAGTTTGGACCATATCAACCCAAATAATTTCCAGCGTATGCGGGTTAACTTAGCTGCACAGGTGTTGAGTCGTACTGTAGCTGTAGGCACGCTTCGGGAAAACTGGATTCAGCTAGATCTGCAACATATTTAAATACTGCTGAGTACTTCGAATTTTTCAATAATCTGTTTGACCTTTTCAATAGTCGCGTCGGATTTTCTGCTTTCACTTGTTCCGCAGAATAGCTAGAGATTCTTAGGCAGGCGTCGAAAAAGCTTTCCTTTTTGCAGGTCATCGATCAGAAGGGAAGCAATTTAACAAATAATTTTAGGTTTATTTCAGGATGGCAACTAAATATATCGTCGCTATAAAGCCTTTGGGCTTACCTTAGACAAGAAGGTTTTACAGGACTAAAAACAAGGAGGCTAAACCAGGATCACTTGGAGCATTTCTTCGGACAAATCCGGAAAGGATCTGGCAATTGTGTGCGCATCACACCGCGGAATTTTTCGAGCTCTTTCCAGAAACGTTGGGGTTTGCATCATGTAAACGTAGTAGTGAATGGAAATTGTGAGAATATATCGCCGGAAGAGAAAATTTTAGACTTCTCAATAGTAGAACTGGCATATAGTTTCGATAGGGACAGTTCGCAATGGGATAGTTTTCATTCTCTTCCCAACCCTTGCCCCATAGCAGAAGCCGCGGACGATTTGGAAAGAGGAAACGATAGTGAACAAAGGCTATTCCTGGAAAAAAATGTTTTTGTCTATATATGTGGCTATTTCTACCGCAAACTGCAGCAAACGCATGCATGCAACTCACCCCTCCCGACTTTTGATGATGACGAAATGGTTTCAGATGACTACATCTTTACCTCGGCGAAACAATTTGAGAAGTGCCATTTAGTTAAACCCCCAGGCTTTGTGGATTATTTTAAAGCCTTAGAGACCCAATTCCATCCCCTTTTTAACCTTCCTATACCCGCGCGTTGGTCTGTGAGACCGACAAAACGATTTTTTTAAAACTATCGATTTTGATGGCTTATTTGTTAAGGACTAAAAATCAATAAAATAAGTGAATACATATTTAATGCGTGATTTTATTTTTTTATTATATCATTGAGATTAACAAAGAATCTTTTGTTTTTAGTTTTGTTTCAAAAAAACTTGTATTTCATATTGTACAAACTTTCGGTCTGTGAGACCGTGCGCGGGTATATGTGTTATAAAAATTAGCGCGGGTATAGGAAGGTTAATGAAAACTGTCACCGGAACGGAATTCTAAAAATTATTTATGAAGCCTTATTTAATGAAAAGCCTTATCTTTGCTGTGATAAGATAACTCATGAACAAATTTTGAACCTTTTCATTCGAATAAGGATATATTTTGTTTTGAAGCTTTTCAACGCACAAATGAAGGAGCCTAACTTCAAGGAAAAAATTTTGTGTATCAAACATAAATAGGCCATAGAATTTTAATTTTTTGCAGACCATCTTGGGCTCTTATAACAGCATTTTGTTCCTATAATAGTTAGTAATATTTTTTAATAATTAATTTCAAACTGATTTTTAGTACTTGGTAATTAAATTCAAACTCGTTTTTAATATATTAAGATTCAAAATTGTTTTGGTCCAAAGCTTTCATAAAAAATATATTCATTGTATATATTTATTACCCACTTTGTATATATTTATTACCCATCCATTCATATTGTGAAATTATTCAGAATATTTTATTTCGAGAATTGTGAATTCATTTTTATGCTTTTGCTCACATGCTATTATCTTTATTTGTTTATTTTTTATTTATTTGGTAATTGTTATATGGTGTCGAATATCGCTTTATACAAATTTTGGCTTAATTAATTTTTATCATTTATGTACCTGTATTTATTTGTACCTGAATTTTTTTGTACCTGAATTTGTTGTTTTTTGTTTATTATTCATTTATTTGCTTATTGTTATATTATCCCAGCAACCAAATAGAAACTACACTGAAAATAAGCAAATGCTTCTCTATTTGTTTGCTGGGATGTACCTGAATTTGTTGTTTTTTGTTTATTATTCATTTATTTGCTTATTGTTATATTATCCCAGCAACCAAATAGAAACTACACTGAAAATAAGCAAATGCTTCTCTATTTGTTTGCTGGGATGTACCTGAATTTGTTGTTTTTTTTATTATTCATTTATTTGCTTATTGTTATATTATCCCAGTAACCAAATAGAAACTACACTGAAATTAAGCAAACGCTTCTCTATTTGTTTGCTGGGATGGCATCGAGTGTTTCTTGGTAAAATAATAAACCCTGACACAGGAGTAAGTGCAGCGAACATATAATGCATATGCATTTAAAGCTTCTCCTTACTCAAGACCATCATGCGTGGCGAAGAGTCACATCCTACAAGAGGTGATGCTGTTTTTAACAGAACATGATGGATCTAGACCAGATAAGGTCGAAAAAAAATCATATAAAAAGCCCTTTTCAGGGCAACAGAATATTTTCCAAAAGAGATAAAGTTTTGGCTTTACTACTAAATATACAATTTTAATGATATAAAAATTCCAATTTTTTTTATTTTTATTTTTATTTACATACATACATATGTGAACACCAACAAGGAAACTCAAAAGAATCTGGAAGAAATAGCTGTTCCAAAACAAGTACTTGAGACAAAAAAGAAAGCTCTTTTCATTAAATTAAAAGAAGTTTTACGGGCTACAGAATATTTAATAAAAGACATTCAACTTTTATTTTATAGATACATATATAACCTTAGTACAATAAATAAAAAGCTCTTTTATTTTTTCCAAAAAAGATAATTTTTTTAAACTAAAAATACAATTTTAATAATGCTATTTTTTTCATTTTTATTTCATTTACATATGTGAACGGCAAGAAACCTGGAAGAAACTAAACGAAATATCGCTCCTACAAAAACCATTCGACCCCTAAGAACTAAACTGGGAAAAAAACAAGGATGAATGTTTGAAAGGAAAACAACTTTAGGATTTGGTTGCATAAATAAAAGTATTTTTATTTCAAGTTATTTAAAAAAAATCAAATAATTATATTATTAAATATTCTTGTTTTGTTTTTGTTTACAATGTGTGTAGTGCAGTTCTTTTTGTAACATTTTCAAATGATTAAAAATTATATATTTATGCAGTTACTTAAAAAAATTTAAAATAAAAATAAGAAAATTCCAAAATTGAACATAGTCAGGGCAATTATGTAAAAAATTTAGCAGGAAATTTCTCCTACTGAACAATTCCAACTAATAGCAAATGATAGGGAAAACAAAAAATTCTATTTGGAAAAAAGAGAAATTTCCTGCGGAATTTTTTACATAATTGCCCTAAGTATAACTTATTTTTTTAAGATTTTATTACTACAAATTGAGTTTAGTATACGCTCAAGAAACGAAGACCTTTTTTGATTTGGATCTCCTATTAAAATAACTTACTTCTATACGGAATATTATTCCAAGTTAATACAAAAGTGAAAAAATCGTTTATTTTTATAAAAAAGGAGAGGTGTCTTAGGACACCCGGTTGTAGCTATTCTGCTTGGTTATATAAAACAAACTGAAGTGTTAAATAACAATGCAATAAAATTATATTATATAATGATTCCCAGTAAAAAAAGACACTCCAAAAAAGTCATGAAAATGTAGAGTTTGCGATCTGGAAGTAGTGCAAATTTCGATGCCTGGTCACCGAATTGGAGCGATTTTAAGAAAAATTTCCTTTTTTGGGTTCTATGATAATATTTTCATCTAGGAAAAATGGTAAATAGTTACCTATTTTAACAATTAGTTTCTTTTTATACGAATTTATACCCGAAACAGTGTTTTCATTTAAATTTAAGTAAATAACTTTTAAATTTTAGACTAAAACTAGTTTATAAATTTCTTTGAAAATTATGATTTTTTTTTTTAATTCTGGTGACTATTTTCTAAAACTATGGAGGAATTACAAGGTTTTCTATGACAAAAATAAACTTCTTCTAGGTTTCCTGCTAACTATTATTATTATTAAGTATGGAGGGATCCGTGGATATCGCAGACTGTTTATTTAATCAATTATAATTTTACACACGACCTTAGACTAAAAATTACCAGCTATTTATACTAATTTTTATACTTAATGTTGTTGCTACTGCGGCTGTTGTTACTGTTGCTGTTGTTGTTGCTGCTATTGTGCTGTCAGCAATTGTTATTTATATTTTATTATTATTTACTTATTATTTTCATTGGTTTGCACCGTCGGCACTTAGTAGTTCTTGCTGATTGACTGTTGCTTTATATTTTGCTGTTGTTGTTGCTGCTATTGCGCTGCCAGCAATTGTTATTTATATTTTATTATTATTTACTTATTATTTTCATTGGTTTGCACCGTCGGCACTTAGTAGTTCTTGCTGATTGACTGTTGCTTTATATTTTGCTTGATTCCGATTGTTGTTTTTGTTGTTATTGTCTTTAATGACTCACAACATCCCCCCCCCCCCTTACGAAGGAGAAGCATCCCAATTTTGGATGCTTCGAACTGATTGCGTGGGGTAAATGGGGAAACTGTTATCTTACCGCGGTTTTGAACTGTCTATGGACCTTAAAAACTTCTCCAATTTCTGCGGCTCTATGTAGACATCAACATCGGCCCGAATAAACCGTTCAAATTTATCAATATAGTTTTCATACATGTAGTAAAGCATCATAAAGGATTTCTTTTGTGGCGGATAACGATCGTCAACATTTTTCAAACCAATAACGGGTAGCTCGTCCGAATAAGAATCTTCTGAGCTGAAGAAAGCCATACGACCGGGCACCTCCTTGCCCCACGTGTCATAAACGGCTCTCGCTCGTCCTTCTTCAGCAACAACAGTTTAAAAAAAAATCGTTTACTTTGTGGAAAAATTTTTTATGTTAAAAGAAATAAACAAATAGAAAATAATTATTATTAACACAATAACAAGAACAGAAATCATTGAAAGAAAATACCACAAAATAATTTTAAAAAAATAAGTGTAGGGCTTTTTAAAACATTTAGTTGTTTTTTTTTTTACATTTTAATTTTTTTTTTTTTTTTTTAATTACCACAAGCTTATATTTATGTATTTTAGGCGTTAAAAAATCTTGCAACCAATTTATTTTATATATGAATTGAAATAAATCAAAAAATATGTACACATAGATCACTGAATGGTCTCATTACACATTACATTTATTTTGAGATTTAAAATTTTACTTTTTATGAATGTACATATTCATATGCGTATATTATTACATCCTAGTTTTACAAATATAATGTTCTTAATGTTTTCCTTTTACTCAATATATATGTACATATGGGTTCCTATATATTCTTTAAATTTCCTTTTTTCTTGACCTACCTTACTTACTAATATATGTATGTATATATAATATTTGGTCAGTTTGTTTATATTTTATTTAAACTTGACCTAGTTCTTGCATGGCAAGAACTTCTCTTTTTTTTTGTTGACAATTTTTTGTATGCATGAAATTTTAGCAATAATGTAGATCTGTTATATGTATTTATGTATGTATATGTGTATGTAGGCATTGTTATATGTACATATGTGTGCATGGATGTATGTTATTAGTATTGTTATTTTTATACGTAAGTATGTATATTTCCTTTTTATTGTTAGCTTTGTTTGTGTAGCTTCGCGCATTCAGTTTTTTGTTGTTGTTGTTGTTGTTGGACATTTTATGTATTCCGTATTTTAGTGGCAATTCTTATTTCGTCCGCGCCGTCTGTCCATCATCTCTCTACAAATGGTTTGACTACATTCCGATGGAGCGTCTTTAATCCTCTTTTTGCTAATATCTGTACATTTACTGGTGAGGGAAGATTTTTTATTTCGTAGGGCCCCTCCCAAAGGGGTGAAAATTTGTTTTTTCGCATCTGTGCTTTTATCAGTACTTTATCGCCTACCTTCAGGGTGCTAGGCCTTGTCGTTCTATCATACTGCTCTTTTGAGCGGAGCTTGGCCTTTTCTTGCTGCTTTTGTGCCATTTCATAAGCCTTTTGTATTTGGTGCTTCAGTACCTTAGAGTAGTCGTATGGGTTGTACAGTGGGGTGCTTACTTTGAGGTTTGACGGTAATGGTAAGTCAAACCCATAAAGCACTTTGAACGGGGTCTGGCCGGTGGATACGTGATCTGAGTGGTTATGCACATGCATTGCCGGAGCCAACCACTGATCCCAGTTGGACCCGTCCTCCTTCACAAAGCTTTTCAGGTACTCAGTCAATGGTCGGTGACTCCTTTCGAGAGACCCGTTGGCTTGCGGATGGTAGGGAGTGATATGTTGGTTTTTTATTCTCAAAAGTTTACACACACACCCGAACAACTTGGAAGTAAAGTTTGTACCATTATCCGTTATGAGCTTTGTTGGTATACCATACTTTGTTATGATTTCGTTGTAGAAAATTCTTGTCACTGTTTTTGCTTCTGCATCCGGCATGGGCGCGCAAATAAAAAATTTTGACAAATCATCCTGAAACGTCAGGATGTATTTGTTACCCATTGTAGTTACTGGCAGGGGGCCTACCATGTCCATATAAACCTTTTCGAAAGGTCTTGTTGGTGTATCGGTTAAGACCATGGGCTCCTTAATGAGTGGCCCGCTTTTATTCTTTTGGCATTTAGGACAGTTTTTTATATATTCTTTGATATTTCTCACCATGCCCTTCCATTTATATTGCTTCCTTATCCTTCTGTAGGTTTTCCAACTGCCTTGATGACCCCCTAGGGGCGAGTCATGGAAGCTTCTTAGGACTTCTTGGATATCCTTTTTCTGTGTTAGGAACGTTGTTGTGGCGGGGTTCTCACCATCCGTATACTCATCTTCCTTTTCTGGGTCTTTCAGGGTTTTAGTCGGTTTACTTGATTCTTTGTTTTTCGCCTGAGCTCTGGTTATCACTCCAATATTTTGATATTTTGTTGGCAGCCTGCTTAATGCGTCTGCGTTCAAATTAGTCTTCCCTGGTTTGTAGGCAATTTCGAACTCGTATTCTGACAACTTGTGCCTAAACCATGCAAGTCTTGAAGTTTGGTCCTTGAGGTTGGCTATTCCCCTCAGGGGCTGATGGTCTGTAAATACGGTGAAGTGTCGGCCCAGAAGATATGGGCGGAAAGTATGTGTTGCCCATACTATGCCGAGCATTTCTTTTTCTATTGTTGAATATCTTTTTTCGGTGTCACTGAGGGTTCTGCTGGCATATGCAATTGGATGATCCTTTCCGTCCTTTATTTGCGACAAGACCGCTCCTAATGCTTCGTTACTTGCATCTGTTGTTACTCTAAATGGTTGAGTAAAATCTGGATAAATCAGGATTGGAGGATTCGCAATGCTTTCTTTGACCTTGTCTAAGGCCTCTTGACATTCTAAAGTCCACATGAACTTAGTATTCCTTTTTAGTAATTTCGTTATTGGAGCGGCCAGTTTTGCCATGCCTGCAACAAATTTTCTGTAGTAGTTGATCAACCCTAAGAGTGCCTGCACCTCTTTGATATTTCTTGGGGGCTTAAGTTGCTTCACACATTCTACCTTGAAGGGGTCGGGTAGTGCTCCCTCACTTGAGCATTTGTGGCCTAAATAGACGATTTCTCGTCTTAGAAATTGACATTTCTTGGTATTTAACTTGAGACCGCTCTCGCGGAGTCTTGTGAGGACATTTGTAGTTTTTCTTTCGTGGTCCGCTACATTTCGTCCGTATACCACTATATCCTCCAGGTATACGAAGCAGTCCAGGCCCTGTAGGCCTGTCAGGATAGTGTTCATGACCATTTGGAAAGTGGCCGGTGCCCCTGTTAAGCCGAACGGCATTCTGTTGAACTCGAAATGGCCTTTGTCTGTACTGAATGCTGTTTTTTCTTTGTCCTCTTCATTTACTAGAACTTGATGGTATCCACTCGCTAGATCCAACGTGGTAAAGTACCGACTATTTCCTAATTGATCCAAAATTTCGTCAATCCTAGGAATAGGGAACACCTGTTTTATTGTAGCCTCATTCAATTTACGAAAATCAACGACCAGTCTGAATATCTTCTGACCGTCTTGTGATATTTTGGGCACTAATAATATTGGTGAATTCCATGGAGATATACTTGGGCTTATTATTCCTTCCTGCAGTAGCTCTGACACTTGTCGGTTGATTTCCTCTTTGTGGATTTGAGGTAGACGATACTGTCTTTGGTTGATAGGCTGCTGTTCTCCTTTTACGGGTATTTTATGCTTTACTAATGGGGTGAACGGTAGTTTGTCACCGTTCAGCATGAACACATCGTGAAAGTTCTCACATAGCCTGTTAATGGACTCAGTCTCTTCTATATTCCAATTTTCTTCCGTCATTATGATGCTTTTCAAATGTTCTATTCTGTTTTTCTGGTTTATATTTGGCACTGCTTGTTTTCCTGCTACCTCGTGTTGCGTGTAGTGATTAAAATTTGAAAATTGTACTTGGAAGTCTTTCTCTAATGGTAACTCTTCCTCTGTTGAGTTTAGTATGGGTACGGCCGCCTTCCCCCGTGTTACGTTGACAACCGTGTTTCCCATGTAGACACCTGGGGCCAATTCTTGCTTGTGGATAACTATAGTTTTGTCCTTTGAGTTGATTTGTATCGGCACTATTGTAACTGCTCTTCGCTGAAGGCTGGCGGTCTTCTCTATATAGGCCGTGTAATGCGCCACTTCGTCATGAAGTCGAAAGGTCTTAATACACTTGTTGTCCCCTTTAAATAACCTCAAAGTGCCTCTTATTGAGTCTAACACACTCTGGTTCCAAATGTTGTCCCTCCCGAGAATGCCGTCTCCCGGGATTTTATTACAGCCTGACACCACATGGAAGTCCCAATTTATGTCTTCCCTCCGGTCTATGTTTAAGGTTATTGCAAACCTAGTTGTGGCGCCTCCACCAAAGGCGCCCGTTAAAATCTTCATTTTGCCAAACCTTTTCTTAGGGTAACCTCTCATGACCTCTTCCCTCAGTATACTTGAGTCTGCCCCTGTGTCTACTAGTAGTGTCAGCTCTCCCGTTCGGGCTTCTTCGCAAGGGATGGTGATGTACACTGCATTTATGTTATCTGGTGGCCCCATATCACCCTTGCTGCTATTGACCAGATGCGGTATGTGTCCTAAGACTACTCCCCAATTCCTCTTTGGTTGTGCATCTTTCACATGAGATGCACTTTCAGGCTTTTGGTTCGAGCTGCCCCCCCATCCTTCATTTATCAGCACCTTTTGTGTTGTCAATATCTCGCCCTCGGTCGGTGTTGTATTTGAGTTGACTAATGCATTTTGCATATGAAATGCATAGTCGGGGTCACGAGGGAAATTAACTTTTCCCTCTCGATGTACCTGTGCCTTGTGGGTGATTACCGTCGGTGCTTCTTCCACCGACTCTGTGTCTTCAATCGCCCTATTTGTTCTGGTGTCTGTGGTGTTGTTTTTTCTTCTGTGCCAAATTATTTCTCTGTCTTTTGCTGGCTCTCCAGTTATTGGCTGTAACTGGGCCTGTATTCGTTTCCCGGTGGACTATATATTTTACTCACTCCCATGTGTTCTTATAGTGGTGAGTGACTTGCGTCCACTTGGGCATAGGCTGGTCGTGTTGGTTCACGGTTCGGTAGGTAATTTCGCGCGGAGGGGTTCAACGGCTTGCTGCCGTTTGTGTTTCCCAAAGTTCGTGCTACCGGGGGTTTTAGCATGTAGTTGGATCCCGATTGTGCCCTGTTTGGCTCATAATAATTTGGACAATTTCTGGCAAAGTGGCCTAATTGGTTGCATTTAAAACAAACTGGCTGTCTGTCCACGTTTGTTCGCATGGGCATACTCTGTTCTACCGGATTGTGTTTTCCCGCGTGAAACCGTCTATGGGGAGGTTCGTTGTCGTAACTGTACGTGTTGTTACGCTGGATAGTCGGACTGGTATTATTGCTCTGTTGTGACCGCTTACAAAATTGGTTTTCTCTGTGGCCGCTTACCTGACAAGCTCCACAGTACAGGGAACTCAGCCTTTTCCTGCAATCTTCAATAGTGTGTCCACTATTCCGGCAGTATTGGCAACTCTCCCGGTGGCTCGTCTTGGTTTTACACTTCGGCCCCACTTCGTGTCCATATTTACCGCAGTGGTCGCAATAAGGCGTGTTCAGTCTTTCTGCACAATTCGTTCTTCCATGCCCTTGTTTGCCGCAGAAACTGCAGGGTGTTGTTGACGACAGAGTGTTTACCATATGTTGTGGTTCGCCAAACAGCTCTTCCGCCTCTTCCATCAGTGTTACCAGGGAGCTCAGCTCTTCTCCCTCTTGTCCAATGAGCCGTACATTTAGAGCCTGATCTCTAAGACCCCTGATGAGGCTCTTTACGGATAACCTCTTGAAATCTCCCACCATCGCATCACGGCCTGGCCCCTCTGGCCACTGGTTTTCAATTGTTGTAACTGCTTGGTTTAGCAACTGTTCCAACCGTTCCCCGAATTTGCTCGCCGATTCTCTGATGGACTGTCTGCAACCCGCCATCAATTCTCTTATCTCGTCCAAGCTCTTTCTCTTCAGGTAGTGCTTATTTATAGCGTTGCAGAGTGCGTCTACCGAACTGAAGTTGATTTGGGAAAACTTCGAATATGCAGCACCCTGTAGCCTTAATTTTAAGCATTGAATCACATCCTGAGTCAAGCCGTTGTTTGCCTCAGTCAGTAATTCTTTCTCCACCATCTTACATCCCTGGATGTATCTGTATACTTCCGCTGATAAGTCGGGTCCATCGGTACCAAAAAATGATGGGACCGTGTTATTCACTATTTTAGTGATTTCTGAAAGTACTGGCATTCTGGTTGTTTGTTCTAGGTTATTTCCTTGTTCTAGGTTATTTCCTTGTACTGGTGATGGTGAGCGCCTTCCTAACCAACCCTGTGCCGTTTCCAGCAAGAGTCCAAATTCTTCAATCGCCTTGTTGTTGTGTGTGGCTAATCTGTCTAGCTTTTCAAACTCCTCTCTATATTGCTCCAATTGCCCTAGCTTCCTGGCTGTTGTCTCTTCGGTGTACCCTCTGCTGCCGGCTTTCCTTGCGTTAGCTGATAGAGTTTTCACTTTGTCTATTAACTCTAGTGCTTGCCTTTCTTCCCAGGTAATTTCTGGTTCCCTGGTGGTTTCCTCCTTCTGCGGAGGACTCAAGAGGCTTCTGTCTTGGTGTGCCTGGCTTACTACTATGGTTGGAATATGGCCGCCTACTGCCGACAATTCCTCACTCATGGACGGGGTCGGTGTTCTGGATCTGTGGACTATATCTAGCTCCCGCCTTGCGTTCTCTAATGCCGTCCGCAGTCTCTGTATCGTGTCGTCTTCTGTGTCTATCTGTTGTAGCCTTTTTAATTCCTTTTTTAACCTTTCTTCTGTCAATCCCTTTTCTTTCAATTTCTGTACTAGTTCCTCGTTTTCTTCTACCGCCTGTTCGAGTAATTCGTCCGTATATTTTATTTGTTCCCTTAATCTCCGACTCTCCTTCTCACAAAGTGTTTTAGCCTCCTCTAAGTCTGCTACGTTCTTTTTGAACTCTGTTATTTGGTTCCTCTTTAGTTCACCTATTAATTGTATTATGTATCCTACTTCCTCTAACTTGGTCAGTTTTTGTTGTCTAATTATTGCCCTATGCTCCTCTATCACTTCTTTTCCTACCTCCAGGCTCCGTAATTCTGTCCACGCGTATACCTGCAGACTATCTACTGCATAGTTATATTCCTGCAGTTTTTCAATCAGGTCGTCCGTTCTTGTCTGAGGGTTGGCCATAAAAAAAAATCAAAGTATACTTACCAGCCGCCACTCCGTGGAACGCATCTTCAGTTGAGAGCTCTACTGTCCAGCCGTAGACAATCCAAAGGATGGTAGTCTTTACTTGATTGATTTTTTCCCAAGAAACAGGCAGGTAGCGAAATTATTGTTTATGTATTTTGCTATTTCTGTTGTTACAACTCTTCTCCGTTTAGCAAATCTCAACTTAGATTTTTGAACAGGGAGGGCTGCAGAATTGTTATTGTTGTTGTTATAAGAGAGGTGTGTAGACGCACTTGTAAAAAGATTTTTGGGCCGTGTTTTTTTTTTTTTTAAATATATTCACTTTATATCACACTGCACTTTATTTTATTTAATTTCTTCTTTATTTACCACCTTTTTTATATTTCTCTACGATTTTCCATAGTTTTTACATTCTTTTTTTTTTTTATTCGTGTTGAAACTTTTTATTTGGTATCTTTTATTTACTACTCTGCTAGTTGAGTTATTACTTAGCGAAATGACACCAACTTTATTCGACTTCTTTTTTCCAACTCTAAAAGTTAACAAAACGTGCAGATTCTTAGCCGCGCAAAATTTCTCAATTAATATTATATATATAAAAAAAATATTAATTTATTCGGAAAAACTTTTTACGCGGTTACCGGCTGCGCCAATTGTTGTAATCTGTTTATTTATTATTAAGTCTGGAGGGATCCGTGGATATCGCAGACTGTTTATTTAATCAATTATAATTTTACACACGCCCTTAGACTAAAAATTACCAGCTATTTATACTAATTTTTATACTTAATGTTGTTGCTACTGCGGCTGTTGTTACTGTTGCTGTTGTTGTTGCTGCTATTGTGCTGTCAGCAATTGTTATTTATATTTTATTATTATTTACTTATTATTTTCATTGGTTTGCACCGTCGGCACTTAAAGCCGTTTCACACTATAATACAAGTATTAATACTTTTGTGGAAAATGCAACTCTGACATGTTGAGTTGTTATTGTCTTTTGAAATATTTGAAACAGAAATTAGATTAGGGATGCATTTTCGTCAAAAGTATTAATACTTGTATTATAGTGTGAAACGGCCTTTAGTAGTTCTTGCTGATTGACTGTTGCTTTATATTTTGCTGTTGTTGTTGCTGCTATTGCGCTGCCAGCAATTGTTATTTATATTTTATTATTATTTACTTATTATTTTCATTGGTTTGCACCGTCGGCACTTAGTAGTTCTTGCTGATTGACTTTTGCTTTATATTTTGCTGGATTCCGATTGTTGTTTTTGTTGTTATTGTCTTTAATGACTCACAACACGGCAAATTAAAAATATCGATTTTTTGGAAGCAATGAAAATGTAGTTCCTTTGGAATGACTTCCAATTTTTTTTACTGGGTTGTTTATAGGTAAACATTTAGTTAATTTTTTAATTGACATAACAAATATTTTAATTGATATTATAAAATTATTCATACCTATTACTTTTTTGTGTTTAGAATAGCTATAAAAAATTTCTTAACGTTTATAGAAATTTCAAAAACTTAATCATTATAATCTACTGCAGTAATAATTGGTTTGTGGTAGCTAAAATATGATACATATGTTTGCGATTGGATTTTTTCAAGGTGCCTTGAAAAAATTGCATCGATAGTGGTGTTGCATTTTGTGTATGTTGTAATGGATCATTGTTTATTTTTAAATTAAACTCATCGAAAAGAAATTTTACTAATCGCTCAGAATTTCTTCTGAATTGAACCCTAAAGCATCAACAAATAAATATTTTTAAATTAAACAATAAATAATTAAGAAAGAGTCTCCAAAATTACACCAAAATATTTTGTTGGTTATGCATATACATATGACGACATAAATAAAATTTGGTATCATCGAAAAGAGTTTTTGAAGCACCATCCAATGTTATATAAAACTTGACCACTTGTGACCTACTAATTGAGATATTTAACTAAATACATATTTTTGTTTCGGGTTTTCATACATCATCAAAAAAATTCCAAAGAAAAGGGAAAACTTGACAAATGGTAACGCTGGTTTCAATAATCACAGACAGTGATGGGAAATGAGATTTGCATTTCGGCATAAAAAAAAATTTTTTTAGTACTTTTTTGATCCCGAGAATACCATAAATTATATTTTTTATTTAAACTTTATTAACAAAAAAGTATATAAAATGCATTTACAAAGAAATAAAATGGAAACATAGGTATAGCCTGGATTAGACTTAATACTGTTGGAACATAAGGCTTGCCCCCGTATTGCGTAGCTCGCAAAATCTAAATTCGATCCCTAAAATGCTGAACAAATAAAATATTTAAAATTTTTGGCGATGACATAAAACAATACAATTTCGGCGAATTACGTTTTTAAGCCATTACCTGATTTATCAATAACGTTTGGAAATTGCATTCGTAGCCGAAAATCGATAAATTGATTTTATATATGTTTTTAGCTATAGAGATTTATGTTTAGCGAGTTACAGATTACGAAGGCTCTTCCTTTATTTTGTTTTCATGAGATTTTGGTAAGAGAAAATCCTTTCGACATTTCGACGCACAAAATTCTGATTTATCAGGAAACATGTATTCATGTAATGCGTTTTTATTTTCAGCCAATGTAATTCGATTCGAAACGAAAACTGTTCGAATTTGTATGTTATTAACATTGGAATTCGAACACATTTCCGTTCGATTCGGACTACATAATAACCCCCAGAAACTGCATATATTCTCTGTTGGTAATGGTTTCAGTTCTTCCATACAGTCAATGCTCTATATTGATTGTCCATATTTTAAAAATTTTTCTTTTCCCTGGGAACATTTTAATTAAAAGTGGTATCATGATGTTGATTTTACCAGATTAAATTTTTCAGGAGGAAACTTACTAAACCAAACTAACATTTCATTGTCAAAGTCCACTTTTACCCTTAGATCTTAATATAATTTTTTTTTTAATTTTCTTTAAACTGATTTAAAACAGTTGTTTCAATAGATAATTTTCTGTGCTACATAAAATATCATGGAGTGAAAAATGTTTTTCGTTGATGTTTAATTGTGAAAGGTTACACTTTTCTAAAAGAACATTACTAATAAAGTTTCGTTCCATTTTTCGAAAAAAAATTAGTTCTTTTCAAAAATATATGCATGCGCGCGTCTTCTGACTGCATATCTAAGTTGTCCGTGAGAGTATCAACTGTGTTAGGTTAGTACTACGGTCCTTTTTCATGTTAAATAGTATCAACTTTCCCATCACAGCACATACAGTCCTAGCAATACGAAATACACATGACACTTGCAGCAGCAGCAATACGAAATACATAAACAACTTTGTCTTATTAGTTTTTTGTCGTTATTCACTGTATATACGCAAGTGCAAAGCAACAAAATTTTTTCTTTTTTCCTTGAACAAATTGTGCAATCGTTTTCTCTGTTTTCTTTAAATGCATTGGTGCTTACTCTTACATAAGGAACTTTTGGACACCCTTGAGATAATCTATAGAATATCTAAAAAATAAAGAAAACAAAAGTACAAAGTAATCAAAACAAAACAAAATTAAGCAATCATTCTCATGGTTTCTGTTTCTCTCACTTCAAAGAATTAAACAAACCAAAATCAAACAAATTTGTTTCGTTTATTGTCGTGCTCTGGTTTAAGTACAAAGAAATCAAAACAAAAATAAATTTATAACTGTAAAAGTGTCGATTATTTATGTTACGAAAATTATTTTCTAACCCCTTTATCGTCCCATAAGTAGCATAGCTACAAAAAGTATTACTTTGAGTCTAAGATGTTTAATAACACAATTCCACGGTTGTTCCACTCTTAACAAATTAGTAAGCAATTCGGATAGGTATAAGGTACTAAGATTCAGAAAAAAATATTAAAAATGTTCAATATAAAATTAATTTAATGCAAAAAACAACTCTAAAATTGGATCTACAATCGAATCAGGTCTTTATGGGTCAGTAGTTTTTAGAACGAAAAGAGATTTATAAAATAAACTAGATATAATAAACTAATCCAATTCACTTTTGCGATGTAAATTTCTGTAATGATGTGTGCATCTGTAAGAAAAAAAGTTAATTAATAAATGTACATTCATGTATATTAAAGTAAAAAATACCTTGACCTCGAAAAAGTTTCTCAAATTAATATCGTGTACTTCTGATTTCAATTGACCCTTATGATCTTGTAATCATGTTATTAAATTTCTAATTTCTTTATTTATGGGAGTCTACTAGTACTGGATGCATATGTCTGATTATTTGGTATAAATGTTCGACCAGTATTTGTTTCTGATCTTGTTGAATTTACCAACAAAGAGGCCAAACGATTATCTGGAATAAACGATGACAATTAATATTTCAAATACTGAATTATTTATTTATTCAATGGATGTAATAATTATTGTTGAAATAAAACTTACCGTTTTGATGCATAGCACCAGATTTTACAGGTGGCTTTGCCAAAGCAATATAAGGTGATTTAATAGTTTGCTGGCCAGTTATATCATATCTGCACATGTGCAGGTCAGCGTGGTGTTATACGTATTTGTGTAGACACTTGCGGATCCAAAAAAAATTGGCCGGGCCCCATGTAAAGCACAAAGAAACTCCCAACAGCATTATGTTCGATTACTTGGCCAAGTTGTTGCATGGACCGTATACCGCACTTCTGATGCACATATTGTGAGTCCAGACGAGCTTTATTTTCGTGGAGCTCATGCTGATTATGTTTTGTCAATAGTTTCTTGGCCAGCTATTACTTCAAGCAACATACCATTGATCTTACTAGACAAAAATGGATGCAAATGTTTGTCTGGGTATAAACGTTCGACCAGTATAGTAACAAAGAGGACTAACGATTTTCTGGAATAAACGGTGATAAGAATTAATATTTCAAATACTGAAATATTATTCAAATAAAACTTACCGTTTTTATGTATTTGCAACACAAGCTGACTTGCTGAAACCTTCTGAACTGTTTGCGTACACCTTTTTTGGTAGCACGCTGTTGAGCAGCGTTAGAGGTGGCCCGGCCAAAGCAATATAAGGTGCTGGAATAGTTTACAGGCCAGCATAGAGTATTACACATTTGTGTATGCACTTACAGATCAGAAAAAGGTGGCCGGGTACATTAGGCGTGGAAGCACGCATGCATTTTTATTTGTTAGCACGCCTACATTTCTATTTGGTAGCACGCTCTTGAGTAGAACTAGCTGTTAAAGGTGGTTCGGCCAAAGTAATATAAGGTGCTGGAATATTTTGCTGGCCAGTTATACCCCAAGCGTCCATGCACAGCACAGTGAAGTGTTATGCGCATTTGCGTAGGCACTTGCGGATCCAAAAAAGTTAGCCGGGTCCCATGTTAGACACAAAGAAGCCTCCAGCTGCATTATGTAAGAATACTTAGCCAAATTGTTGCATGCGTCGCATCACGCCCATGTGACACACATATTGTGAGTTATGGAATTTAACAACGTATTCTTTTTCACTACTCAACACGCACTACTTTTTTATATACTTTCCATCTCCATCTATTTCCAAATGCCGAGAAAGTATCACAAATGGCTTTATTTTCATTGCCTTCGTCCATATTTCATAAAAAAACAACTAATTCCAGAGCGATGCATTGACAAATATCATTGAGAACACGTAATACGAATGTGTTTATCACCGATTACATTAATATTTTTTGTATTTAAAGTATATTAAGCATAAAAAAATTGTTTTAAATTAAATTTATTTTGTGGCGATGAAAACTCATGGAATTGTTTTTGCAAATATTTTTACTTTTTCACATTATTTAGATGGCAATTTACAATCATTAGTAGAGGAACACCACTGGCCTTTACTTGAACAATTAAAAACTCTCAAATTACAAACATATTGCACAATTATTTAAATTTTATTAAAAATACTTGTAAAATAATTCACTTTTGCAAAATTTTATTTTATAATTTTTCACAATCATATGTTCACAAATGCTATGTATAGCCATTGCTTTTCATACATGTAAAAAGCATATCTTTTTTCTCCCTTCTGTCATTTATCCATCAGCTGATACGACGATTTCGCTTAACTCAGAAGTGAGGATTCTTGTTAATATTCTGTGACAAGCAGTGAAGGGAAGAGATAGTTTGTTTGGTAAATACCAATATGAAGCCGAAGATTAAGGGTCTTATGCAAAAAACTCAACAAAGCCTTGCCAAGCAATGTTATGTAAAGTTGTACTCTAAAAAAATATTATATCAAAATTCTAAAGTAGGCACCTACATTTGTTAAGGCTACTTTAAGTTGATATTTCCAAAATATGCATTTTGTACCTCAAATATTTTTGTTAATGTAACACATATTGATTCATGTTACATCTGAAAATGAAGCTAGACGTGTTAGCTCTTATCTTAAGTTTAATGTTTCTGTCATGTTATCGAAAACATCACCAAATTATCCAACTAATTCGAAATCCATAAAAAAAAAATAAAAATAAATACAATTTTAAAAAAATGTTTTAGTGATGCACATACAGTCAAAACGAATCGAAAAAAGCTGGATATTCAAATAATCATTTCATTCGAATAAAATAAATTGTGATAATTTTTCTTTTTTCATCATATTATTTTTACTTTTACTTCATAGAAATGTTTATCTGTTTTCCTTTCATCTCAGAAGCTTATATTTTTTAAATTAGGTTGCTTTACTTCAAGGTAATAAAAATTTATTTAATAAAATAAAATATTATTTGAATACTCGAATGAAATTTTATTCGATGTTGTACACAGGGTTGTCAGATACGGCGATTTCTCGCCAAACATGGCGATTTCTCGCCAAACATGGCGATTTATCGCCAAACATGGCGATTTTTCAACTTGTTTGGCGACTAAATTTTTGATTTGGCGACATGGCGATTTTTCTGGCGATAAATAAATTTGTTGGCGATTTAATGGCTATTTTTGAACATAATTGAACTTCAAAATTGAGTTTCAAAAATAAATCTTACCAAAACTCGTCTGCAAGATATTTGGGTATGTTCTGTATAGGGATGGCAAATGAAAAAAATGTATCGATATATATCGTATCGATATTTTTGAATGGTATCGATATATATTTTTTTAAAACATCGATATTTCGATATATCGATATTTTTGCCTACAAATGAAATTCCACAAAAACCGCAAGATTATACGGTTATCCGTGGAAGATCAGTCAACCAGTGCGAGCGAGACGAAAAACTCTCGAAGGCCAAACAACAGACACAAGCCTGACCGCACTTAAGAAATAATTACGATGACGCGAAATGATGTTCTTCAACCCAGAGCTGCTTATCGACTGTGGTAAAAATTAAATTTTTTAAATTCTTAAAGCACAATCACAGTTTATTTCGAAATGTTTTTATTTTAATTATGTTGCCACTTACAATTACTTAACAGTTTATTGATTTTCAGAGGTTGAACCGAAACAGAACAGGGGCCCGTTTCTCAAACCTACAAGTAACAAATTTACAAGTAAAATAGACACAAAACTACAACACTTTTACAAATTTTAGTTAGCTGATTCGTAACAGAACAGAAAATAAAAAATAGTTCTGTCTTCAGGCTTATACCCACATAAACCAAATTTGGCATTTAGCTTAGTTAAGTTAGGTCACCTTATAGATGCGCCTTATTATGATGAAATTTCTCTTTTTTTCTTCGCATCACTAGCACTGATGCCAATATCGTACAGCTAAAAACCGGCAAAAAGTTTTAGAGCTCTTAAAAATATCAAAACCCGATACTCGTAAACAAGAATCGATGTATCGATATATCGGTTTTTGAAATATTGGCGATATATATCGATATTTATTTTCGCAAATATCGATATTTCGATATATCGATATTTTTTGCCCATCCCTAGTTCTGTATTGCACGTGAAATTAAAAGGTGTGGAATTGTCATAGAATTCTTGTTATAATTACATATTTCCAACAACAATTATATGGCAGTTCCACACCCTTTAATTTCACGTGGAATACAGAACATACCCGATTAAAGCAATTTGATTTTGATGATTTTTCTTATATTAATTAATTAGTAATGCGTTTTGAAATTAATAAAATAATTAAAGAACATTTTGGCGATTTTATTTCTGCTTTTGGCGATTTGCTGCTGAATTTGTATACGATTTTATTTAAAAAATTTATATTAAAAAATGTGTTACATAAAAACAAATTTATTATCAAATATATATTAAGAAAAACCACATAAAATCAATTTTGGCGATTTTTTGGCGATTTTCAAAATAAATTTGGCGAAATAGCTCGGAAAAGATCTGACAACCCTGGTTGTACATCATAAGTTGTGAAATGGTTGTTGAACACGATGGTGTTACCAGTATTTATTATTAAATCACAATATAATTAAAGTTGTCTTTTGCATACAATTTCTTAACAAAGCAATGTTAGCCTTAAAGTACTTGGTAACTACTACGAACTTTAAAGCTCAAGTAAAATATTTTTTGCATAAGGGGGTAAATATGTACCAAGAAAAGTAATGAACATATACAAATGTAGGCAACTAAAAAGAAGTACCTTAAAAACTATTTTCACGTCATGTATACATAAATAAAAATATTAATGCTTGTGATGACATTTGCATTCGTATGTGTATAGGCCCACAAAGATTAAAAAAACGCGATGGGTTTTAAAAATAAGTACTTTTTATTTTATAAAATAAAATCAATTTAATACTAATTCAAGAACGTGCTGAACTCAATTTTATTTTATATAACTTACTTATATCAAATATCTTACATTTCTAATGAATACAGAATATTTTCATTTGAAACAAAAACAAAATTTAAATTTTGGTTGTGATTTAAATTTGAATTTTGTTTTAAATATAATTCCACAAAACGTAATTTTCTCTTGATATTGTGAGATAATGAATTATTACTACTCCTAAATCCTACATACAACATACCTACATACATATCTACATATATAATTTATGAAGACAATTACATCGTACTAATAACCAAAAAGTAAAATACAAATTAAAAACAAAATACTTCAGCAGGTCGTGCAGCAGTATTCACGCATATCGACAAGAAATAATATTAATTCAAGGCAGATATATTTTTCTGGATGCATCCTTGAGTCACTACCAAAGTAATAGAACAAAGAACATCACATGTTTTCTTTACTCTAAGACCAAAATGTCCTAGTCCAAGTCGACCAAACAGGACCAAAATATCCAACTTGGAGTCGAAATACGCAAACCAGGATAAATACATATGTATATATTTACTACGTAATACTAATTTCTGCAGCTTTTCCTATTTTAATTCAGAAAGCATCAATAATAATTTAGATTTGTTAAAATAAGAAATAACCTGAAGAAGTTAGCCAAAGGTTAAAGAAATATCGAACTAAAAAATAATAACAAAAACTAAATATCGAACTAAAAAATATCGAAAAATAGTTTAATTGAACATATAAAAAAGGTCGAAAGATAAGATAACGAAATTTTATAAAAGTATACACTTAAAGTTAAAAATTAAAAAGAAGTATTGTTCTGCCCTTTTTATTGCTGTTTCTCAGGCATTTGATAAAGTATGTCACGAAGGACTATTTTTAAAATTGAAGACATATCTGCCAATAAACATATAAAAACTTTTGGAAAGTTATATTATTGATAGGAAGTTCACTGTTCTGGAAGTAGACTTCATGAGTGCGCCCGAATCTATATCTTCCGGTGTACCACAGGGTAGTATTCTGGGGCCAGTCTTGTATTTCATATATACTTGTAATATGCCTGTGAGAAATAATATACACACCTCTACATTTGCGGATGATACAGCCTGTATGAGTATGCACGAAAGCCCTTATGAGGCATCCCGCAAGCTCCAGGAACATATTACTCAGCTGGAAACATGGTTGAACTTATGGAGAATTAAAGTAAATGAACAAAAGTGTGTTCATATAAAGTTTACCCTAAGAAAAGATATCTGTTCCCCCATTCGAATCAACAATAAAAATGTTCCTCAACATTCTCAAATGAAATACCTTGGCATACACCTTGATCGAAGGCGTACATGGAAACATCATATTGACTTTAAGCTTACTCAAATACATTAGTTGATTGGCAGAAATTCAACACTCAGCCTAGACTGCAAACTTTTACTACATAAGTCGCTTTTGAAGCCAATGTGGCGCCAACGGAATTCAGTTATGGGGCACTGCTTCAGCTTCAAATGTTGAGAAAATCCAACGAAGGCAAAACAAAATTTTACGGTTAATAACATCGGCTCCATGGTATATAAAAAAAATTCAAATATACATCGTGATTTAAATATGCCACTAGTGATTGAAGAAATTGCAAAATACGCAGGCAAATATTTAACTAAACTCGAGTCGCATCCTAATCCGCTTGCTCGTAATATTTTGAACTTTACTGGACATATCCGCTTAAAAAAGAAGGACACTAAGGCTCTAACTCGCAACACCGCAGATGAAACTTTTTGAGAATATTTTTTTCCTAATTTACACTCAGCAAGTCAGTGGTAGTGAACTGCCACTTCTGCGAGAATTAAACTTGTATAATTTGGGTAATTAAAATTGTAAAATTTTAAAATTCTTGGAAATTTGTGAAATTTGATACATACGAGGGTGGATCAATAAGAGAGTTAATTTTTTGTTTACATTAGGAGTTTTTTGTTTACATTAACTTTTTTTACTACATACGAGGGTGGATCATGTATGTTTGTGGGGGTGGATTAAGGGGTTTTATAAGATTTCATAACTGTATACGCCGACGGGAAAATCATGAAAATGATTTTTCATAGTACCAACGGGGAAAATCATGAAAATGATTTTCCTAATACTAATGGGGGTGAAATCATGAAAACTTATTTATCCTAATGCCGACGGCAATACATAATTATTATTTTTTTCAAATGCCGACGGCAAAACATCAATATTATTTTTTTCAAATGCCGACGGCAATACATTGTTATTTTTTTCAAATGCCGACGGGAAAATGATTTTTCTTAATGCCTACGAGAAAAAAATTTATACCAGAATCACGAAACAATTGATACGAAATAATCATAATGTAATTATAATGTTTAAGGGTGGCGTTGGCTGAAGTAGTTAGCACATTGACTACAAAACCGAAGGTCCTGGGTTCAATCCCTGTACCCGACAGTCATTAAATAACAACACCACGCATTTTTCTGATGTGCATTAGTGTCCCTTTGTGTCAGTTGTTGTAGGAAAGTTCAAGTTATGAAGGCATAGTCACTGGTCACCGAACTATACCGACTTCAGCAGATACTAATCCTAATGTAATATCAGAACGCCCTCCTTCGTTGTGTAGCAAAATCATCGGCGAAGTAAAATAATCAATAAAAATGGCTACAAGACACAGCCCCATTTAACATCAGAGAGGCGCTGCAACACTGCATTAGTAAAAACGTGCGAAAAGCAGAGTTGTAAAAAAAATGAAGCTTTCCTCTATCTCTTCTTTCAGCACCTGTCTTCTCTCTCACTATCCCTTTCCTAAAGAAGGTAACACCTAGTATTAGCAGTAGGCATTAATTGCCTGTGTGTTACTTCTCTTTAAAAAAAAAAAAGTAAGATGAGCTCCTGATAACCTGATCTGATAAGCTGATCTGAAAACCAGATCAGGTACCTGATAACCTAATCTTATACCTGTTGTGCTATTCGCTGTTAGCAAATATGGGTGATAAAGTTTTAGAGCAGTTGGTGTGGACAAGAAATATACTGAAGAAAAAGATTCGTAATATAAAAAATTGGCGAAATAGATACACGTGAGCAACCAAGAAATACATTTAAACCTATAACAGAAGTTCTTAAAGAATTCGTAATTAGATTTAAAAATATTGAAAAATATTCTTAAGAAAGAGGAAAGTAAACACAAGACAGAGCTGGAAATAATACAAGTTTAAAGCCTCAGAAACCAGCAGTCCAGATAGAGACAAGTACACCAAAGAAACTTGCAGAACTAACAATATTTTATAATACCATCTTATTTAATGATGCTAATACTGAGAATGATGAAGGTGATTTTTACTCACAGACTTTCAATTCCGAAGACATTTATACTGATTTATTAAACTTGGAAGGAAGAAATGAATTAGATACAAACTATGGTCCACATAAAGATTTCAATAATGAATGGAAATTTGGTGATAGCAACCTCAAACTATATAAAGATAAAATACAATTTGCCGGTCCAGGACGGGTTCTCACAGCGGGTTTATTTTCTTTAATGAATGATAAAACATCTAAAAACTATGACAAATTTGAATTTGAAAACTAAATAAAATATATTATATCTACTAATGCATGCATACAGAATTATCATCGTTCACTGATGGAGAACGACTTTATCAGTAAATTGTTTCTGGAAACTCAAGTCGACAAACTAAAGGATAAATTGATAATATAGCTTAAGGAATTGATATAATTCAACACTCTCCAAAAAACTGTAAAACAACTCAATGTCTTTAAAAAGAAATTTAGTAAACGAATTTTTTAATAAACATTGGAAAATCCATGTATAAATAGAAAATAAAACAGAATCAATAGTAGAATGATTTAATAGATCATTAAAAGGAATTATGTGTTAAGAATTTAGCATTAATGGTTCATATAACTAGATTGATATACATACATATGTAAAGATTTGTTTAGTGCATGAAACAGAAAAGTTCATCTCACCATTAAAATGATTGCGATTAAAGTTACCTAAACAAAATAGAAAAATGTGCAAAATACAGTATATAGTAATTTGAAGATGTACAAAATATTGAAACTTAATGAAAATATAAATAAAATTGAAAAGGAAAAATCTAGTAGTCTTGGGGTTTTTTTTAAGGATTTAATAGGAGTGTTAGGTCTCAGGGAAGATAATTAATTTAATGTACTGGAGTTCTCTAAACTTGTTGGTCTGTATGAAATATTGTGAAAACTTAAGCGTTCAAAATGAACTATAACACAGTGCAATATTCAGCAACACATCATATTATCACTTTTTATAGTAAAAGTTGTACATTTTCCATTTCGAAAGCTCTAGCACACAAATTTTTAAAATGTGAATGTGGGGTTATTATAATTGATATTCACTCTGTTCATTTCTAGATAAACTAAGGAAATTGGACATTGATATCCAATCTTTAAGAGTGCACATGTGTATGAATGGGTATCAAACAAACTTACTAAATATATATATCTGTATCTGTATGAGTATGAAATAAATTTACAGAAAAAAATGGACGCGTGCCGAAGCATGTACAATTTAAAACAATTCCTGACGTCATACAATTTTCAAAGCAAAGCAATGTTATGACTTTGTGGGAAATGATAAACATATGTATCTACTTTGTAAAAAACTCAGAAAAGTAGATTCTTCAACTTTATTATTATTATTTATTTATTTATTAATATTGATATTATAGATAAATACAATAACAATATAAGAGGAGTAGAAGCACTTAGCTACTAAGGCCATCGGCTAATCTTCAATTTTAATAGTATAGATTTTTAATTGAAACACCACTACATGTCGGACTCTCGCGCCACTATCGATAGAAGCATGTTAAGGCATGCATGCTAGCAAAGTATATAAATATTTTAGAAGGTGATAAGAAGCGTTTTTCTAATCATTAATTTGTATACAGCAATTGGAGCTAGATACATCCCGACTCATGAATGAATTGTATACAGATATGGTTGATGGTGATGATGACCTTTTTGAAGTGAGAAATGATTACATCTGAAACTGATACAACCCAGCCTACGTTAACAGCAATAAATTCAAGGATTCAACCAGCAAACCTCACGTAAAAACACTTGAGGTAAACATTCTCTCAAACATACATATTCTATTATTATTATTAGGCTAATGTTCGTAACGCTTTTTAAGCCAAATTACATGTGATAATTATTAATGAACAAATAACATCAAAGTCAGTTGTAAATATTCTGACAACAACACATAGTTGAACGGAACAGCCAGCCGTTCTCGAAGGCCACTAAACCTTCCTCATCAGCGTTCTTCCGTGTTTTGGTCCACTGTGTGTGGTGTAAGTTGATGTAGATTTCTGCCTTATATACGAAACTTTATTGCAAATGGAATATGTGAATTGGTTTGATTCATCGTACTTCAATTTGCTGATGTGTTTGTAATGAAGGCTCAAAGCTACCATCTTCAAATTTACAACAGTCTTACCATTGTCGTTTGTTCTTTACTAATTATGCACATGTTAGTTAATTTGCTTATTTTTGTTCTACTTAACACAAACTTTTTTTTTTTTTTTTGTTACTATTAAGTATATTTTTATTTAAATTTTTGCCACAAGCCAATGACTATTAATTTAAGTTACATAATTAAATTATTATTTTTCGAACTATATTTGTTTCTATATTCTTATGAATATAATAAAAATATCTGTAAATCAAAATATTTGTCAACGAAGTGTAAATGTAAAATAAAAGACAGATATGTGTACAACAAAAACAAAATTAATCTTCATGTACATACAGTATGTCAAGAAAATGATTTTACATAGTTAAAATCGTTATAAATTTTGATTTTTATCATAAATATTTTTATTTTTCTTTGCATTATGAAATTTTTGGTTATGGATTTAATTTTATTTACATTTAAGAGAACAAATAGTAGTAAGTTGTACGCAAAATTAAAAAGTGAAAGCATAAAAATTACATGAAAGCCAAAACAACTCAAAAATTTCTCTGTCAAGAAAATGTTTTTACATTTTACAGAAAATAGGAAAGATTTTAAGTTGTACAAAAATAATTTTTTTTTTTGGCCCCATTGGTATTAAATCGGCTTGTAAGACGACTTCTCATGGAAAAAATTTTTCTTTTCCAAATATTCCGCCGACATTTCTCATATTCCCCTCGTATTACTGCTTTAAACTCCATTTACTTCTTGAAATACCCTTTGGAAATACTATTTTTCAAATAAACCCATAAATTTTGAAACCGTAAACCCATCTGTAAACCTTAAAAAAGGTTGGTTGATGGATTGGAGGTATATATACATACATATGTACATATCGAACAAAAACGGTCGTTGGTTGAGCGAAGAGCAAGCCAAAGAAGAACGAAGTTTGAGGGTTTTTTCGCGACAGCATCGCATGGTGTCAATGGACGAATGTTTTTTTTTCTGACAACAAGCACAAGAGGGACCAATTATTGCGAGCTCTGGCATATACATATTTTTTTTTTTTTAATGCATGATTTTTATTTATTGTATCTTCATATATGAACTAACAATAAGTATTCAAATCTTAAATCTAAAAATATAATTAGGCCCGACCAGTGTCGGACATAAGCTTAGTAATAGTTATATATAATACATAAGTAGTGATAGTCAAAAGGAAAAAAATAAAGTATTTTCAAGAAGTCCTATCTGGAGTGCTATGAATAAGAGCCCATGTGTCCCTCTTTTTTAGGCGGATGTGTCCAGTAAAGTTCAAAATATTACGGGCAAGCGGATTAGGATGTGACTCGAGTTTTGTTAAATATTTGTCAGCGTATTTTGCAATTTCTTCAGTCACTAGTGGCCAGGGTAAGAAAATACGCGGAGCAGCTCCGCTCTTTTCAGCTCTTTTGGCGCTTTTACGCAAAGAGCGGAGTGTCAATGTTATTGCTCTTGCTCTGCGCCACTATGTCGACGCTGCGCATTACAAAATCGGAGCAAGAAGAGCAGTACCATGGTTGGCTCTTTGCATGCTCCGCTCCTGTTGTTTACGCAATGTGTAAAAGAGCTGCAAAGAGCAAAAAAAGCGCATTGCTCCTTTACTGTGGTACAAAATACATATTTTCTTTTAAAAGATTATGTTGCGTTGTAATGATTATTATGATAAAATAAGAAAATGTAAATGGATGACATTTTGTAAAAACCTTAATAATTTTTAGTTTTAATTAATGTAGTAGTAATGTAATATTTATTTTATTAGGGTTTTTAAATTATCTGAAAAATCGACTGATTTCAAGTTCTTTAATTGGACCTTTTTATACCCTTTACCAAAAAAATGGTATAATATAGGTTTGTCATTCCGTTTGTAATTTCTATAATATCAATAAGCGAATAAAGTATATATATTCTGGATCCTTATGGATAGGGAAGACGAATAAGCGATGTCCGTCTGTCTGTACGTGAAATCGGTTTTCCGAAGCTCCCAGTAAAGTTAGAGATTTCGTTCTTGGACTGGTGTGTCAGAAAATACAAACTAGATTGGTATTGAAACTCAGCAAAATCGAGCAGACGATTGCAGAGCTGGAAAACTTAAACTTTATTTTGCCATATAAAAGTAACTAGATAACACAAATTTTTTGTTTTTTTTGTTAAATAAACTTATTTTACACTTCAGTACGACTAAAATTGGTATTTCAAATTTTAAAAAATAAAAAAATTAAAAAGACGTTTCCAGGGTTGGAAAACTTTTTGTGTTATGTAAAATTAACTATGTATGTCTAAAACTATATTAGTATTTTCTCGAGAACCGTAAGAGCTAGAGACCTGAAATTGTATGTATATACACTTGAAATTTGTAAGGTTAGTGTATTTTTATACAGACTACAACAATTAACAATAAAATTAAAAAAAATTTAAACTAAAGGGTGTTCCATCAGTTTATGCAATTTTGACTATGTAATTTTGACAACTTGCTCTATCTTGGAAACCGTAAGAGTTAAGGACCTGAAATTTGGAAAGAGTGTGTAGACCCTTGGCCGCTACAACAACAAATACATGAGAGTTGGAAATTAAAGGGTGTTCCAAAACGAGCAACGAAAAATGTTAAAGTCCCATGTTATATACATACAATTGTATGTATATACACTTGAAATTTGTAAGGTTAGTGTATTTTTATACAGACTACAACAATTAACACTAAAATTTCAAAAAATTAAAATAAAGGGTGTCCCATTACTTTATGCAATTTTGACTATGCAATTTTGACAACTTGCTCTATCTTGGAAACCATAAGAGGTACAGACCTGAAATTTGGACACAGTGTGTAGACCGTTGGCCGCTACAACAAATACATGAGAGTTGGAAATTAAAGGGTGTGCCAAAACGAGCAACGAAAAATTTTAAAATCCCATATAATATACATACAAATGCACTTGAAATTTGTAAAGTTAGTGTATTTTTATACAGACTACAACAATTAAAAAAATTTTAATTAGAGGGTGTACCATCAGTTAATGTAATCTTGACTATGTAATTTTGACAACTTGCTCTATCTTGGAAACCGTAAGAGCAAAAATCTTGAAATTTTCAAAAACGGTAAAACTAAAAAAACAAAAAATTATAAAATCGCCAAACCGAAAAAAATCGCCAATTAAAAAAAAAACCCCAAAACGAAAAAAGCACCAGATTAAAAAAAATTTCTAAATCGAAAATAAATCGCCAAAATGAAAAAATCGCCAAAATTAAAATAATCGCCAAAATGAAAAAAATCGCCAAAATTAAAAAATCTCCAAAATTAAAAAAATCGCCAAAATTAAAAAAATCGCCAAAATTAAAAAATTCTCCGAAATGAAAATAAATCGCCAAATGAAAAAATCGCCAAATGAAAAAATCGCCAAAATTAAAAAATCGCCAAAATTAAAAAAATCGCCAAAATTAAAAAATCGCCAAAATTAAAAAAATCGCCAAAATTAAAAAATTTCCAAAATGAAAAAAATCGCCAAAATGAAAAAAAAGCACCAAATTAAAAAAAATTTCTAAATCGAAAATAAATCGCAAAAAACCGGAAAAATCGCCAAAAATAAAAAAACGCCAAAATTAAAAAAATCGCCAATATTAAAAAATCGCCAAAATTAAAAAAATTGCCAAAATTAAAAAAATCTCCGAAGTGAAAAAAAATCACCAAAAATGAAAAAAATTCTAAATCGAAAATAATTTACAAAAAAACCGGCAAAATCGCCAAAATGAAAAAATCGCTAAAATGAAAAAAATCGCCAAAATTAAAAAATCGATAAAACAAAAAAAATCGCCAAAATTAAAAAAATCGCCAAAAATAAAAAACGCCAAAATTAAAAAAATCGTCAAAATTAAAAAATCGCCAAAATGAAAAAAATCGCCAAAATTAAAAAATCGCCAAAATGAAAAAAATCGCCAAAATGAAAAAAAGCACCAAATTAAAAAAAATTTCTAAATCGAAAAAAACTCCAAAAAAACAGGAAAAAATCACCAAAATGACAAAAACCCCAAAAACACAAAAAATGTAACCAAAATGGAAAAAAGTACACAAGTACACATTGGAAAAAAGTGACCAATTTTGGTGACAAGTAACCAAAACGGCAACGCTGGTTGTGACTCTATATAAAAAAATCTACCTGCATTGCTCGTGCTCACCGCGAGATGTATGTGTATGTGTATTAATTTGCATGAATCAAATATTCATGATTAATGCATTAAACCAGAGCTGGCCACCGAGAGAAACAAGAGAAATATGTACAAGCGTATGTGTATTCATTTGTATAAAAAGCCAATTGATGTTGGGCCCTCCGGCGCTTCTCTGGGCAGCCTAGCATTAAACACATTCACCACAGCAGGCTACACGAAAACACGACTTGCTGTCTTCAAAAGAATCATTCTCATATGAACATGTGTATTCTATCCTTGACAATTGGTAGTCGGTAGCTTGCTGTTGTGAATGTGTTTAAAGCATAATTTGTATAAAAAGTTGAAATTTCGGATCGCTGGTGCTGGTGAGAGAGACATTGAACATACATACATACATATCCACTTTACAGTTCCAGGTACTCATCATACCCAATCTTAACAACATTTATTACGTTGTTGATTTCAACTCTCTGTAACTCACGATGCAAAAGCAGGTATGAGGTGTGACTGATTCAAATAGTAACACTCTCGGGTGAACTACGGAAATTTCCGCCATTAACTGGTCGTTAAAAAACTAATTCCGAAAATTCTCGTCATTCATTTGCAGTAAAAAAAAAGTGATTGAAAGGGATTTCCATAATTTACAGGCCATTAAGAAAACTAATTGCAGGGATTACCGCTAAGCTTTTGTTACTACTGCCTTATTCATAAAAAATAATATTTGCGTTCTTTAAAAAAAGACTCATGATTTTATTTTATTTTTGCTGCCTCAAAACCAGGGTTCGAATTCTTGACTTCAAAATAGCATCAGCACACAAATTACGCTATGCTTCGACTTCTGCTATTCATACCCCTTTTCCACACGGAAAGTTTACTTTGCAAAGTCTTAATTCAGCTGTGTGAAAGACAGAGGTCGTAGTACAGTCTCTTTCTGTCTTTCTCCCAGCTGAATTAAGACTTAGCAAAGTAAACTTTCCGTGTGGAAAAAGGGGTATCACATTGTATAAGCAGCAGCAATCAGCATCAACATACAATGTAAAAAAAACTATTTGTTTAATGCTGTGCTGTGAAATGTTTGAAGCAAAAGCAGTCAGCTATTTGTATTTCCGTCTCCGTCTTTCTTACAGCTGAATTATGAGTTGAGCAACAAAAGTTGAAACGTGTGAAACGGGACCAAAGAATTTAAATTGTGTACAATATGAAAATCTACATACATACATGCATGCATGTTTGTATACTTACATTTTTGTTGTTTGTTTGAAAATTTTATAATTACCTATAATTATTAGTTTTGGCCAATCGAAATTTTATGTTTTGTTGTGCTATATAATTCAGCTATTAGGCCTACCATATTTTATGTAAATATAAAATAAATTAAATTAAATAAAATAATTTTTTGTTTTAATGAAGTCATCATGCGTCCCTAAATACATATGTACATATGTGTTATACATGCGTCTTTACGTTGATATCTATGTATGTATGTATATACATACATGCATACATACATACATACCTACCACCTACATTTATTTCTGCAATAACAAAATACAAAAAAAAAATTACTTTTCAACCAAAAATATATCCGTTTCAACAACATACATACATACATACGTATGTATGTAGCACGTACATACATATGTGTAAGCAGGTACACATCACATCATAAAAACCAATTTGGTTTGCATTCCTCATAAAAAATAAATTTTCAAACAAACAAGAAAAATATGTCAGTACGAGTTCGTACCTGCATACGAGTTGTTTTTGCTTTCATAGCAGAGCACCGCTTCACAGTTATGTTGCTGGTATTGCCGAAATAATTTGCACATACTCACATTTTTTAATATTTGTTGCAATCCTTTTTTATCAACATATACATACATATTTATTTAAAACAAATTTTTCACAGACTTTTACTTATTTACTCAAAAATCAAAGTTTTAATGTTTTTAAAAAGGTTAAGAGAAACTACCGAAATTTCTTAACGAGCATTAATATGTTTTTTTTTACGTTTTTTCAGTTAAAATAATTTTTTTCGCTTTTTTTAATTTTGGCGATTTTTTAATTTTGGCGTTTTTTTATTTTTGGCGATTTTTCCGGTTTTTCGCGATTTATTTTCGATTTAAAAATTTTTTTTAATTTTGGCTATTTTTTAATTTTGGCGATTTTTTTCATTTTGTCAATTTTTTAATTTTGGCATTTTTTAATTTTGGCGATTTTTTCATTTGGCGATTTTTTCATTTGGCGATTTTTTCATTTGGCGATTTATTTTCATTTCGAAGAATTTTTTAATTTTGGCGATTTTTTTAATTTTGGCGATTTTTTAATTTTGGCGATTTTTTTAATTTTGGAGATTTTTTAATTTTGGCGATTTTTTTCATTTTGGCGATTTTTTAATTTTGGCGATTTTTTAATTTTGGCGATTTTTTCATTTTGGCGATTTATTTTCGATTTAGAAATTTTTTTAATCTGGTGCTTTTTTTTAATTGGCGATTTTTTTCGGTTTGGCGATTTTATAATTTTTTGTTTTTTTAGTTTTACCGTTTTTGAAAATTTCAAGATTTTTGCTCTTACGGTTTCCAAGATAGAGCAAGTTGTCAAAATTACATAGTCAAGATTACATTAACTGATGGTACACCCTCTAATTAAAATTTTTTTAATTGTTGTAGTCTGTATAAAAATACACTAACTTTACAAATTTCAAGTGCATTTGTATGTATATTATATGGGATTTTAAAATTTTTCGTTGCTCGTTTTGGCACACCCTTTAATTTCCAACTCTCATGTATTTGTTGTTGTAGCGGCCAACGGTCTACACACTGTGTCCAAATTTCAGGTCTGTACCTCTTATGGTTTCCAAGATAGAGCAAGTTGTCAAAATTGCATAGTCAAAATTGCATAAAGTAATGGGACACGCTTTATTTTAATTTTTTGAAATTTTAGTGTTAATTGTTGTAGTCTGTATAAAAATACACTAACCTTACAAATTTCAAGTGTATATACATACAATTGTATGTATATAACATGGGACTTTAACATTTTTCGTTGCTCGTTTTGGAACACCCTTTAATTTCCAACTCTCATGTATTTGTTGTTGTAGCGGCCAAGGGTCTACACACTCTTTCCAAATTTCAGGTCCTTAGCTCTTACGGTTCTCGAGAAAATAAGACTTAGGCCATTATTATTTATTGCCACAGATATGTATGTATATAATATACAGTGAACAAAGAAAAAACTTGTACAGCAAACGCTCCGCTCTTCTAATCAAAATATCTCTGTTGCTTTGTAAGATTTTAAGATAAAACCAAAAGCGATTTCAAGGAAAATTAATCAGCTTTCTATGAAAATCTTTAATTTTATTAACAAATTTATTTTAATGCGAAAAAAATAACCTAAAATATAATAACACTATTTTCCAGAGCCAAAAAAAAACTTGTACACTAACTCTTCTTTCAGGAAGGAGCTATGAAATAAGGAATACACTTAAAATTAGTACTAAATGTGGCCACGTCTAGCATCTAATAGATTATTTTCATAGAATGAACTGGGTTTTCGGTAATTTTGGGAGCTATATGGTCCAATATGCCCTGGAGAGCACTTTTGAGTTAATTTTTACACATAATCTACAGCTCGCGTAATTTTTTGTTCACATACGCCCACAGAATTTCATTTGTACTGAGGCCAAGGATCTAGAAAGGATGTGCCTGCAATTTTTTTCCATTGAATGGAAGCCATTCTCTTATTATTGAAGACGAAAGTTTCGGGTATTTAACTCTAACTAATCAATAGTCTCCACTTACATTTAATTTGGCAGCTAACTGTGCTAAATTATCTCTTAGTATTTTTAAATAATTCATTTTATTTATTGTACGTTCTATAAAAACCGGATTTCATACACCACTCGATCCCATTGAGCCCCATACCATCATATTACACCCCCCATGCTTCACCGTGTTATTCAGGTTTTTATCACTAATGCTGGAATTCCTCTTCGCCAGAAAAATCTACAACGATAACATCCAAATATATTAAATTTGGATTCAGCAGTGTCCCAAAAGTCATCATAGTGATTAATATAATCTTTCTTTGCGTGGCAAAGAAAAGCTCCAGCCTTAACGATAACAACCTGAATAACACGGTGAAGCATGGGGGGTGTAATATGATGGTATGGGGCCCAATGGGATCGAGTGGTGTATGAAATCGGGTTTTTATAGAACGTACAATAAATAAAATGAATTATTTAAACATACTAAGAGATAATTTAGCACAGTTAGCTGCCAAATTAAATGTAAGTGGAGACTAGTGATTAGTTAGAGTTAAATACCCGAAACATTCGTCTTCAATAATAAGAGAATGGCTTCCATTCAATGGAAAAAAAATTGCAGGCACATCCTTTCTAGATCCTTGGCTTTAGTACAAATGAAATTCTGTGGGCGTATGTGAACAAAAAATTACGCGAGCTGTAGATTATGTGTAAGAATTAACTCAAAAGTGCTCTCCAGGGCATATTGGACCATATAGCTCCCAAAATTACCAAAAACCCAGTTCATTCTATGCAAATAATCTATTAGATGCTAGACGTGGCCACATTTAGTACTAATTTTTAGTGTATTCCTTATTTCATAGCTCCTTCCTGAAAGAAGAGTTAGTGTACAAGTTTTTTTTTGGCTCTTGAAAATAGTGTTATTTTATTTTAGGTTATTTTTTTAGTATTAAAATAAATTTCTTAATAAAATTAAAGATTTCTATAGAAAGCTTATTAATTTGTCTTGAAACTGCTTTTGGTTTTATCTTAAAATCTTACAAAGCAACAGAGATATTTTGATTAGAAGAGCGGAGCGTTTGCTGTACAAGTTTTTTCTTTGTTCACTGTACATATGTATATAATATATATAATATATGTACATGTACATACATTAATATGTACATACATATGTAAATACAAACAATTTAATGGCGAGAAAATCGATATTATTTATTTTAATACTTTGTATTATTTAATTTAACCCAAAGTAACCACTGTTAATGTCAAAAAGAGCAAGCGTAATGCGCCACTCAATGTACACAATACGCGGAGCAAAAGCGCAAAAGAGTAACATCGTTGCTACTTGCTCAAAGAGTTTGCTCCTACATGTGAGGAGCAAACGCAAAGCGCAAACAGTGGTTGCGCTTTTTTTGTACTCCGCTCTTTGCGCATGCTCTACATTTTAAGGCGCAAGACAACAGTACGCAATGAGCAAAAGAGCAAAAGAGTGCGCATTTACCTACCCTGCTAGTGGCATATTTAAATCACGATGTATATTTGAATTTTTTATATACCATGGAGCCAATGTTATTAAGCGAAAAATTTTGTTTTGCCTTCGTTGGATTCTCTCGACATTAGAAGCTGAAGCAGTGCCCCATAACTGTATTCCGTAGCACCATATTGGTTTCAAAATCGTCTTGTATATTAAAAGTTTACAATCTAGACTGAGTGTTGAATTTCTACCAATCAGCCAATGTATCTGAGTTAATTTCAGTTTCATTTGTGTTAGCTTTGAGTCAATATGGGGCTTCCATGTAAGCCGTCGATCAAGGTGTATACCAAGGTATTTTACGTGTGAATGTTGAAGAACAACTTGATTGTTGATTCGAATTTGGGAACAAGTATCTCTTCGCAGGGTAAATGTTACCTGGACACACTTTTGCTCGTTTACTTTGATTCTCCATAAATTTAACCATAGTTCCAGTTGTGTAATATGTTCTTGTAGATATCGGGAAGCCTAGTGAGGGTTTTCGTGCATACTAAGGCAGGCTGTATCATCGGCAAACGTAGATGTATGGATATTGCTGCTCAAAGGCATATCACATGTGTAAATAAAATACAAAACTGGCCCCAGTATGCTCCCCTGTGGCACACCGGATGATATAGATTCGGGCACACTCATGAAGTCTCCTTCCACAACCGTAAACTTCCGGGTAGTAATATAACTTTCTAATAGCTTCAGAAAATTTATTGGTAAATATGATTTCAATTTTAAAATAAGACCTTCATGCCACACTTTATCAAATGCCTGAGAAACGTCGATAAACAGCGCAGAACAATACTTCTTTTCTTCAAATGTTCTTCTTATAAATTGAACCAATCTATGAGTTTGTTCGATGGTGCTATGCTGACTTCTAAAACCAAATTGATGGTCTGGTATGCACCCACTACTAACTAGAATTGGGGACAATTTTGTCATGAGCAGTTTCTCGAAAAGTTTTGACATTGTTGATAGCAGACTTATTGGCCTGTATGACTCAACCTTGGTACGGTCTTTGCCCGGCTTTGGAATCATTTTAACTTTGGCAAGCTTCCAGCTATTTGGATAATACTCCAGTCGTAAAATGGCGTTAAAAATAAATAACAGGATTCTAATTGCAATACGAGGCAACTTTATTAGCATCTGGTTACTAATTCCATCAATACCCGGAGCTTTCTTCGGGTTAAGTTCAGCAATTACTTTTTGTACATCACACGTTCTAAATTTTATGGGTCGAGGGGGTAGCGCCACTACATTCGGCAAATCAATAACACCAGTACACGAGTTAGGGGTAAATACTGATTTTAAATGCTCAGCAAATAGTTTACCTTTTTCAGTATCGCTTCCCAACCCCCTGTAGATGTACGCAGAGGTGGTTTAAACGCAACAGGTGTTTTATGCTTTCTAGCAGCGCGCCACAAGGAGTAATTAGATGCTGGTGTGGCATCAAGACCTTCCAGATAGTTTTTAAAAGATGCAGTTTTTTCAAATGCAAGCAAGTCTTGGAGTCGTTTAGTGCACTCTTTAAATCTGATTTTATGTTGGGGCGATCTGTGCTGTTGCCATTCCCTTCTAGCTCTTCTTTTTTCACTTACAAGACGTTCAATATCCGTAGAATAAATTCTATTAAATCCAGTCTGCGGGTAGGAGGTAGTCGCATGTTCAGCAGCCTGTTTTATATTTTTGATAAGATTGCCAATGTTAAATTCAATATCTTCGGATGTTCTTAGCGTAATGTTTTCCGTAAATTGGCTGGGGTTTAAAAAATATCTCAGCAGTCATTGTACGGAAAACATTACGCTTAGAACACCCGATGGTATTGAATCGAACATTGCCAATCTCAGCGAGAATATTAAACAGGCTGCTGAACATGCCACTATCTCCCATCCGCAGATTGGGTTTAATAAAATTTATTCTACAGACATTGAACGTCTCGTACGTGAAAAAAGAAGGGCTAGAAGGGAATGGCAACAGCACAGATCACCACAAAATAAAATCAGATTTAAAGAGTGCACTAAACGACTCCAAGAGTTGCTTGCATCTGAAAAAATTGCTTCTCTTAAAAATTATCTGGAGGGTCTCGATGTTACACCGGCGTCTAATTACTCCTTGTGGCGCGCTGCCAGAAAGCTTAAAACACCCGTTGAGTATAAGCCACCTCTACGCACATCTACCGGAGGTTGGGCAAGAAGCGATACTGAAAAAGGTAAAATATTTGCTGAGCACTTAAAATCCGTTTTTACGCCAAATATATGTACTGGTGTTGCTGATTTGCCGAATATAGTCGCTCTACCCCCTCAACACATAAAGTTTAAGACGCGTGATTTACAAAAATTAATTGCCGAACTCAACCCGAAGAAAGCTCCGGGTATTGATGGAATTAGTAATCAGATGCTGATGAACTTGCCTCGTATTGCAATGAGAATGCTGTTATTCATATTTAATGCTATTTTACGACTGGAGTATTATCCACACAACTGGAAACTTGCCAAGGTTAAAATGATTCCAAAGCCGGGCAAAGATATAACAAAGGCTGAGTCATATAGGCCGATAAGTCTACTATCTACAATGTCAAAGCTTTTCGAAAAACTGCTCAAAACAAAATTGTCCCCAATTCTAATTAGTAGTGGGTGCATACCAGACCATCAATTTGGTTTTAGAAGTCAGCATAGCACCATTGAACAAACTCACAGATTAGTTCAATTTATAAGAAGAACTTTTGAGGGAAAAAAGTATTGTTCCGCGCTGTTTATTGACGTTTCCCAGGCATTTGATAAAGTGTGGCATGAAGGCCTTATTTTAAAATTGAAGACTTACTTACCAATAAACATTTTAAATCTTTTGGAAAGTTACATTATTTCCCGTAAGTTCACTGTTGCGGAAGGAGACTTTACAAGTAGGCCTGAAACAATTTCATCTGGTGTGCCACAGGGGAGTATACTGGGACCAGTTTTATATTTAATTTATACTTGTGATATGCCAGTGAGCAGTAGTATCCATACTTCCACATTTGCCGACGATACAGCCTGCCTTAGTATGCATGAAAACCCTGATGAGGCAACCCGCAAACTCCAGGAACACATTAGCCAGATGGAGCTTTGGTTAAACTTATGGAGAATCAAGGTAAATGAACAAAAGTGTGTTCAAGTAACATTTACTTTACGAAGAGATACTTGTTCCCCCATTCGGATTAACAATCAAGTTGTTTCTCAACATTCAAATGTGAAATATCTTGGTATACACCTTGACCGACGACTTACATGGAAACACCATATTGACTCTAAGTTAACTCAATTGAAACTTAAGTTAACTCAGGTACATTGGCTGATTGGTCGAAATTCAACACTTAGCCTAGACTGTAAACTTTTAATATACAAGTCGCTTTTAAAGCCAATATGGTGCTACGGAATTCAACTATGGGGCATTGCTTCAGCTTCAAATGTAGAGAAAATTCAACGCAGGCAAAACAAAATTTTACGCATGATAACATCGGCTCCATGGTACATCAAAAATTCAAATATACATCGTGATTTGAATATGCCACTAGTGACTGAAGAAATTTCAAAATACGCAGGCAAATATTTAACAAAACTCGAGTCACATCCTAATCCGCTTGCCCGTAATATTTTGAACTTTACTGGACACATCCGCCTAAAAAAGAGGGACACAATGGCTCTTATTCACAGCACTCCAGATGGGACTTCTTGAAAATACTTTTATTTTTTTTCCTTTTGATTATCACTACTTACATATGTATTATATATAACTACTACTAAGCTTATGTCCGACATTGGTCGGGCCTAATTATATTTTTTAGATTTAAGATTTGAATACTTATTGTTAGTTCATATATGAAGATACAATAAATAAAAATTCATGCATAAAAAAAAAAAAAAAAAAAATGTTTTCCGTACAATGAGTACTGAGATATTTTCTGAACCCCAGCCAATTAACACGGTTGATCGTCTTCACATACGGGTGAGGTAAGTCACTACTTAGTGGGCTACAAATTGTAACGATCGCGGGAGAGTGATCGGAGGAAAGATCTTGAGACGCTTCAACATGAACTATTTCCCTAGAAATATTTTTCATGACTCCAAAATCTATAACATCCGGAATTTTTTGTATGTCCGTAGGCCAGTAAGTGGGCTCCCCACTCGAAATGACGTCCAAGCCCATTTTTGAAATTGTGTTGAACAATGCCCGACCTCTAGGTGTAATAAGACGCGAACCCCAGAACGTATGTTTTGCATTGTAGTCGCCAGCTGCTACGAAGCAAGGGCCAAGGGATTTGTAGAAATACTCGTATTGGTCCTCAGTAATTGCGAACCTAGGAGCGGAGTAAATTGATGATATGACAAAATTAGTGCAAAAATTATCAATACAAATATTCGTTGCTTGTAAATGTTCTTCGCAAATGTTGTCAATAATATAATGCTTGAGTCTTGACTTTATTAAAATTGCTGATCCACCGCATGCTCTTCCTCTCGGGTCCTTTGAATCATATAAGGTGTAGCCATAAATTTTAAAAAGGCTTCTCGAAGTCAAATGAGTCTCAGAGACCAACATTATATCAATATTTTTTTCCGTGAGGAAGTGCTCAAGTTTATTTTTATGTTGGCGAATGCCGTTTGCGTTCCAGAAACATATTGTTAACGTGTTCATGGCTTATTAAGTATTGCTTGAAGCAGAGTATTCTGCATTCGCAGCATTTCTTGCATCATGCTAGTCATACTTGTTGTAAAATTGTTTATAGTTTGCACCAGATTTTCAATAGTAGCTTCAAGGCGATTAAAATTAAAGCCTGAGTTTGTATTTATTGAAGTATTTGGCCGTGAAACATTTTGTGTGGGAATAGAGCTTGTTTTTGCAGCATCGGCATATGATACACGTGAATTAACTGGTTGGCTCACTTGGGCAAGAGTGGCGGAGTAAGTGTTTGCTGTTTGTGCTGGAGCTACTTTAGGTTTTTGCCCCATAGTCTTTTTAACGAAAGAATATACAGGACAACCTCTGTAGTTAGCAGTGTGATTTTCTCCACAATTACTGCATTTTTTGTTACTTTGATCTTTCGGTTTATTGCAACTAGCAGTACCGTGCAATTCACCGCAAATAACACAAACTGTAGGTAATTTGCAGTAAGTTTTTGTGTGGCCATATTCTTGACAATTATGGCACTGTACGGGTCCAGAACGCTTGTGTGGTTCTTCAACTGTTATTTTTCGGTATAAAAGATATTTTAAATTATAAATTGGGTGCGTCTCATTTTTTCTCAATTTTATATCATTCGGCTCAAGTTCAACGCGAAATAGAGGCTGGGGGATCTTTTCCCTATTTATTATATTTGAAACATTTTTTACCTTGAATCCCTGGAGGACGAGCGCGTCTTTTATTTCTTCGGGAACAACATAAGAATCTATGCCCTTCAATACGATCTGCAGGCCTTTAGCACTCTTGAGCTGGTATGTGTAGAAACTTGTTTTATTTTTTTCAAATTCAGAAACCATTTTACGGAAATCTGTTTCGTCATAAATTTGAATTTTCGTTTCATCGATATTGCCACGTTTTATTGGAACAATGTGAAATTTTTTCTCACCAATGACCGAAATTAATTTCTTAATAAGAGCGTTTGAATTTTTTTCTCTCAAATATATTGGTGGCGGCTTGGAGGTTTTTTTCTCAGATATATCAGGTGTGTCGTTGTCATCTTGCAATATTTGAAAACGATTAGTGGAGGATGCGCTGTTATCCCTAGATACCTTTGAAGCAGATGCAATCTTAGTAGAATTTGGGCTTCGCCCGCGCTTTCCCACAATTATATATCGGTCCATTCAGACTTGGACCTTGGGTTTTGGGCTACTCTTATTTATATTGACAATTTGGGTAAGTGATGAACACGAGCCTGAATCGGATGATATCGCTGATTTAAATGACGAAGTAGTAGGCAACTGTAATGTTAACAAATCACTAGTTGGCATTGGACAAAGCGAAGTTGATCGCTGACGAAAAATTGGCTTAGCCGTTAAAAAAAGTCTGTCATCAGGTTTTTTATTTATTTTGTTTATATTAAGAGCATCAGAACTCACAGTAAGTCTATCATCAGATTTTTTATTGTTATCATTAAGATCATCAGAGCTCACAGTAAGATAGGCATTTCTGCCGTTATCACTCACTTCACAATTATTTGTTTTTGAGGTACTCATATAGAGTATTCTTCAAGGGCACTTTGTTAGTGTATTCCTCAAGGGCACTTTGAGTTATTTTGTTTACGGTTGTTTTTGTTTTATTTTTTTGTTTTAGTTATTACTGTCTATGTAAAAAAAAATATTAGCAAAGCAAAAAAAGCTTATTTATCAAAGTTAATGTACAACGAATATTATGTACTACAAATATTTTTTTTGTATGGTTTTTTTTATTTAGTATGTATGTAAAAAAAATTCCGCTAATACGTCTGTTCACTATGAAGGTACAACGAGAACTGGCATATACATATGTACATACATATCGCACTTGTTCCTCAAAAGCGTAACAACTCAAAATTCATGAATTTTCAGTAGAGGCCGAAAACTGTTTCTGTTGATTCTAACGATATATTAAAGCAAAAAATGATGTCATTGTAAGAAAATACCATTAAAAAATAATAACCTTTTGTTTCTTTTTATTACTTAAGTCATTTCCAAAAAAAAAATACTTTTTGAGTTGTTATTCTTTTTCTGAAATTTTTGTGTTTAACTAGTGGTGTTATTTCGAGTTGATCCAGTTTAACTGAAAATTCACTCTGGATTACATAAACATGTTAATGTCTAAGACAACAACAAATCGAAATGTTGCTCTTTATATGAAAAAACTTTGATCGGTTTTGCTCAAGCACTTGCAAACAACTAAAAATGTCTTCCTTTAATTGAGACTAAAGTAGTTATTCTAAAACAGGGAAGGAAAATGACTTCTCCGATTTTGTACCAACTGTGAAAACAAAATGTACTTTTTGGACCATGACGGTACCATTTATTTTTAATTTTTATTAATAAGAACGGAAACGTAAAAAAATGTGTAAAAATTCAGAAGTAAACAATAAAAACCAGAAACTTAACAAAATGTGTATAAGAATTCAGCATAAAAAATAACATAAAAAATATTCTATATTACATTTATAAGGGTACATTCGTAGATTAGACTTGTTAGAAATCGGTTATTTTACAAATTTTGCTTATTAACAAGCCTGTTATTTTCATGCACTATAAAATCTAATGGCGATTTCTTTTCTGAAGAAAATATGTTCCACTATATATGTGTAACATTTTTAAATGTTACCTAGAATCACTCAAAGTGCTACATATTTTGTTACTACAATCGAACAAAATTAGCTGCTTTTATTTACAACGGTTACATTTTATCATTAATGTACTTCATTAGCGATTTTTAGGCTATTTGAGAGGTTTTCCGCACACTATTATGATTTTTAAGCACACATTGACATCACTAATTATGTCTAAAAAAAACCAAAACAGTAATAATATTTAAATAAATATTCATTTTATTAATTTTTCCAATAATAATTTTTATATTTTCTATTTAAGAAACCTTCTCTCGAAATTACAAACATGACATGCAAAATAAAACCTTCGTTACCACAGTTGGAAAAAATGGCAGTATCTACACCTTGAAATAAAGTGAGGGTAAAATATGTAACATATTTACATGTTTTTCATGCAACATATTCAGAAAAGAAATTGAAAATTTTTCCCACAGCTGTATTTTTTGTACAAACGAACACAGAAATGTAAAACATGTAACACGTATGCAACATATTTGTCAGAAAAGAAATCGCCATAAGTTAAGCGCATAAACAAGGCGCGATAAAACCTAAAACACATTATTGAAGTAAAGTAGTGATATGTAGTTAACAAAAATAAATATAACCACAGCCAGGCTTGCCATTTTAGCACTTTTAGTGCTAGATTTAGCACTTTTTTTATTCGTTTATCACTAAAGATTTTGAAAATAATGTTAATTTCTAGCTTAGCTTTTTTTAATGTATTTGAAATTTTTGCACTTTTTTATTTCATTAAATTTATAAATTTTTCACAGATAATTCCTTAAGAAAATTTCCAGCCAATTAATATTATATGTTTATGAAATTTATTTATCTTCATTAAGTGTTTTGTATGACAGGTATCATATAACTAAACCGCTCTGAGATACACATTTGGGTACAAATATATTAAAGTACACCATTTGAAATACTAAATTAACAAAAGTTGTTTTAAGTTTTATTCTTTTTAATAGCGTATAGTTTTAATTAGGTTATTGATCAGCTTGAAGAAAGCTAAAGTCAAAGCTAAAGTGAGCCCTAGAGTTTAGTTGTCGGTTATACGATTATGTTTCAGTAGAAAATAAATATATTTAACACTCTTAGAGCCTATAATACAACTTAAAGTTAGTTAAAAGTAGGATTTTGTCGGACGTATAAAACGCTCTTCATTAGTATAAATTTAGTTTAAATTACCTTCAACTAAGCGCTCACTTTAGGTTAAGTTCAAGTGGTACTGATGAAAAACTTTTTATACGTCCTATTGGAAACTAACTTTAAGTTGTAATAATGGCCGTTAAAGATTTTAAATTTATAAATTAAATCTTTCAAGGTACCAATATGTACATACAATATTATTGAATATATTATTGTTCGCATCGTATGGGTTACGTAAAAAGGTCTAATCATGCACGATTTACGCAACATCATCGATATTATTGTCGGTTTTACCTTTACTATTAAATGATTGTTACAAATCTTTCAAAAAAATGGCGAAATTTTTCTCACACTAAAATACTTAACATAATTATATGTACATATATGTGCCAACACATTACACAATATACAGTCAAATCCCGATAGTTCGTAATCGCAAGGGACCGGCCATTTCTTACGAATTATAGGGGTTTTCGATTTAGCGGGATTTCGATTTAACGGGGTTAAAATAAAATAAATACGAATTAACGGGGGTTTTCAATTTATTTACTAAAACGATAAAAAAAACATGAAAAACAATTGTCAAAAATAAAATACAAAATAAATACATAAAATAAAATAGCAAATTCATTTACTTAGCGTAAAATACGTGTAATTTTAATAGCAAACAAAAAACAATAAAATAAAACTGACAAATTTCATTACATCATTCTTTCCATGTTTCTGTTGTTTTTATTACGAATTATAAGTGGTAGTTAGCAAACAGTTACGATTTATAAGAGGTAAAGATTTTATTTGAAAAAAAAAAATTACGAATTAGCGAGGGGACCAAAATGTATGGATATTTTACGAATTAACGAGATTTTTTCAAGGGACCGACAGTTTATTACGAATTATCGGGAATTACGATTTATCGGGGTACGAATTATCGGGATTTGACTGTAATTCTATTTTCTTGGTTATGAAAAAATGTATTGTGCCGCCTATGAATATGAACAAATTCACAATTTTATTGCAAGTGTATGGGCCGCTTAAGAAATAAGAGAAACTAAAAATGTTAACTGATTTTAGCACTTTCTTGTGTGTGATGTAGAACATTTCAGCACTTTTATTTCTGCAATCTAGCACTTTTCCTCTTACATCTTATGGCAACACTGACCACAGCCAAGGCGAGTTCATGTACGAGGTGCTGTCAAGTTAACAGGTAGAGTTAGAGTACCAGACAGATTTTTTTTGTTGCAGACTTGACACCACCTGGTACATGAATTTGCCTTGACAACAGCATTGCTACAAAAACAGAGAAGCTGAACGTCTAAAATAAAACACACACAACAAAATTAAAGACGACATAGGCAAAATTAATGTTGCCATATAGAGAAACATTGGCATTTTTAAATTGTACCAAGTAACTCGCGGTAGTACCACGGTACCAACGAGGTCAAAAATGTACCATAAAAAGTGCAATTGTACCATGATTTCCATCCGTGGTTCGCCCTCTACTCATAGGTGGCGTAATGACATGTGTGTACTTAGTAAAGCCAAATGACAGAAATTGTATTACTGCATAACGATTTTTCTGCTATACACGTTGCCATCTGTATTGTCATTTACTATTGGTAGCCAGACGATCAAACAGTCTTCTAACACAATCGGGAAAATTCATGTTGCTGTTTCTAGGTGTCGATTGACCGTTATTTTGAATAACAGAGTTTCGTAACGACTTTTATATTGGTGGTACCGTGTGTTACGGGTAATACAGGGTTTTTACCACTTTTATGTGTATGTGTGTACATGTTTGGCTATGTATATAATTATTGTTGTTGCTATAGTGATTGCATGTGAATACGCGTGTACGTTTAGTTCTTTAGTTAAATACTTCTGGATAGTTCTTTGCATTGACCCTGTTGGAATATTTTTACGTATCAATAAATGTATATATATATATATTGTAGTGTAGCATCGTCTGAACGCCCCTTTTGTCCTCATTTGTTTTCTTTTGTTTCTTTTGCTTCTTTAAAGAAAAAGTAAACGGAACAAAACGATCAATTTTCATTGATCGTACTGACACACAAACTTTACTAATAAACTAACAAACACTTTGAATATTTGGCAACTGCAATAAACTGCTGAATTAGTGAAAAGGGTTTTTTATGAATTAAATGTATGATTATGTAGGTTACTAGTTGTGTAAGAATATTTTTGTAAAATAGTATTTAAGCCAGTATAAATCAAAAATAAAGACAGAATTATTTCATGCCTTAAATCGGCACATAGTTTTATTTAAATAAAGGATTCTGCATATAAACCTGCGAATCCTGGCCAGCGGCGCCTTAGCGCCGGCCATATAATATAACAAAAATACACTTAAATATAAAACCACCATATGGCGATCCTGCCGAATTCCTAAAATCAGTGTAGATAAATAAAAAGCAAAAACAATATTTAACAATTCTGCTTATTCTTACTGCAAAATTAATATCCTGCAAAATTTAATCCTGCAAAATTTAATTATATCCTGCCAAACCAGCCATTTGAACAATTTTAAATGGAAGAATATACACCAGAGGGGAAATCCGATGTAGAAGTCCCGAAGTACGTAGCAGCAAAAATCACCGAACAGGGACCGAAAAAATTGACAATAAGTGAATACAAGGCCAGATTGCTCAAAAGAAAAGAAGAAGCGTTAGTACAGATACCCAAAGTCGTGATAAAACGTAGGAAGAGAGGGGGTAGACTAGTGTGGCTACGAAGAAATTTGGCTACATTACAGCAAGCAATAAATGCAAACCCACCACCACATTGGACAATTGCAACAGATATTTGGGTGCAAATAGAAAAAATAGAGAAAGAGTTATCAGTATACTATAAAAATCAAAATAAAAATAAATGAAAAAAAAAAATAAAAAATTTTTAACATTTAGATGGTAGGCCCAATTTGGGGATATAACAATAAAGACATGGGAAAGCCCCAGAGTAAAGTAGAAATTCAGGAAAACATTGTTAATAACGGCAACGCCGAAAACAGCAAACAAGTAATCCCTGAATATATAATAACTTTAGTTATAGTAATTATAATATTGTTCATAGCATATAAAATAAATAAGTATTTCAAAAAGTATGTACTTAAATATAATCAAAATAGAAATAATACAGATACGGTTACAATATAATATTTCAATCTATTACTTTAAAGCACTGTAAACTTTTGTATAATGATAGTAAAAATACATGGATTGGCAAGCGATAATTACAAAGGTCAGACTAATCAAAGAAGATTTCGATCGTTCGCATAAATGCATAAATATAGACAGACCTATTAGAGAGGAAACTTTAGAATTACATATTCAAAATTTATTGAAAAGGTTAGAGGAAGTACGAATTATTTTTAACGTAAATTATCAGAGATTAACTTCAGCACAGAAATCAGCGGCTGATGCATTTTTCTTAGATTTGAAAAGTAGACTTTATAAATTAGCAATAAAGAAAAACTTAGAAATAGAATTACCTGATTCAATACACGAAGAGGTAACATATAATTGTACGAAGAAACAGGACACACTGGTAACAGATTCTAAAATGGCCGTGTTTAATCTAGAAACTGCATCGAAAACACTTCCACTCTTCGATGGCAACTATATGGAATTAGATAGCTTTTTAATAACAGCGGAAATAATTAATAAAAATTTGTCAACCGAGGGCAAAACTGATTTTTTACAATATGTATATCACGCTAAATTGTCATCAAACGTTAGAACAGCATTGGAAAGCTATTCAAAACCAGAAAATTTTGAAACACTAAAAAGACTATTACAAGACAGATACAAAAGTAGGGAGACAATTCCAGAATTACAAGGCAAATTGAACACACTTTTTCAGGGATAAAATTACTGCAATTATAGACAAATTGAATAAACTAGGAATAGACGAATTAGGGAATAATGCAACGGAACCAGAAAAGAATGTCATAATGCGATTAAACAATAAATTGGCTTTGGATACATTTAAAAAGGGTCTAAATGAAAATTTCAAGACAACAATATACGCAGCTAGACCAAATAATTTGCAAAGTGCTACAGAACTTGCTCTGGAATTGGAAAACGAATGCAAGTTAACAAACAATTCGTTAATGCATGTCCACAGAGAAAAGCCACGATATCAACAGCAAAATACATATAGAACCTATAACAACAATAACAGATTGAGCACTAACTACAACAACAACAGCAGGATGTACAGGAACAATAACAATATTAACAACAATAGAAGCTATGGTCAAAATGGGAATACTTACTCTAAAAACAACAACAATAATTTTCAAAAAACTAACAATAACAAACCAAACATAAATTTCAACACAAACAACAGGTTTAACAATCGCAGTAACATATCTAACACACAAAGAAGATGGATCAATAACAACAACAACCGTAATAGAAATCATAATATAAATTATGTAAGTGAGCAGGGAAACGGACCGATCCCGGGGACCGTATAAACAGGATGCCCGATGGGAATATAATATTAACTAGACAAGTTTATTGCATAGCTTCAAATCTCAAAAATTACGTAAAATTAAGAATTACAAACGCCGTAAACGATGTAACATTTCTAATCGATACTGGTGCAGATGTTTCATTATGCAAAAAGAATATCTTAATTAACCATGTGGAAGATACAGATGATTATTGCAATTTGACAGGAATTTCAACTGATATGATTAAATCATTGGGCTCAACTAATTTAGAAATAGATATAAACAAAATTATTTTTAATCATAAAGTACAAGTAGTAGAAGATAACTTTCCGATAAGCACTAATGGTATTCTGGGAAGAGATTTCCTAACGACACATAGATGCAATATAGATTATGACCAGGGATCGCAAATAACGATTATTTTCCAAATTTAAAGTGAAAAAATCACAATAATAAAGAAGTGCTACGTGCACAAGGAATATACCAAGATACTCCATGTTACATGTACTACCTGTAGATGCAATGATTTTTATTTATTTGATTTTTATTTATTCCTCACAAAATAACTCTTATTTTGTGACTTTTATTTATTCCTCAGAATATAACAGTTATTTCTTGAGTTTTATTTATCCCTCACAAAATAAGAGTTATTTTGTGACTTTTATTTATTCCTCACAAAATAACAGTTACTTTTTGATTTTTATTTTTTTGCTCAAAAAAATTTTAATTTTTAAAATTAATAAATAATAAAAAAGTAAATTTAATTTAACATATAAGAGTTTTTTTAAAGACTCTGGCGATAAGTTCAATTTTAAATCGGTTAATATTCATTTTAACGCAAAAATAACGCTTTCTACATTTTAAAAGTTAAGCAAAAAAATAAAAATCAAACAGTAACTGTTATTTTGTGAGGAATAAATAAAAGTCACAAAATAACTCTTATTTTGTGAGGGATAAACAAAAATCAAGAAATAACTGTTATTTTCTGAGGAATAAATAAAAGTCACAAAATAAGAGTTATTTTGTGAGGAATAAATAAAAATCAAGAAATAATGATTAAAAAGTGATTTTTAAAATAAAATGACACATATATGTTAACTTTCGTAAAAGATAATGAAATCATCAATATTCCAATTTATGATGACACTGCAAGAATAAATACAGTAACTATTCCTCACAGAAGTGAAATCGTTGTTCCTATAAAGATAGACATAGAACAAGACACATTGGTTTTAAACAGGGAAATCACTAAAGGTGTGTACGTCGCAAATACGATAATACCTAAAACTGGCAATAAGCACATAAAAATACTAAATGTCACAGATAAAGATGTGAAAATTCAGAATATAAAAATAAAAACAGTACCACTGCAAAATTATAATAGTTACAAATTGCATACACAGAAGAGTAATCACGAATATACATCAAAAAGATTTGAAGAGTTATTAAAATTATTGGAGCTTGATCATTCAGAAGACGAGAACAAGGCAAACTTAAAGGAAATATTGAAGAAATATCAACATGTATTCCACATTGAAGGTGAGAAACTAACGACAATTAACTTTTATAAACAGAAAATAGAACTGCACTATAGCAGTCCAATATACATAAAAAACTATCGTCTAACACAGGCTCAGACAACTGAAACAAATTCGCAAGTTCAGAAGCTTTTGAAAGATAAAATTATAGAACCATCAATAAGTCCTTACAATGCACCATTGTTACTAGTACCAAAAAAAGGGCAGACAGATTTAAAGAAATGGAGATTGGTTGTTGACTACAGAAAGCTTAATGACAAAATTGTCAATGACAAATTTCCATTGACACGGTTAGATGATATTTTGGATAAATTGGGTAGAGCCAAATATTTTTCAACAATCACGTCCATACACAGCATTTTCAACACCAAACGGACATTATCAATACACAAGATTACTATTTGGACTAAAAATATCATCAAATAGTTTTCAACGTATGCTTACAATAGCACTAGCCGGACTAGAGTCAGAGGCATTTTTGTATGTTGATGATATAATAATCTTTGGATGCAGTTTGAACCACCACAATACTAATCTTGTAAAAGTTCTTAACAGGTTGGATAAATACAATTTAAAACTTAACCCTAGTAAATGCCAATTTCTACGATCAGAAGTCGTATATTTAGGACACTTGAAAACACCACAAGGCATAAAACCTTTTTTTTTTTTATAATACATGATATTTATTTATTGTATCTTCATATATGAACTAACAATAAGTATTCAAATCTTAAATATAAAAATATAATTAGGCCCGACCAGTGTCGGACATAAGCTTAGTAATAGTTATATATAATACATAAGTAGTAATAATCAAAAGGAAAAAATATAAAAACTAAAAGTATTTTCAGGAAGACCCATCTGGAGTGCTGTGAATAAGAGCCCTTGTGTCCCTCTTTTTTAGGCGGATGTGTCCAGTAAAGTTCAAAATATTACGGGCAAGCGGATTAGGATGTGACTCGAGTTTTGTTAGATATTTGCCTGCGTATTTTGAAATTTCTTCAGTCACTAGTGGCATATTCAAATCACGATGTATATTTGAATTTTTGATGTACCATGGAGCCGATGTTATCATACGTAAAATTTTATTTTGCCTGCGTTGAATTTTCTCTACATTTGAAGCTGAAGCAGTGCCCCATAGTTGAATTCCGTAGCACCATATTGGCTTTAAAAGCGACTTGTATATTAAAAGTTTACAGTCTAGGCTATGTGTTGAATTTCGACCAATCAGCCAATGTACCTGAGTTAGTTTAAGTTTCATTTGAGTTAACTTAGAATCAATGTGGTGTTTCCATGTAAGTCGTCGATCAAGGTGTATACCAAGATATTTCACATGTGAATGTTGAGAAACAACTTGATTGTTAATCCGAATGGGGGAACAAGTATCTCTTCGTAAAGTAAATGTTACTTGAACACACTTTTGTTCATTTACCTTGATTCTCCATAAGTTTAACCAAGGCTCCATCTGGCTAATGTGTTCCTGGAGTTTGCGGGATGCCTCATCAGGGTTTTCATGCATACTAAGGCAGGCTGTATCGTCGGCAAATGTGGAAGTATGGATACTACTGCTCACTGGCATATCACAAGTATAAATTAAATATAAAACTGGTCCCAGTATACTCCCCTGTGGCACACCAGATAAAATTGTTTCAGGCCTACTTGTAAAGTCTCCTTCCACAACAGTGAACTTACGGGAAATAATGTAACTTTCCAAAAGATTTAAAATGTTTATTGGTAAGTAAGTCTTCAATTTTAAAATAAGGCCTTCATGCCACACTTTATCAAATGCCTGGGAAACGTCAATAAACAGCGCAGAACAATACTTTTTTCCCTCAAAAGTTCTTCTTATAAATTGAACTAATCTGTGAGTTTGTTCAATGGTGCTATGCTGACTTCTAAAACCAAATTGATGGTCTGGTATGCACCCACTACTAATTAGAATTGGGGACAATTTTGTTTTGAGCAGTTTTTCGAAAAGCTTTGACATTGTAGATAGTAGACTTATTGGCCTATATGACTCAGCCTTTGTTATATCTTTGCCCGGCTTTGGAATCATTTTAACCTTGGCAAGTTTCCAGTTGTGTGGATAATACTCCAGTCGTAAAATAGCATTAAATATGAATAACAGGATTCTCATTGCAATACGAGGCAAGTTCATCAGCATCTGATTACTAATTCCATCAATACCCGGAGCTTTCTTCGGGTTGAGTTCGGCAATTAATTTTTGTAAATCACGCGTCTTAAACTTTATGTGTTGAGGGGGTAGAGCGACTATATTCGGCAAATCAGCAACACCAGTACATATATTTGGCGTAAAAACGGATTTTAAGTGCTCAGCAAATATTTTACCTTTTTCAGTATCGCTTCTTGCCCAACCTCCGGTAGATGTGCGTAGAGGTGGCTTATACTCAACGGGTGTTTTAAGCTTTCTGGCAGCGCGCCACAAGGAGTAATTAGACGCCGGTGTAACATCAAGACCCTCCAGATAATTTTTAAGAGATGCAATTTTTTCAGATGCAAGCAACTCTTGGAGTCGTTTAGTGCACTCTTTAAATCTGATTTTATTTTGTGGTGATCTGTGCTGTTGCCATTCCCTTCTAGCCCTTCTTTTTTCACGTACGAGACGTTCAATGTCTGTAGAATAAATTTTATTAAACCCAATCTGCGGATGGGAGATAGTGGCATGTTCAGCAGCCTGTTTAATATTCTCGCTGAGATTGGCAATGTTCGACTCAATATCATCGGGTGTTCTAAGCGTAATGTTTTCCGTACAATGACTGCTGAGATATTTTTTGAACCCCAGCCAATTTACACGATTGATCATCTTCACATATGGGTCAGGTAAGTTACTTCTTAATGGGCTACAAATTGTGATGATCGTCGGGGAGTGATCGGACGAGAGATCAAGAGAAGCTTGAACTTGAATTAAATCCCTAGAGATATTTTTTATAACGCCAAAATCTATAACATCCGGAATTTTTTGTATGTCAGTAGGCCAATAAGTGGGTTCCCCACTCGAAATGACATCCAAGCCCATTTTTGAAATAGTGTTGAACAATGCTCGACCTCTGGGTGTAACAAGGCGCGAACCCCAGAACGTATGTTTCGCATTGTAGTCTCCAGCTGCTACAAAACAAGGTCCAAGAGATTTGTAGAAATCCTCATATTGATTCTCAGTGATTGAAAATCTGGGAGGGGAGTAAATTGATGATATAACGAAATTTGAACAAAAACTTTCAATGCCAATATTTGTTGCTTGTAGGTATTCTTCACAAATGTTATCAAGAACATAGTGCTTGAGTCTTGACTTTATTAGAATTGCTGATCCACCGCAAGCCCTTCCTCTAGGGTCCTTTGTATCATATATAGTGTAGCCATAAATTTTAAAAAGACTTCTCGAAGTCAAATGAGTCTCAGATACTAACATTATATCAATATTTTTTTCCGTGAGGAAGTGCTAAAGTTAATTTTTATGTTGGCGAATGCCGTTTGCGTTCCAGAAACATATTGTTAACGTGTTCATGGCTTATTAAGTATTGCTTGAAGCAGAGTATTCTGCATTCGCAACATTTCTTGCATCATGGTAGTCATATTTGTTGTAAAACTGTTTATAGTTTGCACAAGATTTTCAATAGTGGCTTCAAGGCGATTATAATTAAAGTTTGAGTGTGTATTTGTAGAATTATTTTGCGGTGAAACATTTTGTGTCGGAATAGAACTAGCCTTAGCAGCATCTGCATACGATACACGGGAAGTAACTGGTTGGCTCATTTGCTGAAAAGTGGCAGAGTAAACGTTTGCTGAATGAGCTGGAGCTAATTTAGGTTTTTGCACCATAGTCTTCTTTACAAAAGAGTACACACGACAACCTCTGTAGTTAGCGGTGTGATTTTCTCCACAATTACTACATTTTTTGCCACTTTGATCTTTTGGTTTATTGCAACTAGCAGTGCCGTGTAATTCGCCGCACACAACACAAACAGTAGGTAAATTGCAGCATGTTTTTGTATGGCCATATTCTTGGCAATTATGGCACTGTACAGGACCTGAACGCTTATGTGGCTCTTCAACTGTGATTTTTCGGTACAAGAGGTATTTTAAATTATAAATTGGATGCGTCTCATTTTTTTTCAATTTTATATCATTAGGTTCTAGTTCAACACGAAATAGGGGTTGGGGAATCTTTTCTCTATTTATTATATTGGACACATTTTTTACCTTGAACCCCTGGAGGACGAGTGCATCTTTTATTTCTTCGGGGACAACATAAGAATCTATGCCCTTCAATACGATCTGCATGCCTTTAGCGCTCTTAAGCTGGTATGTGTAGAAGCTTGTTTTACTTTTTTCAAATTCAGCAACCATTTTGCGGAAATCTTTTTCGTCATAAATTTGGATTTTAGTTTCATCGATGTTGCCACGTTTTATTGGAACAATGTGAAATTTATTCTCACCAATGACCGAAATTAATTTTTTAATAAGGGCATTTGAATTTTTTTGTCTCAAATAGATTGGTGGCGGCTTGGATGTTTTGTTCGAGGATACCTCGGGTTTGTCGTTGTCATCTTGCAATATTTGAAAACGATTAGTAGATGATGCGCTGTTATCCCTAGATACCTTTGAAGCAGATGCAATTTTAGTAGAATTAGGGCTTCGCCCGCGCTTTCCCACAATAATATATCGGTCCATTCCAACTTGGACCTTGGGTTTTGGGCTTTTTTTATTTTCAGTGACTAATTGGGTAAGCGATGAATCGGATGATATCGCTGAAATGACGAAGTAGTAGGCAACTGTAATGTTAACGAATCAGTTGGCATTGGACAAAGCGAAGTTGATCGCTGACGAAAAATTGGCTTAGCCGTTAAAAAAAGTCTGTCATCAAGTTTTTTATTTATTTTTTTTAAATTAAGATCATCAGAACTCACAGTAAGTCTATCATCAGATTTGTTATTTTTATTGTTATCATTAAGATCATCAGAGCTCACAGTAAGATAGGCATTTCTGCCGTTATCACTCACTTCGCAATTATTTGTTTTCGAGGTACTCATATAGAGTATTCCTCAAGGGCACCTTGTAAGTGTATTCCTCAAGGGCACTTTAAGTTATTTTGTTTACGGTTGTTTTTGTTTTTTTTTGTTTTAGTTATTACTGTCTATGTAAAAAAATATTAGCAAAGCAAAAATAGCTTGTTTATCAAAGTTAATGTACAACAAATATTATGTACTACAAATATTTTTTTTTTGTATGGTTTTTTTTTGGTTTAGTATGTAAAAAGAAATTCCGCTAATACTTCTGTTCACTATGAAGGTACAACGAGAACTGACATAAAACCTGATCCAGAAAAATTTGAGGCAATTACAAAATACCCAGTACCTAAAAATACAGACGAAGTAAGAAGATTTGTAGCGTTCTGTAATTATTACAGACGTTTTGTCGAAAATTTTGCTGAAATAACAAGTATTTTAAATGCACTTTTGAAGAAAAATAGAAAATTTGTTTGGACAGAAAAATGCCAAGCCGCATTTGATAGATTGAAAAATAAACTAATTAACCCACCAATTTTACAATATCCTAATTTCAATGAAAAATTCATTTTGACTATGGACGCATCTAATTTTGCGCTAGGAGCTGTGTTATCACAAGGAGAAATCGGACTAGATAGACCTATATCGTTTGCAAGTCGATCACTAAATAAGCATGAAATAAATAAGCCCGTAATAGAAAAAGAATTACTTGAGATACATTGGGGTATACAATAATACATATGTACATATGTATATTCAGCAGACTAAGCAATACAAAATTTTCTATTTATATCAAACAGTAACCATATTAATGTACAAAACAACAATTAAAATTTTGCAATCTTGCTAAATAAACAAAATTGTAAAATTTTAACTAAAAGGGTAAGGGTGTAGCGTAGCATCGTCTGAACGCCCCTTTTGTCCTCATTTGTTTTCTTTTGCTTCTTTAAAGAAAAAGTAAACGGACACACAAACTTTATTAATAAACTAACAAACACTTTGAATATTTGGTAACTGCAATAAACTGCTGAATTAGTGAAAAGGGTTTTTTATGAATTAAATGTATGATTATGTAGGTTACTAGTTGTATAAGAATATTTTTGTAAAATAGTATTTAAGCCAGTATAAATCAAAAATAAAGACAGAATTATTTCATGCCTTAAATCGGCAATTTTTTTTTATTTAAATAAAGGATTCTGCATATATGTAAACCTGCGAATCCTGGCCAGCGGCGCCGGCCATATAATATAACAAAAATACACTTAAATATAAAACCACCATATATATATATATATATATATATATATATATATATATATATATATATGTATATATATATAAGTATTTTCTGGGATTGCCGAATTTTTGCCCAATTTTTTATTATTTATTTTAAGGACATCAAATGCCGTCTTAGTACTTGTTGTGGATGCAAAGGCTAAACTTTTAAGCGGAGAATACACCACTTTTAATAAAATTGGCGCGAAATCTAATATCGGAAAATTTCTGCCCTTGGAACTAATTCAGTTGCTATAAACAAAATAATGTTCCTGTATTACAATATGACAAAAACAAATCTATATGAAGAAGTAGAAAAAATAACCGATTCTTATTAAATTTGTCTCAACTTAGTATTAACAAGCAGATACCGAAAATAATAATTATTATTGAATTTTTAAAGAAAATAATTAAGTACAAAGAAATATCGTAGAGCTTAGCCCATCACACCATTTTAAATGTTTTCAGTTAGATTTTTCAAGACTCGAATGATTTAAAAATTTTGGATTTTTATATTTTTAAGCAGAAATAATTATTATTTTCTGATATTTTTTTTGAGCAGGAATAATTGTTATTTTCTGATTTTTATTTTTCGAGCAGAAATAAAAATCAATTTCTGAGCAGAATTAAAAATTATTTCCTGATTTTTATTTTTTCAAGCATAAATAAAAATCAATCTCTTATTTCTCCATTAAATGTAAAAAATAAATTTGCATACACATGTATGTACTAGAGCTGTGCAAACTATGCTTGTTTGCTTAGCCTTCATCAGCACCGTTTTTAGTGCTTTTTGAAATTTTCGACGCGAAAAATTTTGAAGTTAGTGCTCAGTGCTTTTTTAAATTCATTTTCTGTTTTGAGCGGTGGCATTAAAACAAAAATTCAAAGAGAAATTTCCTTATCTATTTCTTTTTCGAGGAAGTCTATAATTGAAAAAACATAAGCTCTGGGGGGTTACTCTCTATTACGATGCGAAAGAGAAATGGTACGAAATCGCACGATTGGTACTCTCTCTCTTTTATTTTCCGTTTCGCAAGTCTGGTATCACCGTACTCTACAATGCGAAAGCTACTGTCAAAATCGCTCGATAAGCGCAAATATCTTGCGTTAGCTAAATACCAAACGCAAAGTGAGAAAAACATGTAAATACGTTGAAAAAAATATTTATATATTGACTGTCTTATTCATAAAAAATATTTTCGTTTTATAAGAGGTTTATTAAACTAATTTTCTATGGAAATTTGATTAATAACCTTTTATAAAACCAAAATATTTATATTTAAATCGTAGTTTTTAGGGAAAATGCCAAAAAAATTAAAAACAAAACAACGGCAGTTTGAAATTTTAGTGGATTGCATGTGAGCAAATGGCAAATAAGCCGCAAATAGTTTGTGTACAAAATTGACAGACGACCTAAATTCTTATGGAGCTCCTGTAAGGGATATAGCTGGTTGTTTATAATGAAATGTGACACTAATAGTACTTATAATATTACACATGTACGAGTATGTTTGTATGTATGTACTCATATTTGATTTAAAAAATCACACCAAGTGAAAATGCGTAAAAATAAATTAAGCATTTCCAGCACAGGTGATGGTCCCTCTCAGTTTTGTATTTTCTCAATCGCTACGTAGAGCTCTTTTAAGCGACGGGACATTGACTGCTGCTATATTCCTAACGTATGGTCCTGGCCAATTTGATGTTGGTATCCACCTTGGCCAAGTAATTTTAGGGCAGCGGCTAGTTTTATAAACTTTCAGCTAGTGTTGAACAGCGTTTAGAACATACAGAAACGCAAATTTTGTACAAAGTTAAAGCAATATGTATTTAATAACATACCGCTACAGATTTTTTCTTACCAGCGGTCATTAAAGGAAAGTATACCGGAACTATCTCTTATGCTTGAATTAAATGACATACCCATAATGCCATAGCCATAACCAAACCAAAATTCAATTGGTTTCTATGGTGAGAGTTATGGCGTTAAGGTTGTTTTCTATGGCTATGGTTATGTAACGTCTAATTGAACCTTTAAGACTCGTTTTGCAACTCGTTATACATGGACGTTTTCTTCATAAAACCATAATGCTAAAGAATCCATCACTTTATTTTCAATTAAAAGCTGTTACACTTCACTTTTTCTTAAATTTTGATTTTAACTGTCGTTTTTTATACATATTTTGACATTTCAGTACTGCCAACCTTTGCCATATTTTCTTTTGCAATGTCCGTGTTGCCACTTTTTCAAGCAATTTTGCGAAAGGTTTTGCGAAAGTAATAGAGAGTACCAAATTTGCATATCAACGCATTTAGCTTTCGCATCGTAATTGCTTTCGCATCGCAATAGAGAGTAACCCCCCTGAAGTTAAATAAAGCATTTAAAAAATTCTAATAAGATTGTACAAGACTTGGTTGAAGAAATAAGCGCCATATTACCCTCAAACTTTAACATTTTAAGTATAATTAATGTGAGCAGTGTTTTGCCACACTACAAGGAAGACATAATACAAGTATTCAGTCCACTATCGAGTTTTGGGCAGAAGTAAAATCTAATAGCGATTCAGTTGAAATGAACTCGTTTGTGGCATTATTAAAAATTAGACTTGGGTCGAACTCGTTCACTAGTTCATTTCTGCCACAAACCAATGATCAAACCCATTTAAATTACATGGGTTTGATCATTGGTTTGTGGCAAAAATGAACTAGTGAACGAGTTCGACCCAAGTATATTAAAAATTTGTTGTCCCAATCCTTATAAAATTGTAGATGACGGTCACTAAAATGTACTAGTGAATTTTTAGTTCAAATGTCTCCATATGGTCGTAAAAGAATAGTGCTAAAGCCTACTGGTAGATTTTCAATGACAACCCTATGTTATGTATATGTCAATATGCAATTACATTGGCTGCGGTACATCTATTCAGTTGTACTATTGACAATGTCACCAGTAAATCACTACAATTTTACTATTGACATCCAGCGAGGAAATATCGATATTGTAGACTAGAGACCCTAAATTTACTAGTGAATCTTTGGTGCCAATGTCTCCATGTGGTCCCAAAAGAACATCTTAGTCAGTATTGCTACAGTCTAGTGCTGGATTTTCAATGACAAGCTAATGTTAAATGTCAATAGATAATTACATTGGCTGGGGTACACCTGGTCAGTAGTACTACTGACAATGTCACTAGTAAATCAGTACAATTTCACTATTCGCATTTTCTGCAGGGTACTTATAAGTATACAAATGCAATCCTTTAGTACATATGTATATGCATTTGTATTTTGGGATTTCACCATGAACTGAATTGTCATGAAAAATTTGGGTATTCCTCACCAGCAGAGAGATAAAAAATAAAGATTTTAATTCATTTAAGGTAAAGTTCATGTGTTAAATTGTTCCAAAATTTTATTTCTTCATGTATGTACATTAGAGTGGCCGTTATTTATTATTTTTTTATTTCTTTTACTCTCAACCCCCCAAATCGGTTCCGCTTTACGTAAAAAAAAATACAAAAAAAATTCATATCGATAAGTTGTGTTTTAGGGTGTGCGCCCGCCCCTCAAATTTGGCCTTCAAGCCTATTTTCAATGTAATTTGTTTGCATATGACTATCTTTTTAAAAAACATTTAACAAGAATATGATATATGGCAATATTTTAGCTCTTTTAGTTTATAACACTAGTCTCAAAGAAATTTTTTTGCTAAAATTAATATTTATTATTAATATATGAAGTAAATAACCCCCAAAACACCAAAAATTATATATAATAAAATTGCATATATATGGAAATTATTTTACTAAGCGTTTACAATAAGAGTTTATATCTATTAAATTATTTCGTACATATATTAGTTATAGTAATAAAAAAACTAAAAAAAAAATTACATTGAATATATCGAGAGCCTACTTACTATATTCAAAATACGTCAACTCAAAAAAGCTAACTTTTCAGTAGAGCAAAAAAACTTGTTAATTCGCTCATTATTGTAAAAATAAATGATGTGCCTTCCATAATATCGTTTAAATATGCTTACTAATTTATAGGAAAAATTTATTTTGCACCGGTTTGAGTATTTTTTTAAGATAGCATATATTAGTCGATCAAAAAACGAATATTTTTTAGAGCATATTTTGTCGGAAAAAATATATGATTTTTTTAATATATTTATATTTTAATGAATCTATGATATCTTTTGATCAATACTATACATAAGAATTGCAAAGCTACAAGAAAAAACTTAAAATACCATAAAAAAAATCACTTAAAAGCCTGACTGAAAGCCTCTTCCAAATCGAGGTGGTCAGCTTTGGCACTCTCTAGCTCAATCTCTATTGTGGCAGGGTAACTCTAAGTTTTTAATTTCAAAAGCTTATACTATTGACTATAATCGGCCAATATATAATGTTTCTATCTGATTGACAGTTTAAGAGTTATACAAATATTACCAATTTTTTTATCGGAACCCGTATATACTAATATGTTAAAAGTGACAATATATCAAAACCTAGCCATAGGATATTAAAATCCTTACCTGATACGTGTTCAGCATGCCAAATGCAATCATATATGAGGTAGATTTATAATAAATTACATATTTCTTAAAAATTTTTGTAAATTTACATGGGATTTAGCATTTATTTTCACCAAAAAAAATTATACTTTGAAATAGCAGAATAACAACAATTGATATAAAACGAGAAAAAACAATTTTTTGATTCGAAATTTATATCACAGATAAATATTGCACGGGGGAGCTATTTGCCATCGGAAACTCATTTTGACGAAATTTTAGTTGACGTATTTTGAATATAGGCTCTCGATGTGGGCTTGAGGGCTAACTTTGAGGGCCTGGCGCACCCCCTAAAACATTACTTATCGCTATGAAATTTTGTTGTATTTTTTTACATAAAACTGAACCGATTTGGAGGGTGAGAGTAAAAGAAATCAACAAAAAAAATTCTCCATACAATTCACTGCCACTCTAATGTACATACATACATATGTACAAATACATACATATGTATGTATGTGTGTATATGTTTACTCGTATGACTAGAAAAAGGCCTAAACCATTTTTTTATATTCATTACAACTTACGGCAAATCTCTGTTTTTATTACACTCATTGTCCTGATGGCATTTTGCTTGTTGATTGTGTTGTATTTGACGTTGTTGTTTGTTGTATGGTAACGGAATTCTCATTATGTTTCCTGTCATTGAAGCACTTGTTGTTGGCCTTACTGTTTTCGACTTTTCTTGCGATTGAGAATTTTCTTTAACACAGTTAAGCTCATTTTTGTGTATGTGTTGAGTGGGACTTTGTAATTGTATGTGTTGTTGAGTAATTGTATTGTTATAATTGTTGTTACTAGTACTGATGTTTTTTTCTTTTTTTAAATTGATATTTATGAATGCAGTTGCATTAGAAGACGATGATTCCGCCGACAACGACGATGCCGATGGCGAGATAAAGGATGACAATCTTGGAGCGGATGGCATGTTAAATGGCATAATTTCTCTAGCACTCTTTTTGGTCTTAAGTAATTCATGGTCAACGATTCCACTTTTGATTTTTAGTTTGTGTAGTTGTAATCTTTTGAGATGTTGCTGTTGACTTAAGTTATCAAACCGGTGATTTTCCTTCAAACCATCACTACCATCATTTTTATCCGAACCACAAAGTTTTTGTTTGCAAAAGGTTTTATTTTTAACTACTGGAGATTTTATTGTAGCTGGAAGTTGATTCTTTTCATTATTGTGGGTTGATTCTAGCATAATATGCTGCTTTTGTAACTTCTGCTGTTGTTTTTGATCATTTTCTGAATCATTTTTATTATAACTTTTTCTCATTTTCACTCATACACACGTATTTTGCAATACTTTTTTTATAGATACGTAGTTAATTTGTGAAAAACTACATTAATTTTTTTTTACGAACTGCTTTCGTGTATATTTTGCATATAAGTATTTTGTCATCAATGTTATTTCATTTCAAAGTTTGAGAGCTCAACACAAACTGTATATTTTTAGCAGCCTAAGCACACACATCAACACGCACCAAATGCTTATTTTAATCAAAAACAGTTTAATTACTTATGAAGGACTCAAGCAGTGATGGGTTTTTCATTTCAGTATCAAAACAATATTTTAGAGTACTTTTCTGACCTCAAAGGGAAGAAGTGTTTTTTTTATAGAAATTGTTTTATTAACAGAAACTATTTTTTTATTAAGACTCACTAGACTATTAACACTCAGGCAATGCCTGCCTACTACTAGTGCTAAGAAAAAGGATAGTGATAGAGAAGACAGGTGGTGAAAGAATAATATAAAGTTGAATGGTGCCCTGATGCTACATTAGCTTTAGTATCAACAGAAGCCGTTATTGTTGACTAGCCTTCACTATGCCTTCGTCACTTAAACTTTCCGACAACAACTACCACATAGGGAGACTAAAAATTAAAAAAATTATTTAATTTATAAAATATTTTTATATGTGTTATCTACGAGTGTCTATAACGCTATTCGAAGCCAGTGCCAAAAGCAAATTCTATGTTTACTTATATGTACATACATATCGCTCCTTTATTGCAACGTATGTAGTTATAACTCAAAAAACTAATTCGCCAGAAAACGAGTTTAACAGCATGTTTATAGAACCCAATATGTCTAAAATACGCGGATAAAACCTGACGTTTATCAAGTTTGCGGTTGTATAACGCGAATGTCATTTTATTTTTGTAGAAAACGTAACAAGTGACAGTTTGTTTGGGTTTGAATAACGAGTTTTCTGCTGTCAAAACAAAAAAAGTGCACGAATGAAAAATTACATTCGTCGGTGGAAAAAATTACAAATTTTATAAAAAATAAATAAAATAAAATTGATATATCCGCAAAAAAGTGAATGTTGCTACAAATAGTAAATTTTTATTTGTTTTTTATTATTGTAAGTGGCAATTAGAGCATAAAGTTGACAACAGCCGTGCAGTTATTATTTTTGGAAATTAATTTTCTTTTCTTGCAAGATAATAGCTCATTTTATACTATTTCATTATATGTATATGTGTATAAAGTAAAAGATTTCTGTTTTAAATAAAAAATTTTTATTTACATAAATACTTTCATGTTGCCGTCAAAAAGGGTTACCTTTTTTAATGACAAAAATACAAATTTTATATGGCAAAATGTAAACAAATAAAAATTATTTACAGAAAGGCAACACTGTGACTTGGCACTAAATTGCTAAGAGCGCCACACGACGTAAGACGGACGAAAAAAATTAACGTGTTCTACAAATGCAAATTCTTACGTATTCGTGTGTGTGCCATTCGTGTGTGTCTTGATTGTAACGTGTTCTATAAACATGCTGTAAATTTTTCAATTTACACGCAACTTAATGGAAAATGAAAATTTTGTTTTTTTCTCAAGAGCTGAGTAAAACAAGATATTTGTATGAAATTTTTACATAATATAAATAACGATATGAGGATTAATTCAGCATCATTAACTCGAAAAAATCATTTTTTAACTGGATCTAAATAATTTTTTTTAGCTTCTTAGCGCTTATTTTTGCAGTCGGTTTAATTTTTTATTTATTTTTAGGGGCGTGCTCAGCCCGATTTGGCTAATACTTTTCTAAATTCAACATCGCAGTACTTTTATACTCAAGATGCATGCCAAGTTTTGTAGAAATCGATCAGGTAGAAGCACGTGAAATATAGTATCCATTTTTAATTAATCAGTTAATCAATTAATCTGTGCAAAGCTTAGTGAGAATTATATAAATTAAAATGCATAAAACTTAGTACTAACTTCTCACGTACGTGACCCTGCCGTGGACCTGCTATGAGGTAACAAAAGTTAATTTAAGGAACTCTTCAGACCTAAGTTCGCAGTTCTATACACAACGAAATTTTACATCATATGGTAAATTTTAAAGACTTTAAGTTGTGATTTGTAGCTCTGAGATACTGCTAAAGTCAGGAAAGTGAAGAAAATTACATGAGTTTTTAATATTTTTTTTTTCGCTTTTAACGTGCTTATATGATATTTTTTGTGGCTAAACGAAAGAATGTACGAGTATTACGTTGATTTTTTTTTTCGCTGAAAGATTTAATCAAAAGCCATTTTAGCATTAAAAGAACAAAATTATCTTCAGTATTAATGTTGAAACAATTCGTTTAAAAATGAAAAAAACTATTAATTTTTTTTGGAAAATAAAAACAAGAAGGTTTTTAAAAGTGAAGGTAGTAATATTTAATGAGACAATAAAATTTAAAATCTCTAATTTTAGACGCAAGAAAACAGTTTTCGTATGTTTGCGCCATTTTTTTTTTGGATTTTTTGAAAAGCTCACTTTTTTCTGTTTCTGCTCGTCTTGCATAGATAAATATGAGTAAGAAACCTTTTTAGTCAGTCATGAAATGTTTTACATTCAGGCGAGATACTCCTCCCTGCCCATAAAAGCTCAAAACTAAATTTTTATGATATTAAGGCATAAATAACACATTTTTTTAATATTTACATTATTTTTGCAAATAATATTTTTGTCGCCGCCCACAAATGGCAACTGGGACGAAAATGGCATTGGACGGCCTCCTGGATGCATGTTTACGGGTTTGAACTTTCGCCAACGTTAAAAGTTGCATTTACTAAAGAAAAGTATGAAAAAGTAAAAAAAAAATAATTTTTCAGAGGTAGGATTAGTTCCTCTGAGGTGAAATTTTTTCCCCTATGTCCGATTTTCTTATTTTCAAGGTTTAACATCCTAGAACTATTACACATGTTTTTGCCAAGTTTCATTGATCTAGGGGCACTCAATAACTTTTCACAAGCAATATAAAATAAAAAAAGTAATGGCCAGCTTTTTGGCTCAAATACTCCTCTGTGAGTCGGCTGAAAAGAAAATAATATGATGTTAGGCATGGTAAAATTATACTAGGTACATGCACGACTACAACAAAATTGCAAAATCAAAAAATACATACATTTTGTTGGTATAAAAAAACGAATAATTGTCAGAAACACATGCCCTTTGTTTTTAAAAATAACAATTACAGGGTAACTAAAGTACAATTGCAGACGCGGCATTCATATATGCATATAGTCATTCAGTGTTGCCAATATGTGTGTTATTACGCAGAGTGTGCAATTACTCTCATGTGTTGGCCATGTAACTAGATTCGTGTATAATATGTATGTAATTCTACTTTGTGTTCTATTTTTATTTATTTTTGTTTTCATTTTAACACACACAAAAGATGTGTGGTGTAATTTTCTTCAATGTGTAATTGGAGACACAGCTATGTTTAACTTTATTGGCAACACTGTAATCATTTTATTTACAACACATACACTAACATTTTTGTAGCTTGTAAATTTGACAACTAACTGCATTGTATACATTAACAGGCTGGTCTTGTGCACGTACCTGTTATAATTTTACCATGGTTAGGTTTTCGAATTTGTTTTCTCAAATAAAGCAGACGTCTTGAACATAAAATTACTCAAGAAGGATCTTTCAGTCTATCTAGCACAAGTCTTTCTTTGCACAATTGTGCTGAAATAATTTACACGTCTTCTTAAGGCTCAGTTACCCGACTGTGGGTAATTTAGTAATACGCTTAGTTTTATAAATTAGTCTGTGCAAAATCTTACCAAAAATATTTTTAATGTGTTTCCGCAACAGCATACTGCAACCGCATATTTTTATTTGGCGAATTTTCTTCATTATGCTCTACCAAGCAACCATTTTTTAACCGACTTCAAAAAAAGAAGGAGGTTAACAATTCGTCTCAATTTTTTTTTTTTAGGTGTGTAGGTCCATAACTCGGTGCATTTTAGACCGATTGTAAAAATTTTTTTGTTGTCTCAGAGGATATAGCTTCCCATTAGTCCCATTTGAAAAAAAGTGGGCGGGGTCACGCCCACAATTTTTAAAATTTGATTTAATGATCTTCTGCTCATTTGATTGTTGCGAAACCTAGCTAACATCTTTGGTTCTTGTAATTACAAAATTTTTAAGTTGAAAAAATGGGCGGGGCTACGCCCATTAAAATGTATTATAACATTACACGTGGTTCAACTTAACCGATTTTTACAAAACTTAGCAAACACTTGAACTCTAAAATAAACACAATTTTCTTTTAAAAAAATGGGCGGGGTTACGCCCATTAAAATTTTATATTATATTTCACAGGGTTCTATTTCACCGATTTTTACGAAACTTGGCACACACCCTAAACTTTAATAAAAGCACAAAATTGCGTTCAAAAAAGTGGTCGGGGCACTCCTATTAAATTTTATTATAATATTTCATGTGCTTGTATTTAACCAATATTGACGAAACCTTGCACACACCTTGAACTCTTAAAAATACACAATCTTGTTTTAAAAAAAGGCGCGTAGCCACGCCCCATAAAATTTAATACTTAATTTCACGTGCTTTTACTTTATCGATCTGTACGAAACTTGGCACACACCTTGAACTCTTAAAAATACACAATCCTGTTTTAAAAAACTAGGCGTAGCCACGCCCCATTGAATTTATTACTATATTTCACGTGTTTTTACTTAATCGATTTTTACAAAACTGGACCATGTTTCTAAATAAGCACTAAAAAGCTACAAATAAAACTTAAAAAAAAAAATTAAATCGACTTCAAAAATAAGCACTAAAAAGCTACAAATAATATAGATCTTGTTAAATAAAAGATGTTTATATATGTTACCTACAGTGCCGTTTGAAGTTGGTGCCAGTGATACTGGTACTAAACACATAGGAACATGACCGGTAAAAAACTGCAAGTAATTTTTATGTACATATGTATGTGCTTAGTTACCAATGTTGCTGGCACCAACTTCAAACGGCACTGTAGGTAACATATATAAAAATCTTTTATTTAACTAGATCTATATTATTTGTAGCTTTTTAGTGCTTATTTTTGAAGTCGGTTTAATTTTTTTTTTTTAAGTTTTATTTATTTATTTTTTTTTTTCTTGAATGGAAAACATAACAAATTATTGCCGTATCTTTTTCAATTGGCTGTTTACTTAGAAAAAGTTTTATTTTCAATTAATATAAATTATGTATAAATACATAATTCACCATCATCTTTCAATCGCTTGGCTTTGTGTTGGGTGGGTAGCTCGCATCCTCAACACATACAGAACTTATCAATAGATTGACAGTGCCCACCACTGGTCTAAAGAATTGAATACTTGTGTTATTAAACCAGTGCCATTAAAGGTGACTGAACGCTTTTGTGCATATGTATGTTCTTTCTGCTTTTTATGTGTGTTTTTTGTTCTTTTTGCAGTGCAGTTCTTTCTGCTTTTTACTTCTGTGCAGCGTGACTAGAGTTTTTCTTTTCCCGGACTTTTTCATTTCCCGGGAAAGCGGGAAAGGTTTTTCGGTTTCCCGGGAAATCCCGGGAATTCCCGCCCAGTACAAAACAATACAAAATATTTTTAAGTTTAGTTTATTTCAACAAAAACAAATTATAATTTATGAGATCGATTAAATAATAACGTTTTATACACACATTAGTGAAAAAATAATACCGTTTCCGTTCTTTATAGATACCAATATTATAAAAAAGAAATTATACGATTATTTAAAAAAATATTACAAAATATCCCGCTTATGAAAACATCATTGTTAAACTTAAAGTTGGTTTAACAAACGAATTTTGTATGGCAAAACCAGTTTTAAACGCAACTTTAACTTTAACAATCGTTTTTGCATAAGGGCATATTTCTTTGGAAATAGGACTTTAGTACAGAATAAGTTGTTAATGCTGTTAACCGTACTAGTTACCAAATAGAATCTGTAATTATTTGTATTTTTTTTTATTTCCTTGCTCATTTCTGTTTTTTACTTTTATGAATTGTTTTAGAATTAAATTCAGAACGCATGCGTGGCAGATGTAAACTCGGCCTTAGTTGTTGTAAAGCTTTAGATATATATTGTGATATTGCCATCACCTTATTATTGCATCATCGCATTCATAAAGTGAATAAAGACACTCATCAAGGAATGTGTACATACAAATTAAGTTGCCATAACAAAATCAAAAAATCCCGGGAATTCCCGCACAAATTTCCCGGGATTTCTTTCCCGGAAAATGTGCGGGATCCCGGGAAATTTTTCCCGGGAAATCCCGTATGAAAAACACTAGTACCTAGTCAATTGTTTTAGTATGACTAGTATATTTTCAATGACAAGCACATGCTAAATGTCTATAGCACAAAGTATTGTGTGGAAAATAATTAAAGAGTAGTACTGGTGACAAGTCAAAAGCTAGTCAGTACATTTTCATCATCGACATTTTCTATTGGGTATACTGATTGTCTGACACTACAACAAAAGTATCGGACACCATCAAACATACAAGTACCCAGGTAGCATTTTGTATCATAATCCAATCGTTTCCGAATCAGCTTGACGGGAAAAATAACCGTATATGAGCTCATTTTTCGATCATAAATGATACTCCCGTTGTGAGAAAATGGTACCCTACAGATGAATCATACCAAAGAATCAGTTATGATACGATTTGCTGATTATTTTTGAGCAATTTTCATATTAAATCATTTAAATCACCTTTTTGCGGTTTGCATGATGTTCCTCTATTTTCAAGAAATCATTATTTGATCATATAGATGAATCATAAGTGAATCCTCTTTCAATCGCCCAAGTGATAAATCACTTTTTAATCATCAAAAGCGATCTGTAGAGAATAGGGATGCCAATCGGGATCGATTTTTGGAAATCCCGAATCCCGGGAGTATCATTTATGATCGAAAAATGAGCTCATATACGGTTATTTTTCCCGTCAAGCTGATTCGGAAACGATTGGATTATGATACAAAAAGCTACCTGGGTACTTGTATGTTTGATGGTGTCCGATACTTTTGTTGTAGTGTCAGACAATCAGTATACCCAATAGGAAATGTCGATGATGAAAATGTACTGACTAGCTTTTGACTTGTCACCAGTACTACTCTCTAATTATTCTCCACACAATACTTTGTGCTATAGACATTTAGCATGTGCTTGTCATTGAAAATATACTAGTCACACTAAAACAATTGACTAGGTACTGACTACGTAGTTCTTATGGGAACATGGAGACATACTAACCAGACAGTTAGTTACTTGTACATTTATATAATTTACGTACATACAAATGTATGTATATTGAGAAGTTATTGCAAAATCCACAACAAATACACCACATCTGTTTTCTCTCTTTCTTTTATTCCGACGAATAGAAGAGAAATTGTACACAATGTAACTACTACTAGAATTTTAGTGTTGACACAAAGACACTTGCTCCCAGTCTGACTGCAGGGTAGTTACAATAGATCTATGTATTTTAGAGTTCGACCGATTAATCGGCTTCGGCCTTCGGCCAAAAAATGGTAATCGGCCAGCATTCGGCCTACGACAAAAATCGGCCGATTAGCCGAAGCCGAATATTTTTCATTCCAAGCTTGAAAAATAACATTATGTTTGGTCGTTTCTCGTCGACAGTTTCTATTGTGTTTAACGTTTTGAAAGGGTTGCTTTGAAATACAACCCAGTTGCTTTCTATTTTCTTTTACTTGCACGTTCTTGTGAGTGATCATATGAAAAAGCAATCTAGAAATTGCAAAATAGTTTTATTTTTCTTGTTATGTATCCAATAGATATTACAGCTATTTCAGTGATCTCAAAAAAGGAAAATTTTTTCTTAATTCACATAAAACAAGTATCATTTTTAAAATTTAAAACATTCGGCTTCGGTTTTGGCCGAAGTTTATGATTTTAGCCGAAGTTCGGCTTCGTCTTCGGCCAAAAAAACGCCTTCGGTCGATCTCTAGTGTATTTATGCGCATGTAGTGATTGTTATTTGATAGACTTTGGGTTGCTGTTTTGAGTTATCGTTGGTATGCTTATGTAGGGTCATTGTATGTATGCATTTATGTTTGCGATCTTTGGGGAAATAATCTAATAGCTGCAGAGAATGGCAACCCTGTTGTGAATGGAAGTGGATAGCGAATGTATTTGGTAATGGATTTGAAATACATGTATTTGAAATACGTATTTAAAATACAAATACGTATTTTGTATTTGTATTTTAAATACTTGACGTAGAAGTATTTTGTATTTTGTATTTTAAATACATGACATACAAGTATTTTGTATTTTAAACACATAATTTACAAAATACATTACATTGTTGGCAATTTGCATTTTGATCGATTTATAATGTACCATTCGTCAAACCAATAACAAAATATTAGAATCACAAAAAAACATAACTATACCAACTCTTATAGTTGGCATCACCACAATTCAGTTGTCAATTCTGAAGCATCTTGTCACAAGACGTTTTATTTGTATGTGGTACTATTACAACACTTATAACAATACAAAAACAACATGGTTGCTTTCGCTTTGGGAGATTGTGTTTTCAAAGACCTCGTCTAGACTTGCAATTTTTTAAAATTCTCCTTTGAAAGTGTCCACATTAGGAAATTCTAGTTTTGCAGTTAAGTATTAAAAAATTTTATTTCACAATTAATTTGCCTTAAAAATCAACAATTATTTTTAATTTTTGATACATTATGTGTTTTTCATACAACTGAACAAATAAAATAAAATAAAACCTCAAATACACCTACAAACTTCAAATTAACAACTGCGAATTTAAAAACAAAACAAAATTGCGAGCACATGAAACTCTGTAGACCTCTCCAATCTTCTCATCCCTCTCCCTAATACACTCAAGAATTGCTGCAACAAAAATTGCAAGTATGGGCGAGGACCAACATATGTACGTGCTTCTAACTAGCAAGAATAGAGTGAACCTGAACTAATCAAACCACCTGTAAATACATACATACATAAATGATGTGGAAGCAGTGTTCGAAAATAAACATTATTTAATGTACTTTAATGTTCTGTAAGGTACAACCTCACACGCACAAGCGCTAATAATGTACATAGGTATACCGAGTACATTAAAATTATAAGTACTTACAATCTTAGTTAACTTCTGCCCAACGAGAATCGTTATTTAACCTAATCAAAATGATGATGATTAACACTACGTTTTGTAATGTTAAATACATTGGCGCATATTCAGAAATCATTACTAGGTTCTAACTTTTTTAAATACCTATTTAAGTTATTCACAGACTGCTACGAAAGTTTAGACTTAATTATGAGTGAAGCTGTAACTAAATGTTAACTAACTTATACATGTTATACTTATACTTTACATGTCAAAAATTGTTTTTTGATAGTTTGAATAGTTTTTTATTTAATTGCAATTTATATCGATCATAGTATTATCAACATTTTATTTTCTTATTTCTTTTATCAGCTGGGAGTCGTTACTTCGTTAGTTTAGATTTGTGAATAGAACCTGTTAACTATTTTTTAGTATCTGCTTAATGAATTTCGACTTTAGTTACGATTTATGAATATGCGCCATTATTACGAGTATTAATGTATATTTAATGCATGTAGGTACACTCAAAAAAGTTTTACAATAACTGAATATACAAGAAGTTTCTGTTAACTAAAATTAAAGTAAATCTTACAGGTAGGTAAATTTTTACCAAGGTATTTATATGTAAAGTCTTTTTTGTTTATTGTTTAATAAGCAAACCACAATATATTGATGATTTTCTGTGCACTCAATATAATAAATTATTTAGAAAAACAGTGGTAGACATGCCACACCTGCTTAAGTTGAAATTTTGAATACAGAAATTAATACTTGTGTCCCAAATTAGAAGAAAAATATTTTGAAACAGACGATTTAAAATCAATACTTTTAATTATGTGCAGGCTGTTTTTAGCTATTGAAAATAAAAGAAAAAAAAATCTTTTTTACTGAAGTTTGAAATTAAAATAACTTAAAAATCATTCGGTTCGCATGAAAAAAAGCCTGTTGTAATCGGCAAATAAAAAACACGTGCGCATGTAGCTTGGGCGTAATATTGACGTCACTATGAAGCTGCATATGTTACATACCACGTAGTTATGTATGTATGTCAAAATAATAAACATAGCTGAGAAAGTATTATTATTTAATGACTTTTTTGTTTGAGCAGATCTTCACATGTATTTACACCAGTGGTGTCAAAAATAAAACTATAGTTGTATGTGTGAGAAATGTTGTCTCATTCGTCTCTGAAGTACATAGGAAAAAATAAATATTTGGAAAAAAAATGCAGTTTATTGAAGCAGCTAAAAATAAATAAAAAGGTGCCTATGTGATAGAAAATTAAAAAATAAGATGAAAAAATTAAATAAAAAGGTTGGCGGCGACCCATATTTTTCAAGTTATCGGGATCTGAACTTTTCAGAGGAAACTCTGAAAAAACTCAAAAAAAATTTTTTTAAATAGCTTATCAGGTAGTAATGTGAAAAATAAGAAGAAAAAAAACTTAAGGAAAAAAATTTGCTGCAGCCCATATTTCCCGAGTTATTGGTCTTTAAAGCTTAAATAGTAAGTGCAGTTTACTGAAAATGCTCAAAAAAAAGTCAAAATATCTTTTAAATGCATATTAATTTCTTTCCTTAAACGTTTTACAACATCAAACACATTGAATATCCCGAAAAGCATTGGCGATCATAGAATGTTTTTCGCACACCACTTCTTTTCTTTCACTGTATCTATAAACAAATTAATACACCCGCTACGCATGTGTTGTCGTCGCTGTCTCATCGACGTCTAAATGAAAGAGAATAAGAATGTGTGTGATTTTACCTACCACAATTGTGCTATGAAACTGACATCAATGATTTACACACAAGTGCTGCCTATGAAAATGTGTGATACATATGGATTTTGACACAAAAATACTAATAAAATTTTACGCCTTGTAGCCGCTACTGCTTACTGAATAAAATGCAATCAATGCGCTGATTTACACGGACACAATTGTGCTGGCATAACATGCCAATTTGTGGGTGAGAGAGGTAAAGAGAGGGGTTTTGTGTTTGGCATAATTTTTCAACCAGCTACAACCCCGCATTAGCAGCACAAAACCAATACACACACACATTTAAAAAAAGCAAACGTTAAATGAATGCGAAAAACACTAACACACACAAAGCTGTGTATACGTATACATTTTATACTAGCTGAATTAGTTTCGTGTAATTTGGAAAAGAACAAAAATTGTGCTGTTTAAAAATTGTTCTCGTGTAAACTACCTCATTGTGCTGGAAATTCTCCTGGCGTCATAATGTGTCTTTCTACATGTCGTGTACTATAGGGTTAGTAGAGCGGTTTTTAAATCAAAATAATATTGTTTGAAATTATGTTTAATTTGAATTTACTAACAGCATATTTTGAGTGTAAAATGTATCAAGAGCTGTTGTGTCCACACATACACTATCTTATTCTTTGTTAGTATATGTGCTTCGCGGCTGTATGGATAGGCTGTGAGCCAGGGAAGGAAAATTACTTCTTGGATTTTGTACCAACTGTGAAAACAAAATGTACTTTTTGGACCATGACGGTACCATTTTTTAATATTTATTAATAAGAACGGAAACGTAAAAAAATGTGTAAAAAATTCAGAAGTTAACAATAAAAAACAGAAACTTAACAAAAAATATAGGTATAAAAAATTCTATAAAAAAAATATTACATTCATTAGGGTACATTCGTAGATTAGACTTGTTAGAGATCGGTTATTTTACAAATTTTGGTTATTAACAGGCCTATTATTTTCATGCACTATAAAATCTAAGTTATGCGCAAAAAAATGCGCGATAAAACCTAAAACACACTATTTAAGTAAAGGAGCGATATGTAGTTTAAAATAATAAATATAACCACAGCCAAGGCGAGTTAATGTACGAGGTGCTGTCAAGTTAACAGGTACAGTTAAATTACTAGACAGATTTTTTTGTTGCAGAATTGACACCACCTGGTACATGAATTTTCCTTGACAACAGCATTGCAACAAAAACAGGGAAACTGACCGTCTAAAATAAAACACAACCAAAAAAATTAAATACAACATATGTAGGTAAAATTAATGTTACCATATAGTGGAACATTGGCAAGTAACTCGCGGTAGTACCACGGTGCCGACGAGATCAAAAATGTACCATAAAAAGTACAATTGTACCATGATTTCCATCCGTGCTGTGAGCATCACAGCTTTGCAATGTTGTCAGCTTTTAAAATTTTAAACGCGATAAAATATGAAGATGCTTGTAGAGCTCAGTGCTTTTTAAATTAGTTTTTAATTTTTTTTTGCTTAATAGTGTTTTCACACTGCAAGTTAAAACTTGGTTTTAACGTTAAAACCATAAACAGCTGATTTTGCATTCACACTGCAAGTTTGTTAAATTCAGGTTTTAACTCACAGACTGTCTAATAACTTTGCTCAAAATAAAATAGATCGCCTGCAGAAATGCGTGTGTTTGTTGTTGTATTTTTTTCTGCTTTTTATAACACTTATTTGACAAACTGTACAACTGTTTTTGTTTGTATGAAAAACTAAGAAACTATACAATGCGCTCTAAAATGGAAATTATTTTATATTTTGTAAATTAATATTTTAAAATTATGGAACTAGTAATACAAAGTGAGGAAGTGCTTGGAAATAAAGTTATTGTATATAAAAAATGCACAAATAAATCGCTAAATACAAATTTTTTAGTGGTGGATCGAAGTAGTGTATTTATGGGCATTCTGGCACACGTGTATTTTCTCCATAAGGATCATTCTAATTAGAATAGTTATGGGCATTCTGGCACACGTATATTTTTCCATAAGGATCATTCTAATAGAAAAAAATTCTAATTGGATCTAATTAGAATAGTAGATTATTCTAATTAGATCTAATTAGAATGATCTACTATTCTAATTAGTATATATATGTGCATTCCAATACATGTATTTTCCCATAAGGACGGATATTCCAATACATGTATTTTCCCATTAGGAAGGATATTCCAATACATGTATTTTCCCATTAGGAAGGATATTCCAATACATGTATTTTCTCATAAGAAAGGATATTCTAATACATATATATATTCCTACAACAAAGTTAACTTCAAATGAGAATATATATTTTTCTCATAAAAAGTTTAACGAAGACATTTTCGTAAATGGAACAATTCGAATGAGATTCTCATTTGAGTAATTGTATTAAAATGAGAATTCGATTGACTCACAAATATGTATATAAAAGACCAATTAGAAATTAGTTTTAGTTATTGTTATTCAAAGATCCTTGAAATTAAGTTCAACAACAATGGTAAGAATGAAGTTTAACATAACATTAGAATTTTTTTATTTATTATATGAAAGTTTAAGAAATACATATAAAATTTAACTAATTTTTTTGTTTGTTTTTAGATCTATCAACAAATAATTAACATTGCGCAAGGAATAAAATCTGAATACACAAAAATTTATGATATTCCCTTAAATGAACCTTACAAGATTTTAAATTTTGAATGGAAGGTTACACAATATGGATCCAAAGTTATTGCATATTTAAACAACAATAAGTGGTTTTATCTTCCGCAAAGAATCGTTAAATATGTATTTAAACAGAGAGGATCCTTACTTATCAAAAATGAATGACAAAATTTGGACAATTATTTACAAAGGACGTCAATCTCCAAATGGTTCAGCAATATTCGAACTAAACTATAGCTAAATTTTTATTTGTCATAAGAAATTTTATGTAGTTACACAATTTTTAAAACAATAAATATATTTAGTAAAGTGAAGTGACCCCTATTATTTATTGATTTTTGTTTTTATGTTAAACATGCACATGCACGTTAACAAAGTGAATTTGAAATCCATTTCAGGAAAATTTAGTTCAAAAAATTAAAATAAAATGCATATATTTCAAATTCATTTAAATTTTATGAAAATGAGAGTTTATGCCTAAAATAAGTTATCTTATTTATTTTCATTTTAAGAAAAAGGATAGGACATTTAAAAATTTGATGAAAGTTGAACATGCATGTACAAGACATGAAATTTAAATATGCATGTGCAAGACACATGGTCATATGTATATGTATGCATTACAAGTTTTTATTACTTTTTGCACTTATATAGAAATTTTCAAAATTCTCACCAAAAAAAATAAATTACATGAAAAATATTCCTATAAGGAAGGATATTTCCATTGCATGTAGTGCGTAAGCATGCTTTTGCATGCTTTTTCATGTCATAGCATTTAGATGTATTTTGCTTTACTCTAATTTTCATTTTAAAAGAAAAAAAAGGATAGGACATTTAAAAATTAACATGCACATGCAAGACACATGATATTAAGTATTTTTAAAGTATTAAGAACGAGAGACATGCGTATGCATGCTTTTTGCGCGTGTAGATTTACGTGGGTGCCTTGGTGAAATTTACATTTTATTTGTTCTGAGAAAAAGGGTATGCGAAAAAACTAATTATAAAAAAAATATCTTTCTATGAAGGACAAACAAATATTTTTCCTTTATTGCTTAAACTCACTAATTTGCAAGATCATAAATGTAGATAAATATGAAGATTTTCCAATTACAGGTAATTTTCTATAGATGAATGTATGCATATATTGCGTGTAGAAAAAAAAGTATAAAATAAAACATTTTTCTGAACAAAATTCTAGTCTTGTGACATTATTCAAAAACGAAGTGTTGTGTGAAAAAAAGAAAACTCGAAATTTTTATTGTTATATACATACATATGTGTATAGATTTAAATATTTTTAATTCATAATAGGTAAGTTAAATAATTTTAAAAATAGTAAGCATTGATTTCTAACGTTTAACGTTTTACACAAACAGTCTGTAAATTTGTTTTATAAATTTTTAGTATATTTAAAAACGTTTATACAAAAATAAAATGATATCGAATTTAGAATGCAAAGAATGCAAAAGAGCTTTCCTAACTGAGGAAAATTACAGAGAGCACGAACGAAGTCATGCTTCAAGCTCCAGCATAAGTCGTGTAAAGCTTGTAAAAAGTGCGTTTAAAATGAGACTTATGACACTTGTATATATAAACGACAACGAGGAATGCCTCCTCCCAGTGGTGTTTATGAAAGAAGCTGTGGAGCCATTAAAGAAAGAAGTTGACTACTTTTTAAAGAATAATGGTGCTCTAAAATATAATATGGAGATGTATGGCTTATATGCTTGTCCCAAAATGAGCGACCTAGAAAATACACCAATAGAGGTAAAACATTTCCAAACCAAAATGAAAGAAGTTTTCGATATTGATGAATTCACAAATGAATATTTCACTAATATTCAAAATATATTAACAAAGATGGAAGAGTTTCAAGAGCGGGATAGTGGTTGGACTCTAGTTCAACTTTTAAAACTTCACCTGAACTTAAATAAATATCAACCACTGAAAGGTTCTAGTTTTATAGCTCTCCCGCCTAAACTGATGTCAAAAAAAGCATGTATAAATGTACAAAATGATGATGATTTTTGTTTCAAATGGGCAATTTTATCAGCCATATCAACTCATAGAAATGCGCAACGAACTAGTATTTATGAGATCAACATTGCTGATGAGATAATAAATCTAAATGGATTTTCTTTAAATTTTAGTGGGTTATGCTTCCCACTTAAAATAAAAGATATACACATTTTTGAGACCAATAATCCTAATATTAGTATAAACGTTTTTGGCTATGAGATGGAAAAAGACTTAGTTGTTGACCCACATTACAAAACAAAAGCAATAAAATCTAAGCATATACAGCTATTGTTTTTACAGAAAGATAATGGAGGAAATATAGTTTCACACTATGTATATGTATATCAAAAATATTTCAAGGTAAATGTGATTATTATAAAAAAAAAAAAAAAAAAAATCATAATAATTATATGTTTAATTTTTATATTTATTTTACATAGATTGATTCGATCACAACAAACTAGCCATCATGGAAGCATTATTCTCTGTGATGACTGTTTACAGAGTTTCCATTATCAACAAGACTTAGAAAAACATCGACAGCATTGTAAAAGACAGGTTTCTTATGCCCCCCAACAAGATAAGTCAATATTAGAATTTAATAATTATAATAATAGTATAAATGTACCTTTTGTAATATACGCTGATTCGGAATGCATATTTGAAAATATTCAAACTTGCATTCCGCGTGGTGATGTTTCGTCAACAACATTAGTTGATAGACATATTCCCTACGCAATGTCGTATTTTATTAAATGTAGTTTTAATGACAAATTAAACAAGTTACGTACCTTTAAAGGATTAGAATCGGCTAAACTATTTATAGAAAGTTTAATTCGGGATATAAGAGATTTAAATAATAATTATTTGACAAAAGTAAAACCATTGACCCCATTAACTGAAGTGGAAAAGTTAAACTTCCATGCTAATAATATATGCCACATTTGCTCTAAAATAATTTTAGATAAATCAAAAGTTAGAGATCATTGTCATTTGACTGGTAAATATAGGGGGGTTGCACATAGTTCTTGTAATCTTAATTATAAAGTACCGAAATTTGTCCCGGTTATTTTTCACAGTTTTTCTAGTTATGACTGTCACTTATTTGTGAAGGAGCTAAATAATATAAATGATGATCCAATTAATATCATTCCACTCAATAAAGAGCTATATATATCACTCTCTAAAACCATAAGCGACAACAATAATGGTAATATAGAAATTCGATTTTTAGATTCCTATAGATTTTTACAATCAAGCTTAAATGATTTAGTTAAAAATTTAGGTAAGCAGGATTTGAAAATAGTTAAATCAATGTTTGGTGAAAATGAAAGAAAAAAAAAAAATCTATCGAAAAACTCAAAGAAACTTCTCTACCGAATATTGAGAATTTTTATAATAAATTAACAGATGAAGATTGTTCTCAAGAAGATTACACACATGCGAAAGAGGTATGGAGTACTTTTGAGTGTACAACTTTAGAAGATTATTTAATTTTATATTTGAAAACTGATGTCTTGTTATTAGCTGATGTTTTCGAAAACTTTAGATTTCTTTGCAATGATATTTATAAACTAGATCCTTGTTATTAATATACCGCTCCAGGATTTTCTTGGGACGCAATGTTAAAAATAACAGATATTAAATTAGAGTTATTGAGCGACATAGATATGATTTTATTCATACAAAAGGGGATAAGGGGAGGAATAGTACAATATTCTCAACGACATGCCATTGCAAACAATAAATATATGAGTGATTACAATGAACATCTTCCATCTAAATATTTAATGTATTTAGATGCAAATAATTTATATGGTTGGGCAATGTCTGAAGCTGTACCAGAAGGTAATTTTGAATGGGAAACAGACATTGAAAATTTTTGTTTGGATACTATACCAGAAGATTCAACTACTGGATATATATTAGAAGTAGATTTGACGTATCCAATAGAAATTCATGATATTCATAATAACTTACCATTTTGTAGTGAAAATAAAAATCCTCCAAATTCTAAGGAAAAGAAATTAATTTGTGATTTAAATGATAAAAATGAATATGTAATACATTACAAAAACTTACAACAATGTTTAAAACATGGGTTGAAGTTAAAAAAAATTCACCGAATTTTGAAATTTAAGCAATCAACATGGTTAAAGCCATATATTTCATTAAACAATTTACATAGAACTAATGCAAAAAACTCTTTTGAAAAAAATTTCTTTAAGTTACTAAATAATGCTGTCTACGGTAAAACGATGGAAAACGTTGACAAGCGTAAGAATATAAAAATTGTTAATCAGTGGGAAAGCATTGGAAAGAAAATGGGAGCTCATGCCCTTATTGCCAAACCATAATTTCATTCCTTTATCATATTTCAAGAAAACATGATAGCAGTGGAGCTAAACAGAAGTTATTCGTTTTATAATAAACCCATTTATTTAGGATTTACAATCCTAGAACTTTCAAAGTGGAAGATGTATAACTTTCATTATGATTATATGCTTTTAAAATATAACATCAAAGCAGATCTAAACTATATGGATACAGATTCGTTTATATACACAGTAGAAACTGATGATTTTTATAAAGATATAATAAACGATATTGATACACACTTTGATACATCAGATTATGAAGCGAATAATAAGTTTGGTATTCCACAGAAAAATAAAAAAAAATTAGGTATGATGAAGGATGAAAATAATGGTAAGTTAATGAAGGAATTTGTGGGTCTAAGAGCAAAAATGTATGCATTCAAAACGATAGATATGAATGAAATCAAAAAGGTTAAGGGCATTAAAAGTAATATAACTAGAAATTTAAGTCTATTAGATTATAAAAACTGTTTATATAATAAGAAAATATATTATGGAAATATGTATATTTTTAAATCCAAACTTCATGATTTATATACTTCTCTAATAAATAAGATATCTTTAAGTTATCTAGATAATAAAAGGATTGTATATAATAATGTAAATACACTTGCTTGGGGGCATTACAAAGAAGAATTTATCAATGAAAGAGATGATGATTTTGTAATGGAAATTTATAATAGAGATAATAAAAACACAACTAATTGTATTATAGATCAATTTTTAAATGATGATGATTTTGTAATGGAAATTGATGATAGAGATAATCGTAATACAACTAATTGTATTATAGATCAATTTTTAAATGATGATGACGATATTTTTATGCAAATTGAATGTTAATTTTATTTATTTATTAAAATTTTGTTTTATAAATTCAAATTATATTGTAATTCAAAACGACATCGTTAATTAATAAGAAAAATATAAATAAACTTTAACGTATCCGTTTGTGGATATATTTATATAAATATTTGTTTGAATTATTTTAAATTACATTTATTAACTAAGAATTTTAAACATAGGTGACCACAATTAAATGTATTAAAGTTTTGTTTTCGCTCATAATTATATTTAATGGGTATCTTTAAATAATTAACAAGTTCAATTGGAGGATGTAAGTTTTCAAAGCTATCAAAATATTCTTTATAGTTATGATTTTTATAATAGGCTACCCAGTGAGTTCCAGCACCGCGAGAGTTATCTAGATTAACAATACCACATTCTTGAACTAATGGTTTTTTAGGCAAACGATCTCGCATAAACACACCTCTAAAATTTTCGAGTTTTTTACCATATCTTATTAAATCTAGATCAGTTAATGGTCGATTGGGTTGGTTATCTAAAAGTTTTTTGGAATCGGTTTATAATACAGTCCATATCCAGATTTATATGGTTTAAGATATAAGCCTTTTCCCATAGCAATTGATTCCATGTGTGTATTATGCCGAGTAGCCTCGGCTAGTTGTTCTTTTCCATTTTTAATATCATTTACAGCCTTAATAATAGACGATCCACCCGTAGCCAAACCACCAAGTGCGGATAAAGCTGTTAGGATTGGAATTAGTGGAAGAAATCCACCGATTTTGGGCATTGGTATAACTCTCGGTATCACAATATTAGCCCTCTTCTTCCCTTTGAAGTTCGAAGTAATGGATTTTAACGCAATTTTAACAGCAGCCTTTAAATTGTCTGGTTTTTCATTTCTCAAGAGGTTAAGAGTATTTTTAACAGCTTTTGAAAACAATTTTCTATCACATGTTTTTTTCATTTGACTCTTTTTTTTCTGTGACTTTTTAGATTTATGAATTTTTTATTGTTCATACCTAATCCGAATTTAAGTTTTGATTTCATAGCGTTTGTTACGAACCAAGCGTTAGCCTTTTCTTTGAAATCACTATCTTTAGATTGCACTTGTTGCCAAGCTTTTTCAACTAAAATTTTATCCGCTTTATGTCTCTTATTAATATCGTTTGTTTCTGAATATGTAATATCGTGTTCCCTACACGCTGCATCCAATGAATTTATTCCCTTATCACCTCTTGCTAAACGTTTTTCAAGTTTTGTTCCAGGTCCACAAAACTGATAACCAGGTAAATGTAGTTCAACAGGTAATTTGTTTATTAAGTTGTTTACTAATCCACTACCAATATTATACTGACTATCTTTAACTCCCTTTTTATAGTTTATATTCATTTTTTATTAATTATATGATATGTGTAATGGGATTGACACTATAAACTTAAATGATGAGGTTTCGCTATATAATAAGAAATTTATATCAAAACCAAGTTAGTTATAAAAATGCGATTAGTAAAACAAGCTAAACAAATTGTAGTAAGAAATGCGGATGAAGCACAAGAAAACGAACCGAAAATTAAACATAGTACACTTTTACCAAATTCAATACGAGCATTAATTGTAGGTCCTTCAAATTGTGGCAAAACTAATGTTATGATTAGTCTAATAGAGAGCCCCAACGGTTTAAGTTTTAAAAACATTTACATATATTCAAAATCTTTATATCAACCAAAATACTGTTATCTCAAGGAATTGATACACCCAATAAAAGGAATAAATATTTTTACATTTGCGGAAAACGAGAAAGTTATTAGTCCTACAGAAGCGAACTCACATTCTATCATAATATTTGATGATGTTATTTGTGGAAAACAAGACACTATAAGAGATTACTTTTGTATGGGCAGACATAAGAATATAGATTGTTTTTATTTATGTCAAACGTACACAAAAATCCCTAAACATCTTATACGTGATAATGAGAATATGATTATAATATTTAAACAGGATGAAATGAATTTACGACATATATATAATGATCATGTAATTGGTGATATGTCATTTAAAGAATTTACAAATATATGTAGTGAATGTTGGAAAAATAAATATGGCTTTCTTGTTATCAGTAAGGATAATCTGATAAATAAAGGGCGATATAGAAAAGGTTTTGATGAATTCATAGAACTATAAGTAAGCAGATCTTAAGTAGTTATAATGCAGATTGCAATCAGACATAAAACAGATCATTAGCAGATAAATATCAGTTGCTTAAGCAGATATCAGGCAGATCATTATCAAATATAAAGCAGATTTCAAACACATATAAAAACAATAACTATGGATAATAAATTGTTAAAGGATATTGTTAAGACAAGAGGAGTATTGAAAGCAAAATTAAAAAATCTCAAATTAGACAATATAGAACGAGTTAATATTTTAGAAGATACATTCAAACCAATAACTAAACCTTTAAATACGATAATTGGAAAAATTAATGAATATCAAACTGATGATATATTGAATGATACATCTAAGTCCATAACCAAACCTTTGAATAAAATAATAAAAAAAGATGATGATTATAACTCAGATGATTATCAATCTAATGATAACATAACAGATCCACAACTTCCACCACTACCATCCGACGACAGTTCAAACAATTTTGATGATGCAATAGATTATAACCAAGTTACTGAAACTGATTTGAAAAAATATCCATTAGCTGAAAATATAGAATTACTCCTCAATAATAAAACAATAGATAAAATTTATGGTTTCAACATAGACGAAAGCGGAAATTGGCGATATGCAAATAATGAATTAAATTTTAATGCTGATAACTCTATTCAAATAGGGAATTCAACGTGGAAAATGACTCCAGGATTATTTGAATTAGTTTTCCATTCAAAGCCTCTACATTATAATAAAAATGATTTAAGAAAATATAAAGAAATTTTAATAAGTACCAATGCTCACAAACGTCAATATCAATCAAAAAGTCAAATTAAAGGTACACGAGCTTATAAATATATTCGTATAATAAAAAATTTATTTAATACTAAACCAAATATTCTAACGAAAGGTAGTGGATTCTCGTTAAAGACTATTGATAATCGTAGATCTAGTTATATATATTGGAATGACACAAATGAATTAGTTGACAGATTACGTTTACTTATTTCATCAGAAAGTGTTGGTCATAATAATCACAATAACGAAATCATTTCCATTATTGAAGAATTGAAAGAAGCTGATATAATATATTAAACTAAAAATGACTTATATAAATAAGTTTGGAGAAACGTCCTTCCGACATAATCTAAATGACTCAAAGTTAAAATTATATAAATATAATTTGCAATTGAATAACATAACAAAAGATATAGAAAAACTGGATAATATAATTAAAACTATTAACAAACAACGTGAAGAACTTAAAAACGATTATAATTCTCAATTAAACATTATCAAAAGGGATGTTAAAGTATTACAAGAATTAATTACAAAAGGAATCAATGAAAATGTTGAAGCTATTGAAAAAATAGTGAGGAATCAAATAAGTTATGCAAATGAAGACTTTTCAAAGAATATCGAAGAGAGATTCAATACACTTGAGGATTTTATATTTAAATCGATGAAGAGAAATGATGTAAACGTTGAGGTGAAAAAACGAAAACTTGAATTTCCTAAAATTAAAGGATAAAAATTTTATATAAATATTTGACACTCATATCTGAATGCTTAATAGTAAAGAATTTTATTTAAAAATGAACTTAGATAAAAGAGAAATAGTTGATGAACTTCATAAGCAAGCGCGAAAAAATTTTAAAAGAAGACGGGTTATAATAAAAGGAATCGATGATTTATGGCAGGCGGATTTGGTTGAGATGGGCAACTACGCAACATATAATAACGGTCACCGTTATCTCTTAACAGTAATAGATTCTTTTTCAAAAAAAGCTTGGGCTATAGCAGTGAAAAATAAAACTGCACTTAACATAACGAACGCCATGAAAAACATTTTCATAAAAAGCAATCGTAAACCAAAAAATTTACAAACAGATGATGGTAAGGAGTTCTTCAATAATCAGTTTCGTCACTTAATGCAATTGAATCAAATCAACCACTATTCAACATATAGTGTTTTGAAAGCATCCATCATAGAAAGATTTAACAGAACTCTTAAAGGAATGATGTGGAAGGAGTTTAGTTATCAAGGAACATATAAATGGTTAAACATATATAAGAACCTTGTAGAGAAATATAATAATACTTACCACAGAACAATAAAAATGTCGCCCAATGAAGTAAATTCATCAAACGAAAAATTTTTATTGGATACAGCTTACAACAATTTAAAAGTATTTACAAAACCAAAGTTCAAAGTGAATGATAATGTTAGAATAAGTAAATATAAACATATATTTGAAAAAGGTTATACACCAAATTGGACTACTGAAGTATTTACGGTTAAAACTATAAAAAATACTAATCCAAATACATATATATTAAAAGATTATCAAGGACATGAAATTAAAGGAGGGTTTTATGAGTCTGAATTAATGAAAACTAGATTTCCTGAAACTTATTTGGTTGAAAAGGTTTTGAAAAGGAAAAGCAACAAAATTTATGTTAAATGGCTTGGTTTTTCTTCAGAACATAATTCTTGGATTAATACAAATTATGATTAATAATAAAAACTGTGAAAAATTTAATAATTAACTTAATCATTCATGAACCACTAAAATGTCAATTACATTAACTTTAAACGGAGACTCTTCGCATCTTGTCGCAAACTATTTTCCGCCAATTGAACTAAATGAAAATTATGTTTGTGGCTTAATAAGTTTTGATACATATCATTCAATTCCAAATGTAGATGTTGAAAACAATTTATTTCATATTGGAAATCATGAAATAACAGTTCCAGTTGGGTCATATGAATTAACTGATATAGCTGAACTACTAAAAATTAAATATCATGATATGAATCCAACCGGTTCTCTTGATGTACGAGCAAATTATAATACACTACAAACATGTATAAAAAGCACTTCTGATTCAATTTATTTTAATAAAAAATCCTCAATTGGATCATTATTAGGCGTTAGTAGGAAAGTACTAGCACCTGGAATAGAACATTACTCCGATAAAACGATAGATATAACTAAAATTAATACAGTAACCGTTGAATGCAATATTGTATGCGGTTCGTATATAAACAACATGTCTACGCATATTTTACATCAGTTTTCACTTAACGTTAGTCCTGGATATAAAATAACAGAGACTCCAACCACTGTAATATACTTACCTGTAAATTCAAGAACAATAAATAATATAATTTTGAAAGTTGTTGACCAAGACGGAACTTAATAAACTTTCGCGGTGAAAAAATAACAATACGATTACATTTAAAGCCTATGAAAGAATGATAATATACAACAAAAGTGATCTATCGAATGATTTAACATTTATTCAATCACCATCAGCCGAAGACGAAGGTGAAAATTCATCAAATTTTTGCAAAAAGTTAAAAATACAATACTATAAAAATAATAAACATCGAAAGCCTAAAAAAGCTAACGTTTTAAATAAAACTAATCAGCATTTTTTAAAAAGTTTAGGTTTTAAATTAAAATAATAAAATTAATCACGTAGTTACAACCAAGGAAAACAAACAAATGAGTAGTATAATTAATATATTGCAAAAGCCACAAGTGGATAATTCAATTATCAAGAAGGAGTACCGCAGTTATACATCATATTTACAGTCATTTAAAAATAATGATGAAATTCGTATATCAATTCAAAACCAAGATTTGTATGTTTTACCAAGTGAAAGTTTTCTATATATCGAAGGTCTTGCAACAAAGGAAGATTCGACAGTTTCTACATCCATACGTCTCTTAAACAATTGTATGGCACACCTATTTGATGAAATTCGTTATGAAATTAATGGTATAGAAATTGATCGCACACGTCATTTGGGTATTGCAACAGAATTAAAAAACTATGGCTACGTTCGTAAAAGCATTTATAGTGCAAGTCTGCAGCATCACGAACATCTAACGTTCAAAAATGCATAACTTGGCAGCACTGTTCAGAGTTAAACGTTTTTTAATGCATTTAATCGGCATACCTGCCGCAAATCTGTGCAAATGGCGCAGTAAATAATTTTAAGATGCAAGAAGTTGCAGTGGAACAATAAGTTGAATACATCTATGTATTTTGATGTTTAAATTACATGTTTCGAATCTTACCAAAAAAATGAGATTGATAAACTCGAAAATAGCTTTGAAACACATAATCTTGGCAGTTTTTTATTATTTCAAAGGAGTTTTTTTTATTTTAGTTGTATTCTTTTTAAGGCCAATGCTGTTCTCATAAGAAATTGTCGCTTTGATTTTCTTTTAAATTTTTTGCTTACTATAATTTAAAAGAAAATTGTCAATATTTTCTTAAATAAAATTACTTGCCAATTTTAAAATTTTTTGCAGTTTGTTCAAAAATGTCAACTGAGCACAGATGTTGAGCAGTTGCAAAGCATGTGCAGCAGATAATCACGCATACGCAGTAAAACCTGGCAGAACTGCCGCATTGATGCATGAATTTGCAGCATTTACGAACGTACCCTATGTTTCGTTGAATAAATTTGAAAGTGATAGTCTACTAAATGCAGGATGGTCACCATTTAACAATGATATTCTTATACCCGAAAATTGATATTTTAATTTTTGTATACCACTAAAATTACTACTTGGATTTGCCGAAGATTTTCACAAAATAATAGTTAACTCTAAGCATGAATTGATTCTGTTACGATCTAAAGATGATAAGCAAGTTTTTAAATCTCAACTATCAACTGAAAAAACCAAGTTAACAATTTTAAATATAACTTGGAAAGTACCACACATTCAACTTGCTGATGCATACAAATTGCAGATATATAAAACAATAAATAACCGTCATCCATTAAGTATATGTTTTAGAAGTTGGGATATGTATTATTATCCTTCACTTCCAGAAAGTACAACAGTTTTGTGGAATGTTAAGCTAGCTGCTCACAACGAAAGACCACGCTTCCTATTGTTAGGTCTTCGAAATAATGACAACAAGTTTCAACATTGTGATTTAAGTGATGTAAAAGTACATCTTAACTCTGATACATATCCTTATGATGATCTAAATCTTAAGTTTGATAGAAATCGTTTTGCTATTCTATATGACATGTACTTAAAATTTCAACAAAGTTATTATTCACGCAACACCCAACCATTATTAACACCAGAAAACTTCAAAACTATGGCGCCAATAGCTGTCTTGGATGTTACACATCAAAATGAATTAGTCAAAACTGGACCAATCGATAGTAGAATTGAACTGAAGACTTCAAAAAATATATTACCTAATACATCTGCGTATTGTTTAATTATTCATGATAAAATATTTGAATATATTCCACTAACAAACGAAATTAGAAAATTGATATAACTTTATTTTTAGTTAGTTTAAGAGACTAATAATTATAGATATACATAAACTAAAAAGTACTTGTATACAATTTATATAAATGTTAACTGTAATAACATTATTGTTTATTCACAAACATTTGGTCTACATACTCAGTCACACTTATATGTAAGGATGTTACTCAACGATATATATGAATTTTTAAAAAGATGTTCACACATTGTCTCCAACGAAGATAGATATAAACTGATTAATATTCAATCACATCTCGAAGAAGTAAATAACTTAAAAACAACGAAAAACAAATTTGGAGAGCATTATGAAGATTGTTCATGGTCTAATGAGAATGAAACTTGTGGACCCGACACTTGTTCATGTTCATACAAAAGAAGACAAAATATGAGAATAGAGGAAGAAGCAAACAAACTAATGAAATTCTATTATAACATATATAATGTCAGTAAATGTAAAAACTGTAATTTTCAAAAAGTTTAGATAATAAAAATATTTATTTAAAAGAAAAAAAACATATTCATTTATTTAATAATAAAAAATGGAAAAATATTTTACATTATTCTATTAACCATATTTTCGACCCTTGTTAATGCGTCTAAAAGAATTTCATCCTGCCCATCATGTAACAATAAATATGCTGCTACATCCACCGGTGGCAAAACTATTACCTCCCTAATATCGATGGGCTCTTTAATGTTTAAAAATAGATCTTCATCGCCTTCTAATAGATGATGGTAGCTCTCTTGTGTTGCTGTTGATGATTCTGTAATTGCTGTAGGAGTTGCGACTGCTATAGTAGATGTCGATGTTGCGGGCTCAGTAGATGTTGATGTTGATGGTTTAGATTCTCTCATTTCCTTATTTTTGTTAATTATTCTCCTATATAAAGGAGTATCCCAAAATTTTTTAGTTTTTAATTTTATTCCATGTTGATTCAGATAATGGCGTTTTTTGTTTGAACTGTTTGAAAAAGTAACTATTTGACATATTTCACAATATAATTTGTTACTATTCATTTTTAAATATTATTTTAGTTTTTTTTTCACACAACACTTCGTTTTTGAATAATGTCACAAGACTAGAATTTTGTTCAGAAAAATGTTTTATTTTATACTTTTTTTTCTACACGCAATATATGCATACATTCATCTATAGAAAATTACCTGTAATTGGAAAATCTTCATATTTATCTACATTTATGATCTTGTAAATTAGTGAGTTTAAGCAATAAAGGAAAAATATTTGTTTGTCCTTCATAGAAAGATATTTTTTTTATAATTAGTTTTTTCGCATACCCTTTTTCTCAGAACAAATAAAATGTAAATTTCACCAAGGCACCCACGTAAATCTACACGCGCAAAAAGCATGCATACGCATGTCTCTCGTTCTTAATACTTTAAAAATACTTAATATCATGTGTCTTGCATGTGCATGTTAATTTTTAAATGTCCTATCCTTTTTTTTCTTTTAAAATGAAAATTAGAGTAAAGCAAAATACATCTAAATGCTATGACATGAAAAAGCATGCAAAAGCATGCTTACGCACTACATGCAATGGAAATATCCTTCCTTATAGGAATATTTTTCATGTAATTTATTTTTTTTGGTGAGAATTTTGAAAATTTCTATATAAGTGCAAAAAGTAATAAAAACTTGTAATGCATACATATACATATGACCATGTGTCTTGCACATGCATGTTTAAATTTCATGTCTTGTACATGCATGTTTAACTTTCATAAAATTTTTAAATGTCCTATCCTTTTTCTTAAAATGAAAATAAATAAGATAACTTATTTTAAGCATAAACTCTCATTTTCATAAAATTTAAATGAATTTGAAATATATGCATTTTATTTTAATTTTTTGAACTAAATTTTCCTGAAATGGATTTCAAATTCACTTTGTTAACGTGCATGTGCATGTTTAACATAAAAACAAAAATCAATAAATAATAGGGGTCACTTCACTTTACTATATATATTTATTGTTTTAAAAATTGTGTAACTACATAAAATTTCTTATGACAAATAAAAATTTAGCTATAGTTTGGTTCGAATATTGCTGAACCATTTGGTGATTGACGTCCTTTGTAAATAATTGTCCAAATTTTGTCATTCATTTTTGATAAGTAAGGATCCTCTCTGTTTAAATATTTAACGATTCTTTGCGGAAGATAAAACCACTTATTGTTGTTTAAATATGCAATAACTTTGGATCCATATTGTGTAACCTTCCATTCAAAATTTAAAATCTTGTAAGGTTCATTTAAGGGAATATCATAAATTTTTGTGTATTCAGATTTTATTCCTTGCGCAATGTTAATTATTTGTTGATAGATCTAAAAACAAACAAAAAAATTAGTTAAATTTTATATGTATTTCTTAAACTTTCATATAATAAATAAAAAAATTCTAATGTTATGTTAAACTTCATTCTTACCATTGTTGTTGAACTTAATTTCAAGGATCTTTGAATAACAATAACTAAAACTAATTTCTAATTGGTCTTTTATATACATATTTGTGAGTCAATCGAATTCTCATTTTAATACAATTACTCAAATGAGAATCTCATTCGAATTGTTCCATTTACGAAAATGTCTTCGTTAAACTTTTTATGAGAAAAATATATATTCTCATTTGAAGTTAACTTTGTTGTAGGAATATATATATGTATTAGAATATCCTTTCTTATGAGAAAAAACATGTATTGGAATATCCGTCCTTATGCGAAAATACACGTATTGGAATATCCTTCCTAATGGGAAAATACATGTATTGGAATATCCTTCCTAATGGGAAAATACATGTATTGGAATATCCGTCCTTATGGGAAAATACATTTATTGGAATGCACATATATATACTAATTAGAATAGTAGATCATTCTAATTAGATCTTATTAGAATAATCTACTATTCTAATTAGATCCAATTAGAATTTTTTTCTAATAGAATGATCCTTATGGAAAAATATACGTGTGCCAGAATGCCCATAACTATTCTAATTAGAATGATCCTTATGGAGAAAATACACGTGTGCCAGAATGCCCATAAATATACTACTGATCGATATGTCATATCGTTTATTTTCACTTTCCAGAGGTCAATGAAAATTTTGTTGTTGTTTTCCTTCCAAAGAACTCTTATTTTTCCATAATTTTTTTAATTATTGTTGCTGCTGCATCCATTTTTAAGTTGAAAATCTTTCAAGCGACATCTCTTGTTATTCACTGGCATAAACATTATCAGCTGCTACCGGTCATTTTAACTTGGCAGCACTGAATTTACCACAGTGAAAACAGGGTTTAATTTCATAAAACCAAAATAAAACGAATTCAGAAATGGTTTTAAGTTGGATTTAACAAAAACAGTTTGCATGGTAAAACCAGGTTTTAACAGTTGGTTTTAACATTAAAACCAATTTTTATTAAAACCAAGTCAGTGTGAAAACACAATAAGAGCTCTAAACTCAAAATTTCAAATCAAATTTGTTTTGAGCATGCTTGTCATTTAAAAATTTAGATTGTGCATTTCAAGATGTTTTTTGTATTGTTAGAAGATTGATTCAAGGAATACGCGCTATATCAAACCCTAACTTTAATATTTAATTTAATTAATGTAAAAAGTGCTTTGTCTAACAAGAGATAATTATAATGTCATCAGCATTCCAAATAGAGTCGAATAGCGAAATTTGGTCTGTTATAGACAATATACGGAATATGATTCAATTAATACAATTTAGAAACATTGAGTCTTTATGGATTCAGTTGATATAAACCTATTTGTGAAATTAGTAAAAATTGCCATACAAGTTCTGTCACCTCCATATTAACATCTAGAAATAGAACGGGTTTTAAGCTCTATAAATTTTTTAAGGTTTACCACAATATTTTTGCACGAGTTTAACGCTTTCATATAACAAAGGTCTGAAACGATAAAATTTTTGTTGTGAAATCAATGAAATAACAAATAATAAAGATTTTTATATAAATATAAAGAATGAGTAGCATGTTTTGTTTTGTTTTTTTTACCAAAGCAAAATCCATAATATCGGTATTTCACCCAACTAATAAAGTCTAGTTTAATTTTTCTTCTCTACTTTAGAAACTCACATTAATTATATTATTTTATTCGATAAGAATTGAAATTACTGAACTTAAGCCTGATTAAGAAATTATTTCTGATTAAAATTCACTACAGTTCAATTAAATCAATTATTCCGTAGCAATAACTTAAATTATTTGAATATCTGTGATAATAGTATTAAGTTGACTATTAATTTTGTGTTGTGATGTACCAATTATTTATTTATTATTCATATCTGTGTCGTGTTGTCCAGTTCTTATGATGACAAATAATAAATAATTGACAGTGATATAAAGTGTAAGGTTAAATCTGTGATAATATATTATCATCCTTAAATTATATTTAATTATTATACTTTTGTGCTAGATATCAATTAATAAAATACCACCACTGAAGAAGTTTGCAAAAAACAAACGAAAAGTTGGGAAAAACTAAACAAAAAAAATTTTTTTTTTATACACACATATATTTATTTATTGTATCTTCAAATATGAACTAACAATAAGTATTCAAATCTTAAATCTAAATATAATTATTAGGCCCGACCAGTATCGGACATAAACTTAGTGATAGTAATCAATAATACATAAATTTCGTATTAAGCACAATAATTATTTTCAAGAAGTATCATTTGGGGTGCTGAGTATTAGGGCCCTTGTGTCCCTCTTTTTTAAGCGGATGTGTCCAGTAAAGTTCAAGATATTACTAGCAAGTGGATTAGGATGTGACTCGAGTTTTGTTAAATATTTACCTGCGTATTTTGCGATTTCTTCAGTCACTAGTGGCATATTTAAATCTCAATGTATATTTAAATTTTTGATGTAAAATGGAGCCGCTGTTATCAAACGTAAAATTTTATTTTTCCGTCGTTGGATTCTATCCACATTTGAAGCTGAAGCAGTGCTCCATAGCTGAATTCCGTAGCACCATATTGGCTTCAAAAGCGACTTGTATATCAAAAGTTTGCAGTCTAGACTAAGTGTTGAATTTCTGCCAATCAACCAATGTATTTGAGTTAACTTAAGTTTCATTTCATTTAGCGTCAATATGATGTTGCCATGTAAGCCTTCGATCAAGGTGTATGCCAAGGTATTTCACTTGAGAATGTTGAGGAATATTTTGATTATTGATTCGAATGGGGGAACAGGTATCTTTTCTTAGGGTAAACGTTATATGAACACACTTTTGTTCATTTACTTTAATTCTAAGAGAGTTCTCGTGGTACCTTCATAGCGAACAGTCGAATAGCGGAATTTTACTTACTTACCAAACAAACAAAAATTACATATACAAAAAAAATATTAGTAGTACATATTATTCGTAATAGGTACATACATACTGTCTTTAATAAATAAGCTTTCTGCTTTGCTGATATTTTTTACATAGTAAAAATAACAAAAACAAAAAAACCGCAAAAAAAAACTTAAACAAGTGATATTGAGGAATACCTCAAAGTCAAACAAACAATCATAAATAACAAAAACAAAAAATACCGAAAATAAAAAAAAAACATAAACGAATAACCCTTGAGGAATTCTTTGTATGAATTCCTCAAATACAGAAAAACTTGAAGTGAGTTCTAACGGCAGAAATGCTTATTTTACTGTGAGTTCTGAAACTCTGAATGAAAAAAATATAAAAAATAAATCTGATGAAAATCTTTTGTTAACGGCAACGCCAATTTTTCGTCAGCGATCAACTTCTCTTTGTCCAATGCCAAATAGTAATGATCAGGGCTAATTTTTCTGGCATTTTGCCAGAAAAAGCATTTTTTTGCATATTTTAGTTTTTTTGTAGAAAAATGCCTATTTTGGATCACCTTGCATAAAAAAGCTTATTTTTCACACTGGCAACGCGATTAATATATAACGACTCATATAGCTCAAACTGGTGTAAAAGAAATTCACATAAAATATATTTCTTTCCTCTTCTTGCACATGTATATCTGCATGTTATTAATTTTTTTTACCTTTCTATAACTTCTATCACAAAGTCGAACCGAAACTATAGGCGCCGGAGGCTTATGATTGTTTGCTTGCAGATATTCGAATCTCATGGCGAACATCGTTGCTCAGACATATGTTTGGGCATCCATGTCAGAGCATGGACGAAACATGGACATGAGCGGTCTCCATTAGCCATTTGCGATGTCCGACATGATGACCATACCAAGTTCATGGCTAGTGGAGACCGCTAGTTATGTACAGATTTTAAGTTTTAAAACATTGTCTTGTCGGAGGCTTGATTCGTAAAAAAGTCTGCGGCGCTTAGACTAACCAATGATCGCCTTCGCAGTATTGTCTAACTGTTTATTGAAAATACTATAACGACTGTGCGTACAAAGCTTAAATTTCAGTTTTGACTTTTTATTATTATTTTCGATTGATTGTTTAATAAAATGCCAAAAGAGTCTGCAAATGTGTTTAATGACAGAATGGTAAAGGAATATCCGAAAGTATTGAAAATGGATTCCTCAGTTCTATTATGTGTTTTGTGCAATTGTATTATTAATGGAAGTAAGGTGTACAATGTCCACCAGCATTTTAAAACCTCGAAACATAACCAGGCAATGGAAAAGAATTCATCGGCTCTAAAACAATCGTTTTTAAAAAGCTTTACCAGCGACTTAAACACATATCATTTGGATTTGTGCAGAACATTTTTAAATGCAAATATACCACTACACAAAATTAGCGATCCAGGCGTGAGGTCTTTTTTAAAAAAATACCATAAAAACTCTTTGCCATCTGAATCAACATTGCGAACAAAGTATGTGCAGACAATTTATGAAACCTATCTTAAGGAGCTTCAAGCCAAACCAAAATCCAAAAAGATTTGGGTATCTATGGATGAAACAACGGACTCGGAGCAGAGAATGGTTGCAAATTTTGTATTTGGTTTGTTAGAGGAAAATGGAGAAGGAAAATCATATCTTCTAAACATGGCTCATATTGAAAGGTCTAATGCAAGTACTATGGCAGCATTTTTTACTGATTCTTTGCATATACTTTGGCCAAATGGTTAGTTAATTTGCACCTTATTTTGTGAGTTTTTTAATAAGAATTATTACATTATTAATAAAATGTTTACAGGAATTCAATATCAGAATGTGTTGCTCGTTGTAACTGATGCTGCTCCATACATGGTATCCGCAGTTAAGTCGCTTAAGATCTTATTTCCAAAGATGTTACACATCACATGTTTGGCCCATGGTTTGCACCGAATAGCAGATTTTGTACGTACTCAATTTGGAGATGTAAATTCCCTTATAGCAAATTGCAAGGCAGTATTTCTTAAGGTACAATACAAATCATTTTATGTCTCAAGTCGTTTTATGAATTTCGCAAATTTATAGGCTCCCTCTCGACTAAATTTGTTAAATACAATGTTTCCAAATTTAAATAATCCCCCAAAACCTTGTATAACTAGATGGGGAACGTGGATAAAAGCAGCAATATATTATTCTGAAAACTTCAAAGAAATTTGTGACGTTTTAGATGAACTTGATGACGATGAGGCAGAGTCTATACGCAATGCAAAATTGTTGTTTAAAAAAGCGTCAATAAAAACTGACTTAGTTTATATAAAACATAATTTTGAATGCCTCTGCTCAAGCATCACCCGACTAGAAACTAAAGGACTTCCTATTAGTGAAAGTTTAGCTGTTATAGAGCGTGTGAAAGAAAATATTAAAAATACAAACCAAAATGTATTCATTGATAAATTCAACAAAGTTTTGAACAGAAACACAGGTCTGAAGACCTTAATCAAAATTAAAAATTATATTTATTTCAATAAAACCGAAACCGATGAATATATTGAAAATTTGTCCCCATCTGAAATACTCGCATTTAAATACGCTCCTGTTACATCTACTGATGTTGAACGCATATTTTCAATGTATTCATCTGTTTTATGTGACAATAGAAGATCATTTCTTTTTGAAAATTTAAAAAAACACATGATTGTTCATTGTAATAAAGATCTCTTTGAATAAAAATACTTTGAAGTAACAAAATTGTTGATTTTATTCTAGCATATTTTGCATATTTCTGCATATAACCGTGCATATTTTTAAATTTTTTCGTGCTATTTCTGGCGCATATTTTGAATTATTTTTTGCATATTTTAATTAGCCCTAGTAATGATGCATTAACATTACAGTTGCCCAGTACTTCTTCATATAAGTCAGTAATATCATCCCCTTCAGGCTCCTGTTTATCACTTAACAAAGTTATCACTACAGATAACAGCGGCTCGAAACTCAAGGTACAAGTTGGAATGGACAGATACATTACAATTTTAAAGCGCGGGCGAAGCCCGAATTCTTCAAAAATCTCATCTGCTCCAAAAGTGTCTAGGGATAATAGCACAGCCTCAACTAATCGCCAAAACCGCTTTAAAATTTTTCAAGATGACAACGACAAACCCGAGGTATCCTCGAACAAAACATCCAAGCCGCCACCAATCTATTTGAGACAAAAAAATTCAAATGCCCTTATTAAAAAATTAATTTCGGTAATTGGTGAGAATAAATTTCACATTGTTCCAATAAAACGTGGCAACATCGATGAAACTAAAATCCAAATTTATGACGAAAAAGATTTCCGCAAAATGGTTGCTGAATTTGAAAAAAGTAAAACAAGCTTCTACACATACCAGCTTAAGAGCGCTAAAGGCATGCAGATAGTATTGAAGGGCATACATTCTTATGTTGTCCCCGAAGAAATAAAAGATGCACTCGTCCTCCAGGGGTTCAAGGTAAAAAATGTGTCCAATATAATAAATAGAGAAAAGATTCCCCAACCCCTATTTCGTGTTGAACTAGAACCTAATGATATAAAATTGAAAAAAAATGAGACGCATCCAATTTATAATTTAAAATACCTCTTGTACCGAAAAATCACAGTTGAAGAGCCACATAAGCGTTCAGGTCCTGTACAGTGCCATAATTGCCAAGAATATGGCCATACAAAAACATACTGCAATTTACCCTCTGTTTGTGTTGTGTGCGGCGAATTACACGGCACCGCTAGCTGCAACAAACCAAAAGATCAAAGTGATAAAAAATGCAGTAATTGTGGAGGTAATCACACCGCTAACTACAGAGGTTGTCGTGTGTACTCTTTTGTAAATAAGACTATGGTGCAAAAACCTAAATTAGCTCCAGCTCAATCAGCAAACGTTTACTCTGCCACTTTTCAGCAAATGAGCCAACCAGTTACTTCCCGTGTATCGTATGCAGATGCTGCTAAGGCTAGTTCTATTCCGACACAAAATGTTTCACCGCAAAATAATTCTACAAATACAAACTCAAACTTTAATTATAATCGCCTTGAAGCCACTATTGAAAATCTTGTGCAAACTATAAACAATTTTACAACAAATATGACTACCATGATGCAAGAAATGTTGCGAATGCAGAATACTCTGCTTCAAGCAATACTTAATAAGCCATGAACACGTTAACAATATGTTTCTGGAACGCAAACGGCATTCGCCAACATAAAAAAAAAAAAAAAAAACTTTAATTCTCCATAAGTTCAACCATCTTTCAAGCTGGGTAATGTGAGCTTGGAGATTGCGGGATGCCTCATCAGGGTTTTTGTGCATACTCATCAGCGTGACCCTTTTAGCATTTTCACTGCTAAATTTAGCATTATGTATTTTGATTTAGCAGTGAATTTTTCATATTGCATTTAGCATTTTTTTCAGCATTTTTGTATTAATTTTTTAGCATTATTTAGCATTTTTTATTTTATAAGTTTTATATATTCTTTTCCATTTATATAAGTGAAAACCTTTGTCAATTAATGTATTTCATTGTATTTTGTTATTTTTATACAAATATATAATTATGGAAACCATGTAAACATCGAAAGACGTCTTAAGCTACTGTTAGGCTGTCGTTCTTGGTATTTGAGAATGGTGTAATAATTCGTGTTTTCATAATGGTTTGGTTTTCAAAAAATTTTGAATTTTTGTGGTTTTCATAGATCTTCTGTCAAACTCAGTGCAAATTTCATTTGTGTTTTTGTAAGAAAAGGGTAAAGAGGATTGGTTAGAGCGAGCATTTTTAAAGGTGTTTATTGAAATGTACGAAAGTCTGTCATGCTCATGTACCGAGTGTGACCGTCTAATAGACGCATTAATGTATTTTAAACGTCAAGCACCTAATAATAAGAAGAAATGAAGTATTCAAAATTATGTTTTTCGGGGTCGAACACTTTCAAATTCACTGTTGCAGAATTCTCCTCCTGGACATACAATGAAAAATAGAACTGAAAAAAGTAACTTAATCAATTTTTAATGCGAAACGTATTTTTGAAATGTCTTTAATATTACGTTGATAGCTGGCATCCTAATACATTAAAACATATAAAAAAAAAGTGTTAAACTATTTTTTGTTATTCATTTTTATATGAAAATTACTAACAACAAATTTTACACTATTATATTTAATACGATAATACAAAGATAAAAGAGGTTTTATGAATTTTAGCAATTGTATTTTGTATGTTCCTGGATTGTTGTTTTACTTTTGAATCAACTTTGTTTGTTTTTTTAAGGTTAAATAAAGTATTTGTTCGTAATTATTACCATAATTATTAAAAAATTATTCCAACATTTTTAGCATTATATTTTAGCAATTTCAAATATTTTTTTTAGCATTTTTAGCATTATTTTAAGCCTTATTTAGCATTCAAAATTTTTTTAGTTGTGGCCACACTGCTTGTGTGCATTAAACAAACACACAACATTACACATACTTTGTCCGAAGTAGTTTTACTTGTGTGTATTAAACAAACACACAACATCACACATACTTTGTCCGAAGTAGCTGACGTACAGCTACGAAACAGCCAAACACACAACATCACACATACTTTGTACGAAGTTTGTACGAAGTAGCTGACGTGTGTCACCATAACGCCGACTGCGCAAGCCTTGCAAATGAAATTTTGCGTGGCTATGTATTAAACTCTAAACTGTATTAAACTCATATTATTTTTGAGTCTAAATTAATATGAGTAGGAAAAATCTATTCTAACTCAGGCAACATTGGTAGGATTTGATTTTAATGCTAATGTCTCGTACAAAAATTTACTTAGAATTTTTTTTAATTTAAAATTTACCAAATTCAAAATCAACAATGTAGGCGACAAATGTATTAAGAAATATGTATGTGTGCACGTAATAAATTTGTTAGGGTCGTACTACGGCACTTTTTTGAATGCAATAGAATAAGGAAAAGTACGATTGTATCAGCTTTCCCATCACTGAACTCACGCTTGGGGGCCTCACTGTTCAACACAATATACATATAATTATGTTTGTATATGTATGTACATATGTATGTTCCAGGGATGATAAAGTTGATAGAATTCCAACATCAAAATTACAATTTTGCCTCCCGGAGATTCACCCTGTTATTCGAATCGAAGAAACAAGCTTTTCAATTATATGTAAAGAACATACTAATCCGAACCAGTGATGGGAATTGGAAATTTTGTTTTAGTGCCGAGTCCCTTTCTAAATAGTGCCAAAATCACTTCAATAGTGCCAAACGGAACAAACTAAGTTTAGTGACATAACTCCAAAAATATTAAAATTTTTGTATCCGATAGAAAATTAAAAAATAAGAAGAACAAGTAAGAGTGCTATATTCGGCTGTGCCGAATCTTATATACCCTTTACCAAAGTTATTTAACAAAAAAATTTAAAAAATTGTGTTATCTAGTTACTTTTATGTCAAAATCAAGTTTCAGTTTTCCAGCTCTGAAACCGTCTGCTCGATTTTGCTGATTTTCAATACCAATCTAAGTTGGACAATTTCTGACATACCAGTCCAAGAACGAAGTCTCTAGCTTTTCTGGGAGCTTCGGAAAACCGATTTCACGTACACCAGACGGACGGACGGATGGACATCGCTTATTCGTCTTCCCTATTCATAAGGACCCAGAATATATACATTTTATGGGTCGCATATGAATATTATGGAAATTACACACGGAATGACAAACCTATACATATATACCCTTTTCCATTTTTGGTAAAGAGTATAAAAAATTCAGTAAAGTGCGACTTTGACTCGCGCACGAAGGGATCCATTAGTACATTCGGTTTTGAGCATTTTTTAATGTGGCATATTTGCTTTTTCGAAGTTTTTTTCAGTTTAAACGATTTATTTAGTTTTGTCGCTTCTTTTTCGTTTTGGCGATTTTTTTCTGTTTTTGAGGCCTTTTTCATTTTGGCGATTTTTCCTGTTTTTGGGGCTTTTTTCATTTTGAAGACTTATATCATTTTGGCGATTTTTTCCTTTTGGCGGTTTTTTTGCCTAGGGTTTTTTTTCATTTTGGCGAATTTTTTATTTTGGCAATTTTGTCATTTCATTTTGGCGATTTTTTTCTGTTTTTCATTTTAGCAATTTTTTTTTCATTTTGGTGATTTTTTTAATTTTTGCGATTTTTTCATTTTGGATATTTTTTCTGTTGCTTGGGGTTTTTTTTATTTTGGCGATTTTTTGTTTAGGTTTTTTTTTCATTTTAGCGATTTTTTTATTTTGGCAATTTTGTGTTGTTTTTGGGGTTTTTTTCATTTTGGCAATTTTTTTTTCTGTTTTTGGAATTTGTTTTCGTTTTGGCGATTTTTTTTTTAATTTTGGCGATTTTTTTTCATTTTGGCGATTTTTTCCTGTCTTTTTCGTTTTGGCGATTTTTTTCATTTTGGCGTTTTTTTTCATTTTGGCGATTTTCTTTCGTTTTCGCGATTTTCTTTTCCTTTTATCAATTTTTCCGGTTTTTCGCGATTTATTTTAGTCTTAGACATTTTTTTTAATTTGGTGCCTTATTTCGTTTTGGAGATTTTTTTGTTTTTGGCGAGTTTTTCCTGTTTTGGGGTTTTTTTTCATTTTGGCGATTTTATTCTGCTTTTTTTGGGGTTTTTTTTTCGTTTTGACGATTTTTTTTCATTTTGGCGATTTTTTTTTCATTTTGGCGATTTTCTCTGATTTTGGCGATTTTTTTCATTTAAGTAATTTTTCGGGTTTTTCGCAATTTATTTTAGTCGTAGACATTTTTTTTAATTTGGTGCTTTTTTTTCATTTTGGCGAATTTTGTTGGTTTTTGGCGATTTTTTTCGGTTTGGCGATTTTATAATTTTTTGATTTTTAGTTTTACCGTTTTTGAAAATTTCAAGAGTTTAGCTCCTACGGTTTCCAAGATACAGCAAGTTGTCAAAATTGCATAGTCAAAATTGCATTAACTGATGGAACACCCTTTAATTTAAATTTTTTTAAATTTTAGTGTTAATTTTTGTAGTCTGTATACAAATACACTAACCTTACAAATTTCAAGTGTATATACATACATGCATTCAATTGTATGTATATTACATGAGATTTTAACATTTTTCGTTGCTCGTTTTGGAACACCCTTTAATTTCCAATTCTCATTTTTTGTTGTAGCGGCCAAAGGTCTATATACTGTGTCCAAATTTCAGGTCTCTAGCTCTTACGGTTCTCGAGAAAATACCCTGCATAGTTTTAGACATAGTTAATTTTACATAACACAAAAAGTTAAAGTTTTCCAACCCTGGAAACGTCTTTTTAATTTTTTTAATATTTTTTTAATTTAAAATACCAATTTTGGTCGTACTGGTGTAAAATAAGTTTATTTATTAAAAAAAATAAAAATTTGTTTTCAGTAGTGACTCTTATATGGCAAAATCAAGTTTCAGTTTTCCAGCTCTAAAACCGTCTGCTCGATTTTGCTGATTTTCAATACCAATCTAAGTTGGACCATTTCTGACACACCAGTCCAAGAACGAAGTCTCTAGCTTTTCTGGGAGCTTCGGAAAACCGATTTCACGTACACCGAACGGACGGACGGTCGGACGGACGGATAGACGGACATCGCTTATTCGTCTTCGCTATTCATAAGGACCCAGAATATATATATTTTTTTGGTCGCAAATTAATATTATGGAAATTACACACGGAATGACAAACCTATATATACCCTTTTCCATTTTTGGTAAAGGGTATAAAAACTTAAAAAAAATTAGCGGCGAGCATTAGTTTCCGAGTTATGGGCCTTTGAAGTTCTCTAAAAAATGCTATCCGATTGAGAATTATAAAGTAAAGAATACATTTTCGAGGAAAATGTATCGTGTCCAGATAGTATGTTCAAATGTGATGCCAACAATAATGAAGAAGTTATTCCACATGAAGTATATGTTCCTTCAGGTAATTATAAAATCTATATTTAATTAAATTTGTGCACAGATGCATACATATTTTTTTCTTTTATCTCACGCATCCCAATCAACAAAGAAAAGACAAAAAAATCCAGCAGTGTGGAAGAAAAATATAAGAAAGCAACAGAGAGAATCTTTACAAAAAAACAGATGCATTTTTAAGGTTTTTGAAGAACTCAGCAAGGGAAACAGTACTTCAAAGTGCAACAATACACAAACTTGCTTCGAAAAAACATTTTCGAACCCCTCATAATATACTTGAGCATGAATTAAAAATTATGCCACTTTCATCAATTGTTTCTAAGGAGAAAAAGGCTGATATCATAAAATTAATGAGCTTTATAAGTCATCCAAATGAATTTTTAATGTTTGTTAAATTATTGTGTTATGTTTTAATCAAATCAATTTATATTCTTATGAATAGAACAGGCTAATGTTCGTAACGCTTTTTAAGCCAAATTACATGTGATAATTATTAATGAACAAATAACATCAAAGTCAGTTGTAAATATTCTGACAACAACACATAGTTGAACGGAACAGCCAGCCGTTTTCGAAGGCCACTAAACCTTCCTCATCAGCGTTCTTCCGTGTTTTGGTCCACTGTGTGTGGTGTAAGTTGATGTAGATGTCTGCCTTATATACGAAACTTTATTGCAAATGGAATATGTGAATTGGTTCGATTCATTGCATTTCAATTTGCTGATGTGTTTTTGTAATGAAGGCTCAAAGTTACCATATCTATATTTACAACAGTCTTACCATTGTCGTTTATTCTTTACTAACTATGCACATGTTTGTTAATTTGCTTATTTTTGTTCTACTTGAGACAAACTTTTTTGGTTTGTTACTATCAAGTACATTTTTATTTTAATTTTTGCCACAAGCCAATGACTATTAATTTTAGTTAATTTAATTAATTAATTATTTTTTTTATTAATAAAATTTCTTTTATTGAATATATTCAAACTGTCTTTTATTTCTTCCGTTGTTTTCCTCTAAAAGTCGTTATATGAATAAAACTGATATTTTCACCTTTTATATCTACTTAAATATATACTACCGTAACCTACTTGAACAAGTAGTGAACAATATTGATTGATTTGATTGTGGCATGCGTTGCCAACGATTTTTGTCATTTTGTCTTTAAGTCTTAATAACTTTTCATGTTGGATGCAAAAAGTTTATCAACTCTAAGTTTGAATAAAAAACATTTTTTTTTTTCATATACATATTTATTTATTGTATCTTCAAAAATGAACTAACAATAAGTAATCAAATCTTAAATCTAAATATAATTATTAGGCCCGACCAATATCGGACATAAACTTAGTGATAGTTATAAATAATACATAAGTAGTGATAATCAAAAAGAAGTATTTTTAAGCAGTCCCATCTGGAGTGTTGGGTATAAGAGCCCTTGTGTCCCTTTTTTTTAAGCGGATGTGTCCAGTAAAGCTCAAAAGATTACGGGCAAGCGGATTAGGATGTGACTCGAGTTTAGTTAAATATTTGCCTGCGTATTTTGCAATTTCTTCACTCACTAGTGGCATATTTAAATCACGATGAATATTTGAATTTTTAACGTACCATGGAGCAGATGTTATCAAACGTAAAATTTTGTTTTGCCTTCGTTGGATTCTCTCGACATTTGAAGCTGAAGCAGTGCCCCACAGCTGAATTCCATAGCACCATATTGGCTTCAAAAGCGACTTGTATATCAAAAGTTTGCGGTCTAGGCTGAGTGTTGAATTTCTGCCAATTAACCAATATATTTGAGTCAATTTAAGTTTCATTTGGGTTAACTTAGAGTCAATATGATATTTCCATGTAAGCCTTCGATCAAGGTGTATGCCAAGGTATTTGACTTGAGAATGTTGAGGAATATTTTGATTGTTGATTCGAATGGGGGAACAGGTATCTTTTCTTAGGGTAAACGTTATATGAACATACTTTGGTTCATTGACTTTAATTCTCCATAAGTTCAACCATATTTCAAGCTGGGTAATGTGTGCTTGGAGATTGCGGGATGCCTCATCAGGATTTTTGTGAATACTCAAACAGGCTGTATCATCGGCAAATGTAGAAGTGTGGATGTTATTGCTCACAGGCATATCACAAGTATATATTAGATACAAGACTGGCCCCAGAATACTACCCTGTGGCACACCAGAAGATATAGATTCGGGTACACTCATGAAGTCTCCTTCCACAACGGTAAATGTCCTATCAACAATATAACTTTCCAAAAGCTTTTGTATATTTATTGGTAGGTATGTCTTCAATTTTAAAACTAGGCCTTTGTGCCATACTTTGTCAAATGCCTGAGAAACATCAATAAAAAGGGCAGAACAATACTTCTTTTCTTCAAAAGTCCTCCTTATAATTTGAACCAATCTATGCGTTTGCTCAATAGTGCTATGCTGACTTCTAAAGCCAAATTGATGGTCCGGGATGCACCCAGTATCAGCTAAAATTGTGGACAATTTAGTCATGAGCAGCTTTTCGAAAAGCTTTGAAATTGTTGAAAGTAAGCTTATAGGCCTATATGACTCAGCCTTGGTAAGATCTTTGCCAATAAAAAACATATGCATCTATTACTTTTACTATTAAACAAAATATTCAATCGTGTATTTTTATAAAACTAATGAACGAAACATTCTTCATCAATTTTATCGAAAACACATTTTTGTTCCGTACATCAAATCAGAAACAAACCGACGATATGTATATGAAAAAATGTGAAATGAAATATTGAAAAAAGAATGAAATATGTAAATGGTTTTTATTTCAACTTAAATTTACTAAATAGAAACTTTAACTAAATATGTCTACATTTGTATACGAGTATTTATTTTGTTTCTCTATTGACTTTACTCAGTTGCATCAAAAAATTTTTGTTTTTACTTAATTGCAAATTGTTGTTTTATTATTTTGTTTTAGGGTTCCGTACACCAAAGGTGAAAAAGAACCCTATTGTTTTCGCTACGCTGTCCGTCTGTCACAGGGTATTTTCTCGGGGATCCTAAGATCTACGGACCTGAAATTTGGACACTGTGTGTAGACCTTTAGCCGCTACAACAACAAATACATGAGAGTTAAAAATTAAAGGGTGTTCCAAAACAATCAACGAAAAATTTTAATATCCCATGTAATATACATATGTATATGTATACAGTTGTATGTATATACACTTGAAATTTGTAAGCTTAGTGTATTTTTATACAGACTAAAACAATTAAAATAGATGGGTAATGGGGACGTTAGTCCTGTTTCGGGAATTCAAAACCGCGGAAAAAACAAAAACAATGGCAACCCTGTTACAAATGGGGGGATTTTGGTGATTTTTATGCTGAGATTTTCTTGGCTATGTGTGTGTGAGAGTTTGATTTCTTGTTTATGTGTATGTATGTATACATGCGTGTACAGCTTTTATTATTGTAGTGTACTTCACTTACTGTAATACACTGTATCATAATATAATTGCATTGCAACACAGTTCATTGTAATAATTAACAAAACCCTTACTTTATTAAATTTAAATGACACACTTTTGTTTTCATTACAAAATTATGTTATTATAGATGGTCAGCAAAAGTAGACATAAAGAAACACAAAAATATTAAAATGTAAAATAGTATATAAGTAGAATTAAACATTCAATAAATCAGACTTTAATTTCTAAGCGCAAACCGGCAATAACTTGCCTAGTTTAATTATTGAATTCTCACTTTTTCTGGCAGTTCCTTTGAACGCCTAGTTATAAGCTGGACCCCCTGTACATCTGGATAAAATTAATAATTGGGCTATAGGACTTCACAAACACTCTACTACATACTAGTTACACATCCTACTGTCCTCTAATGTCTGTCCTAATGTCTGTCTAATATTCCCGGGAAAAGCTAATTTTCTAAATTAAATACATTTATTAAATGAAAGTTGGTGAAATTTCGATTGTTTTATTAATGTAAGCATTCTTTTGAAATAAAAGTTAATAAAAAAAGCAGTTCTAAGACAAATTTTTAAGAATTTTTAATTGAATTTAAGCAAATGGAATAAAGTTATTACACAGCAAAAGATCATATAAAAACCAATTGACGACTGTTACCACAATTAGTAGACACTTTTCTAAAAAGACCTACCTTCATTTTAATAAGAATTTGCCTTGCTTGTTTCTCATTCTTTTTGAAAAAGTTCCAGGCGGTTTCTTATCGTTAAGTACAAGCAGGTTACAGTCCCATACTGCACTGCGAATTTTTAATACCCTGAGCCACAGTATGTCTAAGTGTCTTTCATTTTATTTCTCCTAAAATATTTTCTGCAGGGTTTCCATAATAGCGTCTACTTGTAATCAATTTAGGTTTCGTCAACTCAGAGTTCTTACAGCTTAAAATTTTCACTACACTTTTCAAAATTTGTTCACTAATTCGGCGAAAAATCACTTCAAGTTCGCTTAGCATCGAATTATTTACTTTAGGAAACGATTATATCATTGCAATTATTGATACTTATACAATTTATTCCACTTTTTTTAGGAGATATGGTATGACCTCAATTTAATGGAATTTTTATGAAATTTCAGACTAGATTTGAATAGCTCACATTTTTATTTTATATTAAAAAAATATGGACATTTTACTTCTTGTTTATCGGAGTCGAAAGAATTCTTTCTTTCTTACAGTTACATTTAAAACAAAAACTCAATTTAAATTTTAAGATTAAAAAATTTGCTTCGAACAAGGTATATGTAAGTGTTTAAACAGACGATGAAAAACGTGTCAACGTTCGTGTAAATTTAGTCATACAATCATTCAAACGAGCTTTTGTAATATATAAAAAAATAATAAGTTTTTATATTAAAGTAAAATTGGATTATAAATTCTATATATTTATGAAATAACATGCACTTTTAATTTCCCGTTTTCCCGGGAAAATCTTAAAAATTTCCCGGGAAAGTTAGACAGACATTTCCCGGGATTTCCCGCCCGGGAATTCCCGTTTCCCAAACCCTACTAATGAGGCAAACACAAAAGAAAATAATGAGGCAACTAGCAATAATTTAAATGAAAATAATGAGCGCGCAACAGAAAGAAATATGGAAAAATATGATTCTCAGAAGTCTGATCAACTTCAAATATGGGAATGCATATCCATTAATGACATCAAAAATATGAAGAAATGGAAATTTAACAAGCTTGAAAATATAAAAGAAAAACAAATATATGTATTTATTGAAAATAATATTGTGCACATAGGACGTAATGATAATTCATCGAAACCAGATTCGAATATGAAGAAATTGCGTACCAAAAATATGAATATAAGATGTAATGATAATTCATCGAAACGAGATTCTATTATAAAGAAGTTACATACCTAAAATATGAATAACGAAATTAATAAGCTAGCAAGATTCAGCGATAACTCAGCGAAGCTAGATTCGATTCTGAGGAAACTGATATCTAAAATTAATAAAGAAAATATAAGAGAATTAGCGCAAAGAAATAAGGATGAAATATTTAAAGTATATACAACAACAACAAAAAAAATTAAAAATAAATAAAAGAAGCATATGCCAAGATAAATATAAAAAATAATAAACGTCCTCAACTAAAAATACTAATAAACAATGCCCCAACAAAGATAACTGATGACATATTAATGGGCGAAAGTCACATGTAAAAACAGGCCATTCGCAATATGAATTTCGACAATTATAAGAAATTTAATCATGACTACGTACAAGAACCATGACTCACGTTAAAATTTACACTAAACATATATAATGAACTAACTACAAAATTAAAAGAAAATTAATATTAAACAATTATTACTACAATAAATTAGATATTACTCCTATATCAAGACTTAGTATTAGTTAATGTAGAAAATAAAAAGAAAAAAAAAGAAAAAACAAACCACATAAATAGAATATAAAAGAATTTAATTTAACAATAAAATAAGTTCATAATAACAACTCAAAACCATATAAACCTATTTAAAGCTAAAAATTAAAAAAAAAATCATTAACATAATAAGAATATATTTATAAATTACAATGACAGTGATAAAAACCAAAAAATTATTTGCATAATTTTCCTCTTAAGGGTGAGGGTGTAGTGTACCTCACTTACTGTAATACACTGTATCATAATATATGTAATTGCATTGCAACACAGTTCATTGTAATAATTAACAAAATGCTTACTTTATTAAATTTAAATGACACACTTTTGTTTTCATTACAAAATTATGTTATTATAGATGGTCAGCAAAAGTAGACATAAAGAAACACAAAAATAGTAAAATGTAAAATAGTATATACATAAGTAGAATTAAACATTCAATAAATCAGACTTTAATTTCTAAACGCAAACCGGCAATAACTTGCCTAGTTTAATTATTGAATTCTCACTTTTTCTGGCAGTTCCTTTGAACGCCTAGTTATAAGCTGGACCCCCTCTACATCTGCATAAAAATAATAATTGGGCTATAGGACTTCACAAACACTCTACTACATACTAGTTACACATCCTACTCTCAACATTACATTATTATTGTAGAGAAACGTTATGCTTACAGTGTATGCATGTATGTATGTATATGTAGCTGTTTGTATGTGAGTTAGTGTGTGTGTATAAGTATGTGTTCTTGTATTTACCCAGCTAGCATTTGGGTGATCATTTTTGGCAGAAATATCTTATATGATTCTCTAGTAGGGATGCCAAACGGGAAATCCCGAACCGCATCCCGGGATTTGTAAAATTCAATCCCGGGATTTCATTTTCGGGATTTCTTAGCAATTTTTATATAAAAAACTTTATAAATTAAAATTTTCGTTGATTTTATGGTATTTCTTATAATATTTAAAAGTCCCATACAATTTTATACGTACAGTTTTAACAATTTAATGACTATTCGTGACATATTTCTTATAAATTAACAATAAGAGCAAAATAAATAAACTACTTTCTTATGGTAATTTTCATCAAAGGTGCTACAATACATGTACATTTTAGAATTATTTTGAAAACAAAAGATACATATTAGCTTTGGAATCATAAATCATCATTTATATTCTTCACAATTTATATTCTTTGATACAAGGCAAGTGAAAACTTTTTGTTTTCCGGTTGACGTCAAAGCGAGAAATATTTATAGAATAATGCGGAGTATTTTGTCTTAAAAACTGCTCGAATGTGTGTGTATGTTTTTCACATTGCAGTTCAAAATTATTTTCTTTTTTACTTAGACCGTTTAGGTAGTTTTTGACACAAACCTAAGATCAAACCCATTTAAATTACATGGGTTTGATAAATAGTTTTAGTCAAAAACGACCGACTGAATGAGTTCGACTCAATTATAGTTTTATTCGAGTTGCAGAGGAAAAGGTCAGGACACTAATAAACCATACTCCTCTAAGCGAACGTATGAATACATACATATGTATCGTATCTGTTGAACTTGTAGAAAACAACCTATGTATGTATGAATTAAAAATATTTCAGTATAGCAAAAATACTATTCAAGTGCTCACGCAAACTTTTAATATATGTGCCTATAAAAATGTGATCGTTAGACGTAATTAATCGAATTTTATTAGAATAGTGTATACATTTCTTTTAATTTTTCGACATGTTCAGCTTTATTATCGTTGTCATAGTCGTAACGAAATCGATAAAAAATTAGATAATGCTTGGTATACATACATACATATGTATGTATGAAACAAAAATGAAAGTGAATCTAAAGCGGTAGTGCTAAAAGTCCACAGATACATTAGTTTTGGTTTAGATTATAGTAAAACATTTATATTGAAAACAATATAATTAACAATATATTAAGTTATTGTTTTCACTATAAATTCTCTAACATCAAATGTGAAAAATCAACTTAAAAATAGATGAGAAAAATTCTTTTGATTTTTATTTTCATACTCGTATTAGAAAATTTTTCACTTTAAAGACAATTGTGGAATGATCAATTATGAACATAAAATATTTATTTAAAACAATTGTTTATTTTACGAAAATAATTCTATCCCGAAATCTCGAAAATCCCGAAAAATCCCGGGATCCCGAAAATCCCGGGATTTCAAAATCCCGATCCCGATTGGCATCCCTATTCTCTACAGATCACTTTTGATGATTAAAAAGTGATTTATCACTTGGGCGATTGAAAGAGGATTCACTTATGATTCATCTATATGATCAAATAATGATTTCTTGAAAATAGAGGAACATCATGCAAAATTCAATGAAATAAACGAAAAATGTGCTACTATATACGAAAATAATCGTAGGAAATCGTTTTTGTATCTTAACGACATTCGTAAAATTATGAAACTTGTTAAGGCCGTGATACACTATCATAGAAAGTCGTGCGATCTACGAATAAATACAACCCTGATATGATGGAGTTTATAAAATATTTCAAAAGACAAGGGTTTTACTTTTTTCGTAGATCGCACGACTTTGTATGATAGTGAGAAATGGCCTTTATCCTGCAAAGCTACATATATTTTAGTAAAATTTAAAAATTTTTAGTTTATTGTACAAAAATTAAATTACGAAAAAGTGTTTCGTATTTTTAAGCATGGAATATTTTGGAGTGTAGTGCATTTATAAAACAGACATACATACAAACATACGTACTGGAGTATAAAACATACTAAAAATTAATTACATCAATATGAATCTTATTTTCAGTTATTTATATCCTTACCATGATGCATAAGGCTATTGATGCATCATTATCCAAAATGCTAGTTCCAAATTAATAAAAGGAAGTTTTCCCCACTATGTTTTACAAAAACCACACTTTAGATATAGAAAACAAATGTCCTTTGCATAAAATATTTTATGTTGTAGAAAACCATCCTTGCGTAAAATTTGCCATGTTTTTAACATTAATCTACATTATTTAAATTGCATTTGTGTGTTTAGCTAAAATAATCGCAAATGAGTTGAAATATATAAATGAACAAAAGGCTCGTCAAAGTTTTTATTTTAAAACAAAGCTTTTGGCGATTTTAGAGACAAATCGTTACATCCGACAGCACTGGCGGTGGTCCTACTCAAGGCGAATTCATAACAGGTGACCCTAACAGTCCTGATGATTATCAGGTGTTCGAAGACTGCTTAAACCCCAACTGTCAAAATCTCTTCTTCTATCTAATGTTTGTTTACATTTAAAGTGAAAAAATTATATCGTTCTTTATGTTTAAAAAATATATTTTAAAGTAAAAAGAATTATATTGTATGAATACTTATCACAATGGAACCAATTGGATCTCCGAGTGGGGGTGCGGTATAGCACCACCCTTCTTAAGCTATGCATTCTCAATTAACTCTTGCAAAATGGTTAATTGCATTAGTTTATTGATGATTTTAAAAAAATTGTATATAATACAAAATATTTCTACCAATGTGTCTCGCCTATAATGCATGATAGTCTTTGGTACAGAATCTTGCACGGATTTTCGCACAATATAGAAATAAGATTTTATCAAACGTTCTGCATTACTTGAGGCAAAGAGTATTTGCTCGTTCCATCATGTCAGCTTTTAGTTGAGTAGACATGTTTACGAAAATCTGGATGTGTAGTATTTATATACAAAGCCCAATTCAATGGCTCCCAAATTCTCAACCATAATATTGGTGGCTGGTAAACGACGATGCAATAGCGTTGTCACCACATCAACAATTTTTACGTGCAATTTGGGAAACCTTAAACAGATACATATATTATAAATTAAGTTTATAGAAATAAATATTCAAGCATACCTTAACATTTCCTATTGCATTTAATTGCCACAATGCGCTGCATTTCTTCATGTATCAACTCAACACAATGCGAATTCCTAATTGTGGGGTTAAGACAACTTTTGCCGGGCCCAGCTAGTACTAGCTGACTTCTTATATATGTATGTATGTATAAATAAGACGCACATTTATTTGTTGTACACTTTTAAGTAACTTTGTCCATTTTTGTGAACAATTTCATGCATTTAAGCATAATATTGTGTTTACGGCCATGATGAGCCAGTAAAACACATTTTATACCACTGATTTCGCGTCCAAAAAACCATCGGAGGGACTGCAATAAAGCAGCAAGTAAGGTTTCTTTACGTTCTCCAAAAATATCAAGATCATCTAACCTGAACCGTCTTTCAACATTTTAATTACATTTATTTTACAAATATTGTTTCTGTGTTGTTGATGATAGATGCACATGGATAGTAAAATATGTTTTTATAAATGTGAATGTATTGGTATTTGAGTCAACTGTTTTTGACAGATGGGGTTTTGTGAAGCCAGACGAATTGCATGTTGTTTTTATTATTGTTGTATTTTTGTAGCGATAAGGCCACCTCAAGGCATATCAAACAGGTACATGCATCAGACAAATTGCTCATCCGCTGATTTTTTGTTTACACGTTTATAACGAAGAATTAATTTGACAATTACTTTTGTGCCTTGTTTGATGCATACAGTTTTTTGACAATTACTTTGTAAAACTATGTGAGAAGCACAGAGTTGCCACAGTGTTTTCCCTAATGCGTGTACCTGTAGTAAATGTGCCTTGGGCCACCTGTTATGAATTCGCCTTGGTCCTACTCTCAATTTTCTATCATCGGACAGTGCTATCAACTTTTAAATTTCGAAAAGCACTGCAACTATGTAAAGCACTTAATTTATATAAACAGATGTACTCAATGTAATTGGGCCTTATTTCGAGTGTCGTATTACGACTTCGGCTACGACGATTTTGTAGTAGACTAAAGAACATTGCAAGATTTTTTCTTTAATATATTACAAAATCTTCGTAGTCGTAGTCGAAATACGATACTCGTAATCAGGCCCAATAAGTTTAACTTTTATGAAACCCACTCATACATATATTAAAAAAAATCAAATATTAAGGAACATGTATATAGTAGAGTTATAGCAAAGATAAAAAAGATCGAACATAACAAGTTTTCATTTCATAAAAACATCACAGTCCCTATTTGAAAAAAGAACTTATTTAACAAAACAAACTGATAAAAAAAAATGTAAAAAATATAAAAATTTCTATTACAATAAGTAAAAAATAAGTTTAAAGTACTAAAGAGATATAGATATGTATCATCGTTTCTGCGACAAAATCAGGGTTGTTTTCAGGAGAGCAAAAAAACTGTGTTATTTTGAAACCTGTAAATGTTTTTATATAAGTATTTCGTAAAATTAATCTTAAATAATTGTAGATTTGAGAGGTATAGCGGAAGTGCCTCAAAAACTACACATAACTCATTTTATTGTTCAGCTTCAAGAGCATTTCTAATAAAATAGTTTTTTATTTTAACACATAACAGTTTATGTTGAATATTTTTTCATAAATATGTAGTATACTTTTGCTAACTTCTGAACCGACTAATATATCATTGAATGAATTGGTGGGTGAATGTATGACACATTAAGTTTTATAATAATGAAATAAACACTTTTTCTGTCAAAGATTTAGAGCCGGACATTTTAAATACGTACTTTTGTTTAAAATGTGACTTGTTTTATTAACAACTGACTTTAACATTCAAATATTTTATTCAAATTAATTTCGAATGTCACCATTTCGAGTAATTTATAAAACACCAAATAAACATTTACTCGTTTTTGAAAATTTCTCGTTTTGAAAACGATTCGATTTACAGAACATACCCGATCACCTGAGCATAACATAGTTTTTTTTAAACTTTAAGGTTATATATGTACATGACATTGCTATTTATATAAAAATCTTTATTATTTGTTATTTCATTGATTTCACAACAAAAATTTTATCGTTTCAGACCTTTGTTATATGAAAGCGTTAAACTCGTGCAAAAATATTGTGGTAAACCTTAAAAAATTTATAGAGCTTAAAACCCGTTCTATTTCTAGATGTTAATATGGAGGTGACAGAACTTGTATGGCAATTTTTACTAATTTCTCAAATAGGTTTATATCAACTGAATCCATAAAGACTCAATGTTTCTAAATTGTATTAATTGTCTATAACAGACCAAATTTCGCTATTCGACTCTATTTGGAATGCTGATGACATTATAATTATCTCTTGTTAGACAAAGCACTTTTTACATTAATTAAATTAAATATTAAAGTTAGAGTTTGATATAGCGCGTATTCCTTGAATCAATCTTCTAACAATACAAAAAACATCTTGAAATGCACAATCTAAATTTTTCAATGACAAGCATGCTCAAAACAAATTTGATTTGAAATTTTGAGTTTAGAGCTCTTATAGTGTCTTCACACTGACTTGGTTTTAATAAAAATTGGTTTTAATGTTAAAACCAACTGTTAAAACCTGGTTTAACCATGCAAACTGTTTTTGTTAAATCCAACTTAAAACCATTTCTGAATTCGTTTTATTTTGGTTTTATGAAATTAAACCCTGTTTTCGCTGTGGTAAATTCAGTGCTGCCAAGTTAAAATGACCGGTAGCAGCTGATAATGTTTATGCCAGTGAATAACAAGAGATGTCGCTTGAAAGATTTTCAACTTAAAAATGGATGCAGCAGCAGCAATAATTAAAAAAATTATGGAAAAATAAGAGTTCTTTGGAAGGAAAACAACAACAAAATTTTCATTGACCTCTGGAAAGTGAAAATAAACGATATGACATATCGATCCACCACTAAAAAAGTTGTATTTAGCGATTTATTTGTGCATTTTTTATATACAATAACTTTATTTCCAAGCACTTCCTCACTTTGTATTACTAGTTCCGTAATTTTAAAATATTAATTTACAAAATATAAAATAATTTCCATTTTAGAGCGCATTGTATAGTTTCTTAGTTTTTCATACAAACAAAAACAGTTGTACAGTTTGTCAAATAAGTGTTATAAAAAGCAGAAAAAAATACAACAACAAACACACGCATTTCTGCAGGCGATCTATTTTATTTTGAGCAAAGTTATTAGACAGTCTGTGAGTTAAAACCTGAATTTAACAAACTTGCAGTGTGAATGCAAAATCAGCTGTTTATGGTTTTAACGTTAAAACCAAGTTTTAACTTGCAGTGTGAAAACACTATTAAGCAAAAAAAAATTAAAAACTAATTTAAAAAGCACTGAGCTCTACAAGCATCTTCATATTTTATCGCGTTTAAAATTTTAAAAGCTGACAACATTGCAAAGCTGTGATGCTCACAGCACGGATGGAAATCATGGTACAATTGTACTTTTTATGGTACATTTTTGATCTCGTCGGCACCGTGGTACTACCGCGAGTTACTTGCCAATGTTCCACTATATGGTAACATTAATTTTACCTACATATGTTGTATTTAATTTTTTTGGTTGTGTTTTATTTTAGACGGTCAGTTTCCCTGTTTTTGTTGCAATGCTGTTGTCAAGGAAAATTCATGTACCAGGTGGTGTCAATTCTGCAACAAAAAAATCTGTCTAGTAATTTAACTGTACCTGTTAACTTGACAGCACGTCGTACATTAACTCGCCTTGGCTGTGGTTATATTTATTATTTTAAACTACATATCGCTCCTTTACTTAAATAGTGTGTTTTAGGTTTTATCGCGCATTTTTTTGCGCATAACTTAGATTTTATAGTGCATGAAAATAATAGGCCTATTAATAACCAAAATTTGTAAAATAACCGATCTCTAACAAGTCTAATCTACGAATGTACCTGTGGGGTTGTTCGTATTAATAGTCAATTATGTAATTACAAAATTCAATTTATTTATTTTTAAAATTACAGATTACTTATATTTTACACAAAAAGTTTTATTGAAAAGCAAAGGAAAAAACGAGTCTATTTGAAACGAGAGCTGGACGGGTAATAATCAAACTTAAGCTGTTTGCATTTCAGCGTAGTACAAAAAGGTACTTTTTTAGCATTAGTGCTGTCACTCACCACAATACCCTGCTCCTAGTTAAGACTTTAACGATACTTTAGAGGAATTCTGACGTGACGCCCGGATGACGTAAGGCGTTGTTTTTGCATGGTAGTCTCCTGAGACGTGTCTGTGTCCACATGTGTTGAAACATTTTCTGAATTCTCGGATTCGTTTCCACCTTCTGTTGGTGGCGCTTCAGCTGGCACAGCGTCCTCGCTAAAAATATACGCAGCCTTTAGGCGATCTATTGTGATTTTCGCTTCTCGCTGGCGTATTTTTACAATATAATACTTATCATGTTTGTTTAAAACTTCGTAAGGGCCCTCGTAACTGGGCTCCAATGGTGTACGCACATGATCTACCCTCACAAATACAAACTTGCAGTCAGCCAATGCTGGTTGAACGAAACATCGTTGCATCCCGTGACAGACAGGTTGGGTAGTTGGTAAGTTTGAAATGGTTCTACGCAGTGTTTGTACAAACTCGGTTTCCGTAATATTTCTTCCTGAAGGAATGAGAAACGCTCCAGGTATTCTTAAAGAAGCGCCGAAAACGATTTCTGCTGGGCTTAGCCCAATATCACTTTTTATTGTTGATCGCATGCTCAAAAGAATTAGCGGAAGTGCAGAACTCCAGTCGTTTGTTTCAGCACACTTAATGGCTGTCTTTAGTGTACGGTGCCATCGCTCAATTATGCCATTTGCCTGTGGGTGGTAGGCCGTTGTCCGCAAATGCTTAATTCCCAGTAACTTCGTTAATTCGCTGAAAATGGTTGACTCGAACTGTCTTCCTAAATCGGTGGTAATACGCAAGGGGACGCCGTAGACAGCAATCCATCCTCTCATAAGGCCACTTGCAACACTTTGAGCTGTTATGTCTGTCAGTGGTATCGCCGTGGGCCATCTCGAAAAACGATCGATACACGTGAGGCAATATCGGAATCCGTTTGATGATGGCAACGGTCCCACGATGTCTATATTTATATGTTCGAAGCGGGCATCGACTGCTGCATAATTACATAAGGGTGCTTTTGTATGACGTTGTACTTTTGCTCTCTGACAAGGAATACACGCGCGCACATATCTAGCGACGTCTGCAGATATAGATGGCCAAACGTAGTGATTTAAAACCAATTGTTTTGTTGCTCTTATGCCTGGATGCGAAAGTGAATGAAGCTTGCGTATGATTGCCTGACGATAATTTTTCGGAACATAAGGTCTTACTCTATCCTTCGAAACGTGACAGTAAATTTCTTTAGTCGACTGTGGGATGGCTAATTTAGTGAGCTGTAATGACGTGTTTGTGTTGCTGTCCAGCAGTGCCTGCAGTTCAATATCATTGCCTTGCTGCTCGGCCATTTCATCAAAATTTACTACTTGCTCCTCTATGGCGTTGATGCGGGAGGGTAAATCTGCTATGTTATTGTCAGCCCCAGGTAAATGTCGTATGTCCGTCGTATATTGGCTGATAAAGTCTAATTGCCGAATCCTTCGCGGTGATGCCTTCTCGCTTTTTTGCTTAAAAGCAAAAATGATTGGCTTGTGGTCTGTAAAAACGACGAATTCTCTTCCTTCAACTGCGTATTTGAAATGTTGAATTGCTTGGTATATCGCCGTGAGTTCTCTATCGTACGCGCTGTAGTTTTGTTGTGATGGTGTCAACTTTTTGGAGTAAAATCCTAATGGTTGTACTTGCCCTTCGACTATCTGATGCAGTACTGCCCCTACGGCGTCATCTGAAGCATCTGTCGTAAGCGTTATCAATGCTTTCGGAGCCATATAATTCAAAAAAGTAGCTTCTGCTATATCGTTTTTACATGCATTAAAAGCAGCCATTGCTTCAGGTGTCCATTCTATTATGGTGTTATCGTTTTTTTATTGCCAGGAGTCAATTCTAACAATAATTTTTGATTTTTTATTGCATGCGGTATGAATGGGCGGTAAAAATTCAGCATGCCCAAAAATTTTTTTAAATTCTTCACAATCATTGGTCTTTCAAAATTTCGGATCGAATCGACCTTGTTTTCAGGCGGCGTAAGTCCTTTGGGGCTAATTTTGTGGCCTAAAAATACGAGTTCACGCTTACCAAACTGACATTTATCGAAATTAACGCACAAGTGGAATCGGCGAAGGCGATCAAATATGATGCGCAGATGCTTTGCATGTTCCTCCTCTGTTTCGGACGCTATGAGGATATCATCGATGTATGCAAAAGCGAAATCGATTCCCTTCAAGACTTCGTTAATATGACGTTGGAACGTTTGGGCCGCGTTCCGTAGACCAAATGTCATGAAACAAAACTCAAATAAGCCAAACGGCGTGATTATGGCTGTCTTAGGTATATCGCATGGCTCCACGGGTATCTGATGGTAAGCCCTTTGTAAGTCGATAGAGGAAAAAATGTTCTTTCCGTGCATAATACTCGTTATGTCACGTAAAAATGGTATTGGATACCTGTCGGGTAAAGTGATGCTGTTAAGGGCACGATAATCGCCGCATGGGCGCCAGTCCCCGTTTGGCTTTTTTACCAAATGTAGTGGGCTGGCCGAATTACTTTTTGACGGTCTACATATACCCTTTTCCATCAAGTACTCAAACTCTTTTTTTGCAGCTTGGAGCTTATCCCCCGCGAGTCGACGTGCGCTAGCGTATGTGGGAGGACCGTTTGTGGTAATGTGATGCGTGACCGTAGAGTCCACTGGGCGCTTGTTGGCATTAATCGTACCTAACTCTCTATACTCGTATAACAGCTGGGCGTAATTATCTTTTTTGTCGTATGCTAAAATCTGAACATAGGCAGTACGTGCGGGACGTGCCCTTGCCTCAAGCAGCGTAGTACGATCGATAAGCTTACCTCTCTTGATGTCAACCGAAAGATCGTAATGCTTCAAAAAATCTGAGCCTATAATAGCACAGTTGACATTCGCTACCAAAAAAGTCCATGTAAAATTGCGACGTAGACCCAAAGAAATGCTTAACGTTTTCTCACCGAAGGTTTTGATGGGGGACCCGTTAGCAGCAAACAATTTTCTAAAAATCCCTACACGCAAACCCTCAACACTACCAGCTGGTAACACCGAAACGTCGGCACCAGTGTCGATTAAAAAATTCTGTTTCGATATGCTGTCATTAATTATAAGACGGGCTATTTGGCATTCATCTCGAGATCCGCCCGCCAGATCGGAAGATGAATTTAGTTTTTTGACAAATTTTGTTGATATGAACATGGCTGACGACATTTTGTGGCTTTTTCGCCAAATGTCCGATGGTACCAGCAATGGTCGCTCACTTGCTTTGCTGGAGTGGCATCTGTGTTTTGTCGTCGTGTAGAACTTGATCGTGACCGACGTACATTTTTATTGTTCTTGTTACAAAGGCTATTTATCTGTTGCTCTATGCGATCGAGTCGTCTATCAAATTCGCTTTTAGAAGTTTGTGGCATTGTAGATACCACAGATAAATGCTGAAACTCTCCCACCTCCATAATTTTGTCTGCCAACTTCGCTAACTCGGTCAGATTAGCATCTGACGCTTGTAAGATTGCTCTGACTTGCGCTGGCAAACGCTGCAACCATAGCGTTTTCAAAAAATCAGTTGTTACCTTGTCCTTTGACAATGTGCTTAACTCATTTAAGAGTTGTGTCGGTCGCTTGTCTCCCAAATCAATTTCCGATAGCAATTTTTGCGTCTTTTTTTGTTCGCTCTCACAATAGCGTTCTATTATGCACTTTCTAAGATTTGTGTATTTATCGGTCTCCGGTGGATTTAAAATAGCGTCTGATATTTGCACGAGAACATTCGATTCTATTGCGGCGATGACTGTATTAAACTTCGATGTGTCACCACTTATGCCGGCAACAGCAAATTGTGCTTCTACCTGCGCCAGCCAAATTTCAGCGTGATCGGGCCAAAAGGGTGGAACCTTTACAGCTACACGATTAACGGTTGTTGGCTCGGTACTTGATGTGCTCGGCGTCGGGCCTTGCTGCGTGCTGCCACCAATATTGTCTTGCATCCTGAAATATTCTTTAACCAATCGACGGGGTCACCACTTTGTGGGGTTGTTCGTATTAATAGTCAATTATGTAATTACAAAATTCAATTTATTTATTTTTAAAATTACAGATTACTTATATTTTACACAAAAAGTTTTATTGAAAAGCAAAGGAAAAAACGAGTCTATTTGAAACGAGAGCTGGACGGGTAATAATCAAACTTAAGCTGTTTGCATTTCAGCGTAGTACAAAAAGGTACTTTTTTAGCATTAGTGCTGTCACTCACCACATACCCTTATGAATGTAATATTTTTTTATAGAATTTTTTATACCTATATTTTTTGTTAAGTTTCTGTTTTTTATTGTTAACTTCTGAATTTTTTACACATTTTTTTACGTTTCCGTTCTTATTAATAAATATTAAAAAATGGTACCGTCATGGTCCAAAAAGTACATTTTGTTTTCACAGTTGGTACAAAATCCAAGAAGTAATTTTCCTTCCCTGGCTCACAGCCTATCCATACAGCCGCGAAGCACATATACTAACAAAGAATAAGATAGTGTATGTGTGGACACAACAGCTCTTGATACATTTTACACTCAAAATATGCTGTTAGTAAATTCAAATTAAACATAATTTCAAACAATATTATTTTGATTTAAAAACCGCTCTACTAACCCTATAGTACACGACATGTAGAAAGACACATTATGACGCCAGGAGAATTTCCAGCACAATGAGGTAGTTTACACGAGAACAATTTTTAAACAGCACAATTTTTGTTCTTTTCCAAATTACACGAGACTAATTCAGCTAGTATAAAATGTATACGTATACACAGCTTTGTGTGTGTTAGTGTTTTTCGCATTCATTTAACGTTTGCTTTTTTTAAATGTGTGTGTGTATTGGTTTTGTGCTGCTAATGCGGGGTTGTAGCTGGTTGAAAAATTATGCCAAACACAAAACCCCTCTCTTTGCCTCTCTCACCCACAAATTGGCATGTTATGCCAGCACAATTATGTCCGTGTAATGCATTAAACACATTCACCACAGCAGGCTACACGAACACACGACTTCAAATGCCCCTAGCAGCATTTGTCGCCTCGTAGCCAGCTACTTAATTATTTTGGAGACGGCAGCAGCACCATCTGCAGCTGATATTCAAGTACAAATACATAGTTCAGTATTGCCACTTTCATATATTTTGCATTTATAAAAATTAATTTTTCTTTTAAAATGTACTTATTTCACATAAAAGTACAATAATGAATCAATTTATTCTTTACATCAATTTTAGGATATTGTTTCTAGTAAATAGTATGAAATAATTGTACGATATCATTCATTCACCATTTTGTATTATACTGGTAACACTGCATTTGCTCATTGTAGCCAGAGAAATAGAAATTAGTTTAAAGTTGGCGACAGCTACAACGGTGGTCGTGCAGTCGTGTAGCCTGCTGTCGTTAAAATAATTGTTACCATAAGAATGTGTGTATTCTATTTTTGACAGATTGTAGCCCGTAGCCTGCTGTGTCGAATGTGTTTAATGCATAAATCAGCGCATTGATTGCATTTTATTCAGTAAGCAGTAGCGGCTACAAGGCGTAAAATTTTGGTAGTATTTTTGTGTCAAAATCCATATGTATCACACATTTTCATAGGCAGCACTTGTGTGTAAATCATTGATGTCAGTTTCATAGCACAATTGTGGTAGGAAAATCACACACATTCTTATTCTCTTTCATTTAGACGTCGATGAGACAGCGACGACAACACATGCGTAGCGGGTGTATTAATTTGTTTATAGATACAGTGAAAGAAAAGAAGTGGTGTGCGAAAAACATTCTATGATCGCCAATGCTTTTCGGGATATTCAATGTGTTTGATGTTGTAAAACGTTTAAGGAAAGAAATTAATATGCATTTAAAAGATATTTTGACTTTTTTTTGAGCATTTTCAGTAAACTGCACTTACTATTTAAGCTTTAAAGACCAATAACTCGGGAAATATGGGCTGCAGCAAATTTTTTTCCTTAAGTTTTTTTTCTTCTTATTTTTCACATTACTACCTGATAAGCTATTTAAAAAAAATTTTTTTGAGTTTTTTCAGAGTGTCCTCTGAAAAGTTCAGATCCCGATAACTTGAAAAATATGGGTCGCCGCCAACCTTTTTATTTAATTTTTTCATCTTATTTTTTAATTTTCTATCACATAGGCACCTTTTTATTTATTTTTAGCTGCTTCAATAAACTGCATTTTTTTTCCAAATATTTATTTTTTCCTATGTACTTCAGAGACGAATGAGACAACATTTCTCACACATACAACTATAGTTTTATTTTTGACACCACTGGTGTAAATACATGTGAAGATCTGCTCAAACAAAAAAGTCATTAAATAATAATTCTTTCTCAGCTATGTTTATTATTTTGACATACATACATAACTACGTGGTATGTAACATATGCAGCTTCATAGTGACGTCAATATTACGCCCAAGCTACATGCGCACGTGTTTTTTTATTTGCCGATTACAACAGGCTTTTTTTTTCATGCGAACCGAATGATTTTTAAGTTATTTTAATTTCAAACTTCAGTAAAAAAGATTTTTTTTCTTTTATTTTCAATAGCTAAAAACAGCCTGCACATAATTAAAAGTATTGATTTTAAATCGTCTGTTTCAAAATATTTTTCTTCTAATTTGGGACACAAGTATTAATTTCTGTATTCAAAATTTCAACTTAAGCAGGTGTGGCATGTCTACCACTGTTTTTCTAAATAATTTATTATATTGAGTGCACAGAAAATCATCAATATATTGTGGTTTGCTTATTAAACAATAAACAAAAAAGACTTTACATATAAATACTGTTTAATTCAATAAATGAATAAGGTTAAACTATTTTGTTTAACCTGTTTGGGTTATCTTCAAGGCGATTCACCAGGAAGATTTATTGATGCAACTCAAGCACTTGAAACTTGGTTGCGTGGAGATGGTTAAATCACTTTTTGTTAAAACAACTTTGTTTCTTTGCAAAAATGTAATTGAACAAATGTTTTATTTAACTTTCTTTCTTATATACTAACTTATTGATATGTCATTAAAATTTTCTACTATTAATTGTATTGCTTAATAAAATTGAGGTCATAAAATTTTGCTTTATTAAGCGTATTGCTTAAGTACAAGTTCATTGTACAAAAAACAACCATTTATGCATGATTGCAAGTTTGCAATTATTTATGACCCAATTTTGATATTCTTATGCAGAGTAATTATAAACAGTGTCTTATTTCTTTTGTTTAATTTTGAAGTGCAATGAACGGTTTAAAATAATGATAAGTTTGTTTAATTGTGAGGTGCAATGAACTACAGGAGAAGTGAAGTTTAAAATATAGGTCAGTGTTTTTTTTTTGTTTTTCTTTTTGTGAAAGTATGAACATGCACCCCCCCGTTGAGGCTATGCTCAACAATTAACTACAATTATGTCATTAATAAAGTGCTTACTACTTAGATTTACAGTTGAATAAAAAATTAACTATTATTTGTTTTTACAATTTGGTTACGATAAAGGCAATGACTTTATAGTTATGCAAAACTAAGTAAAATATAAAAAATATGTAATAAAACTATTAAATTTATTATTATGTTTTCAAACATGTACGCTGAACTTCTGTCGTGGAGCTGGTGAAGGTGTTGTTGCTGGTTGTGGGTTACACCCAGATGATTGTGATCTTTCTGTGATTTGAGCGATGTTTGATTTCTTGCGTTTTATAGCTCTTACTATGATCCATATGATCGCCACTGCGCTGATGATTAGTGCTACATATGAGACAGTTCTCTCATGGTTTGATGGATGATGAATTTGGAAATGTGAACTGTTCATAGCCTCTAATTTCTGTTGTAAAGATGTTAATTTGATGAGATGTACTGCTATTTCGTCTGGCACAAATGACTGGTTGGTTTTGTTGATATGGTTGATGTGCGACAGGGGTTGATATGCTAGTTCTGATATGTTGCCAAGGCTCGTGTAAGATGAGACAGTTTTAGTTATGATTGATTGCTGGCCGGACATTTGGATGAAATCATGTTTAAGGATACAGTCTGGATTGATAGTTAACAAGCCGGACCCTAGTAGACTTATTGGTATAATTTCTTTTCCACAAACCGCTGTGGCATGTGTGGAGGCTCGTGATGAATATATCCATTTGTTTTTATGAGTTAGAGGTGTCCAGGTTACATTAGTTGGAAGCTTTCTCAAAATGCAATGTGGTACGGTGATATTGTTGAATAAGTTGATTTCGCAAGAGCACATTTCTGCACCAAAGTTATATTGGAGTTGTACATCGTAGCATATAAATACCTCGTTGCCAATTACGTCACAGCCTTTCAGTTGTGTTGATGATAATGGAAAGTAGTGCCGTTGAAATGAGTTTATTGCTATTGTCGGACTGCATGTGTCTATGACTAGCATAGTGTTGTTTATGGGGGTCGGAACGGGAATTAAGTTGTAAAACTTAAACTTTTCATGGTCTATTAAGGGTAAAGTTATGCTGAACACTACATGATCCTGAGTGAGACCGCCTTTTATTTTCATAAGTTTGTAAAATTCGAGCAAGTCATCTTCAGGGACTGGTAACTCTAATGACTGTGGCATATGTGCTCGAACTTTTTGTATTTCAATTTCCAATTGAATTGGAGTCAACAGCAATGGATTAATTTTCCCATGATGAGTGTCGGTCAACGCGTTCAGAATGCAAGTTTGCATTCGTTGGAGATAGTTTGCAATGAATGAGAGTTTTGTTACACCCATACTGAACATGTGTGCAAGCTTAAGTTGTGTTATTTCCTCTGCTAGTGTCTCTTCAGTTTTCGCGATTTCATTTATTTTTAACAGAAGATGGTCAAATTTAAATTTAGTGTCTGTTAGACTTTCTTTGACAATGTTCATGGTTGAATTAATAACGGAGGTGTGGTCTTTTATGAGGCGAAGCATATATGAATCGTTTTCTTCTAGTTGAGTTATTGTTGTTGACATTTTTTCTGCATATTCAGAGTCTAGTATCCCAAACAATGAATGAGCAACATTTCCGACGAAGTCTATAGCACCTCGTTTTTGACGTGGTTTGTATAGTAATTTATTATCAAGTCTCAAATCCGCTTCAACATGTCGAAGATGTTCTATTGTACTATAACACGATGCATTGTATTCCATCTTCGCACACAGTCGGCTCAAGGAGCTCGTTCCATTTCCTAAAAACGCTGTGTCAGCCCAGTACGCCGATAAGTCATAGTAAACGACCAGATTCCACTGACTTGCAGATATATACGTTGAGCCTACTTCTTCGAAATGAATGCCCAACTTGGAACCGAAGCGATCAGTCTCAATTGGTGCTCCCAAAATAATTGGGAATATGAGCATTAGTGTCAACAGTGTGACGCCTAAATTATTTCCGAGTAATTTTGGACGTTTGCTCTTAGGCTCAGTGATTTCATCTTTGTTGTCGATTTCATTGAATTTATCATTCGGTTTGTTGTCATCTTCTGTTTCTTCTAGACTGGCCTTAGGGAGTGGTGCCAGGTAATGGACCGCTCTTTTAAGGACTCCTGAAGCGGTTTTGACGTCTGCCACTCTAACTATGTTGTCCTCCCCCTTATAGATTTTAATCACACGTCCTAAAGGCCATTTCATTACGGGGCAATTATCTTCCTTAAGAATGACGATGGTTCCGGGTTTTAGAGATTTCGATTGCTCCTTCCATTTGTTGCGATATTGCAATTCGTTCAGATAGTCTCGTGACCACCTTTCCCAGAAGTTGTGTTTGAGACTGGACACTAGTTTCCACCGAGTCGCCAAGTTTGTTTTCGTTGATGTGGCCTGTGCATCTACTTGTGCCGTTAGCGGTTCCCCAATCAGGAAATGTCCTGGAGTTAACGCACCGAAGTCATTGGGGTCGTTTGACATGGGTGAAATAGGTCTGGAGTTGAGAATCGCTTCTATTTCGATAATCAGTGTTTCTAGTTCTTCGTAAGTTAAGGAAGCACTAGCTAAGCTCCTGATTAAAAGGTGTTTTGCAGATTTTACTGCCGCCTCCCAAAGGCCTCCAAAATGAGGTGCTCGAGGTGGTATGAACCTGAATTGTATATTCTTTTTGCTGCATGCATTTTCTATTGCTTCTTTTGCTTCGCTTGTAAAAATTGCGGGTATTAGTTCAGACAATTTATTTTTTGCGCCTACAAAGTTCGTTGCATTATCGCAATATAGGTTTTGGCAATGTCCTCGTCGGCCAACAAACCGTTTGATGGCTCCTATAAATGCGTCAGTGGTTAGATCGCTTACCAGCTCTAAATGAACTGCCTTCGTAGAGAAGCAACAAAATATGGCAATATACGCCTTGTGTGGTCGTTTTCCTCTCACCTTGTAGTGAACTGTCATTGGACCACAGTAGTCTACTCCAGAATTAATGAACGGCCTAGCTGGTGTTACCCGTGTGGAGGGCAGATTGCCCATAATTTGGTGAAATAGGGCGGGCTTAGCTTTACTGCATATTGTGCAGCGATGAATCGCTGCTCTTGCCATAATCTTACCTTTTATTGGCCAAAATCGTTGTCTCACTATTCCTAAGAGGGTTTGTGCACCACAATGCTTGTTGTCCTTATGTATCATTTCAAATATAAGCTTAGCGATTGGATCATTGTAAGGAAGAAGCAGCTGATGTTTGGAATCGTATTCCAATGATGAGGCTTCCAGTCGACCTCCCACACGTATCAAACCCTCACCGTCCAAAAATGGTGAAAGGTTCGACAAATTGCTGGTTCCTCGCAACACTTTGTATTTAGCAAGCTGTTGAATTTCTTCTTTGAAATCTGATGCCTGTATTTGCTTGATGATCAACATTAGTGCATTTTGTAGTTCCTTTGTAGATAGGGATTTTTGATGTTGTCTAGACCCATTCCGTTTGGTATTGGTTACAAATCGTAAAATGTATCCAACAATGTGTTGAAGACGCCAGAATGAATTCTTATGATTTATTTTATAGATGAAATCGGGTTCTGTTGAAGTCATCACTAATGCTTGCTTTTCCTTTCTCTCTAAATTTGTTGGGTGGGCAAGGTTCGGCCTGAATTTAGGTGGCCAGCTTGTTTCTTGGCCGTGTAAAAATATGGGACCATAGAACCATAAAGAGCAATCTTTCAGGTGCCTGGGTGCAAGTCCTCGAGATAAGATGTCTGCGGGATTACATTTTGTGCTGACGTGCCGCCATTGTTCTGGTCTAGTATTTTCTAGGATGGTTGAAATTCGATTGGCAACAAACGTGTTGAGAGACGCTGATGAGTTTATCCAAGACAGCACAATTTCCGAATCAGTCCACAACCAAACTTGGCTTGTAAACTGAAGATCAGCTATTATTCTTGTAGCTAGTTGTGCTCCAAGTACAGCTGCGCATAGCTCCAATCGTGGAATGGATTGAGCTTTGATTGGGGCTACTCGGGACTTCGCACAAAGGATTTGTGACATGACTGTTCCATGTTTCATGGTAGATCGAAGATAAGCCACTGCACCGTAAGCCTTTTCTGATGCATCTGTAAATATGTGCAATTGTACAGATTCTGTGATTCCACCCTTGAAAATGTGTCTTGATATTTTTAGCGTTTTCAGTTCATTCAGGTCTGCGCGGAAAGTAATCCACTTGGTATGCATGGATTCGGGTAGAGCTTGGTCCCAATCGAGTTTTAGCTTCCACAACTCTTGTATGAATATTTTTGCAGTAACAGTGATAGGAGACAGAAGACCCAATGGATCGAAAATTCGTGCGAGATCCGATGTCACAGTCCGTTTAGTTACTCTTTTATTATCAATAATATTCACCTTTATGCTTAGTTGATCTTCTTTCGGCAGCCACGTAAGTCCTAATGTACTGATGGAATCTGATTTGCTGCTCTCGAAGTCCAAATTCAGTTCCAGATCATCTTTTGGAACATCTTTGAGCAGTTGGGGGTGATTGGCACACCATTTTCGCAAATTGAAGCCGCTTTGCTTCATGATCTGCTGAAGTTGTTCTTGCACCTGAATTGCGGTGTATAAGTTATCGCTTCCGCCTAGTCCATCATCTACATAGAAGTTTTCTTTTAGAAACTGTGATGCCAGAGGATACTGTCTGGCATTTTCCTTTGCCAATTCTTGTAGGCATTTAGTTGCCAAATAGGGAGCTGCTCTTGTTCCATAGGTTACAGTGTTCAGTTGATAGTATGAGAGTGGTTCTGAAACATCTGTCCGCCAAATTATCATTTGAAAACGGCGGTCCTCAGGAGACACCAAGACTTGCCGATACATCTTTTCTACATCTGTGGAGAATACGAATTTGGGAAGTCGAAACCTTAATAAAATTGAAAATAGTTCACTCTGTACTATTGGTCCTGTATACATCAAATCATTTAAAGAGTGCCCTGATGTTGTTTTGGCTGAAGCATCGAATACTACCCTCAATTTGGTTGTGGAGCTGTTCGGTTTTAGAACGCAATGATGTGGGATAAAATAGTTTGGTGAGCGAATAGAAGTTGATGATATCTTCGTCATGTGTTTCATATTTTCGTATTCATCCATGAATTTTTGATATTGACTCCTCAATTCGGGATTTTTCTGCAGTCGATGTTCTAACGACAAGAAACGATTTAGAGCGATTTTGTAAGAGTCACCGAGGATTTCAGGATCTTGGTGGAACGGGATCTTTACAACAAAACGATTTTCATTGTTCCGCGTTGTATGATGTACAAACAACTCTTCACATTTTCTTTCTGCTAGTGACAGCGCCCTTTCAGTTGACTTAAGTTCATCCAGTTCCCACAGTCTTGCAATGGAAGCTTCAAGGCTGTCATTAGTTGTGGATACTCCGCATATAAGCTGTGTAGGATTTTTTATTTCTATTTTTCCAGAAACTATCCATCCAAGCACAGTATTCTGGAGGGTTGGTAGTTGTGGAGATAATTCGATTTGTCCAACTGAAAGTAGTTGAAGAAAGTGTTCAGCGCCCAATAAAATGTCGATTTTGTCCGGTCGGTTGAAATGTGGATCAGCTAGTACCAAGTTTTTGGGTAATGGCCAGTCATTTATGTTGATGAATTGTGCCGGCTGGGGAGAAATAATACGCGGAAGGACAAATGCTTCGAGTTGTGTTGTAAATCCATTAATTCTAGAATGCAGTGCTATGTTAACTCGATGCTGTGTTTTAGTGGTGGTGCTGCCTATTCCACTAATGTTTGCTGATGACGGCTGCATTGGGATACCAAGTCGTTTGACTAGACGCTCAGTGATACAGTTTACCTGGGATCCTGAGTCAAGTAATGCGCGGCATTCAATTTCTGATGAATCAGTTTTGAGTTTAACTACTGCAGTGCCAAGGATCACAGCTGATGACGAATGTTGACTTGCTGTGGTTAAAGAAGTAGCTTTTGATTTGGTTGAGCACCCTGGTGTAGCAGGATAAGTCGTAGCTTCTACAATGGTTGTTGCAGAGGATGATGCTGCCTGTGGTTTTTCTTCATTTAATTGTTTTGATGGGTAGTTCTTGTTTTCTAGATGCAATAGCGAGTTATGTTTCTTATTGGATTTTGTGCAACCCCTTGAGGTACATTGTTTTGAAGAATGACCAGATTTCAGGCAATTTACACATAACTTTTGTTTTTGGATGAAATTTAAGCGCTCGTATGGCTTGAGTTGTTGAAATCGTTGGCAACGATATAGCTGGTGAGGACCTATTTTACAAAGCACGCACGAAGGCTCAATTGATTTAGATGGTGCAGCTGTTGCACATACCTTCGAAGATGTCTTTTCTTTTTGGCCCATTGCCTCCATTGATTGAAATCGAGTTTCCAGAAAAGCTAGGAAGTGTTTGATTTTCTGTAGCTGTTTTGGATTTGTGATTGATCTTTCATATTGGTTATGAGTGTTTCGATCCAGTTTCTTTACGAGGAGGTGCAATAGCATGGGGTCCCAGGATGTAGTGTCGACTCCAAGATTTTGCAATGCATGCAGACATTCCTGAGTTGTGTCATGCAGTTGCTTGATTGACCCAATTGTTGGTCCAACTGCAGGTTGTTCGATCAGCTGCTGTATTAATGATGCGACCAAAATTCGTCTATTGTCGTATCGATCTTTTAGCATTTCCCAGGCTGTCTCATAATTTTCTGCAGTCGCTGAAAGGTGACTTATGAGCCTTTCAGCTTCTCCTGCTACATTAGCCTTCAGGTACCACATTTTTTGGACCGCAGGAATCCGCTGATTGCCTACAAGTTGCAGAAATAAGTCATAGAAGGTCCTCCATTTGAGGTAGTCGCCGTCAAACCTAGGAATTGTTATCTTAGGCAGTGGTACTCCAATAGGCTGATCATATGGAGTCGGTGGATCGGGAGCCACTTGGGAAGCCTTCTTAAAATTTTCAAATATCCTTGCTTCTAAGGTAGTGTATGCAGTCATGTTGTATCCTTCTTGAACCGGATCATGACTGGTTTCCCATATGGTGAAATGTAGGTTCTGGATTTGGTCCCATAATTTTTCTTTCAGCTTCATATTCTCGGCTGTCGGATCCATTGTGAGCAATCGCTCTAGAGACCCCATCATTACACCTTGCCTTCTTATTAAAGCGATAGTTGCAGATGTCTTACATCCTACCTCACCAGCGGGTTTGATTATTGGTGTGGGTTTGTCGGCGATTGGTTGTTGAACTGCCTCTCCTGTAGATGATTTCATTTTGGACGGTGAGGGTTTGTCGGCGATTGGTTGTTGAACTGCCTCTCCTGTAGATGATTTCATCAGAGCTGTCTCAAAAATATCCTTGTATTTGTCGACAAGCTCTGAGATGTTTTTGTAGTAATCTTTAGCAAAGTAGTCGTGGTCTAACGGAATTTGGTCGAGGCAACGGATTTTGCTGTCCGTGGTCTCAAATTCCGACCAAGCGCTATCTAGCCTTTTGAGTCGTTCCTCATAGTAAACAACAGTTTTCCTGATAGCTGAGTCCTTTTTAAAATTGCGGACTATAGTTTCGATCAAGTCACCTGCTGCCAGCTGTGATTCTATCAGCTTGTTGAAAGTATCCATATTTGGTTTCTCAGGAGTAACGATTTGAGTTGTTGAGTCTTCTAGCTGCCTGAAGGGAAATGCTCCAGTGTAGAAATTTGTTGATAAATATTGATCCTAGCTGCCTGAAGAGAATGTTCCAGTGTAGGAAGTTTACGATGTATGTTAATCCTAGCTGCCTGAGAGGAGTGATTTCAGTGTAGGAAACTTCAAAGACGAATATTGATCCTGTGTCAGATCACGTCGGGGTCACCAATGTTTAATTCAATAAATGAATAAGGTTAAACTATTTTGTTTAACCTGTTTGGGTTATCTTCAAGGCGATTCACCAGGAAGATTTATTGATGCAACTCAAGCACTTGAAACTTGGTTGCGTGGAGATGGTTAAATCACTTTTTGTTAAAACAACTTTGTTTCTTTGCAAAAATGTAATTGAACAAATGTTTTATTTAACTTTCTTTCTTATATACTAACTTATTGATATGTCATTAAAATTTTCTACTATTAATTGTATTGCTTAATAAAATTGAGGTCATAAAATTTTGCTTTATTAAGCGTATTGCTTAAGTACAAGTTCATTGTACAAAAAACAACCATTTATGCATGATTGCAAGTTTGCAATTATTTATGACCCAATTTTGATATTCTTATGCAGAGTAATTATAAACAGTGTCTTATTTCTTTTGTTTAATTTTGAAGTGCAATGAACGGTTTAAAATAATGATAAGTTTGTTTAATTGTGAGGTGCAATGAACTACAGGAGAAGTGAAGTTTAAAATATAGGTCAGTGTTTTTTTTTTGTTTTTCTTTTTGTGAAAGTATGAACAAATACCTTGGTAAAAATTTACCTACCTGTAAGATTTACTTTAATTTTAGTTAACAGAAACTTCTTGTATATTCAGTTATTGTAAAACTTTTTTGAGTGTACCTACATGCATTAAATATACATTAATACTCGTAATAATGGCGCATATTCATAAATCATAACTAAAGTCGAAATTCATTAAGCAGATACTAAAAAATAGTTAACAGGTTCTATTCACAAATCTAAACTAACGAAGTAACGACTCCCAGCTGATAAAAGAAATAAGAAAATAAAATGTCGATAATACTATGATCGATATAAATTGCAATTAAATAAAAAACTATTCAAACTATCAAAAAACAATTTTTGACATGTAAAGTATAAGTATAACATGTATAAGTTAGTTAACATTTAGTTACAGCTTCACTCATAATTAAGTCTAAACTTTCGTAGCAGTCTGTGAATAACTTAAATAGGTATTTAAAAAAGTTAGCACCTAGTAATGATTTCTGAATATGCGCCAATGTATTTAACATTACAAAACGTAGTGTTAATCATCATCATTTTGATTAGGTTAAATAACGATTCTCGTTGGGCAGAAGTTAACTAAGATTGTAAGTACTTATAATTTTAATGTACTCGGTATACCTATGTACATTATTAGCGCTTGTGCGTGTGAGGTTGTACCTTACAGAACATTAAAGTACATTAAATAATGTTTATTTTCGAACACTGCTTCCACATCATTTATGTATGTATGTATTTACAGGTGGTTTGATTAGTTCAGGTTCACTCTATTCTTGCTAGTTAGAAGCACGTACATATGTTGGTCCTCGCCCATACTTGCAATTTTTGTTGCAGCAATTCTTGAGTGTATTAGGGAGAGGGATGAGAAGATTGGAGAGGTCTACATAGTTTCACGTGCTCGCAATTCTCTTTTGTTTTGAAATTCGCAGTTGTTAATTTGAATTTTGTAGGTGTAGATATTTGAGGTTTTATTTTATTTTATTTGTTCAGTTGTATGAAAAACACAAAATATATCAAAAAGTAAAAATAATTGTTGATTTTTAAGGCAAATTAATTGTGAAATAAAATTTTTTAATACTTAACTGCAAAACTAGAATTTCCTAATGTGGACACTTTCAAAGGAGAATTTTAAAAAATTGCAAGTCTACACGAGGTCTTTGAAAACACAATCTCCCAAAGCGAAAGCAACCATGTTGTTTTTGTATTGTTATAAGTGTTGTAATAGTACCACATACAAATAAAACGTCTTGTGACAAGATGCTTCAGAATTGACAACTGAATTGTGGTGATGCCAACTATAAGAGTTGGTATAGTTATGTTTTTTTGCGATTCTGGGTACGTTCGTAAATGCTGCAAATTTATGCATCAATGCGGCAGTTCTGCCAGGTTTTACTGCGTATGCGTGATTATCTGCTGCACATGCTTTGCAACTGCTCAACTTCTGTGCTCAGTTGACATTTTTGAACAAACTGCAAAAAAAGCTAAAATTGGCAAGTAATTTTATTTAAGAAAATAGTGACAATTTTCTTTTAAGTTATAGTAAGCAAAAAATTTAAAAGAAAGCGACAATTTCTTATGAGAACAGCATTGGCCTTAAAAAGAATACAACTAAAATAAAAAAATTCCTTTGAAATAATAAAAAACTACCAAGATTATGTGTTTCAAAGTTATTTTCGAGTTTATCAATCTCCTTTCTTGGTAAGATTCGAAACATGTAATTTAAACATCAAAATACATAGATATATTCAACTTATTGTTCCACTGCAACCTCTTGCATATTAAAATAATTTACTGCGCCATTTGCTCAGATTTGCGGCAGGTATGCCGATTAAATGCATTAAAAAAATTTTGACTCTAAACAGTGCTGCCAAGTTATGCATTTTTGAACATTAGATGTTCGTGATGCTGCATACGTGCACTAGAAATGCTTTTACGAACGTACCCTCTAATATTTTGTTATTGGTTTGACGAATGGTACATTATAAATCGATCAAAATGCAAATTGCCAACAATGTAATGTATTTTGTAAATTATGTATTTAAAATACAAAATACTTGTATGTCATGTATTTAAAATACAAAATACTTCTACGTCAAGTATTTAAAATACAAATACAAAATACGTATTTGTATTTTAAATACGTATTTCAAATACATGTATTTCAAATACTGCCCAACCATGCATACATTACCAAATACATTCTCTATCCACTTCCATTCACAACAGGGTTGCCATTCTCTGCAGCTATTAGATTATTTCCCCAAAGATCGCAAACATAAATGCATACATACAATAACCCTACATAAGCATACCAACGATAACTCAAAACAGCAACCCAAAGTCTATCAAATAACAATCACTACATCCACATAAATACACTAGAGATCGACCGAAGGCGTTTTTTTGGCCGAAGCCGAAGCCGAACTTCGGCTAAAATCATAAACTTCGGCCAAAACCGAAGCCGAATGTTTTAAATTTTAAAAATGATACTTGTTTTATATGAATTAAGAAAAAATTTTCCTTTTTTGAGATCACTGAAATAGCTGTAATATCTATTGGATACATAACAAGAAAAATAAAACTATTTTGCAATTTCTAGATTGCTTTTTCATATGATCACTCACAAGAACGTGCAAGTAAAATAAAATAGAAAGCAACTGGGTTGTATTTCAAAGCAACCCTTTCAAAACGTTAAACACAATAGAAACTGTCGACGAGAAACGACCAAACATAATGTTATTTTTCAAGCTTGGAATGAAAAATATTCGGGTTCGGCTAATCGGCCGATTTTTGTCGTAGGCCGAATGCTGGCCGATTACCATTTTTTGGCCGAAGGCCGAAGCCGATTAATCGGTCGAACTCTAAAATACACAGATCTCTTGTAACTACCCTGCAGTCAGACTGGGGTATCATAATCCAATCGTTTCCGAATCAGCTTGACGGGAAAAATAACCGTATATGAGCTCATTTTTCGATCATAAATGATACTCCCGGGATTCGGGATTTCCAAAAATCGATCCCGATTGGCATCCCTATTCTCTACAGATCGCTTTTGATGATTAAAAAGTGATTTATCACTTGGGCGATTGAAATAGGATTCACTTATGATTCGTCTATATGATCAAATAATGATTTCTTGAAAATAGAGGAACATCATGCAAACCGCAAAAAGGTGATTTAAATGATTTAATATGAAAATTGCTCAAAAATAATCAGCAAATCGTATCATAACTGATTCTTTGGTATGATTCATCTGTAGGGTACCATTTTCTCACAACGGGAGTATCATTTATGATCGAAAAATGAGCTCATATACGGTTATTTTTCCCGTCAAGCTGATTCGGAAACGATTGGATTATGATACAAAATGCTACCTGGGTACTTGTATGTTTGATGGTGTCCGATACTTTTGTTGTAGTGTCAGACAATCAGTATACCCAATAGAAAATGTCGATGATGAAAATGTACTGACTAGCTTTTGACTTGTCACCAGTACTACTCTCTAATTACACTGTACAACAGCCAAAATAGCCTTTAGATAAAAGTATGCGGACTATATGGATTTCGATGCGTTAAATTCAAATCTGCTGTCAGTTTTTTTTTTTTTTTTTTTTTTTTTAAACAAACACAACCCGCGAAGCGATTAGCTTGTCTGCGGAAAACACCCAGGGTCTATGGCGGGAATCGAACCCACGACCTCTGGACTGAGATGCTAGCATCACTACCACTCAGCCACAGGGGCACCCTATCTATCACGTAGAGATTTTTTTTATGGGCGTGGCTAATTTTGGCCCCTAAATAAGTCGGCCATACTAATATATTTTATTATAACTCGAAAACCGCTATTTCGATCTTAATAGATAATAAACCAAAAGACGCGCCACAAAATTTTGTTAAAAAATATTAATAATAATTTTTACCTATCTTTTATGGTTTCGGAGATATTCAGAATTTAAATAAGAAAAATTTTTTTTTATGCAAAAATCGCGTAATTTTTTTACATGAAAATTGCAATAAAAAATCAGAAACTCAAAAGTTTCATATTTTTTACATTTTTCTTAAAACCACATATCCTAGGAATAAAACAAGCTATAAAACGTGAAAATCCAGCAATAAATCTTGATTTTATTCACAATTTAAAGTTCTGTTACCTGCCCGCAATGCCCTTGCAATAGCATTACCAGATGTCAGTGATGGGAAATGAGATTTGCATTTCGGTATCAAAAACAAATTTTTTTAGTACTTTTTTGATCCCGAGAGTACCAAAAATTATAATATTTCTTATTTAAATTTTATTAACAAAAAATTATAAGAAATTCATTTACAAAAAAAGGAACACATAGGCACAAATATACAAATAGGTGTAGCCTGGATTAGACTTAATACTGTTGGAACATAAATCTTGCCTCCGTATTCCATAGCTCGCTAAAGCTAAATTCGACCGCTAAAATGCTGAACAAATAGAAAATTTTAAAATTTTGGCGATGACATAAAGCAATAAAATTTCGGCGAATTACATTTTTAAGCCATTACCTGATTTATCAATACCCGTTTGAAAATTGCATTCGTAGCCGAAAATTAGATTTAGTTTTAGCGAGTTACAGAATACGATGGCTGTTGATTTATATTTAGTTTTCATGAAATTTTGGTAAGAGAAAATCCTTTCGACATTTACAGAGGAGTGAGGCATGGATAAAATTCCGTAAGCTACTCTCGATATATCAGGAAACATGTATTCATCTAATGCGTTTTTATATAAGCCAGTGCTCTCTATATTGGTTGTTAATATTTAAAATTATTTGTCTTTTCTGTTTTTTTTCTTTTCCCTGGGAACATTTTAATTAAAAGTGGTATAATGATATTGGTTTAACAGATAAAATACTTTCAGGGGGAAACTTACTAAACCAAACTAACATTTTATTGTCAAAGTCCACTTTTGCCCTTAGAACTTAATATAAACTTTTTAAAATTTTCTTTAAACTGATTTAAAACAGTTGTTTCAATAGATCAACATCTGTGCCACATAAAATATCATTGAATGAAATATGGTTTTCGTTGATATTTAATTGTTGTTACACTTTTCTAAAAGATCTTTACTAATAAAGCTTCTTTCTATTTGTCGAAAAAACAATTTAATTCTTGGCAATATATATGCATGCGCGAGTCTTCTAACTGCATTTCTAAGTTGCCCGTGAGAGTATCAAATTTCTTAGGGGAGTACTACGGTACTTTTTCATGACAAATAGTATCAAAAAAAGTACGATCGTACCAACTTTCCCATCACTGCCAGATGTAAATGTGACTGCGTTTAATGCATTACACACATTTTTCCATTTTTAGGTACCTGCTTTAAATTGTGAATAAAATCAAGATTTATTGCTGGATTTTCACGTTTTATAGCTTGTTTTATTCCTAGGATATGTGGTTTTAAGAAAAATGTAAAAAATATGAAACTTTTGAGTTTCTGATTTTTTTATTGCAATTTTCATGTAAAAAAATTACGCGATTTTTGCATAAAAAAATTTTTTTCTTTTTTAAATTCTGAATAACTCCGAAACCATAAAAGATAGGTAAAAAATGATTATAAAATTTTTTTTAACAAAATTTTGTGGCGCGTCTTTTGGTTTATTATCTATTAAAATCGAAATAGCGGTTTTCGAGTTATAATAAAATATATTAGTATGGCCGACTAATTTAGGGGCCAAAATTAGCCACGCCCATAAAAACAAATCTCTACGTGATAGAGAAAAACTGACAGCAGATTTGAATTTAACGCATCGAAATCGATATAGTCCGCGTAATTTTATCTAAAGGACAGCCAAAAAATTTTATTTTGTTGTACAGTGTTATTCTCCACACAATACTTTGTGCTATAGACATTTAGCATGTGCTTGTCATTGAAAATATACTAGTCACACTAAAACAATTGACTAGGTACTGACTACGTAGTTCTTATGGGAACATGGAGACATACTAACCAGACAGTTAGTTACTGGTACATTTATATAATTTACGTACATACAAATGTATGTATATTGAGAAGTTATTGCAAAATCCACAACAAATACACCACATCTGTTTTCTCTCTTTCTTTTATACCGACGAATAGAAGAGAAATTGTAGACAATGTAACTACTACTAGAATTTTGGTGTTGACACAAAAACACTTGCTCCCAGTCTGACTGCAGGGTAGTTACAAGAGATCTGTGTATTTATGTGCATGTAGTGATTGTTATTTGATAGACTTTGGGTTGTTGTTTTGAGTTATCGTTGGTATGCTTATGTAGGGTCATTGTATGTATGCATTTATGTTTGCGATCTTTGGGGAAATAATCTAATAGCTGCAGAGAATGGCAACCCTGTTGTGAATGGAAGTGGATAGAGAATGTATTTGGTAATGTATGCATGGTTGGGCAGTATTTGAAATACATGTATTTGAAATACGTATTTAAAATACAAATACGTATTTTGTATTTGTATTTTAAATACTTGACGTAGAAGTATTTTGTATTTTAAATACATGACATACAAGTATTTTGTATTTTAAATACATAATTTACAAAATACATTACATTGTTGGCAATTTGCATTTTGATCGATTTATAATGTACCATTCGTCAAACCAATAACAAAATATTAGAGGGTACGTTCGTAAAAGCATTTCTAGTGCACGTCTGCAGCATCACGAACATCTAATGTTCAAAAATGCATAACTTGGCAGCACTGTTTAGAGTCAAAATTTTTTTAATGCATTTAATCGGCATACCTGCCGCAAATCTGAGCAAATGGCGCAGTAAATTATTTTAATATGCAAGAGGTTGCAGTGGAACAATAAGTTGAATATATCTATGTATTTTGATGTTTAAATTACATGTTTCGAATCTTACCAAGAAAGGAGATTGATAAACTCGAAAATAACTTTGAAACACATAATCTTGGTAGTTTTTTATTATTTCAAAGGAATTTTTTTATTTTAGTTGTATTCTTTTTAAGGCCAATGCTGTTCTCATAAGAAATTGTCGCTTTCTTTTAAATTTTTTGCTTACTATAACTTAAAAGAAAATTGTCACTATTTTCTTAAATAAAATTACTTGCCAATTTTAGCTTTTTTTGCAGTTTGTTCAAAAATGTCAACTGAGCACAGAAGTTGAGCAGTTGCAAAGCATGTGCAGCAGATAATCACGCATACACAGTAAAACCTGGCAGAACTGCCGCATTGATGCATAAATTTGCAGCATTTACGAACGTACCCAGAATCGCAAAAAAACATAACTATACCAACTCTTATAGTTGGCATCACCACAATTCAGTTGTCAATTCTGAAGCATCTTGTCACAAGACGTTTTATTTGTATGTGGTACTATTACAACACTTATAACAATACAAAAACAACATGGTTGCTTTCGCTTTGGGAGATTGTGTTTTCAAAGACCTCGTGTAGACTTGCAATTTTTTAAAATTCTCCTTTGAAAGTGTCCACATTAGGAAATTCTAGTTTTGCAGTTAAGTATTAAAAAATTTTATTTCACAATTAATTTGCCTTAAAAATCAACAATTATTTTTACTTTTTGATATATTTTGTGTTTTTCATACAACTGAACAAATAAAATAAAATAAAACCTCAAATATCTACACCTACAAAATTCAAATTAACAACTGCGAATTTCAAAACAAAAGAGAATTGCGAGCACGTGAAACTATGTAGACCTCTCCAATCTTCTCATCCCTCTCCCTAATACACTCAAGAATTGCTGCAACAAAAATTGCAAGTATGGGCGAGGACCAACATATGTACGTGCTTCTAACTAGCAAGAATAGAGTGAACCTGAACTAATCAAACCACCTGTAAATACATACATACATAAATGATGTGGAAGCAGTGTTCGAAAATAAACATTATTTAATGTACTTTAATGTTCTGTAAGGTACAACCTCACACGCACAAGCGCTAATAATGTACATAGGTATACCGAGTACATTAAAATTATAAGTACTTACAATCTTAGTTAACTTCTGCCCAACGAGAATCGTTATTTAACCTAATCAAAATGATGATGATTAACACTACGTTTTGTAATGTTAAATACATTGGCGCATATTCAGAAATCATTACTAGGTGCTAACTTTTTTAAATACCTATTTAAGTTATTCACAGACTGCTACGAAAGTTTAGACTTAATTATGAGTGAAGCTGTAACTAAATGTTAACTAACTTATACATGTTATACTTATACTTTACATGTCAAAAATTGTTTTTTGATAGTTTGAATAGTTTTTTATTTAATTGCAATTTATATCGATCATAGTATTATCGACATTTTATTTTCTTATTTCTTTTATCAGCTGGGAGTCGTTACTTCGTTAGTTTAGATTTGTGAATAGAACCTGTTAACTATTTTTTAGTATCTGCTTAATGAATTTCGACTTTAGTTACGATTTATGAATATGCGCTATTATTACGAGTATTAATGAATATTTAATGCATGTAGGTACACTCAAAAAAGTTTTACAATAACTGAATATACAAGAAGTTTCTGTTAACTAAAATTAAAGTAAATCTTACAGGTAGGTAAATTTTTACCAAGGTATTTATATGTAAAGTCAGTAGTATAAATGCAGGGATACTGGCTCAATGTATTTTTTCCATAAGGATCATTCTAATTAGTATATATGTGCATTCCAATACATGTATTTTTTCCCATTAGGAAGGATATTCCAATACATGTATTTTCTGTATTTTATGTATTTTCTCCATAAGGAAGGATATTCTAATACAGACATATTCCTACAACAAAGTTAACTTCAAATGAGAATATATTTTTCTCATAAAAAGTGTAACGAAGACATTTTTGTAAATGGAACAATTCGAATGAGATTCTCATTTGAGTAATTATATAAAAATGAGAGTTCGATTGACTCAAAAATATGTATATCAAAGACCAATTATAATTTAGTTTTAGTTATTGTTATTCAAAGATCCTTGAAATTACGTTCAACAACAATGGTAAGAATGAAGTTTAACATAACATTAGAATTTTTTTATTTATTATATGAAAGTTTAAGAAATACATATAAAATTTAACTAATTTTTTGTTTGTTTTTAGATCTATCAACAAATAATTAACATTGCGCAAGGAATAAAATCTGAATACACAAAAATTGATGATATTCCCTTAAATGAACCTTACAAGATTTTAAATTTTGAATGGAAGGTTACACAATATGGATCCAAAGTTATTCCATATTTAAACAACAATAAGTGGTTTTATCTTCCGCAAAGAATCGTTAAATATTTAAACAGAGAGGATCCTTACTTATCAAAAATGAATGACAAAATTTGGACAATTATTTACAAAGGACGTCAATCACCAAATGGTTCAGCAATATTCGAACTAAACTATAGCTAAATTTTTAGGGTTCCGTACACCAAAGGTGAAAATGGAACCCTATTGTTTTCGCTACGCTGTCCGTCTGGCCGTCTGTCCGTCACAGGGTATTTTCTCGGGAACCGTAAGAGCTATGGACCTGAAATTTGGACACAGTGTGTCGACCCTTGGCCGCTACAACAACAAATACATGAGAGTTGGAAATTAAAGGGTGTGCCAAAACGAGCAACGAAAAATTTTAAAATCCAATGTAATATACATACAATTGTATGTACATACACTTGAAATTTGTAAAGTTAGTGTATTTTTATACAGACTACAACAACTAACACTAAAATTTAAAAAATTTTAATTAAAGGGTGTACCATCAGTTAATGTAATTTCGACTATGTAACTTGTAACTTGATAACTTGCTGTATCTTGGAAACCGTAAGAGCAAACTTGTTGAAATTTTCAAAAACGGTAAAACAAAAAAAACTCAAAATTATAAAATCGCCAAACCGAAAAAAAATCGCCAAAATCAAAAAAAAATCGCCAAAACAAAAAAAAAAGCACCAAATTAAAAAAAAATCTAAATCGAAAATAAATCGCGAAAAACCGAAAAAATCGCCAAAATGAAAAAATCGCCAAAATGAGAAAAAATCGGCAAAATGAAAAAATCGTCAAAATGAAAAAAATCGCCAAAATGAAAAAAATGCCAAAATAAAAAAAAATCGCCAAAATAAAAAATCGCCAAAATGAAAAAATCGCTAAGATTAAAAAAAAATCGCCAAAATTAAAAAAATCGCCAAAACGAGAAAAAAGCGAAAAATAATAAAAAAAAATTATTTCAGCTGAAAAAACGGAAAAAACACTATTAACACTATTATTATAAGAAATTTTATGTAGTTACACAATTTTTAAAACAATAAATATATTTAGTAAAGTGAAGTGAGCCCCTATTATTTATTGATTTTTGGTTTTATGTTAAACATGCACATGCACGTTAACAAAGTGAATTTGAAATCCATTTCAGGAAAATTTTGTTTGAAAAAATTAAAATAAAATGCATATATTTCAAATTCATTTTAAATTTTATGAAAATGAGAGTTTATGCTTAAAATAAGTTATCTTATTTATTTTCATTTTAAGAAAAAGGATAGGACATTTAAAAAATTTGATGAAAGTTAAACATGCATGTACAAGACATGAAATTTAAACATGCATGTGCAAGACACATGGTCATATGTATATGTATGCATTACAATGTTTTTTTTACTTTTTTTTGCACATATATAGAAATGTTCAAAATTCTTACCAAGGAAGGATATTTTCATTGCATGTAGTGCGTAAGCATGCTTTTGCATGCTCTTTCATGTCACAACATCTAGATGTATTTTGCTTTACTATAATTTTCATTTTAAAAGAAAAAAAGGATAGGACATTTAAAAATTAACATGCACATGCAAGACACATGATATTAAGTATTAAAGAATGAGAGACATGCGTATGCATGTTTTTGCGCGTGTAGATTTACGTGGGTGCGTTGGTGAAATTTACATTTTATTTGTTCTGAGAAAAAGGGTACACGAAAAACAAAAACTGATAACAAAAAAAATATTTCGTGAAGGACAAACAAATATTTTTCCTTTATTGCTTAAACTCACTAATTTACAAGATGCGTGTAGATGTACTAGTATAAATGTACAAGATAAATATGAAGATTTTCCAATCACAGGTAATTTTCTATAGATGAATGTATGCATATATTGTGTGCACAAAAAAAGTATAAAATAAAACATTTTTCTGAACAAAATTCTAGTCTTGTGACATTATTCAAAAACGAAGTGTTGTGTGAAAAAAAAACTAAAATAATATTTAAAAATGAATAGTAACAAATTATATTGTGAAATATGTCAAATAGTTACTTTTTCTACTAATTCAAATAAAAAACGCCATTTTCTGATGCAACACGGTATTAAATTAAAATCAAAAAAAATTTGGGGTACTCCTTTATACAGGAGAATAATTAAAAAAATAAGGACTTAGAGAAGCTGAAGCATTATCATCTATAAAAGCCACAACCCCAACTACAGTAACATATAATGAGGCCGCACCGTCAACATCGACATCTACTGTAGCAATTACAGAATCATCAACAACACACGAGAGGTACCATCATCTATTAGAAGGCGATGAAGATCTATTTTTAAACATTAAAGAGCCCATCGATATTAGGGAGGTAATAGTTTTGCCACCGGTGGATGTAGCAGCATATTTATTGTTACATGATGGGCAGGATGAAATTCTTTTAGACGCATTAAGAAGGGTCGAAAATATGGTTTAAGAGAATCATGTAAAATATTTTTCTTATTTTTTTATTATTAAATAAATGAATATGTTTTTTCTTTTAAATAAATATTTTTATTATCTAAACTTTTTGAAAATTACAGTTTTTACATTTACTGACATTATATATGTTATAATAGAATTTCATTAGTTTGTTTGCTTCTTCCTCTATTCTCATATTTTGTCTTCTTTTGTATGAACATGAACAAGTGTCGGGTCCACAAGTTTCATTCTCATTAGACCATGAACAATCTTCATAATGCTTTCCAAATTAATTTTTCGTTGTTTTTAAGTTATTTACTTCTTCGAGATGTGATTGAATATTAATCAGTTTATATCTATCTTCGTTGGAGACAATGTGTGAACATCTTTTTAAAAATTCATATATATCGTTGAGTAACATCCTTACAAATAAGTTTTTTTTTTTTTTTTCATAAACATATTTATTTATTGTATCTTCAAAAGTGAACTAACAATAAGTAATCAAATCTTAAATCTAAATATAATTATTAGGCCCGACCAATATCGGACATAAGCTTAGTGATAGTTATAAATAATACATATACATGTTGGGTATAAGAGCCCTTGTGTCCCTTTTTTTTAAGCGGATGTGTCCAGTAAAGCTCAAAATATTACGGGCAAGCGGATTAGGATGTGACTCGAGTTTAGGTAAATATTTGCCTGCGTATTTTGCAATTTCTTCACTCACTAGTGGCATATTTAAATCACGATGAATATTTGAATTTTTAACGTACCATGGAGCAGATGTTATCAAACGTAAAATTTTGTTTTGCCTTCGTTGGATTCTCTCGACATTTGAAGCTGAAGCAGTGCCCCACAGCTGAATTCCATAGCACCATATTGGCTTCAAAAGCGACTTGTATATCAAAAGTTTGCAGTCTAGGCTGAGTGTTGAATTTCTGCCAATTAACCAATATATTTGAGTCAATTTAAGTTTCATTTGGGTTAACTTAGAGTCAATATGATATTTCCATGTAAGCCTTCGATCAAGGTGTATGCCAAGGTATTTGACTTGAGAATGTTGAGGAATATTTTGATTGTTGATTCGAATGGGGGAACAGGTATCTTTTCTTAGGGTAAACGTTATATGAACACACTTTTGTTCATTGACTTTAATTCTCCATAAGTTCAACCATATTTCAAGCTGGGTAATGTGTGTTTGGAGATTGCGGTATGCCTCATCAGGATTTTTGTGAATACTAAAACAGGCTGTATCATCGTCAAATGTAGAAGTGTGGATGTTATTGCTCACAGGCATATCACAAGTATATATTAGATACAAGACTGGCCCCAGAATACTACCCTGTGGCACACCAGAAGATATAGATTCGGGTACACTCATGAAGTCTCCTTCCACAACGGTAAATGTCCTATCAACAATATAACTTTCCAAAAGCTTTTGTATATTTATTGGTAGGTATGTCTTCAATTTTAAAACTAGGCCTTTGTGCCATACTTTGTCAAATGCCTGAGAAACATCAATAAAAAGGGCAGAACAATACTTCTTTTCTTCAAAAGTCCTCCTTATAATTTGAACCAATCTATGCGTTTGCTCAATGGTGCTTCTCTGACTTCTAAAGCCAAATTGATGGTCCGGGATGCACCCAGTATCAGCTAAAATTGTGGACAATTTAGTCATGAGCAGCTTTTCGAAAAGCTTTGAAATTGTTGAAAGTAAGCTTATAGGCCTATATGACTCAGCCTTGGTAAGATCTTTGCCTGGCTTTGGAATCATTTTAATCTTGGCAAGTTTCCAGTTATGTGGAAAATACTGCATTCGTAAAATGGCATTAAAAATAAATAGCAAAATTCTTATTGCAATATGAGGCAAGTTCATCAGCATCTTGTTACTAATGCCATCAATACCTGGAGCTTTCTTAGGGTCGAGTTCAGCAACTATTTTTTGTAGTTCACGCATCTTAAACCTTAAGGGACGAGGGGGTAGAGAGACTACAGTCGGTAAATCGGCAGCACCCGTACATGAATTGGGAGTGAATACAGATTTTAAATGCTCAGAAAATAAGTTACCTTTCTCACTATCGCTTCTTGCCCAGCCTCCAGTCGAAGTACGCAATGGTGATTTGAGATCAACGGGTCTTTTAAGATTTCTAGTAGCGCGCCATAAAGAGTAATTAGATGTTGACGTTACATCAAGACCTTCTAAGTACTTTTCCAGTAATGCAGTCTTTTCCGACGATAGCAGCTCTTTGAGTCGTTTAGTACATTCTTTAAGTCTGATTTTATTTAGGGGTGATCGGTGTTGTTGCCATTCTCTTCTAGCTCTCCTTTTTTAACATACAAGACGTTCAATATCCGTAAAATAAATTGTATTAAAGCCAGTCTGCGGATAGGAAGTAGTGGCATGTTCAGCAGCCTGTTTAATATATTCGGTAAGATTGGCAATATTAAATTCAATATCATCAGGTGATCTTAGCTGAATGTTTTCTACGCAGTGACTACTAATATATTTTTTGAATCCTAGCCAGTTGACCCTGTTAATCGTTTTTGCATATGAGTTAGTTAAATCACTCCTTAGTGGGTTGAAAATTGTAACTATTGTGGGAGAGTGATCGGAGGACAGATCTACAGAGCCCTCTACGTGAATTAAGTCCCTATGGATATTTTTCGTGACGCCAAAGTCTATAACATCTGGAATTTTTCTTACGTCAGTAGGCCAGTAAGTAGGCTCCCCACTCGAAATGACATCTAAGCCCATTTTTGAAATTGTATTAAACAACGCTCTACCTCTAGGTGTAACAAGACGCGAGCCCCAGTACGTATGTTTTGCATTGTAGTCACCAGCTGCCACGAAACAAGATCCAAGCGATTTGTAGAACTTCTCATACTGATCTTCGGTAACTGAAAATCTGGGAGGTGAGTAAATTGATGATATCACGAAGTTCGCACAAAAATTTTCTACGAAAATATTCGTAGCTTGCATATATTCTTCACTAACGTTCTCAAGGATATAGTGCTTGAGTCCTGACTTAATTAGAATTGCTGATCCACCGCATGCTCTCCCTCTCGGGTCCTTTGAATCATATAGAGTGTAACCATTTATTTTAAAGCAGCTTCTCGAAGTCAAGTGAGTCTCAGAGACCATCATTATATCAATATTTTTTTCCGTGAGGAAGTGCTCAAGTTCATTTTTATGTTGGCGAATGCCGTTTGCGTTCCAGAAACATAGTTTTAACGTGTTCATGGTTTGTTGACTAATGCTTGAAGCAGAGTATTCTGCATTCTCAGCATTTCTTGCATCATGCTAGTCATATTTGTTGTAAAGTTGTTTATAGTTAGCACCAGATTCTCAATAGTAGCTTCAAGACGACTAAAGTTAAAGCTAGAGTTTGCATTCGTTGAATTACTTGGCGGTGGAACATTTTGTGTGGGAATAGAACTAGTCTTAGCAGCATCGGCATACGATACACGTGAATTAACTAGTTGGCTAGTTTGAGGCAGAGTGGCGGAGTAAGCATTTGCTGATTGAACTGGAGCTAATTTAGATTTTTGACCCATAGCCTGTTTAACGAAAGAATATACACGGCATCCTCTGTAATTAGCGGTGTGATTTTCTCCACAATTACTGCATTATTTTTCAGCTTGTACTTTTGGCTTGGTACAGTTAGCAGTACCATGCAATTCACCGCAGATAACACAAACTGTAGGTAATTTGCAGTAGGTTTTTGTGTGGCCATATTCTTGGCAATTATGGCACTGTACGGGACCTGAACGCTCACGTGGCTCTTCAACTGTGATTTTTCGGTGTAAAAGGTATTTTAGACTATAAATTTGGTGCGTCTCATTTTTCTTTAACTGTATATCATTCGGCTCCAGTTCAACACGAAATAGAGGCTGGGGAATCTTCTCTCTATTGATTATATTGGTAACAATTTTTACTTTAAATCCTTGTTCGATAAGTGCACATTTTACTTCTTCAGGCTCAACATATGAATCTATGCCCTTCAATACTATTTGTAGGCCTTTAGCACTCTTAAGTTGATATGTGTAGAAATTTGTTTTATTTTTTTCAAACTCACTAACAATTTTTCGGAAATCTTTTTCATCACATATTTGGATTTTAGTTTCATCAATATTACCTCGTTTAATTGGAATGATGTGAAAAGTATTTTCACCAATGGTCGACAGTAGATTTTTTAGAAGCGCGTTTGAATTTTTTTCTCTCAGATAAATAGGTGGTGGCTTAAAAGACTTTTGCGATGATGCAGCGGGCTTGTCGTTTTTGTCTTGCAATAATGAAAAACGATTTTGACGATTGATAGAAGATGTGCTGTTATCCCTAGACATCTTTGGGGCGGATCCAATTTTAGTAGAATTTGGGCTTCGCCCGCGCCTTAAAATGGATATATAGCTGTCCATTCCTACTTGTACCTTTGGTTTTGTACTACTGTTGTCTTCAGTAACAACTTGTTTAATTGTTGACCACGAGCCCGAAGCGGATGATATCGCTGAGTTAAATGTAGAAGTACTAGGCAATAATGTCAACGATTCACTAGTTGGCATTGGACAAAGCGAAGTTGATCGCTGACGAAACTGTGGTTTTGCCGTTAGAAAAAGTCTATTATCAGATTTTTGATTTTTATTAAGAGCTTCAGAACTCACAGCAAGTCTATTATCAGATTTTTTATTTTTATTGTTATCATTATGAGCATCAAAACTCACAGTAAAATAGGCATTTCTGCCGTTAGAACTCACTTCACTATTTTTTTCCTCTGGGGTACTCATAAAGAGTATTCCTCAAGGGTATTTTGTATGTTTTTTTGTTTACGGTTTTTTTTTTATTTTTGTTATTTCTATATGTAAAAATATTATCAAAGCAAAAAAATGCTTATTTATCAAAGTTAATATGTACTACGAATATTTTTTGTATGCTTTTTTTTTTTTGTTTGGTTTGTATATAAGAAAAATTCCGCTATTACGTCTGTTCACTATGAAGGTACAACGAGAACTGATTACAAATAAGTGTGACTGAGTATGTAGACCAAATGTTTGTGAATAAACAATAATGTTATTACAGTTAACATTTATATAAATTGTATACAAGTACTTTTTAGTTTATGTATATCTATAATTATTAGTCTCTTAAACTAACTAAAAATAAAGTTATATCAATTTTCTAATTTCGTTTGTTAGTGGAATATATTGAAATATGTTATCATGAATAATTAAACAATACGCAGATGTATTAGGTAATATATTTTTTAAAGTCTTCAGTTCAATTCTAATATCGTTTGGTCCAGTTTTGACTAATTCATTTTGATGTGTAACATCCAATACAGCTATTGGCGCCATAGTTTTGAAGTTTTCTGGTGTTAATAATGGTTGGGTGTTGCGTGAATAATAACTTTGTTGAAATTTTAAGTACATATCATATAGAATAGCAAAACGATTTCTATCAAACTTAAGATTTAGATCATCATAAGGATATGTATCAGAGTTAAGATGTACTTTTACATCACTTAAATTACAATGTTGAAACTTGTTGTCATTATTTCGAAGACCTAACAATAGGAAGCGTGGTCTTTCGTTGTGAGCAGCTAGCTTAACATTCCACAAAACTGTTGTACTTTCTGGAAGTGAAGGATAATAATACATATACCAACTTCTAAAACATATACTTAATGGATGACGGTTATTTATTGTTTTATATATCTGGAATTTGTATGCATCAGAAAGTTGAATGTGTGGTACTTTCCAAGTTATATTTAAAATTGTTAACTTGGTTTTTTCAGTTGATAGTTGAGATTTAAAAACTTGCTTATCATCTTTAGATCGTAATAGAATCAATTCATGCTTAGAGTTAACTATTATTTTGTGAAAATCTTCGGCAAATCCAAGTAGTAATTTTAGTGGTACACAAAAATTAAAATATCCATTTTCGGGTATAAGAATATCATTGTTAAATGGTGACCATCCTGCATTTAGTAGACTATCACTTTCAAATTTATTCAACGAAACATAGTTTTTTAATTCTGTTGCAATACCCAAATGACGTGTGCGATCAATTTCTATACCATTAATTTCATAACGAATTTCATCAAATAGGTGTGCCATACAATTGTTTAAGAGACGTATGGATGTAGAAACTGTCGAATCTTCCTTTGTTGCAAGACCTTCGATATATAGAAAACTTTCACTTGGTAAAACATACAAATCTTGGTTTTGAATTGATATACGAATTTCATCATTATTTTTAAATGACTGTAAATATGATGTATAACTGCGGTACTCCTTCTTGATAATTGAATTATCCACTTGAGGCTTTTGCAATATATTGTTACGTTTTTATTCTCTGTTAAAAACGCTTTTCCGTTGATTCGAAGATTTGCAATAAATTAAAGACCCCAGTGTACTAATTAGGGTTAAGAATGATACACTCTTTATTAATCAATAAATATCACTAATCTAAATTCAATCCAAGAGCTTAAATACAAACACAAAGATTATTCAAATATTCTCAACTGGTTACCACTACTCCTTCCTCGCTGTTGTATACGCACGTCTTAGACCACTGGCTGCGCTAGTGATGACACAATTCTGCTTTCTCTGTTGCTCGTCACACACAAGACTCACTCTGCCGAAACTTCCAGTTGATACACCAATAACAACTCTATGGCAGACTCTCACAGTTGATACACTAATCAGGACTCGCTGGCTTCACTTACACACGTTTATCAGCTTCCACTGCTCCCTTACTCTTTACTCAAGGGACTCCACAATAAACTCAAATCACGACAGACTCTAACTGTCACTATAGACTGTACTATAGTCTCTTCAATCTCCGACTCACGTATTGTAAAGCACAGACTCAAATATCAACTCACTGTTGTATCACAAATCACGGACTGCGCACAACTTAATTGTCAACTCACTTGATTAACAACAGACTTCTTATTAGCAACTGAGCTTCTTCGCAACTGATTTATTCCCAACTAACTTTTGATCGCGACTGAACTGCTGTTGGATGCGTCAACCCCTTTTTATACTTCGCACAACAACCACTAGAATTTTCATGCACAGTCTAGACCGAATGATCATTATCTTCAATGTTGTTTACAAAGCGCGTAATTAAGTTCATGTGGTAACTATGTACATACGTGTGTATATGCATACATCATTAAGTGGTAGTTTACTTTTATTTCTGCCTTTAGTTGGAATTGTCAGGCATGTATGTATGTATGCATGTAGCTATGTCTATCTTCATAACAAGCAGAAGCTTGTAGTTGTTGTTGGTTGTTTACGTTTAATCACGTATGTATGTGCTACGCATGTGTATATAGTTGTTTGCTATAGTGCTTGTATGTGAATACGAGTGTACGTTAGTTATTTATTTAAATACTTCTGGATGTTTCTTTATATTGGCCCTGTTCGAATACTCTAGCGTAACACTTATATTAACCCGACGGCCATTTCCGTAACACTGCCGCCCACTTAAGCTTATTCGTCCCGAATAGGCACATCATCGCCTTTCTTTTTCTTCGTTTTCTATTCGCCTTGTAGTTACGTTGGAGACGACTACCTCTTCCATATTTGTTGGCTTTAGTTCTGGCTCTGCCTCGGCTTTCAACTGGGACTTGTGTTACTATGCGCTGGAGATTACTACTTTGTTGACATTTGCGGCCCTTGGTACTGACTCTGCTTCGTATTTCCACTACAGCTTGCCTTGCCGTATGCTGGAGATGAAACCTTCTTTGACACTTGCAACCCTTGATACTGAATCTGCTTCGTATTTCCTCTACAGTTTGCCGTAGTTTACGCTTTAGGTGACAACTTCTTCCACATTTGTGGTATTTGGCTCTGACTCTATTTGGTCTCTCAACTAGAGCTTGCCTTGCCATACTCTGGAGATGACTACTCCTTTCACATTTATGGCCTTTGGCTTTGACTAGAGCTTGCCTTACCATTCCACATTTATGGTCCTTGGCTCCGACTCTACCTTCTCCCTTGACTAGAGCTTGCCTTACCATTCCACATTTATGGTCCTTGGCTCCGACTCTACCTTGTCCCTTGACTAGAGCTTGCCTTACCATTCCACATTTATGGCCTTTGGCTGCGACTCTACCTTGTCCCTTGACTAGAGTTGGCCTTACCACACGCTTGAAGCTCTGTATAGAAGTTGTCTTCTTCTTCCTTACTGCTTTTATGCTGCTCGCTTTGTATACTGTAGCAGTTTCTTTACCTTGAACAAATGAGACCATTTCAAAGATAGCTATTCCCGCTGTGTCACACACCACTGGACTACCATCTAGGTCACGAGCTTCATTTGCTTTGCTGGAAACTTCTGGCAAATTTTGCTCACGTCCAACTTGTCGACACTGACCACTGTTGATTTCATCTTCAACTTTCTGTTTTTCGTCAGCGCCTTCCTCTGTGCCAGAAATGTCTTCGTTGACACTGTTTCTCAAGTCAAAAATCTCTTCGTCCGATTTACTGACTTGCATTTCTGCACCATCTGTCCGTCTGTTTACGGCTTCAGCAATTTCCTGGGGTTTCTCATAGATTGCTTCAGACGATTATTGAACGTTCACCATAATCTTCGCCTTCCATTTGTCAAGTGTGTCATTTGTGGCCTTAACTTCAGCTAGAACTCTCTTGCTGTTGGCTTTCATTTTTTTATTGGTTGCTCGAGAGGTTTCTTTTATTTCGTTCATCAAAGCAGCTAACATTGCGCTAATGTCTGTACTGATTGGAGTGCTAATAGAAGGAGTGGATGCTTCCATCTCATATTTTTCTTTTTCATCGAACTCATAACTTTCTATGTCGATGTTACGTCGGTGGAACTCATCTATTAACCTTTTTTGAAGTTCTGCCTTATTACCTGTTGTCGACAGTTTCCACTTACTCAATTCTTCCTTGAGTTGCTCCACCTTAAGCTCTTGATATTTCATTTTCCTCAAAACCAATTATTACGTTTAACCTTTTCAAACGTATGTGGTTTTATTCACGTTTAACCTTTTCAAACGTGTGAGGTTATCCTTTTCGTATCACTCTTACTTTACGTTTAACCTTTTTAAACGTGCCGCTTTTATTTGTAAATCCCACTTCTGACACCAAATGTTACGTTTTTATTCTCTGTTAAAAACGCTTTTCCGTAGATTCGAAGATTTGCAATAAATAAAAGACCCCAGTGTACTAATTAGGGTTAAGAATGATACACTCTTTATTAATCAATAAATATCACTAATCTAAATTCAATCCAAGAGCTTAAATACAAACACAAAGATTATTCAAATATTTTCAACTGGTTACCACTACTCCTTCCTCGCTGTTGTATACGCACGTCTTAGACCACTGGCTGCGCTAGTGATGACACAATTCTGCTTTCTCTGTTGCTCGTCACACACAAGACTCACTCTGCCGAAACTTCCAGTTGATACACCAATAACAACTCTATGGCAGACTCTCACAGTTGATACACTAATCAGGACTCGCTGGCTTCACTTACACACGTTTATCAGCTTCCACTGCTCCCTTACTCTTTACTCAAGGGACTCCACAATAAACTCAAATCACGACAGACTCTAACTGTCACTATAGACTGTACTATAGTCTCTTCAATCTCCGACTCACGTATTGTAAAGCACAGACTCAAATATCAACTCACTGTTGTATCACAAATCACGTTGTTTACAAAGCGCGTAATTAAGTTCATGTGGTAACTATGTACATACGTGTGTATATGCATACATCATTAAGTGGTAGTTTACTTTTATTTCTGCCTTTAGTTGGAATTGTCAGGCATGTATGTATGTATGCATGTAGCTATGTCTATCTTCATAACAAGCAGAAGCTTGTAGTTGTTGTTGGTTGTTTACGTTTAATCACGTATGTATGTGCTACGCATGTGTATATAGTTGTTTGCTATAGTGCTTGTATGTGAATACGAGTGTACGTTAGTTATTTATTTAAATACTTCTGGATGTTTCTTTATATTGGCCCTGTTCGAATACTCTAGCGTAACACTTATATTAACCCGACGGCCATTTCCGTAACAATATTAATTATACTACTCATTTGTTTGTTTTCCTTGGTTGTAACTACGTGATTAATTTTATTATTTTAATTTAAAACCTAAACTTTTTAAAAAATGCTGATTAGTTTTATTTAAAACGTTAGCTTCTTTAGGCTTTCGATGTTTATTATTTTTATAGTATTGTATTTTTAACTTTTTGCAAAAATTTGATGAATTTTCACCTTCGTCTTCGGCTGATGGTGATTGAATAAATGTTAAATCATTCGATAGATCACTTTTGTTGTATATTATCATTCTTTCATAGGCTTTAAATGTAATCGTATTGTTATTTTTTCACCGCGAAAGTTTATTAAGTTTCCGTCTTGGTCAACAACTTTCAAAATTATATTATTTATTGTTCTTGAATTTACAGGTAAATATATTACAGTGGTTGGAGTCTCTGTTATTTTATATCCAGGACTAACGTTAAGCGAAAACTGATGTAAAATATGTGTAGACATGTTGTTTATATACGAACCGCATACAATATTGCATTCAACGATTACTGTATTAATTTTAGTTATATCTATGGTTTTATCGGAGTAATGTTCTATTCCAGCTGCTAGTACTTTTCTACTAACGCCTAATAATGATCCAATTGAGGATTTTTTATTAAAATAAATTGAATCAGAAGTGCTTTTTATACATGTTTGTAGTGTATTATAATTTGCTCGTACATCAAGAGAACCGGTTGGATTCATATCATGATATTTAATTTTTAGTAGTTCAGCTATATCAGTTAATTCATATGACCCAACTGGAACTGTTATTTCATGATTTCCAATATGAAATAAATTGTTTTCAACATCTACATTTGGAATTGAATGATATGTATCAAAACTTATTAAGCCACAAACATAATTTTCATTTAGTTCAATTGGCGGAAAATAGTTTGCGACAAGATGCGAAGAGTCTCCGTTTAAAGTTAATGTAATTGACATTTTAGTGGTTCATGAATGATTAAGTTAATTATTAAATTTTTCACAGTTTTTATTATTAATCATAATTTGTATTAATCCAAGAATTATGTTCTGAAGAAAAACCAAGCCATTTAACATAAATTTTGTTGCTTTTCCTTTCCAAAACCTTTTCAACCAAATAAGTTTCAGGAAATCTAGTTTTCATTAATTCAGACTCATAAAACGCTCCTTTAATTTCATGTCCTTGATAATCTTTTAATATATATGTATTTGGATTAGTATTTTTTATAGTTTTAACCGTAAATACTTCAGTAGTCCAATTTGGTGTATAACCTTTTTCAAATATATGTTTATATTTACTTATTCTAACATTATCATTCACTTTGAACTTTGGTTTTGTAAATACTTTTAAATTGTTGTAAGCTGTATCCAATAAAAAATTTTCGTTTGATGAATTTACTTCATTGGGCGACATTTTTATTGTTCTGTGGTAAGTATTATTATATTTCTCTACAAGGTTCTTATATATGTTTAACCATTTATATGTTCCTTGATAACTAAACTCCTTCCACATCATTCCTTTAAGAGTTCTGTTAAATCTTTCTATGATGGATGCTTTCAAAACACTATATGTTGAATAGTGGTTGATTTGATTCAATTACATTAAGTGACGAAACTGATTATTGAAGAACTCCTTACCATCATCTGTTTGTAAATTTTTTGGTTTACGATTACTTTTTATGAAAATGTTTTTCATGGCGTTCGTTATGTTGAGTGCAGTTTTATTTTTCACTGCTATAGCCCAAGCTTTTTTTGAAAAAGAATCTATTACTGTTAAGAGATAACGGTGACCGTTATTATATGTTGCGTAGTTGCCCATCTCAACCAAATCCGCCTGCCATAAATCATCGATTCCTTTTATTATAACCCGTCTTCTTTTAAAATTTTTTCGCGCTTGCTTATGAAGTTCATCAACTATTTCTCTTTTATCTAAGTTCATTTTTAAATAAAATTCTTTACTATTAAGCATTCAGATATGAGTGTCAAATATTTATATAAAATTTTTATCCTTTAATTTTAGGAAATTCAAGTTTTCGTTTTTTCACCTCAACGTTTACATCATTTCTCTTCATCGATTTAAATATAAAATCCTCAAGTGTATTAAATCTCTCTTCGATATTCTTTGAAAAGTCTTCATTTGCATAACTTATTTGATTCCTCACTATTTTTTCAATAGCTTCAACATTTTCATTGATTCCTTTTGTAATTAATTCTTGTAATACTTTAACATCCCTTTTGATAATGTTTAATTGAGAATTATAATCGTTTTTAAGCTCTTCACGTTGTTCGTTAATAGTTTTAATTATATTATCCAGTTTTTCCATATCTTTTGTTATGTTATTCAATTGCAAATTATATTTGTATAATTTTAACTTTGAGTCATTTAGATTATGTCGGAAAGAAGTTTCTCCAAACTTATTTATATAAGTCATTTTTAGTTTAATATATTATATCAGCTTCTTTCAATTCTTCAATAATGGAAATTATTTCGTTATTGTGATTATTATGACCAACACTTTCTGATGAAATAAGTAAACGTAATCTGTCAACTAATTCATTTGTGTCATTCCAGTATATATAACTAGATCTACGATTATCAATAGTCTTTAACGAGAATCCACTACCTTTCGTTAGAATATTTGGTTTAGTATTAAATAAATTTTTTTTTAATTTATAAGCTCGTGTACCTTTAATTTGACTTTTTGATTGATATTGACGTTTGTGAGCATTGGTACTTATTAAAATTTCTTTATATTTTCTTAAATCATTTTTATTATAATGTAGAGGCTTTGAATGGAAAACTGATTCAAATAATCCTGGAGTCATTTTCCACGTTGAATTCCCTATTTGAATAGAGTTATCAGCATTAAAATTTAATTCATTATTTGCATATCGCCAATTTCCGCTTTCATCTATATTGAAACCATAAATTTTATCTATAGTTTTATTATTGAGGAGTAATTCTATATTTTCAGCTAATGGATATTTTTTCAAATCAGTTTCAGTAACTTGGTTATAATCTATTGCATCATCAAAATTGTTTGAACTGTCGTCGGATGGTAGTGGTGGAAGTTGTGGATCTGTTATGTTATCATTAGATTGATAATCATCTGAGTTATAATCATCATCTTTTTTTATTATTTTATTCAAAGGTTTGGTTATGGACTTAGATGTATCATTCAATATATCATCAGTTTGATATTCATTAATTTTTCCAATTATCGTATTTAAAGGTTTAGTTATTGGTTTGAATGTATCTTCTAAAATATTAACTCGTTCTATATTGTCTAATTTGAGATTTTTTAATTTTGCTTTCAATACTCCTCTTGTCTTAACAATATCCTTTAACAATTTATTATCCATAGTTATTGTTTTTATATGTGTTTGAAATCTGCTTTATATTTGATAATGATCTGCCTGATATCTGCTTAAGCAACTGATATTTATCTGCTAATGATCTGTTTTATGTCTGATTGCAATCTGCATTATAACTACTTAAGATCTGCTTACTTATAGTTCTATGAATTCATCAAAACCTTTTCTATATCGCCCTTTATTTATCAAATTATCCTTACTGATAACAAGAAAGCCATATTTATTTTTCCAACATTCACTACATATATTTGTAAATTCTTTAAATGACATATCACCAATTACATGATCATTATATATATGTCGTAAATTCATTTCATCCTGTTTAAATATTATAATCATATTCGCATTATCACGTATAAGATGTTTAGGGATTTTTGTGTACGTTTGACATAAATAAAAACAATCTATACAATCTGCCCATACAAAAGTAATCTCTTATAGTGTCTTGTTTTCCACAAATAACATCATCAAATATTATGATAGAATGTGAGTTCGCTTCTGTAGGACTAATAACTTTCTCGTTTTCCGCAAATGTAAAAATATTTATTCCTTTTATTGGGTGTATCAATTCCTTGAGATAACAGTATTTTGGTTGATATAAAGATTTTGAATATATGTAAATGTTTTTAAAACTTAAACCGTTGGGGCTCTCTATTAGACTAATCATAACATTAGTTTTGCCACAATTTGAAGGACCTACAATTAATGCTCGTATTGAATTTGGTAAAAGTGTACTATGTTTAATTTTCGGTTCGTTTTCTTGTGCTTCATCCGCATTTCTTACTACAATTTGTTTAGCTTGTTTTACTAATCGCATTTTTATAACTAACTTGGTTTTGATATAAATATCTTATTATATAGCGAAACCTCATCATTTAAGTTTATAGTGTCAATCCCATTACACATATCATATAATTAATAAAAAATGAATATAAACTATAAAAAGGGAGTTAAAGATAGTCAGTATAATATTGGTAGTGGATTAGTAAACAACTTAATAAACAAATTACCTGTTGAACTACATTTACCTGGTTATCAGTTTTGTGGACCTGGAACAAAACTTGAAAAACGTTTAGCAAGAGGTGATAAGGGAATAAATTCATTGGATGCAGCGTGTAGGGAACACGATATTACATATTCAGAAACAAACGATATTAATAAGAGACATAAAGCGGATAAAATTTTAGTTGAAAAAGCTTGGCAACAAGTGCAATCTAAAGATAGTGATTTCAAAGAAAAGGCTAACGCTTGGTTCGTAACAAACGCTATGAAATCAAAACTTAAATTCGGATTAGGTATGAACAATATAAAAATTCATAAATCTAAAAAGTCACAGAAAAAAAGAGTCAAATGAAAAAAACATGTGATAGAAAATTGTTTTCAAAAGCTGTTAAAAATACTCTTAACCTCTTGGGAAATGAAAAACCAGACAATTTAAAGGCTGCTGTTAAAATTGCGTTAAAATCCATTACTTCGAACTTCAAAGGGAAGAAGAGGGCTAATATTGTGATACCGAGAGTTATACCAATGCCCAAAATCGGTGGATTTCTTCCACTAATTCCAATCCTAACAGCTTTATCCGCACTTGGTGGTTTGGCTACGGGTGGATCGTCTATTATTAAGGCTGTAAATGATATTAAAAATGGAAAAGAACAACTAGCCGAGGCTACTCGGCATAATAGACACATGGAATCAATTGCTATGGGAAAAGGCTTATATCTTAAACCATATAAATCTGGATATGGACTGTATTATAAACCGATTCCAAAAAACTTTTAGATAACCTACCCAATCGACCATTAACTGACCTAGATTTAATAAAATATGGTAAAAAACTCGAAAATTTTAGAGGTGTGTTTATGCGAGATCGTTTGGTATTGTTAATCTAGATAACTCTCGTGGTGCTGGAACTCACTGGGTAGCCTATTATAAAAATCATAACTATAAAGAATATTTTGATAGCTTTGGAAACTTACAACCTCCAATTGAACTTGTTAATTATTTAAAGATACCCATTGAATACAATTATGAACGAAAACAACACTTTAATACATTTAATTGTGGTCACCTATGTTTAAAATTCTTAGTTAATAAATGTAACTTGAAATAAATTAAACAATGCAACGTGTGTTGCATTTTATTTTTTTACTTAATGGCTTTTGGTTTAAATTATGTCACAATATTGTTTATTAATTGTAAAAATAGATATTCTAGTTATATACACACTAATATTTAATTTTCTTAAAAATATCATCATCCTCATCATTTAGAAATATATCTCTAAAATATTTATTCTTTGTTCATCTATATAATCAATTTCCATTAGAGATTCATCGTTAGTATCATTCATAAATTGTTCTTCATAATGTCCCCAAGCAAGGGTATCTACATTATTTTTGCGAACATATCTTTTCTCATCTACATAGCTTAAAGATATTTTATTTATTAAGGAAGTATACAGATTGTGTAGCTTTGACTTAAATATATACCTATTCTCATAGTAAATTTGTTTATTGTATAAACAATTTTTATAATCACTTAAGCTTAACTTAGCACAACAATTATTTTTTACACCTTTTGCTTTTTTTATTTCTCTCCCTTCTTCAGTACTAAAAGAATACATTTTAGATCTTAAACCAATGAATTCCCTCATGACGACTCCATTATTTTCATCCTTCATCATTCCCAAAATTTTTTTATTTTTCTGGGGAATATTAAATTTATTATCACTTTCATAATGAGACGTATCGAATCTATCATCAATGTCATTGTAAATATCTCTATAAAAATCCTCAGTATAGATTGTATAAATAAATGAGTCTGTATCCATATAATTAAGTTCTACATTAGATTCATATTTAGGAAGCATATAATCATAATGGAAATTATACATTTTCCACTTAGATATCTCTAAAACACAAAATCCAAGATATATTGGTTTATTATATATAGAATGCGTTTTATTTAATTCAATTGCAATCATATTGTCATCAAAAATACTTAAAGAACTGAATTCTGGTTTGGCAATTAGAGCTCGAGCTCCAAGCTTTTTCCCAACATTATCCCAAGAGTTAACAATTTTTATATTTTTCCGTTTGTCTACGTTCTCCATTGTTTTTCCGTATATTGCGTTATTTAATAACTTAAAGAAATTTTTTTCAAATTTATTCTTAGCATTCATCCTATGAAATGTATTTAAAGATATGTAACTTTTTAACCAATCGGACTGCTTAAATTTCAATATTCTATGTATTTTGTTTAACTTTAAACCATGTGTTAGGCACTGTTGCAAGTTTTTATAATATATAACATATTTAGTTTTGTTAGTCAAATCCAATATAAGCTTTGAATCTTTAGCCATTGGAGGTACTTTGTTTTCGCAACAAAATGGTAAGAAGTTATGACGATCATGAATCTCTGTTGGATATGTCAAATCCACTTCTAGAATATATCCAACAGATGAATCGTCGGGAATGGAATGTAAGGAGAAACCGTCAATGTCACTAACCCATTCAAATCCACTTTCTGGTAAATATTGTGACATAGCCCACCCATATAAATTATTTGCATCTAAATACATTAGATACTTAGATTGAAGCTTATTGTTGAAATCTGTCATATATTTATTATTAGCTTTTGAATGTCTTTTCGAACATTGAACAATTCCTCCTCTTATTCCCTTTTGGATGAATGTAATCATGTCAATATCAGTCAAAAGTTGTAATTTTATTTTCGTAATTTTAAGCATTGCGTCCCATGAAAGCCCTGGCGCTGTATAATAATGACATGGATCTAATTTATATATGTTTTTACATAATAGTCTGAAATTCTCAAAAACGTCTGTCAGAAGTAAAACATCAGTTTTGAGGTAAAGCATTAGATAATCTTCTAGTGTCTCACAATTAAAAGCATTCCACACTTCCTTGGCATGGTTGTAATCGTCTACTGAACATTTTGTCTCTGTAAGTATATTGAAAAATTGTTCCCTCGTTGGTAAATTCCGTTCTTTAAGTTTGTCAACTGAATTTAAATAATTATATGGAAAAACTCCTTTTCTCATTAGTAAAGAAAATTTTTTTTCATCTTCAAAACTTGACTTTAATGTAGTAAAATCAGTTCTTGATAAATTATGTGCTAATGAGTCTAAACTTGACTGCATAAAGGTACATAACATAGAAGAGAGAACGGACGTGTTTTTTTTTCGTTGCTGCACAATAAAAATATAAAATAAGCATATGATCATTATTCAAATCTGAAAAACGCATAACTAAATAAATAAATTTCTGCAAATCGTTTGCTTATACAAACTATGTGGACATATGGATTAGTATAAAGTGTTAAAGTTGATTTTTTTAAACAAAAATATTAACAACAACAATAGCAACAACAATCATACCTAAAAAACAATACTTCATGGGACTGTGAGGACACATATGTATACATATATACATACATATCACAATAATAAATCTCTGGAATTTTTTTTTGTGCCCTCCAATACAAGTGAATTAAGATTCTGCCGCTTACAAACTGTTCTACCATATTTTGTCTCTTTTGTAATTAATGTAATGCGCTGTACTGCCATATAAATTCTGCACTACCTGTAAATACAGTGAACTATGAACCATTAAGTACAATACAATAATATATGTAGTGGCAATATATCTTTCTTTTTAATTTATAAATTATACATATACAAATTATATATACGACGTGACAAATCTAATATCAATGTATAATTTAAGAAAACAAAATAAATTAAATACTAAAATTGTCAAAAATATTAAAACAAAAAACCAAAAAACTAAGCACAAAAGTCCTCAAACATCGTCTATCAATATGGAAGCAAATGCAAGCGAGTTTCATGCAACGGCAATTGGTACACCAATGCAAAATTTCCAAAACTCACACCTTGGAAGTTCGCGCCTTGCTCATAACGATTCACCTTTTAAGATGATCACGGTAATAGATAAAAGGTTCGACAAACTTACTGATAAGCTTGAAAAAGTTATGGCAAAAAAGCTAAACGAGTATAGGGAAGAGCTTCTAAATGATCTTGACAAAAGATTTAACTCGATAAGAAACGAGCTACAAGGTATTACTGATAGAGTTTCCGCTTTAGAAAGTGTTGCTGTAGAATTTCAAACTATGCGAAAAGAAATAACTAGCTTAAAAAAACAAATAAAAATACAAGAAAATAACACTGTTGCGAGTGAATTGCGCCTGAATGAAATACCATTCCAGGAAAACGAGAATTTAACAGAAATATTTTGTTCCATATGTACTTCAATAAATACTACCGTTCCCGCCATCAAATCAATCTACCGTCTGAAAAACAACAACAATAAACACCTGGCCAATTCAAAAGATGCAGTTATAATTGTCAAGCTGTGGTCCGCTTACGACAAAAACTTCTTTTTTAAATCCCTCGCTAACTTTAAAAAAACCAACAGAAACTTTTGTTTTTACTTGAGACAACTAGGCATGAACTCGGACAACAAATTTTATGTTAACGAAAATCTAACAAAATCTAATTTTGAAATACTTCGTTCTGCTATACGTCTTAAAAAACAAAAATATCTTCATAGCGCTTTTTCGATGCGTGGTTTTGTCTACATTAAAAAAACAGCACAAGATAACATTTTTCGTATTGATGATATTAAACAGTTGAACGAGCTTTTTCCAGACACTGGATAATGGGTTCATACATATAAACAAAAATAATAGTATACATTCAATATTATTACACACTCTTTACTACCTCATTAATTTTATTTCTTTTTTCAAACTACTTATCTTAAATATATTATTGTCATACAATCTTATAACTAAATCAACATTAAACATGTACAATTCCTTTTTAAATAATCATCACACCCTAAGATTTTCCTTTTTCGTAAGCGTTGCCAAAATAACAAATGATAAACTTTAGTAGTAATCGTTCCAAAGACTGTGTATATAGTATGATAAGGGTCCTCTCCAAACAAAAAGATGGTCTCAAAATTATACACTTAAATGCGCAAAGCTTGAAAAACAAAATGGATGAATTTAGATATCTTTTTGAGTCTGCCGGAATAGACATTATTTGTATTTCTGAAACTTGGTTTCCGTTGGGCATAAGTGACTCTCTATTTAAGCTATCCGGTTTTAAACTATTCCGTTCCGATAGAAGAATACTTATGAATAATGTTAAAACTGGATCTAGGGGCGGTGGGGTTGCAATATATGTTCGAAATGGTATATCCTGTAAAGAAAAGTTAAAAAACGTTGCATGCAGTGAAATTGAGTATTAATTTCTAGAGATCTCCACCCAGGAAAAGAAAACCCTACTTTTAGGTAGTGTGTATAGAGCTAGCAGTAGCATAAATGTATATCCTCTCATTAACATTCTTGAAGAAATATCTCTTCAATACGACGATATTATTATAACTGGATATTTTAATAATAACTTATTATCTGATAATCCTTTGATTGAGCCAATGAGGACTCTTGATCTACACCCTGTAAATAAGTATATTCCTACTCATTTCCACTCCATGTCTAATAGTTTAATTGATCTTATATTTGTCAATCACAAAACTAGAGTTCTCCTTTATGACCAACTCTCTGCCTCAGTCTTCTCGAAGCACGATATGCTTTTTCTGGTTTATGATTTCTCCGTAAAAAATGATGAAACCTGTTTTTCATACCGTGACTTAAATAACATTGACTATACAACACTCTACCATTACTCCGATGTAATCCACTGGGACCATATACATATATACTCTTGCGAGTGTCGACGATCAACTTTCTTTTATTCGGGAAAATGTTATGTACTTGTATGATGTGTGTGTTCCAATAAAAACTAAACGTATCAAAGCCAGTCAGTCTCCGTGGTTTAGTGCTGAGATCAAGCTCTTGATTAAAAAACGAGATGAAGCTTACTCACGTTGGAAGAGGTTTAAAACTGATGATCTAAGGGCTATTCATAAATCTGCACGCAGAGAAGTCACAAAACGTATTAAATATGCAAAGTCTTTGTTTTACCAAACAAAATTCACTTGCGCCATAGACAACAAATCTAAATGGAGGGAAATCCGTAAGATTGGTATTGGATGCAAAAGCTCTACTCTTGTAGATCACGATGTCGACATTAACATTATCAATAGCAAATTTGTAAACGTAAACGTTCCCTTTCCATCTAGGAACACTTACGATGATCTACATTATGTTGCGGTAAAAGATCCATTTAGTTTTCGCTGCGTTGATCAACTTGAAGTTCAAAAAAGTCTCTCTGACGTGAAATCTAATGCAGTTGGCATGGATGGTATAAGTCCCATTTTCTTAAAAATTTTAGCACCTACGCTTTTACCCTTTCTAACATATATGTTCAATTCCATTCTTACGAAATCCACATTTCCTGAAGAGTGGAAGCTTTCAAGGATCATTCCAATCCCTAAATCTAATAGCGAATTTCGACCAATTGCCATTCTACCCTTTTTGTCTAAAATATTAGAAAACCTTTTGGCAAAACAAATGAACGAATATCTTGCACGCAAGGAGTTGTTATCTGCAAAGCAATCTGGCTTTATGAAGGGTAGAAGTTGCATAACTGCATTAGTAGACGTTGCTGAAGATATTAGGTCAAAGATTGATCAGAATATGGTTGCTTTTTTTATTCTCTTGGATCACAGTAAAGCGTTTGACACCGTGGATCATAAAATTCTGCTAGTGAAGCTAATGAACCGATCTCAAGTTGTCCAGTTAAAAGACAACATCTCAAGAGCGCTCTATGTTAAAAGAGGTGTTCCTCAAGGTTCAATTCTTGGGCCCCTTCTTTTCTGTATGTACACTAATGAATTGCCTGATTTACTAATGAACAGTACAATTCATATGTATGCTGATGATGTCCAGCTATATAACTATTGCGATATTGGTGATGTAACTTTCTGTGTGAGTAGAATTAATGATGACCTAGCAAAAATCGGGAAATGGGCCATATCAAATGGTTTATGTATTAATCCATCTAAGTCCAAGTGCATTATCATTTCTAAAACTAGGAGAATTTTCGAAAATCTTCGGATAGAAATAAATGGTGATAATATATGCTTTGTTTCCTCGGCGTCTAATCTGGGAGTAGTTTTCAACGATAGACTTACTTGGTCCGACCATATTAATACGGTTATAGGTAGAGTCTACAGTATGCTACGCAGCCTGTGGCAGTTAAAGATTCAACACCATTTACGATACGTATGGTATTGGCTAAGTCTTATCTCATTCCATCTCTTCTATATGGTTGTGAACTTCTTGCAAATTGCGACAGTGAAGATAAAAGAAAACTTAATGTTGCCTACAATAATATAGCTCGGTACATTTTCAATAAAAATCGTTTTGCACATATCACGTCTTATGCCTACCAGATTTTTTTGATAAATTTTGAAAATCTCCTTTGTACCTTCATAGTGAACAGACGTCATAGCGGAATTTTTCTTACATACAAACAAAACAAAAAAAATAAAAAATCATACAAAAAATATTCGTAGTACATATTAACTTTGATAAATAAGCTTTTTTTTTTGCTTTGCTAATATTTTTTTACATATAGAAATAACAAAATCAAAAAAGAACCGTAAACAAAAAAACATACAAAGTACCCTTGAGGAATACTCTTTATGAGTACCCCAAAGGAAAAAAATAGTGAAGTGAGTTCTAACGGCAGAAATGCCTATTTTACTGTGAGTTTTGATGCTCATAATGATAACAATAAAAATAAAAAATCTGATAATAGACTTGCTGTGAGTTCTGAAGCTCTTAAAAAAACCAAAAATCTGATAATAGACTTTCTCTAACGGCAAAACCACAGTTTCGTCAGCGATCAACTTCGCTTTGTCCAATGCCATCTAGTGAATCGTTGACACTATTGCCCAGTACTTCTAAATTTAACTCAGCGATATCATCCGCTTCGGGCTCGTTGTCATCACTTAAACAAGTTGTCACTGAAGATAAGAGCACCCCAAAGCCCAAAGCCCAAGGTCCAAGTCGGAATGGACAGATACATTACAATTTTAAAGCGCGGGCGCAGCCCAAATTCTACTAAAATTGCATCTGTTCCAAAGATGTCCAGGGATAACAGCGCATCCTCTACTAATCGGCAAAACCGTTTTAAAATATTGCAAGATGATAATGAAAAACCCGCTGAATCTGCGAATAAAACCTCCAAGCCGCCACCAATCTATTTAAGAGAAAAAAACTCAAACGCTCTAATTAAAAAATTAATTTCGGTCATTGGTGAGAATAAATTTCACATTGTTCCAATAAAACGTGGTAATATTGATGAAACGAAAATTCAAATTTATGAAGAAAAAGATTTTCGCACAATGGTTTCTGAACTTGAAAAAAGTAAAACAAATTTCTACACATATCAGCTCAAGAGTGCTTAAGGTATGCAGATTGTGTTGAAGGGCATAGATTCCTATGTTGCTCCCGAAGAAGTAAAAGATGCTCTCGTCCTCCAGGGCTTTAAAGTAAAAAATGTATCGAACATAATAAATAGGGAAAAGATCCCTCAACCTCTATTTCGCGTTGAACTTGAGCCAAATGATATAAAATTGAAAAAGAGTGAGACCCATCCAATATATAATTTAAGATATCTCTTATATCGAAAAATAACCGTTGAAGAGCCACACAAGCGTTCAGGACCCGTACAGTGACATAATTGTCAAGAATATGGCCATACTAAAACTTACTGCAAATTACCTACTGTTTGTGTCGTGTGCGGCGAGTTGCACGGCACTGCTAGTTGCAATAAACCGAAAGATCAAAGTAACAAAAAATGCAGTAATTGTGGAGAAAATCACACTGCTAACTACAGAGGTTGTCGTGTGTACTCTTTGGTAAAGAAGACTATGGTGCAAAAACCTAAATTAGCTCCAGCTCAATCAGCAAACGTTTACTCTGCCACTTTTCAGCAAATGAGCCAACCAGTTACTTCCCGTGTATCGTATGCAGATGCTGCTAAGGCTAGTTCTATTCCGACACAAAATGTTTCACCGCAAAATAATTCTACAAATACACACTCAAACTTTAATTATAATCGCCTTGAAGCCACTATTGAAAATCTTGTGCAAACTATAAACAATTTTACAACAAATATGACTAGCATGATGCAAGAAATGTTGCGAATGCAGAATACTCTGCTTCAACCTTTAGTTAACAAACCATGAACACGTTAAAAATATGTTTCTGGAACGCAAACGGCATTCGCCAACATAAAAATGAACTTGAGCACTTCCTCACGGAAAAAAATATTGACTTGGTCTCTGAGACTCATTTGACTTCGAGAAGCCTTTTTAAAATTTATAGCTACACCTTATATGATTCAAAGGACCCGAGAGGAAGAGCATGCGGTGGATCAGCAATTTTAATAAAGTCAAGACTCAAGCATTATATTATTGATAACATTTGTGAAGAACATTTACAAGCAACGAATATTTGTATTGAAAATTTTTCCAATAATTTTGTCATATCATCAATTTACTCTCCTCCTAGATTCGCAATTACTGAGCATCAATACGAGGATTTTTACAAATCTCTGGGTCCTTGTTTCGTAGCAGCTGGCGACTATAATGCTAAATACACGTTCTGGGGTTCGCGTCTTATTACACCCAGAGGTCGAGCATTGTTCAATACAATTTCCAAAATGGGCTTGGATGTCATTTCAAGTGGGGAGCCCACTTATTGGCCTACTGACATACATAAAATTCCGGATGTAATAGACTTTGGCGTTATGAAAAATATCTCTAGAGATTTAATTCAAATTGAAGCTTCTCTAGATCTCTCGTCCGATCACTCTCCCACGATCGTTACAATTTGTAGCCCATTAAGAAGTGATTTACCTCACCCATATGCCAATTTGATAAATCGTGTAAATTGGCTGCGATTCAAAAAATATCTTAGTAGTCATTGCACGGAAAACATTACACTAAGAACACCTGATGATGTTGAATCTAACATTGCCAATCTTAACGAATATATTAAGCAGGCTGCTAAACATGCCACTACCTCCTATCCGCAGACTGGGTTTAATAGACTATATTCTACAGATATTGAACGTCTCGTATGTGAAAAAAGAAGAGCTAGAAGGGAATGGCAACAGCACAGATAACCCCAGAATAAAATTAGATTTAAAGAGTGCACTAAACGACTCCAAGAGCTGCTTGCACATGAAAAAAGTGCATCTCTTAAAAACTATCTGGAAAATCTTGATGTCACACCAGCATCTGATTACTCTTTATGGCGTGCTGCTAGAAAGCTTAAAACACCCGTTGAGTTTAAACCACCTCTGCGCACATCTACCGGAGGTTGGGCAAGAAGCGATACTGAAAAAGGTAACATATTTGCTGCCCATTTAAAATACGTATTTACCCCAAACACATGTACTGGTGTAATTGATTTGCCAAATGTAGTCGCTCTACCCCCTCAACAAATAAAGTTTAAGACGCGTGATGTGCAAAAACTAATTTCTGAACTCAACCCAAAGAAAGCTCCGGGTTTTGATGGAATTAGTAACCAGATGCTAATAAAGTTGCCTCGTATTGCAATTAGAATACTGTTATTTATTTTTAACGCCATTTTACGACTGCAGTATTATCCAAATAGCTGGAAGCTTGCCAAAGTTAAAATGATTCCAAAGCCGGGCAAAGACCTTACCAAGGCTGAGTCATACAGGCCAATAAGTCTCCTATCAACAATGTCAAAGCTTTTCGAAAAACTGCTCATGACAAAATTGTCCCCAATTCTAGTTAATAGTGGGTGCATACCGGACCATCAATTTGGTTTTAGAAGTCAGCATAGCACCATTGAACAAACTCATAGATTGGTCCAATTTATAAGAAGAACATTTGAAGAAAAGAAGTATTGTTCTGCGCTGTTTATCGACGTTTCTCAGGCATTTGATAAAGTGTGGCATGAAGGCCTAATTTTAAAATTAAAAACATACCTGCCAATAAACGTTGTAAGTCTTTTGAAAAGTTACATTACTGCCCGCAAGTTCACTGTTGTGGAAGGAGACTTTATGAGCATGCCTGAAACTATCTCATCCGGTGTGCCACAGGGGAGTATACTGGGGCCAGTTTTGTATTTGATTTATACTTGTGATATGCCTCTGAGCAGCAATATCCACACTTCCACATTTGCTGATGATACCTTAGTATGCATGAAAATCCTTACGAGGCATCCCGATATCTTCAAGAACACATTACCCAGCTGGAACTATGGTTAAACTTATGGAGAATTAAGGTAAACGAACAAAAGTGTGTTCAAGTAACATATACATTACGAAGAGATACGTGTTTACCCATTCGGATTAACAATCAAGTTGTCCCTCAACATACTCATGTGAAATATCTTAGTATACACCTTGATCGACGGCTTACTTGGAAACACCATATTGACTCTAAGTTAACCCAAATGAAACTAAAATTAACTCAGGTACATTGGCTGATTGGTAGAAATTCAACCCTCAGTCTAGATTGCAAACTTTTGATATACAAGTCTATTTTGAAACCCATATGGTGCTACGGAATTCAACTATGGGGCACTGCTTCAGCTTCCAATGTCGAGAGAATCCAACGAAGGCAAAATAAAATTTTGCGATTAATAACATCGGCTCCATGGTATATAAAAAACTCAAATATACATCGTGATTTGAATATGCCACTAGTGGTTGAAGAAATTGCAAAATATGCAGGCAAATATTTAACAAAACTCGAGTCACATCCTAATCCGCTTGCTCGTAATATTTTGAACTTTACTGGACACGTCCGCCTAAAAAAGAGGGATACAAGTGCTCTTATACTCAACACTCCAGATGGGACTGCTTGAAAATACTTTTTATTTTATTTTATTTTTTCTTCCTTTTGATTATCACTACTTATGTATTATTTATAACTATCTCTAAATTTATGTCCGACAGTGGTCGGGCCTAATAATTATATTTTAGATTTAAGATTTGCATACTTATTGTTAGTTCATATTTGAAGATACAATAAATAAAAATATGTATTAAAAAAAAAAAAAAATCTACATTTATACTAGTACATCTACACGCATCTTGTAAATTAGTGAGTTTAAGCAATAAAGGAAAAATATTTGTTTGTCCTTCACGAAATATTTTTTTTGTTATCAGTTTTTTTTTCGTGTACCCTTTTTCTCAGAACAAATAAAATGTAAATTTCACCAACGCACCCACGTAAATCTACACGCGCAAAAAGCATGCATACGCATGTCTCTCATTCTTAATACTTTAATACTTAATATCATGTGTCTTGCATGTGCATGTTACTTTTTAAATGTCCTATCCTTTTTTTCTTTTAAAATGAAAATTAGAGTAAAGCAAAATACATCTAGATGCTGTGACATGAAAGAGCATGCAAAAGCATGCTTACGCACTACATGCAATGGAAATATGCTTCCTTGGTAAGAATTTTGAAAATTTCTATATATGTGCAAAAAAAAGTAAAAAAAACATTGTAATGCATATGTATATATATGTACATATGACCATGTGTCTTGCACATGCATGTTTAAATTTCATGTCTTGTACATGCATGTTTAACTTTCATCAAATTTTTTAAATGTCCTATCCTTTTTCTTAAAATGAAAATAAATAAGATAACTTATTTTAAGCATAAACTCTCATTTTCATAAAATTTAAAATGAATTTGAAATATATGCATTTTATTTTAATTTTTTCAAAAAAAATTTTCCTGAAATGGATTTCAAATTCACTTTGTTAACGTGCATGTGCATGTTTAACATAAAACCAAAAATCAATAAATAATAGGGGCTCACTTCACTTTACTAAATATATTTATTGTTTTAAAAATTGTGTAACTACATAAAATTTCTTATGACAAATGAAAAAATTTAGCTATAGTTTAGTTCGAATATTGCTGAACCATTTGGTGATTGACGTCCTTTGTAAATAATTGTCCAAATTTTGTCATTCATTTTTGATAAGTAAGGATCCTCTCTGTTTAAATATTTAACGATTCTTTGCGGAAGATAAAACCACTTATTGTTGTTTAAATATGCAATAACTTTGGATCCATATTGTGTAACCTTCCATTCAAAATTTAAAATCTTGTAAGGTTCATTTAAGGGAATATCATAAATTTTTGTGTATTCAGATTTTATTCCTTGCGCAATGTTAATTATTTGTTGATAGATCTAAAAACAAACAAAAAATTAGTTAAATTTTATATGTATTTCTTAAACTTTCATATAATAAATAAAAAAATTCTAATGTTATGTTAAACTTCATTCTTACCATTGTTGTTGAACGTAATTTCAAGGATCTTTGAATAACAATAACTAAAACTAAATTATAATTGGTCTTTTATATACATATTTTTGAGTCAATCGAAATCTCATTTTTATATAATTACTCAAATGAGAATCTCATTCGAATTGTTCCATTTACAAAAATGTCTTTGTTAAACTTTTCATGAGAAAAATATATTCTCATTTGAAGTTAACTTTGTTGCAGGAATATGTATGTATTAGAATATCCTTCCTTATGGAGAAAATACATGTATTGGAATATCCTTCCTAATGGGAAAAAAATACATGTATTGGAATGCACATATATACTAATTAGAATGATCCTTATGGAAAAAATACATTGAGCCAGTATCCCTACATATATATGATCCTTATGGAAAAAATACATTGAGCCAGTATCCCTACATTTATACTACTAAAGTCTTTTTTGTTTATTGTTTAATAAGCAAACCACAATATATTGTTGATTTTCTGTGCACTCAATATAATAAATTATTTAGAAAAACAGTGGTAGACATGCCAAACCTGCTTAAGTTGATATTTTGAATACACAAATTAATACTTGTGTCCCAAATTAGAAGAAAAATATTTTGAAACAGACGATTTAAAATAAATACTTTTAATTATGTGCAGGCTGTTTTTAGCTATTGAAAATAAAAGAAAAAAAATCTTTTTTACTGAAGTTTGAAATTAAAATAACTTAAAAATCATTCGGTTCGCATGAAAAAAAAAGCCTGTTGTAATAGGCAAATAAAAAAACACGTGCGCATGTAGCTTGGGCGTAATATTGACGTAACTATGAAGCTGCATATGTTACATACCACGTAGTTATGTATGTACATATTAGAGTTCGACCGATTAATCGGCTTCGGCTTCGGCCTTCGGCCAAAAATTGGTAATCGGCCACCATTCGGCCTACGGCAAAAATCGGGGGATTAGCCGAAGCCGAATATTTTTCATTCCAAGCTTGAAAAATAACATTATTTTTGGTCGTTGGTCGCCGACAGTTTCTACTGTGTTTAGCGTTTTGAAAGGGTTACTTTGAAATACAACCCTGTTGTTTTCTATTTTTTTTTACTTGGACGTTCTTGTGAGTGATCATATGAAAAAGCAATCTAGAAATTGCAAAATAGTTTTATTTTTCTTGTTATGTATCCAATAGATATTACAGCTATTTCAGTGATCTCAAAAAAGCAAACTTTTTTCTTAATTCATATAAAACAAGTATCATTTTTAAAATTTAAAACATTCGGCTTCGGCTTCGGTTTTGGCCGAAGTTTAGGATTTTAGCCGAAGTTCGGCTTCGGCTTCGGCCAAAAAAAACGCCTTCGGTCGATCTCTAGTACATATGTCAAAATAATAAACATAGCTGAGAAAGTATTATTATTTAATGACTTTTTTGTTTGAGCAGATCTTCACATGTATGTATTTACACCAGTGGTGTCAAAAATAAAACTATAGTTGTATGTGTGAGAAATGTTGTCTCATTCGTCTCTGAAGTACATAGGAAAAAATAAATATTTGGAAAAAAATGCAGTTTATTGAAGCAGCTAAAAATAAATAAAAAGGTGCCTATGTGATAGAAAATTAAAAAATAAGATGAAAAAATTAAATAAAAAAGTTGGCGGCGACCCATATTTTTCAAGTTATCGGGATCTGAACTTTTCAGAGAAAACTCTGAAAAAACTCAAAAAAAAATTTTTTAAATAGCTTATCAGGTAGTAATGTGAAAAATAAGAAGAAGAAAAACTTAAGGAAAAAAATTTGCTGCAGCCCATATTTCCCGAGTTATTGGTCTTTAAAGCTTAAATAGTAAGTGCAGTTTACTGAAAATGCTCAAAAAAAAGTCAAAATATCTTTTAAATGCATATTAATTTCTTTCCTTAAACGTTTTACAACATCAAACACATTGAATATCCCGAAAAGCATTGGCGATCATAGAATGTTTTTCGCACACCACTTCTTTTCTTTCACTGTATCTATAAACAAATTAATACACCCGCTACGCATGTGTTGTCGTCGCTGTCTCATCGACGTCTAAATGAAAGAGAATAAGAATGTGTGTGATTTTACCTACCACAATTGTGCTATGAAACTGACATCAATGATTTACACACAAGTGCTGCCTATGAAAATGTGTGATACATATGGATTTTGACACAAAAATACTACCAAAATTTTACGCCTTGTAGCCGCTACTGCTTACTGAATAAAATGCAATCAATGCGCTGATTTACACGGACACAATTGTGCTGGCATAACATGCCAATTTGTGGGTGAGAGAGGCAAAGAGAGGGGTTTTGTGTTTGGCATAATTTTTCAACCAGCTACAACCCCGCATTAGCAGCACAAAACCCATACACACACACATTTAAAAAAAGCAAACGTTAAATGAATGCGAAAAACACTAACACACACAAAGCTGTGTATACGTATACATTTTATACTAGCTGAATTAGTCTCGTGTAATTTGGAAAAGAACAAAAATTGTGCTGTTTAAAAATTGTTCTCGTGTAAACTACCTCATTGTGCTGGAAATTCTCCTGGCGTCATAATGTGTCTTTCTACATGTCGTGTACTATAGGATTAGTAGAGCGGTTTTTAAATCAAAATAATATTGTTTGAAATTAGGCTTGCCAGATATTAAATCCTCAAAAAAAGTACATTAAGAAAAAAAAGGCAGTACATTTAAAGAAAAAAAAGTACACTGTGTTTATTTTATTAAGTTCAAATTCAATACATAAAATAAACAATTTATTTAATAAAAACTCAAAATATAAAATTCACTGCATAAGAATAACAATTTATAAAGTAAGGAACACAAAATAAGAGATCATAAATACTATTTATACATAATATTATATAAACTAAAGAATAGTCAAACAAATTTTTGAATTAAAAACCAGACAGTTCTACTAAATCATAACAAATATTTATCATTTTTTTGTACTTCATTAACAATGGCATTTTTACCTCTTTCGGTTTTTAAAAAATTAAAAAACTCGTTACATGTGTAATCAAAATTAGTTTTTATTATTAAATCACTTTCTTAAAAAAATAGCTTTAGAATTGATAATTCGCAAAAAATGCAAAAACCCGCCACATTAATCTAGTTGCAGATGTTTAATAAAGCAGAAGTATAAATATCACAACAGGGTGCCCTCAAAAAGTTGCGTTTGCGTTTGTTTGGTAAAGCGTATGTAAGATTCGACACAACCGCCAAATATAGCACTCTTACTTGTTTGTACTATACATATGCATAGACATTTTTTTTATTTGTTTGAAAAAAAAAGTACAAAAGAAGTACAAGAACTAAAAAACAGTACTTTTGCGTACTTCTTTAGTAGTTATGCAGACAGCAGTACAATTATTTAAAAGAAGTACGTGTACTGCTGAAAACAGTACGTCTGGCAAGCCTATTTGAAATTATGTTTAATTTGAATTTACTAACAGCATATTTTGAGTGTAAAATGTATCAAGAGCTGTTGTGTCCACACATACACTATCTTATTCTTTGTTAGTATATGTGCTTCGCGGCTGTATGGATAGGCTGTGAGCCAGGGAAGGAAAATTACTTCTTGGATTTTGTACCAACTGTGAAAACAAAATGTGCTTTTTGGACCATGACGGTACCATTTTTTAATATTTATTAATAAGAACGGAAACGTAAAAAAATGTGTAAAAAATTCAGAAGTTAACAATAAAGAACAGAAACTTAACAAAAAATATAGGTATAAAAAATTCTATAAAAAAAATATTACATTCATTAGGGTACATTCGTAGATTAGACTTGTTAGAGATCGGTTATTTTACAAATTTTGGTTATTAACAGGCCTATTATTTTCATGCACTATAAAATCTAAGTTATGCGCAAAAAAATGCGCGATAAAACCTAAAACACACTATTTAAGTAAAGGAGCGATATGTAGTTTAAAATAATAAATATAACCACAGCCAAGGCGAGTTAATGTACGAGGTGCTGTCAAGTTAACAGGTACAGTTAAATTACTAGACAGATATTTTTGTTGCAGAATTGACACCACCTGGTACATGAATTTTCCTTGACAACAGCATTGCAACAAAAACAGGGAAACTGACCGTCTAAAATAAAACACAACCAAAAAAATTAAATACAACATATGTAGGTAAAATTAATGTTACCATATAGTGGAACATTGGCAAGTAACTCGCGGTAGTACCACGGTGCCGACGAGATCAAAAATGTACCATAAAAAGTACAATTGTACCATGATTTCCATCCGTGCTGTGAGCATCACAGCTTTGCAATGTTGTCAGCTTTTAAAATTTTAAACGCGATAAAATATGAAGATGCTTGTAGAGCTCAGTGCTTTTTAAATTAGTTTTTAATTTTTTTTGCTTAAGAGCTCTAAACTCAAAATTTCAAATCAAATTTGTTTTGAGCATGCTTGTCATTTAAAAATTTAGATTGTGCATTTCAAGATGTTTTTTTTATTATTAGAAGATTGATTCAAGGAATACGCGCTATATCAAACTCTAACTTTAATATTTAATTTAATTAATGTAAAAAGTGTTTTGTCTAACAAGAGATAATTATAATGTCATCAGCATTCCAAATAGAGTCGAATAGCGAAATTTGGTCTGTTATAGACAATATACGGAATATGATTCAATTAATACAATTGAGAAACATTGAGTCTTTATGAATTCAGTTGATATAAACCTATTTGAGAAATTAGTAAAAATTGCCATACAAGTTCTGTCACCTCCATATTAACATGTAGAAATAGAACGGGTTTTAAGCTCTATAAATTTTTTAAGGTTTACCACAATATTTTTGCACGAGTTTAACGCTTTCATATAACAAAGGTCTGAAACGATAAAATTTTTGTTGTGAAATCAATGAAATAACAAATAATAAAGATTTTTATATAAATAGCAATGTCATGTACATATATAACCTTAAAGTTTAAAAAAAACTATGTTTGCTCAGGTGAGCGGGTATGTTCTGTAAATCGAATCGTTTTCAAAACGAGAAATTTTCAAAAACGAGTAAATGTTTATTTGGTGTTTTATAAATTACTCGAAGTGGTGACATTCGAAATTAATTTGAATAAAATATTTGAATGTTAAAGTCAGTTGTTAATAAAACAAGTCACATTTTAAACAAAAGTACGTATTTAAAATGTCCGGCTCTAAATCTTTGACAGAAAAAGTGTTTATTTCATTATTATAAAACTTAATGTGTCATACATTCACCCACCAATTCATTCAATGATATATTAGTCGGTTCAGAAGTTAGCAAAAGTATACTACATATTTATGAAAAAATATTCAACATAAACTGTTATGTGTTAAAATAAAAAACTATTTTATTAGAAATGCTCTTGAAGCTGAACAATAAAATGAGTTATGTGTAGTTTTTGAGGCACTTCCGCTATACCTCTCAAATCTACAATTATTTAAGATTAATTTTACGAAATACTTATATAAAAACATTTACAGGTTTCAAAATAACACAGTTTTTTTGCTCTCCTGAAAACAACCCTGATTTTGTCGCAGAAACGATGATACATATCTATATCTCTTTAGTACTTTAAACTTATTTTTTACTTATTGTAATAGAAATTTTTATATTTTTTATATTTTTTTTATCAGTTTGTTTTGTTAAATAAGTTCTTTTTTCAAATAGGGACTGTGATGTTTTTATGAAATGAAAACTTGTTATGTTCGATCTTTTTTATCTTTGCTATAACTCTACTATATACATGTTCCTTAATATTTGATTTTTTTAATATATGTATGTATGAGTGGGTTTCATAAAAGTTAAACATATTGGGCCTGATTACGAGTATCGTATTTCGACTACGACTACGAAGATTTTGTAATAGATTAAAGAAAAAATCTTGCAATGTTCTTTAGTCTACTACAAAATCGTCGTAGCCGAAGTCGTAATACGACACTCGAAATAAGGCCCAATTACATTGAGTACATCTGTTTATATAAATTAAGTGCTTTACATAGTTGCAGTGCTTTTCGAAATTTAAAAGTTGATAGCACTGTCCGATTATAGAAAATTGAGAGTAGGACCACCGCCAGTGCTGTCGGATGTAACGATTTGTCTCTAAAATCGCCAAAAGCTTTGTTTTCAAATAAAAACTTTGACGAGCCTTTTGTTCATTTATATATTTCAACTCATTTGCGATTATTTTAGCTAAACACACAAATGCAATTTAAATAATGTAGATTAATGTTAAAAACATGGCAAATTTTACGCAAGGATGGTTTTCTACAACATAAAATATTTTATGCAAAGGAGATTTGTTTTCTATATCTAAAGTGTGGTTTTTGTAAAACATAGTGGGGAAAACTTCCTATTATTAATTTGGAACTAGCATTTTGGATAATGATGCCTTATGCATCATGGTAAGGATATATGTAAATAACTGAAAATAAATACATATTGATGTCATTAATTTTTAGTATGTTTCATACTCCAGTACGTACGTATGTTTGTATGTATGTCTGTTTTATAAATGAACTACACTCCAAAATATTCCATGCTTAAAAATACGAAACACTTTTTCGTAATTTAATTTTTGTACAATAAACTAAAAATTTTTAATTAGTGTTTTTATGGGAATTGTTAAAATTTAAGTTTAAAATTTTTAAACGCACTAATAATCCCAAATTATTATTTTACTTATTAAGTAAAATATTTTTTATTAAAAATACATTGAAATTGATTATTGAGGGGTTTAGCTGGATCCTATGCGCATTTCACTGTTGCTAATGCAGATCATCAGGGAACCTTTACCAAAATTTTTTAGAACAACTAGAGTTTTTTGTATGTGTTCTGGCTTTCACATCGTTTTTACATTTTTTCTTGTGAAATCGGATGTTAAGGCACATCCTACGCCTGTTTAGGTTGAAATTTAGAAAATAAAAATTAATAGTATGTGTTCTTGCATCCGATTTTAGATGAAAACGATTTTTAAATGGACGATTTCAAATTTTTAGCTTTTTTCGTTTTCACTTTTGGCAAAAAAACTCGTATTCTTTTCACAAGACTATTAACAAGTGAAAAGAATTCGAGTTTTTTTTGCCAAAAGTGAAAACGAAAAAAGGTAAATACTTGAAATCGTCCATTTAAAAATCGTTTTCATCTAAAATCGGATGCAAGAACACATACTATTATGTTATAAACTTTCATTTAAACAAATGAGAAGCCTAACAACAAATAACAAAGTTGAAACAAGAACTCAATAATCAACATGTTTTTAGGGTTCCGTACACCAAAGGTGAAAATGGAACCCTATTGTTTTCGCTACGCTGTCCGTCTGTCCGTCTGTCCGTCCGTCCGTCTGTCCGTCACAGGGTATTTTCTCGAGAACCGTAAGAGCTACGGACCTGAAATTTGGACACAGTGTGTAGACCCTTGGCCGCTACAACAACAAATACATGAGAGTTGGAAATTAAAGGGTGTGCCAAAACGAGCAATGAAAAATGTTAAAATCCCATGTAATATACATACAATTGTATGTATGTATGTATAGTACATGGGACCCTTGGCCGCTACAACAACAAATACATGAGAGTTGGAAATTAAAGGGTGTGCCAAAACGAGCAACGAAAAATTTTAAAATCCCATGTAATATACATACAATTGTATATATGTATATTACATGAGACCCTTGGCCGCTACAACAACAAATACATGAGAGTTGGAAATTAAAGGGTGTGCCAAAACGAGCAACGAAAAATGTTAAAATCCCATGTAATATACATACAATTGTATATATGTATATTACATGGGACCCTTGGTCGCTACAACAACAACTACATGAGAGTTGGAAATTAAAGGGTGTGCCAAAACGAGCAATGAAAAATTTTAAAATCCCATGTAATATACATACAATTGTATGTATGTATATTACATGGGACCCTTGGCCGCTACAACAACAACTACATGAGAGTTGGAAATTAAAGGGTGTGCCAAAACGAGCAATGAAAAATTTTAAAATCCCATGTAATATACATACATACAATTGTATGTATGTATATTACATGGGACCCTTGGCCGCTACAACAACAAATACATGAGAGTTGGAAATTAAAGGGTGTGCCAAAACGAGCAACGAAAAATTTTAAAATCCCATCTAATATGCATACAATCGTATGTATATTACATGGGATCCTTGGCCGCTACAACAACAAATACATGAGAGTTGGAAATTAAAGGGTGTGCCAAAACGAGCAACGAAAAATTTTAAAATCCCATGTAATATACATACAATTGTATGTCTGTATGTATATTACATGGGACCCTTGGCCGCTACAACAACAAATACATGAGAGTTGGAAATTAAAGGGTGTGCCAAAACGAGCAACGAAAAATTTTAAAATCCCATCTAATATGCATACAATCGTATGTATATTACATGGGATCCTTGGCCGCTACAACAACAAATACATGAGAGTTGGAAATTAAAGGGTGTGCCAAAACGAGCAACGAAAAATTTTAAAATCCTATGTAATATACATACAATTGTATGTATATGCACTTGAAATTTGTAAAGTTCGTGTATTTTTATACAGACTACAACAACCAACACTAAAATTTAAAAAAATTTAATTAAAGGGTGTACCATCAGTTAATGTAATTTCGACTATGTAATTTTGAAAACTTGCTGTATCTTGGAAACCGTAAGAGCAAACTTCCTGAAATTTTCAAAAACGGTGAAACAAAAAAATCTCAAAATTATCAAATCGCCAAACCGAAAAAAAAACGCCAAAATCAAAAAAAAAATCGCCAAAACGAAAAAAAGCACCAAATTAAAAAAAAATTTCTAAATCGAAAATAAATCGCGGAAAACCGGAAAAATCGTCAAAATAAAAAAATCGCCAAAATGAAAAAAATCGCCAAAATGAAAAAATCGCCAAAATGAAAAAAATCGCCAAAATGAAAAAAATTGCCAAAATGAAAAAAAATCGCCAAAATGAAAAAAATCGCCAAAATTAAAAAATCGCCAAAATTTAAAAAATCGCCAAAACGAGAAAAAAGCGAAAAATAGTAAAAAAAAAATTATTTCAGCTGAAAAAACGTAAAAAAACACTATTAAAAAAAATGGTCAAAGCCCAACGTACGGAACCCTTCGTGCGCGAGTCAAAGTCGCACTTTACTGAATTTTTTTTTATTTTCTTACTTTACCATTGCTACATTGGCTGACTTTTTAGGGTTCCATACACCAAAGGTGAAATGGAACCCTATTGTTTTCGCTACGCTGTCCGTCTGTCCGTCTGTCCGTCTGTCCGTCCGTCCGTCTGTCCGTCACAGGGTATTTTCTCGAGAACCGTAAGAGCTACGGACCTGAAATTTGGACACAGTGTGTAGACCCTTGGCCGCTACAACAACAAATACATGAGAGTTGAAAATTAAAGGGTGTGCCAAAACGAGCAACGAAAAATGTTAAAATCCCATGTAATATACATACAATTGTATGTATGTATATTACATGGGACCCTTGGCCGCTACAACAACAAATAAATGAGCGTTGGAAATTAAAGGGTGTGCCAAAACGAGCAACGAAAAATTTTAAAATCCCATGTAATATACATACAATTGTATGTATGTATATTACATGGGACCCTTGGCCGCTACAACAACAAATACATGAGAGTTGGAAATTAAAGGGTGTGCCAAAACGAGCAATGAAAAATTTTAAAATTCCATGTAATATACATACAATTGTATGTATGTATATTACATGGGACCCTTGGCCGCTACAACAACAAATACATGAGAGTTGGAAATTAAAGGGTGTGCCAAAACGAGCAACGAAAAATTTTAAAATCCCATGTAATATACATACAATTGTATGTATGTATGTATATTACATGGGACCCTTGGCCGCTACAACAACAAATACATGAGAGTTGGAAATTAAAGGGTGTGCCAAAACGAGCATCGAAAAATTTTAAAAACCCATCTAATATACATACAATCGTATGTATATTACATGGGATCCTTGGCCGCTACAACAACAAATACATGAGAGTTGGAAATTAAAGGGTGTGCCAAAACGAACAACGAAAAATTTTAAAATCCCATTTGTATGTATATGCACTTGAAATTTGTAAAGTTCGTGTATTTTTATACACACTACAACAATTAACACTAAAATTTAAAAAAATTTAATTAAAGGGTGTACCACCAGTTAATGTAATTTCGACTATGTAATTTTGAAAACTTGCTGTATCTTGGAAACCGTAAGAGCAAACTTCCTGAAATTTTCAAAAACGGTAAAACAAAAAAATCTCAAAATTATAAAATCGCCAAACCGAAAAAAATCGCCAAAATAAAAAAAAAATCGCCAAAACGAAAAAAAGCACCAAATTAAAAAAAATTTCTAAATCGAAAATAAATCGCGAAAAACCGAAAAAATCGCCAAAATGAAAAAATCGCCAAATTGAAAAAAAAATCGCCTAAATGAAAAAAAATCGCCAAAATGAAAAAAATCGCCAAAATTAAAAAAAAATCGCCAAAATTTAAAAAATCGTTAAAACGAGAAAAAAGAGAAAAATAATAAAAAAAAAACACTATTTCAGCTGAAAAAACATAAAAAACACTGTATTAAAAAATGCTCAAAGCCCAACGTACGGAACCCTTCGTGCGCGAGTCAAAGTCGCACTTTACTGAATTTTATTTAGGGTTCCGTACACCAAAAGTGAAAAATGAACCCTATTGTTTTCGCTACGCTGTCCGTCTGGCCGTCTGTCCGTCACAGGGTATTTTCTCGAGAACCGTAAGAGCTACGGACCTGAAATTTGGACAGAGCGTGTAGACCCTTGGCCGCTACAACAACAAATACATGAGAGTTGGAAATTAAAGGGTGTGCCAAAACGAGCAACGAAAAATGTTAAAATCCCATGTAATATACATACAATTGTATGTATGTATATTACATGGGACCCTTGGCCGCTACAACAACAAATACATGAGAGTTGGAAATTAAAGGGTGTGCCAAAACGAGCAACGAAAAATTTTAAAATCCCATGTAATATACATACAATTGTATGTATGTATGTATATTACATGGGACCCTTGGCCGCTACAACAACAAATACATGAGAGTTGGAAATTAAAGGGTGTGCCAAAACGAGCAACGAAAAATTTTAAAATCCCATGTAATATACATACAATTGTATGTATGTATATTACATGGGACCCTTGGCCGTTACAACAACAAATACATGAGAGTTGGAAATTAAAGGGTGTGCCAAAACGAGCAACGAAAAATTTTAAAATCCCATTTAATATACATACAATTATATGTATGTATATTACATGGGACCCTTGGCCGCTAAAACAACAAATACATGAGAGTTGGAAATTAAAGGGTGTGCCAAAACGAGCAACGAAAAATTTTAAAATCCCATGTAATAAACATACAATTATATGTATGTATATTACATGGGACCCTTGGCCGCTACAACAACAAATACATGAGAGTTGGAAATTAAAGGGTGTGCCAAAACGAGCAACGAAAAATTTTAAAATCCTATCTAATATACACACAATTGTATGTATATGAACTTGAAATTTGTGAAAGTTCGTGTATTTTTATACAGACTACAACAACTAACACTAAAATTTAAAAAAATTTAATTACAGGGTGTACCATCAGTTAATGAAATTTCGACTATGTAATTTTGAAAACTTGCTGTATCTTGGAAACCGTAAGAGCAAACTTCCTGAAATTTTCAAAAACGGTAAAACAAAAAAATCTCAAAATTATAAAATCGCCAAACCGAAAAAAAATCGTTAAAATAAAAAAAAAAATCGCCAAAACGAGAAAAAGCACCAAATTAAAAAAAATTTCTAAATCGAAAATAAATCGCGAAAAACCGAAAAAATCGCCAAAATGAAAAAATCGCCAAAATGAAAAAAAATCGCGTAAATGAAAAAATCGCCAAAATGAAAAAAAAATCGCCAAAATGAAAAAAACCGCCAAAATGAAAAAAAATCGCCAAAATGAAAAAAATTGTCAAAATTAAAAAAAAAATCGCCAAAATTAAAAAAAATCGCCAAAATTTAAAAAATCGTTAAATTGAGAAAAAAGAGAAAAATAATAAAAAAACACTATTTCAGCTGAAAAAACGTAAAAAACACTGTATTAAACAATGCTCAAAGCCCAACGTACGGAACCCTTCGTGCGCGAGTCAAAGTCGCACTTTACTGAATTTATTTCAGCTTCAAATTGTAGTTGTAAGAGTATGTAAAAGAAAATAAATGTAAATAACAACAACAGCTATTAAAGAATAGAGTGTTGCCACACAAGTATTTTTGACCGGGTGCAGTCAAGTTAATAATTAGTGTTTTTATGGGAATTGCTAAAATTTAAGTTTAAACTTTTTAAACGCACTAATAATCCCAAATTATTATTTTACTTATTAAGTAAAATATTTTTTATTAAAAATACATTGAAATTGATTATATATATTTACTTAATAAATTTTAACAATTCCCATAAAAACACTAATTATTAACTTGACAGCACCCGGTCAAAAATACTTGTGTGGCAACACTCTATTCTTTAATAGCTGTTGTCAGGGCTGCCGTTTTTGGTTATTTCTAACCAAAAGTGGTTACTTTTTTCTTTAATGTTGAGATGTGAATATTTTTCTCATCTTGGTTATTTTTTTTTTGCCAAAATAATGCTACACATGTACATATTTTTTATGTTATACTTTTTAAGGTTTTTTGTTCTTTAATTTTTAGTATTCCTACCAAGGCAACTGACTAAAATCGCTAGTGCAGCCACCTGTTATGAGTTCCCCTTGATTGCTATTCACTTGTTTACAATACTTTTACAACACTGGTAACAGCTTTTAATTTTACTAAATGATCGCAACTCTGTACTACAGAAATGACACGTCTCTTGTAATGGCGGCAATATTCAATTAAAAGATTTTACAAAGTAAATTTATATATATAAAGAATATGCACGTAAGTTGTTTGTGTAAAAATATTGTTCGGTTGTCAAATACAAAAACTAAACGTGTGAAGTAAAACAAAATTCAAAAATAAAACGGAAAACTAAAAGAGAAAAAAGTGTATGCATTTTATGCATTTGGTAACTTTTAAAGCAAATTTTGGTTGTAACAATTTTTTGGTTGTGGCAGCACTGGCTGTTGTTGTTATTTACATTTATTTTCTTTTACATACTATTACAACTACAATTTGAAGCTGAAAAAAAGTCAGCCAATGTAGCAATGGTAAAGTAAGAGAATAAAAAAAACATGTTGATTATTGAGTTCTTGTTTCAACTTTGTTATTTGTTGTTAGGCTTCTCATTTGTTTAAATGAAAGTTTATAACATAATAACTCTAGTTGTTCTAAGAAATTTGGGTAAAGGTTCCCTGATGATCTGCATTAGCAACAGTGAAATGCACATAGGATCCAGCTAAACCCCTCAATAATCAATTTCAATGTATTTTTAATAAAAAATATTTTACTTAATAAGTAAAATAATAATTTGGGATTATTAGTGCGTTTAAACTTTTAAAAATTTTTAAATTTTACTAAAATATATGTAGCTTTGCAGGATTAAGGCCATTTCTCACTATCATACAAAGTCGTGCAATCTACGAAAAAAGTACAACCCTTGTCTTTTGAAATATTTTATAAACTCCATCATATCAGGGTTGTATTTATTCGTAGATCGCACGACTTTCTATGATAGTGTATCACGGCCTTAACAAGTTTCATAATTTTACGAATGTCGTTAAGATACAAAAACGATTTCCTACGATTATTTTCGTATATAGTAGCACATTTTTCGTTTATTTCAGTGAATTTAGGAAGATATAAAGCATTCTTACAAAATTGGAAATTTCGTGAAATAAATAAATTTTGTTTTGTTATCATTTTGTTTACAGTACAAAATTATTCTTAAACCTACACAAGTTTCGTGAATTTTACAAAAAACCATTTAAACATAAGAATAAAAACTGTTGTTTTGTTTTACTTTTTATTATATCCCCCATTTATTTTTCTGTCATTCTATAAAAAATTATTGTAATAAAAAATTTGTTTTTAGTTCATGCTAGGATCACAACTAGGACGAACGACGAATTTCGTCCACGCAGAGTTTGCTGCGTAAATTCGTCGTGTGAAACACAACAACGACGAATTTACTCAACGAATTCAGCTGTTATAATTTATAAAGTTGTTTGAAGCATTTACAAACACAGAGAGAGAGAAAATTTGTATATCATAGTTCGTCGGTGTACAAAATAGAAATAAATCTATCGCAGAGCTTGTCACGCTCTACAAATTTCGTTTTATGGAGGCGTTGTGTTAATTTTAATATGAACAAATATATTTTATTTTCCATGACAAAAGTTCGCAATGAAAAATTCGTCTTCGTCCCAATTGTGTTCCCAGTTTGATTCGTGAGTTTCATTGCAAAATATTCATGTATGTATGTGTATGTATGTGATGTATGAGGAATGCAGAGGCTGTAACAACTTCCCTTAAGTTATCTTTTTATTTTCATAATTATTACAACCTTCAATTCTAGGAATTAAAGATTAATAAACTATTTTCCAAGAATATATACATTTTTTGAAGATTTTTATATTCCACGTATTTTAATTTTATACAAAATTTCGCATATAACACAAACTTTTTTTTCATGATTCACTAATTTATTTTGTATTATTAACATTGTGTTTCTTAAATTTACGAAAAAAGTTTGAAATACAAAATTTTGTTTGCAGACAACAAATATTTCGTAAAATAAAGAAATATCACATCTACTACATATCTACGAAGCATTTCGTACCCTAAAATCAACGAATATTTCCTAAAATGAACCACATTTTTCTAAAAACCTAAAAATATATAAAATTATGTTTTAAATAAAAAATGTTGTGTAGCTAATATTTAATGTTGTATAATATTGACGATGAACGACAAATGTGTCAGCGCTGTGGCTAAAAATCAATCTGACAGCACTGGCTAGCATCGATCAGGTATGATACAGACATGTATGTACGCAACTATTAAAGGATTACGGTACTTGTTGACGCATAATGCATTGCTATTGGCTGAAAAATATAAGGAAAAAAAACAAGCAAAAAAACTGTGAAAACATCACAGTGGAACAAATTATAATTTTTCTCCATAAATTGTGAAAACGAAAAATTAAATTTTTTTAATTATTGTCTAAATTTGTGAATGCTAATGAAAATATAAAAATATAAATATATGTACAAATATAAAAAATACATAAGACTTTTAATTTTAACGAATTTTACGGTTTGCTTATTAATCCACCTTCACTCATATGATTAATAAATATTTTTAACTTATAACAATAATAGCCGACTGAATTCTACACACCTTCATAGTGCAAATCTTCTAACTCGTTGCCTATATATGTATATATTTTGAAGCATATCGTCAATGCTATTAATACTTTGAAGTAGATACATACATATGTACAGTGAACAAAGAAAAAACTTGTACAGCAAACGCTCCGCTCTTCTAATCAAAATATCTCTGTTGCTTTGTAAGATTTTAAGATAAAACCAAAAGCGATTTCAAGGAAAATTAATCAGCTTTCTATGAAAATCTTTAATTTTATTAACAAATTTATTTTAATGCGAAAAAAATAACCTAAAATATAATAACACTATTTTCCAGAGCCAAAAAAAAACTTGTACACTAACTCTTCTTTCAGGAAGGAGCTATGAAATAAGGAATACACTTAAAATTAGTACTAAATGTGGCCACGTCTAGCATCTAATAGATTATTTTCATAGAATGAACTGGGTTTTCGGTAATTTTGGGAGCTATAGGTCCAATATGCCCTGGAGAGCACTTTTGAGTTAATTTTTACACATAATCTACAGCTCGCGTAATTTTTTGTTCACATACGCCCACAGAATTTCATTTGTACTGAGGCCAAGGATCTAGGGAGGATGTGCCTGCAATTTTTTTCCATTGAATGGAAGCCATTCTCTTATTATTGAAGACGAAAGTTTCGGGTATTTAACTCTAACTAATCAATAGTCTCCACTTACATTTAATTTGGCAGCTAACTGTGCTAAATTATCTCTTAGTATGTTTAAATAATTCATTTTATTTATTGTACGTTCTATAAAAACCCGATTTCATACACCACTCGATCCCATTGGGCCCCATACCATCATATTACACCTCCCATGCTTCACCGTGTTATTCAGGTTATTATCGTTAAGGCTGGAGCTTTTCTTTGCCACGCAAAGAAAGATTATATTAATCACTATGATGACTTTTGGGACACTGCTGAATCCAAATTTAATATATTTGGATGTTATCGTTGTAGATTTTTGTGGCGAAGAGGAATTCCAGCATTAGTGATTTGATTTCATATTTTGTTCTGAAAATCACGGTGATTTCAAATCACGTGATTTCAAAAGTAAACTATTAATAGCTAGCTGCCTTGGTAATGAGATTTTATTGCGTTTTAAGTTTTTTTCATTTATAATAGCATATTTTCTTCCAACTTCCAAAGCTATAAAACGTAAAATTTACACAAGCAATGATTTAGCTTTTATTAATTTTTAGAAATCACCGTGATTTGGCATGTCGTGATTTGCAGAACAGGCCCGATATTCGCAACTAAGATTACAACGAAATGTAAAAAATTTCGTGGTAAAAAAAATTTGGCTGAGCCGTGTGGGTCGGCTTAGCCGGTACAGTCGGCTCACATTTTAAGCCGATGCGAGCCGGTGCCATCGGCGGCGGCTCATTAGGAGAAATAATTGTCGGCGGCGGCTTTAAGCCGGCTCGCAGCCGATCGGCTTCGTTCTCTGGAGTCGGCTATACGAATTATGAACATATAAGTCAGCCATATTATCAATTTCTACTTTTGAATACGAACTTGAAACCCCAAAATGTCATTACTTTCAACTTTCTGATTTTATATTATTTTCAAAATCTGCCTTTTGAAAACAAATTCTCTAATTTTAAGAATATACGGCATATCTTTGATTGCAACAATTTCCAATTTCCAAAAATATGTGCGCATGTACATACATACGTATGTACATATGTATTTATTAAAAACACGAAAAGTCTTAGTTATCCGTACAATTTCGCACTTATTTTTTACTTTTAACTGCCCACTGTGCACTTCATATATACATATTTTTTTAACTACAGGACTGCCAACCTTTAGTCAGGTGATTTTATCCCCCTTTTCTTGCTAAGTTCGGTAAAAAAAGGGAAGACAAGAATTAATCCTACTTTTTTGTATATATGGCCCATTTCCGAACTACGAAATAAAACTTTCGACTTACAATTTGTATTGAAAACAACAATGAAATATGAAAATTTGTTTTTGTTTTTTCAATATAAATTGTAATTCGAATGTTTTCTTTGCCATTATACTCTTTGATTTTAAGAGTAATTGGGTACTTAAATTTTATGCATTTACAATGTGCTGTGGGATTTTCCAAAGTCTTATGGTTTCTTTTTTATTAATAATAATAATGCGTGTGTGTTGTTAGCAGGTAGCGAACAGGATTTGTAACCACTTTTTTCCATCAAAAATTTTAAAATGTTTATTTTAAATACATAAATAATTGAAAGCTATACCTTAAAGCAGGGACCGTAACGGTTATAATTTTTATTTTAAAAATCACTTTTTAATCATTATTTCTTGATTTTTATTTATCCCTCACAAAATAACTCTTATTTTGTGACTTTTATTTATTCCTCCGAAAATAACAGTTATTTCTTGATTTTTATTTATCCCTCACAAAATAAGAGTTATTTTGTGACTTTTATTTATTCCTCACAAAATAGCAGTTACTGTTTGATTTTTATTTTTTTGCTTAACTTTTAAAATGTAGAAAGCGTAATTTTTGCGTTAAAATGAATATTAACCGATTTAAAATTGAATTTATCGCCAGAGTCTTTAAAAAAACTCTTATATGTTAAACTAAATTTACTTTTTTATTATTTTTTAATTTTAAAAGTTAAAATTTTTTTGAGCAAAAAAATAAAAATCAGAAAGTAACTGTTATTTTGTGAGGAATAAATAAAAGTCACAAAATAACTCTTATTTTGTGAGGGATAAATAAAAATCAAGAAATAACTGTTATTTTCTGAGGAATAAATAAAAGTCACAAAATAAGAGTTATTTTGTGAGGAATAAATAAAAATCAAAAAAATAAAAATCATTGCATCTATCGGTAGTCCATGTAACATGGAGTATCTTGGTATATTCCTTGTTCACGTAGCACTTCTCTATTATTATGATTTTTTTACTTTAAATTTGGAAAATAATCGTTATTTGCAATCCCTGCCTTAAAGCCATGTTTGTGTGTATGTATATAGTATATATTCACATATACATATACATACGTATGTGCCTTAAAGTGTTTTAGGTACTTTAGTGTTTTAGGTACTTTATTACAACAAAAAACAATGCATTTAAGTTCCAAATATTGAAATATGTATGTATATTAGGATTACAGCTTTTTTTTTATAGTAATTTTGCATAAATGAAATTTTACACGGCCTAGCGCACATCGTTATAAAAAAATATTAAAAAAACGCCAAACTACTTGAGTCATTGTTAACTTATTTCTGTTGGAAGGTCTTGAGGGATTTTTTTGGGAAAACTTTTAACAGAAATAAGTCATCAATGACTCAAATGAGTCAAATAATAGTTAAACAAATTATAGAATTTATTTTAATATAAGTAGCACAGGCTGTAGCGATGCTTAAAAATCGTAGTTTTAATGGAATAATACATTGCTGATGGTACGAACAGTAAAGTTAAATGCACCATTGGACGCGGCTTGAAAAATCAATCAGATAAAGTATCTTTTTTTAATTAATTGCCTTGCGAAAAATATGTAAGTATTCCAAAAAAATATATAAAAATTTACCTATTTTTGACACGGTCTAGATCCCTTAATTGTTTTGGGAATCCTCTTTAAAAAATATCGATCTTTAGTTTCAGAGAGGTAATAAAATATTTTTATTTAGTGATTAGCTTTAATTTACATATGTTTACATATATGTATGTGTATATACAAATGTATATATTTGTGTAAAACACATAACTTTTAATATATAAAATAAGCTAAAAAAATGCAAAGCAAGCAAAAATATCATTTTAACTTTTTTATTAAACTTTTACCAAATTAAATAAACGCATTTCAATGAATTTAAATATTTATATGAAAGAGATTTTCGTGTAAATTTTAACTGAAGTCTGTGCTATTTTTATTTTATTATTAGGTTAAATATTGCAATACTTTTAAATAAAATATTATAACATTATGATTTATTAACTTCTAAGACTGCCGAATAAAAATGAAATTTAATTTTGAAATAAATACTTTAACCAATACCATAATATTGTCTGATTTTTAACGTCAAATTGCTTAAAAATACCTTGCTTATCGCATTTGTCTGTGTGTGTGTAATTTGACATTTTCAATGGCAAAATTGGTTACGAGTAGTTTTCTTTACTTCCTAAATATAATATGTAGTAAAATAAAGCTCGTTAGAATACATTGGCTACAATTTGCAAATCCATAACATTAAATTCCGCAATTACCGCTAAAATTCAAGAAAGGATAAATACAACAAAAACAATATTCTTTTGTTTTCATACAAATTATGTAAACAGGTAAAAAAATTGTAGAAATTTTTATCCACACTTTATTGCCAAACTTAATACAAGAAGAACGGTTTTACATTACATTTGCAAAAGTTGGCAATCCTAGCTTAAAATGATCAATAGATAAGTATTAAGAGTGCATGGCGTCGCACAGTGGTTCCTTTTTGGGGTTTGCGTAGCTAAAATCTGTAACTTTTGATTTAGAAAACATTTTTGAGTTTTGTAAAAAACCGATTGCAGACAAGAAATCAAGGATTACTACGACATATCAACATTGAAAATCGCACAATATACCCCATTGTAAAAAAATTTCCAAAGTTGATTTTTTTTTTGATTTCCAAGAAAACAGAAATTTAAATTTGTTTGTTTTTATGTTTTTTTGAGTTGTTTTGATGGAATTATTCATAATGCGCAAAAAAAATTAATTTTTTTTTGTCTTGCAAATATTAGCTTTTTTGAGATTTTTTTGAGATTAAAATTTAAAAATTATTTTTTTTTATTTTTATTTCCAAGTAATACTTGTTTTATTTCTAATAATTCTTTATGATAATATTTGACATTTAAACCAAAAAATAAAAACAAATTTTGTTTAATTTTATTGGAAAAACTTAAAAAAAAGCATACTCCGAAATGTAGTAGTTAAAGTATTTTGTAAATATTTTGCAGGCTAGCAGGTATTAGCAGCTAAAATTTTTAGGACGAATAAGTGAAACATATAGCAATATACCTGTGCTAATACCTAAGTGGAGGGGAGTGGCGGCAAAATTTTAGGTCCACCTTAAAATCTAATTCTTAAAATTTAAAGATAGATCTAAAAATTGGTTGAAATTTTTTTTTATTAAACCACATTGATAAAAAATTAACACAATTTTATTTCCAATAAAATCACCTTTTTAAAAATATATAATATGTAAGTATGACTCTTATACTTTTAAAGTTATAGGTCTTCAAAACTTTAGTTGTTATAAGTCAACTTTTTTGATTACACATATATAGCTACTTTATGCAAGAATATTTCCTAAAGAAAAATAAAATCTATTGATGAACGTAGTAAAATATGTAAATTTGGACATATTTTTATTGAAAAAAAACAGAAAAAACATTACGTCTCAAACACTTAAAATTTTGAATTTATCTACGTTCTTACACTAGCAGGAACCATTGTGCGTCGTCCGTCTGCAATGTTCATAGGTTGGTTTAATCTTGTATTCTATTCAGTGTTGCCGGAATAGTAATTCATTTTACAGGGATAAAACTAATCCAAATTTTAGATATTACGCAAACAAATTTTTTTGTAATTTTATTTACGGCGCTCTATTCCTAAATACATATGTACATAAGTATGTACATTACTTGCATGTATATAAATAAATCACCATAGCAGTAACTTCTGACAAATAACAAGCAAATTGCTCAATGATTACTGAAAATTACATTAAACTTTGGAGGGAGTTCCAAAACTCTCTTTTTGCATTGTCTAGTGAGAAAAAAACTTCTTGCTTACATGGAACAGAACAAAACACGTCCCTTGCACCATAATCAGCCTAATGTGTAACTTTTGTTTTTGCTTTGTGTAGTTGTCGTACTTTCCGTTGCCAAGTAGTGCTGCTTTACATGGTTTAAGTAAAATATTTTTTCTTTTGCAAAAATTTACTACGTATGTACCTATCCAACAAAATAACGAAAATACATAACTGTAAATGACACACTTGCTTTATTAAGTCCTAATTTACACTCAGCAAGTCTTATTGCTAAGCTGATTAGTTTTTTTTAGGAAAGAGAGACGAGGGGAAAATAAACTTATATGTTCCCCTCGTATCTCTCTCCGAGAAACTAATCAGCTTAGCAATAAGACTTGCTTAGTGTAAATTAGGACTAAACGTTGTTTAACCTTGCATGTAGCGAGTTTTGAAATTCAATTCTACATACATATACATACGTACAAGACAAACAATTATTTAAATACATAAATGCTTCCATACATGTACATATAACTTTATTTGGACGTAATTCTCCCAATGATTTATCTTGCGGGCAATATAATTTTAGTAATAAAAATAAAATGTAAAAAGTTATAACTAGGGACATAACAATTATAGGAGAAATGACAAAAAGGTTATATTATCCTTAAAATTGATTAATTCAAATAGTGGTTACAATCAACGATTATCGTAAGATATCATCGCAGAGTGCAAACCTGCTAACTCACTTCAATAAAATTTTACAGGAGAGACAAAATACTGCTAACATTTTCTATACATTGGTTAAGAAATTAACCTAACACGTCAAGTTTTTTCGACATGTATAGTTTCTAATTAAAACAAATATTTAGGGCAATCGATGCGGTATGTTTTTCTCTATCGAACGACATTAAAATGTCATATCTTATTAAAAAGTGTCATTTATGAAATTTTTATGAGCCTGTGGAAGATTTTATGCCATCAGTTAAAGGTTTGCCACACGTTTAGTTCCATACTTAAGTGTTTGACTTTACTAATTCAACGAAAAATTTAATTTATTATTTACATGTATTTAATATATCGCACACTAAATCATAAAGAGTCACAACTCAAAATTATAGAAGTGACTTTTCTTTTTTATAAACCAGTTAATTGAAGAAATCTATAACGACCTCAACAATTTCTTCTGCAATACAGTCTTCTTGAAGAATATAAAATACCGTTATGCTTGTTTTTATGTCACATGCTTGCGTCATTTGTACAGTATCAACAGTTGTTTGCAACTACTCAGCATCTGACATTTTTTGAGTTGTGACTCTTTATGATTTAGTGTGCGATATATAAATGACACACAAAATACTTTTTATATAATTTTTTAATATAACACGAAATGTGTACAAAATATTTATGTATGCAACGTGATTATCAAAAGTGTAAACTATAATATTCTTTCCACTGAATAATTCGAGCAAAATTATATTAAAATTACAATGTATATATTTTGTAAATCAAATATAGTTGAGGAAAAATTGGTTTGTTCCATGTATAGATAATATCGCAGAATTCGGCAACACTGATGTTTTGTCGTCGGTTGGCTATTGGTTTGCGGCACGGTATATTCAAAATACATTATATTTGCAGCAAACCAGAAACCAACCGACGATGTGTTGCTTTATACTCTCAATAATTTTCTCTCTTAGTTACTTTCCTCCCTGCGAAAACAAATTTTTTTTTAAATTTCACATCTTTATATGAACATCCATTCATACATGGAGGACTAATGGGAGAGTGAAGCGAGTTCAAATATTACATTTGTACACATAGCCAATCCTCTTCAACTGTCAACCTCACCCACTGTCCACCCGAGACTTGGTGTCCTCTGTCACGCGAACGAGGCTCTGACGACCGACCGTGGGCGGTATAACCCTATACGCTGCAGAAGAGGGAATAAAAAAAAAATAAAAAAAATAAATAAATTCCTGTAGCACCCCTAACCCTTGCCTAGAGGGTTGCTGGCAGCCCCAGCACTAGGTACGGATGCGATGGCCTAATCAGTCACCCATCTTTAATATAACTCGATTACAGAAACATCAGCAAGCAATATAAGAAATGATAACCCTCCAATGACGACCTATGGATTCAAAACCCGGTTTATGATTGGAACATGGAACGTAAGAACTCTCTCAGAACCATCGCGACTTCATCAAGTCCAGAACGAGATGGCAAATTGCAGCCTGGATGTCCTTGGTTTAAGTGAAGTACGCTGGCCAAAATCCGGTACAATAAGTCTCCAGGATGGCTATTATTTTATCTTCTCTGGAAATGCAATACATAGAACAAATGGTGTAGGTCTCCTCTTTTCACCAAAAGCAAAGAGTGCTCTTCTATCATATAATACCATATCCGGGCGGTTCATAACGGCAAGATTAAATTCTAAATTTCGCAAAATATCTATAGTGAATTGTTATGCCCCAACCGAACCTGATGATGCTGATTCAAAGGATCAATTCTACTCCCAGCTCGATTCAATAGTACGCTCTCTTCCGACAGGAGATATTAAGATTATTATGGGTGATTTTAATGCTAAAGTGGGTAGTAACAACAGCAACCTTTACTCAGTCATGGGCACACAAGGACTTGGCGACTCGAAGAATGATAACGGCGATCGATTGGTAGATTTCTGTGCCAGAAACCGGTTATTTATCGGCGGCACAAAATTTCCGCACAAAAATATACACAAATACACATGGCAATCACCAGATGGTCACACGCGCAATCAAATTGACCACATACTGATAAGCAAATTATTCTTAGGTTCTCTAATGGATGTGAAAACCAGACGCGGAGCTGACATCGACAGCGACCATATGTTGCTAGTTGCTATTCTACGTTTGCGCCCAGCCGTCGTAAATAGATCTCAGCCAAAGTGTACAAAATACAATCTCATGCAATTACAAAATCCTGAAATTGCGCACGCATATAATTTGGCTTTAACTGACAGATTACAAAGTAATAACATGAACACCTGGACCGAGATAACAACAGCATGTACGGAAACAGCTAAGACCGTCATAGGTTATACGAAACGTAGTCCAACACCGTGGATAAGCAATGAAACCCTGGAGGAGATAAAACACCGCAAACGTCTGCACAACACTCTCCTACGGGCAAGAACAAATGAAGCAAAAACTATAGCCAAAACTAATTACCGCGCTTCTGCCACACTGATTAAACGTTTAGTTCGTAAAGATAAGTGCAATTACTTTAATAGTCTAGTTTCTAGCTGAAACCGCTGCAAGCATTGGTAATATGCGAGGAGTATACGAAACCATAAAAAAAATTAGTGGTAATAACATAAGATCTACTGCAACAATCAAAGATGAAAACGGAGCCGAATTAACGAACCACGAACAACAATTGGACCGTTGGCGAAGATTTTTTAGTAGTGAAGTCTCTACAACCGACGAAGCACAATCATTTACTACAGCCACAGTTGTTCGTCGCAATCCAAGAAGACATATTTCCACGGCCCCACCTTCCTGTGAAGAGATTGTAACAGCCCTGAAGTCGCTTAAAAATGGCAAAGCAGCCGGTCCCGACAATATCCCCGCGGAACTGTTCCGATATGGATCAGAACCCATTGCCCAAGCTATTAGCCCAATTATCAGAGAAGCCTGGGTTACAAACAGCTTTCCCACGGAATGGAAGAAGGGAATAATGATAACAATCCCAAAGAAGGGGGACCTTATCCAATGCAAAAACTGGCGGGGAATAACATTATTAAATACAATCAGCAAAGTCATGGCAAATTTGCTACTCCTACGCATCTCCCCTGCGCTTGACTCCATTTTACGCAAGGAACAAGCAGGTTTCCGTCCAGGGCGATCTTGTGCCGACCACATTAACTCCTTGCGCATAATCATCGAACAGTCAGTAGAACTCAAGACGAACCTATATCTTCTATTCATCGATTTTGAGCGAGCTTTTGATACTGTCTCTCGCCGCGCTATGTGGAACGCTCTTATTGACAAAGGTATACCTACAAAAATTGTTACACTCATTAGTGAGTTATACAGAAATGCAGAAATTACAGTTCGCTTTAACGGAAGGGAAAGCATACCTTTCGAGATCCACAAAGGTGTAAAACAAGGTTGTATCCTTTCACCCACCCTCTTTCTAATCATCTTGGACTCTGCTTTAGAATCAACAAATAGACAAGCACCTTATGGCATTCGCTGGAACGTCAATGACGTACTTTGTGATATCGATTACGCTGACGACATTTGTTTTTTCGCCCATAGTTTCGAACACATTGAGGCTAAGCTGAAATGCCTGGAAAAAAATGCTGCTAAGGTCGGTCTGCGAATAAATACTAGAAAAAACAAGCTAATGCGTATAGGCACAACAAATTTAAATCCGCTTATTATAGACGGGCAGACCATTGAAGATGTCGACAGTTTTTGCTACCTAGGCAGTAAAATAACTAAATAATAATAAGGCCATCGTATTAATAAGGCCAGAAGTGCTTTTCTCACACTGAATAAAATTTGGAGATGCAACAACATCACGTGCAAAACTAAAATAAGAATTTTCAACTGCAGTGTGAAATCCATCCTACTGTATGGCTGTACAACTTGGAGTTTGACATAGGCGACAACTCGCAAAATTCAAGTTTTTATCAATCGCTGTCTACGTCAACTATTAAGAATTTTCTGGCCAAACCGAATTTCAAATGAAGAGCTATTACTACGGACAAACACTAGTCCTATCGAAATAGAAGTCCGAAGAAGAAAATGGACCTGGTTAGGCCACATCCTACGCCGCCCGCACAATGATATTGCTAGAGCCGTCTTAGACTGGAACCCCCAAGGGCATCGTAGAAGAGGCCGCCCCAGAAACACCTGGATACGATGTACGAAAAGAGAACTAGAAACAGTCCAAATATCCTGGAATCACGCAAAAACATTGGCCAGCGATAGAGTTAGATGGAGAGAGCTTGTCGATGCCCTATGTTCACTTTGAACTTTTTATAATTGTTTCATGTACTATTACATAATTCAGTTGTAAATAAAGGACATATATATATATATATATTCATACATGCATGCATGGTTTGCTTATGAAGCACTAAAACTTTGGCAAAAAACACCAAAATATAGTGTATTTGCACATAGATGTACACAACAATTTTAATTTCAATGCTATGACCGTCAAGCAGAGTGTTTTATAAAGCATTTTACTTGAGTTGAAAAATCATTGTGATTCTAATCGTGTAGTGTACATGTAAACATACACAATGTAGAAAGTTGTCATATCTTACCCTTTGTATAATACATTAAATAATGTACAGTTTATTTTCGTACACTGTGTGGAAGTATTTTGTAGTTTAAATACATACGTACAAAAAATTAAAGTATTTTATAATTTAAATACATATGTATTAAAGTCCTGCACAAGACCATTTATAAGAACTTTCAAGACATGAGGGATTTTTCAAATGCTTTACTACAGCGAAGTCTTCTAAAACAAACGCTAAGCAACACTGTTTGCAAGAATATGTTTCAGTTATTGCAAGTATAGGAGTAAATAAGAAAATACTTCGTGACTGAAAAATTTGTGATGCTTGCTTCTTTCTACGCATGGGCGCGTATACAAGCGTCATGCATGTACATACACACACGTTGTGTGTATGCTCTTTTATTTTTCTGCACACAAACAAACGTTCACATGCATTTACATTAGTTGTGTGCGCTTGCTTAAAAAAAAACCTCGCTTAAACACATAATAGCTTACCATCTACATCTTACACACACACTCAAACGTACAATATGGAAAAGAACAAGCATACACGTATCACCAGTACTTTGGTGACTGTTTGTTCATAACAAGAAGTCTTGACGACACACAGTGGCGTGAATTAAAAAAAAAGTGGTAAAAAGTCCGCAACTTTTGAACTAGTTAACCGATTTCGATGAAACCAACTGTTTTGGAAAGTAGAAGTGTTGAAATTTTTAGAAAGCATATTTTGAGGCACCCTGTTGTAAGACAGGGTAGCTCCAAACAGCCTCAAAGTGGGAAAGTGCGGGTATCGAAATTCTTTCGGAGCTTGTAACTTTTGTAAATAGGGACCGATTTCAATAATTTTTTCAGCGGGACAATCTGCGTTAAGAAATAAAAATAAAACATGCTAAGAGTACCATTTTATCTCTTTAAGTTTCCAAGTTATTTGACTTGAAAAATTTATTTTTTAATTTTTGGCCCTGACTTTTTTTATTCGTTAATACATAACTTCTTTATTACTTGGCAAAAAACAATATGTTTTAGTGTTTTTGAAAGAAAACTTCATTACAATTCATATAAAAAAAATTTTTTTTTGATATCTCAAAAATTGTAGCAAGGAATAATTTTGCAATTTGGATTTTTAAAAATTATGAAAAAATTTGGTATATTTTGTGAAAAAAGTATTCTTAATTTTTTTGGAATATTTTAAAAAATTATTAAGTATTTGATAAAAACTTTGATTGTTTCTGAGAAAGGAGACATTGAGAAAGGCTGTGAAATAAATTTTGGAGATTGTTGTTGGTGCACCCTACATTCAGCATTGGTCGAAAACTAGCAATTTTTTTTCAAAAAATCCGATTTTCGGATGTGGCAAAAAAATTGCACGGTCGTTTTTGTAAATTTTTTGGTTTTTTATTATAAATAAATTTGTTATAAGTAACCTGTAAGAAACTCTTGACATCCTACACATAAATGTAGGCAGGAGAGGAGATTTTCTAAAAATTCTAAAATTTTTCTAACACAATTTTTCCCAATAAGAAAAAAGTATTATAAAATTATAAATTGGGAATCATTTTAATTTTTATCAATAGTATACATTTAGCTTTGCAAACTTAAAAAAAATTATTCTCCTACCTTCAATACTTTTTGAAATATTCGAAATCCAATTTTGATTAAAAATTTTAATTTTCTACATTTTTTATTTTTGTCTAAATTATTGATCTTATTTTCTTTACTGCAAATGTTTCTTAATTTTTTCTATGTTATTACAATAGTAGATATAATTGTCTATTCAACGGTATATAATATGTATTCCTTTGCCATTATATCAGTCTTAAAATGTATACACAAATATAACACCTCAGGTAACAATTTACGTGTTTTATCTGATACTCAAACAAACCCACATTTTTTATGAACTCTTGAAGTATATTTATATACCTACAAGGACAAATAGATTGAGTTATTTATTTATTTAAAAAAAATTAGTAGTTAGTTTAACATTAGAACATTAAATTACGAACATTTTTTTATGTATCTCCTTTTTAAACGCATATAAATTGCCTAAGTTTTGAATATAATTTGACAGAGAATTCCAGAGATTTTTTGCCATGATATCAGATATTTGTTTGTGTGAATATAAATACTTATGTATCAAGAGATATATGTACAATGTACATATGTATGAAAACTTACAACTAAATTTCTCGTTTTGATTCTGATAATTGTATTAAAAATATATTTAATAAGTTTAGTTTCATTTTCTTTATTACTCATATCTAAGTGCATGGATACATACATATGTTGTTTTTAATTTATATTTGGGTTTTACTTCAAGAATTTGCTTTAAAATAATCTGAGACATCATGGCCTAGCAAGCTATTAATTTCCTCTGCTTCGGGATCGTCCTTCTCGATTTCAATACTTATTTTTGGCAACCATTTCATTCTTATGCCTTGTAGGACTGGATCTGAAGACAATAGCAAATGATGCATTAAATCATTATTTTGAGCAACTCTAGAGCATTTACGTGTATTGAAAAGTCGATATTGCTTAACATCTCTATTTCTAGCTTCCTGTGCTTCTTCGGTTAGTTCCCCCAGAGGAAGAATGTTGTTTTCTATTATTTCTTTTGTATGTGCTAGCACTTTATGTACGGTTGGAATTATTGATTTCCATGGATATAATTCATTTATTAGAATCAGAGTGTCTTTTACATACATATATTTCAAATTTGTCCTTATTAATTAACTTTTTGCTATTTATGACGGCCAGTATTATTTTGAAACGTCTTATGAGATTAAAGCTAATACCAGTTATAGAAGATGTGGTTTCAGGGTCATCAAAAAATCGCCTGGCAGTGTTGCCATTATTGGCGTTTCCATAGCCATATAAAGGTTTGTCAATGATTAAGCCATGTTTCATAAACTCATTTTGAATTCTTTTCTTTTCTTCCAACCTATCTGTTTTAAACCAAAATTATTCGCAACTGGAACGTTCTGAAGTTCTGGTACACTGCGATATTTATTGTCGTAAGATAGATGTAAAATGTACTCCATGAATCGAATCCGAGCATGAAGTGGTGATATTCCAAGCTTAAGGGCATCTTCATTAGTTGGAGTATAATTCCCAATGTCCTTAAAATCGGAATTTTTCTTTCCGCATATATTACAAATCAAATAAGATTTTGTATCGGTTATTGCATTTGCAACTTTTCCATCTATCATTGTTAAATAAGGTCTAAAAGATACTGTTATTACTCGTCCTAATATATGAACGTCAATGGGTTCCATATTACAAATTTCATGTTTTATACCATCATCCAGATTTTGAGTTGTTTCTTTGTTTTCCTTGATGTATTCAAAACGTATTGGTCGGCATAAAAACTTTGAGCCTGGAGGAGTATTTACCCACACATCTTTAAATGCATTTTTACTTGTTGAAGGCATTTCATTATGTAGTCGAAGCCTTAATGGTACTAACGATGCCATTAAAACTTTGGAAAAGTCATTATCGTATGCACTGGGCTGTCTATATTCTGAAAATCCAGATGATCCATCACATCCCCATTTGTATATTAGTGTTAGTTCAGAATTATTACATGTATCTAAGTCTCTTTCGTCAAAAGTAGCGATGAGTCTTGATGCTGTATTATGAAGAAGGTCTGACAAACTAATGACTGCACTTCGGCTATCCACTGTTATCGGATGTGGCAAAATTTCCGATTTTCTTTTTAACAACAATGTACTTGATGGCAAAGGTCCACTTTTTTCTTTAAGCATCTTCCGTAAGATATCGTATTTATTTCTTGAAAGGCCCAAATTAAGAATGAGTGCTAGTGCATCCTCCACCGTAAAATGTTTACTATATTTTTTGGCGTTGGAATGCTTTCCACCATCCGTCTTAATCTTTTTGGAGACGCAACTGGTAGCACATCTACGATTTTGCCTGTTTCTTTAAGTTGAGTCTTCGCTAAAATCAATTTGAATGAATCTTTGATTTCATTTTCCGAATACGTATTTATCAAGTCTTCTTGTTTAATACTTTTGCTCCTGCGTCGAACGTTATCGTAATCTTTATTTGGCCGACTAAACTTCTTTGGGTATATTTCCGTAGATAGTCCCATATCTAACCAATCCTGATTTTTATTCTGAAATTTAGAAATTGATTTATTGCATTCACGTATCTTCTTTTCATATAATTTAAAAAAATTTTCAAGTTTTTTTCGATAAATCGGTGTTTACAGATAAACCATATGTAGTAGATATTATGTACATCATTTGGTCTACCTTGTCCAACCGAGTACTACCATCAGTGAGGTTTTCCCACATTAATTTGCAGAGCGATTTATTTTTAATTGTTATCTCCATGATAGCTATAACTGAAATAATGACATTAAATGCATCGCAGCTTAAATAAATAGCTATTTTACAAGCTACGAATAAAAAACCGATACAAATATCAGGTAAAACCACACCCATATTGGAGATGTGCGCGCAGGTACCTTTGTCCTTCTGGGTATATAAATATACTGTGTGTATATAAATTCTTATATTATATTGTATTTAAGTAAAGAAAGTATTTAATAACAGCTTCAAGAGTTCATAAAAAATGTGGGTTTGTTTGAGTATCAGATAAAACACGTAAATTGTTACCTGAGGTGTTATATTTGTGTATACATTTTAAGACTGATATAATGGCAAAGGAATACATATTATATACCGTTGAATAGACAATTATATCTACTATTGTAATAACATAGAAAAAATTAAGAAACATTTGCAGTAAAGAAAATAAGATCAATAATTTAGACAAAAATAAAAAATGTAGAAAATTAAAATTTTTAATCAAAATTGGATTTCGAATATTTCAAAAAGTATTGAAGGTAGGAGAATAATTTTTTTTAAGTTTGCAAAGCTAAATGTATACTATTGATAAAAATTAAAATGATTCCCAATTTATAATTTTATAATACTTTTTTCTTATTGGGAAAAATTGTGTTAGAAAAATTTTAGAATTTTTAGAAAATCTCCTCTCCTGCCTACATTTATGTGTAGGATGTCAAGAGTTTCTTACAGGTTACTTATAACAAATTTATTTATAATAAAAAACCAAAAAATTTACAAAAACGACCGTGCAATTTTTTTGCCACATCCGAAAATCGGATTTTTTGAAAAAAAATTGCTAGTTTTCGACCAATGCTGAATGTAGGGTGCACCAACAACAATCTCCAAAATTTATTTCACAGCCTTTCTCAATGTCTCCTTTCTCAGAAACAATCAAAGTTTTTATCAAAGACTTAATAATTTTTTAAAATATTCCAAAAAAATTAAGAATACTTTTTTCAAAATTATTCCTTGCTACAATTTTTGAGATATCAAAAAAAAATTTTTTTTATATGAATTGTAATGAAGTTTTCTTTCAAAAACACTAAAACATATTGATTTTTGCCAAGTAATAAAGAAGTTATGTACTAACGAATAAAAAAAGTCAGGGCCAAGAATTAAAAAATAAATTTTTCAAGTCAAATAACTTGGAAACTTAAAGAGATAAAATGGTACTCTTAGCATGTTTTATTTTTATTTCTTAACGCAGATTGTCCCGCTGAAAAAATTATTGAAATCGGTCCCTATTTACAAAAGTTACAAGCTCCGAAAGAATTTCGATACCCGCACTTTCCCACTTTGAGGCTGTTTGGAGCTACCCTGTCTTACAACAGGGTGCCTCAAAATATGCTTTCTAAAAATTTCAACACTTCTACTTTCCAAAACAGTTGGTTTCATCGAAATCGGTTAACTAGTTCAAAAGTTGCGGACTTTTTACCACTTTTTTTTTAATTCACGCCACTGTGCGACATTGCTTGTTAGCACTCATATACACGCACACAAATGCATGTATCGCTTTGCTTAAAATGCGACAGCATTTATTATTGGTTTAGCATTCTACAGCCACGAGAATATATTTAAAAAACAAGACGTATTTACATTTCAAGACTATTTACGCAGGTCTATATTATGTATGTATGTACATGACCCGCAAGTATTTTGTATTTTAATACATAGCCTGGAAGTATTTTGTATTTTAAATATGTACATGACAAGCAAGTATTTTGTATTTTAAATACCGCAAGCCATGTATGGACTGATGTATGTAATCGTATCTATTTTTGCTTTGAATAATACCATTGCTTGTATATTTACAAGTGAATGTTTGTATATTTTCTAGGCTAATGACGTTGCTATTCTTATGGAGATACAAAATATTGTGTTGGCATATTGTTTTATATGTACAAGTGAATTTCAGAAGTTAAATGTTTTGAATCCAATCAGGTTGATAAGCAGAGTTTTTGAACAGGGGTAATGATATTTTTATTTCAGTAAATTTTACTTTAATGTAACAATTATAGGAAATAGCTTTTAGAGAAGTGCAGCAAAAGCTTGTAGAAGCACCTACTTTCGCGTGTCCCGATTTTTCTCGTAACTTTGTACTACAAACTGATATTAGCGATTTGTTCTGGGTGTTGCTGTGTACATACATATACATATGTATGAATTTCATCATATATCGTAATACCAACAGAGAAATTAGATTTGACGAATACTGTGCGATTCTCATATGAATTGTGGGAATGTGTATTTGTGTGTATGTGTATGTGTGTATAAATGTATGCATGTATATGCATGTGTGTGTGCGTGCGTGTGTGTGCGTTGTTCGTATATTTTCATGATGTAGATACATATGTAAGTGTGATTGTTAAGATCTAATAAATACTGGAGTATAGATAAGGAATTTGATAATATGTGTAAATACATACATATCTACAAATGGATTTTATGTATGTATGTATGTATGTACAAGTTATTTTGAGTAATATTCACTTCTGTCTCTTTTTTGAACTAACTTTATTAAAATAAAGAAATTTATTATTTGACATATTGTCAGAAGTATACATACAATAATTGAAATTTATTTGTTGGTAGCTTAGCATGTCTATATACATACATACATATGTACGTATTTCATTGGCGCTTGAACCAAATCATCAGTAGACTTCAACCACAATTTTTAACAGTCACAAACCTCTTACTTTATGCACAGACTTTCAAAAACTATATGAGAATTCATAAAACAATAATATTTTTGAAAATCACAAAAGAAAAAAAAAAGTAAGAGGTTTGTGACTGTTGAAAATTGTGGTTGAAGTCTACTGATGATTTGGTTCAAGAGCCAATGAAATACGTATATAGACATGCTAAACTACCAGCAAATAAATTTCAATTATTGTATGTATACTTCTGACAATATGTCAAATAATAAATTTCTTTAGAGTTCAATTAGTGTTTTATTTTTCATTTAGCCTTGTAAATACTTTTATTGTCATCCGATGGGTTTCTAATTGTATAAGGATGTAGAAAAATAAAATGAGTTCACCTGAATATAAACTATTTGCTGGGTTTTGTTTCTGTTTCAAAGCCTACTAAGCTAATTTTTCCTTTTGTGATTTTCAAAAATATTATTGTTTTATGAATTCTCATATAGTTTTTGAAAGTCTGTGCATAAAGTAAGAGGTTTGTGACTGTTGAAAATTGTGGTTGAAGTCTACTGATGATTTGGTTCAAGCGCCAATGAAATGCGTATATAGACATGCTAAGCTACCAGCAAATAAATTTCTTTATTAAAATATTTATTCTTAATTTTATATCTTGCATAGGTAAGCATAATTGCTTACCATGCAATTCTTGTAATAAACAAATTCTGACAACAAACAAATGCATGAATAAATGAATATGAAACCAACGGAAGGCAGGTTTCATATTTCAATTTTTATGGGAACATAATTTTACAAGAACGAATAAAAAAAAGGCAAACTATGTGTGTTGTACGTGTAACGAAATTGCTGGGCTAAGCGCTCGTGTTAACTCCTCCCTCACTTCCGTCCTCCGTCCTCGGGTCTCAAATAACCGTCAATGACTGCTTTGATTTCGAGACGTTGACGTTCAGCGTTTCGTTTCTGACATAATTTGAAGATTGCATAGCAGATGACCAATATGATGATTGTGACCAGGCTGGAAATTGTTGGGTCTATACTGAGGATGTTTTTTAACCTCTCCACATTCTCTGTACTTAGTTTTTGAAGGTATGGTAGGCTCAAAATTTCCTGGTGGCTAGTAATGTTAAGAATTGGGGCCGCAGACAGGCTTGGAGTTTTCTTTATCATGCCTTTTTGATTCTTATAGAGTGAACTGTTAATTTGAACTTCATCTTCAAAGGTAAGTAAATAGGTTCCAGCAACACGTTCTGTGATACCTTCAGAGGTCTTTATTTCTACTCTGTTACCATTAATAATGATGATATCATCGTCAACAATCATCACTGGTTCAAGATGGCTAGGTCGAGTATTACAGTGGGCCATGACACCGGAGTGGAGCTGCTGAGCGCATGTGGGTATTGATGATTCTCTACAGAATGTTGATGTAAGTGCTGCAGTACTATTTCCAATTGCAAGTATTTTATTCCCACAATCGGCGACGCTTCTTTCTTCGGCAATGTGCAAGATCGTTCCGTTACGCTGAACAGGAAATAGAGCTACCCTTTTGCATTCTAATCTAGGCTTAGGATACTTAATTATAAAATGTAAGAATTCATTATCCAATAAAACTTTAATATACGATACTTCAATAATGTCAGTTATAGTTGCATTTGTAGAGTGCTTTTCCATTATTACATTTAAATCATTAGAGTTTAACGATTAACAATACCTATCTTTGCAAGGGTAACTGCCATCATTAAGGATTCAATTTATGAAATTACCAGCCTATTTCTTGCGTGTAGAGTCTTGTATAAATGTCCTGCATCAATTTATTTGTCATTTGAATTTTTAATAATAGTGTTTACAGTTTCGGTTAGTTTGTTTTTTTGTTCTTGTGCTTTCGTATTAATTAATATTATTGTTCGAGCATGTGGTAAGGATGGCATTGAGTTCAAATTCATACCACCGAGAGCACTTCACTTTGGCGAACTATGGGAGGCAGCAGTCAAATCTTCAAAGCATTTTTTGTTAAGAAGTGTATTAACAGCACGAGGAATTCGAAACAGTTATCATTGAAATGGAATCAATTCTAAACTCGCGACCATTGACCCCACTATCAACGAACCTAAATGATTTAACGGCATTAACACCAGGACAATTTCTAATTGGAGCACCACTCACACCTCAAGTGGACTCCAGGGCAACAACCTCATCCAGTTCCCTCGCAAGACGATGGAGATTTGTTTCCCAACTGAAGCATGAGTTCTGGACGCGTTGGTCAACAGAATGTTTACACAAGTTGCAGGAGAAACGGAAGTTAAAAATACATCCGAAAATGTGCATGATGGTCAAATGGTCATCATAAAGGAAGACAATATACCTATTATGAAATGGCCTTTCGGCAGAATTCTCAAAACTTACAAGGGAGATGATGGCAAGGTTCAGGTGGCAGACATAAAGCCGTCATCTAGTGTAATAAAAAGACCTATTCACAGGCTAGCTCCGCTCTTTCATGACGAAGGTCCAGTGGAGATTGAACCATCAACTTATGTTAAAAGGGAATCTACGCGCTTCCGCTCGAAGTCTACCGAAGAAGTAGATAGTACCCCATCAAAGAGGGTTAAACATATCACCAGCCCAATATTACTCGCCATGATAATAACGGTTCTACTCATCAACATTGCACGATCATTATTTGGTGTTGGAAGCTTGCCAAAGTTAAAATGATTCCAAAGCCGGGCAAAGACCTTACCAAGGCTGAGTCATACAGGCCAATAAGTCTGCTATCAACAATGTCAAAACTTTTCGAAAAACTGCTCATGACAAAATTGTCCCCAATTCTAGTTAGTAGTGGGTGCATACCAGACCATCAATTTGGTTTTAGAAGTCAGCATAGCACCATCGAACAAACTCATAGATTGGTTCAATTTATAAGAAGAACATTTGAAGAAAAGAAGTATTGTTCTGCGCTGTTTATCGACGTTTCCCAGGCATTTGATAAAGTGTGGCATGAAGGTCTTATTTTAAAATTGAAATCATATTTACCAATAAATTTTCTGAAGCTATTAGAAAGTTATATTACTACCCGGAAGTTTACGGTTGTGGAAGGAGACTTCATGAGTGTGCCCGAATCTATATCATCCGGTGTGCCACAGGGGAGCATACTGGGGCCAGTTTTGTATTTGATTTACACATGTGATATGCCTTTGAGCAGCAATATCCATACATCTACGTTTGCCGATGATACAGCCTGCCTTAGTATGCACGAAAACCCTCACGAGGCTTCCCGATATCTACAAGAACATATTACACAACTGGAACTATGGTTAAATTTATGGAGAATCAAAGTAAACGAGCAAAAGTGTGTCCAGGTAACATTTACCCTGCGAAGAGATACTTGTTCCCAAATTCAAATCAACAATCAAGTTGTTCTTCAACATTCACACGTAAAATACCTTGGTATACACCTTGATCGACGGCTTACATGGAAGCCCCATATTGACTCAAAGCTAACACAAATGAAACTGAAATTAACTCAGATACATTGGCTGATTGGTAGAAATTCAACACTCAGTCTAGATTGTAAACTTTTAATATACAAGACGATTTTGAAACCAATATGGTGCTACGGAATACAGTTATGGGGCACTGCTTCAGCTTCTAATGTCGAGAGAATCCAACGAAGGCAAAACAAAATTTTACGCATGATAACATCGGCTCCATGGTACATCAAAAATTCAAATATACATCGTGATTTGAATATGCCACTAGTGACTGAAGAAATTGCAAAATACGCTGGCAAATATTTAACAAAACTCGAGTCACATCCTAATCCACTTGCCCGTAATATTTTGAACTTTACTGGACACATCCGCCTAAAAAAGAGGGACACATGGGCTCTTATTCATAGCACTCCAGATGGGACTTCTTGAAAATACTTTATTTTTTTCCTTTTGACTATCACTACTTATGTATTATATATAACTATTACTAAGCTTATGTCCGACACTGGTCGGGCCTAATTATATTTTTAGATTTAAGATACAATAAATAAAAATCATGCATTAAAAAAAAAAAAATTATTTGGTGTTATCGATTCAGATTATGCAGAGGAGATGCCAAACACAATCAAGCAAGCTAAGGGCCAGACTCATTACTTGTTTCAACTATTAAAAAATCAGACGTCCATTATGGACACAACTATTAATATTATAAAACAGGACGCACTCAATGCTCAAGGTCAACTAAATGCCATCATCGAAAGAATAAATAAAGAAGCAAATGAGACAGACAAAGAGTCCGAACAATTCAGTCAAACACAATTAATAGGGCTACTAGCAAACCAAATGACGCTGACGGCAATAAATCTCCAAGGAAGAGAAACGGAAATTATAAATGTGCTCACCGACACCCACAATGGAAGAATCAGTCCACTCTTATTATCCCCCGATCAACTGAGGAGTGAACTTACCACAATCAACGCACATCTTCCAGCATCTCGTACACTTCCCGTCGGAAATGAGAACCATATACAACTATATAAGCTAATGAGTGCCAAGGGAACTGTAACTAAGGATGAAATCATTTTCGAAATCATGTTGCCGTTAGTTGATCAACAATTTTTAGAGCTATTTAGCATTGTGCCAGTACCAACCATCAGAAATGATGTTTTAGTCGCCATCATCCCAGAAAGTTCATTTTTAGCTGTAAATCCACACAGGGACGAATACGTGCCATTTACAAATAATGAATTGTCCAATTGTATCACAGTCAAGGACAATACATTTATATGTCACAACACACAATTCAAGCTTGGAATAATAAATAAGAATAATAAAATAAGAAAATGTCAAACAAATTTTAATTTAAAAACATATTCACATTAATCGTTGTACCTTCTTAGTGAACAGACGTAATAGCGGAATTTTTCTTACATACAAACAAAACAAAAAAAAAAAAAATCATACAAAAAATATTCGTAGTACATATTAACTTTGATAAATAAGCTTTTTTTTGCTTTGCTAATATTTTTTTACATATAGAAATAACAAAATCAAAAAAGAACCGTAAACAAAAAAACATACAAAGTACCCTTGAGGAATACTCTTTATGAGTACCCCAAAGGAAAAAAATAGTGAAGTGAGTTCTAACGGCAGAAATGCCTATTTTACTGTGAGTTTTGATGCTCATAATGATAACAATAAAAATAAAAAATCTGATAATAGACTTGCTGTGAGTTCTGAAGCTCTTAATAAAAACCAAAAATCTGATAATAGACTTTCTTTAACGGCAAAACCACAGTTTCGTCAGCGATCAACTTCGCTTTGTCCAATGCCATCTAGTGAATCGTTGACATTATTGCCTAGTACTTCTAAATTTAACTCAGCGATATCATCCGCTTCGGGCTCGTGGTCATCACTTAAACAAGTTGTCACTGAAGATAAGAGCACCCCAAAGCCCAAGGTCCAAGTCGGAATGGACAGATACATTACAATTTTAAAGCGCGGGCGCAGCCCAAATTCTACTAAAATTGCATCTGTTCCAAAGATGTCCAGGGATAACAGCGCATCCTCTACTAATCGGCAAAACCGTTTTAAAATATTGCAAGATGATAATGAAAAACCCGCTGAATCTGCGAATAAAACCTCCAAGCCGCCACCAATCTATTTAAGAGAAAAAAACTCAAACGCTCTAATTAAAAAATTAATTTCGGTCATTGGTGAGAATAAATTTCACATTGTTCCAATAAAACGTGGTAATATTGATGAAACGAAAATTCAAATTTATGAAGAAAAAGATTTTCGCACAATGGTTTCTGAACTTGAAAAAAGTAAAACAAATTTCTACACATATCAGCTCAAGAGTGCTAAAGGTATGCAGATTGTGTTGAAGGGCATAGATTCCTATGTTGCTCCCGAAGAAGTAAAAGATGCTCTCGTCCTCCAGGGCTTTAAAGTAAAAAATGTATCGAACATAATAAATAGGGAAAAGATCCCTCAACCTCTATTTCGCGTTGAACTTGAGCCAAATGATATAAAATTGAAAAAGAGTGAGACCCATCCAATATATAATTTAAGATATCTCTTATATCGAAAAATAACCGTTGAAGAACCACACAAGCGTTCAGGACGCGTACAGTGCCATAATTGTCAAGAATATGGCCATACTAAAACTTACTGCAAATTACCTACTGTTTGTGTTGTGTGCGGCGAGTTGCACGGCACTGCTAGTTGCAATAAACCGAAAGATCAAAGTAACAAAAAATGCAGTAATTGTGGAGAAAATCACACTGCTAACTACAGAGGTTGTCCTGTGTACTCTTTCGTCAAACAGACTATGAGGCAAACGCCTAAATTGGCCACAGCCCAATCAGCAAACGCTTTAACAGCCACTATTGCGCAAGTGAGCCAACCAGTTAGTTCCCGTGTATCGTATGCCGATGCTGCTAAAACAAATTCTACTCATACACAAAATGTTTCACCACCAGATAATTCAACAAATACAAACTCGAACTTTAGTTTCAATCGCCTTGAAGCTACTATTGATAATCTGGTGCAAACTATAAATAATTTTACAACAAATATGACTAGCATGATGCAAGAAATGCTGCGAATGCAGAATACATTGCTTCAAGCTTTAGTTAACAAACCATGAACACGTTAAAAATATGTTTTTGGAACTCAAACGGCATTCGCCAACATAAAAATGAACTTGAGCACTTCCTCACGGAAAAAAATATTGATATAATGTTGGTCTCTGAGACTCATTTGACTTCGAGAAGCCTTTTTAAAATGTATGGCTACACCTTATATGATTCAAAGGACCCGAGAGGAAGAGCATGCGGTGGATCAGCGGTTTTAATAAAGTCAAGACTCAAGCATTATATTATTGATAATATTTGTGAAGAACATTTGCAAGCAACGAATATTTGTGTCGAAAATTTTTGCACTAATTTTGTCATATCATCCATTTACTCCCCTCCTAGATTCGCAATTACTGAGAATCAATATGAGGATTTTTACAAATCTCTGGCCCCTTGTTTCATAGCAGCCGGCGACTATAATGCTAAACATACGTTCTGGGGTTCGCGTCTTATTACACCCAGAGGTCGATCGTTGTTCAATGCAATTTCCAAAATGGGCTTGGATGTCATTTCGAGTGGAGAGCCCACTTATTGCCCTACCGACATACATAAAATTCCGGATGTCATAGATTTTGGCGTCATGAAAAATATCTCTAGGGACTTAATTCGGATTGAAGCTTCTCTAGATCTTTCGTCCGATCACTCTCCCACGATCGTTACAATTTGTGGCCCATTGAGAAGTGACTTACCTCACCCATATGCGAATTTGATAAATCGTGTTAATTGGCTGGGATTTAAAAAATATCTTAGTAGTCATTGCACGGAAAATATTACGCTAAGAACATCTGATGATATTGAAACTAACATTGCCAACCTTAACGAAAATATTGAGCAGGCTGCTAAACATGCTACTACCTCCCATCCGCAGACTGGGTTTAATAAAATTTATTCTACCGATATTGAACGTGCCGTATGCGAAAAAAGAAGAGCTAGAAGGGAATGGCAACAGCACAGATCACTACAACTTAAAATCAGATTTAAAGAGTGCACTAAACGACTCCAAGAGCTGCTTGCACATGAAAAAACTGCATCTCTTAAAAACTATCTGGAAAATCTTGATGTCACACCAGCACCTAATTACTCTTTATGGCGCGCTGCTAGAAATCTTAAAACACCCGTTGAGTTTAAACCACCTCTGCGCACATCTACCGGAGGTTGGGCAAGAAGCGATACTGAAAAAGGTAACATATTTGCTGACCATTTGAAATACGTATTTACCCCAAACACATGTACTGGTGTAATTGATTTGCCAAACGTAGACGCTCTACCCCCTCAACTAATAAAGTTTAAGACGCGTGATGTACAAAAAGTAATTGCTGAACTCAACCCAAAGAAAGCTCCGGGTTTTGATGGAATTAGTAACCAGATGCTGATGAAGTTGCCTCGTATTGCAATTAGAATACTGTTATTTATTTTCAATGCCATTTTACGACTGGAGTATTATCCACACAGCTGGAAATTTGCCAAAGTTAAAATGATTCCAAAGCCAGGCAAAGATCTTACCAAGGCTGAGTCATATAGGCCAATATGTCTGCTATCAACAATGTCAAAGCTTTTCGAAAAACTGCTCATGACAAAATTGTCCCCAATTCTAGTTAGTAGTGGGTGCATACCGGACCATCAATTTGGTTTTAGAAGTCAGCATAGCAGCATTGAACAAACTCATAGATTAGTCCAATTTATAAGAAGAACATTTGAAGAAAAGAAGTATTGTTCTGCGCTGTTTATCGACGTTTCTCAGGCATTTGATAAAGTGTGGCATGAAGGCCTAATTTTAAAATTAAAAACATACCTGCCAATAAACGTTGTAAGTCTTTTGAAAAGTTACATTACTGCCCGCAAGTTCACTGTTGTGGAAGGAGACTTTATGAGCATGCCTGAAACTATCTCATCCGGTGTGCCACAGGGGAGTATACTGGGGCCAGTTTTGTATTTGATTTATACTTGTGATATGCCTCTGAGCAGCAATATCCACACTTCCACATTTGCTGATGATACAGCCTGCCTTAGTATGCATGAAAATTCTTACGAAGCATCCCGATATCTTCAAGAACACATTACCCAGCTGGAACTATGGTTAAACTTATGGAGAATTAAGGTAAACGAACAAAAGTGTGTTCAAGTAACATATACATTACGAAGAGATACTTGTTCACCCATTCGGATTAACAATCAAGTTGTCTCTCAACATACTCATGTGAAATATCTTGGAATACACCTTGATCGACGGCTTACTTGGAAACACCATATTGACTCTAAGTTAACCCAAATGAAACTAAAATTAACTCAGGTACATTGGCTGATTGGCAGAAATTCGACCCTCAGTCTAGATTGCAAACTTTTGATATACAAGTCTATTTTGAAACCCATATGGTGCTACGGAATTCAACTATGGGGCACTGCTTCAGCTTCCAATGTCGAGAGAATCCAACGAAGGCAAAATAAAATTTTGCGATTAATAACATCGGCTCCATGGTATATAAAAAACTCAAATATACATCGTGATTTAAACATGCCACTAGTGGTTGAAGAAATTGCAAAATATGCAGGCAAATATTTAACAAAACTCGAGTCACATCCTAATCCGCTTGCTCGTAATATTTTGAACTTTACTGGACATGTCCGCCTAAAAAATAGGGATACAAGTGCTCTTATACTCAACACTCGAGATGGGACTGCTTGAAAATACTTTTTATTTTATTTTATTTTTTTCTTCCTTTTGATTATCACTACTTATGTATTATTTATAACTATCTCTAAATTTATGTCCGACAGTGGTCGGGCCTAATAATTATATTTTAGATTTAAGATTTGAATACTTATTGTTAGTTCATATTTGAAGATACAATAAATAAATATATGTATAAAAAAAAACATATTTCTATGAGAATAAAAAGTGTGTATATGTGTGTCTAAATGTCTGATAGCCAAAAAAGCAAGAAGTTGTGGTTTACATAATGCATAATTCCCAGCTTAAGTTGACAAGTCAAAATTATTGGGCAAAGTTAACAGGTTTGTGTATTTGCGACACTTTTGAACACTCTCATGAAATTTCTCTCTGAATGTGCAAAAGTTATCCAAATTTGCTGGAACGCAAAAAACCATAAGTGACCATTTTGAAATACTAATGCTGCTTACTTTTTAAAACGCATAACATTATAAAAACATAAAATTTGCATCATTGGCAACAGCTGTAAAAAGTAAATGAAAAAAAATCTCCAAAAAGTATAAGTTACGTGAATTATTTAAAAAATCATAAAAATCATTTTTTTATATTAAAGAAATGGAAAAATAAGCACAAATGTACTTACAACCTTCCATTTTGCTTTCTAATAAATCTGTGTGTAATTTTTTTTTTTCTATATTTGCAAATTTTCTGATTAATATTTCAGTTTCATATGTAAACAAAAAACAACTGATTATTCAATTCTTGTCCGAACTTACCCAGAAGAAAAAGTTCGTACTAGTTTATACAGGAAATGAAAAAAATCATTCGCTCTCCAAATTGCACAAAATTTCCTATCTGGAACGCTTTTGGATTACTTTGTACAAGTTCAGACTGTTTTGTTATGCATCTGGAACAGACCTAATATGAACCTCAGCAATTCGCAAATGAAACAGATGTTTAACATGTTAGAGAAAACAATTTGTAATCGGTTCTCGATTACTTGTAGCAGTTGTTGACACGGTGCAATTTTTTATGGCACTTAGTTGAAACACTTAGTTACCTTTATTGTAGTTGGTGGTAAATTTTCCGGTACAAAAAAACCAGGACAATTTAAGAGTGGACCAGGACAATTTGTCTAAATCCAGGACAAATCCTGGAAAACCAGGACAGTGGTGATCGTAATTGAGTCTGAAGCAAAACTAGAGAACAAGGAAAAAAACACACAAAACCATTGTACAACAGTTGAACAGACAGTTTTGTCATGTGTGCAATATTTTTATCGTACACTTCATAGTGCACAATACTTCATTTCACAAACTAAAACTTTTATAAAATATTAAGTGATAATAAAATTTTTACAATTATATCTATTGTGAAAGATATTATTTTTATTTTATTATTTATTTTTTTAGTCTTAAATTAATAAATTATAAAACTTAAAACAGTACCGCATGCGAACTAACACGCTGAAATAACCTACGTTGTTTGTTTTTCCTTTTACACGTACACATATGCTTACACTTGTGTGCTCACCCTGCAGAAAATGCGGATAGTGAAATTGTAGTGATTTACTACCGACATTGTCAGTAGTACTACTGACCAGGTGTACCCCAGCCAATGTAATCACCTATTGACATTTAACATTAGCTTGTCATTGAAAATCCACCACTAGAGAGTAGCACTACTGACTAAGTAGTTCTTTTGGGCCCACATGGAGATTTTTGACACCAAAGATTCACTAGTAAATTTTTGGTGCTCTAGTCTACAATATCGATATTTCCTCGCTCGATGTCAATAGTAAAATTGCAGTGATTTACTAGTGACATTGTTAATAGTACTACTGACCAGGTGTACCCCAGCCAATGTAATTGTCTATGGGCATATAACATACGGTGGTCATTGAATATCTGCCGGTAGACTTTAGCACTATTCTTTTACGACCATATGGAGACATTTGAACTAAAGATTCACTAGTACATTTTAGTCACCCTCGTCTACAATTTTGTAAGGGTTTGGGGCAACAAACTTATATATATATATATATATATATATATATGTACGTAAGTTTTTGACATTATTGCATAGCATAGCATAATAAAAAAGAAAAACAAACTATTGACGCGTTCATTAACAATGACACCAGAAATACACTAGAGCTGTTGTCTCTAACGTATCTCTACTCGCGCATAAAAGGAAAGTTGTCGACATCTCAACGAGTGTAATTGTCGCTAGAGAAAAGAGTGTTGACATAGAGACATATGGTTCTAGGCTGACTAGAGGGGCATTTTATTGAAGCGCAGCCGCGAATAAAGTTGTAAAAGACAATTTTTACAAAACCAGCTTTTTCAGAGATTACAGTTAACACGTTGTTCAACATCAAACCATCCAAAATTATGCATCTTATCGACGTCAAAATATAATTACAAACAGTCAGTCAGTGGAAGAACCTTGGAAATAACTAACAAAATCATTCAAACGAAATAGCCTAAAATAATTGATAAATTTAACAGAGATGCAAAAACAAAAGTTAATGCTAATTATTATTATTTTTGATAAGATAAAAAAAAATAAACGAAAAAAATAATCCTGCTTTAAAATACGTTTTTTGCCTCCTGAAAAATTATTATTTTGTCACTGTTTCATTCAGACACGTTTTTATTAAGTTAAACAGTTTCATACATAACTAATAGACAATTTTATAGAATCAAACATCATTGGAAACAGTTTAAATCAATAAATACGTGTGTGAATCAAACAGTTTTTCATTAGTAATTAGTGGTTACGCTTTATTTGGCACATGCCACACAAGAAATGCTAGATGTAAACTTAGCCTAAGCAAACAAACATCTTGTGCACAGCTCTAGTACATATGCACACTAGTGTGTCCCCAAAAAAAAATTTTTAGATTTTTATAGGTACCCCAGCATTTTTTGAAAGCTAATAGGGTAAGGTATTTTTGTGATATTTTTTCAGATTTTTCGAAAGAGGTTTAGAGGTCGCTAAAATCGAGTGGTTTTCTCCACTTTTTTTAGTTTTGTTCATTACGCCGCCCATTACCACTATTTTTTTTTCTAAGTCAATTTTTTTAAGAAAACTGTCGAAGCTTTACTTTTCTGTGTATATATTATAAGTTTCGGTTATTTTTTTGTTGCTCATTTGGGTACCCTTTATGAAATTTTTTTTGTAAATTTAGCACAAATTTTAAAAATGATGCTCCGTAACTTTTAAAATTTCTACTGAAGTTAAAAAAACTAATGATGCGGTTTAAATGGTGAATAAATTCTGAGTCATTGAAACAAAAAAAATATTGAATTTGCTTGTACGGTTCCAAGGTTATAGCCTTTTTAAGTTTTGTGCACATTTTGTAATATTAAAAATATTTGTTCAGTTCACAACCTATTGTAAGTGTAGTAGGTCATCAAGTCGTACAATAGTTGGAAATATGTTGTTGGTAATTTGAATGTCGTAGAATGACATTAGGAATGCATAAGCTTATAAAAGAGCTAATGTTTTTTAATTACATTTACCTTAATTTTTCTTTATTAAGTTAATAAAAATTAATGCAATTTTACGAGTATATGTAAATAAATAAAAAAATCGCGAAATAATGAAAATTGGCAAAAAGCTACCAATGGCAAGCTAAAAACCACGCAAAAATACGCTTTTATTGCGATCTTTGCAAAAAAATCGCGAAAATTGGCAAAATCTGTATTAAAAATCGCTAAAACGGTATGGAAAGCAAACAAAAATTCGACAAAAATCTCGAAAATTACGTAAGTTTGCAAAAACATAAGGTTTGTTCATTTACTAAAAATTTTTACGAATTTGTAACAATTTTTACTGGAAAGTGTTCATTAACTCAAAAGGTTTGCAAGGAGAGAGCGTCAAAAGAGAGAAAAAAATTGAGGGACAAGAAATTCTTACAAATTAATATTAGTAAAATTTTTACTTTGTGTTGTGTTGTCAAATTTATTATTTAAAAAATATCTGAGAAAAGAAAATTGAAAAATGTGCATTTCTTTGTTAAAAAAACATGTATACGTATGTAAAAGAAAGCATCTTTCTTAGTTAATTGAAGCACAGCCGCGAATAACGTTGTAAAAGACATTTTTAAAAAAACCAGTTTTTTCACAGATTAACATTAACATAACTCTCTTGCGTTGTTCAAACATCATATCATCCAAAATTATGCATCTTATCGCCGTCAAAATACAATTACAATCCAATCAGTCGGTGGAAAACTTTGTAAGTAACTAATAAAATCATGCAAACGAAATTGTCGAAAATAATTGAATCTGTGAATCTGGCAACTCCATGAGTGAATAGAATAATTTTGTGTGGCGTCTGATCAAAATTACATTTCTTTTTTTTTGGTGTGTGAAATAATTGTAATTTTGCATTGAATTCTATCGCAATCAAAAAACAATACTGTTGCATAAATTGAAATAAAGGAACTATTGGTAACGTGTCGAGTCTTATACTTGTGGCCTACAACAACGCTGTAAGGGCTGTTTAACTGTATACACGTGTATACATGCACCTATGAACATAACCTACAAAAATTTTAAGATGTCCCCTTCAGCGAAATGTGGAGTATGTAACAAAAATGTCACTAAGTCTGATCAAGGAGTAGAATGTGATACCTGTGTGAAATGGTTTCACATTGATAGGCAAAAACAATTGTATCAACTTTTCTTGTCCTGGGTGCCATGATAAAAAGTTTGATGGTTCTACTCTCAAACATTGTTTGACTGAGCTAGAGAAGAAACTTTCGGATAACATCTCCAGTGCAACAGCTGAATTACGCAGTGACCAACATTCTTTAAGCAACCTCATTGAAACGTCTTTGTCTGATATTCGTTCGGATTTGATTACATCTCTTGCTAACCTAAGAAACGAGCTTGAGCAATGCAGAGATAATATTAAAACTGTGGAAACAAATGCTATGGCGAATATTAAAAAGCTTGAGTTGGGTGAAAATAAGGTGCAACGTTTGATGAACAGAGCCGATGTTGTAATAACTGGTCTACCTGAGGGTATTGAATCTTTGTTAACGCCTATATTAGCAATATGTAATTACTATAACACTGAGGCTGATTTAAGAGATGTGAATAACTGCTGCTATATACGAGGTGGCAAAGCTGTACTGGTGAAATTCAATAGAGTATTGCTCAGAGATACCCTGATGAAAGAGTACTTTAAATCTCCTGTAATAAAGCTAAACGATGTCATTGGTGGTGATGTTTCGGCGAGGGTATACCTTAGTGACAACTTAACACCTGCATCATATAAACTACAGTTGCTGTGTCGTTCACTAAAAAATAATGCTAAAATTACATGGTTTAAAATACTAAATAGAGATACTCCGATGGCTAAGATGAAATTTCCAGATGGCAGTGCAACAACGTTGACTTACTCGCAGTGCTCCCAATTATGATGATTGGTCTGTAATAATGTTATGGCGTTCTCTTTTCTGGAAAAATGTTTACACTTATTTCATTTTTCAATGATAAATTGCAATAAATTATTTTTTGAAATATATATTTTATTAGAAACTTTTGTACCGTGTCTTGCGAGCATATATTTATAATGTTACACTTTTCCAGAAAAGAAAATACCATTAAATGTACACTTTTTATTTTTATCTTTTCTTTTTTATTGTTATCTTTTATATATATAACTGTTATATGCAAATGATGATCTCTTTGAATTAGTTCTCACCAAAGTCAATTAAACATATCAGTGCGGTTAGGTATTATATTTTTAGATCCGGGTATATTCTGTATTTTGGGTGGAATTGAAGCATGCGGTCGCCGGGGAATCGTTGTTAAAATAACTCAACAACGATTAATGGTTCCAAGTGATTTGGTTTCACGTGGTGTGCAGAATGTTCACGAGATCAAGATATTAATATGGTGCCTTATTGCAATGTTCATGTTTACCTTATCTTTACTTATTAATTATCATATTTGATCATACGTCCAGAAGTTTATTGAAATGTTAAATATTATTATTTTATTATTAATTGTACACTGCACATTCATGACTGCATCACGACTCCTTCAGACAGTTTGTACAAATTCCTATGAATACTAGGATAAATTTGGGCCCAATTGTTAGCGATGGGTGTATTGGTAGGGCTTTTTCAGGTCATAATGGTTTTAAGGTTGCTCACATAAATGCTCAGAGTATCTGTCCTTCGAACAGGTCTAGTAAACTCGATGAACTTAACGCAATTATTACGGGCGCGGACTTGAATATAATATGTATTACGGAAACGTGGTTAGATGAGAGTATTTCTGATCAGGCGATTGAACTTAGAGGGTATAATGTTTGTAGAACTGATCGTCCTTATGATCGTAGAGGTGGTGGGGTGGCTATTTACGTTGCTCAGGGTATTAAGTTCAGGACTGTTTATAGGGTTTGTGAATACTTTTCTTGCGAGGGACTCTATATTGAAGTTAATACTGGTTTTACAAAATTATTATGTGGAGTTACCTATCTTCCTAGGGGTGATATTGACCAATTTGAACGATCATTCAGTGACCTATCGGTACGGTATCAATATATAGTTGTTGTTGGAGATTTTAATAACGACTTATTCAATCCATCTAAATCGAATGCCATACATTCGCTTTGTAGACGTCTAGATTTGTGTTGCTTGCATAATTGCTCGCCTACTCGTTATGATTCACATCGCCAAACAACAACTCTTATAGATTCCTTTATAGTGAGTCGGGATATGTCGATAGAGGCATCTTTACAATTTCAGACCCCTTTTTTATCACATCATTCTATGATATGTGCCTCTTTGAATATACCTGTCAATGTTCCAGTTGAACCTGCCTATTTCAGGGATTATAATAATGCTGATCTTACTGCAATTGAAGAGCATGTACTACGAACAGATTTTTCACAATTTTACCAGACAAATGATTCTGATGCATTGGCTGCTTTTCTGAATACACTCTTTAATGAGCTTTGGCATTATGTCCCGCTAAAAAGACTCGTTCATAAAAGTAATCAGAATGTATTGAAATTTTCTAATGACATTAATTATCACAGATCCCTTACTGGCATTGCACTTAGATCATATTATAATCATAGGAGTGATAGTAATTGGGAGGCTTACCGAAAACTGCGAAACTTGACCAGGGCTAAGATAAGAGCATTGAAAATGAAGTATAGTAGTAGTTTTTTTAGAACGAGTAGTTCAAGAGAAATGTGGAAAAAATTGAGTAGAGTCGGTGTGTCGAATACTATGCGTGCTTCTGCTGAAGTAAATGTTGATGACATGAATAAAAAATTTATTAGCAATCAGTTAAGTGTAGATGATGTGATTCCTGATTTCAATTGATTTATTAACCATGTCTGTAGTTTTTCCTTTTCTAATGTCACAATGAATGAATTACAATTAGCTCTACTCAAAATTAAATCTACTTCTGCTGGTCCTGATGGAGTTTCTATAAGATTTCTGAAAAGTATCTTTCCGTATATCAATAGACACATTTTACATACTGTTAATATCATTTTGATGTCCTCTAAATTCCCTGCAGATTGGAAAGTTTCACGTATTGTTCCCATTCCTAAGAATAAAGGAGACTTTTCCATTGAAAACATGAGACCTATTAGTATATTGACTTTCTAAAGTTCTTGAGAATGTTATGAAGGAACAGATGATGCATTGGATTCAAAGTAATAGTATGCTTAGTGAATGTCAATTCGGGTTTCGAAATGGTCGTAATACTGGTCTTCTTCTTACTGAGCTGATTGAGTCAGTAAGATATAATTCAAATATGGGCACTGCTAGTTTTTCTAGTCTCTATTGATTTATCAAAAGCGTTTGATCAAGTTAAACACTCCCTTATGGTTACCAAATTAAATAGTAAGTTTAGATTTTCTTCATCCGCATGTAAATTGATTTGGTCATACTTGTCTGGTCGAAAACAATTTGTTTGTAATAATGGTTTAGTATCTGGTTTGGAAGGTGTGAGATCGGGTGTCCCCCAGGGTTCGGTTTTAGGCCCCACTCTATTTACGTTATTTCTAAATGACTTATTCACCATTATGGTTAGTAATTGTTGTAGGCCAATGACATTTGCTGACGACATTCAATTACTGTGGTCTGGTGATTTACAATCACGAATTGATTGGTCGGATACTATTAATCAAGATCTTAATAGGTTGAGCAATTGGATGAATAGTAATTTTCTACAGGTGAACCCCAATAAGACCAAAGCGATGATTTTTAGACTTAATAGACATATGTCTACATGCTATTTGAACTTGCAGATATGTGGTGCTAGGTTTGATATTGTAAGACATATGAGATGTCTTGGTGTGATAGTTGATGAGAAAATTTTATTTGATCAACACATTGATAATATATCCTCTAGAATATGTCTCACAATGAGGAAACTATACCACTTAAATCTATCTCTACCACTACATGTTAGACGTACCATTGCCCATGCGCTTTTAATGTCTCAGATAAACTATTGCATTGAGGTGTATTCGGGTTGCAATTATGGTAATAAGGGTAGAATAAAGAGATTGGTGCACAGGATTGTGAGATTTGTTTATAAACTTAGACCGAGGGCACATGTCACACAACGTTTACAAGTTTTTTTTAAATTTTCTTTTGAGGATTATCTGAAATTTCGCTTATTGATTTATACCTATAGAATTATTAAATATCAGAATCCTATTAATATTGTAAATTTTATAACTTTTACAAGGACATTAAGAAATCCTCAAATGGTAATTTCTCGTATAAACAACTCCACATATGAAAGATCTCTAGTAGTCCAGGCTGCTAGGCTATGGAATGTTTTGCCTAGAGAATTGCGTATATTTTCCTTATCAATTTCAAGTTTTAAGAAGAAATTAGGAGGATTTTATAACATGGTAACCCTTTAAATGCTAACAATTTGGGTTTAAATTTATTCTTTTAATTTAATTTATCATATTTTTTGTTATTTGCGTTACGAATAAGTGATGGGGGAGTCGCTTTGATGTAAATGGTGTGTTGCAGTTTGTATCTATTATTCATACATATATACTCATAGAATACTACATATAATACGAATAAAATTGGCCTGATGGCTATATGTATTATTGCTAAGAAATAAATAAATAAATAAAATAAATAAATAAATGTAGCAGAGATACAAAAAGAAAAGTTAATGCTAGTTATCATTATTTTCGATAAGCTAAAAAAATTTAAACGAAAAAACCAATTTTGCTTTAAAATACGTTTTTTGGCTCTCCTGAAAAATTATTATTTTGTCAGTTAAAACGTTATTCGCGGCTAACCTTCAATTGTTTTTCTTTCATTAAGCCACATAAATTCAATTTTAATGGCAAATAATTTTGTTAGTTTCTCATATATGATCAGAGATGGAAAGTGGCATTTTTTATTTGTTAATGAATAAAATTAAAAACTTTTGAAAAGTGCTTAAAAATTGTAAAAAAATACATGAAACTGTATAAAGAGTTTCATATTGACTGTCAATTTCTAAAAAAAATAATATATTATTTATTTAAAATATTATCAAACAAAATACATCAGCAAAAGTACAATTGTATCATGATTTCCATCCATGGTTCTGATATGAATAAAATTTTCTTGCAAGTTTTTACGAGTAAAGCGTTCATATTTAAGAGAGTAATTTTGTAAATTTTTGCCTTACTCTCTCGTTGCTAGTTTCTGCTGGGAAAGTAAATGAACATACCTTTATTAACAGCGATATGATAACAGAAAGAGAAAGCATTCCCTTCTCTGTCTTGCACATAGATGAATTAAGCGGTGTATTTTTAATCGAAATTCCTCATAATTATATACAAAAAAAAAATGTCATAAAGGGTACCCAAATGATCAAAAAACTAACCGAAACTTATAATATCTGCACAAAGAAGAAAAGTTTGAACAATTTTCTTAAAAAAAAAATTAATTAGCAATCAAAAAAAAATCGTATTAATGGGTCGCGTAATGAACAAAATTAAAAAAGTCGAAAACTCCGATTTTCGGGTTAAAATCGATTTTAGCGACCTCTGAACCTCTTCCGAAAAATCTGAAAAAAATCACAAAAATACTTTCTTAATCAGGCTTGAGTTCAGTAATTTCAATTCTTATTGAATGAAATATTTTTATTAATTAATGTGAGTATCTAAAGAAGAGAAGAAAAATTAAACTAGACTTTATTAGCTGGGGGAAATACCGATAGTTTTCTGTGCAGCCACGCAATTCATCAGCACCCATGTCCAGTGTTGTCAGATTTATTTGCGGCCTCCTCGCCAAAGGAATTGTCGAATATCGCCAAATATCGCCAATATAATAAAACATTAAATTTTAGCTGCAAAAATATTTTTATTATGTAATTATGTACATTATAGTGCTGGGACACTATCGATAGTACTATCGATAACATCGATAGTTTCAAAATATCAAAAATATCGATAGGAAAAAATATCGATATCGATATTATTTAAAATGCAGTTTTGTAAATGTGAGGTGTTATAAAAATTTTTTAACTGACATCAGCACAATTTTTGAAAAGTTGTCACCTAAAATAACGTTTGTGGATACATTAAAAAATAAACTATAAAGTTTCAAGAAAGTGATAAAAAAATCTAACTGTGACCTGATGAAAAATTGGTTATATTTTTCTCTCTCAAGTACAAACATTCAGTCGATAGTAATATCGATAGTATCGATAGTGAAATCTGAACTATCGATAAATATCGATAGTAGAAAATATCGATAGTATCCCAGCACTAGTACATTACAAATATCGTTAAATTTTAAATTCAGTAGGTAAAGTCTATCATAAAACATAAAAAAATATTATTTAAAACGGCCCACCCACTTGCAATATAATTGTGCAATTTTTCGTATTGTACAATAATATAGCCAAAGTATATGTCATATTCGAAGGTGGCACAATATATTGGCAAATACCAAAAGACTTTTGATTTTTATTGTACAATCAAGAGAATTGTGTAATGTGGTGACAACATTGTTCAATGTTGTTTACTTTTTGACTGTCAGGAAAATTGGGCAATATTTTCTTTTTAGAACAACACATGCAATAATATTGCAAAGTATTTAAATTGACATATAAAAAATACTGACGTATAAAAAGACTGAAAAACAAAAATCAGTCTTAATAGGATAAATTGAAGTTGAACACCAAGATCAAAATTATTATTTAAATCTTGTGATAACACGGAATTAACGTTTAATTAAATGTGTGTTAAAGTACACATATCATATCCCTGAAGTAGTAAGTGCCAGCAGCATCGTCGTAATCATACAATTTAGGCGATAACTCTTGCAGCCTTTTTCCTGCTTCATTATCAAAATGTTGGTTTCAATTTATAAAAGGAAGTTTTCCCCACTGTGTTTCATAAACACCAAATGAGATTTTTTGGTCCATAATTTTTTTTTAAACTTCTTGAGTTTCAGAAAATTTTTGTTTGAGATAAAGAGTCACAACATTTGTATTTTTTTTCATGAAATATTTTATGTTGGAGAAGAAATTGCTTATATAAAAAATATCATAGTTTTAACATTATTATATTTTATTGAAATCGTAAAAATATAGCCAAAAATATCGCCAAGAAGTTCAAATATCGCCAAGTAAATCGCCAATCGCCATTTCAAAATTTTCATCGCCAAAAACTAATTTTTGTCGCCACGTTTGGCGAGATATCGCCATATCTGACAACACTGCCCATGTCTATCTACTGGGGTAGAGATTATTATTAATATCAGCTATTTAACTCAAATTTCTATGAAATGGAATATGAGAATTGATTGTGTATACAATTATTGATTTACCTTTGGTAAACACATTTGTAAGTATCACTATTTGTTCATACACGGTCACACTTTTTTTCTCTTGTTTTGCTTTCCCTTTTTCGACCAACTTAAACAATAATCTTCCTCCTTTAGATATGAGCCCCTCAACGTCAGCACAAGCCGCTGACAGAATGCTGCAATCGTTCTCAACACATCTAACCTCAACGACACAATTTGTCATCCTAGGCACAGCTCTTGTTGACGTATATCAGGGCGAATGCAAATATACAGTTCGTTTTCTGTTTTTCCATTTTCTATTTAGGTTAGCACGAAGTTATATCACTCTACCTATGTATGTTTAACTATTCTTACTTATCTTTTACGATCATCACATTAATTATTTTTACTTATTCGATGCACCATCGGTACATACTAGTGGGGAGCACAAGCTATGAAAATTTGCTCAGTATTGTATTTTTTTCAAAAGCAAATAGTGTTTGTAGTGGTGATCGTAATTGAGTGTGAAAAAAAAATAGAGAACAAGGAAACAAAAAACACACACAATCATTGTACAACAGTTGAATAGACAGTTGTGTCAAGTGTGCAATGTTTTTATTGTACACTTCATAGTGCACAATACTTCATTTCACAAACTAAAAATTTCATAAAATATTAAGTGATAATAAAACTTTTTACAACTACATACATATGTATATTCATTATATATATTATTTTTATGTTATTTGTTAGTTTTAAATTAATAAATTATAAACCGGAGAGCCAGTGTGACCATTTTTGCAGCTAAATTTAGCATATTTTTTTTTATTTAGCTGCAAAATTTTTGATTTAGCAGCTAGCATTTTCTATAGCATTTTTCAATAATATATATAGATTTTCTAGGATTTTTTTGTAATATAAGGCCATATTATGAGTTGCATTCGATTTTCGACATTCGCTGGGTATCGAGCATCGAAATTCAAATGTTAAATTGATATTATGAGCACCGAAAATTTCGCTGAGCAACGAATTTTCTATCGAACAGAATTTAGCTTTCGATGCAGTATTTTAATGCGAAAAATTAGTAAAAAGTCTAAGTGTTAAGCTATGTTTATTTTTAAGTACACAAACTCAAATTGTTAGCTATTTTTTGCCGGTTTCATTAACAATAACAACGTTCTTTGTGGAATGCTCGTTATAATACCAAATGAAAATTCGTTCGATCGGTACTTTCGACTTCAGTCGAATATCGAAAGTTGCTCATAATAGGGGCAATAATCTACACACTTTTTAACAATATAATTTATGCAACTTTCGGTATATTAGTAATTTTCACGAGTAACCCATTTCATGATGTATTTGTAACACGAGAAATGTTAATTATGCTTATAAATATATAAGTTGATGTAGGTACTAGAACTGTGATCAGCGTGACCATATTAGCTTATTTTAAGTTAAATTTAGCTTATTGTTTTGGATTTAGCTTCAAAATTTTCATTTAGCTCTTAACTTACTTTTTAGAAACTCATTTAGCCTTTTTTAATCTAAATTGTTAAAGACATAAAATTTTTGTAAGAATTATAATTTGTTACGGTTAAAAATATAAATTTGGAAAATATTTTAGAAAATACATAATGTAAATTGCTTATTTGTAAGAGAAATGGCACATTTAAAAATAGAGGAAATTGATTGCAATTTTGGAATTACAATGGCAAAAGTTACATTAATATTACCCATACTACTTTTTTGAGTTGAACGTCAGCAGCATGAATTCACTAAAATTAGAAATATATTTACTGTAAATAGCACTACTTCACTAAAAAGGTTTCGTATTTCAGTATAAATGCTGTTATATTTTTGAAAGCTGGTTAATAGCCCATTCAGGCTGACACAAATTAAGTCATTTCCAGCTGAAATTACGAACGAAATGAAAAGTGTTTATAAATTTGACATTTGAGTTGATTTCGCAAACATCTTATTCACTGCGGCATACATTGAAGTACTTTTTTCAGTTGAGTAAATTCTTTGTTACATTTATACAAATTTTTCTTTAAAAATTTTCATAAATATAATAATTTTCAACCTTCGTTTAATTTCCTATTGAATTTAAAAATTTTATTTCTCATAATTGTTGTTTCTCATAGTTGTAAATTTACTCATGTATAAATAAATGTACACGATGATTTGCTATTTAATTTAACGATATTCGACATTTCTAGCTCGAGATATGATTGGTGAAGTTAAAAAGGGTGGACAAATTAAAAAAATAAAATATTGTTTATCTAATTTTTCGACCTTTTATATACATATGTTCAACAAAACAAATTTTTTAAGCTTTAGGTCAGTAAATTTTATATATTTTTAGTTTTGATCAGTATTTCGTTAACCTTTGGTTAACTTCTTCAAGATGATTCTTATTTTATTTGTTTTATAATTAGTTTTTGCCTTTTTTGTTTTCAATAAAAAAAATTTATTTATGACACACATTGTTATTTATAATTGTAAAAAACATTTGTTTGATTGAAAACAAAAAAGGCAAAAACTAATTATAAAACAAACAAAATAAGAATAATCCTGAAGAAGTTAACCAAAGGTTAACGAAATATTGATCAAAACTAAAAATGTATAAAAGTTACTGACCTAAAGCTTAAAAAATTAATTTTATTGAAAATTAAAATATTTCAAAAATTGTTCCACAAAAAAAATTTACCTTGATTTTCGAATTCAGAGGAACAAAATACATAATTAAAATCACCACGCATCAAATGTAAATTTTCGTTGCAAATTAGTATTATTTTATAAAAACTAATTTTTAAATTTTGCTTATCAACGAAATACATATTCAAAAAAGCTTGTTTTCTAAAAACTAACAGCGAATTAATAATTTTGCTTTGCTTTTAATGATTTTAATTAGTGCATAATGCATTATGTAAAATGAAAAACTGAAAGTTAGTATAAGTGATGAAATTTAACAAGGTTTTAAAGAATTCCATCATACAATTTTATATAAACAATTTGCCCATAATGCTTATGTTATTATTATAGTAGAAATTTGTAACCGTCTATGGCCTGCATTGGCTAGGTTATTGGTAATAAATATATAAATAAATAAATAAATAATGTATTTTTAACTAACAATTACATCCTAGCGTGGTTTTTAATGTGAAATTGTATAGCAAAACTCGTTAAGACATTAAATTTTTACACTTCTGTATGCTAAACTCATGGCAGGTTTCCAAGAATTTAAACAAATTTTTGGTTCATTTAAGGGAAACAGGGTAGGAAAAAATTCTGCTCGCAAATGCTATTTTATTTTTTTCGTTCGTTTTAAAATTTGTTTTCGGAATTTTAAAAATAAAATTCGGAAAAGAATTCTATTTTAAATTCTTGTTTTTTTTCGTTCTCCTCGCAAACGAATTAAATCAACAAAAGTTTGCGAGGAGAACGAAAAAAACCAAGAATTTAAAATAGAATTTTCCGAATTTTATTTTATAATTCTAAGGAACGAATGCAAAAGAATAATTCTTATAAAATTCGTTAGGCAGGCAATTGAATTCTTGAGGGGGTAAAAACTGAATTTTGGTACCTTGGAGAAAATGGCGGAGGCGCCAAAAAGTGGACACTTATGTATGTATGTCCATTTATCACTTTCATGATATGGGTATCAAATGAAAGGTATTTTCGAGGAGATGACAAAAATGTGTTGGAAAAAGGCGGAGGCGCCGAAAAGTGCACACTTATGTCCATTTATCACTTTCATGATATGGGTATCAAATGAAAGGTATTTTCGAGGGGATGACAAAAATGTGTTGGAAAAATGGCGGAGGCGCCAAAAAGTGGACACTTATGTCCATTTATCACTTTCATGATATGGGTATCAAATGAAATGTATTTTCGAGGAGATGACTTGTATGAAAAAATAAATTAACCGATATTTTCCCATCGGATTTTCGATACCTTTTGGCATCAGGAAAAAACTTTAACTTCCACATATTAAAATATTATTTTCGGTGCGCCAATTTTTTTTTTAAACAATACTCGAATATTTTACTTTTTACCAGTTTAAAACGAAAGATTTAATATACGAATAACACAAATAAATTTAAAATAATTATTTTGCATGATATTAATTTATATTGTATTAATATTTAATTCCACCACAACAAAATAATAAAATATTTATATATATGTATATAAAACAAAATTAAGTCAGTCGTGTTACCTTCTAAAACAATCTCAAAAAACTAAAAAACTCAAAAAATTTAATTTCTGGCGCCTCGAAAATAAGTATTTTGCTATGTGGTAGTGGAATTTTTTTCCGCATACCAAAAGCTATCAAAAAATCGATGGCACAGTATTGGTAAATTTTTTTTTTTCACAAAGGTCACCTTCTTGAAAATCCCTTTCATTTGATACCCATATCATGAAAGTGATAAATGGACATAAGTGTCCACTTTTTGGCGCCTCCGCCATTTTTCCAACACATTTTTGTCATCCCCTCGAAAATACCTTTCATTTGATACCCATATCATGAAAGTGATAAATGGACATAAGTGTCCACTTTTTGGCGCCTCCTCCATTTTTCCAACGCATTTTTGTCATCCCCTCGAAAATACCTTTCATTTGATACCCATATCATGAAAGTGATAAATGGACATAAGTGTCCACTTTTTGGCGCCTCCGCCATTTTTCCAACGCATTTTTGTTATCCCCTCGAAAATACCTTTCATTTGATACCCATATCATGAAAGTGATAAATGAACATAAGTGTCCACTTTTTGGCGCCTCCGCCATTTTTCCAACGCATTTTTGTCATCTCCTCGAAAATACCTTTCATTTGATACCCATATCATGAAAGTGATAAATGGACATAAGTGTCCACTTTTTGGCGCCTCCGCCATTTTTCCAACGCATTTTTGTCATCTCCTCGAAAATACCTTTCATTTGATACCCATATCATGAAAGTGATAAATGGACATAAGTGTCCACTTTTTGGCGCCTCCGCCATTTTTCCAACGCATTTTTGTCATCTCCTCGAAATCTCCTCAAAAAATTTTAAGTCTTTACTTTGAATTATGTACATACAGTTACTCACAGAAATATTTTGCTTATGTAAATCTCAACAAATTTGCAAAAAGAATGCTATATAAAAATGTGTTCTTTGAAAAATTCATGTTTATTTTTTTACATATTAAATAGGAGAAGTCTTAACTACAAATATTTTAATTAAAATTTAAAAACAAAAAAATAATTTATGAAATTTTTAAAAAATAATGAAAAAATCGCTTATTTATGAGGTCACAAAAGTATTTTGCTTTTTGAATTTTTTACACAGATTTTTCATTATTAAAGCAGCGCATTATGTTTTAATGTTTTGTGTGATATTCATTGTTAGATATGACCACTTGCAGACGTCCTAGCATAGATTCCACTAAATTTCGGAAATTGTTAAGTACTTTTTTTATACATTTCTTCTTCCAATACTGGTCCTAAGCATACTTTTGATAAAATGCTATTTTCCCGGATTTGTTTTCCAAATAAGCCCAAAGTTTTTCAATAGGACTCATGTCGAGAATTTGTGGTTTTATTGGCAGATGTTTGGTATTATAAAATAGCCATAATTTAATGTCCAGGGATAACTATTTTAGGTCGTTGTCATGTTGAAAGTAATACCCATTGATATATTGATCCATTTGTTCAGCACTGGCATGTAGGTTTTCTCTAATAATGGACAACTATAGATGTTTATCCATTGTGCTTTATATAAACACCAACTTTCCTACTCCTAGTGCCGACGTACAGCCCCACACCATGAGAGAACCACCACCATGTTTTACTGTTGCCCTTATATTCTTAATAGTTAGTGATTTATTTGGCTTGCGCCGCACCATAAGCTGTCTATCTGACCCAAAAATTATAAATTTACTTTCGTTGCTAAATATTATCGTGTTCTCGAAATTAAAAGTCTGAAATTTATGTAGTTCAGCATATAACTAACGCTTCTGTCTATTAACTTCCGAAATCAAAGTTTTTTTCTAGCTACGCTGCCGTTAGTACTGTTGGTTTTTAGAACTTTACGGATGGACTTGCCACTTAGGTGTGTCCGTAGTATGCCCGTAGGGTCCCCTTTAGCATTTCCTTAAGATTTGGAACATATAAATGGTGGTTTTTCCTATTTTTTTTAATAGTTTTTCTTGTGTTTCTCACCGATAACAACTTTCCTCGACTTTTTCGTGGAATATTTTTAATATATCTGCGCTTTTTTGCACCTTTAAAAGTATTTTCTCTTGTTTGTCTACATCGACTAAACATATCACAAGCATATTGAATTGATTTGTTCTATTATACAGATATAGAACGATCTTATTCGCAGATCAATTTAATTCCTTTACTTTAGGCATTTTTTTAAAGAAAACCTTCACGTGTTGCACTCAATAAAAAAAGATTGGAACCAATTATGACAAAAAAAAGCATAACAATTACTATTACAAACGAATAGCAAAAAAAAACACATTTAACAACACAAATATTTAAGAAATAACGGGAACGCTAAAAGAAGCAAAATACTTTTGTGATGTTGAAATCGCGTAGTTGATACAAGAAAAGGCAAAAAAAGTATAAAAATTAAATTCAAAGTTGTTGTTTTTTTTTGTATTTTCCATTCTATAGATTTTGCTTTCTCAGTTAGAAAAGAAATAAATTTAACATGTTGCCTAAACTTTCAATTTTTAATAAATTTATTTAACTTTTTTGCGTAAAGAATGTAGGCAAAATATATTTGAGAGTAACTGTATGTATGTATGTATTTGTATTTTTAATTTAATCGCGAATTCTATTTTCTATTCGTTTGCGAATTTTATTTTTAAATTTGCGAGAGGAATTTTATTTTGCATTCTTGGTTTTTCTTTTCGTTCGCAAATTTTATTTATAAAAAAAAAGAATAATTCTTTACAATATGGAAAATAAAATTCGTTCGAATTAAATTCGTTTGCGAAAGAAATTAATTCGAGCACTCTTCCTACCCTGAAGGGAAATACAATTTTGTAATGCGATAAAGGAATAAATAGCAAAAATAAGCACTTTAAAAGAAACAATGTAATTAAAAAGAAGTATGTATTAAATTTTAGCATTAGGTTTCAGCTCTATAATAATTTTTTAGATTTTTTTAAATCAATTTAGCATCAAAAATTTTTAGGATGTGGTCACACTGCTTAGAACAGTAGCATGCGAACTAACACGCTCAAATAATCTACGACGCACATATGTACATAGATTCCTCGTTGTTTGTTTTTTTTTGCACATACACATAATTTTACACTTGTATGCTCATTTTACAATTGTCATTCGGTGTGCACTAGTGAAATGTGCTTCGACACAACAATAACTGATGCCCTCGCTTGGCAGATAAACAAATGCTGTTGCCAGCGATGCCAACTTAGCTATTTTGGAGCTAGTTTTAGCTCTTTTTGATTGCTTCTAACTCGAAATTTTTCCCTTTAGCTCTTTTTTTAAAAAAAGCTCTTTTTTTAAAAAAAGAGCTAACACAACTCTTTCCAATTGTAAAAACGGCACGTTTAGCACTTTTCGCATCTTATAGTAAATTTTCTCGTTTTTACCCTATTGTTTCGTGTTTGAGGTATTTACATTTTTGGTAAATATGTTTTTTGCAAATGCAGATACTTTTTTGCAACTATGTAAGATATATTTATGTATTTAGTGTGTTCGTTTCTAAAGAATTAAAAAATTTTTGACAAATTATTGAAATGGATTCTTAAGCTAGAATATCACGATTGAAATTTTCTTCAAAATTGCTTTTCAAAATGGTTTGAACTCGTGTAAACAGCAAAATTTTAAACAAATTTACACGAGTTTGAAGCATTTTGAAAAGAAATTTTGAAGAAAATTTCAATCGTGTAAATTTAGCTTTACTGCTAAAAATATAGGAAAGCTTAGAAATCAAATTCCTCGTTTAATAAATGGATTAAACTAACGAAAGATCCATGTAAAGATTTGTGCGAATGTTGCAATTCAACTATAATATCTAAATATTTTGATTTAGTACGCCGTTCAAAAGCATAAAAAATTTATGGCTCCATTTAACGATATTGTGCTATCCTAGCCATATAACTATATCATTTTCATCAGAAGTTCCAACACAAACGCAAATTGCGCAAGCGAATCTTGCATTATATGCTGTAGTACATACACCGTTTTTAGGTATGGATCTTTTATTTTTTCTTACTATCATTTTTATTAATGTTAAAAAATCTTGAAGTACACATTTAATAATAAATATGTACATTAGAGTGGCCATAGTGGAATGTTTTTTGAAAAGTAAAATTTTTCGCACTGAAAAATATGAGGTTGGGGATAAAAATAATTATGCATATTTTAAATTTATTTTTTTTTAGTTCCGAGTACCTCCGGGTTGAGCCCAAAGTTTTATTATATTACCCGTTCATTACTATTTTTGTTCCTGTTTATATTTGAATAACAAAAAAATCTGACTGTATGTTCCCAACTGTATTTCTTCGATACCTATCATAATTACCTTTCCAACGAGCCACAATAGTATGCAGCTAAACTACGGATAAACTTGCCCGGAATACCCTAAAACCAAAGTTCCAAAAAATAGGTGAATTTTTTAATTTTTTTTTTTTATTGTTGATAATATTGTGCTAATGATGATTTTTGTGCGATGAAAAGTTTTTTCTGTAGTGCTCCACAACTTAAAGCAAATACTGCTTATCCTCTTCGTCGTATGTCAATGCCCGATTGAAATCTGTAATTAGTTTTATTGCTCTTTCTGCTGGGTCATTTACAACGGTTAAGTGATGGCATATTCGTTTTGCGGTGCAGTATTTTTCTTGATCCTTCCAAATTGATGGATCCAATTCAAAAAATGTTACATCGATTTGTAACGCTTGGTTCTAGGAGTGACGAAAGAACTTACATCCTTATTTTCAAACGACTTCACTTGTTCCAGCGTTAAGTTTAATTTTTTCGGAATAACTTCGTCATTTTCGTCATCATGATTGCCAAGAGCTTCAACAATTTTCCGCTTTACTTCAATAAATAGCATTTCATTGAAAAATGCAAGAGCAACCGCCTCTTCCGATAAATACCATAAATGGTTTTTGATTTTTGACAATAAGGTATTTGAAGCATTTAGAGTTCTCGTTGTACCTTCATAGTGAACAGACGTAATAGCGGAATTTTTCTTACATACAAACAAAACAAAAAAAAAAATCATACAAAAAATATTCGTAGTACATATTAACTTTGATAAATAAGCTTTTTTTTTTGCTTTGCTAATATTTTTTTACATATAGAAATAACAAAATCAAAAAAGAACCGTAAACAAAAAAACATACAAAGTACCCTTGAGGAATACTCTTTATGAGTACCCCAAAGGAAAAAAATAGTGAAGTGAGTTCTAACGGCAGAAATGCCTATTTTACTGTGAGTTTTGATGCTCATAATGATAACAATAAAAATAAAAAATCTGATAATAGACTTGCTGTGAGTTCTGAAGCTCTTAATAAAAACCAAAAATCTGATAATAGACTTTCTCTAGCGGCAAAACCACAGTTTCGTCAGCGATCAACTTCGCTTTGTCCAATGCCATCTAGTGAATCGTTGACATTATTGCCTAGTACTTCTAAATTTAACTCAGCGATATCATCCGCTTCGGGCTCGTTGTCATTACTTAAACAAGTTGTCACTGAAGATAAGAGCACCCCAAAGCCCAAGGTTCAAGTCGGAATGGACAGATACATTACAATTTTAAAGCGCGGGCGCAGCCCAAATTCTACTAAAATTGCATCTGTTCCAAAGATGTCCAGGGATAACAGCGCATCCTCTACTAATCGGCAAAACCGTTTTAAAATATTGCAAGATGATAATGAAAAACCCGCTGAATCTGCGAATAAAACCTCCAAGCCGCCACCAATCTATTTAAGAGAAAAAAACTCAAACGCTCTAATCAAAAAATTAATTTCGGTCATTGGTGAGAATAAATTTCACATTGTTCCAATAAAACGTGGTAATATTGATGAAACGAAAATTCAAATTTATGAAGAAAAAGATTTTCGCACAATGGTTTCTGAACCTGAAAAAAGTAAAACAAATTTCTACACATATCAGCTCAAGAGTGCTAAAGGTATGCAGATTGTGTTGAAGGGCATAGATTCCTATGTTGCTCCCGAAGAAGTAAAAGATGCTCTCGTCCTCCAGGGCTTTAAAGTAAAAAATGTATCGAACATAATAAATAGGGAAAAGATCCCTCAACCTCTATTTCGCGTTGAACTTGAGCCAAATGATATAAAATTGAAAAAGAGTGAGACCCATCCAATATATAACTTAAGATATCTCTTATATCGAAAAATAACCGTTGAAGAACCACACAAGCGTTCAGGACCCGTACAGTGCCATAATTGTCAAGAATATGGCCATACTAAAACTTACTGCAAATTACCTACTGTTTGTGTCGTGTGCGGCGAGTTGCACGGCACTGCTAGTTGCAATAAACCGAAAGATCAAAGTAACAAAAAATGCAGTAATTGTGGAGAAAATCACACTGCTAACTACAGAGGTTGTCGTGTGTACTCTTTGGTAAAGAAGACTATGGTGCAAAAACCTAAATTAGCTCCAGCTCAATCAGCAAACGTTTACTCTGCCACTTTTCAGCAAATGAGCCAACCAGTTACTTCCCGTGTATCGTATGCAGATGCTGCTAAGGCTAGTTCTATTCCGACACAAAATGTTTCACCGCAAAATAATTCTACAAATACACACTCAAACTTTAATTATAATCGCCTTGAAGCCACTATTGAAAATCTTGTGCAAACTATAAACAATTTTACAACAAATATGACTAGCATGATGCAAGAAATGTTGCGAATGCAGAATACTCTGCTTCAAGCTTTAGTTAACAAACCATGAACACGTTGGCATTCGCCAACATAAAAATGAACTTGAGCACTTCCTCACGGAAAAAAATATTGATATAATGTTGGTCTCTGAGACTCATTTGACTTCGAGAAGCCTTTTTAAAATTTATGGCTACACCTTATATGATTCAAAGGACCCGAGAGGAAGAGCATGCGGTGGATCAGCAATTTTAATAAAGTCAAGACTCAAGCATTATATTATTGATAACATTTGTGAAAAACATTTACAAGCAACGAATATTTGTATTGAAAATTTTTCCAATAATTTTGTCATATCATCAATTTACTCTCCTCCTAGATTCGCAATTACTGAGCATCAATACGAGGATTTTTACAAATCTCTGGGTCCTTGTTTCGTAGCAGCTGGCGACTATAATGCTAAACACACGTTCTGGGGTTCGCGTCTTATTACACCCAGAGGTCGAGCGTTGTTCAATACAATTTCCAAAATGGGCTTGGATGTCATTTCAAGTGGGGAGCCCACTTATTGGCCTACTGACATACATAAAATTCCGGATGTAATAGACTTTGGCGTTATGAAAAATATCTCTAGGGATTTAATTCAAATTGAAGCTTCTCTAGATCTCTCGTCCGATCACTCTCCCACGATCGTTACAATTTGTAGCCCATTAAGAAGTGATTTACCTCACCCATATGCCAATTTGATAAATCGTGTAAATTGGCTGTGATTCAAAAAATATCTTAGTAGTCATTGCACGGAAAACATTACACTAAGAACACCTGATGATGTTGAATCTAACATTGCCAATCTTAACGAAAATATTATGCAGGCTGCTAAACATGCCACTACCTCCTATCCGCAGACTGGGTTTAATATACTATATTCTACAGATATTGAACGTCTCGTATGTGAAAAAAGAAGAGCTAGAAGGGAATGGCAACAGCACAGATCACCCCAGAATAAAATTAGATTTAAAGAGTGCACTAAACGACTCCAAGAGCTGCTTGCACATGAAAAAAGTGCATCTCTTAAAAACTATCTGGAAAATCTTGATGTCACACCAGCATCTGATTACTCTTTATGGCGTGCTGCTAGAAGGCTTAAAACACCCGTTGAGTTTAAACCACCTCTGCGCACATCTACCGGAGGTTGGGCAAGAAGCGATACTGAAAAAGGTAACATATTTGCTGCCCATTTAAAATACGTATTTACCCCAAACACATGTACTGGTGTAATTGATTTGCCAAATGTAGACGCTCTACCCCCTCAACAAATAAAGTTTAAGACGCGTGATGTGCAAAAACTAATTTCTGAACTCAACCCAAAGAAAGCTCCGGGTTTTGATGAAATTAGTAACCAGATGCTGATGAAGTTGCCTCGTATTGCAATTAGAATACTGTTATTTATTTTTAATGCCATTTTACGACTGGAGTATTATCCACACACCTGGAAACTTGCCAAAGTTAAAAAGATTCCAAAGCCGTGCAAAGATCTTACCAAGGCTGAGTCATATAGGCCAATAAGTCTCCTATCAAAAATGTCAAAGCTTTTCGAAAAACTGCTCATGACAAAATTGTCCCCAATTCTAGTTAGTAGTGGGTGCATACCGGACCATCAATTTGGTTTTAAAAGTCAGCATAGCACTATTGAACAAACTCATAGATTGGTCCAATTTATAAGAAGAGCATTTGAAGAAAAGAAGTATTGTTCTGCGCTGTTTATCGACGTTTCTCAGGCATTTGATAAAGTGTGGCATGAAGACCTAATTTTAAAATTAAAAACATACCTGCCAATAAACGTTGTAAGTCTTTTGAAAAGTTACATTACTGCCCGGAAGTTCACTGTTGTGGAAGGAGACTTTATGAGCATGCCTGAAACTATCTCATCCGGTGTGCCACAGGGGAGTATACTGGGGCCAGTTTTGTATTTGATTTATACTTGTGATATGCCTCTGAGCAGCAATATCCACACTTCCACATTTGCTGATGATACAGCCTGCCTTAGTATGCATGAAAATCCTTACGAGGCATCCCGATATCTTCAAGAACACATTACCCAGCTGGAACTATGGTTAAACTTATGGAGAATTAAGGTAAACGAACAAAAGTGTGTTCAAGTAACATATACATTACGAAGAGATACGTGTTTACCCATTCGGATTAACAATCAAGTTGTCCCTCAACATACTCATGTGAAATATCTTGGTATACACCTTGATCGACGGCTTACTTGGAAACACCATATTGACTCTAAGTTAACCCAAATGAAACTAAAATTAACTCAGGTACATTGGCTGATTGGTAGAAATTCAACCCTCAGTCTAGATTGAAAACTTTTGATATACAAGTCTATTTTGAAACCCATATGGTGCTACGGAATTCAACTATGGGGCACTGCTTCAGCTTCCAATGTCGAGAGAATCCAACGAAGGCAAAATAAAATTTTGCGATTAATAACATCGGCTCCATGGTATATAAAAAACTCAAATATACATCGTGATTTGAATATGCCACTAGTGGTTGAAGAAATTGCAAAATATGCAGGCAAATATTTAACAAAACTCGAGTCACATCCTAATCCGCTTGCTCGTAATATTTTGAACTTTACTGGACACGTCCGCCTAAAAAAGAGGGATACAAGTGCTCTTATACTCAACACTCCAGATGGGACTGCTTGAAAATACTTTTTATTTTATTTTAATTTTTCTTCCTTTTGATTATCACTACTTATGTATTATTTATAACTATCTCTAAATTTATGTCCGACAATGGTCGGGCCTAATAATTATATTTTAGATTTAAGATTTGAATACTTATTGTTAGTTCATATTTGAAGATACAATAAATAAAAATATGTATTAAAAAAAAAAAAAAAAATTTAGATCAAAATATGAAAAAACGTCTTTAATGAATTGTAAATCATGGCGCGGTGCAGATACAGCGTTAACGCATCCGAACCAGACCTGGGCAAAAGGCATTACTTTTGCATTAGCATTAAATTAAAAAAAAAACAATACAAATGAAAATTTAATTCATTAGTACTAAATCATATGCTTTTAGTGCACTATATTTTGCATTAAACTAAAATCTCTTCAAAGTAATGCATTAATATTGCATTGACATTAAATTTGATATTTTTAATGCACTATTTTTTGCATTGAATTAAAATATCCACAAAATTAATGCACTAATATTGCATTAGCATTAAATTTAAAATTTTTAATAGACTAGTTTTTGCATTGGCACAAAATCACACGTAAAAATTGCACTGATTTTGCATTACCACTAATGAAGTAATGCAATATGATTGCATTGTCGCTAAAACCTATTGTACATAATAAAATTAAACAAAGGATGAACAAAACAAATAAATATTAAAAAATACAGCAAAGCTCACACTGAGGCCACCTACGTATGTATGAAGAATGCTCATTGAACATACGTATATACATTAGCTATGGCATAGTGTTATATGGGAATTCTTAGTAACGAGATTTCGACTTGCACGAACCCCTTATTTTGTAAGGTTTGGAAAAAAAATATTTGAGCCAAAAAATGGTGGCGGTCAGATGGGGGCAAAAGATCTCCACTTCGTGCTCAAAGTTGAGGGTCAAAGCAAAAAAAAATACAAATAATCATATAACTTTCCCGGGGTCACCGCTACAAGGGTCAAATGTATGACCAGCACCCAGGCCTGTTATTTTCATGCACTATAAAATCTAAGTTATGCACATAAAAAATGCGCGATAAAACCTAAAACACACTATTGAAGTAAATGAGCTATATGTAGTTAACAAATAATAAATATAACCACAGCCAAGGCGTGTACATGTACGAGGTGCTGTCAAGTTAAGAGGTACAGTTAAAGTACTAGACTTTTTTTTGTTGCAGAAATGACAACAGCATTGCAACAAAAACATAGAAGCTGACCGTCTAAAATAAAACACAGACAAACAAATCAAAGACAACATAGGCAAAATTAATGTTACCATATAGTAAAACATTGGCATTTTTAAATTGTACCAAGTAACTCGCGATTATACCACGGTACCAACGAGGTCAAAAATGTACCATAAAAAGTACAATGCGAACCACAAAACCACTCTCTTGCCTCTCTCACCTACAAACTGGCACGTTATGCCATCACAATTGTTCTCGTGTGTGAAATGCTAATGGGTAATACAATAAAACTTTGGGCTCAACCCGGAGGTACTCGGAACTAAAAAAATAACAATTTAAAATATGCATAATTATTTTTATCCCCAACCTCATATTTTTCAGTGCGAAAACTTTTGGATTTAACATATTTTAATTTTTCTATATAACGCTATGGCCAGTCTAATGTACGTACATTCATAGATTTAAAACGGAAAAATCTCAAATTTTTAGATTTAGCTCTTTTTAGCTCTTTTTGACTACTCCGTTGGCTCGTTTTGCCTCTGAATTGTTGGCATCACTGGCTGTTGCATACTTTTGATGAGATTGAATACCATATTTAGTATTCTCATAAAATCAAGAGCACTAAAAAGAGAGAACAATTCAATACTGTACAACATGAAGGCTACAGAAACAACCACCGTTTGCAAAGCTCTAGTACATACATATAAGTATTATTGTAGTGGCTTATGTTACTTTGTTTTTGCTTTCTACAGTTGACTTACCAGCATTCTGAAGCAGTGATAGCCAAGTGAACAGTGATCGCTAAGTGAACATATTTTTGTCACGTGCCCATGATGAATTAAATGAGACATTCCATTTCATAGAAATTTAAGTTAAATAGCTGATGTTAATAATAATCTCTACCCCAGTAGATAGACATGGATGCTGATGAAGTGCGTGGCTGCACAGAAAAATATCGGTATTTCCGCCAGCTAATAAAGTCTAGTTTAATTTTTCTTCTCTGCTTTAGATACTCACATTAATTAATAAAAATATTTCATTCAATAAGAATTGAAATTACTGAACTCAAGCCTGATTAAGAAATTATTTCCGATTAAAATTCACTACAGTTCAATTAAATCTAAAAATGTCTCATTTAATTCATCATAGGCACGTGACAAAAATATGTTCACTTAGCGATCACTGTTCACTTGGCTATCACTGCTTCAGAATGCTGGTAAGTCAACTGTAGAAAGCAAAAACAAAGTAACATAAAGCCACTACAATAATACTTATATGTATGTACCGATGGTGCATCGAATAAGTAAAAATAATTAATGTGATGATCGTAAAAGATAAGTAAGAATAGTTAAACATACATAGGTAGAGTGATATAACTTCGTGCTAACCTAAATAGAAAATGGAAAAACAGAAAATGAATAGTGATACTTACAAATGTGTTTGCCAAAGGCAAAATCAATAATTGTATACACAATCAATTCTCATATTCCATTTCATAGAAATTTAAGTTTAATAGCTGATGTTAATAATAATCTCTACCCCAGTAGATAGACATGGGTGCTGATGAAGTGCGTGGCTGCACAGAAAAATATCGGTATTTCCCCCAGCTAATAGTGTCTAGTTTAATTTTTCTTCTCTTCTTTAGATACTCACATTAATTAATAAAAATATTTCATTCATAAGAATTGAAATTACTGAACTCAAGCCTGATTAAGAAATTATTTCTGATTAAAAATTCACTATAGTTCAATTAAATCTAATAATGTCTCATTTAATTCATCATGGGCACGTGACAAAAATATGTTCACTTGGCGATCACTGTTCACTTGGCCAGAACTGCTTCAGAATGCTGGAAAGCTAAGTCAACTGTAGAAAGCAAAAACAAAGTAACATAAAAGCCACTACAATAATACTTATATGTATGTACCGATGGTGCATCGAATAAGTAAAAATAATTAATCTGATGATCGTAAAAGATAAGTAAGAATAGTTCAACATACATATGTATGTATGTAGAGTGATATAACTTCGTGCTAACCTAAATAGAAAATGGAAAAACAGAAAATGAATAGTGATACTTACAAATGTGTTTGCCAAAGGTAAATCAATAATTGTATACACAATCAATTCTCATATTCCATTTCATAGAAATTTAAGTTAAATAGCGGATGTTAATAATAATCTCTACCCCAGTAGATAGACATGGGTGCTGATGAAGTGCGTGGCTGCACAGAAAAATATCGGTATTTCCCCCAGCTAATAAAGTCTAGTTTAATTTTTCTTCTCTTCTTTAGATACTCACATTAATTAATAAAAATATTTCATTCAATAAGAATTGAAATTACTGAACTCAAGCCTGATTAAGAAATTATTATTTCTTAGTGAATTACAGTTCAATTAAATCTAAAAATGTCTCAAAATACTTTACCTTATAAGCTTTCAAAACATGCTGGGGCAAAAGAAAAAAAATTTTTTTGGGACACACTAATGCACACACAAGTACATTAGGTATGGCATAGTGACGTCTTTTCGATTTCGACATGCAAGGACCCGTCATTTTGTGAGGTTCGGAAAAAATTTTTTGAGCCATAAAATGGAGGATGAGCACAGGGGGTAGGCTCTTCGTTGAGGGTAAAAGCAAAAAAATTTACAAAAAATCATATAACATTCCAGGGGTCACCGCTACAAGGGTCAAATGCATGATCAGCACCCATTAATTTTCTCCTCTCAACATCTATTTTAGATATGCCGACCGCCTAACTCCTCTCATTAAGGGGGCTCCCATACAAATGCGAAATTTGTATAAAATTTACTCGCAGGGCTCTAACTGCGCTTAGGGCGTGCCTATCGAAGTCATATGTATGATTGACCTCCAATATTTTTTCAATACTAAAATTTACTCTAAACATACTTCTCATCTATCTTCAACCATTAAGGTTGTCCCTATACAAAAAAAGAATTCTTTGTTAAATCATTAATTTATTTTTGGCATGTGTTGGATATATCTTTTTATTTTGGGCAACGACTTGAAATAAAAATATTGTTCCTTCTTTGTCGCGGCACAACGCACTGCTGTAATCTTCTTATAATTTTACACCTCTTTCTGTAGCGTTGTTGAGAATTTGTAGTTTTTACAATATCTCTAGCGCTTGGTTATAACTAGTCTTTACGTTATCGCGGGTTTCTGGATCGCTATTTAAAAAACTTATTGGTAATTCAAAGTGTGAAAAAAGTTTGCTGTACGTAGTTTTTTTTAGAGATTATCTTCGTATAAAAAAAAATTTTGGTGGTTGATCATACATTTAACTTCAGCAGGTACACCCTATGCCTCCTTAAAGAGAGGAGTTAGGTGGAAGGTATGTTTAAAAAAGATGTTTTTGCGGAGAAAACTAATGGGTTCTGATCATACATTTGACCCATGTAGCGGTGAGGCGGGAGGCCATCTGACCGCCACCATTTTTTTGGCTCAAATATTTTTTTCCTGACCTCACGAGATGAGGGGTCCTTGCAAGTATCAATCTTGTTAATAAGGATTCTCATATAACACTACACCATAGCTAAATTACATACACATTTCAAACAAAATGAATTCCACGGACTTAAATATTGTATATGAATTTTCATGTTTGACTTCAAATAACTCTAAGTTTGAAATAAAAAATGCGTGTTTCTGGGCACAAAGTAATTAGCATGTACATATCGCACCCTAAATACAAAAGGGGCACAACTCAAAATTATAAAAGTGCTTTTGCTTTTTTATAAAACAGGTAATTGAAGAAATTTATAACGAACCCAACAATTTCTTTTGCAATACAGTCTTCTTGAAGAATATAAAATACCATTATGGTTGTTTTTATGTGACATACTTGCGTCATTTGTACAGTATCAACAGTTGTTTTCAACTACTCAGCATCTGAAATTTTTTGAGTTGTGCCCCTTTTGTATTTAGGGTGCGATATGTAAGTACATATCGCACACTAAATCATAAAGAGTCACAACTCAAAATTATAAAAGTGCTTTTGCTTTTTTATAAACCAGTTAATTGAAGAAATCTATAACGACCTCCACAATTTATTTTGCAATACATTATTCTTGAAGAATATAAAATACCGTTATGCTTGTTTTTATGGCACATACTTGCGTCATTTGTACAGAATCAACAGTTCTTTGCAACTACTCAGCATCAAAAATTTTAAGTTGTGACTGTTTATGATTTAGTGTGCGATATGTATACCAAAACTGGCCACGGAGACAACACCGAGAGAAATGTATTCCCGTATGCGTATTCATTTGTATAAGAAGCAGTGTTGTTAGATTTGACGATTTTACGTAATTTTGACGATATTTTATAACAAATTTCCCAAAATGTCGATTGACGATTTTGTTTTAAATATTCCTCATATTTTGAAGATTTGATGAAATAAGTATTTAGTAACATAAATATGTAAACAAGTCCTTGCAGAAAAGAGATTTGATTTCGATAACAAAATTATCAAAAATATTAAGACATTGAAACTGAAATAAGAGAACTTAGATTTTTCAACTTTCAAGATAATAGGGTCTGTTCTTTAGTCCACGTGAAATTAATAGGTGTGGAATTGCCATAGAATTATTGTTATAAATACATATTTCCAACAACAATTCTATGGCAATACACCTTTTAATTTCACGTGGAATACAGAACATACCGAAATGACTTATAACCAGGTAAACCAGAAATATGCTCTAAAAAAAGTGTTTTATGCGCATTCAATATGCACTAAAAACTTCAAAATATGCACTAAAAACTCAAAAAATATGCTCTTAAAATAAAATAAATTGGTTTATTTGAAATAAAAATATAGTTCTAATTCAAAAGTTCTACAACATTTGCATATAATATAAGATATAAAATCAGCAAAGAAGGAAACAACAAAAAAATTAACAAAAAATAACTGCCGTACTAAAAACAATAATCTAGGTTTGAAGTGGATGTTGAAACAAACTTGCCATACAAATTTTGACTAAAGCAAATAATACAAATTAATTTTTTTTGGATAATCTCGTAAAACTCTAACTTCAAGTTCAAAAGAGATCACGATATCAGAATTAAAACTTTGGAACTGTATTTTCGATAAATAAGACAAGATTTTTATGTATAATTTTTATTGCAATAACCAACAATCTAGGTCAATATAGATTTTCAAATAAAATCGTTGATGTCACATCTAAATAACCTTTTATATATTGACAATGTTCCTTCAACGTCTACTCGGGGTAGTGTCCGTCAAAAATAGAAAAACTGACTTTTTATTGAAACTAACGTCCGTAATAACTACGAAAATGTATATACCACATGGATCATTGGAAATGAGATTTAGAAGGCGAAATATAAAAATAAAAATTTTGTGCCGCACTTAAGATTGTTAGCAAATTAAAATAAAAAATTCTATAAAGTATCAAAATATGCCCTAAAAGCGTAAATTATGCTCTAAAAATTAGAAAATATGCTTCAAATATGCGTGTAAGAGTGATAAATGCAAAAACATGCTTTAAAGGGTAAAATATGCAAAAATATGCACTAACAAATCGATGTCAATGTTAATAAAAAGTTCTGAAACGGATAAATATATTGTCCCCGCATGAATATGTCGCACAAGAAAAAACATGCAATTTCTTATTTGCGGTTTCCCTGCTTATAACAATGTAAGTATATTTTGGAAAAAAGTTAAATCGATTAATTTACCAAACAATAAACTTCTTTTTCATAACTATGGGAGTTTGTTATTTAATTTTTTTTTAATTTGCTAGTGGTGAAAGAATATTTAGTAATATTAATCTTACTAAAACCAAGATCTAAAATTTACTGGAAACAGAAACCCTTGAAATCATTTTCGAAAGATTATTTGAAGTGTAACTCTTCGGAATGTTACAGTGTTGACATTAAGAAACATTTCATAAAAAAAACAATTCTAAAATGTGTAGTTTTATTTTGAAACTAGTTTTATTTAGAAATTGCTCACACTCTTATATATTATTAATTTTTTGATTGGTTTTTATCTTTGACAATAATGTCGATGAATTGTTATTTATTACATAAAATAGTCTTTTATTTTTAATATAATATATTAGTTGTTCAGTAAAACGAATAATTCTTGTATGACGATTTTTCGACGATTTTTTTTTGGAAAATTGTGACGATTTTTACCATTTTATTTTTAATATTTAACGATTTTTAGAAAAACAACACTGATAAGAAGCCGATTGATGTTCGGCACTCTGGTGCTAGTTTGAACAGTCTTGACATATACATATATCTACCCTGTCGGAAATTCCGTTAACTTTAAGCTGACCTTAAGCTAACTATTTCGCAACTAGTACTGACTGACACTTGGATTACTTTTCAATTAAAGTTTTTTTCTGGGATTCGAACATGTATCATCACACGTTGTATACTCAACGCGCTACTACCCAGCTAAGGTACCATCTAAAACAATAGCAGCAAAATGTTAATATAAAACTGAAATGAGCTTCAAAGTAGCTGAGAATAAATTTGTTGGCTCTCATCAAATCCGATTACGTACTCAACTTAACTATTAATTCTGTATTTGTTCTGGATGACATTGCAGTAAGCTTTTAGTCTTTCTAAAGGCTCAGTTACCCGACTGTAATATAAAGTAACTGCAACAGTAGGAAACAGCTGATCGATATTGTTATGTGAAAATGGTTATAGAGATGTAATGTAACGTAACCTAATTTTCACATAAAAGTATAGATCAGCTGTTTCCTACGTTGCAGTTACTTTACATATCGTGATGCACTACCACATTTTTAAATGAATTTCGTAGCCAAATAACAAATATGGATGTTGTTTCCAAATTTAGTACATAATATAGAAGAAGAAATTTTATCCCACTGTTGTGTTTTAATTTAAATACGGATTTTTCTTGAGTATATTTTAAGGATTTATTTTAAAAAGGCTTTGTTACTAAAAACTACTTATTTTATTTTAATTTACAATTTTAAACCTGGAGGGTCCCGTGGGAATCGCAGGTATGACTCTAATTTTTGACTGCTAAATACAAGACCCTACTACAACTTCTTAATACAACTCCTAAATACTACTCTCTATTACAACTGCCAAAATACAACTCCCTATTATAACTGCCAAAATACAACTCCCCTGTTGCTTTCTTAAATCGAACTATTTATACAAAACTTAATCATACTTAAATATATTTCAACATTAATATTATGCTTAACAGCTATTATTATTATGCTAACTTGCTTACCTATTTAGCTTTTGACCCAATTACGAAATATTGATATTGCACAATTTGTCAACGCAAAGAATTTAGCAAACAACCAAGTGAATGAACTGATTGCTGCTGCGTTAACAAAGTTGTGCAATGTACGGGTACGAGGGTTGATCAATTCTGATTCACAACACCACTAGCAATTGCTCAGATTTTCCCAATTGGAAATAAAAAGTATGAATATTGAAATATTTTGAGACAAAATTTCCAAACATACAAATGAATTGATTGCCACACAGCTCATCGGATTCTGAAAGAATATTTTCGTAGCTAAATTTAATGAAAACTAAATGCAGGAAGCTGCACATGTATATTTTAATACTTTATACATTCATATGTTTGGATAACGAATGTGATAAAATTATATTTTATTTTTATTACAAAGAACTTGTTTCTTTTGTTATTGTGTATTATTTGATAGATAATTATTTATTTTCGATTTAATCGTAAGCGACAAAAATTCGAGTTTTCAGGAGGTTTTTTATAATACATATTCAAATTTGTTTTACATACGTAAATTGTCGCTTACGATAAAATTTTACAGCCCGTATCTTAAAAGTTATCAAAGTTTTGGCATTTTGATAATTCTAAACTATACGTAGGCCCATAAACTTTTAATTTAAATATAAAAGTATATTTTCGATTACATGTCGCTTACGATAAAATCGAAAATAAGGCTCAATAGAATTATGAAACTGAATTACAAATTTAAATGTAATAGCTAATATTATATGATTTTATAATGATTATACAGTAAACCCCGGCGAATTACCTCATAAAAAATTTCATGATTTTTGGGTAATTGTCCGGGAAAAGTATTAAAGCGAAGACGTTTAATTATCTCATATAGGTAATTATCTGAATACGCTTAAATAACTTTAGAAATGTATTTACCCGACTCACTGAGGTGTTTAGTACATTATTGCTTCTAATAAATATTTTACTAAAGGCCAATTTTACCAACTCTATTTAAATATCACTTCATATTTAAATGTCGATTTTCATTAATTTTTGTATGGAAAAACTACTTTTAAATATGAATTGATATTTAAATAAGTTGGTGAAATTGGCCCCAAATAACAACAGTTCATATTACATAAAATAAATACATAAGGTGCATATATTCGATTACAGAATTGCAGAAACATGTGCTTAGGAAGTTTTGTGTAAATAAACGAGGAGGTTTTAGGGGAAATTTCATTTTAGTGTGAAATATTTCTGGGTAATTAATCAAAATGGGTAATTAAGCGTGGACTTTTGTGTGAAAATTGGTGTAAAAAACGGGGATTTAATATTTGGGGTGAATAAGCGATAAAGATATTTAACCGATGGGTAATTAAACGGGGTACACTGTATCTGTGTATGGAATAATCGCTTGAGTATGCTTAAGCAAATTAAGCTTTCCCATAGAGCACAATATATTGCTGGAATTTTGCAGGAATATTGTTTCGTAACGTTGTGATGTCACAGGCAATATTCCTGCAATATTCCTATGTCCGCTTTTTTGTCTTGCCAGCAAGATTGAGGAAATATTGCACTGCAACATTGTAAAAATATTGCAAAATTTCCTAATAACATTTGATATTATTTATTTAAACCGATGAAAATAGTAAATTTTGTACAATCATAGACAAATTAACGCTGAAATTTATGTGAAATATGATTTAGATTTTATTCCTAAATTTAAGTACATAAGACGAGTCATTATTTGAGACGTATATAGAGTATCTAATAAAATCAAATCTAATATTAAAACAAATTTTTTGCCGTCAGCATATTTTACTCTTGTACTGGCCTGCGAAAACCAAAGTCCGACAGTTTCTTCTATTTCTTTATGTGCCCTTATCTTACCTGGGAGCTCTATGGGTTATTATGTTACATTAGCCCCAGTTCAATGTTGGAGTGGTTACAATACCTACATGTGCAAAGAAAGGATCACACAAGAGTATAATCTTGCGTTGGAGCCTTTTTATCCCTTAGCATGGAAACGTCCGAAAAACAATAATTTGATTAAGAGGATTTAAGAGATTATTCCATACTGTCACAGATATATTTCTCAACTGAAGTACAAATAAGTCAGTATATTAAATACATAAAAATGTTGGTTACTTTTTTTCGCCTTTTGTTACTCTTTGTTCACATTTTGGTTACAAAAATATTTCGGTTGTGGCAACGCTGTTTGCGGCGAAAACACATGACACGTTTTTAATCATTCTATAAGCGCAAAAACGTTTACATTTACGTTAAGCTGAAGGTCCATGCCGTTCAATGCGTAGTTGCGTTCTATGCATGTGTCAAAAAAGTAGAATCAAGGAAATTGAATGTGCCAAAATACAGAGCAAAACGCAAAGAACATAAAGACGCATAGGACTGATAAATTTTATTCTATAGATTCTACTTTTGTATCCATCGCATACATCATGGAAAAAGGTCAGCTGTTTTTGATAGCCAAAGATGCCAAGCTATATTATATTTTCAATGATATTGATAAAAATTTTCGTGTGGTGGATTTAAATTTATCTCCTTCTTTGAATTAAAAAAGTTTCTTGTAAAAGCAACAGCTTTCGTAATAAAGTTTACAACTATTTATAAGACTTAAATAAATTTATACCAATTTTCAACATAGTTCTTTCATAAAAAATTTGAATTAACTTATCGATTAAGTTTATGTACTTAGTGCCACCTCAGTTGTGTTTATTATTTTTTAAGAAAGTGCAATGTAAAAGAATCTTATTTAAGCTGTGAAAAATATTATGTATTATCTTTATTACAAAATATTATGTACATTAACTCAATTAATTCCACAAATTCTTTTAGTCATAATTTCACTTTCCATTTTTTCCCAAAATTGTGTTTATTTGATAAAAAATATTTATACTACAGATGATCACATCAAAAATATTTGGCACATATAACGTATTGCATGTAACTTGATTTTTGAATCGAGGCCTTAAAGGCTCAGTTACCCGACTGTAATGTAAAGTAACTGCAACAGTAGGAAACAGCTGATCGATATTGTTATGTGAAAATTAATGAAAATGGTTATAGAGATGTAATGTAACGTAACCTACTTCTCATATAAAAATATCGATTAGCTGTTTCCTACGTTGCACTTACTTAACATTACAGTCGGGCAACTGAGCCTTAAGTGTCCATATATTTTTACTGTAGAGTGCTGAAATATTGAAATTTTTATGTAATATACATGAGTTGCGTTTGTATGTACATATCACTGTTAACAAGTAGAAAGGTCATAACTGAAATAACTGTAACTTTACTGAAGGTGAAAACATAATAATTAACAGTACAATTGATTGTACAACTTATGTATTTGTAAAACTGCTTGTAAAAGCGCTATTTTTTGAACTATTGCAATAAATTTTTGTGACGAGGTGCATTTGTGTGAAATGGATTGGAATCACTGAAAAACTCAATTTCGTGAATATACGAGTTAGGGCCTTTCTACTTGTTAACAGCGATATGTATGTATTTCCAAAATTTTTAATCGTACATGCATACTTACATATATAGTATACATTTATAGTTACAAAAGCAAAATGTTTCTTTAATCGTTTGTTTTGAGACAAATTACATCTCAAGGTACATATGTATGTACAATCTTATGTACATATTTATGTGTGCATATACTTATATGTATATACTTACATATGTATGGATGTAAGATCACAATATTTAAATATTGAAATATTTTGAGCAAATGCTTATTTAAGTATTTTTATATAGGACTTCTTATTAGAAACTTCTATTTTTAAGCATTACAAATTCGTGCAAATCAAATCTAAATACGGACATATAAATATGTACACTCACCATAGGTATAAAAATTTTTAATTTTCTTCTTTTTAAAATTTCAAAATGTTTGTTAAACTTGGCTCTTTTTAGCTATAGAAATACATATGTAGAGATGTATGTACATATGTACATAAATACACATAAATTTATTCTTTTATAAATAACAATAAAATAAATGTATAAACACAGAGTTTTTTTTCAAATACCCCATAAACTTTTACTTTTTCAGATGCAATATTATAAATATTTTTTTTTTTTAAACGAATTTAATTATTTTTAAAACCGTATTCAAATTTAGATGAATACCGATGGAAATGCTTTATGAAGGAAGATCAATCAGGTACAACAATGCAACAATAACAAAGACCACATGCATGCTGTAAGTATAAATAACTTATGCCGAGTACACACTATGGCATTTTGTGGCATCACAATATTGACACCACAAAATGACAACACAAGAAATGCCATATGTGTACCCAGCCTTAAATAAATAGATAAATGGTAGAGCCATCTGGTAAAGCAAACTTTGAATTTAAAAAATTCGATGCCGAATGGCACTGGCAGCACGCGTGGGCACTTAAAGAGATGGCGAACACCTTCCAAAGCTAAAGGCCGTTTCACACTATAATACAAGTATTAATACTTTTGACGAAAATGCATCCCTAATCTAATTTCTGTTTCAAAAATTTCAAAAGACAATAACAACTCAACATGTCAGAGTTGCATTTTCCACAAAAGTATTAATACTTGTATTATAGTGTGAAACGGCCTTAAATAAGTATATTTTGTGTGACACCAAATAATTCAATAAGGCTTTGGAGTTTGATTACTTCCTGAATATCAATATAAGTATATACTTATATATACATATGTATGTATATACGTATTAGTGTTTTTCATACGGGATTCCCCGCACATTTTCCGGGAAAGAAATCCCGGGAGATTTGTGCGGGAATTCCCGGGATTTTTGATTTTGTTATGGCAACTTAATTTGTATTTACACATTCCTTGATGAGTGTCGTTATTCACTTTATGAATGCGATGGTGCAATAATAAGGTGATGGCAATACAGTGTTGCCGAATCGCGGGTAATTACCCGAATCAGGTGTAATTTTTATGTTCATGTGTAGCGCGTGGGTAATTGCTCTCAGGTGTAGTTCACGGGTAATTTGAAATGTTTTTGTTTTATATAATAAACATTAATAAAATATATTAAATACATAAATAAATAAAATAAAATATAATAAATTATCGTCTGATACCGTTGCTGCACTTTTATTATTTAAAGAAGGTACCTACATACATATACAGAAAAATGGCAATAATAATTTTAAACCTCTCCTAAACAATAGTGAAATAGTTCCAATGTCCTTATTAGTTTAAGATTTTTCTGTTGCTTTCTATTTTGTAATTTTTGTTCGTATATTTCTCTTTAATTACTGTATAGAATAACAAATATTGAATTACTTTTAATGTATTTATTTACTGTTAAATACTATTTCTTTTATAAAAAACTAGACATAGGATATCAATATCCTTACTTGATTCGTATTCAACATGCCAAATGAAGAAACATATGAGATACATAGACTGATAATGAACTACTTTTTTGTTAAATTTTGGAAATTTGCATGAGAGTTAGGATTTATTTTCACCAAAAAATAAACAAATTTATACAAAACAAGAAAAAATTATTATAGCTATTGCTATTTATGGCGAGATACAGGGGTTAGAAAATAATTTTCGTAACAAAATTAACCGACACTACTACAGTTATAAATTTATTTTTGTCTTGATTTCTTTGTACTTAAAAGCAGCGTACGAAAATAAACGAAGCAAATTGTTTGAATTTGTTTTCTTTGGTTCTTTGAAATTAGTGAAAAAAAAAACAAAACAACAACAATGAGAAACATCGCTCAGTTTGTTTTTGTATTTTTTTTTTGCAAATAAACACAAGCCAGAGAACATTGCCGATCGACTGTAAGACGAATAACAGCCGCCGCCGGCAACAAACAATATATTCATTTAATCGTGCTCCGCTAGAAAAGATAATAATGGGTTATAAATGGAAACGTTTTGAAATATTATCGGCGAATTTGACATCATCATATAATATAATTTTATTGCATTGTATTGCATTAAGTTTGTTTTATACTATGTTCACACTTATGTTTTTAAACATGTTAAATACATCGTCAGCTGGTTTCTGGCTTGCGGCACAGTATATTCAAAATACATTATGTCTGCAGCAAACCAGAAACCAAACGACGACATTTTCACAATTATGTTTAAGACGAGTTTTCTAAGAACCAAAGTTTTTTAAGAACTAAACACAACAGTTCATATTATATTTGAGATGTTTAAGGTTGACGTTTTGTCAATAAAAAATTGTAAATTATTGTATTGTAAAAAATTACGAATAATTATGCTTTTCAAACAACAAATGTTTTTGTAAATAATTGAGTATTTTTTTAAGTAATTACTTGCTTACCAAATAATTTATCAGGTGCCGCCATTTAATAACAAAACAAAGGTGCCAGAGTTATCAAAAAACGGACTGAACATACTCTATTTAAGTGTTTAAGTAAGTGTTTAAATCTTAAACACTTCATTTGAAATGTTTAACAAAACAAGTCAATGTATGGTAAAACATCTCAAAATCGTCGTGTTTAAGCTCTTAAACACGAATGAGGCGCTAAACACGTTTAAAAACATAAATGTGAACATAGTATTATATAGCTTATTAGCAATAGCTATAACCGGGTGTCCTAAGACACCTCTCTCCTTTTTTTTTTTATTCGAAATTTATATTACTATTACATAGGGCAGCTCTTTGCCAACGGAAACTCATTTTGACCAAATTTGAGTTGACGTATTTTGAATATACGCTCTCGATACGTTGCATTTCGTTGGGGCTGATACCGAATCATAAGTAGACCTTAAACAAGATTTTTGAAATGTGTCAAATATTTATTTTAATATTGGGTGTAATTCCGTTGAAATCGGGTAATTTTGGCTCCTTCGAGGTGTAATTTTAAATATACATTTTGGTAACACTGTGGCAATATCACAATAAACAAAGCTTTACAACAACGATTGCGTTCTGAGACTTAGATGCCTTTATTTGGAAAAAGCAGAACGCGACCAAAGACTATAAATATATAAAGATGTTCTACGTCCATACATTGTACTGCCAGTGCTTAATTTGCTGGTGGATTTACTACTAAATCCATTTGTTTCAAAGAGAGTAATTTATTTTCTCAGAGCACTTATTATTCTCAAGTCTTCGCTATTCCAAGGCGAATTCATAACAGGTGACCCTAACAGTCCTGATGATTATCAGGTGTTCGAAGACTGCTTAAACCCCAACTGTCAAAATCTCTTCTTCTATCTAATGTTTGTTTACATTTAAAGTGAAAAAAATTATATCGTTCTTTGTGTTTAAAAAATATGTTTTAAAGTAAAAAGAATTATATTGTATGAATACTTATCACAATGGAGCCAATTGGATCTCCGAGTGGGGGTGCGGTATAGCACCACCCTTCTTAACCTATGCATTCTGAATTAACTCTTGCAAAATGATTAATTGCATTAGTTTATTGATGATTTTAAAAAAATTGTATCTAATACAAAATACTTCTACCAATGTGTCTCGCCTATAATGCATGATAGTCTTTGGTACAGAATCTTGCACGGATTTTCGCACAATATAGAAATAAGATTTTATCAAACGTTCTGCATTACTTGAGGCAAAGAGTATTTGCTCGTTCCATCATGTCAGCTTTTAGTTGACTAGACATGTTTGTGAAAATCTGGATGTGTAGTATTTATATACAAAGCCGAATTCAATGGTTCCCAAATTCTCAACCATGAAATTGGTGGCTGGTAAACGACGATGCAATAGCGTTGTCACCACATCAACAATTTTTACGTGATATTTGGGAAACCTTAAACAGATATATATATTATGAATTAAGTTTATAGAAATAAATATTCAAGCATACCTTAACATTTCCTATTGCATTTAATTGCCACAATGCGCTGCATTTCTTCATGTATCAACTCAACACAATGCGAATTCTTAATTGTGGGGTTAAGACAACTTTTGCCGGGCCCAGCTAGTACTAGCTGACTTCTTATATATGTATGTATGTATAAATAAGACGCACGTTTATTTGTTGTACACTTTTAAGTAACTTTGTCCATTTTTGTGAACAATTTCATGCATTTAAGCATAATATTGCGTTTACGGCCATGATGAGCCAGTAAAACACATTTTATACCACTGATTTCGCGTCCAAAAAACCATCGGAGGGGCTGCAATAAGGCAGCAAGTAAGGTTTCTTTACGTTGTCCAAAAATATCAAGATCATCTAACCTGAACCGTCTTTCAACATTTTAATTACATTTATTTTACAAATATTGTTTCTGTGTTGTTGATGATAGATGCACATGGATAGTAAAATATGTTTTTATAAATGTGAATGTATTGATATTTGAGTCAACTGTTTTTGACAGATGGGGTTTTGTGAAGCCAGACGAATTGCATGTTGTTTTTATTATTGTTGTATTTTTGTAGCGATAAGGCCACCTGTTATGAATTCGCCTTGTGCTATTCATCTGCATACGCATGCATGTGTGTGTGCCTTTGCATGCGTAAGTATGAATGGATGTGTGTATTTAATTTAAAGCAAAGAAAAAATTTACACAAACAAAAAGAACTCGTGTTTTCGCACATATGCATAAGTGTATGGACATAAGCTACATAAAATTTAATGTTACCGATTGTCTATTTATAGGGCAAAAATATGTATTTTATTGTTGTACTTTTGCAAATACATGGATTCGCACCGAATATAAATTTACTTATTTAATTTAAATATAAGTCCAAACGAAAAACATTTTGCAAAATGCTCCTAAAGATAAATAGAGGGACAAATGCGCGTTGGGAAGAGCATGAGATAAGCTTTTCTCAAAGTATATTTTAAAGATCAACCTCCACATACTTGTTCTTAAGAAATATATTGAAATTGAACCTTCAGAGTCCTTCATCCTTTAGTGGATGGAGTAGCACTAAAAATTTGCAGCCATGTATGTATATACATGTATATACAATGCGCTCACAGAAACTGTGAAAAAGATGCAACCTTTTGAAAAAGAATGCATTTTAATTTTTGATGAAGTATCTATAAGAAAAAAATTTACTTATAATAAATGTGCAGATGTTATAGATGGAGTTGTCGATTTAGGATATGAACGAGTGAATCAAATGGGGTCCCAAGTTTGCGTTTTTATGATAAGAGGAGTTGTAAAAAGTTGGAAGTTCGTTTTAAACTATTTTGTTACTTCCAGTTCAATAAAAGGTGATGTACTAAAAAAACTTGTGGAGTCAAACTTTGACATTTTAAGAGAAATGGAACTAAATGTGCGTGGGCTTACGTGTGATCAAGGACCCAATAATAGAAAATGCTATGATATGCTAGGCGGATCTTGTGAAAAACCTTATTTTATTTATAAAAATGCAAAAATTTACCTGATGTACGACGTACCCCATATTTTCAAATCCATAACAAATGCTTTCATCAAAGCCGATTTTAAAACACTGCATGGCGTAGCGCGATTCGACGTTGTTAGAGAAATATTCGAGTTGGAGTATGGAAAAGTAACCAAAATGACAAAATTAACAACGGTGCACATAAACCCAAATAATTTTCAGAAGATGCGTGTTGGCCTGGCTGCCCAAACTTTAAGCAATTCCGTTGCTGCTGCAATCCAATCTGTAAATGAAAATCGCCAGTTTACACGAAGTTCCGCAACAATAGCCACTTCAACGTGCTCTTTTATAAAAAAACTCGATAGCTATTTTGATTGCTTAAACAGCATGTATTTTAACGATGCAAAGCCCCTGAAGCGTGGCCTGAAGCCGAAAAGCACAACTTGGTAATTACTCGAAGAGCTAATTACCTATATGAAACAGGTTGAATACGCAGGAAATAAAATATTTTCAATTGATGGCCTAATTCAAACTACGAGAGCTATTTTATCGTTGTCGTGAATTGTTTGCGGAAAACTCAAATTTGATATGCATTTTAACGAGCCATTTTAATCAAGATCCATTGGAAAACTTGTTTTCATATATACCTACGTCCCAAGGGCGGACACTGCAAAAATCCTTTGGTCTATGAATTAAATGTCGCAGTAGCTAAACTGCTATCTCTTAAAATAACGCAATTTAGTACCTCTTCAAATTGTGCAAACGACGATGCGATATTTTTACCTATTGAGTTCCATACAATTTTAGAAGATACTCAAAGAAGTCGAAGTACAGCAGAAAGTAGTCGCACACCTGACGTTAATGTAACAAACATATTCGATGAAAATGAAGATTATTTTAATGAAGATGCAGATTGTTTTAACTCTAATAATGTTCCAATCAGTGTTGCCATAAGATGTAAGAGGAAAAGTGCTAGATTGCAGAAATAAAAGTGCTAAAATGTTCTACAGCACACACAACAAAGTGCTAAAATCATTTAACATTTTTAGTTTCTCTTATTTCTTAAGCGGCCCATACACTTGCAATAAAATTATGAATTTATTGTATTCTATATTATATTCATAGGCGGCACAATACATTTTTTCATAACCAAGAAAGTAGAATTATATTGTGTAATGTGTTGGCAAAATTATGTATATACTAATTATTATGTTAAGTATTTTAGTGTGAGAAAAATTTCGCCATTTTTTTGAAAGATTTGTAACAGTCATTCAATAGTAAAGGTAAAACCGACAATAATATCGATAATTTTGCGTAAATTGTGAGAAATTTGACCTTAGCTTAACCTAAAGTGAGCGCTTAGTTAAAGCTTTCTTCAAGCTCAATAACCTAATTAACACTATAAGCTCTTAAAAAGTATAAAACTTAGAACAAGTTTTGTTAATTTAGTATTTCAAATGGTGTACTTTAATATATTTGTACCCATATGTGTATCTCAGAGCGGTTCAGTTATATGATTCCTGTCATACTAAACACTTAATGAAGATAAATAATTTTGATAAAAATATAATATTAATTGGCTCGCAATTTGTCTTAAGGAATTATCTGTGAAAAATGTATAAATTTAATGAAATAAAAAAGTGCAAAAAATGCCAAATAGTTTTCAGAAAGTGCTAAACTAGCACTTAGCTTTATTTTTAAAATCTTTAGTGCTAAACGAAGAAAAAAAGTGCTAAATCTAGCACTAAAAGTGCTAAAATGGCAATCCTGGTTCCAATAGAGTTAACATCAAGCCGATATTTTGTTGGTTATATATGTAGCTCAACGAATTACTTGCGCTAAATGTCGTGTGGATATAATTAAACCAGCACAAGTTTTGTCATATCCTTCAGAAATGTTTGTTCACGCTAAAAATTATGATAAAGAAACAGATAATACAGTGGAATCTCCCTTAACGGACACTTCCTATAGGCGGACACCCCCTGTAAGTAGTAGGGAACTCCCACTCCTGCGTCAATTAAAATTTTGAAATTTTAAAATTTTAATTACCCAAATTTTAAAATTCTTGGAAATTTGTGAAATTTGATACCCTACGAGGGTGGGTCAATAAGTCCGTCCAACTTTTTGTTTACATAAGGAATTTTTTGTTTACATAGGGGGTTTTGTTTGTTTAATACATACGAGGGTGGCTCAATAAGTCCGGGATTTTTATGACCGTGGGAATTTGTATGTGTGTATGTTTGTGGGGTGGATTAAGGGGTTTCATAAGATTAAGATTTCATAAGTATATATGCCGAAGGGAAAATCATGAAATGATTTTTCCTAATACTAATGGGTGTGAAATAGTGAAAATTAATTTTTCCTAATGCCTACGGCAATATATGAATTTTTTTTTCAAATGCCTACGGCAATACATGATTATTTTTCCTAATGCCTACGGCAATATATGAATTTTTTTTTCAAATGCCAACGGCAAAACATGATTATTATATTTTCCAAATGCCGACGGCAAAACATGATTATTATTTTCTAATACCAAAGGGAAAATTGCCAGTGTTGCCAGACTGTAGAAATTTGTTATCGTAATACTATATCAGTAATATCAGAGAAAATATTTATTTATGTGTTCACATGTATGTGAACACCCCTAATACTTGTGTGGTGGGGGGTCCAGCTTGATTGTAGTTGGTAATTTAATATTTTGTGTATTTGTTTAAGAAATATGTATGTATGTATGTATGTGTATGTATGTATGTGTATGTATGTATGTGTATGTATGTATGTATGTATGTGTATGTATGTGTGCATGTATGAATGTGCGATCGTGGGTACTTGTGCGTGGAATATTTTGTAGAATACATATATATTTTGCAAGGTAATCATTTTCTTTGTCTACGATTATTTTAAAGCAGCAAACCAAGTACAGTCAGCAGCAGAGAAACAAAAAGTAAAATTTATGAATGCTGCAAGGATACTGCTTCTAATTTTAGTATAAATACGCCAACATTTCTAACCAACACATCAGTACGTTATTGTATTTACAAGAAGTATCATCAGCAATTGTGTTAAAGTGAAATAATAATAAAATAATTAAAAATGAGTTCATCAGGTTATCAGTGTAATACATGTAATAAGGTAAACAAATACCAAAAGTCCTTTTTGGAGAATGTTAAAAACCATAGTGTACAGAATCAAGTGGTCGTAAGCCGGGGCATAAATCAAGAGCTACCGCAGACATCTTTTCAAAATCATCAAAATTCATCATCATCATTCATTCATCAACAATATCCTTCTCTTCAGTATCCTCAATATCAGTTACCATTAAATTTTCAACAATACGGTATGCCATGGAATAATCAGTTTTTGGGATACAATTATAATCCCAATGTGATGCAATGGCAGCCTCTTAATTATCATCAACAAGAGTACCAGCATCAACAACAAGATCATCAAAATCAAGCTCAACAACAACAACAACAAGCTCAACAACAGGGTGTGGGTATCCTTGGAGGTAATTTATTCGACGATGCTATGGACATAAGCTTACCGGAAAGTGATGGAGAAGTAGAAGAAAGAAGAGAAGAAACTCTGCCAACTCCAAGGAATACTTCGCATGCTAGAACAGATGAAGTAGAAGAATTGCGATATTATAAAATATCTAAAGCATTCAAAAACCATATTGCCACTTATGCAATTTTAAACCAAAAAGACCAACTTCTGTTGGAAGAATTTGTTGAAGAAAACAAAAATGTTTTTATGGAGAGACTTCAAGTGAATTTAAGTAAGCATGCAATAATTAAATTTCATGTGAGTATTGTGGCAGAATATATCAAAATTGTTGGAGAAGAATTGGAGTTGTGCATAATATCACATGTAGCCAAAATGAGTTTGCTGACGAAGGCAGATAGCATTGAAGAGTTATTCCGTAAGCAGGTTGGGGAAATTTCAACCAAAATGTCCGAATTTGAAGAGCGAGATTCTGGTTGGACTTTGTCACGCATAGTCCGAGCAGAAATTAACATCAACAAATCTTCGCTCGTCAAAGGATCGAACTGGATATCCACACCTGGAAAACTAGAAAGAAAAAAAGCTTGCCTCAATATTGAAAATGATGATGAGTACTGTTTCAAGTGGTGCCTAATCGCTGCCATGGATACCACCAAATATGATAATGCAAAGCGTTGCAGTTCTTATAATATTCAGGACATTGCTGCAGAGACGATTGTTACGCGAAATGGTGTAGCGCTAAATTTCAAAAATTTACGCTTCCCATTAGAATTAAACAAAATCAAAGAGTTTGAGGTGAACAATCCAGCAATAAGTGTTAATGTATTTGGCTATGATGAGGGGGCCAATCAGATTATTTGTCCTTACTATATCACCAAAGACGAGAAAATTAGTCATGTAAACTTGTTGCTTTTGGAAAATGGTGAAGTTCATCACTACATTTTGATAAAGAACATATCAAAGTAAGTTAAAAAATTATACTACACTTTAATTTAATGATACATATACTTCTTTTATATATTTTATAATATATACGTTTTACTTATAAACTTTTATTTTATTTTTTTATCATTCACAGACTTTTGACGAATCAGATAACCACCGATAGGCACAAACTACACTTCTGCAATAGCTGTATCCAATATACCCATAGGGAGAACGTGATGAGCACACATAAGGAGGAATGTGGGAAGATAGTCACAACTATGCCATCAGGTGAGGATGCCATTCTTAGTTTTAAGGGACATCAACGAAAAATGGATGTCCCGTTTGTTGTTTACGCGGACTTCGAATGCGTATTAGAGGATATAAGTAATAGTGTAAGTAGTAAAACAAATTTAATAAAAAAGCACACACCTTGTGCCTTTAGTTATTTTATTAAGTGTCTCCATAGTAATAATTTAGATAAGCTTAGAATATATACGGGGGAAGATGCCTCCAAAAAATTTGTAGAATATTTAATTAAGGATTGTGAAGATATATATAATAACTATTTAGTTAACAATAGACAAATGGATACTTTATCCCCTTCAGATACTTATAATTTTTATAGTGCGGTGAATTGCCATATTTGCCAAAAATTTTTAGGCAAAGATCGTGTTAGAGATCACTGCCACATTAGTGGCAAATTTAGAGGCGCAGCCCACAATAAATGTAATTTAAATTACCAAATTCCCAAGTTTATACCAGTTTACTTTCACAATTATTCAAATTATGACTCACATCTTTTCATTAAAGAATTAGGTGAAATTTCATTGCAACTGAAAGTACTCCCTCTCAATAAGGAACTTTATATATCCCTCTCCCAATTCACAGAAATGAGTGATGGCCATAAGCTTGAAATAAGATTTCTTGATACTATACGCTTTATGGCTGAGAGTTTGGAATCATTAGCCTGCAATTTGTCGGATAATGATTTCAGCACTATAAGGTCCTTATTTCAGTCAGAAAAAGAATTTCAGCTTATTAAGAAAAAAGGTATTTTCCCTTATGAGTACCTAAATTCATGCGAAAAATTAGATGAATGCCAGCTGCCTTCACGCAGTGATTTTTTTAATAAGTTGAATAATAAAGAGTGTTCTTTAGAGGAATACTCACATGCTGTAGAGGTATGGAATACTTTTGGTTGTGAAACAATGAAAGATTACATGGAACTTTACTTAAAAACAGACGTCCTCTTACTGACAGATATTTTCGAGAACTTTAGAAAAGTTTGTAAGGGTATTTATGAGCTCGATCCTTGCCAGTATTATACAGCACCTGGCCTTTCCTGGGATGCAATGCTCAAATATATAAAAATTGAGTTAGAATTATTGACAGACATAGACATGTACAATTTTATGAAAAAAGGTATACGTGGGGGGATAGTACAGTGTAGTCAAAGATATTCGAAAGCAAATAATAAATATTTGCAAGATTTCGACAAAGAAAAGCCCTCAGAATTTCTCGTCTATTTAGACGCTAACAATTTGTATGGATGGGCGATGTCGGAATATCTTCCTCATGGTGGGTTCAGATGGTTATCTCAAGACGAGTTGAATCTGGATCCAAACAGCATAGCTGATAATGGAACAGACGGTTATATATATGAGGTTACGTTGGATTATCCCTCTCATTTACACCACTTTGATGATAATGATCTTCCTTTTTGCGCTGAAAATAAGAAACCTATGCAAGCGAAGTATAGCAAGTTGATAACCGATTTCTCTACAAAGCAATCATATGTGATACACTTTAGAGTTCTCAAACAGTGCTTAGAATATGGCTTAGTTTTAAAGAAAACTCATCGTATTCTAGCATTTAAACAATCTCCATGGTTAAAAGGCTATATTGACCTAAATACCAGACATAGAGCCACTGCTAAAAATGCTTTTGAAAAAAATTTTTTCAAGCTACTTAATAATGCAGTGTATGGTAAAACCATGGAAAATGTGGACAAGAGGAGAGATGTTAAAATTGTTAATAATTGGGAGAGGACGAATTGCAATCATTTAGGTGCCCAAGATTGGATATCAAAACCAAATTTTCATAGTTTATCTATATTTTCTGAAGATCTTGTAGCAATCGAAATGACTAGAGTCAAAACCTGCTACAATAAACCAATTTACTTAGGATTTTGTGTACTCGAGCTGTCAAAATGGAAAATGTATAATTTCCATTACGGGTACATGCAACCAAAGTTTAAGACAAACCTCTCATTAAACTATATGGATACTGACTCTTTTATATATTCAATAAAGACTGACGACTTTTACGCTGACATAAAAAATGACATACATGAACAATTTGACACATCGGACTATCCTACAGACAATATTTATAATTTCCCAATAGTAAATAAAAAAGTAATTGGTATGATGAAGGATGAAAATTGCGGTAAGATAATGACAGAGTTTGTTGGGCTGCGCTCAAAAATGTATTCATTTAGTGTAGAAAATCAAGATGATATTAAAAAATCGAAGGGGGTAAAGAGAGCCATATTAGATAAATATAGTTTAGCTACATATAAGAATTGTTTATTTAATAAGATTAATGTATATGATAGTATGTTAACATTTAAATCTAAGCTACATCAATTATATACTAGCGAGTTAAATAAGGTAGTATTAAGCTATGGAGACGATAAGAGAAAAATTAGATCAAATAATATTAATACTTATGCATGGTATCATTTTCGTATTAAGGAAACTAACCCTGAATACGAACTTGATATGTTGCTAGATGAGATTGCTAAAATGCAAGAAAATCTTAGTTAATTAGTTAAGAAAAAATATTGTATTTGTATTCTATTTATTAAGAAAAAATATTGTATTTGTATCCTATTTATTAAGAAAAATTGTTGTATATAAAATCCTATTAGTTAAGAAAAAATATTGTATCCTATTTATTAAGAAAAATTGTTGTATATAAAATCTTATTTATTAAGAAAAATCATTTTATTGTTGTTAAAATGAATGTAAAAAAAGTCTAAGAAATATTATTGTATTTAAATTCTATTTATTAAGAAAAGTTATTGTAAATAAACTATTGAAAAAAGAATGGAAAATGTGAATGGTTTTTTTATTTCTTTATTGGCTTTACTTCGTTGGATCAAAAATTTTTGTTTTTGCTTATTTGCAAATTCTTGTTTTCATGTCGCTTAAACATGCACCATCTTGTTTTCAGGTCATTTAAACATGCACAGTCTTGTTTTCAGGTTACTTAAACATGCACAGTCTTGTTTGCTTTGAGAGCTTCTGCACAAGAGAAATTGAATTTCACAATATTATGAAATTCCATTAGATATTTTCATAAAGAGAAATAATTTAGATAATCGGATAAATCCTCATATTTTTCACTACATACAAGTTTCTGTTATTTTATATTCGAACAGATGATTCCTAGTTTTCCTTTAGAAAAAAATAATACAAATCAAGAAATATTTTTATAATTCAATTTTATTTTATTTTATTATTTATACAATTCAATTTCATTTTTATTTAATTTATTTATAATGATGGAAACATTTCATAATAGCCAATTATTAGATGTTCTAGTATATTTTTTCTTAAAAAATATATGGTACATCTGCAAGTATCAGGTCCCTCCTCACACTCAGGATGATACCAAGGACAGCTTGAGAAGTGCCCTTCAGTGTTGTCTTCATCTTCCATGACACCATATTCTTCGTTCTCATCCAGCATATTTTGGAAACATCTTATCATCTCCCAATGATCAAAAAGCCTGAAGCTTTCAAAATCTCTTATAAATTGATTAAGAGTACGTCTAATTTGACTCATTTTATTTGCTGATGAATGAATGATGATGAATGTTGGAAGGTTCCTTTAAGACTAATTTGTTCTGTAAATTTTTAAAATATCTATATGTTCTTTAAAATATCTATACTATCATCTCTATGTCGTATTTCTTTTTAGCAGTCTATCTCTCTCTAACCCTTTTCTCTCTATTCCATATTTCTTTTTTACTACTCTATCTCCCTCTAACCGTTTTCTCTCTATAACTATCTCTTTCTGTCTATCACTATCCCCCACTTATTTACTATTTCACCACACTTATTTTCGATTAGCCTTTTTGAAGTCATCATCGCTACTTTTAAGATCACTTGCAGTTAAACATTCAGAGTGACAAGAAGTATCTAAATAAAAAATAAAAAATGGACTCCACAACAAATCTAATTGCAAAATTTAATGCTCTAAATAACAAAACTTTAATCCACGTAAAGGAGCTTGATTCTTCAACGAAATATACAATTCGAAATGTGTTACGTGTAACAACTAAATATGGACCAACCCTAAAAGTTGAAATGAATAAACACATAATGTTCCTGCCGAAACGATATAATATTTTAACTGATGACGATATCAAAGATCTTTCGAGCGGATCATATTGCCTAAGTAGAGAAGGTGAAGAAAACCTAATTGTCGAGAGTGAGCTGAGTGAATTTCTAATTCAAAATTCCCAATTTCCTGTTTGGCAATAATATATTAATTATGTATTTTAAATTATGAATAAAAAGACATTAAAGAATTTTGTAAAATATAAATTTTTGTGTTTTATTTAATATTTTCAGTTATTTCATAAAGAAATTTAAGACATAAATGTCCACAGGTAAATGTATTGAAATTCTGATGCTGATTATAGTTGTATTTTATATTTGCACCAAGATATTTGACTACTTCCCAAGGAGGTTGTAAGTTTCCAAAGCTGTCGAAATATTCTTTTTCATTGTTGTTTTTATAGTATGCTACCCAATGTGTACCAGGTCCTGTTGATACATCTAAGTTGATTATTCCACATTCAATTTTCTTTGTTCGTTTTGGTAGAGTATTCAACATGAAAACTCCTCTAAAATATTGAATTTTTATAGAGAAACGGTTTAGGTCCACATCAGATAGTGGTCTGTTGGGCAGCATCTTTAAGAGTTTTTTGATTCCTCTTTGTGAACTAAACCATAACCTTTTTTATATGGTTTTAAGTAAAGTCCTTTTCCAACTGCTATAGATTCCATCGCTTTATTATGTCTAGTTGCTTCATCAAGTTGATTTTTTGCATTCTTTGTTGCATTTACAGCTTTAGCTATGGCAGCACCCCCAGTTGTTAGACTACCAATTGCACCCAGAGCAGTTAAAATCGGTATTAGAGGTAAAAAACCACCGATTTTTGGAACACGTATTACACGTGGAACTACAATTTGAGACTTTCTTCCTTTTAATGATTTGTTAATAGTTTTTCGTGCAATTTTAATAGCTGAGTTAATATCTAATGGTTTTTCCTTCTTTAGTATTTTTGTTGCAGCTATAATTGATGTTCTAAACAGTTTTTTATCATTTGGCTTGTTCTTTTTAACATTTTTCTTTTTCTCCACACCCATACCAAATTTAGTTTTGGTTTTCATTGCGTTAGTAACCATATATGCAAATGATTTTTCTGCAAGACTACTGTCTTTTGCTAAAACTCGATTCCAAGCTGAATTTTCAAGTATTTTATCAGCTTTATGTCTAGTACTTAAATCCTTATTTTTTGAGTACGCAATATCGTGATTTTTACAAGCAGAGTCCAATAAGTTAATACCTTTGTCACCTCGATTTAAACGTTTTTGTAGTTTTGTTCCAGGTCCACAGTACTGATACCCCGGAAGAAGAAGCTCAACAGGTAGAGAGTTTATTATTTTATCTACTATACCTCCTCCAACGAAGGTGTTTTTATGACTAAACGTTTTCTGATATCGTATAACCATATTATCTAATTTTTTCTATAATAAGAGGTAACATTTATAAAATGTATTTAGTTACAAAAATGCAGTTAGTGAAACAACATAAAAATATTTTAGTTCGTAATATTGACGATTCAGTCAACATCACTTCAAAAATAAAGCATAGCCCCCTCTTACCAAATTCTATTCGTGCTCTAATAGTTGGACCATCCAATTGTGGAAAGACTAATGTTATGATTGGCTTACTAGAAAGTCCTAATGGACTCAAGTTTGAAAACATCTATTTATACTCAAAATCTCTATATCAACCCAAATATGAATACCTGAAGAAACTAATTTCACCAATTAAAGGAATGGGATATTATACATTTACAGATAATGAATCAGTTATTCCACCTGACGAAGCTAAAACTAATTCAATTATGATATTTGATGATGTTGCATGTGAAAAGCAGAATAATATACGTACATATTTTTGTATGGGGCGACATAGGGATGTCGATTCATTCTACTTGTGTCAAACTTATACTAGAATTCCCAAGCATTTAATAAGAGACAATGCCAATGTTATTATAATGTTTAAACAAGATGAGACGAATATGAAGCATGTTTATAGAGATCATGTTGGTGGTGATATGAGTTATGAAAAGTTTCATGAGATTTGTCGAGAGTGTTGGAAGGATAAATATGGATTTTTGGTGATTAGCAAAGATAATGAATTAAATGATGGAAGCTACAGAAAGCAATTTGACTATTTCATAACTATATAAACTACTCTTCATAAACATTTACTTTAGTTATTAATCTAACTTTAAGCTTGATACATCTATTTGCTATAACCTCATCTGATACCTGATAAGCTGATCTGAAAACCAGACCAGCTACCTAATAAGCTGATTTGATACCTGATAACCTGATCTGAAAACCAGACCAGGTCCTGAAAAGCTGATCTGAAAACCAGACCAGGTCCTGAAAAGCTGATCTGAAAACCAGACCAGGTCCTAAAAAGCTGATCTGAAAACCAGACCAGGTCCTGAAAAGCTGATCTGAAAACCAGACCAGGTCCTGAAAAGCTGATCTGAAAACCAGACCAGGTCCTAAAAAGCTGATCTGAAAACCAGACCAGGTCCTAAAAAGCTGATCTGAAAACCAGACCAGGTCCTAAAAAGCTGATCTGAAAACCAGACCAGGTCCTAAAAAGCTGATCTGAAAACCAGACCAGGTCCTGAAAAGCTGATCTGAAAACCAGACCAGGTCCTAAAAAGCTGATCTGAAAACCAGACCAGGTCCTGAAAAGCTAATCTGAAAACCAGACCAGGTCCTAAAAAGCTGATCTGAAAACCAGACCAGGTGCTAATAAGCTGATCTAATAGCTGATACCTCATCTAATAGCTGATACCTTTTATTTATTAAACATGGATGAGAAAATTTTAAAACAGTTGGTGTTGACAAGAAATGTCTTGAAGAAAAAGCTTCGTAGTATAAAAACTGGTGAAATAGATACACGTGAACAACTAAGAGATACATTTAAACCTATAACAGAACCACTGAAAGAATTTATAAATAGTTCTAAGAAAATTAAAAGAATTCCCATTAAAGAAGAAAATAAAATGAAGACAGAATTTGAAAATAATACAAGTTTAAAGTCTGAAAAACCATCACTCAAGATAGAGACAAGTACACCAAAGAAACTAGCAGAAGGAACAATATTTGATAATACCACCTTATTTAATGATACTAATTCTAAAAATGATGATGATGACGATGATGATGAAGATGATTTTTACTCACAAACTTCCAATACAGAAGATACTTATACTGATTTATCAGTCTTGGAAGAAAGAAATGAATTAGATACAAACTATGGTCCACATAAAGATTTCAATAATGAATGGAAATTTGGTGATAGTAAACTTACACTTAGTGAACATAAAATACAAGTTGGTGGCCAAATATGGGCTCTAACACCTGGACTATTTTCTCTAATGTTTTATAAAATACCAAAAAATTATGATAAATTTGAACTCGAAATCTATAAAAAGATTTTAATTACTACTAATGCATATAGAAGAGACTATAAACCTGATGGTCAAATTAAGGGTACTAGAGGATATAAATATAAACATATTATTAAGAAATTTATTGACGAGAAAAACCAGGATAATTTACCCGAATCAACAGGATCTAAGCCAAAAGGTAGCTACTTAGGTGATGGAATGATGGAATTTAACATCCATAAGCCCAACTATATATACTGGGATGATCCAAATGAGCTAGTAGATCGACTTCGACTACTGCTCGCATCACAAGCTGCAGGTCATAATAATCACAATAACGAGATTATATCAATTATTGAAGAACTACGTGAAGCTAATATAATACATTAACTTTAATAAAGTATATAAAGCATGTCTGTTGATAAATTTGGACATTATTTAAACGATACTAGCAACATAGTTTCTTTGAAAAATGCACCTAAACTGCTGGGGTTCTTTGTGGATACGAACAACAACATTGATGTCCAAAACAAAAGGATCAAAAATGTTGCAAAAGCTGTGGAGGAAAACGATGTTATCAATAAATTGTTTCTGCAAACTCAAATCGAAAAACTAGAAGAGAAATTATTAGCATACTTTAAGAGAGACAGTACTATAATTCAAGAAAATATTCAAATGCAAATTGAGGATCTACATCGCGAAACAAAATTAGATATAGAAGAAAATTATAAAATTGAAAAAGATATTCTAAAAATTAAAACATCCTTTGAAGAACAAATTGAACAGCATTAAAATTTATAGATTAGAAAATTACATGTTTGTATCAATAGCTGAAAGTGCTTCAACTAGATCACAACACTCTCCAAAAAATCTCTAAAAACAACTTAATGTCTTCAAAAAGAAATTTAGTAAACGAACTCCATAAGCAAGCACGAAAACATTTTGTACGTCGCAGAGTTATAATGAAAGGAATAGATGATCTTTGGCAAGCTGATTTAGTTGAAATGGGGAACTATTCTAAAGAAAATAGAAATTATCGATTTTTGCTGACTATAATTGACACATTCTCAAAATTTGCATGGGCAGTACCGCTAAAAACAAAAACTGCACTTGAAACAACTAACGCAATGGAAAATATTTTTGAATTGGGGCGAATACCAAAAAACATACAAACAGATGATGGTAAAGAATTTTTCAACAAACACTTTGGAAAATTAATGATTAAATACAACATTAATCACTACTCAACATATAGCATTATGAAAGCATCAATAGTAGAACGATTTAATAGAACACTGAAAGGAATGATGTGGAAAGAATTTAGCTTTAATGGTTCTTATAAGTGGATTGATATATACAAAGATTTACTTAATACCTACAATAGAAAAGTTCATCGTACCATTAAAATGCCTCCAATTAAAGTCAACTCAACAAATGAGGAAAAGCTGCTAAATACAGTATACAGTCATATGAAAATGTATAAAATGTCAAAATTTAATGTAGGAGATCATGTACGCATAAGCAAATATAAGCATACATTTGAAAAAGGTTATACTCCAAATTGGACTACAGAAATTTTTACAATTACAAGAGTTCAAAATACAAATCCTGCAACATACATATTAGAAGACTATCTTGGTAATCCTATTAAAGGTGGATTCTATACTGACGAACTTTCAAAAACCAGATTTCCAAATACATATCTAGTTGAAAAGGTGCTTAAAATTAAAGGGAAGGAGGTATATGTTAAATGGCTGGGATTTTCTAATCAACACAATTCTTGGATAAGTAAAGATGAAATATTATAGATGCAAGAAAAACTAAATCAACAAATAATAGCATTAATATTAAGAAACTAATGTTAATTTTAAAATAAGAAAATGAAATAAATATGTAAATTATGCTTATAAACCATACTGTCTACTAAACTTTATTTAATTGTAATCAGTCTGTTATAATGTCAATAACACTTACTCTGAGCTCTAACTCATCAGAATTATCTGCTAGTTACTTTCCCCCTATTGAATTACATGATGCATATGAGTGTGCTCTAACTGATTTTCATTCATACAACAGTATTCCAAATGTAGACACCTACAACAATATGTTTCATATAGGAGAACATACAATAGAAATACCAATTGGATCCTACGAATTAAATGATATAGTTGATTTTATAGAAGAGCAATACAAACTACTCTGTCCAACAAATAAGATTTTTATTGAAGCCAATAACAATACAATGCAAGTTAAAGTTAATAGTTCCAAGGATACTGTATATTTTAATAAAGACAATACAATTGGAAAACTTTTAGGATACAATAGCAAAATCCTAACACCAAACAAATATTATTATTCAGATCTTCCAGTTAATATTTTTAAAGTAAATCTCTTGCGAGTTGAAAGTAGTATCGCTATTAACACATATATGAATAACTCCAAATCGCATACACTTCATGAATTTCCGATTAATGTGCCTCCAGGCTATAAAATAGATGAGGTTCCAAGAAATCTCATCTATTTACCTGTGAACACCAGAGAGATAAGTTCACTAGCGCTGCGCGTAGTTGATCAACACGGTGATTTAATTAATTTCCGAGGAGAGGAAATTACAATAAGAATACATTTAAGGCCAACTAAATAATGCTAATATACAACACAAATACATTGAAAAATATAGCAGCAAGAACAACATCAACATTAAAGCGACCAGTACAACAAAAAGCACTAACAACATCAAATAAAAATTTTCTAAAGTCCTTGAATTTTAAATTGAAGACAAAATGAGTTCAATAATAGATGTCTTAGATAAGCCCTTGTCTGATGAGAATATAATCAAAAAGGACTATCATACATATGTACCATACTTACAATCTTACAACAATAATGATGAAATTAGAATTTCAATACAAAATCAAGATTTGTACGTGCTACCCAGTGAAAGCTACATTTATATAGAAGGTTTTGTTGCTGATGATAATAACTCTAAATCTACTTCATCATCAGACAACTTTATATTAAAAAACAACTTTGTGGCATATCTATTTGATGAAATTCGCTATGAGCTCAATGGAATTGAAATTGATCATACAAGATATTTAGGAGCCACAAGCACCATAAAAAATTTGGTGTCTATGTCACCAACAGAAAGCAACGTGATGCAAAATGCTGGATGGAACAAAATTGACGATGTCACCCTTGTAAATGGCTTTTTCAATTTCTATGTACCTCTAAAAATGCTTCTAGGATTCGCTGAAGACTACAACAAAGTTATACTAAATGGAAAACATGAATTGATACTCTTGCGCAATAAGAACGACGAAGATCTTGTACGCTCGAGTGTTTCTACTAAAAAAGCTAAACTTACAATTTCACTAATCTCATGGAGAATCCCACATGTACAATTATCCGACTTTAGCAAATTGAATATGATTAAAATTATTAACAATGGTGCTTCTATACCTATGGCATTTCGCAGTTGGGATTGTCATGTCAATCCACAATTAAATATGGGAACTAGCCATATTTGGAATGTTAAACTAGCTGCAAATAGAGAACGCCCTCGTTTTGTATTGATTGCTTTTCAACAAGAAAATAAGTTTGTTCATTGTGATTTGACTAATTTAAAAGTACATTTAAATTCAGTCTCATATCCATATGATGACCTTAACATAAAGTTCAAAAATGAACGATATGCAATTCTATATGATATGTATCTAAGATTCCAACAAAGCTACTATATGAAAGAATCTCAACCGCTTCTAACTGCACCAGAGTTTAAGACAAAAGCTCCTATTATTGTAGTAGATGTCAGTCATCAGAATGAATCACTCACTACTAATGGACCGATTGATATAAAAATAGAATTTGAAACAGCAACTAATATTGGAGCAAAAACATCAGCTTACTGTATTCTTATTCATGATCGTATAATAGAATATGTACCCATCAAAGGACAAGTGCGAAAAGTCTTATGAATTGACTAATATGGAAAACAACATAATTTTCATAGACGTACAAGGTTTCAAAAATAATTCAAATGATTTCATCGCAAAAGAAGTAGCAATTGTTTTCAACAATTATGAATATAACAATTTCATTATAAAACCCCCATTTGATATCAAATGCTTATCAATAGAAAAGCAAAGAGAAGCAAAGTGGCTAACAAAAAACTATCATCACCTAAGCTGGACTGCTGGATCAGTTTCATTTCAAAGCGTTTGCAATTTTATAAAAGCCAACGCAAGATGTTCTATAATTTATGTAAAAGGTGAAGAAAAAAGACGATGGTTGGAAAAAATTTTATGCCGAAAAATTTCTAACGTTGAGGATATAGGCTGCATCAACTTTAAACAAATGGAAATCAAGTATCCCGAATATTTTTATTGTAATTATCATAAATTTGGTGCTTGCGCACTAAAAAATGCTATTTTACTAACAAAAGAAATGTCTTGCTTTAATTAAACTTTTTCACTTTTTAAAATATGACTGTATGTATCATTATAAAATTTTAAAAAAAATTTTAAACAATAAATGTATCAAAAATAAAATAAAATAATATACAAGTGTTTTCTTATTTCAAATACAAACTACATAAAGGAAAGAGAAGGAAGTGATGGGAAGGAGAAATTAACTTTTTTGCTTACTTGCAAATGTTTGGTTTTTGTTTCTCTGCTGTTGAGTGTACTTAGTTTGCTGCTTTAAAATAATCGTAGACATAGAAAATGATTACCTTGCAAAATATATATGTATTCTACAAAATATTCCACGCACAAGTACCCACGATCGCACATTCATACATGCACACATACATATACATACATACACATACATACATACATACACATACATACATCCATACATATACACACATACATACATACATACATACATACACATACATACATACATACACATACATACATACATACATATTTCTTAAACAAATACACAAAATATTAAATTACCAACTACAATCAAGCTGGACCCCCCACCACACAAGTATTAGGGGTGTTCACATACATGTGAACACATAAATAAATATTTTCTCTGATATTACTGATATAGTATTACGATAACAAATTTCTACAGTCTGGCAACACTGGCAATTTTCCCTTTGGTATTAGAAAATAATAATCATGTTTTGCCGTCGGCATTTGGAAAATATAATAATCATGTTTTGCCGTTGGCATTTGAAAAAAAAATTCATATATTGCCGTAGGCATTAGGAAAAATAATCATGTATTGCCGTAGGCATTTGAAAAAAAAATTCATATATTGCCGTAGGCATTAGGAAAAATTAATTTTCACTATTTCACACCCATTAGTATTAGGAAAAATCATTTCATGATTTTCCCTTCGGCATATATACTTATGAAATCTTAATCTTATGAAACCCCTTAATCCACCCCACAAACATACACACATACAAATTCCCACGGTCATAAAAAACCCGGACTTATTGAGCCACCCTCGTATGTATTAAACAAACAAAACCCCCTATGTAAACAAAAAATTCCTTATGTTAACAAAAAGTTGGACGGACTTATTGACCCACCCTCGTAGGGTATCAAATTTCACAAATTTCCAAGAATTTTAAAATTTGGGTAATTAAAATTTTAAAATTTCAAAATTTTAATTGACGCAGGAGTGGGAGTTCCCTACTACTCCTGTAGACGGACACTTTTGACAGGTCCCAGCAGCGCTCCATTTAAATGTTTAGTTTTCTCTTGACCGGACAGTTCCCTTGTACGGACACATTTCAATGGTCCCTTCAGTGTCCGCTCAAGAGAGATTCCACTGTAATTGAAATATATAATTGATATACATATAATTGAAATTTCTAAATAAAATAATTATAGTTCGGTGCGAATCAACTTATTTTTAATTTTACAACAATAAAACACGTATTTTTACCCTACAATAACACAATCGGTCGCATTTGATTTTCATGATTTATTTGCACATGAATGTATCAAAACAAGAAACTTCTTTTAGTTATTTCATATTTTTGCTCCTACTTGACTGCGCTTTAAACAAGAAATATAACACACACACAACTAAATTTCTCTATAAGCTTCAATTATGTGTGTGCATACATTGTATGCCATACAACATTACTACATACATATTTATATAAGTGTGAATGCTCAAAAATTTTGTGCTCTCTTTGTGGTTTCGTTCAAATAACAAACAATTTATTTTTCCCTTGTTACTTCCCCCACATCATCTATAAACACAAAAAATTTTAGTTTTCATTTAATGTTCTACGTGGAACATCTTTATATATTTATAGTCTTTGACGCGACGTTCAAAATTTAATTCTACAACAACAATTCATAAAAGTAAAAAACAGAAATGAGCAAGGAAATAAAAAAAATACAAATAATTACAGATTATCTTTGGTAAATAGTATGGTTAACAGCATTAACAGCTTATTCTGTACTAAAGTCCTATTTCCAAAGAAATATGCCCTTTTGCAAAAACGATTGTTAAAGTTAAAGCATGCGTTAAAACTGGTTTTGCCATACAAAATTCGTTTGTTAAACCAACTTTAAATTTAACAATGATTTTTTCATAAGGGGGATATTTTGTAATATTTTTTTAATAATACTGGTATAATTTCTTTTTTATAATATTGGTATCTATGTATTACTATTATATAAAGAACGGAAACGGTATTATTTTTTGACTAATGTGTCTATAAAACGTTATTATTTAATCGATCTCATGAATTATAATTTGTTTTTGTTTAAATAAATTAAATTTAAAAAAATTTTGTATTGTTTTGTACTGGGCGGGAATTCCGGGATTTCCCGAAAAACCGAAAAATCTTTCCCGCTTTCCCGGGAAATGAAAAAGTCCGGGAAAAGAAAAACTCTAATACGTACACATACATACATATGTATGTACAATGTACATACATACAGTCGGAAGCAAACATTTTTTAAATATTCAATTTACATTTACTTGGACATTTACACCTAAACGAATACACATGTACAATAAAAATCTAGTTAGCCACTATATTTTGCCAAAATCTCTCAAAATCTCATGATACAACTACTTAAGGCCGTTTCACACTATAATACAAGTATTAATACTTTTGTGGAAAATGCAACTCTGACATGTTGAGTTGTTATTGTGTTTTGAAATTTTTGAAACAGAAATTAGATTAGGGATGCATTTTCGTCAAAAGTATTAATACTTGTATTATAGTGTGAAACGGCCTTTACATATGTTTTTATGTATAAACCCACTTGACCTGAGATTCGATAAAAAAGAATGTTCACTAAAGCGAAGAAATTTCGAAACAAAATTGTTCGATATTTGTTCGCAAATCTAAAAAAATTCGAATGTTCGCTAAAGCACTTCGCACTTCTCTCGATAGTTTTTCGAATGTGTGACGGTAGCTGCATGGAAGTATGTCAGCCTGTTAGTCTAAAGATACCAAGTTCAAGGCATGACAGCACTGTAAGTTAAAAAAAAAGATAAGAACACACACTTACATATGTGCAATAATTTAATGATAAAAAATTTGCCACCATAGCCCAGTGGATTTGTGTTAGTCTGTTAAAATTAGGGTTGCCAGTTTTGATTTTCGAAAAAGCGGGACAAGTTAAAAAAAATTCCAAAATCATGGGATTTTCAAAAATTTCGCGGTACAAAAAAAAACTTTTAAATATATCTACTTTAAAGAATATATTTAGTAAAACAAATTAACATTTTACAAAGCATATAAAAATAAACACACATCTTTCTTACATCAATTAAAAATTAACGAGTTTAAATATAACAGTTGGATTTGAAAACAAAACAAAATAAAAAATTTTAAAAATATATTCATACGTGGAATTCATAAGATCGATTTACAGTATCCAGGCGAATTCGTCGTCTACTAGCTAAACGGCGTGAATTATATATAGTCTTTGAATCTATTAAGATGCACTTATTCTTTATTAGTTGAAAGTTGCTGGTGTTAAATTAAAAATCATCAAATAAAACTTGAAAAAAGCGGGATTCGTAAATCCCGCGCGGTACGCGTGATTTAATTAAAAAAATCAGGACAATCCCGCGAAAAGCGGTACGAATGGCAACGCTAGTTAGTAGTATGGAACTGCCACTCCGGCGCCAATTAAAATTTTGAAATTTTAAAATTTTAATTACCCAAATTTTAAAATTCTTGGAAATTTGTGAAATTTGATACCTTGCGTTTTCGGCGGCACGCTTTGATGTTTTTTTTTTGTTTACATTAGGAATTTTTTGTTTACATTAGGAATTTTTTGTTTACATTAGGAGTTTTTTTGTTTACATTAACTTTGTGGGAACGGGTGATTTTTTTTTGGGGCTACATTAATTGTGTGAACGGGTGATTCTGTTTTTTGTGGGAATACGTTAAGTGGGTTCATAGGTTGGGGGTTTTTCTTTTTGTAATGTATGTATGTATATACCGACGGGAAAATCATGAAAATGATTTTTCCTAGTACCAACGGGAAAATCATGAATATGATTTTTCCTAATACTAATGGGGGTGAAATAGTGAAAATTATTTTTTTTCAAATGCCGACGGCAAAACATGAATATTATTTTTTTCAAATGCCGACGGCAAAACATGATTATTATTTTTTCAAATGCCGACGGGAAAATGATTTTTCATAATTCAGACGGGAAAACATAAAAGTTATTTCTAATGCTAATACAGGAGTTTAAGGCTGGCCGTGATTTGGGTGGGTGGGGTTGTTGTCGTAATACATAACCGGGGGAGTTTATGTATGTGTCTGTCTGTCTGTCTGTCCGTCCGTCTGTCTGTTGTGCGAGGCTGTGATTAGCCGGGGGAGCGTGGTGTAGTTGAGGTAGATGGATTCAGTGTATGTGTGTATACCTGTCTGTTGGAATTTGTGTGAGGGTATGATTGACAGGGGGCGGGGTGTAGTTGAGGTAGATCGACTGCGTGTATGCAGGTGTTGCAAGTCTGTAGGAATTTAAGGCTTATAGTGATTTGGGGTAGGTGAGGGTGTTGTTGTACGAGTAACATGTATCCATGGGAATTTGTGGATGTGTCTGTCCGGAGGAATTTAAGCGAGGCTGTTATTGGGAGTGGGTGTGGTGTAGTTGAGGTTGATCGACTGCGTGTATGTATGTCTATATGTTTGTAGGAGCTTAAGGCTGATCGTGATTTAAGAGAGGTGAGGATGGATGTTGTTGTAATATGTATACGTAGGAATCTGTATGTATGTATGTCTGTGAAAATTTAAGGCTGATCATGATTTAGGGTAGGTGAGGTTGATGTAGTAATATGTCTGTGTGTATGTACATATGTTTGTAGGAGTTTAATGCTATTAGTGATTTGAGGATAGGTGAGGGTGTTGTCGTACGAGTGATATGTATGCGTGGGAATCTGCATGCATGTTCGTAGGAGTTTAAGGCTGATCGTGATTTGTCTTGTTGTCAGTTTTGTTTGTAGGAATGACAGTGAGAATTTTTGTATGTATATCTGTAGGAATTTAAGGTTGGCCGTGTTTTGTGAGGGGTGGTGTGTTGTTGAAATAATTTGAATTTTTCTTAGATGAAATCTGGTATATGTGTGTGTGTGTGTGCGTGTGTGTGCGTATGATTTTCTCACGCTAGTAGTTTTATGTACGTATAAATAAATTGTATTCAATAAAATATTTTCATATATCTGATACATATACATAAATATATTTTCATACTCAAGGTTGGTGGGTATTTTGTCATGCTTAAAATTGTCCAGCTTTAAAGTCTGCCTGCGAGAAATTTGTTTATATTACAGATTTTGTTTATTTAACTACGTCCGGCTTCTTTCGCTGAACTTCTTTTCATACGATCATGGGAATTTATAGTTTCTCTGTCCATAATAAAGTCGTTTAGCTTGAGCATGTGCTCTGACTGAATGGTTTGTTGTTCATATATTTTTATGATGTAGATATGTAAGTGTGATTGTCAAGATCTAATAAATATTTGAGTATTGATAAGAAATTTGATATTATGTGTACATACATAAATATCTACAAATTGATTTTATGTATGTATGTATGTATGTCATGTGCGGTCTTTTGTTGTTGTTGTAAATATTCGCCTGGTCTTTTATGTATAGATGTGAAATATCTTCATAGTTTTTTTATTTGAAATTTAAAAACGTTGCTTTAATTTTTATCTGTATTTACTTCAAAGTTTGTGAGGATTTTCTGTTTTAAGTAAAACTGAATTCCTTAAGATACATAGTTTAGCCTAATAGTAACTATAATAGAAATATTTCCTATAAAGTTGATGCAGCTTATAGTCATTCGTAGAAATATTTTGATATAAATTTTTTCCAGCCGTAGGCTTTTTTCATCACCTTTTACATTTATTTTAGAACATCTTGCATTGCCTTTTATACATTTATAAACATTTTTAAATGAAACTGATCCAGCAGTCCAGCTTATTTAACGATAGTTTTTTGTTAGCCAGCTTGCTTCTTTTTTTATTTTTTTATTGATTATTGAGTTTTCTAATGAAGTTATTATATTCGTAATTGTTGAAAACAATCGCTACTTCTTTTCCAATAAATTTATTTGAATTACTTTTGAAACCTTGTACGTCTATAAAAATTATGTTATTTTCCATATTACTCAATTTATAAGACTTTTCGAACTTGTCCTTTGATGGGTATATATTCTATTATACGATCATGAATAAGAATACAGGAAGCTGATTTCTTTGCTTACTATTTCAAATTAAAATTTTATTCAATTGCCCCGCTATTGAATAAAAGGAGCTTTTATCTTAAACTCTGGTACAGGTAGAAACGCATGAGATTCTTTCATATACTACCTTTGCTGGAATCTTAGATACATATAATAACTATATAGAATTGCATTACGTTTATTTTTTAAATTTTATGTTAGGATTATCATCATATGGATATGAGACTGAACTTAAATGTACTTTTAAATTAGTTAATTCATAATGAACAATCTTATTTTCTTCTTGAATAGCGAACAACAGAAAACGAAGGCGTTTTCTTACAATTTCAGTCTAACCTCTCAACTGGTTCTCTAGTATACAATACGACTTTGTATGTCAGCATTTCTGTCTCCTCTTTGTCAGCGTTAGGGATAATTAAATTTTAAACTTTTTATTCTTCAAATTGTGTTACTTCATACTGATAATATGTTTAAGTACATTAATAATGTACGAGTATATGTTTATTTTATGACGGGTGAGCGCCTATGGCTTTTATTTGATGTTCTGGATGAAGTGATTTTTTTTCTCATTTTCTTAAAGTTTAGCGTATTGCGTATATATTTCTAATATATTTAAGTGAGCTTTTCGTATCTGTCAGACAGAGTGAACGTATCAGTTGGTCAGTCAGTCTCTCTTTTTATTTTATTAATTTTTTCTTCTAATGTGTCACTACTATTTTTTCAGATTTTACTACTTGAAATAGAAAATATTTATATAATTTTAAAAGTATTAATATATACATACATATAGGTAAATATATGTATGTACGTAGAAATTAGTTCATATACAAAGAAATACATCTTTAATAATCAACTATTCTAGAAAATCGATATAAAATAACACATTTACCTCCATCATCAATTCACCATCAGTGTTTTCATAAAGTGTTAGAAATATTGGAATATCTATGTTTGGGAGAATTTTTATTTCAAGTGTTTCTATATAAGATTTGGTGTTTGACCCCTTGACGTTATTGTGGTTAACGTAGACTGCGTTGTATCGCATTCAGATGTAATCATTTCTCACTTAGGAAAAGTTCCTCATCACCATCAATCATACTTGTATACAATTCATTCATGAGTGGAGTTGATCCAGATAATAGCTTTCTCATCACCTTCTAACAGGTTTAATATTTTGCTAGCATGCATGCTTCTATCGATAGTGACGCGAGAGTCCGACATTTAGTGCTGTTTTAATTAAAAATCTATAATATTAGAGTTACGAATTCACTCTTTTGAATTTTTAACAAAGTAGATACATATCTATTTCATTTGCCACAAAGTCTTAAAATTTCTTTCCTTATAAAAGTATGACGTGAGGAATTTTTTTAAATTATACATGCTTCGGCATGCTTCCAATTTTTTTTTTGGTAAATTTAGTTCATATTCATATGATACAGATATAAAGTAAGATCTGTTTACATTCAATTTTACAATTTATGCATGCTTCAGCATGATTCTAGTTGATACCCATTCCTGCACATGTACATTCATAAAGATTGGATATCAAAGCCCAATTTTCTTAGTTTATCTAGAAATGAACAGAGTGAATATCTATTATAATAACCATACTCAGATTTTAAAATTTTGTGTGCTAGAGCTTTCGAAATGGAAAATGTACACGTTTTACTATAAAAAGTGATAATATGATGTGTTTCTGAATATTTTGAACTCTTAAGTTTTCACAATATTTCATACAGACCATCAAGTTTAGAGAATTGTAGTATATTAAGCTATTTATCTTCCCTGAGACCTAACATTCCGAATCAATCCTTCAAAAAACCAATACAAATTAGATTTTTCCTTTTAATTTTATTTATATTTTCATTGAATTTCAACATTTTGTACCTCTTCAAATTACTGTATACTGTATTTTGCACCTTTTTCTCATTCGTTGAGTTAACTTTAATCGCAAATATTTTAATGATGACATGAACTTTTCTATTGTAGGCATTAAGTAAATCTTTGTGTATATCAATCCACTTATATGAACCATTATAGCTAAATTCTTAACACATAATTCCTTTTAATGATCCATTTATTTATTCTACTATTGATGCTTTCATATTATGAAATTTTTAATCCTCTGTTTATGCATGAATTTTGCAGTGTTTATTAAAAATTCTTTCCCAACATCTATTTATATTTTTTTGTTTTGATACTCATATCATTGCAAAAATATTTTCCATTACCTTGGTTTTTTTCGAGTGCAGCTTTTATTTTCAACGATACTCACCATATAAATTTTGAGAATGTGCCAGTTACAGTCAGCAAAAATCAATAATTTCTATTTTCTCTAGAATAGCTACCCACTTCACCTAAATCAGCTCCATAAAAGATCATCTATTCCATTCATTACATCACTACAATACACAAACAATTTTATAAATTTATTATGGATTACGTTTAATAAATTTCTTTTTAAGGACATTGAGTTGTTTTACAGTTTTTTGGAGAGTGTTGTGATCTACTTGATACATTTTCAGCTATTTATACTAAAATGTAGTTAATTTTCCAATCTATAAATTTTATCGCTCAGCTGTTCAATTTGTTTGTCAAAAAATTATTTAATTTTTAGAATGTCTTTTTCAATTTTATACCTATCTTCTATCGTTAATTTTATTTCACACTCCACTCCATTAATTTGCATTTGAATATATCCTTGAATTATATTAATGCCTTAAGCTTTATTATTAATTCATCCTTTAGTTTCTCGATTTGAGTTTCCAGAAACAATTTACTGATAACATTGTTCTCCGTCAGTGAATGATGATGATTCTCTATGTATACATTGATAGAAATTATATATTTTATTTAGTTTTCAAAATCAAATTTGTCATAGTATTTTCACGTTTTATCAATCATTAAAGAAAATAAACCCACTTTTAACCCTCATATTTGACCATCAACTTGTATTTTATCTTTATTCAGTTTTAGATTTCTATCTCCAAATTTCCATTCATTATTGAAATCTTTAGGTGAGCCATAGTTTGTATCTAATTCATTTCTTCCTTCTAAGACTAATAAGTCAATATAAGTATCTTCGGTGTTGGAAGGCTGTGGGTGAAAATCATCTTCTTCATAATCATAATCATTCACAGTATTGGCATCATTAAATAAAATAGTATTATCAAATATTGATCCTTTTGAAAGTTTCTTTAACTTCTCTCTATCTTGACTGATGGTTTCTGAGACTTAAATACTTGTACTATTTTCAGATTCTATATTGTTTTTACTTTGTTCTTTCTTGTGTATTCTGTCAATATTTTTAGAACTATTCATGAATTCTTTGAGAGGTTCTGTTATAGGATCAAATATATCTCTTAGTTCTTTATGTGTATCTATTTCACCAGTTTTTATACTACGAAGCTTTTTCATCAAGACATTTCTTGTCAACACCAACTATTTTAAAATTTTCTCATCCATGTTTAATAATAGTAAATAAGAGGTATCAGCTATTAGATCAGGTATCAGCTATTAGATCAGGTTATTAGGAGCTGGTCTGGTTTTCAGATCAGCTTATCAGGAGCTGGTCTGGTTTTCAGATCAGCTTATCAGGAGCTGGTCTGGTTTTCAGATCAGCTCATCAGGACCTGATCTGGTTTTCAGATCAGCTTATCAGGAGCTGATCTGGTTTTCAGATCAGCTTATCAGGACCTGATCTGGTTTTCAGATCAGCTTATCAGGACCTGATCTGATTTTCAGATCAGCTTTTCAGGAGTTGGTCTGATTTTAAGATCAGCTTATCAGGACCTGGTCTGGTTTTCAGATCAGAATATCAGGAGTTGGTCTAGTTGATCAGGTTGGCAAACAGTTGATCTGTAAAACAGATCAGGTTATCAGGAGCTGTTCAGATTTTCAGATCAGATTATCTGTTTCAAATTGGGTCATCAGTTTACAAGTAGCTGGACATTTATAACATTTAGATGAATGAAGTTTAAGGCCAGATAAAATGCGAAAAACTATACTGTTATGTAGTCAAATTGTTTTCTATGACGATCATCACTTAATTCAGTATCTTTCCTTATAATCAAAATTCCATATTTTTAATTCCAACACGATTTATATTTTTCTCATATTACTTAAACATTCTAACTACATTATGATTATTTCCTATCAAATATTTCGTGATTCTAGTATAAGTTTGACATTAGTAGAATGCATCAACATTCTTATCTTACCCCATACAAAAATATGCTTCTCACAACATGGTTAAATACCATATTGGTATTACTTCTAGCTTTCTTAAAAGAAATAACAGATTCGTTATCTCTAAATGTGTAATACTCATGTCTTTCATTAATGAAATAAATTTCTACAGGTATTCATATTTAGGTTTTTAGAGAGATTTTGAGTATAAATATGAAGATGTTTTCAAGTTTTAGCCCATTAGAATTGTCTAGCCAACCAATCATAATATTATTATTTTTTTATTTATTTTTTTTATTTTTTTAGCAATTTGACAGGCAAACTATTCTTGTATGAATAGAAATTGATAGAAGGGAACTATTTTTGAGCTAACGTTTGATGACTATGGCTCACCTAAAGATTTCAATAATGAATGGAAATTTGGAGATAGAAATCTAAAACTGAATAAAGATAAAATACAAGTTGATGGTCAAATATGAGGGTTAAAAGTGGGTTTATTTTCTTTAATGATTGATAAAACGTGAAAATACTATGACAAATTTGATTTTGAAAACTAAATAAAATATATAATTTCTATCAATGTATACATAGAGAATCATCATCATTCACTGACGGAGAACAATGTTATCAGTAAATTGTTTCTGGAAACTCAAATCGAGAAACTAAAGGATGAATTAATAATAAAGCTTAAGGCATTAATATAATTCAAGGATATATTCAAATGCAAATTAATGGAGTGGAGTGTGAAATAAAATTAACGATAGAAGATAGGTATAAAATTGAAAAAGACATTCTAAAAATTAAATAATTTTTTGACAAACAAATTGAACAGCTGAGCGATAAAATTTATAGATTGGAAAATTAACTACATTTTAGTATAAATAGCTGAAAATGTATCAAGTAGATCACAACACTCTCCAAAAAACTGTAAAACAACTCAATGTCCTTAAAAAGAAATTTATTAAACGTAATCCATAATAAATTTATAAAATTGATATGTATTGTAGTGATGTAATGAATGGAATAGATGATCTTTTATGGAGCTGATTTAGGTGAAGTGGGTAGCTATTCTAGAGAAAATAGAAATTATTGATTTTTGCTGACTGTAACTGGCACATTCTCAAAATTTATATGGTGAGTATCGTTGAAAATAAAAGCTGCACTCGAAAAAAACCAAGGTAATGGAAAATATTTTTGCAATGATATGAGTATCAAAACAAAAAAATATAAATAGATGTTGGGAAAGAATTTTTAATAAACACTGCAAAATTCATGCATAAACAGAGGATTAAAAATTTCATAATATGAAAGCATCAATAGTAGAATAAATAAATGGATCATTAAAAGGAATTATGTGTTAAGAATTTAGCTATAATGGTTCATATAAGTGGATTGATATACACAAAGATTTACTTAATGCCTACAATAGAAAAGTTCATGTCATCATTAAAATATTTGCGATTAAAGTTAACTCAACGAATGAGAAAAAGGTGCAAAATACAGTATACAGTAATTTGAAGAGGTACAAAATGTTGAAATTCAATGAAAATATAAATAAAATTAAAAGGAAAAATCTAATTTGTATTGGTTTTTTGAAGGATTGATTCGGAATGTTAGGTCTCAGGGAAGATAAATAGCTTAATATACTACAATTCTCTAAACTTGATGGTCTGTATGAAATATTGTGAAAACTTAAGAGTTCAAAATATTCAGAAACACATCATATTATCACTTTTTATAGTAAAACGTGTACATTTTCCATTTCGAAAGCTCTAGCACACAAAATTTTAAAATGTGAGTATGGTTATTATAATAGATATTCACTCTGTTCATTTCTAGATAAACTAAGAAAATTGGGCTTTGATATCCAATCTTTATGAATGTACATGTGCAGGAATGGGTATCAACTAGAATCATGCTGAAGCATGCATAAATTGTAAAATTGAATGTAAACAGATCTTACTTTATATCTGTATCATATGAATATGAACTAAATTTACCAAAAAAAAAATTGGAAGCATGCCGAAGCATGTATAATTTAAAAAAATTCCTCACGTCATACTTTTATAAGGAAAGAAATTTTAAGACTTTGTGGCAAATGAAATAGATATGTATCTACTTTGTTAAAAATTCAAAAGAGTGAATTCGTAACTCTAATATTATAGATTTTTAATTAAAACAGCACTAAATGTCGGACTCTCGCGTCACTATCGATAGAAGCATGCATGCTAGCAAAATATTAAACCTGTTAGAAGGTGATGAGAAAGCTATTTTCTAATCATTAATTTGTACACAGCAATTGTATCTGGATCAACTCCACTCATGAATGAATTGTATACAAGTATGATTGATGGTGATGAGGAACTTTTCCTAAGTGAGAAATGATTACATCTGAATGCGATACAACGCAGTCTACGTTAACCACAATAACGTCAAGGGGTCAAACACCAAATCTTATATAGAAACACTTGAAATAAAAATTCTCCCAAACATAGATATTCCAATATTTCTAACACTTTATGAAAACACTGATGGTGAATTGATGATGGAGGTAAATGTGTTATTTTATATCGATTTTCTAGAATAGTTGATTATTAAAGATGTATTTCTTTGTATATGAACTAATTTCTACGTACATACATATATTTACCTATATGTATGTATATATTAATACTTTTAAAATTATATAAATATTTTCTATTTCAAGTAGTAAAATCTGAAAAAATAGTAGTGACACATTAGAAGAAAAAATTAATAAAATAAAAAGAGAGACTGACTGACCAACTGATACGTTCACTCTGTCTGACAGATACGAAAAGCTCACTTAAATATATTAGAAATATATACGCAATACGCTAAACTTTAAGAAAATGAGAAAAAAAATCACTTCATCCAGAACATCAAATAAAAGCCATAGGCGCTCACCCGTCATAAAATAAACATATACTCGTACATTATTAATGTACTTAAACATATTATCAGTATGAAGTAACACAATTTGAAGAATAAAAAGTTTAAAATTTAATTATCCCTAACGCTGACAAAGAGGAGACAGAAATGCTGACATACAAAGTCGTATTGTATACTAGAGAACCAGTTGAGAGGTTAGACTGAAATTGTAAGAAAACGCCTTCGTTTTCTGTTGTTCGCTATTCAAGAAGAAAATAAGATTGTTCATTATGAATTAACTAATTTAAAAGTACATTTAAGTTCAGTCTCATATCCATATGATGATAATCCTAACATAAAATTTAAAAAATAAACGTAATGCAATTCTATATAGTTATTATATGTATCTAAGATTCCAGCAAAGGTAGTATATAAAAGAATCTCATGCGTTTCTACCTGTACCAGAGTTTAAGATAAAAGCTCCTTTTATTCAATAGCGGGGCAATTGAATAAAATTTTAATTTGAAATAGTAAGCAAAGAAATCAGCTTCCTGTATTCTTATTCATGATCGTATAATAGAATATATACCCATCAAAGGACAAGTTCGAAAAGTCTTATAAATTGAGTAATATGGAAAATAACATAATTTTTATAGACGTACAAGGTTTCAAAAGTAATTCAAATAAATTTATTGGAAAAGAAGTAGCGATTGTTTTCAACAATTACGAATATAATAACTTCATTAGATAACTCAATAATCAATAAAAAAATAAAAAAAGAAGCAAGCTGGCTAACAAAAAACTATCGTTAAATAAGCTGGACTGCTGGATCAGTTTCATTTAAAAATGTTTATAAATGTATAAAAGGCAATGCAAGATGTTCTAAAATAAATGTAAAAGGTGATGAAAAAAGCCTACGGCTGGAAAAAATTTATATCAAAATATTTCTACGAATGACTATAAGCTGCATCAACTTTATAGGAAATATTTCTATTATAGTTACTATTAGGCTAAACTATGTATCTTAAGGAATTCAGTTTTACTTAAAACAGAAAATCCTCACAAACTTTGAAGTAAATACAGATAAAAATTAAAGCAACGTTTTTAAATTTCAAATAAAAAAACTATGAAGATATTTCACATCTATACATAAAAGACCAGGCGAATATTTACAACAACAACAAAAGACCGCACATGACATACATACATACATACATAAAATCAATTTGTAGATATTTATGTATGTACACATAATATCAAATTTCTTATCAATACTCAAATATTTATTAGATCTTGACAATCACACTTACATATCTACATCATAAAAATATATGAACAACGCAAACCATTCAGTCAGAGCACATGCTCAAGCTAAACGACTTTATTATGGACAGATAAACTATAAATTCCCATGATCGTATGAAAAGAAGTTCAGCGAAAGAAGCCGGACGTAGTTAAATAAACAAAATCTGTAATATAAACAAATTTCTCGCAGGCAGACTTTAAAGCTGGACAATTTTAAGCATGACAAAATACCCACCAACCTTGAGTATGAAAATATATTTATGTATATGTATCAGATATATGAAAATATTTTATTGAATACAATTTATTTATACGTACATAAAACTACTAGCGTGAGAAAATCATACGCACACACACGCACACACACACACACATATACCAGATTTCATCTAAGAAAAATTCAAATTATTTCAACAACACACCACCCCTCACAAAACACGGCCAACCTTAAATTCCTACAGATATACATACAAAAATTCTCACTGTCATTCCTACAAACAAAACTGACAACAAGACAAATCACGATCAGCCTTAAACTCCTACGAACATGCATGCAGATTCCCACGCATACATATCACTCGTACGACAACACCCTCACCTATCCTCAAATCACTAATAGCATTAAACTCCTACAAACATATGTACATACACACAGACATATTACTACATCAACCTCACCTACCCTAAATCATGATCAGCCTTAAATTTTCACAGACATACATACATACAGATTCCTACGTATACATATTACAACAACATCCATCCTCACCTCTCTTAAATCACGATCAGCCTTAAGCTCCTACAAACATATAGACATACATACACGCAGTCGATCAACCTCAACTACACCACACCCACTCCCAATAACAGCCTCGCTTAAATTCCTCCGGACAGACACATCCACAAATGCCCATGGATACATGTTACTCGTACAACAACACCCTCACCTACCCCAAATCACTATAAGCCTTAAATTCCTACAGACTTGCAACACCTGCATACACGCAGTCGATCTACCTCAACTACACCCCGCCCCCTGTCAATCATACCCTCACACAAATTCCAACAGACAGGTATACACACATACACTGAATCCATCTACCTCAACTACACCACGCTCCCCCGGCTAATCACAGCCTCGCACAACAGACAGACGGACGGACAGACAGACAGACAGACACATACATAAACTCCCCCGGTTATGTATTACGACAACAACCCCACCCACCCAAATCACGGCCAGCCTTAAACTCCTGTATTAGCATTAGAAATAACTTTTATGTTTTCCCGTCTGAATTATGAAAAATCATTTTCCCGTCGGCATTTGAAAAAATAATAATCATGTTTTGCCGTCGGCATTTGAAAAAAATAATATTCATGTTTTGCCGTCGGCATTTGAAAAAAATAATTTTCACTATTTCACCCCCATTAGTATTAGGAAAAATCATATTCATGATTTTCCCGTTGGTACTAGGAAAAATCATTTTCATGATTTTCCCGTCGGTATATACATACATACATTACAAAAAGAAAAACCCCCAACCTATGAACCCACTTAACGTATTCCCACAAAAAACAGAATCACCCGTTCACACAATTAATGTAGCCCCAAAAAAAAATCACCCGTTCCCACAAAGTTAATGTAAACAAAAAAACTCCTAATGTAAACAAAAAATTCCTAATGTAAACAAAAAATTCCTAATGTAAACAAAAAAAAAACATCAAAGCGTGCCGCCGAAAACGCAAGGTATCAAATTTCACAAATTTCCAAGAATTTTAAAATTTGGGTAATTAAAATTTTAAAATTTCAAAATTTTAATTGGCGCCGGAGTGGCAGTTCCCTACTACTCTAGTTAAAATGGAGGTACCATGCTCAAAGCCTGCAAAGTTAGTTACGGAATTAAACAAATAAATAAAATAAATAAATAAATAAAAAAAAATACTCTTTTACTTTTTCTGCTGCATTTTTGCGGTATCGAAATTAATTCGATAATCTCTCACTTTTGATATTGCTAACGAAATCCGTGATCGAATGTTTTTTGGGACAAAACTGAGCGATAGGTGAACATTTTGCGATTAATTTTTTAGTGTCACTCTCGATAGTTTTACACGATAAATGTTCGAGATATATCCGAAATCGATATCATTAATGAATGCCTTGGTCAACTCGGACTCTCTCTGTTCACAATTTCGTGAGAAATGCTGTGAAACTAAATCTAAAAGTATTTGGTATGAAATATTTAAAAGTAGTACTCTGTTCCTATTGCGAAAAACACCTAAAATTTCTCCATGCAAAATGGCATCGTTTTAGGTAATTTAATTATTATTTTTCGAACTATATTTGTTTCCATATTCATATGAATTGAACAGGCTAATGTTCGTATCGTTTTTTAAGCCAAATTACATGTGATAATTATTAATGAACAAATAACATTAAAGTTAGTTGTAAATATTCTGACAACAACACATGCAAGACATGCGAAACAACATGAGCAACACTTTTGTTGCACTGAATTTTAAAAATGTTGCATATACTCCTTTTAGACACGCAAACTTTACTTTGCAAGGTCTTAATTCAGCTGTCTGAAAAACAGAGAGAGGAATACTTTCCCTTTCGGTCTTTCTCCCAGCTGAATTAAGACTTTGCAAAGTAAACTTTCCGTATCTAAAAGGAGTATTACTTACAGCGATTTGGGCTACATTTAGTACATGTCAAATTTTTCACGCGAAATAATCAATGTTGCTGAAAATGTTTCACAACTTCGAACAGAATACTAGACTTAAGGCTGGGTTAGCCGAACGTTGCTGTTGCTGTACCGTGCCGTACCGTACTGTTATCACGTTGGTGCACTATAGAACATTTAAAAACGTGCGTAGGCTTTACTTTGTTTTGTTGTTTTAATATGAAAAAGGAACAGCTGCTCACAAAACAGTGATGGGTATTAAAAGTTCAAATGGTGACTGTAGCGAAGAAAAAGTACATAAAATATGTAAATGTTACTAAAGGCTGTGATACACTATCATATAGTGTTTTCACACTGCAAGTTAAAACCTGGCTTTAACGTTAAAACCATAAACAGCTGATTTTGCATTCACACTGCAAGTTTGTTAAATTCAGGTTTTAACTCACAGACTGTCTAATAACTTTGCGCAAAATAAAATAAATCTCCTGCAGAAATGCGTGCGTTTGTTGCTGTATTTTTGTCTGCTTTTTATAACACTTATTTGACAAACTGTACAACTGTTTTGTTTGTATGAAAAACTAAGAAAGTGTACAATGCGCTATAATATGGAAATTATTTTATATTTTGTAAACAAATATTATAAAATTATGGAACTAGTAATACAAAGTGTAGAAGTGCTTGGAAATCAAGTTATTGTATATAAAAAATGCACAAATAAATCACAAAATACAACTTTTTTATCGGTGGAGCGATGTGTCATATCGTTTATTTTCACTTTCCAGAGGTCAATGAAAATATTTTTGTTGTTTTCCTCCCAAAAAACTCTTATTTTTCTATAATTTTTTAATTATTGTTGCTGCTGCATCCATTTTTATGTTGAAAATCTTTCAAGCGACATCTATTGTTATTCACTGGCATAAACATTATCAGCTGATGCCGGTCATTTTAACTTGGCAGCATTGAATTTACCACAGCAAAAACAGGGTTGCATTTCATAAAACCAAATTAAAACCAATTCAGAAATGGTTTTAAGTTGGATTAAAACAAAAACAAATTGTATGGTAAAACCAAGTTTTAACAGTTGGTTTTAACGTTAAAAGCAACTTTTATTAAAACCAAGTCAGTGTGAAAACACTAATACACAGTCTTTTGATCTATCAAAAAAATCGTGTCTGCTCAAAAAGTATGATAGTGTGGATTAAAATTTAATATGTGCGACAGATTTTTTGACAAGTCTGTCCGATTTCCAATAGTTTATGGAAATTTTCATAAAATGATAATTTCTATTAGATCAGACATGCATTTTGTAAGGCAGTTGATAAGAAAACAGCAAATTATGCTTCATTTATTTAAAGATAGAGAGAAACATTTTGAAAATTACATTTTGCGTTATTATTTCTTTAGAAATGCAAAATAATTAAACATAAAAATTATTTTAAATGTTTTTGCATCTTTTTTGTGTAATAGTGTGGCACCTGTAAGAGATTTTGTTGCGATTTTTTGGAGTGTGACAGAATTCAATCCAATTTTCCAGTGAATGAATCGTACGACTGTGTATAATAGTGTATCACGGCCTTAAAGCTGTATCGGAGCATGTACATAAAAATATATGTATGTTATAAATTCATAATAAATAAAAATGTTCATACATACATACATGGTAAGAAGTAGAAAGGCCCTAACTCGTATATTCATGGAATTGAGTTTTTCACTGATTCCAATACATTTCACACAAATATACCTCGTCACAAAAATTTATTGCTATAGTAAAAAATAACACTTTTACAAGCAGTTTAACAAAGCAGTTGTAATGTTTATTACTCTGTGTTTGCCTTCTCCTGTAATATTACAATTTTTTGAGTTAGGACCTTTCCTCTTGTGACCAACGATATGTGTGTTACAAATGAAATAATTTTTACATATGTATGTGCATAGAGGTTTTGATACAATTTAAATTTTTTTATGCATCTCACCCATACATATTTACATACATATATGTATATTTCTTCATTATATACATATTTACATATAAATACATATGTATATATTTATAAACATAAATATGTATAAATTAATAAAACATAAATTTGTTTTAGTGTTTTAATAATAAACGTTAAACATAAATTTCTTTTATTTAAAAAAAAACTGTGTTGCTTGTGTAACACGTTATACTTTATTTATTGCTCAAATTAGACTGCACAGATAATAACTTAAAACTAACTTAACTACATAACAAAACCGTTGCACGCGCAGTAACGTGACACTTTTGTTTACTTGTTGAATACCTTGCATTCCAGACACTTTGCACACGCGGTAACGCGACACTTTTGTTTATATGTCTGTTGCTTATTCCCACGCCAAACTAAAGAATTAGATGATTTGTCAGCAATTTGCAATCAAGTGTATGAAAAGGTATTTCAATTTATTGTACGTTAACTCCTCCCCCTTTAAATTCATACGTTTTTTAGAAGAAAGGTAAGCTGTGGATACTTCTAGCCTTAGATGTTGTGACTGCAGGATTCTGTGGAGTCTCTTCATTACAAGGATCTTCGGTGTCTTTCTGATCTTTATTTAGGAGTGGAGATTTTTTCCGGCATATTTTTATTGTAGTAATAGAAATAGTTGTTAAACTATTACCATTATATAACATTTAGGTAAAGATTAAGGTTGCTGTGGTTTTTTAGCTTTTCTATAGTTTTTGAGTTGTTAAAATCTATGGCTCTCATCATTTGCAGAGAGAGAGTTTCTTCTTCTGCTTCCGCCAGGACTGGTTGAACCAGAGCAGGAAGGGGTTTCGAACCTGTTATCTTAGTTGTCTTATACGTTTTCCCGTCTACTTTGATGGATGAGTTTAGGTGGTGAATAATAAATGTACCTTTCAATTGTACAGCAGAACCTTCGACTTCAATCTCGCCTGTAAATTGTTTAAGCAATAAGATTTCATCTTCAAGTTCTTACACTGTTGGGATATGGTCGTTATTCGTTGTGGCGCATGTTGAGGGTTAGCCTGCCAAGAGCTTAGGAATGCATTCAGAGGCTGTTATGTTAATTATTTCACTTAATCTACAGATACTTAGACTATTATAGGTTCGACAATCCTTATTTATACCAAATATGTCATTATTACATTGAACAATTTTTTCAAAATTTAATTGAATTATTAAATTTCACAGGCTTGACCAATATTTTTTACAATCTTGCAACAAAGTTGTTGGAATACTTATAATGTAAATAAGGTCTTTATCATTAACTGCAACCTTTATGTTTGCGAATGTTAGCAATTCATCGACACTGGAAAAAGGGATATTATTTTTTTCAAATACATTGCGCAAAGTTTCCAATTCAATATTAGACAAAATAAATGAGTTTACAATATTTGCTTTAGCCCAATGAACGGCAAACTCTATGTTTGATAGAATTTCAAGTTTGTATTTGAACTCAATTATTTTCTCTTTTTGGTCCCCTGATTTCAGGAGTTTTAAAATATTATTTGTAACATTTGTAAGGCTGTTCAATCTGTCAATGGAAAGTTGGTTAATTATTACTTGGCTATTGCCATTTGTTAAGACATTATTAATCTTTTCCTGATACCAGATAACCATTTCCATGCTGTTCCAAGGAAGTCCAAGGAACGTTTTGTTCTTAACTTTGGCCTGAGTCGGGATATGTAGGATTTGATTTGGATTATGGAATGATTCAGGTAGGGAAAGAAAGGATGATTTACGGTGTTGCCATGTAAAAGTGCATTTTCCAAACTATGCAAAACGTTCTCATAATTTTGTAGGTCGATGACGTGTACGAGCTTAAATGTTCCAGACTGAACCTTAACCAAGCCCATATTTACAGCTATCATTTTAGAATTAGAATAGTCTATTATTTGAATTTCGTCTGAGCACAGCCCGGCAATCAGTAAAATCCTGCAAAATGTTTAGTAGCAAATTAGTTTCTAATATGCTTTTTGTGAATGATTCTTCCAGTTTCTGTTACTACTGTAGAATTCCTATTTTCTTTCACAACTTCCTCTTTATACCTTTCAGTCAATTTCGTTCCCAATCGCTTATTTACTTTAACAAAGATTGTCTGACCTGGAATTTATTCTTTCGGATTCGTCCTTTTCCTATTCTGATATCTCAAATCTTTTTCCTGTTTCAGTCGCAGTATTTCAACGTTGGTCTGTAGCGTTCGATCGTACCTTCCAGGAGAAAAATCTACCGTTCTCCCAAAAAACATGTCAACGGGCTTTCTTACGGTCGTCGAATGTACCGAATGGTTGTATCCATTTACAGATCTTTCCAAAAGCTCCTCGAAATTTTTACTTGTTCCTTCATCTTTTAAGCACCTTAATATTTCGGCAAGCGTTGAATGGAAACGCTCAACCTGACCGTTCGCTATTATACGGTGGTGTGGTAAAAACCTCGATTTCCAATTCGTCCTCCATCATAAACAGGAGAGAAGCTGAATTTAGGGACTTTTCATTGTCGATAACGATTGTCTTTGGGACTCCAAAATAGAAGATAAGATCTCTTAGAGGCTTCCTAACGTCCTCGATTGACTTTCCGGGAAGAATTCTTGCCTGAGAAAACTTTGAAAATTTATCCAGGCATGTCATAACCAGTTTTTTATCAGTGGAAAAATATTAACATGAATCACTTGTCCAGGATAAGGTGTTTCATTAATTTTCGGTACTGATGGGTGTCTCTCATATTTGTTCTTTTTACAAATAGCGCATAATTGCACTATTCTCTTGATTTTTGCTAACATACCTGGGAAATAGTATTTCTCCAAAATATGTATTTTATTTTCAAGCGCATTTCGTTGAGCGCGCTTATGTGTATCAATAATAATATTCTCCTGATCTGTTTCAGACAAAATATCGTCCACAACCAGTTGTGAAAAGCGTGCTTTGTAATTTTGAAAATAATCAGGGTATAATTCCTGTATTTTTCCCATAATGGGTTCTGGAGTTTTGATACAGTTTATTACTGTAGGATTAAGGTATCGCTTCAATAAGCACAATACATTTTCATGGTTGTAATCTTTTTCTATTATTGTATGTCTATGGTAACCTGGAAAAATTATTTGAAAATGATATGAAGGGAAATCGCCTAAGGTGAGAAATATTTGGTTTTTAAATGCATTTATTGGAACCTCGACGCTAGGGATGAGATTTTCAGCTGAACTTTCACCACTATGAACAGTTCCAGTTAAAGAATTAATCAGGGTAGGAAAAAATTCTGCTCGCAAATGCTATTTTATTTTTTTCGTTCGTTTTAAAATTTGTTTTCGGAATTTTAAAAATAAAATTCGGAAAAGAATTCTATTTTAAATTCTTATTTTTTTCGTTCTCCTCGCAAACGAATTAAATTAACTTTTGTTGATTTAATTCGTTTGCGAGGAGAACGAAAAAAAACAAGAATTTACAATAGAATTCTTTTCCGAATTTTATTTTATAATTCTAAGGAACGAATGCAAAAGAATAATTCTTATAAAATTTGTTAGGCAGCAAATTGAGTTATTTTTGACATATCATCGCCTAGCCCAAACGACTACAGCTATAGAGCTGAAATAGTGGACTTACACTTACGATGTGTAAGTCCACTAAGAAGGGATTTTCGAAAATTCAAACGCGAAAAAGGGTAAAGAGGGGTAAAAAAAAGGGTAAAATTGGTATCTTTATATCTCGGAAACTACATTAGATAGACTAAAAATTCTAAAAGCATACGAATGCTGGTAAAAATAAGCCGACACGTATTTGGTACTTTTCCAATATGTGTACCTTTAAGGGTAAAAACTGAATGTTGGTACCTTTTTTGCACTCGACATATCTTCAAAATTATTTAACGTAGCAGAAAGCTTTTTGGTGCGTTCCTTTCTTCTGGACAGAATCTTGAATGATCTGAAAATTTGCACTTAAAAGGGGGTAAAATTTTACCCGTTTTTGGTACCTTTATGTTAATGATAATGTACATACATGTAAAAATAATTTACTATGTTTTCTTACCGGTCAGTAGAAGCTGGGATAATAGAATTTATGTTATTTTGAACTGCTCAAAAAGTGCCAAGGGGGTAAAAACGGGTAAAATTGGTATCCTTATATCTCGGAAACTACATTAGATAGACTAAAAATTCAAAAAGCATACGAATGCTGCTAAAAAATAAGCCTTTTTAGAAAAAGGTACTTTTTAGAAAAAGGTGCTTTGTGGGAAAAATACTTTTTAGAAAAAGGTACTTTTTGGGAAAAGTACTATTTAGAAAAAGGTACTTTTTGGAAAAAGTACTTTTTAGAATAAGGCGCTTTGTGGGAAAAATACTTTTTAGAAAAAGGTACTTTTTGGGAAAAGTACTTTTTAGAAAAAGGTACTTTTTGGAAAAAGGTACTTTTTGGGATAAGTACTTTTTTGAAAAGGTACTTTTTGGAAAAGTACTTTTTAGAAAAAGGCGCTTTGTGGGAAAAATACTTTTTAGAAAAAGGTACTTTTTGGGAAAAGTACTATTTGGAAAAAGGTACTTTTTGGGAAAAGTACTTTTTAGAAAAAGGTACTTTTTGGAAAAAGGTACTTTTTGGGAAAAGGTACTTTTTGGGAAAAGTACTTTTTAAAAAAGGTACTTTTTGGAAAAAGTACTTTTTAGAAAAATGCGCTTTGTGGGAAAAATACTTTTTAGAAAAAAGTTACTTTTTGGGAAAAGTACTTTTTGGGAAAACGTACTTATTAGAAAAAGGTACTTTTTTGGAAAAGTACTTTTTAGAAAAAGTTAATTGTTCGGTGGCTGGGTTAATAAATAAAACGTATTTTCAGCTGGTTTAACAATTCAGTTTTATTCGCAGCTAAAATCTGAAACTTAATAATTCATATAAATTTTCTTATTGTCTTAACTACACTCAAAATATTCCATGCTTAAATATACGAAATATTATTTCGTAATTTAATTTTTGTGCAATAAACGAAAATTTTGTACAATTTACGAAAATATTTGTGGCTTGTGCAGGAAAACAGATTTTGTAATTTTACGAATTTCGTTAAGTTACAAAAATTATTTCGTACAATTATTTTCGCATATAGTACCATGTTTTTCGTTTATTTTAATGAATTTAGTATAAAAGAAAACATTTTTATAAGACTTGAAATTTCGTAGAACAAACAAATTTTGTTTTGTTATTATTTTCTTTACAGGACAAAATTATTCTTAAATTTACACAAGTTTCGTGAATTTTACGAAAAAAAATTTTGAAAAACTGTTGTTTTGTTTTATGTTTTAATATTTTCCCCATTTATTTTCTTGTCATTGTATATGTACATATGTATGTATATTGTATAAAAAACTATTTAATAAATTGTAAATAAAATAAAAAATTATTTTAATAAAAAATTAGTTTTTGGTTTATGCTGGGAAGATAACTGGGGCGAACAACGAATCTCGTCCACGGCACACCAACGAAGAATACGTAATAGATCCTTTAATTAGCAATTGGATAATTGGTTATTGCTTGTGCAAATAGAGAGAAATTGGGTTTTTCAGAAAATTTATCTATCGCAGAGCTCGTTACGCACGAGGAACTTCTTTCGATGGCGGTGTTACATACATATGTATGTTAATTTTCATATGGACAAATAATGTGTTTTACTTCTGTGACGAAAGTTCGCAACGAAAAATTCGTTGTCCGTCCCAGTAGTGTTCCCAGTTTAAATCGTGAGGTTCAGTGCAAAATATGTACTTATGTATGCGTGTGTGATGTATGATTTATATAGAGCCTGTAACAATTCCCCTAAAATTAACTTTTTCATTTCATAATTCTTACATTTGTTGTTAAAAGAATTACAGATTATTCTACAAAATTATTTTTCAAATGTAAGAAAATATATTTTTTTGCAGATTTAATTTTATTTTTTAAAAATTTTAATTTTACACAAAATTTCGTATATAACACAAAATTGCTGCTCATGATTCACGAATTAATTTTGTAATTAGGGATGCTAAACGGGAAATCCCGGGATTTTCGGGACTATGCAAATCCCGGAGCCCGGGATTTTTTAATTTTAAAGACTGGGATTTTCGGGATTATCTGAGTCCCGTTTTTTTTGCATAAATAATGTTTTTGAGTGTCATCTTCCATATTATAATACGATGTAACAGTAATTTTTCTTAAAAAGTACCTTTTTCTAAAAAGTATTTTTCCCCACAAAGCGCCTTTCTTTAAATAGAAATTTTTCCAAAAAGTACCCTTTTTTTAAAAAGTACTTTTCCCAAAAAGTACCTTTTTCTTAAAAGTATTTTTCCCACAAAGTACCTTTTCCCAGAAAGTACCTTTTTCTAAACAGTCCTTTTCCCAAAAAGTACCTGTTTTTAAAAAGCATTTTTCCCACAAAGCGCCTTTTTCTAAAAAGTACCTTTTTCTAATAAGTACGTTTTCCCAAAAAGTACTTTTCCCAAAAAGTACCTTTTTCTAAAAAGTATTTTTCTCACAAAGCGCCTTTTTCTAAAAAGTACTTTTTCCAAAAAGTACCTTTTTAAAAAAGTACCTTTTCCCAAAAAGTACCTTTTTCCAAAAAGTACCTTTTTCTAAAAAGTACTTTTCCCAAAAAGTGCCTTTTTCTAAAAAGTACTTTTTCCAAAAAGTACCTTTTCAAAAAAGTACTTTTCCCAAAAAGTACCTTTTTCCAAAAAGTACCTTTTTCTAAAAAGTACTTTTCCCAAAAAGTACCTTTTTCTAAAAAGTATTTTTCCCACAAAGCGCCTTTTTCTAAAAAGTACTTTTCCCAAAAAGTACCTTTTTCCAAATAGTACTTTTCCCAAAAAGTACCTTTTTCTAAAAAGTATTTTTCCCACAAAGCGCCTTTTTCTAAAAAGTACTTTTTCCAAAAAGTACCTTTTCAAAAAAGTACTTTTCCCAAAAAGTACCTTTTTCCAAAAAGTACCTTTTTCTAAAAAGTACTTTTCCCAAAAAGTACCTTTTTCTAAAAAGTATTTTTCCCACAAAGCACCTTTTTCTAAAAAGTACCTTTTTCTAAAAAGGCTAATTTTTTAGCAGCATTCGTATGCTTTTTGAATTTTTAGTCTATCTAATGTAGTTTCCGAGATATAAGGATACCAATTTTACCCGTTTTTACCCCCTTGGCACTTTTTGAGCAGTTCAAAATAACATAAATTCTATTATCCCAGCTTCTACTGACCGGTAAGAAAACATAGTAAATTATTTTTACATGTATGTTTATGTGTACATTATCATTAACGTAAAGGTACCAAAAACGGGTAAAATTTTACCCCCTTTTAAGTGCAAATTTTCAGATCATTCAAGATTCTGTCCAGGTGAAAGGAACGCACCAAAAAGCTTTCTGCTACGTTAAATAATTTTGAAGATATGTCGAGTGCAAAAAAGGTACCAACATTCAGTTTTTACCCCCTTTTTACCCCTAAAAGTACACATATTGGAAAAGTACCAAATACGTGTCGGCTTATTTTTACCAGCATTCGTATGCTTTTAGAATTTTTAGTCTATCTAATGTAGTTTCCGAGATATAAAGATACCAATTTTACCCTTTTTTACCCCTCTTTACCCTTTTTCGCGTTTGAATTTTCAAAAATCCCTTCTTAGTGGACTTACACATCGGAAGAGGAATCTACACACCAAATTTCAGCCTTATATCTATAGTCGTTAATAATAAAATCTCCTTTAAAAATTTAAAGTCATTGCTTTGGATTATTTGTATTTTTAATTTAATCGCGAATTCTATTTTCTTTTCGTTTGCGAATTTTATTTTTAAATTTGCGAGAGGAAAAGAATAATTCTTTATAATATGGAAAATAAAATTCGTTCGAATTAAATTCGTTTGCGAAAGAAATTAATTCGAGCACTCTTCCTACCCTGGAATTAATATTGGTTACACTAGGCCGAGAAAGTGCTGACGCACGCCACATTTGTTTTTCCAGGTTTGTAGAGTATTTCATGATTATATTCTTCAAAGATGGCTTTCCATCTCTTCATTTTTGTATTGCAATTTTTATTACTGAGGGCATAGGTGAGGGGTTGGTGGTCAGTAAAAATCACCACTTTTTCCGTTCCATACAAACAATTCCTGAGGTTATGCAAAAGCCCAAACAATGGCCAGTATTTCCCTCTCGTTTGTGGCGTAATTTTGTTCCTCTTTTGATAATGTCCTTGAGATAAAAGTTATTGGTCGATCACTCTGGCTCAGAGCCGCACCTATTGCTATGTTAGAAGCATCGGTTGTAAGGTGGAACTCCTTCTCAAAATCAGGGTAGGACAGAATAACCTCCTGTGATCGGAGAGCGTTTTTCAGTTTCTCAATGACTTCTTTCTCCACGTTACCCAAAGAAATTTTTACCTTGCTAGATTCTGTTCTGGAAATTCTTCCATTTGTTCGTCTTAACATTTGGGTAAGAGGTTTTGCAATGTCGGCAAAACCCTTGATAAATCTACGGTAATAGCTAAAGAGACCCAGAAGGGAACGCAAATCTTTAAGTGTGCCAGGATATGGAAATTCTGCTATTGCCTCTACTTTTCTTGGATTAGTTCTCAATCCATTTTCAGACACAACAAATCCCAGGAATTCGACCTCATTCTTGAAAAATTCACACTTTTTTAATTGCACTTTCATATTTGTGGAATTTAGTGTTCCAAAGACCTAGTCCAGGTGTTGTAGATGAGATTTTTCATCTTTGCTGAATATTATTATGTCATCAATATAGACATAACAAATTTTCCCTATTAAATTTCGAAGGATATCGTCAAGTGCCCTTTGAAATATGGCAGGAGCATTTCTGCGTCCAAAGGGAAGTCTTGTGAATTGATACTTCCCATTGCTCACGGAGAATGCTGTTTTCTCTATATCTCTTTCCCTAAGTGGAATTTGGTGAAATCCGCTCTTGAGATCAATCACCAAAAATACTTGTTCCCGCCTATGCGGCCCAACACTTCACTAATCTCGGGAATGGGATATTTATCAGGAATTGTGATTTCCTTCAGTTTCCTGAAGTCTATCACGACTCTGTATTTCTTATTGCCTGAAGAATCTTCTTTTTTAGGAACCACCCAAATTGGTGAATTGTAACGCGATGGTCTTATTATCCCATCGTTGAGTAATTTATCAATTTCTTTATCGACTACGCCTTTCAATGCCAATGGATAAGGATATGTTCTTGTATAAGTAGGGGTTTCAGTGGTAGTCCTTATTTCGCCCACAACCTTTGTGGTATAGGTCAGTCTATCATCAGGCTCAGAAAAGAGATTTTTATGTCTATTTATCATGTTTCTTAAAGAGTTTGACTGATATTGCGAGAGGTGTCCTGTTTTAATGTCAAGGTGCTTCACGTCATGGGATATGTATTGGTATATAGGTATCTTTATATTACCCTTGACAGTAAAATAACTTTCTGAGGTATAAATCACGGCCGAAATATCTTTTAGAGTGTCGTTCCCCAAAGTTTCGTCAAAGGTATGCAATCCTGGCGAAAGGAAAAATTTAATTGGTTCATTCGTGGGGCCGAAAAGATTCAAATTGGAATGCTGTATAATTTCAACATCACCGGATATTGATTTCGCGAAGAAATTATTTTTGTTAGGTAAAGGATTTGTTAGTAAGCTAGGCTTGGTGTAATTTTTATTTCTACCGGTATCTGAGAGAAATTTTAAGTATTTTCCGTTCCTCAAACATACCTTAAAGTAAGGTAAGGAGGAACTATTTAATCAAAAAATCTGCATTTAAGTCTTCAATGGAATACGCATCAAAATTATTTCCGGTTTCCTCTACCCTCTCAGGATGATCAGAAGTCAAATCCTCAATGTCTTCTCGCTCTATTACCTCCCCGTAGCAAATTGGATCCGGAAAATTATTTGGAGCTTCATCTGCTTGTTGGAAGCAATCAACATTGATCAGTCGTTCCGTTCCTAGATGAAAAGTTCGCTGAAATTTATTTGCGGAGCCCTCATAAGACTCATGTGGCCTTTTAATTGTGGTATTAAATGGAGGTCTATTCCCATAGTTCACTTGTCTAGTCTGGATGGAACGATCCTCATCCATCGGTACAGGACCTCGAACATTATTCGAATTTTGTTGCTGGTAATATTGTGAGGGAACACTTGTATTTGTGTTCCTATTTTGGTATGGATTAAAAGGTGGTCGATTTTGGTATTGATTTTGATAAGTAGGATTAGGCATTGGCCTCGGAACTAATCTTGTTGGTAATGGTGGTCGGTATGACCCACCCGTATACGCAAGTTCAGGATAGAATGTTGGGCGTGCACCCAATTGTGATGGCTGGTGTCTTTGAGGGATCACTCTTTGTCCATGTGCATGGTATATGCGGTACGACATGTTATCTAACTTAAGGCACATGTGTAGTGCCTGAGGGAGAGACAACGGTTCTCTAACACTGAGAAATCTAGGCAAATCATCCCTTAATCCACGGATAAACGTGTCCAAAGCCTTTTCCCTGTAAGCGCTAGTCATAGCACACAAACTAGACGAGTCTAAATCCAAGCATGCAACCTTATCAAGAATTAATGATAAGTGCTGGTAAACAGCCTGGTAAAATTCAGTAATAGATCTATTTCCTTCACATAACGTAGTCATTTGGTACTCTAGCGTACCTATGTCCCGTTTATCTGCGTAGTGCATCATTAAACACTTCCTCATTTTCCTCCAATCCAACGGTGTCCTATATGAGTCGAGAGCAGTATCTGCCTCGCCCACTATTTTTGTCCGCATAGTATGTAAAATTGCGTAATACCTACTAGTATCTTAATAGTTTCGAAGAGTTGTAGAGCTCGATCAACCGACTTTCGCCATGACCCGAACTCACCCGCCTTTCCTGAAAATTCCCTAATTGATTTAATGATGTCTGGGATCTTATCTAACCCTTCCAGTCTAACGACGCCTACAGGATGATCACTATCATCATCAGGCGATTCCCTATCAAAAAATCCACTAACTATGGACTTTATTTCTTCTCTTTGGGCCTGAGAAAAGCCCTCTGCTCTACCGCCTGCAGTACCTGATTCCCCTACATTACTCCTGCTCAGCGATAGTACCCTATTCATCCGTTCTGTAATGTCCTCAACTTTGTCTGGCATTTTTTAATTATATGGGGTTTAAAGGAAGGATTTTTCAAATTAAACACTTCACAAATGTTACTCACCAAAGCATCGTCCTTGTTCCAGCTGCTTTCAAAAAATGTTTTCCTTCACAAAATATTCTAATTTTTTTATTTTAAAAATGTGTTTGTTTCACAAATAATTTTATTTCTCGCTTTGATTCTCAACATTTTCACAAATATTTTTAAGTATAGGAATTTACTGAACTTTTCGAAATTATTTTACTATACTCAAATAAAATTTCTATTATTTCTCAAAATTTTCACAAATATATTTTAAGTATTTTTCATTTATTTTTTATTTCCTTAATTTTAACTTATTGCTTTTTTAGAATTTATAAAATTTTCACAAATATATTTTAAATATTTTTCATTTATTTTTTATTTCCTTAATTTTAACTTATTGCTTTTTTAGAATTTATAAAATTTTCACAAATATATTTTAAATATTTTTCATTTATTTTTTATATCCTTAATTTCAACTTATTGCTTTTTTAGAATGTATAAAATTTTCACAAATATATTTTAAATATTTTTCATTTATTTATTTTCTTAATTTTAACTTATTGCTTTTTTAGAATTTATAAAATTTTCACAAATACTTCTTATTTATTTTTAACTTCTTTCATTTTTTAACTTCAATTTAAATTCCTTCAACTTGTACTTATTTATTTTTATTCTGGAAAAAATATTAAATTATTTTTAAATCTTTACAAATATTAAATTTTTAAACTTTTTCATTTATATTTCTTATTTTTATTCAACTTAGTTCATTGCATATTTATCTTCTTTTTCCAACTTTAAACTTTTTGCAATTTCATATTTCTTTCAATTAAACATTTTTATTTCTTATTAGTAGTAGGGAACTGCCGCTCCGGGCGCCGATTAAAATTGTGAAATTTGGGTAATTAAAATTTGAAATTTGAGAATTTCAGTACAAAATTTTAAAATTTGGGTAATTAAAATTTTAAAATTTTAAAATTCTTGGAAATTTGTGAAATTTGATACCCTACGAGGGTGGATCAATAAGTCCGTCCAACTTTTTGTTTACATAAGGAATTTTTTGTTTACATAAGGAGTTTTGTTTACATTAACCCATGTGGGAACGGGTGATTTTTTTTGAGGTTGCATTAATTGTGTGAACGGGTGATTTTTGTGGGGTGGATTAAGGGGTTTCATAAGATTAAGATTTCATAAGTATATATGCCGACGGGAAAATCATGAAAATGATTTTTCCTAGTACCAACGGAAAAATCATGAATATGATTTTTCTTAATACCAATGGGGAAATTGTGAAAATTAATTTTTCCTAATGCCTACGGCAATATATAATATTTTTCCTAATGCCTACGGCAATATATAATATTTTTCCTAATGCCTACGGCAATATATGAATATTTTTCCTAATGCCTACGGCAATATATGAATATTTTTCCTAATGCCTACGGCAATATATGAATATTTTTCCTAATGCCGACGGCAAAACATGATTATTATTTTTTTCTAATGCCAAAGGGAAAATTGCCAGTGTTGCCAGACTGTAGAAATTTCTTATCGTAATAATATATCAGTAATATCAGAGAAAATATTTATTTATGTGTTCACATGTATGTGAACACCCATACTTGTGTTCACATGTATGTGAACACCCATACTTGTGTGTGGGGGGTCCAGCTTGATAGTCGCGGGTAATTTAATATTTTGTGTATTTGTTTAAGAAATATGTATGTATGTGTATGTATGTGTATGTGTATGTATGTATGTATGTGTATGTATGTATGTATGTATATGTATGTGTGCATGTATGAATGTGCGATCGTGGGTACTTGTGCGTGGAATATTTTGTAGAATACATATATATTTTGCAACGTAATCATTTTCTTTGTCTACGATTATTTTAAAGCAGAAAACTAAGTACAGTCAGCAGCAGAGAAACAAAAACCAAACATTTGCAAGTAAGCAAAAAAGTTAATTTCTCCTTCCCCTCACTTCCTTCTCTTTCCTTTATGTAGTTTGTATTTGAAATAAGAAAACACTTGTATATTATTTTATTTTTGATACATTTATTGTTTAAAATTTTTTTTAAAATTTTATAATGATACATACATTCATATTTTAAAAAGTGAAAAAGTTTAATTAAAGCAAGACATTTCTTTTGTTAGTAAAATAGCATTTTTTAGTGCGCAAGCACCAAATTTATGATAATTACAATAAAAATATTCTGGATACTTGATTTCCATTTGTTTAAAGTTGATGCAGCCTATATCCTCAACGTTAGAAATTTTTCGGCATAAAATTTTTTCCAACCATCGTCTTTTTTCTTCACCTTTTACATAAATTATAGAACATCTTGCGTTGGCTTTTATAAAATTGCAAACGCTTTGAAATGAAACTGATCCAGCAGTCCAGCTTAGGTGATGATAGTTTTTTGTTAGCCACTTTGCTTCTCTTTGCTTTTCTATTGATAAGCATTTGATATCAAATGGGGGTTTTATAATGAAATTGTTATATTCATAATTGTTGAAAACAATTGCTACTTCTTTTGCGATGAAATCATTTGAATTACTTTTGAAACCTTGTACGTCTATGAAAATTATATTGTTTTCCATATTACTCAATTTATAAGACTTTTCGAACTTGTCCTTTGATGGGCACATATTCTATTATACGATCGTGAATAAGAATGCAGTAAGCTGATGTTTTTACTCCAATATTAGTTGCTGTTTCAAATTCTATTTTTATATCAATCGGTCCATTATTGAGTGATTCATTCTGATGACTGACATCTACTACAATAATAGGAGCTTTTGTCTTAAACTCTGGTGCAGTTAGAAGTGGTTGAGATTCTTTCATATAGTAGGTTTGTTGAAATCTTACGTACAAATCATATAGAATTGCATATCGTTCATTTTTGAACTTTATGTTAAGGTCATCATATGGATATGAGACTGAATTTAAATGTACTTTTAAATTAGTCAAATCACAATGAACAAACTTATTTTCTTGTTGAAAAGCAATCAATACAAAACGAGGGCGTTCTCTATTTGCAGCCAGTTTAACATTCCAAATGTGGCTAGTTCCCATATTTAATTGTGGATTGACATGACAATCCCAACTGCGAAATGCCATAGGTATAGAAGCACCATTGTTAATAATTTTAATCATATTCAATTTGCTAAAGTCGGATAATTGTACATGTGGGATTCTCCATGAGATTAGTGAAATTGTAAGCTTAGCTTTTTTAGTAGAAACACTCGAGCGTACAAGATCTTCATCGTTCTTATTGCGCAAGAGTATCAATTCATGTTTTCCATTTAGTATAACTTTGTTGTAGTCTTCAGCGAATCCTAGAAGCATTTTTAGAGGTACATAGAAATTGAAAAAGCCATTTACAAGGGTGACATCGTCAAGTTTGTTCCATCCAGCATTTTGCATCACGTTGCTTTCTGTTGGTGACATAGAAATCAAATTTTTTATGGTGCTTGTGGCTCCTAAATATCTTGTATGATCAATTTCAATTCCATTGAGCTCATAGCGAATTTCATCAAATAGATATGCCACAAAGTTGTTTTTTAATATAAAGTTGTCCGATGATGTAGAAGACTTAGAGTTATTATCATCTGCAACAAAACCTTCTACATAAATGTAGCTTTCACTGGGTAGCACGTACAAATCTTGATTTTGTATTGAAATTCTAATTTCATCATTATTGTTGTAAGATTGTAAGTATGGTACATATGTATGATAGTCCTTTTTGATTATATTCACATCAGACAAGGGCTTATCTAAGACATCTATTATTGAACTCATTTTGTCTTCAATTTAAAATTCAAGGACTTTAGAAAATTTTTATTTGATGTTGTTAATGCTTTTTGTTGTACTGGTCGCTTTAATGTTGATGTTGTTCTTGCTGCTATATTTTTCAATGTATTTGTGTTGTATATTAGCATTATTTAGTTGGCCTTAAATGTATTCGTATTGTAATTTCCTCTCCTCGGAAATTAATTAAATCACCGTGTTGATCAACTACGCGCAGCGCTAGTGAACTTATCTCTCTGGTGTTCACAGGTAAATAGATGAGATTTCTTGGAACCTCATCTATTTTATAGCCTGGAGGCACATTAATCGGAAATTCATGAAGTGTATGCGATTTGGAGTTATTCATATAGGTGTTAATAGCGATACTACTTTCAACTCGCAAGAGATTTACTTTAAAAATATTAACTGGAAGATCTGAATAATAATATTTGTTTGGTGTTAGGATTTTGCTATTGAATCCTAAAAGTTTTCCAATTGTATTTTCCTTATTAAAATATACAGTATCCTTGGAACTATTAACTTTAACTTGCATTGTATTGTTATTGGCTTCAATAAAAATCTTATTTGCTGGACAGAGTAGTTTGTATTGCTCTTCTATAAAATCAACTATATCATTTAATTCGTAAGATCCAATTGGTATTTCTATTGTATGTTCCCCTATATGAAACATATTGTTGTACGTGTCTACATTTGGAATACTATTGTATGAATGAAAATCAGTTAGAGCAAACTCATATGCACCATGTAATTCAATAGGAGGAAAGTAACTAGCAGATAATTCTGATGAGTTAGAGCTCAGCGTAAGTGTTATTGACATTATAACAGACTGAATACAATTAAATAAAGTTTAGTAGACAGTATGGTTTATAAGCATAATTTACATATTTATTTCATTTTCTTATTTTAAAATTAACATTAGTTTCTTAATATTAATGCTATTATTTGTTGATTTAGTTTTTCTTCCATCTATAATATTTCATCTTTACTTATCCAAGAATTGTGTTGATTAGAAAATCCCAGCCATTTAACATATACCTCCTTCCCTTTAATTTTAAGCACCTTTTCAACTAGATATGTATTTGGAAATCTGGTTTTTGAAAGTTCGTCAGTATAGAATCCACCTTTAATAGGATTACCAAGATAGTCTTCTAATATGTATGTTGCAGGATTTGTATTTTGAACTCTTGTAATTGTGAAAATTTCTGTAGTCCAATTTGGAGTATAACCTTTTTCAAATGTATGCTTATATTTGCTTATGCGTACATGATCTCCTACATTAAATTTTGATATTTTATACATTTTCATATGACTGTATACTGTATTTAGCAGCTTTTCCTCATTTGTTGAGTTGACTTTAATTGGAGGCATTTTAATGGTACGATGAATTTTTCTATTGTAGGTATTAAGTAAATCTTTGTGTATATCAATCCACTTATAAGAACCATTATATCTAAATTCTTTCCACATCATTCCTTTTAGTGTTCTATTAAATCGTTCTACTATTGATGCTTTCATAATGCTATATGTTGAGTAGTGATTAATGTTGTATTTAATCATTAATTTTCCAAAGTGTTTGTTGAAAAATTCTTTACCATCATCTGTTTGTATGTTTTTTGGTATTCGCCCCAATTCAAAAATATTTTCCATTGCGTTAGTTGTTTCAAGTGCAGTTTTTGTTTTTAGCGGTATTGCCCATGCAAATTTTGAGAATGTGTCAATTATAGTCAGCAAAAATCGATAATTTCTATTTTCTTTAGAATAGTTCCCCATTTCAACTAAATCAGCTTGCCAAAGATCATCTATTCCTTTCATTACAACTCTGCGACGCACAAAATGTTTTCGTGCTTGCTTATGGAGTTCGTTTACTAAATTTCTTTTTGAAGACATTAAGTTGTTTTTAGAGATTTTTTGGAGAGTGTTGTGATCTAGTTGAAGCACTTTCAGCTATTGATACAAACATGTAATTTTCTAATCTATAAATTTTCTCATTAAGCTGTTCAATTTGTTCTTCAAAGGATGTTTTAATTTTTAGAATATCTTTTTCAATTTTATAATTTTCTTCTATATCTAATTTTGTTTCGCGTAGATCCTCAATTTGTATTTGAATATTTTCTTGAATTATAGTACTGTCTCTCTTAAAGTATGCTAATAATTTCTCTTCTAGTTTTTCGATTTGAGTTTGCAGAAACAATTTATTGATAACATCGTTTTCCTCCACAGCTTTTGCAACATTTTTGATCCTTTTGTTTTGGACATCAATGTTGTTGTTCGTATCCACAAAGAACCCCAGCAGTTTAGGTGCATTTTTCAAAGAAACTATGTTGCTAGTATCGTTTAAATAATGTCCAAATTTATCAACAGACATGCTTTATATACTTTATTAAAGTTAATGTATTATATTAGCTTCACGTAGTTCTTCAATAATTGATATAATCTCGTTATTGTGATTATTATGACCTGCAGCTTGTGATGCGAGCAGTAGTCGAAGTCGATCTACTAGCTCATTTGGATCATCCCAGTATATATAGTTGGGCTTATGGATGTTAAATTCCATCATTCCATCACCTAAGTAGCTACCTTTTGGCTTAGATCCTGTTGATTCACTTAAATTATCCTGGTTTTTCTCGTCAATAAATTTCTTAATAATATGTTTATATTTATATCCTCTAGTACCCTTAATTTGACCATCAGGTTTATAGTCTCTTCTATATGCATTAGTAGTAATTAAAATCTTTTTATAGATTTCGAGTTCAAATTTATCATAATTTTTTGGTATTTTATGAAACATTAGAGAAAATAGTCCTGGTGTTAGAGCCCATATTTGACCACCAACATGTATTTTATCTTCATTAAGTGTAAGTTTACTATCACCAAATTTCCATTCATTATTAAAATCTTTATGTGGACCATAGTTTGTATCTAATTCATTTCTTCCTTCCAAGACTGATAAATCAGTATAAGTATCTTCTGTATTGGAAAGTTTGTGAGTAAAAATCATCTTCATCGTCATCGTCATCATCATTTTTAGTATTAGTTTCATTAAATAAGATGGTATTATCAAATATTGTTCCTTCTGCTAGTTTCTTTGGTGTACTTGTCTCTATCTTGAGTAATGGTTTTTCAGGCTTTAAACTTGTATTATTTTCAAATTCTGTCTTCATTTTATTTTCTTCTTTAATGGGAATTCTTTTAATTTTTTTAGAACTATTTATGAATTCTTTGAGTGGTTCTGTTATAGGTTTAAATGTATCTCTTAGTTGTTCACGTGTATCTATTTCACCAGTTTTTATACTACGAAGCTTTTTCTTCAAGACATTTCTTGTCAACACCAACTGTTTTAAAATTTTCTCATCCATTTTTAATAAATAAAAGGTATCAGCTATTAGATCAGGTATCAGCTATTAGATCAGCTTTTCAGGACCTGGTCTGGTTTTCAGATCAGCTTTTTAGGACCTGGTCTGGTTTTCAGATCAGCTTTTCAGGACCTGGTCTGGTTTTCAGATCAGCTTTTTAGGACCTGGTCTGGTTTTCAGATCAGCTTTACAGGACCTGGTCTGGTTTTCAGATCAGCTTTTCAGGACCTGGTCTGGTTTTCAGATCAGCTTTTTAGGACCTGATCTGGTTTTCAGATCAGCTTTTCAGGACCTGGTCTGGTTTTCAGATCAGCTTTTCAGGACCTGGTCTGGTTTTCAGATCAGCTTTTTAGGACCTGATCTGGTTTTCAGATCAGCTTTTCAGGACCTGATCTGGTTTTCAGATCAGCTTTTCAGGACCTGTTCTGGTTTTCAGATCAGCTTTTCAGGACCTGATCTGGTTTTCAGATCAGCTTTTCAGGACCTGGTCTGGTTTTCAGATCAGCTTTTCAGGACCTAATCTGGTTTTCAGATCAGCTTTTCAGGTATCAAATCAGGTTATTAGGTAGCTAGTCTGGTTTTCAGATCAGCTTATCAGGTATCAGATGAGGTTATAGCAAATAGATGTATCAAGCTTAAAGTTAGATTAATAACTAAAGTAAATGTTTATGAAGAGTAGTTTATATAGTTATGAAATAGTCAAATTGCTTTCTGTAGCGTCCATCATTTAATTCATTATCTTTGCTAATCACCAAAAATCCATATTTATCCTTCCAACACTCTCGACAAATTTCATGAAACTTATCATAACTCATATCGCCACCAACATGATCTCTATAAACATGCTTCATATTCGTCTCATCTTGTTTAAACATTATAATAACATTGGCATTGTCTCTTATTAAATGCTTGGGAATTCTAGTATAAGTTTGACACAAGTAGAATGAATCGACATCCCTATGTCGCCCCATACAAAAATATGTACGTATATTATTCTGCTTTTCACATGCAACATCATCAAATATCATAATTGAATTAGTTTTAGCTTCGTCAGGTGGAATAACTGATTCATTATCTGTAAATGTATAATATCCCATTCCTTTAATTGGTGAAATTAGTTTCTTCAGGTATTCATATTTGGGTTGATATAGAGATTTTGAGTATAAATAGATGTTTTCAAACTTGAGTCCATTAGGACTTTCTAGTAAGCCAATCATAACATTAGTCTTTCCACAATTGGATGGTCCAACTATTAGAGCACGAATAGAATTTGGTAAGAGGGGGCTATGCTTTATTTTTGAAGTGATGTTGACTGAATCGTCAATATTACGAACTAAAATATTTTTATGATGTTTCACTAACTGCATTTTTGTAACTAAATACATTTTATAAATGTTACCTCTTATTATAGAAAAAATTAGATAATATGGTTATACGATATCAGAAAACGTTTAGTCATAAAAACACCTTCGTTGGAGGAGGTATAGTAGATAAAATAATAAACTCTCTACCTGTTGAGCTTCATCTTCCGGGGTATCAGTACTGTGAACCTGGAACAAAACTACAAAAACGTTTAAATCGATGTGACAAAGGTATTAACTTATTGGACTCTGCTTGTAAAAATCACGATATTGCGTATTCAAAAAATAAGGATTTAAGTACTAGACATAAAGCTGATAAAATACTTGAAAATTCAGCTTGGAATCGAGTTTTAGCAAAAGACAGTAAGTCTTGCAGAAAAATCATTTGCATATATGGTTACTAACGCAATGAAAACCAAAACTAAATTTGGTATGGGTGTGGAGAAAAAGAAAAATGTTAAAAAGAACAAGTCAAATGATAAAAAACTATTTAGAACATCAATTAGAGCTGCAACAAAAATACTAAAGAAGGAAAAACCATTAGATATTAACTCAGCTATTAAAATTTTTTTTTTTTTTTTTTTTTTTTTTTAATAGTATATTTATTTATTGTATCTTCAAAAATGAACTAACAATAAGTAATCAAATCTTAAATCTAAATATAATTATTAGGCCCGACCAATATCGGACATAAGCTTAGTGATAGTTATAAATAATACATAAGTAGTGATAATCAAAAAGAAGTATTTTTAAGCAGTCCCATCTGGAGTGTTAGGTATAAGAGCCCTTGTGTCCCTTTTTTTTAAGCGGATGTGTCCAGTAAAGCTCAAAATATTACGGGCAAGCGGATTAGGATGTGACTCGAGTTTAGGTAAATATTTGCCTGCGTATTTTGCAATTTCTTCACTCACTAGTGGCATATTTAAATCACGATGAATATTTGAATTTTTAACGTACCATGGAGCAGATGTTATCAAACGTAAAATTTTGTTTTGCCTTCGTTGGATTCTCTCGACATTTGAAGCTGAAGCAGTGCCCCACAGCTGAATTCCATAGCACCATATTGGCTTCAAAAGCGACTTGTATATCAAAAGTTTGCAGTCTAGGCTGAGTGTTGAATTTCTGCCAATTAACCAATATATTTGAGTCAATTTAAGTTTCATTTGGGTTAACTTAGAGTCAATATGATATTTCCATGTAAGCCTTCGATCAAGGTGTATGCCAAGGTATTTGACTTGAGAGTGTTGAGGAATATTTTGATTGTTGATTCGAATGGGGGAACAGGTATCTTTTCTTAGGGTAAACGTTATATGAACACACTTTTGTTCATTGACTTTAATTCTCCATAAGTTCAACCATATTTCAAGCTGGGTAATGTGTGCTTGGAGATTGCGGGATGCCTCATCAGGATTTTTGTGAATACTCAAACAGGCTGTATCATCGGCAAATGTAGAAGTGTGGATGTTATTGCTCACAGGCATATCACAAGTATATATTAGATACAAGACTGGCCCCAGAATACTACCCTGTGGCACACCAGAAGATATAGATTCGGGTACACTCATGAAGTCTCCTTCCACAACGGTAAATGTCCTATCAACAATATAACTTTCCAAAAGCTTTTGTATATTTATTGGTAGGTATGTCTTCAATTTTAAAACTAGGCCTTTGTGCCATACTTTGTCAAATGCCTGAGAAACATCAATAAAAAGGGCAGAACAATACTTCTTTTCTTCAAAAGTCCTCCTTATAATTTGAACCAATCTATGCGTTTGCTCAATAGTGCTATGCTGACTTCTAAAGCCAAATTGATGGTCCGGGATGCACCCAGTATCAGCTAAAATTGTGGACAATTTAGTCATGAGCAGCTTTTCGAAAAGCTTTGAAATTGTTGAAAGTAAGCTTATAGGCCTATATGACTCAGCCTTGGTAAGATCTTTGCCTGGCTTTGGAATCATTTTAATCTTGGCAAGTTTCCAGTTATGTGGAAAATACTGCATTCGTAAAATGGCATTAAAAATAAATAGCAAAATTCTTATTGCAATATGAGGCAAGTTCATCAGCATCTTGTTACTAATGCCATCAATACCTGGAGCTTTCTTAAACCTTAAACCTTAAGGGACGAGGGGGTAGAGAGACTACACTCGGTAAATCGGCAGCACCCGTACATGAATTGGGAGTGAATACAGATTTTAAATGCTCAGAAAATAAGTTACCTTTCTCACTATTGCTTCTTGCCCAGCCTCCAGTCGAAGTACGCAATGGTGATTTGAGATCAACGGGTCTTTTAAGATTTCTAGTAGCGCGCCATAAAGAGTAATTAGATGTTGACGTTACATCAAGACCTTCTAAATACTTTTCCAGTAATGCAGTCTTTTCCGACGATAGCAGCTCTTTGAGTCGTTTAGTACATTCTTTAAGTCTGATTTTATTTAGGGGTGATCGGTGTTGTTGCCATTCTCTTCTAGCTCTCCTTTTTTCACATACAAGACGTTCAATTTCCGTAGAATAAATTCTATTAAAGCCAGTCTGCGGATAGGAAGTAGTGGCATGTTCAGCAGCCTGTTTAATATATTCGTTAAGATTGGCAATATTAAATTCAATATCATCAGGTAATCTTAGCTGAATGTTTTCTACGCAGTGACTACTAATATATTTTTTGAATCCTAGCCAGTTGACCCTGTTAATCGTTTTCGCATATGAGTTAGTTAAATCACTCCTTAGTGGGTTGAAAATTGTAACTATTGTGGGAGAGTGATCGGAGGACAGATCTACAGAGCCCTCTACGTGAATTAAGTCCCTATGGATATTTTTCGTGACGCCAAAATCTATAACATCTGGAATTTTTCTTACGTCAGTAGGCCAGTAAGTAGGCTCCCCACTCGAAATGACATCTAAGCCCATTTTTGAAATTGTATTAAACAACGCTCTACCTCTAGGTGTAACAAGACGCGAGCCCCAGTACGTATGTTTTGCATTGTAGTCACCAGCTGCCACGAAACAAGATCCAAGCGATTTGTAGAACTTCTCATACTGATCTTCGGTAACTGAAAATCTGGGAGGTGAGTAAATTGATGATATCACGAAGTTCGCACAAAAATTTTCTACGAAAATATTCGTAGCTTGCATATATTCTTCACTAACGTTCTCAAGGATATAGTGCTTGACTCTTGACTTAATTAGAATTGCTGATCCACCGCATGCTCTCCCCCTCGGGTCCTTTGAATCATATAGAGTGTAACCATTTATTTTAAAGCAGCTTCTCGAAGTCAAGTGAGTCTCAGAGACCATCATTATATCAACATTTTTTTCCGTGAGGAAGTGCTCAAGTTCATTTTTATGTTGGCGAATGCCGTTTGCGTTCCAGAAACATAGTTTTAACGTGTTCATGGTTTGTTGACTAATGCTTGAAGCAGAGTATTCTGCATTCTCAGCATTTCTTGCATCATGCTAGTCATATTTGTTGTAAAGTTGTTTATAGTTAGCACCAGATTCTCAATAGTAGCTTCAAGGCGACTAAAGTTAAAGCTTGAGTTTGCATTCGTTGAATTACTTGGCGGTGGAACATTTTGTGTGGGAATAGAGCTAGTCTTAGCAGCATCGGCATACGATACACGTGAATTAACTAGTTGGCTAGTTTGAGGCAGAGTGGCGGAGTAAGCATTTGCTTATTGAACTGGAGCTAATTTAGATTTTTGACCCATAGCCTGTTTAACGAAAGAATATACACGGCATCCTCTGTAATTAGCGGTGTGATTTTCTCCACAATTACTGCATTTTTTTTCAGCTTGTACTTTTGGCTTGGTACAGTTAGCAGTACCATGCAATTCACCGCAGATAACACAAACTGTAGATAATTTGCAGTAGGTTTTTGTGTGGCCATATTCTTGGCAATTATGGCACTGTACGGGACCTGAACGCTTACGTGGCTCTTCAACTGTGATTTTTCGGTGTAAAAGGTATTTTAGACTATAAATTGGGTGCGTCTCATTTTTCTTTAACTGTATATCATTCGGCTCCAGTTCAACACGAAATAGAGGCTGGGGAATCTTCTCTCTATTGATTATATTGGTAACATTTTTTACCTTAAATCCTTGTTCGATAAGTGCACATTTTACTTCTTCAGGCTCAACATATGAATCTACGCCTTTTAATACTATTTGTAGGCCTTTAGCACTCTTAAGTTGATATGTATAAAAATTTGTTTTATTTTTTTCAAACTCACTAACAATTTTTCGGAAATCTTTTTCATCATATATTTGGATTTTAGTTTCATCAATATTACCTCGTTTAATTGGAATGATGTGAAAAGTATTTTCACCAATGGTCGACAGTAGATTTTTTAGAATCGCGTTTGAATTTTTTTCTCTCAGATAAATAGGTGGTGGCTTAAAAGACTTTTGTGATGATGCAGCGGGCTTGTCGTTTTTGTCTTGCAATAATGAAAAACGATTTTGACGATTGATAGAAGATGTGCTGTTATCCCTAGACATCTTTGGGGCGGATCCAATTTTAGTAGAATTTGGGCTTCGCCCGCGCTTTAAAATGGTTATATATCTGTCCATTCCTACTTGTACCTTTGGTTTTGTACTACTGTTGTCTTCAGTAACAACTTGTTTAATTGTTGACCACGAGCCCGAAGCGGATGATATCGCTGAGTTAAATTTAGAAGTACTAGGCAATAATGTCAACGATTCACTAGTTGGCATTGGACAAAGCGAAGTTGATCGCTGACGAAACTGTGGTTTTGCCGTTAGTAAAAGTCTATTATCAGATTTTTGATTTTTATTAAGAGCTTCAGAACTCACAGCAAGTCTATTATCAGATTTTTTATTTTTATTGTTATCATTATGAGCATCAAAACTCACAGTAAAATAGGCATTTCTGCCGTTAGAACTCACTTCACTATTTTTTTCCTCTGGGGTACTCATAAAGAGTATTCCTCAAGGGTATTTTGTCTGTTTTTTTTGTTTACGGTTTTTTTTTATTTTTGTTATTTCTATATGTAAAAATATTATCAAAGCAAAAAAATGCTTATTTATCAAAGTTAATATGTACTACGAATATTTTTTGTATGCTTTTTTTTTGTTTAGTTTGTATATAAGACAAATTCCGCTATTACGTCTGTTCACTATGAAGGTACAACGAGAACTCGCTATTAAAATTGCACGAAAAACTATCAACAAATCATTAAAAGGAAGAAAGTCTCAAATTGTAGTACCACGTATAATACGTGTTCCAAAAATCGGTGGCTTTTTACCTCTAATACCGATTTTAACTGCTCTGGGTGCAATTGGTAGTCTAACAACTGGAGGTGCTGCCATAGCTAAAGCTGTAAATGCAACAAAGAATGCAAAAAATCAACTTGATGAAGCAACTAGACATAATAAAGCGATGGAATCTATAGCAGTTGGAAAAGGACTTTACTTAAAACCATATAAAAAAGGTTATGGTTTAGTTCACAAAGAGGAATCAAAAAACTCTTAAAGATGCTGCCCAACAGACCACTATCTGATGTGGACTTAAACCGTTTCTCTATAAAAATTCCATATTTTAGAGGAGTTTTCATGTTGAATACTCTACCAAAACGAACAAAGAAAATTGAATGTGGAATAATCAACTTAGATGTATCAACAGGGCCTGGTACACATTGGGTAGTTTCCAGCTTTGGAAACTTACAACCTCCTTGGGAAGTAGTCAAATATCTTGGTGCAAATATAAAATACAACTATAATCAGCATCAGAATTTTAATACATTTACCTGTGGTCATTTATGTCTTAAATTTCTTTATGAAATAACTGAAAATATTAAATAAAATACAAACATTTATATTTTACAAAACTCTTCATAATTTAAAATACATAATTAATATATTATTGCCAAACAGGAAATTGGGAATTTTGAATTAGAAATTCACTCAGCTCACTCTCGACAATTAGGTTTTCTTCACCTTCTCTACTTAGGCAATATGATCCACTCGAGAGATCTTTGATATCCTCATCGGTTAAAATATTATATCGCTTAGGTAGGAACATTATGTGTTTATTCATTTCAACATTTAGGGTTGGTCCATATTTAGTTGTTACACGTAACACATTTCGAATTGTATATTTCGTTGAAGAATCAAGCTCCTTTACGTGGATTAAAGTTTTGTTATTTAGAGCATTAAATTTTGCAATTAGATTTGTTGTGGAGTCCATTTTTTTATTTTTTATTTTTTATTTACTTCTTGTCACCCTGAATGTTTAACTGGAAATGATCTTAAAAGTAGCGATGATGACTTCAAAAAGGCTAATCGAAAATAATTATGGTGAAATAGTGAATAAGTGGGGGATAGTGATAGACAGAAAGAGATAGTTATAGAGAGAAAACGGTTAGAGAGAGACAGAGTAGTAAAAAAGAAATATGGAATAGAGAGAAAAGGGTTAGAGAGAGATAGAGTGCTAAAAAGAAATATGACATAGAGATGATAGTATAGATATTTTAAAGACCATATAGATATTTTAAAGATTTACAGAACAAATTAGTCTTAAAGGAACCTTCCAACATTCATCATCATTCATTCATTCATCAGCAAATAAAATGAGCCAAACTAGACGTACTCTTAATCAATCACCCTTATTCTGAGTTTAGATTCTAATCGAAATTTTCTCCGTTTGGCAACTTTGGTATTCTGCGTTTCGATTCCGCTCAGTTTCTTTCGATTATATGCATTCTGCATTTCGATCGTAGCTACGTTCTTCTACGTTGTTATTTTACACGCGTAATTTTTTTCTATTTTTCTTTTTGCGAGCTAAAAAAAGTGTTTAATTAAAAAAATGTAATAAAAATGGATAACAAATGATTTAGATATTTTTTGTTGCTTTAATTTATTCAATTTTGTACTAAAATATAAAGATTTATATTTCCAGGTCAAAAACAACCACAAGAAAACTTCACTTTTTTTACAGGACTATTTACGCTGAAATATTTTGCCACCAAAAATTTTTACTACGTTCTGGTTCTTTATTAATAATAATTCACAATTTTTTTATATATTTATTTATTTTCACTTTTCTGACTTTTGTTTATTAAAATGATAACAAATTTGCTTATTTTTCTGTTTCTTTTCCACATTCCACGGTGAAACAATTGGTTTTGTAAACATTGTTGTCTTCTTCTTTTTCTTTCGATTCAGTTTTTGTTTGGAATACCAATTTACGATCGTAGCGTAACTGAATGCGGAAACGTAATCGAAACTCAGAATAAGGGTGAATTTATAAGAGATTTTGAAAGCTTCAGGCTTTTTGATCATTGGGAGATGATAAAATGTTTCCAAAATATGCTGGATGAGAACGAAGAATATAGGGTCATGGAAGATGAAGACAACACTGAAGGACACTTCCCCAGCTGTCCTTGGTATCATCCTGAGTGTGAGGAGGGACCTGATACTTGCAGATGTACCATATATTTTTTACGAAAAAATATACTAGAACATCTAATAATTGGCTATTACGAAATGTTTCCATCATTATAAATAAATTAAATAGAAATGAAATAAAATTGTATAAATAATAAAATAAAATTGAATTATAAAAATATTCCTTGATTTGTATTATTTTTTTCTAAAGGAAAACTAGGAATCATCTGTTCGAATATAAAATAACAGAAACTTGTATGTAGTGAAAAAATATGAGGATTTTATCTGATTATCTAAATTATTTCTCTTTATGAAAATATCTAATTGAATTTCATAATATTGTGAAATTCAATTTCTCTTGTGCAGAACCTCTCAAAGAAAACAAGACTGTGCATGTTTAAGTAACCTGAAAACAAGACTGTGCATGTTTAAGCGACATGAAAATAAGAATTTGCAAATAAGCAAAAAACAAAAATTTTTGATCCAACGAAGTAAAGCCAATAAAGAAATAAAAAAACTGTTCACATTTTTCATTCTTTTTTCAATATTTTATTTACAATAACTTTTCTTATTAAATAGGATATAAATACAATATTTCTTCTTAATAAATAAGATTTTATATATGTACATCAATTTTTCTGATTAAATAGGATATAAATACAATATTTTTTCTTAATAAATAGGATTTTATATACAATTTAAAAATTAACTAATTAACTAAGATTTTCTTGCATTTTAGCAATCTCATCTAGCAACATGTCAAGTTCGTATTCAGGGTTAGTTTCCTTAATACGAAAATGATACCATGCATAAGTGTTTACATTATTTGATCTAATTTTTCTCTTATCATCTCCATAGCTTAATACTACCTTATTTAATTCGCTAGTATATAATTGATGTAGCTTAGATTTAAATGTTAACATACTATCATATACATTAATCTTATTAAATAGGCAATTCTTATATGTAGCTAAACTATATTTATCTAATATGGCTCTCTTTACCCCCTTCGATTTTTTAATGTCATTTTGGTTTTCTACACTGAATGAATACATTTTTGAGCGCAGCCCAACAAACTCTGTCATTATCTTACCACAATTTTCATCCTTCATCATACCAATTACTTTTTTATTTACTATGGGGAAATTATAGATATTGTCTGTAGGGTAGTCCGATGTGTCAAATTGTTCATGTATGTCATTTTTTATGTCAGCGTAAAAGTCATCAGTCTTTATTGAATATATAAAAGAGTCCGTGTCCATATAGTTTAATGAGAGGTTTGTCTTAAACTTAGGTTGCATGTACCCGTAATGGAAATTATACATTTTCCATTTGGACAGCTCGAGTACACAAAATCCTAAGTAAATTGGTTTATTGTAGCAGGTTTTGACTCTAGTCATTTCGATTGCTACAAGATCTTCGGAAAATATAGATAAACTATGAAAATTTGGTTTTGATATCCAATCTTGGGCACCCAAATGATTCCGATTCGTTTTCTCCCAATTATTAACAATTTTAACATCTCTCCTCTTGTCCACATTTTCCATGGTTTTACCATACACTGCATTATTAAGTAGTTTGAAAAAATTTTTTTCAAAAGCATTTTTAGCAGTGGCTCTATGTCTGGTATTTAGGTCAATATAGCCTTTTAACCATGGAGATTGTTTAAATGCTAGAATACGATGAGTTTTCTTTAAAACTAAGCCATATTCTAAGCACTGTTTTAGAACTCTAAAGTGTATCACATATGATTGCTTTGTAGAGAAATCGGTTATCAACTTGCTATACTTCGCTTGCATAGGTTTCTTATTTTCAGCGCAAAAAGGAAGATCATTATGCAAGTCGTGTAAATGAGAGGGATAATCCAACGTAACCTCATATACATAACCGTCTGTTCCATTATCAGCTATGCTGTTTGGATCCAGATTCAACTCGTCTTGAGATAACCATCTGAACCCACCATGAGGAAGATATTCCGACATCGCCCATCCATACAAATTGTTATCGTCTAAATAGACGAGAAATTCTGAGGGCTTTTCTTTGTCGAAATCTTGCAAATATTTATTATTTGCTTTCGAATATCTTTGACTACACTGTACTATCCCCCCACGTATACCTTTTTTCATAAAATTTTACATGTCTATGTCTGTCAATAATTCTAATTCAATTTTTGTATATTTGAGCATTGCATCCCAGGAAAGGCCAGGTGCTGTATAATACTGGCAAGGATCGAGCTCATAAATACCCTTGCAAACTTTTCTAAAGTTCTCGAAAATATCTGTCAGTAAGAGTACGTCTGTTTTTAAGTAAAGTTCCATGTAATCTTTCATTGTTTCACAACCAAAAGTATTCCATACCTCTACAGCATGTGAGTATTCCTCTAAAGAACACTCTTTATTATTCAACTTATTAAAAAAATCACTGCGTGAAGGCAGCTGGCATTCATCTAATTTTTCGAATGAATTTAGGTACTCATAAGGGAAAATACCTTTTTTCTTAATAAGCTGAAATTCTTTTTCTGATTGAAATAAGGACCTTATAGTGCTGAAATCATTATCCGACAAATTGCAGGCTAATGATTCCAAACTCTCAGCCATAAAGCGTATAGTATCAAGAAATATTATTTCAAGCTTATGGCCATCACTCATTTCTGTGAATTGGGAGAGGGATATATAAAGTTCCTTATTGAGAGGGAGTACTTTCAGTTGCAATGAAATTTCACCTAATTCTTTAATAAAAAGATGTGAGTCATAATTTGAATAATTGTGAAAGTAAACTGGTATAAACTTGGGAATTTGGTAATTTAAATTACATTTATTGTGGGCTGCGCCTCTAAATTTGCCACTAATGTGGCAGTGATCTCTAACACGATCTTTGCCTAAAAATTTTTGGCAAATATGGCAATTCACCGCACTATAAAAATTATAAGTATCTGAAGGGGATAAAGTATCCATTTGTCTATTGTTAACTAAATAGTTATTATATATATCTTCACAATCCTTAATTAAATATTCTACAAATTTTTTGGAGGCATCTTCCCCCGTATATATTCTAAGCTTATCTAAATTATTACTATGGAGACACTTAATAAAATAACTAAAGGCACAAGGTGTGTGCTTTTTTATTAAATTTGTTTTACTACTTACACTATTACTTATATCCTCTAATACGCATTCGAAGTCCGCGTAAACAACAAACGGGACATCCATTTTTCGTTGATGTCCCTTAAAACTAAGAATGGCATCCTCACCTGATGGCATAGTTGTGACTATCTTCCCACATTCCGCCTTATGTGTACTCATGATGGTGTCCGTATGAGTATATTGGAGACAGCTATTGCAGATGTGTAACTTAGTTCTGTGTTTTGTAGTCTGATTTGTCAAAAGTCTGTAAATAATAAAAAGTAAAATAAAAGTTTATAAGTAAAATGTATCTATTATAAAATATATAAAACAAGTATATGTATCATTAAATTAAAGTGTAGTATAATTTTTTAACTTACCTTGATATGTTCTTTATCAAAATGTAGTGATGAACTTCACCATTTTCCAAAAGCAACAAGTTTACATGGCTAATTTTTTCGTCCTTGGTGACATAATAAGGACCAATAATCTGATTGGCCCCCTCATCATAGCCGAATACGTTAATACTTATTGCTGGATTGTTCACCTCAAACTCTTTTATTTTGTTTAATCCTAATGGGAAGCGTAAATTTTTGAAATTTAACGCTACACCATTTCGCGTAACAATCGTCTCTGCACCAATGTCTTGAATATTATAAGAACTGCAACGTTCTTGATTGTATTGGGTAATATCCATGGCAGCAATCATACACCACTTGAAACAATAGTCATCATCATTTTGTATATTGATGCAAGCAAATTTTCTTGCTAATTTTTGAGGTGTAGATATCCAGGTCGATCCTTTAACGAGTGAAGATTTGTTGATGTTGATTTCTGCTCGGACTATGCGTGACAAAGTCCAACCAGAATCTCGCTCTTCAAATTCGGAAATTTTGGTTGAAATCTCCGCAACCTGCTTACGGAATAATTCTTGAATGCTATCTGCCCTCGTCAGCAAACTCATTTTGGCTACATGTGATATTATGCACAACTCCAATTCTTCTCCAACAATTTTTATATACTCCGCCACAATACTCACATGAAATTTAATTATTGAATGCTTACTTAAATTCACTTGAAGTCGCTCCATAAAAACATTTTTATTTTCTTCAACAAATTCTTCCAACAGAAGTTGGTCTTTTTTGTTTAAAATTGCATAAGTGGCAATATGGTTTTTGAATGCTTTAGATATTTTATAATATCGCACATTCGCTTCTACTTCATCTGTTCTAGCATGCGAAGTATTTATTGGAGTTGGCAGAGTTTTTTCTCTTCTTTCTTCTACTTCTCCATCACTTTCCGGTAAGCTTATATCCATAGCATCGTCGAATAAATTACCTCCAAGGATACCCACACCCTGTTGTTGAGCTTGTTGTTGTTGTTGTTGAGCTTGATTTTGATGATCTTGTTGTTGATGCTGGTACTCTTGTTGATGATAATTAAGAGGCTGCCATTGCATCACATTGGGATTATAATTGTATCCCAAAAACTGATTATTCCATGGCATACCGTATTGTTGAAAATTTAATGGTAACTGATATTGAGGATACTGAAGAGAAGGATATTGTTGATGAATGAATGATGATGATGAATTTTGATGATTTTGAAAAGATGTCTGCGGTAGCTCTTGATTTATTCCCCGGCTTACGACCACTTGATTCTGTACACTATGGTTTTTAACATGCTCCAAAAAGGACTTTTGGTATTTGTATACCTTATTACATGTATTACACTGATAACCTGATGAACTCATTTTTAATTATTTTATTATTATTTCACTTTAACACAATTGCTGATGATACTTCTTGTAAATACAATAACGTACTGATGTGTTGGTTAGAAATGTTGGCGTATTTATACTAAAATTAGAAGCAGTATCCTTGCAGCATTCATAAATTTTACTTTTTGTTTCTCTGCTGCTGACTGTACTTAGTTTTCTGCTTTAAAATAATCGTAGACAAAGAAAATGATTACGTTGCAAAATATATATGTATTCTACAAAATATTCCACGCACAAGTACCCACGATCGCACATTCATACATGCACACATACATATACATACATACATACACATACATACACATACACATACATACACATACATACATATTTCTTAAACAAATACACAAAATATTAAATTACCACCGACTATCAAGCTGGACCCCCCACACACAAGTATTAGGGGTGTTCACATACATGTGAACACATAAATAAATATTTTCTCTGATATTACTGATATATTATTACGATAAGAAATTTCTACAGTCTGGCAACACTGGCAATTTTCCCTTTGGTATTAGAAAAAAATAACAATCATGTTTTGCCGTCGGCATTTCAAAAAAAATAATAATCATGTATTGCCGTAGGCATTAGGAAAAATATTCATATATTGCCGTAGGCATTAGGAAAAATATTCATATATTGCCGTAGGCATTAGGAAAATATAATAATCATGAATTGCCGTAGGCATTAGGAAAAATATTAATGCATACCCGTAGGCATTAGGAAAAATTAATTTTCACTATTACACACCAATTAGTATTAGGAAAAATCATTGCATGATTTTCCCGTTGGTACTAGGAAAAAACATCTCATGATTTTCCCGTCGGCATATATACTTATGAAATCTTAATCTTATGAAACCCCTTAATCCACCCCACAAACATACACACATACAAATTCCCACGGTCATAAAAAACCCGGACTTATTGAGCCACCCTCGTATGTATTAAACAAACAAAACCCCTTATGTAAACAAAAAATTCCTTATGTAAACAAAAAGTTGGACGGACTTATTGATCCACCCTCGTAGGGTATCAAATTTCACAAATTTCCAAGAATTTTAAAATTTTAAAATTTTAATTACCCAAATTTTAAAATTTTGTACTGAAATTCTCAAATTTCAAATTTTAATTACCCAAATTTCACAATTTTAATCGGCGCCCGAATCCCCATTTCACTACTACTCTTATTAATTTTTTGTTTTTAAAATTATTTATTTATCATTTTTCTTTTTGTTTTAAAATTTCTTTTAATTAAACAGTTTCTATTTTTTATTTTTTACACTATTTATTTATCATTATCCTTTTTGTTTTCAAATTTCTTAATTAACTTATTCTATGGATTGAGGGACTGTGACGTCGGATCACCCCCTTTCGACGAGTACTCGTGAGCCTCCTCAATGCTTTTTTTGTTAGGACCTTTACAAGGGTCCCTGCTCGGGAGCCAATTAATAAAACATAAATTTGTTTTATTTTTTAAAAAAACTGTGTTGCTTGCGCAACACGTTATACTTTATTTATTGCTCAAATTAGACTGCACAGATAATAACTTAAAACTAACTTAACTACATAACAAAACCGTTGCACGCGCAGTAACGTGACACTTTTGTTTACTTGTTGAATACCTTGCATTCCAGGCACTTTGCACACGCGGTAACGCGACACTTTTGTTTATTTGTCTGTTGCTTATTCCCACGCCAAACTAAAGAACTAGATGATTTGTTAGCAATTTGCAATCAAGTGTATGAAAAGGTATTTCAATTTATTGTACGTTAACTTATATACTCATGCATATATTTATGTATTATTTTAAGTTGTTTTTTTCGCACAGATATTATTATTAATGAAAGTACAAAAAACAGGGCCAAACTACCCCATTCCATTTAACATACAATATTACCATCACTGGCTTGCAAACGTCACTTAACAACGTTAGGAAATTCTATTTTATACAGGTTGAGACGTGCCGTCAAGGTTATAGCAAATTTCGGTAAGCGTTTGCATTGTTTTCAATCCACAAAACCGATCAGCTGTTTCATTAGCTTACGTGGACAAGAAAAGAATGACTGAAATACCCCTTTTAGACACGGAAAGTTTTCATTGCAAAGTTTTAATTTAGCTGTGTGAAAGACAGAGAGAGGAATACCATCTCTTTCTGTCATTCTCCCAGCTGAATTAAGACTTTGCAAAGTAAAATTTCCGTGTCTAAGAGGGGTAAAACTAGCACAAACAAAGTTGTTTCACTAACACACTTGCAACAATTCGCCATTGAATTAAATAGTGATAAATTTCCTAGTAATTTTATTTATTAATTATAGTTGCTCCACTCTAGCATATACATATGTTAGAGTGGGATATCTAATGCACATATCAGTTTTATTAAAAAAAATGCAATTCATTCTGTCTGTGAAAATTTAAATTTATAAGTGTTAAAAAAGATAAGTAAAAACAATAGTAAATAAAAGAAATTTACAAAATTGACTGCCTGTTCCAGGATGTCACTCATGTTCGTTCGCATGCATTTTAAACGACAAACAGCTGTGTTGCGTTCCACTAAAAGTATTTAGGACGACAAGTCGAAAGAAAATGAGTGCGAACGATAACGTAAGCATTTCAATACAAATTTGCGCCACAATAAAATTTTTTCAGTCATTTGTACGAACTCTAATTTGACAAGCAGGCACTTGTATTTTAATTGTCGACTGAGACAAAATAAAACAAATTATTTTTATTTACACAAATAAAATATTTTGGTTTGCCAATGAGTAATATAATACTGGCTTCGCAGGCAATGGATTTGTTGAGTAACGCATCGTTGGCGGTCTCCCCACGTTTGGGCTTGTAAATAAGCCGTTTTGCGTCCTTTGGCTGGTCTTTTTGATACTCGTCTCTAGGTATATATGTGTGTTCGATAATAGCTTCGATGAGTAAAGATTTTCTGCCTACCACTACTTCCGTTAGTTATAATTAAAGTTGGTTAGAAGCTATCGGTCTTATGTATAAGAAAAGACGGCCAAGCAGTTAGCATAAATCACATTGGGATTTAATAGTGGGTGAAAACTACATTATGCGCCGATTTTTAATGAGAAATTGTGTGGAGGAACTCGTTAGCTCCTAGTTCAATGTCGTCACTTATGCTAACTTCATACCAGTTTTTGCTTATACATAAGGCCGTATTTATTCATCTAAGCAGTTGTTCTACATACACAGAGGTGAAAATCCTTAGTCCTCGTCCATACAGTGAAACATTTGCTGCAAAACTTTTGAGTTTGTCAATGAACGGGGAAAGAGGAATGGAAAAGTGTACTTTGTTTCATGTACATGAAGTTCTTGTTGAGTACGTCATTGTCGTCTCATTCTAATGAGAAATATATGAGAAAATGTATTAAGCTCCAAAACAAAAACTTCACAGTGTGGACACGAATGCAGTTTTAAAAGAGAAATCAAAAATGTTTCGCAGCAAATGTTTCACTGTATGGACGAGGACTTAAGCCATCCGGCTATACAGAAAACTTTCTGAACGGAACCGGTATTTGGTAATAATATACCGAATACATAAATACAATAAGAATATATGTATATGTATTTACATATGTCCATACCTAGAGGAGAGAGTTCTTACGATCGGACGAAGGCCAGTTTAACAAAAAATATACTTCTACTCTACGAAGTCGCCGTTGCGCATACATGTGTACTGACATATCTATGTATGTATGCATTGAAGAGAAAATTGTTGCAGCCTTCCAAATGCCGGCTAGGTAGAACACTTTTCTCGGTCTGTTGGTAATTTTTGTTGGGATTTTCTTAATCCAATTCAAACTTACGTGGAAGTTGACGTGTTGTCCAGCGGTTGCAAAGCAAATATTAAAGACGATCTTTTAATTCAAAACTTTAAGGAGTTCATTTATTCAGAAAACCATGTTGCTTATTATAAAGTTATAAAAAAGGAAGTAAGTTAAGTTAGAGATATAACAAACTGTTATACCGCTGAACAGTTGTAAGCATTTGGATTGTAAACTAAGGTTGCATTTTTCTTACAATCTCCCCCTCAAACCAAATGCCATTTCAAAATATGTACATATTATTACACTTGTATGTTGAAATAATTAAATTTACATTTTAAGTTTTAACAAGTTACAACAATAAAAATGCTTTTGCTTACTTAAAATTTTTGTTAATATGTCTGCTGCGTTTTCATTAGTAGTAACATATTTTATATCGATCGCTTTTTCTTCGTACTTTTCTCGAATATAGTGGTAGCGGATATCTATATGCTTACTTTTTTTCTGCACTGTAGGATTTCTCACCATAAAGGCTGCGCTCTGATTATCGCAAAGAATAGGCGTGGGAGACACGATATAATCAGCAAAACCCATCTCACGAAGTAAGCATCGGAGAAAAATCGTTTCTTTTGTGCCCTGGCACAATGCGATGTACTCTGCTTCCATCGTACTCAAAGCCACCACTGTTTGTTTTCGTGATTCCCATGAAATGGGACCACCTGCCATGAACGTAACAAATCCGGAGTAGGACTTTCTGTCGGTGGTGTCACAGGCCCAATCAGAATCTGTGAAACACTCAAAACTATTTATGTTATTCGAAAAAGTTATTTTACCTATTGGATTTTTCTTGAGGTATCTAAGGACATATTTGGCCGTCGCAAAATGTTCCTTGTGCGGATGTGTGTTAAATTGTGACAATTTTGACACCACATGCATCAAATCTGGTCTAGATATTACGCCTAAATACATTAACGCTCCAATCAAACTTTGATAAGTTGTTGTATCTAGATTCTCACACTGGTTTTTGCATTTTTCAAGTACTGTACCACTTGGCCATGGAGTAGCTGCAGGTTTGCAATTCGACATACCCCAACGTTCCAGCAATTCTTCCGTATATCGCTTCTGATGAATACTTATATCGCCTCTTGGACCGCTTCGATTGACTTCTATACCCAAGTAGAAAGATATTGCACCTCGATCTACGGCTTTTACTTGTTGATTCAACTTTATAATAATTTCCTGCATTTCTTGCTCATTAGAGCATGCTAGTAGCATGTCATCAACATATAACGCGATTAGACAAAGTTTACTACCATTTCGCTTAACGTACACACAACTATCAGATTTACAGCGTTTGAAACCTATTTCGATCAAAATATCATTCACCTTCTTATTCCATTCTCGGCCAGCCTGCTTTAAACCGTATAAGGCTTTTCTAAGTCTGCAAACTTTATTTGGATGCTGCCTATCCTCAAACGTTTTTGGCTGCACCATGTAGACATCATCTGTTAAATCTCCATTCAAGTAAGCTGCCTCTATATCTATATGGTTTAATAGCAATTTGTGTCTAGCGGCTAATGCTAAAATTAATCTTATGGTAGAATGCCTAACTACCGGTGCAAATGTTTCGTGGTAATCGATGTTATATTTTTGTGAACATCCATGTGCAACCAACCTTGCCTTATATTTTTCTATTACACCATCCGGCGAACGTTTCACTGTAAAAACCCATTTGCATCCTATGACATTTTTATCTTTTGGCCTGTCTACTAATTGCCATGTTTTATTTTTTATCAACGAGTTGTATTCTTTTTTCATCGCTTCCTTCCATTTTTCACTATTTTCCGAATTTAACGCTTCATTAATAGTATTTGGGTTTTCGATGACAGAATTTAGCATTTCGGGTCCACTTTCAGTAACATATACTTTGCGAGGTCTTCCTTTACTACCCGTTCTAATTTTTTTAGGTCTTCCTCTTTTTCTTTTGTTATCAATAACAATAGTATCATCTCTATCAGATTCACTACCTGATAGAATCACCTGTTCATCTTCCACTTCATAATTTTGTACTTCATCATCATCTATTACATCTTCTTCTACTTCATTATCATCTACTGCATTATCTTCTTGATCAGAACTGCTTTCATCTTCATCTTTCAATACATCATCAGCTTCAACTTCTGTGTATTCATCGCATTTTTGTTTCCATAAATTAAAGTAAAATTTTTCGCGTTCATCAGTTTCTACAGGCGTGTGCTCGAACGATTTTTCAAAAAATATGACGTCACGGGCGATAACGATTTGTTTTGTTATGGAATTGTACAAACAATACCCTTTTGTATGCAACTGATATCCAACGAATATCATTTTGGAGCCTTTTGGTAAAAATTTACTGCCTTTTGGCTTAGGACTTTTATTCAAAACAACTGCATCACAGCCGAATGTTTTAAAATGAAATACTGATGGTTGCTTACCTGTCCATTTTTCATATGGTGTAATGTTTTTAAGAACCTTTGTGGGTGATCTGTTTCTTAGATACGTAGCCGTGTTGATAGCTTCGCCCCATAAACTTTGTGGGGCTCTAATAAGCACCTTGCCATTTCGACGAGGGTTCTATTGGCCCTTTCTGCAACACCATTTTGTTGCGGTGAATAACTCACGGTTGTCTGGTGTACTATACCTCTTTTTGCAAAAAACTCTTTAAATTTAGAGTTTATAAACTCTTTTCCGTTGTCACTTCTAACAACTTTGATTTGGCGGCCTGTCTGCTTCTCCGCAATCGCAGCAAAATTTGTAAATGCCTCAAATGCATCACTTTTGTTTTTGAGAAAATACGTTGAGATATAACGAGAATAGTCGTCTATAAAGGTCATAAAGTATGACGATCCACCAACAGATTTTGTGCCAATGGGACCGCATAAATCTGTATGCACCACTTCCAACAAATCCGTTGTTTGAACACTCGAATAATTCTTGTAAGGTTTGACGGAAATTTTATTCATAGCACAGGTAACACAATCAATTTTGTTAGGAATTTTAAGATTTAATCACTCGAATAATTCTTGTAAGGTTTGACGGAAATTTTATTCATAGCACAGGTAACACAATCAATTTTGTTAGGAATTTTAAGATTTAATCCTTTCACCATTCTTTTTGCTGACAACTTATTTAGATCATTTACGTTTATGTGTCCATATCTATAGTGCCACTTTTTTGCCATAGTTTCTTCATTTATACAATTAACACTTTCAATTTCTTTAATTATTTCCACTTTTGCAACAAATAAACCTTCATTTAAAACAGCTGATAAAACATTGCCTTTTTGTTTACTTTTAATAACAGCTTTATTGCCTTGGAAGTTAACAGAATATCCAGCTTTTAGAACTTTGTTAATGGAAATAAAATTAGAATGTAATTTAGGAACATACCAAACATTATGTAAAGTAAGATTGCAAAATTGTGTATGTAATTTAACATCACCAAGACCTTCAGCGTAAATACTCTCACCAGATGCTAATACAACTTTTTGTTTACATTCTGTTAATTTAATAAAATCGCTTTTTGTTCTGCACATATGGGATGTTGCTCCGCTATCGAGGATAAACTTATCTGTTAAATCATTTGAGCTTTCATGTAATGAGCAAGCTAACTCAGTTTTATCCAGTGTTCGAAAATAAACTGTACATTATTTAATGTATTATACAAAGGGTAAGATATGACAACTTTCTACTTTGTGTATGTTTACATGTACACTACGCGATTAGAATCACAATGATTTTTCAACTCAAGTAAAATACTTTATAAAGCACTCTGCTTGACGGTCATAGCATGTAAATTAAAATTGTTGTGTACATCTATGTGCAAATAAATTATATTTTAGTGTTCTTTGCCAAAGTGTTAGTGCTTCATAAGCAAACCCTGTAAAGATATGTATGCATGTATGCATGCATGTATGAATGGATGGATGTTCATATAAATATGTGAAATTAAAAAAAAAATTGGTTTTCGGTGGGAGGAAAGTAACTAAGAGAGAAAATTATTGAGAGTATAAAGCAGCACATCGTCGGTTGGTTTCTGGTTTGCTGCAAATAGATTGTATTTTGAATATACCGTGCCGCAAACCAATAGCCAACCGACGACAAAACATCAGTGTTGCCGAATTCTGCGATATTATCTATACATGGAACAAACCAATTTTTCCACAACTATATTTGAATTATAAAATATATATGTAATTTTAATATAATTTTGCTAGAATTATTCAGTGGAAAGAATATTATAGCTTACACTTTTGATAATCACGTTGCATACATAAATATTTTGACACATTTCGTGTTATATTAAAAATTTATATAAAAAGTATTTTGTTTGTCATTTATATATCGCACACTAAATCATAAAGAGTCAGATGCTGAGTAGTTGCAAACAACTGTTGATACTGTACAAATGACGCAAGCATGTGACATAAAAACAAGCATAACGATATTTTATATTCTTCAAGAAGACTGTATTGCAAAAGAAATTGTTGAGGTCGTTATAGATTTCTTCAATTAACTGGTTTCTAAAAAAGAAAAATCACTTCTATAATTTTGAGTTGTGACTCTTTATGATTTAGTGTGCGATATATTAAATACATGTAAACACTTAAGTATGGAACTAAACGTGTGGCAAACCTTTAACTGATGGCATAAAATCTTCCAGAGGCTCATCAAAATTTCATAAATGACACTTTATAAGATATGACATTTTAATGCCTTTCGATAGAGAAAAACATACCGCATCGATTGCCCTAAATATTTGTTTTAATTAAAACCTCTACATGTCGAAAAAAACTTGACGTATTAGGTTAATTTCTTAACCAATGTATAGAAAATGTTAACAGTATTTTGTCTCTCCTGTAAAATTTTATTGAAGTGAGTTAGCAGGTTTGCACTTTGCGACGATATCTTACGATAATCGTTGATTGTAACCAATATTTGAATTAATCAATTTTAAGGATAATATAACCTTTTTGTTATTTCTCCTATAATTGTTATGTCCCTAGTTATAACTTTTTACATTTTATTTTTATTACTAAAATTATATTGCCCGCAAGATAAATCATTGGGAGAATTACGTCCAAATAAAGTTATATGTACATGTATGGAAGCATTTATGTATTTAAATAATTGTTTGTCCTGCACGTACATACATATATGTAGAATTGAATTTCAAAACTCGCTACATGCAAGGTTAAAAAACGTTTAGTCCTAATTTACACTAAGCAAGTCTTATTGCTAAGCTGATTAGTTTGTCGGAGAGAGATACGAGGGGAACATATAAGTTTATTTTCCCCTCGTCTCTCTTTCCTAAAAAACTAATCAGCTTTGCAATAAGACTTGCTGAGTGTAAATTAGGACTTAATAAAGCAAGTGTGTAATTTACAGTTATGTATTTTCGTTATTTTGTTGGATAGGTACATACATAGTAAATTTTTGAAAAAAAATATTTTACTTAAACCATATACATATGTATAGCAGCACTACTTGGCAACGGAAAGTACGACAACTACACAAAGCAAAAACAAAAGTTACACATTAGGCTGGTTATGGTGCAAGGGACGAGTTATGTTCTGTTCCATGTAAGCAAGAAGTTTTATTCTCACTACACAATGCAAAAAAAGAGTTTTGGAACTCCCTCCAAGGTTTAATGTAATTTTCAGTAATCATTGAGCAATTTGCTTGTTATTTGTCAGAAGTCACTGCTATGGTGATTTATTTATATAGTAGATGCAAGTAATGTACATATGTATGTATTTAGGAATAGAGCGCCGAAAATAAAATTACAAAAAATTTTGTTTGCGTAATATCTAAAATTTGGATTAGTTTTATCCCTGTAAAATGAATTACGATTCCGGCAACACTGAATAGAATACAAGATTAAACCAACCCAAGAACATTGCAGACGGACGACGCCATGCACTCTTTATACTTATCTATTGATAATTTTAAGCCAGGATTGCCAACTTTTACAAATGTAATGTAAAACCGTTCTTCTTGTATTGAGTTTGGCAATCAAGTGTGAATAAAAATTTCTAAAATTGTTTAACCTGTTTAAATATGTATGTACATATGTATGTACGTAGAAAACAAAAGAATATTGTTTTTGTTGTATTTATCCTTTCTTGAATTTTAGCGGTAATTGCGGAATTTAATGTTATGGATTTGCAAATTGTAGCCAATGTTGTTTTTGTCAGGGACCGAAAATAACTGTTATTTTTGAATTTTTGATTAAAAAAAGCAACCTCAAGGAAATGTCGGAGAATGAAACCAAGTATACCATTTTGCAAGTATTGGACCAAATTGTCAGAAAATACGATGCTTTTTAAAAATCTGACTTTTATTTTTTCAAGCAAAAATAAAAGTTATTTTTTGACTTTTATTTTTTTGAGCAAAAATAACAGTTATTTTTGACTTTTATTTTTTCGAGCAGAAATAAAAGTTATTTTTTGACTTTTATTTTTTCTAGCAAAAATAACAGTTATTTTTGACTTTTATTTTTTCGAGCAGAAATAAAAGTTATTTTTTGACTTTTATTTTTTCGAGTAGAAATAAAAGTTATTTTTTGACTTTTATTTTTTTGAGCAGAAATAAAAGTTATTTTTGTGTTTTCAACCCCTTTGACAAAGAAATTATTATTTAATATTCCAAATATTCTTTTCTAAATAAGTAAATTTAACGATTCACTATTGCAAAAGCGCCAAAATTTATAATAAATATAATGAATTTATCACAAAATAACTTTTATTTCTGCTCAAAAAAATAAAAGTGAAAAAATAACTTTTATTTCTACTCGAAAAAATAAAAGTAAAAAAATAACTTTTATTTCTGCTCGAAAAAATAAAAGTCAAAAAATAACTTTTATTTCTACTCGAAAAAATAAAAGTCAAAAAATAACTTTTATTTCTGCTCGAAAAAATAAAAGTCAAAAATAACTGTTATTTTTGCTCAAAAAAATAAAAGTCAAAAATTAACTTTTATTTCTGCTCGAAAAAATAAAAGTCAAAAATAACTGTTATTTTTGCTCAAAAAAATAAAAGTCAAAACATAACTTTTATTTCTGCTCGAAAAAATATAAGTCAAAAAATAACTTTTATTTTCTGACTTTTACGATAAAAGTTATAACAGTTACGGTCCCTGGTCAATATACATACATTTGTATGTACGTAAATTATAGAAATGTACCAGTAACTAACTGTCTGGTTAGTATGTCTCTATATTCCCAAAAGAACTACGTAGTCACTACCTAGTGAATTGTATTTTTAATACTAGGGTTTAAAAGTATTGTATGGGGGATAATTATAGAGTAGTACTGGTGACAAGCTAGTCTAAGAAAACTCGCCAAAATCACAGGGTTGCCATCGTTTTTATTTTTTCCCGGTTTTGAATTCCCAAAACATGTCGCAGGTCCCCATTACTAGACTACTAATGAGTCTCTGAGACTAACATTATATCAATATTTTTTCCGTGAGGAAGTGCTCAAGTTCATCTTTATGTTGGCGAATGCCGTTTGCGTTCCAGAAACATATTTTTAACGTGTTCATGGCTTGTTAACTAATGCTTGAAGCAGTATATTCTGCATCCGCAGCATTTCTTGCAGCATGCAAGAAGATTATCAATAGTACCTTCAAGGTGATTGAAATTAAAGCTTGAGTTTGTATTTATTGAATTATTTGGTTGTGAAACATTTTGCGTAGGAATAGAATTTGTCTTAGCAGCATCGGCATACGATACACGGGAAGTAACTGGTTGGTTCACTTGCGCAAATGTGGCTGATAAGGCGTTTGCTGATTGAGCTGGAGCTAATTTAGGTTTTTGCCCCATAGTCTGTTTGACGAAAGAGTACACAGGACAACCTCAGTAGTTAGCGGTGTGATTACCTCCACAATTACTGCATTTTTTATCACTTTGATCTTTTGACTTATTGTAACTAGCAGTGCCGTGTAATTTACCGCACACAACACAAACAGTAGGTAAATTGTAGTAAGTTTTTGTATGGCCATATTCTTGACATTTATGGCACTGTACGGGTCCTGAACGCTTGTGTGGTTCTTCAACTGATATTTTTCGGTATAAGAGATATTTTAAATTATATATTAAATGGGTCTCATTTTTTCTCAATTTTATATCATTTGGCTCCAGTTCAATGCGAAATAGAGGTTGGGGATCTTCTCCCTATTCATTATGTTAGAAACATTTTTTAACTTAAATTAGAGTTGTGCTTATCAGCTCTTTTGAGTGACCGCTCTTTTCAGCTCAGCTCACTTTACTGAAGTATTTCATTCAGTTGGCTCAGTAGCTCAGTTCATTTGTAGTGAAACATTTTGTGAAACATAAAGAAAGAGCGAAAACAGAAGCATAAAAAGTGACAGATTTATAGAGTGTGTGTGTCGTCATACACAGCGTTACCGTTGGTGCTACTAAAGTAGCAATTTGCCACTTTTTCGACTGCTTGGATACTATTGTGCTACCTTTACAAAATGCACCCAAATTTGAAACTTTTTCTAATTTTTACCACTTTTTGATACTTTTTATTGAATGAAGATATACTTTCTTGTACTATCGATTTTATTGATATAAAAGTTTTGCTGTTTAATATATTAATATGTAAGCAAGCATATAACAAATCTTTTTTTTAACATGCGTGGTTAGCTTATGCATATCTTTTGAATAATTAATACGCCCTCGCTGGCTTACATTCGTATACCTCTGTCTGTACGGATATGTAAATACTAAAAATATTTTCCTATTAAAATATGTAAATATGAAAAAAATTTTTTGGAATATTCGAACAACTTTTTCTCATTTTTGCTAAGTAATCAAATTACTCCAAATTATAAATACTTGTGTAAGCCTGTTTATATGCATATGTTCGCTAAACGCATCTTTTCTTTTCCTCCTAGGAAAAGATAATACCTCTTTAATGGAATAACTGCTGTTCTCTAATCGAAAGCCTTAAGAATCGAATTATTGAACGACGTAAAAAAGCATTAAATGCCTTAATATGTATTATTCCCCACCTTTACTATCCAATACTAATTTTTTCAAATACGCCACAAAAAGCGGAAAAGCAGTACGCGAATAATTTATTTTCATGATTATTTTGTAATCAAAATATGCGGTAATAATCTCAAATACGATGGAGTAAATGATAATGTTTCATTAACAGATTAATTGATTTAAATTATTTGGAAACATCAAAGAAAGGATTACGCAAACTGTATATGATTTTTAATGCTATTTTAACTATATCACCAACATTAGCAATTTGCGAAAGAAACTTTTCTACCTGTTCTTTTATTAAAAGAAAAAAATAATGGTCTGCCAACTACGAGTAAAAACTGGGGTTTTTAAATGATTTTTTAAATCAATGACATATTAAAAAGGGTTTGTAAATGTGTATAAATACCTATACTTTTTCGTTTCGGTTTTTAACATCCAACATCTGAAAAAAGTGATGTTATAAGTTTGTAGTGTGTGTCTGTGTATCTGTTTGTATGTACGATTAGAGACCAAACGGCTGGGCCGATTTTGATTTAGTCCAGCCGTTTAGAAGATATAAGAATCTCTAAGGCTTTCTAAATTAATATAGGATGTTAATAATAGTCAATTGTTATTGACAAAGAGTAGACAAGTCAACTGCATTGGAGGTTTTTAAAATTTTTAATTTTTTTTATTAAAATTTTTATTTATTAATATTTCTAAGTTTGTTATTAAAATTATTTGTTTTTCTTGTGTAATGAACTATTTTTTGTTTGTTAATAACAAAAATTAAACTAATACACATGCGTGTAATTTTTTGCAAACTTTTTAAAATTATTCAAATACATTTTTGTTTGTTCGAATATTCGAACAAAAGTTCACAATTATTCGTTTGTCCGAACAAGAAAAAAATCGTGAAATTTCATTCGAACACATATAAAGGACAAATAGTGAATTTTTGCCAAGAATTAATAGAAACGATACAAGACTGATTTTATTAAAGTATGTATTTAGATCCAGTACTTATTAAATCAATTGAGGATACTAACTATTTTGAAATTGTTTTCGTTTTTAGTAATATAATAAGTGAAATGTAGGTTTTTGTAAAAGAGTTAAAATTACGCGTGTAAGAAAGCTAAGTGAACTAAGAAAGATGTGATGCAATTTTCAAAATATATTAATCTGAAGTGTTGGTACGAAAAAAGCAATTTCTCATATTGCTTGAATGAAAGTTTATAATCAAAATTTTATACATTTGCTTCATATATGTATATTTAGTTTGGAATCATTAGAAAATAAATTACACTGTACAACAAAATAACATTTTTTGGCTGTCCTTTAGATAAAATTACGCGGACTATATGGATTTCGATGCGTTAAATTCAAATCTGCTGTCAGTTTTGCTCTATCACGTAGAGATTTTTTTATGGGCGTGGCTAATTTTGGCCCCTAAATTAGTCGGCCATACTAATATATTTTACTATAACTCGAAAACCGCTATTTCGATTTTAATAAATAATAAACCAAAAGACGCGCCACAAAATTTTGTTAAAAAATATTTATAATCATTTTTTACCTATCTTTTATGGTTTCGGAGTTATTCAGAATTTAAAAAAGAAAAAAGTTTTTTTTTATGCAAAAATCGCGTAATTTTTTTAAATGAAAATTACAATAAAAAAATCAGAAACTCACAAGTTTCATATTTTTTACATTTGTCTTAAAACTACATATCCTAGGAATAAAACAAGCTATAAAACGTGAAAATCCAGCAATAAATCTTGATTTTATTCACAATTTAAAGCAGGTACCTAAAAATGGAAAAATGTGTGTAATGCATTAAATGCAGTCACATTTACATCTGGCAGTGATGGGAAAGTTGGTACGATCGTACTTTTTTTATACTGTTTGACATGAAAAAGTACCGTAGTACTCCCCTAAGAAATTTGATACTCTCACGGGCAACTTAGAAATGCAGTCAGAAGACTCGCACATGCATATATTTTGCCAATAATTAAATTGTTTTTCCGACAAATAGAAAGAAGCTTTATTAGTAAAGATCTTTTAGAAAAGTATAACCACAATTAAATATCAATATCAATATTTCATTCAATGATATTTTATGTGGCACAGAAGTTGATCTATTGAAACAACTGTTTTAAATCAGTTTAAAGAAAATTTTAAAAAGTTTATATTAAGTTCTAAGGGCAAAAGTGGACTTTGACAATAAAATGTTAGTTTGGTTTAGTAAGTTTCCCCCTGAAAGTATTTTATCTGTTAAACCAATATCATTATACCACTTTTAATTAAAATGTTACCAGGGAAAAGAAAAAAAGAAAAGAAAAATAATTTGAAATATTAACAACCAATATAGAGCACTGGCTTATATAAAAACGCATTAGATGAATACATGTTTCCTGATATATCGAGAGTAGCTTACGGAATTTTATCCATGCCTCACTCCGCTGTAAATGTCGAAAGGATTTTCTTTTACCAAAATTTCATGAAAACGAAATATAAATCAACAGCCATCGTATTCTGTAACTCGCTAAAGCTAAATCTAATTTTCGGCTACGAATGCAATTTTCCAACGTGTATTGATAAATCAGGTAATGGCTTAAAAATGTAATTCGCCGAAATTTTATTGCTTTATGTCATCGCCAAAAATTTAAAATTTTCTATTTGTTCAGCATTTTAGCGGTCGAATTTAGCTTTAGCTTTAGCGAGCTATGGAATACGGAGGCAAGCTTTATGTTACAACAGTATTAAGTCTAATCCAGGCTACACCTATTTGTATATTTGTACCTATGTGTTCCTTTTTTTTTGTAAATGAATTTCTTATAATTTTTTGTTAATAAAATTTAAATAAGAAATATTATAATTTTTGGTATTCTCGGGATCAAAAAAGTACTAAAAAAATTTGTTTTTGATACCGAAATGCAAATCTCATTTCCCATCACTGACATCTGGTAATGCTATTGAAAGGGCATTGCGGGCTGGTAACAGAACTTTAAATTGTGAATAAAATCAAGATTTATTGCTGGATTTTCACGTTTTATAGCTTGTTTTATTCCTAGGATATGTAGTTTTAAGACAAATGTAAAAAATATGAAACTTGTGAGTTTCTGATTTTTTTATTGTAATTTTCATTTAAAAAAATTACGCGATTTTTGCATAAAAAAAACTTTTTTCTTTTTTAAATTCTGAATAACTCCGAAACCATAAAAGGTAGGTAAAAAATGATTATTAATATTTTTTAACAAAATTTTGTGGCGCGTCTTTTGGTTTATTATTTATTAAAATCGAAATAGCGGTTTTCGAGTTATAGTAAAATATATTAGTATGGCCGACTAATTTAGGGGCCAAAATTAGCCACGCCCATAAAAAAAATCTCTACGTGATAGAGCAAAACTGACAGCAGATTTGAATTTAACGCATCGAAATCCATATAGTCCGCGTAATTTTATCTAAAGGCTATTTTAGCTGTTGTACAGTGTTATCTAACAGACTGAAAGTTTAAGCTTGTCATTCCATGCTATCTACCTTAAGTTTGTAGCAAAGGGATTTGAAAGACTGGATTCCAAATGATGAAGCTGCTCAAAAGCACAGATATACAGGGCAATTATGTAAAAAATTCCGCAGGAAATTTCTCGTTTTTCCAATTAGAATTTTTTGTTTTCCCTATCATTTGCTATTAGTTGGAATTGCTACCTGGGAGAAATTCCTGCGGAATTTTTTGCATAATTGCCCTGATACAGTTTCAAGAAATAGGCATTTAATAAATATTAAAAATGCCTGAAAACGACATTTTCCGTTAATTAAAAAAATGCAATGTACACAAAATTTACAGAATTGTCGTGTGCCTGTCTCTTGAGAATTCAATATTAAGACATTTATCAAAAGTTGAATAAATTTGCTCTAAAATAAATAAACTGAGTTAGTTTTTTTTTGTAAATAAGTGGCAATGTCAAAAAACCATTAAAAATATATCTGTATCTTCAGAAAATTCAAGTAATTTTTTATTATAAGCACAGATTATATGAATTATTTTTACATTTTGTGGCTTTATTTTATCATAAAGATAGTATATTTTCGACTTTAAGTATGCAAAGCCTGATTTTTATTATTGATGTTTTTAAAAATAAGGAGTTTTGTTTTAATTTTTCTTGTTTTTAAAGTTGCCCCTTTTTTCCTAAAATCCCCTTTTTGGTGCCACCTTGTTTTAAAAATCCCCTTTTTGTTCCACTTTCTGAAATTTTAAAACGGTAACACTGATCATACATTACAAAACAAGACAGATGAATTATAAGAAATAAATAAAACTAAAATAGTGTATTGAGTGGAATTTGTTAATAAATATATCTACATACATATACTATGTATATATGTATATACATACATATGTATGTAGAATCAAAATTAAAATTATTTAATATTTAATATATTTTAATATCACAATATGTATATAAATTTGTTTATGTACTTGTGCGACAAAAAAAAGTTGCTAAAAAAGAACAAGACTTGTATCGAACTCTTTCATTAGGTCGTTTTAGACACAAACCTATAATCTAACCCAATTAATTTACATAGATTTGTGTCTAAAACGAGCTACTTAAGAGTTTGGTAGAAACCTACATGTAATTTAAATGGGTTTCGTTACAGGTTTGTGTCTAAAACGAGCTACTGAAAGAGTTCGATACAAATCCAAAAACCGCTCAGTACTGAGCTGAAAGCGCTCAGTGGATTGAACGGCTCACAGCGCTCAGTGAAGTGAATCGTTCAATTGAACTAGTTCGTTCATGAGCTGCACAACTCTAACTTAAATACCTGGTGGACGAGTGCACTCTTGAGCTCCCAGTAAAAAAAATTGGAAGTCATTCTAAAGGAACTACATTTTCATTGCTTCCAAAAAATCGATATTTTTAATTTGCCGATAGTTAGCAAAAACCCAAGTAGAAGTTTATTTTAGTCATACAAAACCATGTAATTCCGCTATAGTTTTAGAAATTACTCACCAGAATTTTAAAAAAATCGATTTTTTTGAAGAAACTTATGAACTAATTTTGGTCTAAAATTTTAAAGTTATTTGCTTAAATTTACATGAAAATACTGTTTCGCTTTTAAATTCCTATAAAAAGAAACTAATTGTTAAAATAAGTAACTATTAACCATTTTTCCTAGATGAAACTATTATCATAGAACACAAAACAAGATATTTTTCTTAAAATCGCTTCCAATTCGGTGACCAGGCATCGAAAAAGAGAACTTCTTGCAATGACAACCCTATGTAAAAATCATTAGATCGGATCGAAATTTGCACTACTTCCAGATCGCAAACTCTACATTTTCATGACTTTTTTGGAGTGTCTTTTTTTACTGGGCTGGTATGTGCAGAGACTTGTTTTATTTTTTCAAATTCAGTAATCATATTGCGGAAATCTTTTTCTTCATAAATTTTAATTTTTGTTTCATCAATGTTACCACGTTTTATTGGAACAATGTGAAATTTATTCTCACCAATGACCGAGATTAACAGCCTGTTTTTAGGAGACGACACGATTGACCAGCGATACATAGACGATTACGTAAGAAATAGCCTCCATAGAACACGACACGATTTTGTCGTGTGACTTACGTTGCATTACGTATATATCAACTCTGTGTCAAAATGTCATGTTGCCAACGTGATCAAAAATAGTTTTTGTTTATATTTTTTCATACAAAATTATATATGCAAATTGGAAAAAAGGCAACCCTATTCTGGCGCCAAAAGTGAAATACAGCTGACTAGAGTAAATAAGAGAAGCATTAAAAATTCATTTGTTGTAAAAATTTCAATTGTATTTTAAAATTGTATTAATTAATAGATACAAAGTGTGATTTTTCTGAAAACAAGTAAATTTTATGTAAGTGCATGAACTACATGTAACTGCGTTTAGCAAAGTAAAAAATACATTATTAAGAAAGCTGCTGCCTCCTGGAGAAAAATGTGAATGAAATATTTTTTAACTGTTTCTTAACCCAATCCAAACTTATGGAAATATATATTTGTACGTGCGCGCCTACAAAAGTTTGATAGGAATCTTTGCTTCTCCCGAACTGCGGACTTACTGTGGCCAAATGAGGAAACTCTTCCATGCAGGCGACCAATTGCTCAAGCTGCGTTGCTGTTGTCATTTTGATGCTGAATAATCAAAACTATTATTAATATGAAAGTATAATTTTACTGGTATATACTAGGGATGTAACGAATACCAGTTTAGCGAATGCGAAAACGAATAATACATTTTAATTTTTGCGAAAGCGAATGCAAATATTACAATACGTTAAAAAATCACATGAAAATAAATTTATCTAAGAACATGAAGTTGTGTTATATACATAGATCTACTTGAGTCTTGAATTCATCAAATATTTATTAATTTATTAGAAATATTAATTGTTGTTGGGGTGCCCCTGTGGCTGAGTGGCAGCGATGCTAGCCTCTCAGTCCAGAGGTCGTGGGTTCGATTCCCACCATAGACCCTGGGTGTTTTCCGCAGACAAGCTAATCGCTTTGCGGGTTGTGTTTTGTGTTTGTTAAAAAAAAAAAATTTAAACTGAAAGATATATGAAATCATATTAAAATAAGCATAGATACTAATTAAAAATAAATTTACAAAATTTTAGGCAATCAACCCAGTCGTACTTTTGCCTTAAGACCTTGTACTAAGTTCAACATTTCCTGTAAAATACTACCAAAATGCATATTAAGAAAAATTGGAATGAATTGTTCCTGAAAAATTTTTCCAGAAGTAGTACTCTGTTCATCTTGGGAAAAACATATGAAATATAATATGAGTGGCACTTGTTACGCAAAAAATTTACAACAAAGAAGGATTAGTTAATATTTTTGCATTTAAAATTTTTTTAACGAATTAATTTCAAAAATTTTAACAGACTAGTGTTAAGTAGAAAATATTTTCGAGCAATTCAAACACCTTTTCTTTTTCAAAAACTGGAAAATATTTCCAATATTTTTGTCTTTAGTATTCGCTTTAAATATTCGCATACATTTTAGCGAATGCGAAAGCGAATGCAAATATCAAAAGTAAGCGAATTATTTGCGAATGCGAAAGCGAATGCGAACATTCGTTACATCCCTAGTATATAGTCACGTATAACTGTTTCCAATGCGAACCACCCTAATAGTTGTTTAAGGTTTTATAACGTATGTGAATTTGCTTTGCATGCAGATTCACACAATATGAATTTCAACTTAGTTTACCGTGTGAATTTGCATTGCAGGCAAATCTCATTTTAGTTTAGTGTAATTCTAGTAGTAAGCAAAAATTATGTTTGTGAATTTTAGCCTTAATTTTAGTTTGTAGATTTTTAATAAAGTCAGAAAAATAAAGTCACTCAACAACAACGGGTTGTTTTAACAATAAAACTGGCGACGAGGAAAAACAATAAAAAATCATTATTGGCATATTGAAAGTAATGATTACTGAAGTGATAAAAAAGGAGAACTATAAATGAATTAAGAAAATTGTGCAAAGAAAGAAAAAACAGTGAATCTGTACAATGTTTCAAATGAAAATATGTATGTATAAAACCAGTGAAGAACGGAGTGCCTAAAAGAATTCAAACTAATTAAAAGAAAAAAAACGCGTTCAAGAACGATAAATTTGTTAAGAAAAACCAAAAGTGCAAACTGTACTTATTCCTTAAAATTAAAATTTTTTAACTAAGAATAAAACGGTTATAAAATTCTGCAGATTACTACATAGATTCCGTTACCTAAAATATTGAAAGGAAAAAGTGTATCACTAGAAGACCGAACTCAAAAAAAAAGAAAAACAAAAATGAGCAGAAACTGAATAGAAAAGAAAATATGGAAACTGAGAAGCAAGCAAAAAGAAAAAACTAAAAAAGATTACTGAAGTTAACGAAAGCTCTACGTGAAAACATTGAAAATATAAAATAAATAAATAAATAAATTTAATTAAATATAAACTGAAACATAAAAATATTGGAAAGAGAAAATATAACAAAAAAAAAATATATAAAACTAAAGAAGTTTTGCCTACGATATTTGCTTGCATCTTCGTTGAAACGCGAAAAGGATTTATACCAACAACATCAACAAACAAGGGGCCAATCAGCATCCACCTCAGGAGAAGGAGGCGTCGATTGCAGACCACAGAGTAATTCAGTTTAATTTTATTATTTAATTTAATTTTGTTGTATAAGGACTTATAGTTGTCAATACTTTGAATGAAAATTTGTTATTTGCTTAAGTTTTATTTTCGGTGATTGAGGTCTTGTGAAACGGGCTGTTTTTGCTATAAATTAATTGAAATTTTAAGGTGAATAAAAAAAAAAATTTTAAATAATTGTGACTGTAAGAAAAATGGATGCACAGAGATTTAGTTTGGTTTTAGAATGTATTAAGAATATAAATTCGTTAGATGGCTCCAGTAGGTACCAGCTACCTGAGTTCATTAAGCAGGTAGAAAACATCTTGCCTACTATAGAAGGGTTTGACGCTGGACATAAAAATATTTTAATGGACTATCTAAAGGGCAAAATAGTAGGACAATGTAAAGAAGCACTACATAGACAAGGAAACCCGGACAAATGGGGAGAAATTAAAGAGGTACTAAAAGTTAATTTCGGGGAAAAAGAAAGTAGGAACAGCCTAATGGACAAACTTAAAATGTGTCGTATGACAGAAACTATAGAACAATTTTACATGCAAATAACGGAAATATTAAGTAGGCTACAGAACAGAAACTTAATTTTCAGTGATAACTTATACTCCACATCAGCACTAAATAGAATCGCACTTCAAGTTTTTCGGGAAAACTTACCCGAACCAACAAAAACAATGATTTTTACAAGAAACCCCAATAGTATTGAGGAAGCATTTAAAATTATTAGAGAAGCAGGACATTTATACTATAGAGTACAAAAAAATAGCAATGGATTTCAATATACTAGATATAATAATAGCTTCAATTCCAAAGATTATAGACAACACAATGATCAAAACCAAACAACAAATCGATATAATCAAAAAAATCAACATTATTATGAAAATAACAACACCCAATCAAGAATCTTTAACCGACAGAACAACTTTCAATCAAGAAATACTAATAAGAAGAATAATAACCAATCAGGAAATTTTTACAGACAAAATAATAACCAATCAGGAAATTTTTACAGGAGTCACAACGACAAATCAGGAAAGTACCACAGATATAACAATGACCAGTTAGGAAATTATAATGGAGGGAATGGCACTGGATCAAATCAGAGCAGGAATAGGAACAAATCTCAAGATATAGTTCCCATGGATATTGGTTCCTCCAATGTAAATTTTTCGACAGAAGCTTTAAACAACTACCCTATATAATTGTTGATACCTCAGTCAGGAAATTGCGTTTCGTTGTTGACAGTGGGGCAGAATTTAGTATTATAGATAAAAGAGTGTGTTCTCCAAAGTGGAAAACACCAATATCTCTGCAGGCTAAGGCCTTGGGGAAAACATTCCTTTTGCGATCGCTTTGTAGATTCCCTCTTTTCAAGGAATTTAAAATGGAAAATCGTTATTGTGAATTTTTAGAGTGTGAATTAAGTAATGAATACGATGGATTAATAGGCAACAATATTTTACAAAATTTAAATAGTATAATCGACTTCCCGAATCGACAGCTAATTACCAGAAATGCGACTTTGCCGTTGTACATGAGTAAATATGAGGAGATTTACCACACCATGTCTTATAAAGAAAACGTCATGGATGTGGGGAATAATGAAATAGTTAGGGAAAATTTTCTTGCATTCATCAAAACAGAACACTTAAATGAATTAGAAGTGTCCAAGTTGAGGCCCATCATGCTACGGCATAAGGAAATATTTTATAAGGCGGAACAAAAATTGCCGTTCACGAATGACATAAAACATAAAATTAATACTAGACATGACATGCCAATATATTCCAAAATGTACCGCTACCCAGAGATTCATAGGGAGGAGGTAAATCGGCAGATTGACGAAATGCTTAAAGACGGCATTATTAGGGAATCAAATAGCCCGTATAACAGCCCTATTTGGGTTGTACCAAAAAAGCTAAATTCAGACAATGTACAGAAATGGAGAATTGTAATAGACTACAGAAAATTGAATGACATAACTATTGAGGACCGATTCCCCATGCCTAACGTTGAAGATATTTTTGACAAATTGGGAAATTGTCAATATTTTTCTACAATTGATCTCGCTAAAGGATTCCATCAGGTGCAAATGGATCCTGGCGACATTCACAAAACTGCGTTTTCGACCGCGAACGGTCACTATGAATTTCTGCGAATGCCTTTCGGCCTTCGTAATGCACCAGCGACATTCCAGCGGTTAGTTAACAAGATTTTGGGAGAATATATAAACAAAATATGTATAGTTTATATGGACGATATCCTTGTATTTTCTACTAGTGTAGAAGAACATATGGAGTCGTTGAATAAAATCCTTAATCGTCTACAGAAGGCTAATTTGAGAATTCAACCAGATAAATGTCTTTTTCTATCAAAGGAAACTGAGTTCTTAGGCCACACTGTTACTGCTGAGGGAATTAGAACAAACGGAAAGAAAGTTGAGGCTATTGACAAAATCCAACTGCCTAAAACACGAAAACAAATAAAATCATTTTTAGGGATAACCGGTATTATAGGCGCTTTATAAAAGATTATTCCAAGGTAGCTCATCCTCTCGTAAAATGTTTAAAGAAGAATGCAAAGATTAATGTTAAGGACCCTGAATATGTAGATGCATTTAATAAATTGAAGCTATTACTAAAAAACGATCCTGTATTAGCTCACCCAGAGTTTAAAAAACACTTTACTTTGGTAACCGATGCCAGTAACTACGCCTTAGGCGCTGTCCTTATGCAGGACAACAAACCAATCTCATATGCTAGCCGCTCCCTTAATGGACACGAACAAAGATACAGTACTATTGAGAAGGAGCTTCTCGCCATTGTATGGGCAACGAAGCACTTCCGTCCATACCTGTACGGTCGCAAATTTACAGTAAGAACTGATCATAGACCGCTTGTATGGCTAACTAATATGAAGGAACCAAACTCTAAGCTGCAGCGCTGGAAAATAAAATTAAATGAATTTGACTTTCAAGTCGAATACATAAAGGGAAGAGAAAATGTAGTTGCAGACGGCTTGAGTAGAATAGTGTACGACAGTAGAGAAAATGACAGACCGGATGAGACAACCGCGAAATCAACTATCTGTATTAATTTGAATGAGTTGTTTGACCCATTGGAGGACAATGCTGAGAATGACATTGAAACGGTTCACAGTGCAGAAAATGATGATACCAATTTTATATCTATTACGGAAAAACCTTTGAATTTGTTTAAGAATCAGATTATTTTCGACTACGGAACCAGAGAATCATCAAAGTTAAAGATAATACATAAGAAAAAATTAAGAAACGGTAACAAGGGAAACCGATTTAAGAAATATAATGCTACAATATCTCCCAGAAAGGGGATTGGTAGCCATTTTTTGCCCTAATGACAACCTTTTTCTGAAATTTCAAGATATTTATAGAATGTACTTTGCAAATAACAAAAATTTGAGAATTTTGAGGTCCAAATTGTTGCTGGAAGACATTACAGACAAAGAAATTGTTCTAAGGAAAATTGAAACTGAACACCTTAAAAACAATCATCGTGGAATAAACGAAGTATTCACAAATTTAAAAAGGGTTTGTTTTTACCCAAACCTGCAAAAAGAGATTCAAAAATTTATAAATAACTGCGAGGTATGTAATCTAGCAAAGTTCGATAGAAGTCCACTAAAGCATGCCTTTAACGTTACAGACACTCCTAAAAGACAAAATGATATAGTACACATAGACCTTTGGTATCCGCAAAGGAACGTAATATACCTTACAAGCATAGATAAACTTACCAAATACGCCACGGCTGAAAAGCTAAAAGACAGATCCTGGCCTTCTATTATTAACGGATTGCAAAAGCGAATTCAATACTTGGGAAGGCCAGGGCTAATCATAATGGATAACGAGTTCGACACGTTAAATACCAAACGGTTTCTTAAAGACAATGGAATAGACTTTCACTTAACAACTACTTATTTGAAAACTGGGAATGCGGATGTTGAAAGACTGCACTCCACATTAAATGAACATATTAGACTGCTCAACGCCGATCCTAATAACGAGAGTGACTTACACGGCAACGTATTTAAAGCAATATCCTCTTATAATGACACTATCCATTCAACGACAAAACGTAAACCAGTTGACTTCCTTAATAACCTCATTTCAAGGGACGACTTGGAGGATTTTACTAGGGAGTAACACGAAGCAAAAAGAAAGAGGATTGAAGTATTAAACCAAGAAAGATATCAAGTGGGTGATTTTTCAAATAAATTTGTAGACAATAACAGAGTTAGCAAATCACGACCTAAATATAAAATAATTCAAAACTTTAGCACACAGGGAAATTATTTATCTTCAAACGACAACAAATTTAAAAAGATTTATAAAACTCAAGTGAAAAGACGACAAAAATATCAAAAACACTAGACGAGAAATAGGCGGAACGTGTTTTATGTCCTTTCTTGAATGTCAAGTTTTACTGAGAACTTCTTCGTTTTATCTCTCCCCCAGATGGCAATGTTTCATGTTACACTGATGGTCCTTTTGCAAGTGATATTTGGAAGAAGATGCATTGTGCTGTGTGGGTTGCAGGTGAATCCTGTTGGTGAACAATCGGGCTTTGCCAGAATACATCTATTTAATACGGAAATAGCAAACTTAACAAATACAATAGTACATATAATAAACCCATATGAAATAGGAGACATTATTAACCAGTTAGAAAACAATATAAATAATATAGACATATATAATAAAGATATTTTAAAGAGCGAAATCCGAATCATCAAAACTAAAATAAAAAGTATTACTCCATTAGATAATTTGAGAAGCAAAAGAGGTTTATTAAATGCTGTGGGTTCGATCTACAAATGGGGTTTTGGACTAATGGACGAAGAAGACAGACAGGAGATTCTAGAACACCTAAAAACTACTGACGAAAACAGTCATAACGCTATACAAACCCTTAATCAACAAATTTCTATAAACAATCATCTCAATGACAGTATTACTATTCTCAAAGAAACCATAGAAAAAGACAGAACTAAAATCGAGCAATCTTTCCGTGAAATTAAGAACCGTAACAGCGAAATTGTGAAACATCTTCTGTATAATGACCAAATGCTTAAATTAAGATACTTAGAGAACAAAATTAACATAATACTGGACAGTATTGCTTCAGCACGTAATGGTATAGCCCATCCAAGTATTTTGACTTCCGAGGAAATTGAAAAATTCCAGATAGATTTCATAAAGTTAAAACTGATTAGAGTAGGAATAATGTTAGATGTATCAAACTGTATAGTAATTGCAATAAAGATACCCATGAACTATATAAGTGTCGAAGTTCTCTTAGTAACCCCAATACCCAATAGAGAACACTTTCAAATTGTCCAGGCAAATGAACTAATAGTAACAATAAATGAAAGACAATATACTTACGATAAAAACATTTTAATAAAAGAATTAAAACCTGCTACAAACTGTGTTTATCGAAACACTTGTAAACTCGAATTTAATAACAGAACTGAAGTAGAATACATAGACGATGAAACTATATTAGTTAAAAACGCAATCTCTACGAAAATAACACAAGACTGTGACAACAGAACCCTTACCCTTAACGGAAACTATATTTTATCATTTGGAAATTGCAAAATAATAATCGGGGATAATGTATACTTTAATAAGAAAACTGAAATTAGAAACACTTTCTTTTATCCTACAAACAATGTTAATTTGACTGTTAATGAAACTATTAGTTTCGAGAAAATTTCAATGCCATATTTTGAAAATATAAAAGAGATCAGGGAATTGAAGTATCATAGGAATGTATCATATGGTATCAGTACGGGTTTATTTTTATTTCTCCTCGGAATTTCGATAGCGTTGTGCCTGAAATGCAAGTATAGGAAAACCAAACGGGATGTTGGAATTAAAATCGAAATGACTTCCACTGCTGACATTGCCAAAGTCGAAGGTGATGGAGCAGTACAGGGGCCTTTAAAAACTAAATAAGATACGAATTTAAAAGTCTTGTTATGCTAATATAAGAAATTAAACATAATACGTAGTAATAATTATAAAATTATTAAAAAAAAAAAAAAAAAAATAAAAAATAAAAAATTTATATTTTAATTATTAATTGTGAAACATTCTCAAATTGAAAACTATATAAAAAAAAATATATAAATAAATATAACTATTTATGCTCCCTTTTTCAAAATAATGTATAATGGACTTTAAATATTATCTTTAATTAAATAGTTATGTACAAAAGTATACTGTTTTCAGCAGGGACTGCTGAAACTGAGGGTGGAAGAGTCACGTATAACTGTTTCCAATGCGAACCACCCTAATAGTTGTTTAAGGTTTTATAACGTATGTGAATTTGCTTTGCATGCAGATTCACACAATATGAATTTCAACTTAGTTTACCGTGTGAATTTGCATTGCAGGCAAATCTCATTTTAGTTTAGTGTAATTCTAGTAGTAAGCAAAAATTATGTTTGTGAATTTTAGCCTTAATTTTAGTTTGTAGATTTTTAATAAAGTCAGAAAAATAAAGTCACTCAACAACAACGGGTTGTTTTAACAATAAAACTATATACATACTAGAGATCGACCGAAGGCGTTTTTTTTTTGGCCGAAGCCGAAGCCGAACTTCGGCTAAAATCTTAAACTTCGGCCAAAACCGAAGCCGAATGTTTTAAATTTTAAAAATGATACTTGTTTTATATGAATTAAGAAAAAAGTTTGCTTTTATGAGATCACTGAAATAGCTGTAATATCTATTGGATACATAACAAGAAAAATAAAACTATTTTGCAATTTCTAGATTGCTTTTTCATATGGTCACTCACAAGAACGTCCAAGTAAAAGAAAATAGGAAGCAACAGGGTTGTATTTCAAAGCAACCCTTTCAAAACGTTAAACACAATAGAAACTGTCGGCGAGCAACGACCAAAAATAATGTTATTTTTCAAGTTTGGAATGAAAAATATTCGGCTTCGGCTAATCGGCCGATTTTTGCCATAGGCCGAATGTTGGCCGATTACCAATTTTTGGCCGAAGCCGAAGCCGATTAATCGGTCGAACTCTAATACATACATAGTTATATGTACATGTGCATACATATATACATATATACTTATGTATGTTTACCTTTTTTTGTTTGTTTTATTTTATGTCGCTGTTTATTTATTTTCTCTGCAATTAAAATTTTATGTTTCTTTTGTCGAAATTTTATTTATTTTTATGCACTTTTGTTGAACACCACTAGAATTTTTCAATCGTTCACCTTGACGTTTATGACGAGATAAATCGTTTAATAAAAACCAAAATAAATTGACAGTTGTTACGTTATTTAGTAAAAAACGTCAACAGTCGCGTTCTAAAAACCAAAAAAAGAAAAACGCTCATTTGTTAGCGATTATTATGAATGAGTCGTCTCCTAAAAACAGGCTGTACATTTTTAATAAGGGCGTTTGAATTTTTTTCTCTCAAATGATGAAATATCGTGTTTGTCGTTGTCATCTTGCAATATTTTAAAACGGTTTTGACGATTAGTAGAGGATGCGCTGTTTTCTCTGGATATCTTTGGAGCAGATGAAATTTTAGAAGAATTTGGGCTTCGCCCCACCCTTTACCACAGTTATATATCTGTCCATTCCGACTTGACCTTTGGTTTTGGGCTACTGTTATCTGTAGTGATAACTTGGTTAAGATGACCACGATCCCGAAGCGGATGATATCGCTGAGTTAAATGTAGAAGTACTAGGCAATAATGTCAACGATTCACTAGAAAAAGTCTATAATCAGATTTTTAATGTTGTCATTAAGAGCTTCAGAACTCACAGTAAATTAGGCATTTCTGCCGTTAGAGCTTACTTCACTTATTTATAAAAGTCAATATGTATTACGAATATTTTTTGTATGCTTTTTTTGTTTAGTATGTATGTAAGAAAAACTCCGCTAAGACGTCTGTTAACTATGAAGGTACAACCAGAACTCGAAGCAATAATTCTCAAAAAAAATTTCCGTTTTAGATTTTTCATGATTTTTTTAAACTAAAATAATTGTTATTTTCACATTATTTTTGACTAAAATTTTTTATTATAAATCCGAAACAACTGAGCCATTTGAAACGCAGTATATAAACTGATTAAAGGTTGTATAAATTTAAATCTGTCCAAGTTCATTTTAATAATATCGGATTAACCCGTTTTTTATGTGGAAAACGACTAAAAAGATTCATAATTTTACTTAAAATTTAAAAAAACCTCTCCATAGAATTTAAAATTTGGACCATATTTGTGGTACTGGAACTACAATACACCAAAATTGTATAGTGGTTTTTCAATCCTTTAAAATTTTTCGGTTTTGTTGCCTTGTGTTATGGATGGTCTTGGTAATTTAGGTAATTAATAATTTTTGCCGACTGTTGACATATTAAACTTCAAAAATAACTATAAATTTTTGCTTGATAACGAACCCAGGTGCAGCTCACGGTTGGTTAAGGAACGGCTTCTATATAATGTAACTAGGGTGACCGATGACATTTTTCAAAAAGTGGCACCAAAAGGGGATTTATAAAAATAAGTGCCAAAATAAAAAAAACGAGAAAACTGCATTAAACTTTTTATTTTTAATGTATTTTTATATAATTCACTCTAAAAAAAGGGGAAAAAAGTGGCAAAGCCGTCAAAAAAGTGGTAGGGCAGTCGAAAAACTGACAATTTGCCACTTTCGTCGGTCAAACGGTCACCCTGAATGTAACATCGAATCTTCCACATCGCCCACAGTCCCAACATTTAAATATAATTCAGACAAGGGCGTTTCTTTGCACAATTGTGCTGAGAGCATCCACACGTATTCTTACCCTCTTTAATTTAGTCGATGAGACAGCTACGAATGTACATCAGGCGGATGGTTTTATATCAGGGAAGGAAAATGACTTCTAGGATTTTGTACCAACTATGAAAACAAAATGTACTTTTTGGACCATGACGGTACCATTTTTTTAATATTTATTAATAAGAACAGAAACGTAAAAAAATTTGTAAAAATTCAGAAGTAAACAATAATAAACAGAAACTTAACAAAAATGTGTATAAAAATTCAGTATAAAAAAATATTAAATATTGCATTCATAAGGTACATTCGTAGACTAGACTTGTTAGAGATCGGTTATTTTACAAATTTTGATTATTAACAGGGCTGTTATTTTCATGCACTATAAAATCTAAGATATGAGCATAAAAAATGCGCGATAAAACCTAAAACACACTATTGAAGTAACGGAGCGATATGTAGTTAACAATAATAAATATAACCACAACCAAGGCTGTTAAGTTGGCAGGTACAGTTAAAGTTTTAGACAGATTTTTTTGTTGCAGACTTGACACCACCTGGTACATGAATTTGCCTTGACAACATCAGTGCAACAAAAACAGAGAAGCCGACCGTCTAAAATAAAACACACAAAAAAAAATTAAAGACAAGATAGGCAAAATTAATGTTACCTTATAGCGAACATTGGAATTTTTAAATTGTACCAAGTAACTCGCGGTAGTACCACGGTACCAACGGGGTCAAAAATATACCATAAAAAGTACAATTGTACCATGATTTCCATCCGTGTTTTATATATTTTTTTCAAGAATATTTGTTTCGTTTCAAATTGGTGATGATATGCGAAAAATATTGGTATAAATGATACATTTGGTAACATACAATGCCTTTTATGTTATCAAAGCGTTAAGGAAAAAAGGTATATGTCATTAAAAAGACATTATCAGGCCTGTCACAGAAATTACTCGGAATGGTTTTGATTCCGAGTTTTCAATTCGATTGATTTTATTTTACCTTCTCCAGACTTTGATCGATTTACCTTATTCCGACAAATTTTAATTTAGTTATTTTAAAGTGAAGTGTGGCAATATTGTTCGTCAAATGTTCGTTAAATGTGTCAATATTGTCAAAACCAAAACAAAAACAAATTATTATTAAAGAAAGAAAATAAAAAACGCCGCAAATATATGTTTAAAGTTAAATTGAGCAAAATTTAAGCAAATGCCTGGAATTTCAATTGTTGCAGTGTTGAATGAGCAACGACGTCTGCAATCCACCGAAAATTTCCGCCGAAGGAGTTTAAGGGATGCCTCAGATCCACTTTCGTATCCAAACGCAGTGTAAGTAGTCTAAATTTTTCCATTATATCTACATACGAGTACATAAATGAAATTCCATTGAATATATTTTAAGTTTTATAAGTTACTATCGCCTGAACAAAGAATCGTTTGTAATGGTTTTAAACAAATTGAGTCCTCACCTTAAAAGCTCTACCATTCCATCAGTTATACAACTGACGACTACACTGCGGTTATTAGCCACAGGATCATTTCAAGGTGTTATAGGTGAGTATATATTGCATACATTTCCAACACCAAGTAATACAAATATGTATGTACATAAAATTATTTTCAGCTAAAGACAATGACGCTAATTTGGGGAGAAGCACGATCTCAACATTGATGTGGAGAGTAATAAATGCAATGGAAAATATTTTATGCCCACACTGGATAAAGTTGAAGATGACAGAAGAGGAGATGGAAAATTCGAAAATAAATTTTTTCCAGAAATTTCAAATACCGGGTGTGGTTGGCTGTATTGATGGCACGCACATCAAGCTATGTAAGCCATCTGAAGATGAATCTCTGTATTTAAACAGAAAGGAAACACTTAGCATTAATGCGATGCTCGTAAGAAGCATTTAAATTTATTGCTTAAAACTGTGTTCATATATTTTATTTGTTGCAGATGTGTGATTATAAAATGCAAGTACGTGCTGTAGACGCGTTCAGGCCCGGATCATGTCATGACTCATATATTTGGAATATGAGCAGTTCCAGAAAAGTATTTCATGACAGATATTTAAATGGTAATAAAAATTCTTGGCTACTAGGAGATTCCGGGTATGGCTTAGAGCCATTTTTAATTTCGCCATATAAAAATGTAGTGGCCGGGAGCTTAGAGCACAAATTTAATCTGAAACATGCTTCAGCCCGAAATATTGTTGAACGCACCATTTGCGTTTTAAAAAGTCGTTTCAGGTGCTTGCAAGGGACCCTTCTATTTACCCCACGAAAAACTTCGCAAATAATTAACGTTTGCTGTGCATTGCACAACATTTGCAAAAAATGTAATTTTCCTTTTGAAGAAAGTGAGGCAGAAAATATGGAAGAAAATATTGTTGCAGATGCAGAAAATCATTTGGAAAGAGATATGTTTAGAGTAGCACAACGCGTACGTGATAATATTGCCGCCCAAATAATTTGATATACACATTCAAGTTTTTTAGTTTTAACAAATTTATTAAATTCAAAATGTATTCCATTAAAATAAAAGTAATTTCAAAATCTAAAATCAAAGCTATTTCTTTGTGTTTCGCTTTGCAACCGGTGGCACCTACGAAATGTCGACATATCCAGCCATGTCACACAGTTCAAGAAATTAAAAATGATCTCATTCCCTAAAATTTTTCTGGTTTGTTTTCTACGAGTATAGCACGAAAATACGGATTCCGTTTCCGAACGGAATTGAACTGTGTGACATGGCTGCATATGTCGACATTTCGTAGGTGCCACCGGTTGCAAAGCGAACACAAAGAAATAGCTTTGATTTTAGATTTTGAAAATTGGCTGTAATAGCAAACAATAAACATAAAAACTAATTTCATTAAAAAATTTTATAAAAAAAATCACTATATAAAAAAATAAATCACAAATGAATTCCATTTCTTTAAGTAGTGCTTTAAAAAGGAACTTTTAAATTCAGTATTTCAAGTTTCTTGAAATTTTGTATCATTGGCAGTGTTCATAGTAGTTGCTCAATTGTTGGTGCAACCATTGTTTTTTTAAAATTTTGTTTTCGATTTTTCAATTTCAAGCTTAAGGGTCTCTATTTCTAAAAGCTTCGCTTTTATTTCATTTTTTTTTCTTTTAATAATTTGTGAAGTTCTTTATCGTGTTTTTTTATATTCGAAGTAGCCTTTAAAAATATCACTAAGTCTACCCAACTTTCGGTTTTGGCTTTTTAGTTCCTCCCTTTGTTCCTCCATTAACTTTACGATAGACTGTAATTGATTATTTTCTTCGACAAGAAAATTGTTTAAATCACTTTGTGGTACAGTTTTGGTGGTACATGTGCGCATTTTCTTCCTGTTTAGCTTTGGTGATAGGGTTGAACTAAGACGTTTTCTTCTCGACAATTTGCAGTTATTGCCGCCCGATTTTTGTTCTTCAGTTTTGTTTTCATTCAGTGAAATCAGATCGAGATGCACGGAAGTTTCGAAGGTTTTTTCGGCTTCAAAATGCTTGGCGTTGTTGGAAGTAGAAGGTGTTTAGTGAAGAGAAGTTGCATTATTTGAGTGAACAGGTTCTTCATTAATACTTCGAAAAACTTTCTCTGCACTTTGTGTCAATGAACACGGGTTGTAGATTATTGTTATCATCGGAATCGTACAAAATTGTTAAATCTGCGTCCCCAAAATCTCTTGCGCCCACAATGCCTTCAACACTTCTATAAATCCCACTCAATCTTGCGATAGATTCTTCCATATCTTACAATACAAATTTATTGTATTGACCACCTCCGGTTTTTTCATTTTCTTTCTTGTTGTGGCTTAATTTATTTTTGACATATGCTTTCCAATCTGTCCATGTTTTTTTCCATCCATTGCAATCTTTGCTTGGCGGACCAGAGGCGTTAAGCTTTTCTGTTAATGATTCCCATAGGAAATCTTTTGCCACTCTGTCCCCTTTTACATATCCCCTTCCTATGTCTTGGTTGTTTTCCATGAATTCAAGGAAGAGTTTTTTCTTGATTTTGATTTCTATGTTTACGCCTATAAAAAATATTTTGTAATAAAATATTAAAATATTTTTTACAAATTTGCAATACTTACATTTTTAAAAAATTGTCCAATCTTATGAGTTTTGTTTGAATTTTTAATTTATGAGTTTTTATTGATGCCACTATGTTAAAATATTGAACAATGAAAATTTTTGTAGAGGAATTTACGTGGTTTCGATTAAAAAATAGTGTGGCAGCACTTCATTTCAGTGTTTGCTGTTTATTAACTTTTAACATACAAATTTGTTGCAAATAATAAAAATTACATTAAAAATACTAATAAAATGTTATTAAAAGTTAATATTATAGCTTTATATATTGAAATAAAAACGTTTTAAATTTTTTTTTACTCTTTCACAAACAGAAACTACTAATTCGAGCACAAAATAAAAGGTGATTTCAATTCCGAGGAATTTGATCGATTTTAACTTTTTGAAGAAGCTATTTCGGATTTGATTTTACTTTCGATCGAACTTAATTTCTGTGACAGGCCTGTATGATGCTTTTCATAGTGATATGAATATCTTTAATGGCAAGGAAAGACAAAACCATTTGAATAAACATAAAAACATATATTTCGAAAAAATAAAAGAACCCAGTAAAAAAAATTGGAAGTCATTCCAAAGGAAGTACATTTTCATTGCTTCCAAGAAATCGATATTTTTAATTTGCCGATAGTTAGTAGAAAACCAAGTAGAAGTTTATTTTAGTCATACAAAACCTTGCAATTCCTCTCTAGTTTTAGAAATTACTCACCAGAATTTTAAAAAAATCGATTTTTTTGAAGAAACTTATGAACTAATTTTGGTATAAAATTTTAAAGTTATTTGCTTAAATTTACATTAAATTACTGTTTCGTGTTTAAATTCCTATAAAAAGAAACTAATTGTTAAAATAGGTAACTATTAGCCATTTTTCCTAGATGAAAATATTATCATAGAACACAAAAAAGGAAATTTTTCTTAAAATCGCTTCCAATTTGGTGACCAGGCAGCGAAAAAGAGAACTTCTTGCAATGACAACCCTATGTAAAAATCATTGGATCGGATCGAAATTTGCACTACTTCCAGATCGCAAACTCTACATTTTCATGACTTTTTTGGAGTGGCTTTTTTTACTGGGAATGGATTAGAGTTCGACCGATTAATCGGCTTCGGCTTCGGCCTTCGGCCAAAAATTGGTAATCGGCCAACATTCGGCCTACTGCAAAAATCGGCCGATTAGCCGAAGCCGAATATTTTTCATTCCAAGCTTGAAAAATAACATTATTTTTGGTCGTTGCTCGCCGACAGTTTCTATTGTATTTAACGTTTTGAAAGGGTTGCTTTGAAATACAACCCTGTTGATTTCTATTTTCTTTTACTTGGACGTTCTTGTGAGTGATCATATGAAAAAGCAATCTAGAAATTGCAAAATAGTTTTATTTTTCTTGTTACATATGTATCCAATAGATATTACAGCTATTTCAGTGATCTCAAAAAAGCAAACTTTTTTCTTAATTCATATAAAACAAGTATCATTTTTAAAATTTAAAACATTCGGCTTCGGCTTCGGTTTTGGCCGATGCTTAGGATTTTAGCCGAAGTTCGGCTTCGGCCAAAAAAAACGCCTTCGGTCGATCTCTAGAATGGATGCTATCAGTGGACGATACCAAACTAAAGTTTGAAAATGAAAAAAATTCAATTGGCAGTATCAAATTTAATGTGTTTGGATATTGTTAGGCAAGGAAGACCATTTTAAATTTTTTCAATTGACTATTTGCTTAGAAAAATTTGTATTTTCAATTAATATTTTAACTTAATCGACGTTTATTTTTTCAAGATAAAATAATATGTCTACTTATGTATATATGTACATTAGGGTGCCCCTTAGTAAAAATTGTTGGATTGTATCTAGTCTCATTCTCCGTACTCGTGACAATAGGTAAAAAAATATAATCTGAAAAATTTCCACTCAATTGGTGAAGATTAAGTTCTGCCTCAAGCCGACTGAAATTCGGGTAAAACCATAATTTCTCTGAAAATCTGACTTTAATGTATTGTAACTTCAAAGATATTAATTTCACAACAAAATACTGTGAGGAAAAATTGTTTGCCATGAAGTTTGCAACATATGTTACCTCAACAGGTTTTCCCCTAGGCCCATATTTAAAAACTTAATTGAGAAGAATTGAATAAAACCAACAAAAATGAACAATTTTGTATCACAAAAAAAATTTTTTCTTTTCTTTGTACATAATTTTTTATACTCGTGTATATATGTGACGCGCAAAATAGAAAAGGACCTAAGGGTAAAAACCGGTTTTGTTCAGGAGAGCTATTTTAAAGATTTAAATACTTGTGTCTTTGGTGTACTATCAATTTCATAAAACGCGCATATCTCTGGGAGGGAACACTTTTGGAGCATGGGATCGGTCTCATTCGATGCTCAGATGTTGTCCACATCAAAAAAAGTGATATCTTATGTCCCTTTCTATATGCGCTGTCACATATGTATATGTATGTAGGTACTTATGTTGACATTTTATTTTTATTTGAATAAAAAAATTAGCAATTTAAATCTGTAAATTAGAAAAGGTTTTTCGTTGTTAGTTAAGCACGTCGTTGCTGCTTAAGCAATTCATTAGTAATCTGTAAACACAATTCCAAATATGCAGCTTACAAAACCTTAATGCATATACATGAAACATAATATAACGAATCTTTTTCTCGGTTCGCTGAAAAAATCTCTTTATTGCAAAGTACACATGTCAATTATTGAATCAAAACTTTCGTACTCATTATTTTCAGTATGATTATTGTTTTTTAAATCTTTACTGAGATACATAAACAGCAAATAAACTATTTGGGTACATAAATTTGTTTTAAACTTCTTGAATTGTAGATAAGGATAAGGAGTTACAGGATTTAGAAATTTTAAAGTTTGGAATATATATCGCTCATTTATTTCAATAGTGTCACAACTCAAAAAAACCAGTTTTGCAGAAAACGCGTTTCAAGTTTTCAATTTGCATACAACTCCATGAAGACATAAAAAAAATATTCTTCTCTCAGGAGGTGATGGTGAAATGCCACATTATTCTTGATTATTATGACAGTATTGAAGTTTATGAGCGATATGTACATATTTTCTGGAAGTCTATCAAGCATTTCTGAAAGCAATAACATTATTCTCTATTATTAAACTTACAAATGTTTTTGAACAGTATCGATATATATTTTTTGAAAACATCGATATTTCGATATATCGATATTTTTGCTGCATTAATTTCGAATGCACTATTAGTCACTTTAAGAAATTTAATACAAAAGAACTATTTATGATAAGTTATACGTAACCTACTGTAGCTCCTTAAGACTTCATTAGTCTTTACTTTCTGTTGCTGCTCTGTGCTTTGCCTTTCTGTTTCTTAATTTTAATAGTCACTTTTTATGTAATAAATTATCAGCTGTTTCGGATCAGAACGGTCACAGTTTTCCACTAACGTGATGAGGTTTGCAGCGTATATTGTTATTAGAGTTTTTCTTTTCCCGGACTTTTTCATTTCCCGGGAAAGCGGGAACGACTTTTCGGTTTCCCAGGAATTCCCGCCCGGTGCAAGACAATACAAAATATTTTTTTATTTAATTTTAATGTATTTATTTCAACAAAAACAAATTATAATTCATGATATCGATTAAATAATAACGTTTTATAAACACATTAGTAAAAAAAATAATACAATTAATTGTTGTAAACTTTTAGCTATCGTTCTACTGCCATCACCTTATTATTCCACCATCGCATTCATAAAGTGAATAACGACACTCATCGAGGAATGTGTACATTTGTACAAACTAAAGTTGCCCGCATAAATATTCCGGGATTTGTTTCCCGGAAAAAAGAGCTGATTCGTAACAAAACAGAAAGTAAAAACAAATTCTGCCTGTAGGCTTATACCGACATAATCCAAAAAGTCACCTGCCTTAGTTGGGTCACCTTATAAATTCGCCTGGGTGTTATTATGAAATCTCTCTTTTTCTTCGCATCACTAGTAGTGATGTCAATATCGTAGTTAAAAAACGGCTATAGCTCTAATCGGTTTTTGAAATATCGGCGATGTATATCAATATTTATTTTCTCAAATATCGATATTTCAATATATCGATATTTTTTGCCCATCCCTATTAAGAGTATTGGGGGTAGCGTTAGCTACTACACTACAATAGCGAAGATCCTGGGTCCGATCCCAGTCTCCGACAGTCATTAAACTAACAACACCACGCATTTTTATGATGTGCATTAGTGTCCCTTTGTATCAGTTGTAGGAAAAGCTCTAGAGATGAACGTATAAGGCACTGGTCACTAAACTACACTGGCTTCAGCGGATGCTAGTCCTAATGTAACATCAGTGAGCCCCCTTCGTCGGTATTGTGTAGCAGAATCATCGGCGAATTAAAATAACCAATAAAATGGCTATTCAACACAGTTTCAAAATTTAATACGCCTCATTGACACTAGAGGCGCTGCAACACTGCAAACGTGTAAAATAGCAGATTTATAAAAAAAAGAATGAAGCTTTCCTCTATCTATTCCTTCAACATCTGTCTTGTCTATCAACATCCCTTCCCTATCACCCTCTCTCACTAACTATCTTCTCTTCAACTCACAGGTAGCACAAATGGACCATTGTATTGGACTCAAGTGAGCTGGACTCTAAATTTCACCCTTCCTTACCAGCAGCCTGCTAACCTAACCTAATATTAACAGTAATTATAGCAGATAGCCTTTCCTTACCATGTTTTACACCGTTGTATTTCTTGGATTTAAGCGCCATTGTTCGTTCTGTTGCGAATTTGGAATTATCCTATATAAACTGCATTAAAAATATTGTGCGGCTCATATTCTGCCAACAAGATTGTCAACAGTGTATTCCAATCCAAACAACCTTGATCACTTACACCTGCACTTTTCGAAACCGCTATTAGCTTTAAAATTGTTGTGTTTCAAACGTGCAGCATTGTGATCAGCTTTGCTTTTTAGCATTGCTCCTCCCAAATGCATGTTTTGAATTCCACATGGCGTAAACCATTTCGATCAACATTGCTTAAGGCTTTTATATTCAGCGAAAGCTCATGATTTTTTTAATTGTCGAAGGAGTCATCGGTGGTATATTGAATTCTTTAGCAATTTCTTGCATAGATTTCTCAGCACGATTATCGTCATAAATTATAGAAATTTTTTCTTACGTAAAAATTTATGTATTAATACACTAATTTTGGCATGAATTGAAACAGAACTGACTACGTTTGCGACGCATTACATATCAACTTCCAGACAAATTAAAATTTCGTTGTTTTGATATCGCGACTTTGATTAAAATTTATATTTTGCTTAATTCTGACTCCGTTGTATAGAAGCTTTTGTACTAATACTTCGCTATATGGAGGCTTTGTAGCTCAAAAATTTTTCGTTAAAACTATAGATCGTTTTTTGAGTATTTTTGTATGAAGAACTTTTCAATAAAGAAGTTGTTTTCAGCGAACCGAGAAAAAGATTCGTTGAATTGAGTTTCATGTAAAAGCATTAAGGTTTTGTAAGCTACATATTTGGAATTGTGTTTAAAGTATAGTAATGAGTAGTTTAAGCAGCAACGAAGTGCAGATAGACGTGCTTAACTAACAACAAACAACCTTTTTTAATTTGCAAATTTTATTTTTTTATTTTTATTTTATTTATTTGTATTTCAATAAAATTAATTGTTGTTTACATTTGGCTTATTTGTTTAAAGAGGTTAGCAATATATTATCCTTTTCTACTTCGACATTTTGATTTTATTATGATAGTTTTAAAATATTTTAAATTATTATATAGTTTGAAGGAAAATTTAGAAATCAAAAACCTTTTTGAATCTTTTTTTTTGGGTTTATATAAAAAGAAAAACTAAAGCTAAGGGTTAAAAAATTTATGAAAAGCAAAGCTCATTTATATCATTATATTGAGAATTTTGACATTTTCTCAAGTAGTTTTCGTTCAGAGTAATTATTTTTGCGTTAACAGTGGGAAATTCAGCAAGAGTATGCAGTCTTTGCGTTGAATAATGCCAAGGGAGCTTAAAAATCATTTGTAAAAGCTTATTCTGAGCCACCTGTAGTTTTTTCCTATGACAAGTTGCAGACGTGTACCATACAGGGGTACAGTAGAAGATCACTGGATGGAAAATAGATTTGATTAAAATTTTTTTTGTTTTCTATTGAAAGATCTGATTTTCTGTTTATGAAGGGGTATAGGATTTGTGTAGTCCTGTTGATTTTGTTGACAATATATGAAATATGATTTTTATAACTTAATTTTTGATCAAGAATAACGCCTAAATACCTAACACTTTCTTGCCAGCTAATTTCGATGTTATTAAATTTTAGAGGATTTTGTGGTATTTACGTTTCCTTGTGAAAAAAATAGCTTTTGTTTTTTCAGGGTTTATCATTATTTTCCATTTCATAAAATATTTGTCTAGGTCGACTAATGCAGATTCCAAATTATTTATTATATTATTAGAATACAAATCCGAGCATAGTATAGCAGTGTCATCAGCAAATATTGAAGGTACGCATCTCAGGAGTGTTGGGATATCAGCGATGTATATGTTGTATAGGATTGGAGACAGACAAGCACCTTGCGGACATCCTGCCGTTATTTTAACTTCACGCGATTTAGTTTGTCCAATAAAAACGTTGAAAGATCTTTCACTAAGGAAACTTTGAATGATTTTAATAATCTCCGCAGGAAAATTAAATTTTATTAACTTATAAATAAGTCCTTTATGCCAGACAGTGTCGAATGCTGATTTTATGTCGAGTAAAACCATTCCAGTTGATTTTCCTTCTTCGAAATGTCTTTTAACTAGTTTCCTGATTTTCTTTAGATTCACTGTAACGAAGTATTTTTTCTTTAATGACTTTTTCAAAAATTTTACTAATTGATGGCAATAGACTGATAGGTCGATATGATTGTGGAGATTTGGCAGGTTTATTCGGTTTGAGTATAGCTATAGTTTTTGATATTTTCCATTTATTTGGGAAGTAACAGAGTTTAAGACAAGCATTGAATATATTTGTTAAATAGTTTATAGCTCTTTTTGGGAGTTTTTTTAGACATACATTATTAATCCCATCTACGCCCGGTGATTTCTTGTTTTTTAGCATTTTAATAAGACTTAACGTGTACGGAACAGAAATATAATAATCTTGGTCAATTGTGTTCATTTCAGCATCGTTGAAACTATTTACGACTCTGTTAACTTCGTGTACAGTAGAGTCGTCACTAAGATGATTTGAGATATTATTATTGTTATCAAAAGTGTCTGCCAATATATTAAATTTTTCTTCAGGTGTGCTATAATTTGCGCTGCTGCTGTTTAATATAGGAATATTTTTGTGTTTTCTTTTCAATATTTTAGTAAGGTTCCAAAAAGGCGGTGAGCATTTGTCCAACGAACGTAGGGTATTGTTCCACGAGTTGTTTTTATGTTTAACAATTTCATTTTTTATAGATTTATTCAATCGAATCATTGCCTGATGATCATTTATGTCTCTAAATCTTATCTAATTTCTTCAATATATATTTCGAAATTGTATTAATATTTTTATGTGATGTGGGAGCTGTTTTTTATAAAAGTTTTGCTTGCTTTTGGGTACACTGGATTCTATTGCCGCTTTGATTGTGCTGATAAGGGAGGAAATCATTTCGTCAATTTGTGATTCATCAGTTATTTCAGTATAATTCTGTTGTACAGTAATATTTCTGTTTATAAATTGAGCGTACTTAGACCATTTTGCTTTAATAAAATTTTATGTTTTGCTTTCAACTTGGTTGTAATTTGTATTTATATTTCCTATGACAGGAAGATGATCTGAGCTTACGTCATTTATAGCTTTAATTGATGATATTATCTGTTGACTGTTTGTTAAAAATATGTCTAACGTGGAAGGTTGCCTGTTTGGGTGTGTTGGCATGTAGGTAGGTTGTGAGGGATATACTATTTCCAACTGATTTGGTTGAATTCTCTCATAGAGAATATTTCCCCAGGAGTTATTTCTCTGGCATCCCCAGAAGCAGTTTCTACAATTAAAATCACCAGCTAAAATGAAATTTTTGTTTGGATTTGACAACATACGGAGATCTGAAATAAAATTTTGTTTTCGATTCGAGTTTGCACTTGGTCCTCCTGGGAAATAACAGCAGTAAAGATGTAAAGAATTATTCTCAATTTTAATTTTAACGCCGATGTGTTCAATAATCTTTGTGTTTTTTAGTGGGAGTAATTCATGTGCAATATCTTTGCGAATAAGCACAGCTACACCTCCTCCTCTACTTTGTTGACGGTCGTATCTGTAGCACTTGAAATTATTCAGGCTTATAGATATTTTATCATTTAACCACGTTTCACATATAAGGCAGATGTCAATTTTGTTAATGTTTATAAACTGAAAAAGTTCTTTTTTGAATCGTACACCACGTGCATTCCACAAAGCCTTTTTTAATACACTATTATTCATCGTGAAAGAAACTTGAACGCGAGGTTTGTTATGACGTCAAATTGGTCAGTCCGCGACTTACATTTGCTTAGATTTGTTATGAGCTCAACAGTCAAAGTTTTCAGTTCCTCTAGTGTGAAGAGGTTTTCATTATTATTTGGATTTGCCTGATGCAAGTTTCCCCAGGCATTTGCAGATGGTATTGATTTCTGGTTTAAAGCGTTCGGAAAATGTGAAGTGTAATTTGCACTTCTATTGTTTAAATAATTTTTGGTTGCCATACGATTTCCTTTATTCAGTACTCTTTGCTTGACTTCAATATATGTTGTCCTATTTGGACAATCGGGTGACATAGCTTTATGAGAACCCTGACAATTGACGCATTTAATAACATTTGTGCTGCATTCTGAGGTTTTATGATTGCCAGCACAGTTTGCGCAGTATGTTTTGACATTGCATCTGCTAGACCCATGTCCGAACATCTGGCAGTTGTAGCATTGAGTCACTTTTGATCTCCTAGGTTTCTGATATTCCCATCTTACCTTAATGTAGTTAATTGACGGGTAGTTTTGTCTCAACTCTTTCAGAGAAATGGACTTCTTTTCAAAGTATACGATGAATATGACCAGCTCACTCCCCCCCGTCCTATTTCTGGTTACTATTTTAACATCAGTACATTTTAAACCTTTAGATATAAGGATATTTTTTATTTTTATTGGGTCACATTTATCGAGTCCCAAAAGGACAGCTTTAAATGGTTTATCATTTTTGGACGCATACGTAAAATATTCATAATCATAGTTTCTTTCTAACGCTTTATGCATTAAACACATTCACCACAGCAGGCTGCACGAACACACGACTTCAAATGCCGCTAGCAGCATTTGTCGCCTCGTAGCCAGCTACTTAATTATTTTGGAGACGGCAGCAGCACCATCTGCAGCTGATATTCAAGTACATATACATAGTTCAGTATTGCCACTTTCATATATTTTGCATTTATAAAAATTAATTTTTCTTTTAAAATGTACTTATTTCACATAAAAGTACAATAATGAATCAATTTATTCTTTACATCAATTTTTGGATATTGTTTCTAGTAAATAGTATGAAATAATTGTACGATAACATTCATTCACCATTTTGAATTATACTGGTAACACTGCATTTGCTCATTGTAGCCAGAGAAATAGAAATTAGTTTAAATTTGGCGACAGCTACAACGGTGGTCGTGCAGTCGTGTAGCCTGCTGTCGTTAAAATAATTGTTCCCATAAGAATGTGTGTATTCTATTTTTGACAGATTGTAGCCCGTAGCCTGCTGTGTCGAATGTGTTTAATGCATTAATCAGGATATCATAATCGCTTTTCTTTGCACAGAAAAGCTAAGACCAATAGACATTTTTCTAATTGAATAGTACTTTATATTCAGTATTCTCATCATTTCGTGTATTTGTTCTGTTTTACACTTTAATATTGTTAACGGCGGTACATTTTCTTTGGCAATGTCAGCAATAATAATTTCATCGTCGTCATCGTTATCGATAGTCTGAAGAGGAGCATAATAATTTTCATTTTTAGCTCTCTGAGAGGAGGTAGTATTATTTTTTTTGCTCATTTTATTATGCCTTGAGTCGGCAATAACATCATCATCACTACGCGATATTTTATTTATTTTGTACAAAATTGTTGTTCTTTCAAACAATGTGAAAAATTAACTGTTTATTTTAAACAATAAACCACTTGTAATCAAGAACACTTCTTTACACACCAAGTACTAGTGCCTGAATGATGATGCAAATTTAAATTGCTAATTTTTTATTTTTTTATTAAAATAATAATAAAATGTCAACATAAGTACATACATACATATACATATATATAAAATTATGTACAAAGAAAAGAAATTTTTTTTGTGTGATATACAAATTTTCATACTTGTTGGCTTTATTCAATTCTTCTCAATTAAGTTTTTAAATATGAGACTAAGGGAAAACTTGTTGAAGTAACATATGTTGTAAACTTCATGGCGAACAATTTTCTTTACATTATTTTGTTGTAGAATTAATATCTTTCAAGTTGCAATATATTAAAGTCAGACTTTCAGAGAAATTTTGGTTTTCCCCGAATTTCAGTCGGCTTGAGGCAGATCTTAATCTTCACCAATTGACAGATCATATTTTTTTACCTATTGTCACCAATTGGGTTGATGAGAGTAACGAAAGGTTGAAAAAAAAACTTCCTCATATAGCTAAGGGGCACCCTAATATACATAACGCACATAATGCATCATCTTTCAAACGCTTGGCCTTGTGTTTGGTGGGTAGCTCGCAATCTCATAGAGTCCATCCTAAATAAGGGCGTCAAGTGTTGCGTAAAGCGGTTTCACACTATAATACAAGTATTAATACTTTTGACGAAAATTCATCCCTAATCTAATTTCTGTTTCAAAAATTGCAAAAGACAATAACAACTCAACATGTCAGAGTTGCATTTTCCACAAAAGTATTAATACTTGTATTATAGTGTGAAATGGCCTGTAGCAGCAGGGTACGTATTTTCAGTACATTCAAATAATATTTTATTCCTTTAACGTCCCTTTTCACAATGTATGATTAAGATTTAACGTGAACTTTAACTGACAGTTCTTCAACTTGCCGTTAAAGTTCATGTTAGCTTATAATTGTTCATAATGAAAAGGGCCGTAAATGTACTGAAAATACGTACCCTGCTGCTAACGAAACGCTTGACGCTCTAATTTAGGTTGGACTCATACACAATTTACCAATACATTCACAGCACCCACCACTGATGAAGTTGAACATTTTTGGCATTGGCACAATTGTGTTGAATCAAAGAATATAAATAAATAATTTATATTCTTTGGTTGAATGCATTCACACTGAATTTCACAGGCATTCATAAGCATTAAACACATTCATCACAGCAAGCTACGGACTACAAAATGTTAAAAATAGAATACACATGTTTATAGTATGAGAATGATTATTTTGATGGCAACAAGGCAACGGGATACAGGTTGTTGTCCGTGCTACATTTGTCGTTGTAGTCGAACCAAAAAAAGTGTTGACAATATAAAAATACATATACATTTTTATAATTCGCGAAAAGTTGCAAAATTTTAAAAAAGCCATAATATTGATTAAAAATTGGTAAAACTGAAAGGAATGCAAAAAATTTGCGGAAAATAAGAAAAAAACCAAGACGTTACTAACAGCGGGATGATCACAAAGTCTAATAATGTGTAAAAATCTTTAAAACTTTTAGGAAGTTAAAAAACAAACAAAGGGTCGGTTTTATTGCGAACTTTGCAAAAATCGCGAAATATAGCAAAATTTTAAACAAGCCATAATATTGATTCAAGATCGCTAACACTTTAAGGAATGCGAAAAATTTGCCAAAAATCGCGAATATTACGAAAATCTGCAGAAATGTATTAACGGCGTGATGATAACAAAGTCTAAAGGATCCAGCTAAATCCCTCAATAACCAATTTCAATGTATTTTTAATAAAAAAATTATTTTACTAATTAAGTAAAATAATAATTTGGGATTATTAGTGCGTTAATAAATGTTAAACTTAAAACACTAAAGTCTAATATTGTTGAAAAATCGGCAAAACTTGTAGAAAACTAAGGACATGAAAAAAGTCGTTTTTTTCGCGAACTATGCAAAAAAAATTGCGAAAATTTAAAAAATTTTAAACAAGCCATAATAGGGATTAAAAATTGCTAAAACTTTAAGGAATGAAAAAAATTCGGTAAAAATCGCGGAATAGCGAAAATTCGCAATAATCACTCGTACTAACAGCGAGGTAATAACAAAGTCTAATATGGTTTAAAAATTGGCTAAACTGTTAGGAGGCTGAAAGCATGCACAAAGTCCCTTTTATCGCGAAGTTTGCACAAATTGGCGAGAAATTGCAAAATCGGAAGCAAGTCCTAAGATTGATTGAAATCGCGAAAGTCGTTAAAAATATTAAAAGATTGGAAAGAAGTGAAAAAACGCGAAAAAAAGCGCAGGTTAGCGAAAAATTGCTAAAACTATTGAAAAAATTACTAAACCTATAAATAGTAAAAATCGAAAAAAAAAAAATATTAAGAATTGTTTTTATATTTTTGAATAAACTATTTTATTTTTATAAATGTGAAAAATTTGAAAGCGGCACCACTGAAATATAAATTTCTGGTGCTGCTGCCGTCTTCAAAATAATTAATTAGCTGGCTACTAGGCTACATTTGTTGCCAGCGGCACTTGTAGTCGTGTAGCCATGTAGCCTGCTGTGGTCTATGTGTTTAATGCTTTACTCTCTTTCATTTAGTTGTCGATGAACCGCCGATTGCACATGAGACGGATGCTTATATATGTTCATATTTTTTTTCTTTGAGAATATTACAGCAAACACCAGCGATGCCAACTTAGCTATTTTGGAGCTAGATTTAGCTCTTTTTGATTGCTTCTAATTCGAAATTTTCCCTTTAGCTCTTGTTTTTAAACACAGCTCTTTTCAATTGTGGAAAAGGCACGTTTACACTTTTCGCATCTTATAGTAAATTTTCCCGTTTTTATCCTATTGTTTCGTCTTTAAGGCATTTACATTTTAGTAACTATGTGAGATGTATTTAGGCCCAATAATTGACCTCCCAATTATATGTAATTTAGCCAGGCTTGCCATTTTAGCACTTTTAGTGCTAGATTTAGCACTTTTTTTCTTCATTTAGCACTAAAGATTTTGAAAATAATGCTAAGTGCTAGTTTAGCACTTTCTGAAAACTATTTGGCATTTTTTGCACTTTTTTATTTCATTAAATTTATAAATTTTCCACAGATAATTCCTTAAGACAAATTGCGAGCCAATTAATATTATATGTTTATCAAAATTATTTATCTTCATTAAGTGTTTAGTATGATAGGAATCATATAACTGAACCGCTCTGAGATACACATATGGGTACAAATATATTAAAGTACACCATTTGAAATACTAAATTAACAAAACTTGTTCTAAGTTTTATACTTTTTAAGAGCTTATAGTGTTAATAAGGTTATTGAGCTTGAAGAAAGCTTTAACTAAGCGCTCACTTTAGGTTAAGCTAAGGTCAAATTTCTCACAATTTACGCAAAATTATCGATATTATTGTGGGTTTTACCTTTACTATTGAATGACTGTTACAAATCTTTCAAAAAATGGCGAAATTTTTCTCACACTAAAATACTTAACATAATAATTAGTATATACATAATTTTGCCAACACATTACACAATATAATTCTACTTTCTTGGTTATGAAAAAATGTATTGTGCCGCCTATGAATATTATATACACGTTAGCGATAATATAGAATACAATAAATTCATACTTTTATTGCAAGGCCGCTTAAGAAATAAGAGAAACTAAAAATGTTAAATGATTTTAGCACTTTGTTGTGTGTGCTGTAGAACATTTTAGCACTTTTATTTCTGCAATCTAGCACTTTTCCTCTTACATCTTATGGCAACACTGCATTTAGCTAATTGCCACTTAAATTTAGGTGGCACTTAAATGTAGCTTCATTTTTTCAGTGGTTAATTAAAAGTTCTTATTAAATTACGTTGAAAGTACGGCAGCACTACAGAATTTCCCAGTATTATGGTAGGCTTTTTTAATAACAGCTGTTTATTATAAATAAAAAAGTTAGGTTATAAAAATGAAAAAAACTAAAATTACATAAAAACACATTTTATGAAACAAAAAGAGCATCAGAATGCATTTTTCTATTTATTTTTCCATGATATGAAAGTATATATTGTATATGTTTTATATTTATGAAAATGAAACGAAATTCTTTTTAATACGACCACATGATGTTCATGTACATGTTTTCAATAAACACACACAAGCACAATAACATATGGTATGCTCGTAAAACTTAAGTGTGATTTAAGTCCACAAGCTTGGGCATTTAAATGTCTCTCAAATTTGTACTGAAAAAATGAATTCGGTACTTAAGTGGATTTGAAAGATAAATAACATATAATTGAGAGGTCAATTATTGGGCCTTAGTGTGTTCGTTTCTGAATAATTAGACAAATTTTTACAAATTATTGAAATGGATTGTTACTGCCAAAAAGGAAAGCTTGGGAATCAAATCCCTCGTTTATAAAATTGATTAAACCAACAAAAGATCCATCTAAAGCTTTGTGCAAATATTGCAATTCAATTATAAAAGCGAAACAGTTTGATTTAGTACGCCATCCGGAGGCCCAAAAGCATAAAAAATGTAAGGTTCAATTTAACGATATTGTGCTATCCTAGCCAGACATATCATTTTCACCAGACGTTTCAACACAAACGCAAATTGCGCACGCAAATCTTGCATTATATGCTGCAGTAAATACACCGTTTTTATTAATGGATCTTTTATTTTTATTAATGTTAAAGCTCTAAAAAATAGAAAACCTTGATATTAAACAAATTTAAAAAGAATCCATTGTTGTCTAGTAGCATTAGACTACACAACCGGCACATAGGAATAGTCTGAGATTAAAGTGGTAGCCGTGTTTGTAGTAAAAAAATACTTCATATTAAATAAAAATACAAATTATCCTTTATTGCTCTTTTCATTATTGTGAGAGCACTCGCTCTGCTTTAAGGCAGGGCTGTCAGATATGGCGATTTCTCGCCAAACTTGGGATTTTTCAACTTGTTTGGCGTCCAAATATTTGGTTTGGCTACATGGCAATGTTTTCGATAAATAAATTTGTTGGCGATTTTTATGGCTCAACTTCAAAATTTTTGGAATTCAGGAAATAAATCCTACCAGTAATTAATGCGTTTTGAATTTGGATGAAAAAAGTTTACAAGAAATAATTTTTGGCGATTTCTGCAAAATTTTTATACGATTATTTTATAAAAATTTATATTACAAAAGTGTTATATAAAAACAAATTTATTATCAAATATATATTAAGAAAAACTAAATATAACTGATTTTGGTGACTTTTGGCGATTTTTAAAATCAATTTGGCGAAATGGGTCGAACAAAATCTAACAAACCTGTTTTAAAGTGGATAGCCACCGTCTCTCTCAAATAAAAACAATTTTAAAGGAAAAATATATCTATCAGCGGAAGCAACTACCCATTTGGTGTCTTCGATGCCTAAAATGCTTAAAGAAGTTTTTGATGCAAAAGAAGGACACACAAGCTATTAAAATGTTACAAATGTATCACAATTTATTCAACAATACATCTGCCCGAGAAAATATTGAATTTTATTATATTTTAAGCACAGCCGCGAAAAACGTTGTAAAAGACAATTTTTAAAAAACCAGTTTTTTGACAGATTACCATTAACATAACTCTCTTGCGTTGTTCAAATATAAAACCATTCAAAATTATGCATCTTATCGCCGTCAAAATACAATTACAAATCGGTCAGTCAGTGCAAAACTTTGTAAGTAACTAAAAAATCATGCAAACGAAATTGCCGAAAATAGTTGATAAATGTATCAGAGAAACAAAAAGAAAAGCTAATGCTAATTATCATTATTTTCAATAAGCTAAAAAAATTTGAACGAAAAAAGCAATATTGCTTAAAAATACGTTTATTGGCTCTCCTGAAAAATTATTATTTTGTCACTTAAAACGTTATTCGCGGCTAACCTTCATTTGTTAACGCGCTAATAATCCCAGTTTATTATGTTACTTATCCACTAATATATTATTTATGAAAAATATGTTTAAATTGATTATTGGGTTAGATGGATCCTGTTGCTAATGCAGATAATCAGGGAACCTTTACCGAAAAATTTCTTAAAACAACTGGAGATATTGTTTCAGCTTTGCTATTAATTGAACTTTTAATTTGTTTAAATGGAAGTTTTACTTAATATCTCTAGTTGTTCTAAAAAATATTTGCTAACGGTTTCCTGATGATCTGCGTTGGAAATAGAGAAATACGCATAAAAAAAATAAAATAAAAATGTTTTATTGAATAAATAAAATAGCAAATTGGAATTTTTTGTTTGTTTTCCAGCTGTGTACCACATTAGAAATTTATAAAAACATCGAAAACTAAAAAAGAAACATTAACTATGTATACATATGTATATGTGTTTAGCAAGTGTGTATTTTGTTTATTATGTAGGAATAGTTATAAATATTAATAATTAGGTAAATGTTATAAGTTATTCTATGGCTTTATCCATGAATTCAAGAAATCTTTTGGCATACTGATCAGGATCACAGGTTGAAATACCATCAACATTACTGCCGTACTTTACCGTCTTTGCAGCTTTGGCAGCCTAGAAATATAAATATAAAAATAGTTTATTAAACGAAAAACATTAATATTTTAATGATAAAACTTTAAAAATATAAGATAACGCATTGTTCAAGTTCGTTAACTTTCAACACAACTTGATTTTATCGTGTCACGCGTGATCGTGATTAAATTTATAACTAATCACGCGTGAGTGCGTGAACATGACTTACAAAAAATTACTCGTGCGTGAGAGATTTTTAAAGATCACTCACGAATTCTCAAGCTCTCACGACATAACATTCCTGCATAGGCACATACATATGTAGCTTTATTGAAACTTTTTAAACAAATTATTTTATAATAATGAATACATAATAAATGGGTCATTCTACGTTAAGAGGCACTACCGACGGCTACATCAAAAAATCATATATAACTTGAAAGTTTTGGGGAAATATCAAACATATTTAGTAATAAGTAAAGTATACTTTGTTACCAATAAATTGCAATATCAAAATTAGCTTAATTTAGTCAAAACTTCATGTTTACCAGACAGAAAAAAGTATCTACCCTGGCCTGTCCCTTTACTATTCTGTAACAGAATCTTTGAAATTTTACACATTACTAATTCATTAAACATCTACAGTCTTATTCAGAAAAAAAAATTAATATCGGTATCATCTGCATATTAGTAAATTTAAGATTTGCGCTTAATAAATGGTTATTAAAAATTCTTATTCAAAAACCTCTTATTAACTAATTAGTAATTTAAGAACTTTTTTCATTTAAGACTGGCAACATTATTTCATTTGCTTGTCAATTGAGTTCTAATGATGAAACATGAGCGAATATTCTTTACCAGTAACCGCAACTCGTCAGTTGCTTTATTTCTTAAATAATATGAAATGCTTGAAAAATTTTGCATAAAATATTTTACATTGGACTATCAATAAACGAAAATACATTTTCTTTTCAAAATAAGCATCATACACACGTACATGTAAATGTATTGGCACCCACAAAGAAACAACAAACAAAAGAAAAGAACTCAGTAACCTTCTTTTTGTTTGTTTGTTTCTGCACACATCACTAATTGCATAGTTTATATTTCAATATATACAAACATATTTCAATTTGTGAATAGTTAGAAATGGAGAATAAGGAGGAAAAAAAAAAGAAAAAGATCCCAAAATTGGTTGGAAGAGGATAAGGTAAGTACATACTTGCATATTAACATGTTGCTTTTATATAAATCACCATATTTACATACATATGTATGTATTTATTTAATTTACATGTACTGGCGTACATTTGGAACTTGCAACGATTAGATGTTGCTGCAAGAGCTGATTAAAAAGCGGGTAAAGGTAATAGAAAATAAAAATACAGATACCAATACCAATTCCGCCAAGAAAAGAGCTTGGATAGAAGTGGAGGAGAGGTACGTACATATGTAATTCTACTTATTTTAATAAAATTTCTAAAATTATTTTGTTCTTTTATAGTTTTAACAGTTTACGTATGGGTGGCCAACGTAATATTGACCAATTGCGGACGCAATGGGTGGCCACCAAGGTATCGGCGCGAAAAAGAATGGCCACTCATAGAAAGCTACTTTTTAAAACTGGCGGAGGTACACAGCCTTCTGAAATGAACATAAGTGGCGATGATATCAGCGTCTGGCTACCGAATGAATTTATGGTAGATACAAATGAGTTTGATAGCGACGCTTGCATAGAGGTAAAAGAATTTGATTCCATAAATACATAAATTTGTAGGTACTTATATATGCAAAAATATTTCTAATTCTTATTTATGTACATACATATGTATGTATTATGTATGTCTGATTGCAAAAACAGTTATATTATAGGGTGTTTTTTATTGAGGTATAGAACTTTAAGTTGGCATCACTTTTTTAACTGGCGGCCATTTTGTCAGCTGTCAAGTGATGAATATTTAGTTTGGTTTGCCATTTCATCATGAACAGGTTGACAAAAGAACAACGCTTGCAAATCGTGCAAATTTGCTTTATTCGAGCCAGCCGAATTGGCTTTAAAAAAGCCGAATTGGCTTTATTCGAGCCAGCCGCGGCGGCCACATGCCCGAAATCATATTTAAACATTAATGGCATAAAATTATCCTTCCAATAAAGCCAAATTGATGGACATTAAAACGATTTTCTTGTGTTTTATTTCAATTCGAAGTTCTATACCTCTAAAAAAATCGTGCAAATTTGCTTTATTCGAGCCAGCCGAATTGGCTTTAATAAAGCCGAATTGGCTTTATTCGAGCCAGCCGCGGCGGCCACATGCCCGAAATCATATTTAAACATTAATGGCATAAAATTATCCTTCCAATAAAGCCAAATTGATGGACATTAAAACGATTTTCTTGTGTTTTATTTCAATTCGAGGTTCTATACCTCTTAAAAAACACCCTTTATTTGTAGCCCTTTAAAAAGTTTGCTTTTCAGATATTGGAAGAACCTGAGGGTAGCAATGGTTCCCGCCATGCCAATCAAGAAGACGACAGTATTTCTAACAAAAACGTTGCGACACCCAAAGAGCAGGTACGTGGATTTTGTGATTAAAGAGTGCCGAAGGTTTTTCCAAAAAAAAAACCTTTAAAATTTCTTTCAAAGAGGACCAGAAAAGTGGTTGTTAAAAAATTATGCAGTGTTTTGAAAGCATGTATTTATATATGTATGTACATACATGTTTATGTTCATTTTTATGTACTCTCATTTATTTGTGCTTGTACATACATACATATGTATGTATGTACCGTGTATACTTAAGTATGTACATACATACATTTATTCCTTTTTGTCTGAAAGAATTGTTCGCATTACAGCAATTTTTTTTATATAGCAGCAATGTTTGGTATAGTAATAAATATTTCTTCTTAGCTTTTAGAAAATAGCGAAAACCCAGCAGTTTCTAATTCCTTGCGAGTTCCCGACACTGTTCCAGCTGAAGAAAAATGTAATTCGAAGTCAGCTTCAAAAAAGAAGGAAGTAAGTATGTTTGTACATATGTAAGTGCGTTATATTTCCTAACTTTTAAAATTTTTTAGAAAACACAAAAAGGGAAACCAAATTCGACTGATGACAATATCACAAAACTAACAAATTTTGATATTGATTGCAAGAGAGAATTGCACGAGCTGCAGATAGATGTTGAAAGAAAACGAATTAGAAATTTAAATAGAGAACTTGACTTAATAGAGCAACAAATCAAATATTATAAAACCAAATCAGGTGGTATGTATTATGCTAAAATTGTTAAGAGTGTAGATTTTGTGTTTTTAGTTATTTTTTGCTAATGGATATACAGGATATGCCTATACATACATATGTACATACATACAAAATATGATATTAAACAGACCTACATATATCTATGTATGTACATATTTATTGCTGCATGACGAATATGATCCGTACATACTTATGTATGTATGTATTTACTTGTTTACATACAGTGTGTGCTTCTTTATATGTACATATTTCTTTTTTTTCAGATAAGTAAGAATCAAGAAAACAAGCCATGCATTTTTTATTTGAATTTTTTGATTTGATTTCTTTTGTTTTATGTTTTTGTAGTTTGTTTATTAAGTTATGTTTCATTTATCAAAAAATTATTTAAGTTTTTTTTTGCTTTTTATATTGTTTTGTTCTCTTGTTTAGATGAATTTTTTTAATTTGTTATATTTTTCTTTCCTAATCGACTAATCTATGTTGTGTTATTTCTGTTTTTTATATAAGTCTGAATTGCTTTCTTTATAATTTTTTATGTTCCTTAGTTTAAGGTTTTAATTTAAGACCATTTTATTGAATTTTTTATGTTTAATTAAAAAAGACTGAACTGCTTTTGAATTTTGTAAACTTTTTGTGTTATTTTATCCAAGGATGGAATTTGAATTTTATTTTTTATATGTAGGTAATATGTACATGATTCATACAAATACATAAATATGTATGTATTTTGTTCATACAAAATATTTATAAATAAAAAAATTAAATTAAAATAAATAATAATAAAATTTATAATATGAAATAATTTCTTAATCAGGCTTGAGTTCAGTAATTTCAATTCTTATGAATGAAATATTTTTATTAATTAATGTGAGTATCTAAAGAAGAGAAGAAAAATTAAACTAGACACTATTAGCTGGGGGAAATACCGATATTTTTCTGTGCAGCCACGCACTTCATCAGCACCCATGTCTATCTACTGGGGTAGAGATTATTATTAACATCAGCTATTAAACTTAAATTTCTATGAAATGGAATATGAGAATTGATTGTGTATACAATTATTGATTTTGCCTTTGGCAAACACATTTGTAAGTATCACTATTCATTTTCTGATTTTCCATTTTCTATTTAGGTTAGCACGAAGTTATATCACTCTACCTATGTATGTTTAACTATTCTTACTTACCCAGTAAAAAAAGACACTCCAAAAAAGTCATGAAAATGTAGAGTTTGCGATCTGGAAGTAGTGCAAATTTCGATCCGATCTAATGATTTTTACATAGGGTTGTCATTACAAGAAGTTCTCTTTTTCGATGCCTGGTCACCGAATTGGAAGCGATTTTAAGAAAAATTTCCTTTTTTGTGTTCTATGATAATATTTTCATCTAGGAAAAATGGTTAATAGTTACTTATTTTAACAATTAGTTTCTTTTTATAGGAATTTAAACGTGAAACAGTATTTTCATGTAAATTTAAGCAAATAACTTCAAAATTTTAGACCAAAATTAGTTCATAAGTTTCTTCAAAAAAATCGATTTTTTAAAAATTCTGGTGAGTAATTTCTAAAACTATTGACGAATTACAAGGTTTTGTATGACTAAAATAAACTTCTACTTGGTTTTCTGCTAACTATCGGCAAATTAAAAATATCGATTTTTTGGAAGCAATGAAAATGTAGTTCCTTTAGAATGACTTCCAATTTTTTTTACTGGGTATCTTTTACGATCATCACATTAATTATTTTTACTTATTCGATGCACCATCGGTACATACATATAAGTATTATTGTAGTGGCTTTTATGTTACTTTGTTTTTGCTTTCTACAGTTGACTTAGCTTTCCAGCATTCTGAAGCAGTTCTGGCCAAGTGAACAGTGATCGAACAGAAAATGAATAGTGATACTTACAAATGTGTTTGCCAAAGGCAAAATCAATAATTGTATACACAATCAATTCTCATATTCCATTTCATAGAAATTTAAGTTTAATAGCTGATGTTAATAATAATCTCTACCCCAGTAGATAGACATGGGTGCTGATGAAGTGCGTGGCTGCACAGAAAAATATTGGTATTTCCCCCAGCTAATAGTGTCTAGTTTAATTTTTCTTCTCTTCTTTAGATACTCACATTAATTAATAAAAATATTTCATTCATAAGAATTGAAATTACTGAACTCAAGCCTGATTAAGAAATTATTTCTGATTAAAAATTCACTATAGTTCAATTAAATCTAATAATGTCTCATTTAATTCATCATGGGCACGTGACAAAAATATGTTCACTTGGCGATCACTGTTCACTTAGCCAGAACTGCTTCAGAATGCTGGAAAGCTAAGTCAACTGTAGAAAGCAAAAACAAAGTAACATAAAAGCCACTACAATAATACTTATATGTATGTACCGATGGTGCATCGAATAAGTAAAAATAATTAATGTGATGATCGTAAAAGATAAGTAAGAATAGTTAAACATACATAGGTAGAGTGATATAACTTCGTGCTAACCTAAATAGAAAATGGAAAAACAGAAAATGAATAGTGATACTTACAAATGTGTTTGCCAAAGGCAAAATCAATAATTGTATACACAATCAATTCTCATATTCCATTTCATAGAAATTTAAGTTTAATAGCTGATGTTAATAATAATCTCTACCCCAGTAGATAGACATGGGTGCTGATGAAGTGCGTGGCTGCACAGAAAAATATCGGTATTTCCCCCAGCTAATAGTGTCTAGTTTAATTTTTCTTCTCTTCTTTAGATACTCACATTAATTAATAAAAATATTTCATTCATAAGAATTGAAATTACTGAACTCAAGCCTGATTAAGAAATTATTTCTGATTAAAAATTCACTATAGTTCAATTAAATCTAATAATGTCTCATTTATAATATGTTTTATTTTAATTTCAATAAAACGTTCAAGTTAAAAATGCTTTTCTATAAAAGCTCGCAATAAGAAATTTTCTCTGCGAGCTGTTGTGGTAGGTTCGGAATAATCTACTGATTCCAGCGCCATTTCTTCATCAAAAGTTACATCAGCTTAAAAATAAATAACATATTTAGGGAATAGATAATATAAATTATTTTAAAGCTTTACCTGGAAGATAATCTTTTTCTTCTATGGCAATGTTATGTAGTACTGCCAGAGCAACAATGAGTATTTTTACATTCTCAAAACTAATCGTCATTCCGTGAAGCAAACAACGGAATCTTTGCTTCAATACTCCAAAACATCGCTCTACTGTATTACGGGTTGCAATGTGAGCGATGTTATAATTTTTTTCTTTGTCGTTAGTAGGCCGTAGTATGGGTGTAAATAAGTAAGGCATAAGCTTGTAGCCAGAATCACCAAGCAAACGACCCTTAAATTCTCTGTTTTCAAAACGCTCTTTTATCTTCGATTCGTTGAAAACTCGGCAATCATGGGTACTTCCCCTCCACCTTGCTACTATGTCCTGAATTTTCAATTCGGCATCGCATATCACCTGTTTACACAATGATAAGAAGGTTCTACAGAATATTTTATTTATGTTAATTACCTGTACATTTAAGGAATAAAATCCTTTCCTGTTGATGTAGTATTGAGCCACTTCTCCCCCGGTTTTTTTAATTTTTATGTGTGTTCCGTCGATGGCACCAATGACAATTGGGAAGTTTCGAATTTCTTTAAACTTTTTAGAAATTCCCACTTCATCTTCTATACATGCAGGCATTTTAATTTTTTCTTTTGCCAGTTTCGCAATGGCGCGGGAAACTTTAGCACAAATCCTGCTTACCGTGGCTTGGGAGAGGCCATGTATGTCGCCTGCATCATCTTGCACCTTAAAGTATAGATTTGTATTTTACGTGTCAAGTATGTACCATAGAATATGAAACCTACCTCTCTTCTTCCCCAACTACGCAAAGCTACTAAAACCTGCAATTCTGCCGATGTTCCCAATCCTCTATTGTCCAATATAATATCATTTCTTACAAGATTAGTAATTATTTTTACCGTTTCTTTTTCGAAACGATATTTTTTTTTAAATTCCGTATCAGGAAGACAGAATGGGTCGACCCTCTCCTTGTATATTCTAGGGCGACTGGAATTGGCAGTTTCTCTGATGTACTCTATTTGTGCAAGTGCAACAAAATTATAAATATATATACATATGTATATACCACAAACTAACTTACCAATTCTTCTAATAAAATTTATTGTTTCCATTTTTTCCGCAATAAGCCACAATGTCTTGTATATTTGCAAAAAAATTTCTACAAATATTTTAACATGTAATAAAAATAAATAATCAAAACAGAAATGTCATTTTACTTTATGTTTAAAGTAGGGGTCCACATACTTTAAAATTTCAACATTTTATATAACGTTAAAGTCTGTAAATTAAGCTAATATGCATTTGTGAATAACACTTTAAGGAATTTTCCTTAATAGTGGTTAGTAAAGCTAAATTAATTTTTTTTAATAAGACTGCTAAGCGTTGTTTATTACATAAAGTTGTATAAATAACAAGGATAACTATTTAAAAAAAACCTCAAGTTATTTCAGTATTTTGTCCCTCATATTTTAAGTCTCCTCCCCTGCAAGTTTTTCGTCTGTTTAAAAATGCCGACAAAATGCGTTGACGCTGTAAACTTTATCAGCAAGGTATTAGTTTTGAACTGAATTTAACAATAAACATCGCTCGAGCCAATAGCGTGCTCTCAGTGGGCCGGTAATTCGATCACGCTACTCGCCTCGCTCAAACTTTTCAGTGATTGATGTATCTCCCATGGTTAGTTTTATTTACTTGTTATTTATCGTTTAAGTTTGTTTGTAATATTAATTTTTTTAATTTCAGCATAGTTTACCGTGTTAGTTTGTTTTTTCATTACAGTGCATACTTTTCTGATTGTGTTAGTTTTTTAATGAAAACGTCTCTCCCCTTCTTCATCACATGCCAGAGTAGATACTTTGCGTCCAGGGTAGATAAGGAAGTGAGATATTACTTCTTTCTAAGTATTTCACGTATATTATTTTACATTAAACCAACACATATCCAATATGTACCTTATATGTGTTTTAACGTTTTAAAAATGTATGCCTTCACGTGGAATTGCCACGAAACCGGTCACGCCAAGGGCGCGCTTGATGGAATACGTGCGACGTGGAAAAGGACTGCAAATAGACTTGTCGGAGCTGGGAACGAAATTTCGTCACTGGAAGATTTAGCAAACGTCCTCCAGAATACTTGTTCCAATGAGAAAGTTTTCAAGTTTGATGACGATTTCAAGGATAAAAGAGGAACTTTAATCAGAAATAATTTCTTGATCGAGCTTAAGTTCAGTAATTTCAATTATTTTTAAATGAAATGTTTTTTTCTAATTAATGTGAGTTTCTAAAGAAGAGAAGAAAAGTTAAACTGGACTTTATTAGATAGGGGTAAGAAGACGAACTTATTTATTTTTTTATTTATTTATTTCTTTTCGATGTCCCATACACAAGACTTAAGTCTTATATTGCAGTATGGAACTGAGCATATGCAAATACAATAAATCAGATACAAAAAAAAAATAAATTTATAAGATTTAGTTAAGTAATTTTGACATAAATTGTAGGTAATTTTAATAAAATATATAATAAAATTTAATAAAATTTAATATTATAAAGCTAGTGAAAAGTTAACAAAATCAATTTAAGCCCATAAAATATGTAACCTGAAAAGTTAAAAGCATACATAGTACGTTGTTATTCAATCAGAATTTCTATATATTCAACTTGAAAAATGAGAAAATAAATTTTTCCTAAATTGTCGTGCGTTATTCAAGATTTGTAATCTATCTGGAATCCCCTATTCCATTCCAGAGACTGATGGCGTGAATAAAGAACTGGTATTTAGAAATCGGTGTGCGATGGCCAAATGATAAAATTCTTTTGCCTAAGTTTAAACGTTCATGGAGATGTGCGGACTGTTGTGTATATATAATTTTGTGCATAAACAATAAAATACGCACTCTTATAACATAGACAGACGACAGCGTTAATTTACATTAACTGCCTTAATTCAAATTAACTTGTGAATTATTCCCATCCCAATGCGTATTTGATTTGAAGTAAATGCACTAAATGAAAGTGAATTAATACTGAATTTACCTATTTCAATATGGCAACACCGTCAACAATCAATCAAATATTGGCTGATGAGTGAATTAGATACGGACTGCTTGAAAGGCTGTGTGAATTGGCTACGAGTATATTCAGTTAATGGGGTTTGTTTTGGATAAAACAAATCATCGGTTGGTTATTGGTTTGCTGCAATCATATTATATTTTGGATATACTGTGCCGCAAACCAATAACCAAACGACGATCTACTTAATACAAATACTGTCGTCTGTCAGGGTAAATTTTTAATTCACATTAGTGAGCTTTTAATGCAAATTAACACTGTGGTCTGTCTATGCTATTAGATAATCATCAAGACTACTGCCGTAAAGCAATGTTACATAGGGAGAAATATGTGCATATCTTCTTATACCATATAAATAGCGAATAATATTATTAAATGCAATATTAAGTTTTCTTTTGCTTTCACTATCGCAGCTGGCAAATAGTTCACAGCCATACAACAAGATAGGTATTAAATACGATTTAGCAAGAAGTATTATAATTTTAATTGGAGCACTATATTGCGTTTGCCAGAGATTTTTTAACATTGAGAACGTTCGACCACATGCAAAGTTAACGTGGTTAGACAAAGTGAGGGTATTGTTAAAGTATATGCCGAGATTTTTGACTGAGTTTACTATATCTATGACTGGTTATTTAAAGTTATAATAGGATTGCAATCAAGTTTTAATATCCTCTTTTTAATAATCAAGCACTTGGACTTGGTAGGATTAACTACTAGCCCATTCGCGGTGGACCACTCATAAACACGACCAAGCTCCTGGTTTAAAGTCCTTACACATTCATCAATCGCAGTGGTGCTACAACTAATATAAAACTGAACATCATCAGCATATAATCTAAGCTTACATTGCTCGAGTTTGTCTAAGATCGAGCCCTGTGAAACACCCCGAATTAATAACAAAGAGCTTGAAACTGAGGTAGGTGTTTCAACATATTGACATCGATCAACTAGATATGAATATATGAGATCTGTGGCAGATGATGCAAATCCGAACATATGCTTAAGTTTAAGACACAACATGTATCAAACGCTCTAGAATGATCCAAGAGAACTAAAAATGTACCTTTACCACAGTCTACCTGTTGTCTTATATCTTCAGCAACATCTACGAGGGCCGTTGTACAACTATGATTTTTACGAAAACCGGATTGCCGGTCAGTGAACATATTATTAATTTCAAGATACTGTGTAGCTTGGATATGAATTAATCTTTCAAAGGCTTTAGATAAGAATGGTAAGATTGATATGGGCCGATAATCAGAATTAGACTTAGGTATAGGTATAATCTTAGCAAGTTTCCAAATTTTGGGATAGCGGTTGGTACTAAAGATCTTGTTAAAAACAAATGTTATGAAAGGAAGAAGTTTTGGAATAAGTAGTTTTAGAAACCTTGGATCTAACCCATCCACACCAATTGTATTGGATTTTATTGACAGCAGGCTAGATAAGACATCAGACTGACTTACGTTTGTAAAGTTGAAATTGTTGCTTATAATATCATGAGAGAAACTATAATAACGAGAATTCGGTTGAACATTTGGAATATTTAAAAATTGGTTATTTAAGATGTTAGCATCAACAGTACATGGCTCTTGACTACAACATTTGCCAACTCCAATTTCGCGAATGGTTTGCCATGTTTTCTTCGAGTCTATAGCAGCTGAGAACTTTGAAGTATAATAGTCAGACTTAGCTTTTTAAATTAAATTGTTCGTTATGTTACGTGATACCCGATATACTTCATGCAATTCTGTGGTTTTGAAACGATTCCATCGAGAATATAGAAAATCTCTACGGTTAATCGCTTGTTCTATATCATGAGTGAACCAGGGCTTGTTATGTCTACTAATAATTTTTGTTCTTACGGGAACCACCAGATTGTATAAATTATTTAGGTTGTGTTGCAGAAAAGAGAGCTGATCATCAACAGAAATTAGACTATAGCGCCATAGCGAGGCGATTTCCTCTTCCAACAGTAACGCTTCCAAAAATGATCTCATCTTAATAGTAGTTTTTAAATTTTTTCTGTTTTATAGTGTTTTCACACTGCAAATTAAAACCTGGTTTTAACTTTAAAACCATAAACAGCTGATTTTGCATTCACACTGTAAGTTTGTTAAATTAAGGTTTTAACTCACTGACTGTCTAATAACTTTGCTCAAAATAAAATAAATCTCCTGCAGAAATGCGTGTGTTTGTTGTTGCATTTTTATAGCTATTGCTATTTATGGCGAGATACAGGGGTTAGAAAATAATTTTCGTAACAAAATTAATCGAAACTATTACAGTTATAAATTTATTTTTGTTTTGATTTCTTTGTACTTAAAAGCAGCGTACGAAAATAAACGAAGCAAATTGTTTGAATTTGTTTTCTTTGGTTCTTTGAAATGAGTGAAAAAAAAACAAAACAACAACAATGAGAAACATCGCTCAGTTTGTTCTTGTATTATTTTTTTGCAAATAAGCACAAGCCAGAGAACATTGCCGATCGACTGTAAGACGAATAACAGCCGCCGCCGGCAACAAACAATATATTCATTTAATCGTGCTCCGCTAGAAAAGATAATAATGGGTTATAAATGGAAGCGTTTTGAAATATTTTCGGCGAATTTGACATCATCATATAATATAATTTTATTGCATTGTATTGCATTAAGTTTGTTTTATACTAAGTTTGTTTTATTAAGTTTGTTCACACTTATGTTTTTAAACATGTTAAATACATCGTCAGCTGGTTTCTGGCTTGCGGCACAGTATATTCAAAATACATTTTGTCTGCAGCAAACCAGAAACCAAACGACGACATTTTCACAATTATGTTTAAGACGAGTTTTCTAAGAACCAAAGTTTTTAAGAACTAAACACAACCGTTCATATTATATTTGTGATGTTTAAGGTTGACATTTTGTCAATAAAAAATTGTAAATTATTGTATTGTAAAAAATTACGAATAATTATGCTTTTCAAACAACAAATGTTTTTGTAAATAATTGAGTATTTTTTAAGTAATTACTTGCTTACCAAATAATTCATCAGGTGCCGCCATTTAATAACAAAACAAAGGTGCCAGAGTTATCAAAAAAACGGACTGAACATACTCTATTTAAGTGTTTAAGGAAGTGTTAAATCTTAAATACTTCATTTGAGATGTTTAACAAAACACTTCATTTGAGATGTTTAACAAAACAAGTCAATGTATGGTAAAAAATCTCAAAATCATCGTGTTTAAGCTCTTAAACACGAATGAGGCGTTAAAACGTTTAAAAACATAAGTGTGAACATAGTATTATATAGCTTAAGGCTGTTTCACACTATAATACAAGTATTAATACTTTTGAGGAAAATGCATGCCTAATCTAATTTCTCTTTCAAAAATTTCAAAAGACAATAACAACTCAACATGTCAGAGTTGCATTTTCCACAAAAGTATTAATACTTGTATTATAGAGTGAAACGACCTTTAGTAGCAATCGCTATAACCGGGTGTCCTAAGACACCTCTCTCCTTTTTTTTCTGCTTTTTATAACACTTATTTCACAAACTGTACAACTCTTTTTGTTTGTATGAAAAACTAAGAAACTTTACAATGCGCTCTAAAATAGAAATCATTTTATATTTTGTTAATTAATATTTTAAAATTATGGAACTAGTAATACAAAGTGAAGTGCTTGAAAATCAAGTTATAGTATATAAAAAATACAGAAATAAATCACAAAATACAAATTTTTTATCGGTGGAATGTGTCATATCGTTTATTTTCACTTTCCAGATGTCAATGTAAATATTTTTGTTGTTTTCCTTCCAAAAAAAATTCTTATTTTTACATAATTACTAGCTGACCTCGGTCCGCGTTGCTGGCCCTAAGCAAACATTAGTGTTGTATATGTCATTGGTGGTACAATATAAAAATTGGATTTTGCCCACGAATAAACTAAATATTGCGCCATCTGCCGGACGAACTTCAAACTACACAGAAACACTCCTTACGCCCCATAGAGCATGTATATAAAGTTTTGTCAACATCGGTGCAGTAGTTCTTGAGTTACGGTGCAAAACCACAAAAATAATAAATACTGCGCCATCTGTCGGACGAACCTTAAACTACACAGAAACACTCCTTACGCCCCATAGAGCATGTATATTAGGTTTGGTCTAAGTCGGTGCAGTAGTTCTTGAGTTACGGTGCAGTAGTTCTTGAGTTACGGTGCAAAAACACAAAAATAATAAATACTGCGCCATCTATCGGACGAACTTCAAACTACACAGAAACACTCCACGCCCCATAGAGCATGTATATAAAGTTTGGTCTAAATCGGTCAGTAGTTCTTGAGTTACGGTGCAAAAACACAAAAAACTAAATATGGCGCCATCTGTCGGACGAACTTCAAACTACACAGAAACACTCCTTACGCCCCATAGAGCATGTATATAAAGTTTTGTCAACATCGGTGCAGTAGTTCTTGAGTTACGGTGCAAAACCACAAAAAAAGTAAATATGGCGCCATCTGCCGGACGAACTTTAAACTACACAGAAACACTCCTTACGCCCCATAGAGCATGTATATTAGGTTTGGTCTAAGTCGGTGCAGTAATTCTTGAGTTACGGTGCAAAAACACAAAAATAATTAATACTGCGCCATCTGTCGGACGAACTTCAAACTACACAGAAACACTCTTCACGCCCCATAGAGCATGTATATAAAGTTTGGTCTAAATCGGTGCAGTAGTTCTTGAGTTACGGTGCAAAAACACAAAAAACTATATATGGCGCCATCTGTCGGACGAACTTCAAGCTACACAGATACACTTCTCACGCCCCATAGAGCATGTGTGTAAAGTTTGGTCTAAATCGGTGCAGTAGTTCTTGAGTTACGGTGCAAAAACACAAAAAACCATATATGGCGCCATCTGTCGGACGAACTTCAAGCTACACAGATACACTTCTCACGCCCCATAGAGCATGTGTGTAAAGTTTGGTCTAAATCGGTGCAGTAGTTCTTGAGTTACGGTGCAAAATCACAAAAAAAAACTAAATATGGCCCCATTTGTCGGACGAACTTCAAACTACACAGAAACACTCCTCACGCCCCATAGAGCATGTATATAAGGTTTTGTCAACATCGGTGCAGTAGTTCTTGAGTTACGGTGCAAAAACACAAAAAAAACTAAATATGGCGCCATCTGCCAGACGAGCTTTAAACTACACAGAAACACTCCTCGCGCTCCATAGAGCATCTATATTAAGTTTGGTCTAAATCGGTGCAGTAGTTCTTGAGTTACGGTGCAGTAGTTCTTGAGTTACGGTGCAGTAGTTCTTGAGTTACGGTGCAAAAACACAAAAATAATAAATACTGCGCCATCTGTCGGACGAACTTCAAACTACACATAAACATTCCTCACACCCCATAGAGCATGTATATAAAGTTTGGTCTAAATCGGTGCAGTAGTTCTTGAGTTACGGTGCAAAAACACAAAAAAACTAAATATGGCGCCATCTGTCGGACAAACTTCAAACTACACAGAAACACTACTTACGCCCTAGAAAGCATGTATATGAAGTTTAGTCAAAATCGGTTCAGTAGTTCTTGAGTTACGGTGCAAAAACACAAATTGCGCCATCTGTCGGACGGCGTTATCGGATTTCAACCAAACTTCATATAAACCATATATGGGCCACTGCCTACGTAGTGTATAGGTTTGGTTGAAATCGCACGACGCGTTTATGAGTAGTTCGGCGACGTACTTATACGCACTTATTTTTATATATATAGATTTACTTATTGTTGCTGCTGCATCCATTTTTAAGTTGAAAATCATTCAAGCGACATCTCTTGTTATTCACTGGCATAAACATTATCAGCTGCTGCCGGTCATCTTAACTTGGCAGCACTGAATTTACCACAGCGCAAACAGGGTTGCATTTCATAAAACCAATTCAGAAATGGTTTTAAGTTGGATTTAACAAAAACAATTTGTATGGTAAAACCAGGTATTAACAGTTGGTTTTAACATTAAAACCAACTTTTATTATAACCAATTCAGTGTGAAAACACTATTAAAGAACTTTTCTAAAATAAGAAAATTTTCCAAAAAGTGCCTTTTAAAAAAATGACTTTTTCTTAAATTACATTTTAAGTTCATACCTTTTCTTAAAAGTAGTTTTTTAGAAGAGTATTCTTTTTATAAAATATCATTATCAATAGGTACTTTCAAAAAGTACCCTATCGAAAGGTTTTTATATCCCAAAAGTACATTTTCAAAAATTATATTTTCAAAATTTGCATTTTCAAAAAGGTACCATTTCCTCAAAGGACCATTTCAAAAAAGTGCTGTTTCCAAAAATATACAGTTTTTTAAAAGTCCTTTTTAGATAAATACCTTTTTGAAAAGTATTTTTTGAAAGGTACCAAACTAATATTCAAAGTAACCCTTTAATGCCAATGTTCAAGAATACATTATATCGGTTAATAAATATGTATATCGTCGGATGGTTTCTGCTTTGATGTATGGAACATTTTTAAATAAATAGAGTTATTGATTGTTTATATATGAATAATGTGTCTTCTTTCCGAACTCGTTATCAGTTATAAAACTAATGAAGTAAATATTCTTCATCGATTTTCTCGAAAACACATTTTTGTTCCATACATCAAAGCAGAAACAAACCGACGATATGTATAACTTAGATACAAAATGTTTCAATTATGTATATGAATTCTCCGGAATTAAAATTTTTTTTAGCAATGTTTCGCATATTTACCATTTTTTGTACCTTTTTTGGGCCTTCGAAAATAAATACATTGTATTATCTCAGCTTCTACTGAAGGCCCACTTAGACTATTATACAAGTTTTAATACTTTTGGCGAAAATGCATCCCTGATCTTATTTCTGTTTAAACAATTTCAAAACACAATAACAACTCAACATGTCAGAGTTGCATTTTCCACAAAAGTATTAATACTTGTATTATAGTCTGAAATGGCCTTGAGCGGTAGGAAATCATAATAAATTATTTGTACATGTATGTACATATGTATGTATGTATTAGTGATGCACGAATTATCGTATTCGTATTCGAGTTGTTAATAAAACTAAATTATTGGTTGGTCCTTTAGAGACACGGTGGTCAGCTTAAGTCCTCAACCGAATAACGTCCACAAGAGTCTTTGAAAGGCTACAAGATTTAGTTTTTTCTTATTTGAATGAAATACGCCTTTTGGGTTTCTTCCGTTTTGATGTGTTCAGCTTGAAAGCTGTGTATCAATGAAATCTTTATTTTCCAATTATCACTTAAGACTAGGTTAGTTAAGCAATACAACGAATGTAGTATGAAGTAAAATCAATGATAATACAAGCTACGTGAGAGTTTCAAACTGTAAATATCATCATTTAATAACAAGACATTTACAAACCTGATATAATTTAAGTAATTAATTTATATATTATTAGTTTGACCGTTAACTAACTTTGAATTTAAATTAATAAGATTTGAATATCAATTAATTAAAGCATAAAATAAACAATTTCAACTCAGTTAGATTGTAATTTAGGTATATTTTGTATAACTAGTATAATTTTGTATAACCTAAGGTAAACAATTCATTCATACTTAATTTAAATACATCGCTGCTACAACCTCCCCCTCCGTTGCATTCATTTGACCAATGAAAACTTTTCATTGGACTGCAGCAATAACAGATTAAGAAGACCGTGTTTCTCTCCTTTCGTTATATAGTATGGTCCCATAACTGATGTTCCATTATGACTAAGTACGTTGATGCTTACATCATTTTGATTCTCGAATTGTTTTATCTGCTTCCATGGGAGTGCAAACTCTAGGCCTTCAAAATTTAATACTAATGCCCCTATATTAATATTCTCATCACAAATGTTTGGAATATTATAGTTTCTATAGTTTTTCCGTTGTCTTCGATCTAAAACACTATCTGTGTACAAAACAGCAATGAGAGACCATTTAAAGCAATAAATATCATTGTTCTCGACATTTATGCATGCCCATTTCACTGCAATATTTTTTGGGAGAGGAATAAAGCTCGATCCTCTAAAGCTGGATTCACCCATTGTTTCGGAACAAAATTTTTGTCCGGACAAAATTTTTTTTATATGTAGTGTGACGTTTCTCTTTTTGAGAGAGAGAGAAGAAGAGAACAAATTTTGTTCGGAATATTTTCTACTTGAATTGGTTTAATTTTAATTTTTGTCCGGACAAAATCGAACTGAGCTGCCAACTTTTTTAATTTTTCAGCCAAAGTTGAACTGAGCTGCCACATCATGTTATATGAATAATAAAAGCAGAGTGTACTTGTATTTATTACAATAGAAGTAAAGAAAAATTAAGAAAAACATATCCAAATGTATGGAGTTGAACGAAACCATTGCAGTAAACAATTAAAAAGATGTGTATGACACAGCAAATTGTAATCATTTGCCGCTGTGCTGCCACTTGCAAAATTAATACGCATCGTTTACACACGTATTTCATATGGTAGCTTTGATTTTCCAGACAAAATGTTCGAAATGGATGAATCGTCTTGCAAAAAACTCTCAGTAAAAAAAAATTTTCTCCAAACAAAAGTTTTGTTCCGAAACAATGGGTGAATTCACCTTTATTATGGACGCCTTGTTTATATTAACTTCAAGGGAATTTATTGAAATCAAGGTCCATCCGCTATTCCTCTCTTGAAATTCATCCATTTTGGCTCTTAGCTCCTCGGTCTGTTTCTTGTAAATATCGTATATGTCATCAGAAAAAGTCACCAATATCATTTTCGAAATATGTACAAGTTGGGAAACATTCATCTCATCATTCACCATCTTCATATAGTCACATGTGAGCTCCATATTAAATTTAAACATAGTATGTACCCTACTACGTTCACTTAGTTGTTGCACTATGGAGCTCTTGGCATATGCGAGATGCTCCTCCGGAAACAAGACACCCACAGTTACTTATTCTTCTAGTGAGAAAATTGCCAATTCGTTCTTGCTAACAAGTAAAACTATATATGGCGCCATCTGTCGGACGAACTTCAAGCTACACAGATACACTTCTCACGCCCCATAGAGCATGTGTGTAAAGTTTGGTCTAAATCTGTGCAGTAGTTCTTGAGTTACGGTGCAAAAACACAAAAAACTATATATGGCGCCATCTGTCGGACGAACTTCAAGCTACACAGATACACTTCTCACGCCCCATAGAGCATGTGTGTAAAGTTTGGTCTAAATCGGTGCAGTAGTTCTTGAGTTACGGTGCAAAATCACAAAAAAAAACTAAATATGGCCCCATTTGTCGGACGAACTTCAAACTACACAGAAACACTCCTCACGCCCCATAGAGCATGTATATAAGGTTTTGTCAACATCGGTGCAGTAGTTCTTGAGTTACGGTGCAAAAACACAAAAAAAAACTAAATATGGCGCCATCTGCCAGACGAACTTTAAACTACACAGAAACACTCCTCGCGCTCCATAGAGCATCTATATTAAGTTTGGTCTAAATCGGTGCAGTAGTTCTTGAGTTACGGTGCAGTAGTTCTTGAGTTACGGTGCAGTAGTTCTTGAGTTACGGTGCAAAAACACAAAAATAATAAATACTGCGCCATCTGTCGGACGAACTTCAAACTACACATAAACATTCCTCACACCCCATAGAGCATGTATATAAAGTTTGGTCTAAATCGGTGCAGTAGTTCTTGAGTTACGGTGCAAAAACACAAAAAAACTAAATATGGCGCCATCTGTCGGACAAACTTCAAACTACACAGAAACACTACTTACGCCCTAGAAAGCATGTATATGAAGTTTAGTCAAAATCGGTTCAGTAGTTCTTGAGTTACGGTGCAAAAACACAAATTGCGCCATCTGTCGGACGGCGTTATCGGATTTCAACCAAACTTCATATAAACCATATATGGGCCACTGCCTACGTAGTGTATAGGTTTGGTTGAAATCGCACGACGCGTTTATGAGTAGTTCGGCGACGTACTTATACGCACTTATTTTTATATATATAGATTTACTTATTGTTGCTGCTGCATCCATTTTTAAGTTGAAAATCATTCAAGCGACATCTCTTGTTATTCACTGGCATAAACATTATCAGCTGCTGCCGGTCATCTTAACTTGGCAGCACTGAATTTACCACAGCGCAAACAGGGTTGCATTTCATAAAACCAATTCAGAAATGGTTTTAAGTTGGATTTAACAAAAACAATTTGTACGGTAAAACCAGGTATTAACAGTTGGTTTTAACATTAAAACCAACTTTTATTATAACCAATTCAGTGTGAAAACACTATTAAAGAACTTTTCTAAAATAAGAAAATTTTCCAAAAAGTGCCTTTTAAAAAAATGACTTTTTCTTAAATTACATTTTAAGTTCATACCTTTTCTTAAAAGTAGTTTTTTAGAAGAGTATTCTTTTTATAAAATATCATTATCAATAGGTACTTTCAAAAAGTACCCTATCGAAAGGTTTTTATATCCCAAAAGTACATTTTCAAAAATTATATTTTCAAAATTTGCATTTTCAAAAAGGTACCATTTCCTCAAAGGACCATTTCAAAAAAGTGCTGTTTCCAAAAATATACAGTTTTTTAAAAGTCCTTTTTAGATAAATACCTTTTTGAAAAGTATTTTTTGAAAGGTACCAAACTAATATTCAAAGTAACCCTTTAATGCCAATGTTCAAGAATACATTATATCGGTTAATAAATATGTATATCGTCGGATGGTTTCTGCTTTGATGTATGGAACATTTTTAAATAAATAGAGTTATTGATTGTTTATATATGAATAATGTGTCTTCTTTCCGAACTCGTTATCAGTTATAAAACTAATGAAGTAAATATTCTTCATCGATTTTCTCGAAAACACATTTTTGTTCCATACATCAAAGCAGAAACAAACCGACGATATGTATAACTTAGATACAAAATGTTTCAATTATGTATATGAATTCTCCGGAATTAAAATTTTTTTTAGCAATGTTTCGCATATTTACCATTTTTTGTACCTTTTTTGGGCCTTCGAAAATAAATACATTGTATTATCTCAGCTTCTACTGAAGGCCCACTTAGACTATTATACAAGTTTTAATACTTTTGGCGAAAATGCATCCCTGATCTTATTTCTGTTTAAACAATTTCAAAACACAATAACAACTCAACATGTCAGAGTTGCATTTTCCACAAAAGTATTAATACTTGTATTATAGTCTGAAATGGCCTTGAGCGGTAGGAAATCATAATAAATTATTTGTACATGTATGTACATATGTATGTATGTATTAGTGATGCACGAATTATCGTATTCGTATTCGAGTTGTTAATAAAACTAAATTATTGGTTGGTCCTTTAGAGACACGGTGGTCAGCTTAAGTCCTCAACCGAATAACGTCCACAAGAGTCTTTGAAAGGCTACAAGATTTAGTTTTTTCTTATTTGAATGAAATACGCCTTTTGGGTTTCTTCCGTTTTGATGTGTTCAGCTTGAAAGCTGTGTATCAATGAAATCTTTATTTTCCAATTATCACTTAAGACTAGGTTAGTTAAGCAATACAACGAATGTAGTATGAAGTAAAATCAATGATAATACAAGCTACGTGAGAGTTTCAAACTGTAAATATCATCATTTAATAACAAGACATTTACAAACCTGATATAATTTAAGTAATTAATTTATATATTATTAGTTTGACCGTTAACTAACTTTGAATTTAAATTAATAAGATTTGAATATCAATTAATTAAAGCATAAAATAAACAATTTCAACTCAGTTAGATTGTAATTTAGGTATATTTTGTATAACTAGTATAATTTTGTATAACCTAAGGTAAACAATTCATTCATACTTAATTTAAATACATCGCTGCTACAACCTCCCCCTCCGTTGCATTCATTTGACCAATGAAAACTTTTCATTGGACTGCAGCAATAACAGATTAAGAAGACCGTGTTTCTCTCCTTTCGTTATATAGTATGGTCCCATAACTGATGTTCCATTATGACTAAGTACGTTGATGCTTACATCATTTTGATTCTCGAATTGTTTTATCTGCTTCCATGGGAGTGCAAACTCTAGGCCTTCAAAATTTAATACTAATGCCCCTATATTAATATTCTCATCACAAATGTTTGGAATATTATAGTTTCTATAGTTTTTCCGTTGTCTTCGATCTAAAACACTATCTGTGTACAAAACAGCAATGAGAGACCATTTAAAGCAATAAATATCATTGTTCTCGACATTTATGCATGCCCATTTCACTGCAATATTTTTTGGGAGAGGAATAAAGCTCGATCCTCTAAAGCTGGATTCACCCATTGTTTCGGAACAAAATTTTTGTCCGGACAAAATTTTTTTTATATGTAGTGTGACGTTTCTCTTTTTGAGAGAGAGAGAAGAAGAGAACAAATTTTGTTCGGAATATTTTCTACTTGAATTGGTTTAATTTTAATTTTTGTCCGGACAAAATCGAACTGAGCTGCCAACTTTTTTAATTTTTCAGCCAAAGTTGAACTGAGCTGCCACATCATGTTATATGAATAATAAAAGCACAGAGTGTACTTGTATTTATTACAATAGAAGTAAAGAAAAATTAAGAAAAACATATCCAAATGTATGGAGTTGAACGAAACCATTGCAGTAAACAATTAAAAAGATGTGTATGACACAGCAAATTGTAATCATTTGCCGCTGTGCTGCCACTTGCAAAATTAATACGCATCGTTTACACACGTATTTCATATGGTAGCTTTGATTTTCCAGACAAAATGTTCGAAATGGATGAATCGTCTTGCAAAAAACTCTCAGTAAAAAAAATTTTCTCCAAACAAAAGTTTTGTTCCGAAACAATGGGTGAATTCACCTTTATTATGGACGCCTTGTTTATATTAACTTCAAGGGAATTTATTGAAATCAAGGTCCATCCGCTATTCCTCTCTTGAAATTCATCCATTTTGGCTCTTAGCTCCTCGGTCTGTTTCTTGTAAATATCGTATATGTCATCAGAAAAAGTCACCAATATCATTTTCGAAATATGTACAAGTTGGGAAACATTCATCTCATCATTCACCATCTTCATATAGTCACATGTGAGCTCCATATTAAATTTAAACATAGTATGTACCCTACTACGTTCACTTAGTTGTTGCACTATGGAGCTCTTGGCATATGCGAGATGCTCCTCCGGAAACAAGACACCCACAGTTACTTATTCTTCTAGTGAGAAAATTGCCAATTCGTTCTTGCTAACAAGTGTTGTGTTTTGTGGTTCTGACATGAGCCATATAACCATTTGATGGGATCATCTCATCACAATCCTTACGATATTTGTTTTGAAGCTGTAACTTATTAGTTCCAAGCATAGCCTTCGATTGGTTAGCATAGGAGTGCGTTTCTATATGATGATTTAGTTTTGCTTGAGTCATACAGACTTTATTGCAGATGGTACATCTTGTAGTATTCATTTTATATAATTATTTATTTGTTTATTAATTAATTTAATTATTTTATTTATAAACAATTTATTTAATTATTTTTTATTCAATTTTGAAGAAATTTATTATTTGACGTATTGTCAGAAGTTTACATACAATAATTGAAATTTATTTTCTATTGGTTTAGAATGTCTATATAGGTGTTTCAGTGGCGCTTCAACAAAATCATCAGTAGACTTCAATTACAAATTCTGAAGAGTCACAATCCTCTTACTTTATGCATAGACTTTCAAAAACTATATGAGAAATGAAAAAATAAGCTTAGCAGGCTTTTAAACTGATACAAAATCCAGCAAATAATTTATATCCAGGTGAACTTATTTTATTTTGGTACATCCAGTCCAGTACCTACGAAGGAGGGGATAATTTATTAGATTTAATGGAACGAATGGAAGAGCTGGCCGAATGCTCCGGTTTCGATCGTGCTCGTTTGGTACTGTCGTTATTAGAGGTGCTAAAGAGTAAAGCCCTTCAATGGTAGCGGGTACGACGAAAAGAGATCCACACATGGGAACACTTCAAGGCCGAGGCTTCCCATTATTTCTTACCAAAGCGGTATCTGGCACACCTGGAAGAGGCCATATACCAAAAGATACAGGGACCTCAGGAAAATATGAAGGATTATATGTTGGCATTACGACTTATCCGACAGCATCCCAGACCCTGCGAGGTAGACCATACTGACCGAATCTATGACGGCCTGCGATACGACTACCGATTGTACGTTCGTAGAAGCGATTTTACATCTCTACGTGAACTTATGGAACTCACCGATGAATATGAACTACTGCGAAAAGAGAAGACCGAGCAGAAGCGACCGCAACCCAGTTATAGCATTTGTAATTATAATTGCAAGTCACATTGCTGGAAATGTAAGCAGAAAGGACACACACACAGAAACAGTGCCCTAATACGGGACAATTATTCTGCTCAAGATGTGAACGTCCAAACATTGTGTCTCGTGACTGCTAATGTGGTCAGGCCGATAATGAGGATGGTCGCTACTTTTTACAAGTCTCCCTGTTTGGAAGACCGATTAGAGCCCTAGTCGATATAGGTTCCACATTAACATATATATGGAAGGATGATTTTGGAACAACGTAATATACACCCAAGAACCTACTACTGAACTTTACAGCTGGCCAATACCTCATGCATATCAGGCATAAAAGTTTATCCTATTTGCGTGGACGTCAGCGGAAAGAGTACCAGACTGTTGGCATCCGCACTCTAGGATGTCGAACCCGTGATTCTCGGCATGGACTTCCTGCAGGGGGGACATGCCAGGTTAATGTTAGATGGGGCCCCACTAGAATCGAGCCAATTACCTAGAAATAACCCTTTACACACCCTCACTTCTATCACCGAAAAGAACTGTTTTAGTTACGAAGAGGAAAGGAAGATGGTAGGCCACGACGCCCGTTACCATCCGAGACCCCTCCCGTAGATCTCGTCGCTATTGGGACGTACCCAAGAAATTGGTACCAGAAAAAGCTCAGCCAAGTACAAAATCATAAAGAATCTTTTCCCGACTATTGAGAGCTGAGTGGGCGACTGTTTAGTCATATAACTCCAAAAAGGACATTTGCCACATCATCGCCATGGAAGCTATGCATCCCGCCGAACGAGGTCAGTCATGTCCTCACCGAAGTTCATGATGCAGCCACTGCGAGGCATTTAGGAACAAATAAACCCCTTAAAAAAGCACAGGAATATTACTTTTGGCCTGGAATGTCGAGTGATATACACGATACGTGCACTTGTGCCCGACCTGTAGTCGCCCAAAGATTTTTTTTTAATACATGATTTTTTATTTATTGTATCTTCATATATGAACTAACAATAAGTATTCAAATCTTAAATATAAAAATATAATTAGGCCCGACCAGTGTCGGACATAAGCTTAGTAGTAGTTATATATAATACATAAGTATTGATAATCAAAAGGAAAAAATAAAAAAGATAAAAAAAAAATTGTAAGACAGGCTTAATCACCCGCGCAACCTATACGCCCTACACTCCTCAAAACTCCACAAAACCGACAAATGCCGAAGTTATGATCGGCCAAAACCTCAAACCACCGGATCAATTAATACGCAAAAGAGAAACACCGATTCACAAGCGAAAAACTCCACGAAGGCGACCGAATGGATCAGAACCAAACAAATCGTTGGCGAAGCTTCCCATAAGCCCTACTACGAGAAACGTGGGCGAACATGGCAACCAAAAATAGGGGAAAAGTCTGTACACGCAAACGCACGTATTCTTCGACCGCTTACCATTTCAACAGTAAGTTTACGTATAAAATTTTTGGACTGTGTGCGATCATTATCTCCAAACATATTCTTAGGAAAGACCGATCCGAAATGTTACCGGCAAGGTAGTGCAAACTACCAGGTCAAAACTCTCCGTGTGCTACCAACACTATTTTTTTTCTTTTGTTTTATAAATTAGGAGGGGAATGTAACTTGACGTTACAAGTACTTATACACTTATACTCTTATTCAGTAAAAAGTGCAAATGCACGTACCTCTTACCGTATACCGTAGCGAAATTGCATGTACCTTTTACCGTATACCTGAACAAAGCACGACATGCACATACAGGCAGACACCACCGCTGATTGAAACCGAGCCACAACATGCCAACGCAAGGTCTGATTCTCACTCAGGTCATATTTTAGTTGGCATAAGTAATTAACATTTGTACACAATAAGGAACAAGAGCCGATACCGTACGAACGACAACTATAAGCAAGCCACTTAAACGTGTCTCCCGAAAGCTTTACTGATTCTTGTTCTTAGTAGTTAACCCGTAGATAAACCGTATTTTAGCGATCGTAAGGTCTACCGAATTTGCCTTACAGTATTTCCCGTATTACTAATAATATTTCGTAGAGTAGCCGAATACGAAGCCTCCCGAATTTACTTCGCGCTCGTTGTAGTTAGCTGCTCGGTAGCCGAATATAAAGTCTCCCGAGTTTACTTTACATTTCGTAGTAGTAATATTTCGCAAATTACCCGAATACGAAGTCTCCCGAATTCACTTCGTGCTCGTTGTAGTTAGCTGCCTGGCAGCCGAATATAAAGTCTTTCGAATTTACTTTATATTTCATAGTCTTAATATTTCGTAAATTAGCCGAATACGAAGTCTCCCAAGTTTACTTCGTGCTCGTTGTAGTTAGCTGCACGTTAGCCGAATATAAAGTCTCCCGAATTTACTTATATTCGTATTTATTGTACTTCGTGAATTAGCCAGACATAATATCACCTCTCGGATATACTTCATACTCTTCACTTTTTAATAGTGTAGACGTTAAAAGTCGTGAGTTCGTATATAAAACTTATTGTGTTAGTATAACAACATCTAAATACTATTCAAAGGAAGCAGACCTTTGACTAGATCCTGGGTAGACTGAGTCATACCCCAGCAAAAAATTAAACTGCGTTACAATATCAAAACAAAAATGATGATTTGTGTATAATGCCTTAATACTAGAGTTTTTGTTATCTCGGACTTTTTTACTTCCCGGGAAAGCAGGGATGATTTTTCAATTTCCCGGGAAAAATGCACCCAATGAAAACGTGAAAAATGCACCCAACTTGTCATTGCAAGCAGTACCGTGCACTGGGATAAAATAACAACTTTCCTGCTTATTAGAAATACGCTACCTAAAAATTATATTTCGTTCAATGTAATATACTATTGCCTGCCTTGGCTGTTGGCATATACTTAGTTTAAATAAATAGAATAAACTCTCAAAAGAAGTAACTCACCTGTTTTTTAACACCATATTGAGTAAGAACATCGATTATTGCAATAAAATATATTTCTCGTCTTTCTGTATTTTTTACAAATAAACATTGTTGTTTTTGGTATATGAAATTTAATTTAATTTTCATTTTACCTTCAGTACTGGGAATAGCGTACATATCAACCTCGTAGACAACTTCTTTATATTGCGCACCTCTAGGCGAATCAGGAGGTGTATTATAAGTCCATCTATTTTAAAATATATAAGGTCATTGTCACTAGTAACAAGATTATTTAAATGAAAAAATACCGTTCGCCACTATCACACTCTTCACTTTCACTGTTTTCACTACGACCAGGACCGCCACCTGTTTGACTGTTTTCGCCCTGCAAGGCTTCTTCCTCAGCTCTTACACAATCATGTATGCCAACTAGTAAGGAATAATCCATTATATGCAATTTTGTAAGTAGTTCAACATCATTGGCTAAAATATCCATTAGTTTAGATTTTGCCCCTTCTCCAATTTCAATTCGGACTTTTTGTTTCATGAAATCATTATCCTTATATGTAGGTAAATGCTTTTCTAATTCTTTTTCTGAAGCTTCACGATCTACCGTACTACCCTTCAGATCGAATTTTCTGTAATAAAAAGAATATGTTTAACTTAGTAGCATGAGAGCTGAAGGACGTTTGTAGCAGGTATTTGATAGAAGTTTAAAATTACATTGTTCAGCAAAAAAATAAAAATAGTCGGGAGAAAGAACTTCGTTATGTGATTTTAATGGACTTTAGTGTGCTGAATCCAACTCTGTTCACAGATTGATTCCAGCAAGTCAACTTTTTTAAATTTTATATTTAAATAAAATAATGAAATTGAAATATTAAATAGGTATTTATTATCATAAAAGCAAAAAAAATTTACACAAATTACAAATGTATTGATGTTAAAAAAATTAAAAAAAAATGCAATGATTACATTGATACTCTTTACATCGTTTATTTTGAAAATGGAACGGTAAAATTACATGAACTAAAACGAAACTTAAAAACTCTTTTTCATACAGTAATTAAATGGGATTATCAAAGAAGAATAAAAAATAAACCAATTCAATGTTATAACTGTCAAATGTTTGGACATGGAGAGAAAGGTTGTTCAATAAAAACTAAATGCGCTCAATGCTCTGGTAGACACAAAACTACAGAATGCTCTAATAAAGATAAAGTTAAGTGTGCAAACTGCAACAACACACATGTTTCAACAGACATCTCATGTCCAGTTAGAGCACTGGTGGGCACTGTCAATGTAGTGGTAAATTTTTTATGTGTTGAAGTTGCGAGCTACCCACCAAACACAAAGTCAAGCGTTTGAAAGATAATGGTGCATTATATATTTATACATAAATAGACATATTTTCTATCTTAAAAAAAACGTTGATTAGGTAAAATTATTAATTGCAAATAAAACTTTTTCTAAATAAACAGTGAAATAAAAAAATTAAAAAAGATAGGACAAAAATTTATCATGTTTTCCATTAAAAAAAAATAAATAAATAAAAGAATGGTTGCTTGGTGGAGCACAAAGGTGCAAATTCACCAAATAAAATTATGTGGTTGGATGTATCAAACTTAATAAGCTTTGATATTTGTCGGCATGGAAGATCATTTTCAGATGCGAAACATATTAAAAATATTTTTTATTTTTATTTAAAAGGTTTTCCCTTTCCTTACCATTAAACTTATTCATATTACTATGAAAAGCATCATAATGTATTTTAATGACATATTCCTTTTTTTCCTTAAGCTTTGATAACATAAAAGCCATTGTATGTTACCAAATGCATTATTTATAACAAAATAATTTTCGCATATCATCATCAATTTAAAATAAAACACGTATGTTTGCTGGACAAATATTCTTGAAAAAAATATAAAAAAATATGTAAGCATCCGCCTGATGTGCATTCATCGCTGTCTCATCGACGACTAAATTAAAGAGGGTAAGAATACGTGTGAATATTCTCTTCACAATTGTGCCAAGAAACGCCCGAGTCTGAGTTAGAGAATCGTTTATACAGCTCAGAGAAAATATTCAACGTAAGAATAATCGTCATAACTATATAATTGGCAGAAAAAATCCAAGAAACAACAATTCAAGTTCAATATTATTTGATAATTGCTCTTTTCCGCAGCTTCATAATTCTAATAGTAGACCTCAATTTGCATCAAATATATGGACAAATGCTCAAAATAAAAATAATATTAAGAGTAATAATAATCAAAACTCAATCGATCTCTTTAGTGCAGAAGAAATAAGTCAATTAACCTTAGAAGTGCTGAGCAAATTGAAAAATTGTAAATCTAAAGAAGAAAAATTTTACGTTATCACACAATTAGCTACAAAATATTTGTATAATAAATAAAATAGATATAATAAAATGGCTAGACAATTAAATCTTATATCGTGGAATTGTAGAAGTATCAGAAACAAATACCTTGAACTTTTTGATTTTTTAAATATTAATAATGTAGATGTTTGCCTTCTGTCTGAAACATGGTTAACAAATTCTGTAAATATCCCGCAGATGGCAGATGTTTGCATTCGTTGTGATCGAAGTGATCGTATTGGTGGAGGAGTTGCTATTCTTATAAAAAAAGACATTGGAAATTTCAAAACTATTCATGTTGAAACAAAATTAATTGAAAATGTAGGTATTGCTATTAAGACTACTGATGGTAAAGAAATAAATTTATTTGCAGTTTATTTTCCGCCAAATGCTTCGAATTCGGAAACAAAAGGCTTATTCAAAAAAGATATAAGAAAACTATTTAAAACTGATAGAAATGTTATAGTCTGTGGTGACCTAAACAGCAAGCATAGGAGCTGGAACTGTAATCGCGCTAACTTTTGGGGAAATATTCTTTATGAAACTGTTTCTGTACTGCCGTACACTATTTTACACCCAGGTTCACCAACCTATGTCCCAAACACTATGAACAAAACACCGTCAGTTATTTACTTAATCGTATCAAATATCTCACAGAATATAACTCATCCCAAAACAATAAATGCATTAAGTTCAGCACCTTCCAGTATCATGTAAACTAAACATCAACTTTTGTCGTACGGCACAGTTAGCTTTTGACTACAAAAACACCAAATGGAATCTTTTTAAATCTTTAGTTGACAAATCAATTTCACATTTACCGTGTGATGTTCAGAACATAACGATGAAAGAATCTATTGATGTTAGGGTTGATTATTTGACAAAATGTATTTCAGATGCCGCATCTATCGCTACCCCAAAAATAGTTATTGACTTTGAAAAAATTAAAATCCCCTTCTATATTAAGCAACTTCTAAGTTCTCGTAACTACTATCGAAGACTATGGATGAGGTATCGAAATGAGACCGATTATATGACTATGGAAATGTATAACAAAAAAATTCGCACTGAAATATCCAAATTTAGAAATAGATCTTGGAATACCAAAATTAATAACATGGATAAGTTCTCCAAACCATTTTGGAATATAGCTAAATGTCTGAGAAAAAAGAAAATATTTATACCACCTCTCTTAGAAAGTACTCAAACGTTTTATACGGATGAGGAAAAAACAAATCAGCTTGCCGCTAATTTTCTGGAAAATCACCGCATCTCTAGCAATTTTGGTAATCAAACGCACAGTTATATGGTTGATACTGTAAATCAACGTTTTTCTGTGCTTGATATTACCACAAACACAACTGAATATAAAAATTTTAATGAGATTTCAAATATCATTAAAGAGCTCAAATTAAGGAAAGCTTCCGGAATGGATAGTATTAAAAATATGATGTTGAAAAAATTACCGAATTCTGCTATTTCATATATCTGTTTTATTATTAATAGTTGCTTGAAACTACAATACTTTCCCAAAATCTGGAAAATAGCTAAAATTGTACCTGTTTTAAAACCAAACAAACCGCCAAATTCAGTTAAAAGCTACCGTCCAATAAGTTTATTAAGTAGCCTCAGTAAAATTCTAGAAAAAGTTCTTAAGGCTAGATTGTATTTGTTTATTGAACGCAATAGCATATTGCCTCTAACTCAGTTTGGTTTTACTCCATTTCATAGCAGCGTACATCAAATAAAGCGATTATGTAACTATGTAAACAGCGGGTTTGAAATGGTCTTTCTACGGTATTGGTGGCATACGATATCGAAAAAGCTTTTGATACGGTATGGTATAACGGTTTGATATATAAAATGATTCAAAGCAATTTTCCATTGGATCTTATAAAAATTATTGAATCATTTTTAAAAAACAGATCCTTTTCTGTTAACCTGAATGATAAATTTTCTGATATACTAGAAATACCAGCAGGAGTCCCCCAGGGCTCGGTTTTAGGTCCGCTACTTTATAATTTATATTGTTCTGAAATGCCAAAATTCAATGGAGTTGAATGCGCAGCTTATGCTGATGACACCTGTTTATATTCCTCGCATATCTACGGCCAGAATATTGTGGGCATTCTACAACCTGCATTAGACCAACTAGCTAGGTATTTTTACACCTGGAATATTAAAATTAATGAGAATAAGACACAGGCGGTATTTTTTACAAGAAGGAGAAATTCCTGCTTTTATCCAACACATCAAATTAGTATCAATAGAGTTCCAGTACAATGGAATAACAATGTAAAATATTTAGGAGTGCACATTGATAGAAAACTTATTTTTGACTTACACATTCAAAAGGTTATTCAAAAATTTAACTTAGCTAAAACCATGCTATATCCCCTCATTGGGCGCAAATCATTCTTAAGTCAGGAAAACAAAATAATTTTAGCAAAATCAATCTTCCAACCCATTATTTTATATGTCTGTCCCGTCTGGGGAGTATGCGCCAATACGCATATTAAAAAGTTACAAATTTCCCAAAATAAATTATTAAAAATGATGCTAAATTTACCTTGGTACTTCTCCACCAAAGATCTTCACAACGATAAAAATATAAATACGATTCGCGATACAATTTTTATTATTACGGAACGCTTTAAACTTATTTGTACATTATCAAATAATCCTTTAATATCTAATTTATATGATTAGCTTACTATAAAATATTGTAATAGTTACCAATATTTATTATAAATACAACAATTAAAACATTAATCTTACTGAAGATAAGTAAAATAATAATAAATCAGAAGTTTTTGTTTCTATTATAATTTTCCTCGGGAAAAATATATTTATTGAAATTTACTGCCAATGAATTGAATATGTATATAAAATTTTATAGTAGAAAAGTTAAATGCATAACTAAAACTCTAAATTGTATGTGATAACTATAGTTTAAGAACGATTTTCTTTTAAATAAAATAAAAAAATAAAAAAAGTGGATCCATTAAATTAATAACAGCTAATTTTTTGTATTATATTAGATATAATGGTACGGACGGATATTGGTTTTCATTATGTAGCCCCACAGCTTTCCGGACCATTGGATACATATATTGCTATTATTACTATATTTTTTAATTCCAGGAACCATAAAAAATTACTTTCCATTGCAATTGAAATACAAGGTGCATGTGTGTTAAGCTATGTACAGACAATTGTCAGATATTACAATATTATCAAATCTGGCAATGTGCTGACAATGTACTGGCAATCAAAAATTGCCAGCACAAAGTTGATTGTCAGTTGACACTGTTGTATCAAATTTGTCAGAAAATTTTACAATTTATTGCCTGACGGTTGTATGACAATATATCCATTGGACAAAATCGTGAGTCGAAAAATCATAGGCAAAAATTGTCAGATCTGTTGTTATACGTTGCCAGACTCAAAGCGTTTGTTAGAAATTGTAAAATATAAATCGTTTGTGGTTGTGTTAAATGTAAAAATTTAAAATATGAATTATTATGGACAATAAAGAAGCAATTACAATGATTTTGTCGGTATACATATATTGCATTATATATTTTTTCTTTTAAATAAAGAGTATGCAGTATTACCCAAAGAAAGAATTCTCTTACAATGACGCCATTGTCAGATTCATAAACTTCGTACATCTGGCAATATTAAAATGTCTGACAAATATCTGGCAACAATTTTACAATGTGTTCGCACGATTATAAGATGTCTGACAATTTGTTGTCAGCTGCTAGTCTTGCAATGGGCTGACAATGCTTTTTCTGGCAACGATGTCAGACAAAAATTGCCAGTTCACACGGTTGTAAGAAATTTTTAGCACATTTTATTAACACAACTGGAACTATGGTTAAATTTATGGAGAATCAAAGTAAACGAGCAAAAGTGTGTCCAGGTAACATTTACCCTGCGAAGAGATACTTGTTCGCCAATTCGAATCAACAATCAAGTTGTTCCTCAACATTCACACGTAAAATACCTTGGTATACACCTTGGTCGACGGCTTACATGGAAGCCCCATATTGACTCAAAGCTAACACAAATGAAACTGAAATTAACTCAGATACATTGGCTGATTGGAAGAAATTCAACACTCAGTCTAGATTGTAAACTCTTAATATACAAGTCGATTTTGAAACCAATATGGTGCTACGGAATACAGTTATGGGGCACTGCTTCAGCTTCTAATGTCGAGAGAATCCAACGAAGGCAAAACAAAATTTTACGGTTAATAACATTGGCTCCATGGTATATAAAAAATTAAAATATACATCGTGATTTAAATATGCCACTAGTGACTGAAGAAATTGCAAAATACGCTGGCAAATATTTAACAAAGCTCGAGTCACATCCTAATCCACTTGCCCGTAATATTTTGAACTTTACTGGACACATCCGCCTAAAAAAGAGGGACACATGGGCTCTTATTCACAGCACTCCAGATGGGACTTCTTGAAAATACTTTTATTTTTTTCCTTTTGACTATCACTACTTATGTATTATATATAACTATTACTAAGCTTATGTCCGACACTGGTCGGGCCTAATTATATTTTTAGATTTAAGATTTGAATACTTACGGCACTATGTATAAGCAAAAATTGGCATGAAGTTAGCAAAAGTGACGAAATTGAATTAGGTGTTAACGAGTTCCTCCATACAATTAGACATTAGAAATGGTTGCATTACCTAATTTTAACCCACCTCTACTCCCTAGCATACTTTTTAATGTGAAGTTTCATGGCAAAACTCTTTAAGATCATGTTCAATTTTGCCACTTATGCTAACTTCTTGCCAAATTTTGCTTATACATAGGGCCGTTATTGTTAGTTCATATATGAAGATACAATAAATAAAAATCATGCATTAAAAAAAACATTTTATTAACAATATTGTAAAATCTGGCAACCGTCTGTACATAGCTTTACGGATAAATGTATTACACAATGTTTGTCAAAGTGGGCTACATGCCTTAATTATGGATAAAGGCACGATTTTTGCACAAATTTTCTTTACTTATAGCTTGTTTTATTTCTAGCATAGACAAAACAAATTTAGTTTTGCATTACAAAATTTTTTTTCCCAATAATTTCTGAATAACTCCGAAAATCGACTATAATTTGGCATCTTTCCGTGTTTAATTTATTAAAACCGAACGAACCGTTATCGAGTTATATTGAAATAAGTTAGTGTGACCGCCTTGTTTAGGGTGTCATATTAGCCACGCCCATTAAAAAAAAATATATATATATTAGATCCTTTAGTTCCTATAAAGAGCATAGGGCCTCAAAAAAAATATATGTACGTCATAGATAATAACTGAAAACGGATTAGAATTTAGGGCATTAATGGCCCTATATAACATATATTCTTATTTATAACAAACTTATTTTCAGAACTGTGTTATATAGTCGGGTGATTACTTTTTATAAATTTTTTCGAAATAATGATTTTGGCATCACATAAGATGTTCTTCTATCGGAATAAACAAAAAACTCGACTTCAAGAAAAATAATGAGTTAGCGCCTTTCGGTTGGTTATTGGTTTGTTGCAGACATAATGTATTTGAATATACTGTGCCGCAAACCATAACCAACCGAAAATATTCTGTCTTACTGACAAAATCAATGACTAAAAGCAAACGAACTTGTTATTCTCTTTTCATTACCGGAAATAAAAAAGTTTCATAGTCGTATGCCAAGCGTCACGCATCGATTTTTAGAGAAAGTATGGCATTACAAAATTGAAAAACAGAGATTTAAAATATAAAATTAATTTATTTAAAAGCTGTATAGTATGAATTAGAACTGAGCAAAAGCTATGAAGAATTGCACAGTATTGTATTTTTTTCAAAAGCAAATAGTGTTTGTAGTGGTGATCGTAATTGAGTGCGAAGCAAAAATATAGAACAAGGAAACAAAAAACACACAAAGCCATTGTACAACAGTTGAATAGACACCCAGCAAAAAATTACACATTACCATCAGAACTACTTGCCATATAATGACTTACTTTTCTGATTACCAAATTTCATTACTCGCTTACAAATCACACTACCTAAAGTTTAAAAAAAATTATGTACAAGTTGCTAAATGAGGAGAATAATTTTTTTTAGATTAAATAGATTACGTGAACAAGTTGCCAAACAAAAAAAGTAAGTACTTCTCAAGAATCGATTATTTTAGTCTCATTAAGTTGGTAATCCAGTAAGGAACAGCTTCCACCAAAAATGCTTAATTCCAAACCCGATTAACTTTTTTGAAATTTTTTGCTGGGCAGTTATGTCAAGTGTGCAATATTTTTATTGTACAATTCATACAGCACAATACTTCATTTCACAAACTAAAAATTTCATAAAATATTGAGTGATAATAAAAATTGTTACCATTAGTAGTATATTTATGGGCATTCTGGCACACGTGTATTTTCCCCATAAGGATCATTCTAATTAAAATAGTGTATTTGTCCATAAGGATCATTCTAATTAGAATATTTATGGGCATTCTGGCACACATATATTTTTCCATAAGGAGTATTCAAATTAGTATATTTATGTGCATTCCAATACATGTATTTTCCCATAAGGAAGGATATTCCAATACATGTATTTTCCCATAAGGAAGGATATTCCAATACATGTATTTTCTCCATAAGGAAGGACATTCCAATACATACATATATTCCTACAACAAAATTAACTTCAAATCAGAATATATATTTTTCTCATAAAAAGTTTAACGAAGACATTTTTGTAAATGGAACAATTCGAATGAGATTCCCATTTGAGTAATTTTATTCAAATGAGAGTTCGATTGACTCACAAATATGTATATAAAAGACCAATCAGAGTTTAGTTTTAGTTATTGTTATTCAAAGATCATTGAAATTACGTTCAACAACAATGGTAAGAATGAAGTTTAACATAACATTAGATTTTTTTTATTTCTTATATGAAAGTTTAAGAAATACATATAAAATTTAACTAATTTTTGTTTGTTTTTAGATCTATCAACAAATAATTAACATTGCCCAAGGAATAAAATCAGAATACACAAAAATTGATGATATTCCCTTAAATGAACCTTACAAGATTTTAAATTTTGAATGGAAGGTTACACAATATGGATCCAAAGTTATTCCATATTTAAACAACAATAAGTGGTTTTATCTTCCGCAAAGAATCGTTAAATATTTAAACAGAGAGGATCCTTACTTATCAAAAATGAATGACAAAATTTGGACAATTATTTACAAAGGACGTCAATCACCAAATGGTTCAGCAATATTCGAACTAAACTATAGCTAAATTTTTAGGGTTCCGTACACCAAAGGTGAAAATGGAACCCTATTGTTTTCGCTACGCTGTCCGTCTGTCCGTCTGGCCGTCTGGCCGTCTGTCCGTCACAGGGTATTTTCTCGGGAACCTTAAGAGCTATGGACCTGAAATTTGGACACAGTGTGTCGACCCTTGGCCGCTACAACAACAAATACATGAGAGTTGGAAATTAAAGGGTGTGCCAAAACGAGCAACGAAAAATTTTAAAATCCAATGTAATATACATACAATTGTAAGTATATACACTTGAAATTTGTAAAGTTAGTGTATTTTTATACAGACTACAACAACTAACACTAAAATTTAAAAAATTTTAATTAAAGGGTGTACCATCAGTTAATGTAATTTCGACTATGTAACTTGTAACTTGATAACTTGCTGTATCTTGGAAACCGTAAGAGCAAACTTGTTGAAATTTTCAAAAACGGTAAAACAAAAAAAACTCAAAATTATAAAATCGCCAAACCGAAAAAAAATCGCCAAAATCAAAAAAAAATCGCCAAAACAAAAAAAAAAGCACCAAATTAAAAAAAATCTAAATCGAAAATAAATCGCGAAAAACCGAAAAAATCGCCAAAATGAAAAAATCGCCAAAATGAGAAAAAATCGGCAAAATGAAAAAATCGCCAAAATGAAAAAAATCGCCAAAATGAAAAAAATCGCCAAAATAAAAAAAAATCGCCAAAATAAAAAATCGCCAAAATGAAAAAAATCGCTAAGATTAAAAAAAAATCGCCAAAATTAAAAAAATCGCCAAAACGAGAAAAAAGCGAAAAATAATAAAAAAAAATTATTTCAGCTGAAAAAACGGAAAAAACACTATTAAAAAATGCTCAAAGCCCAACGTACGGAACCCTTCGTGCGCGAGTCAAAGTCGCACTTTACTGAATTTATTTCATTTGTCATAAGAAATTTTATGTAGTTACACAATTTTTAAAACAATAAATATATTTAGTAAAGTGAAGTGAGCCCCTATTATTTATTGAGTTTTGTTTTTATGTTAAACATGCGCATGCACGTTAACAAAGTCAATTTGAAATTCATTTCAGGAAAATTTAGTTTGAAAAATTTAAAATGAAATGCATATATTTCAAATTCATTTTAAATTTTATGAAAATGAGATTTTATGTTTTAAATGAGTTATCTTATTTATTTTAATTTTATTAAAAAAGGATAGGACATTTAAAAATTTAATGAAAGGTAAACATGCATGTACAAGACATGAAATTTAAACATGCATATGCAAGACACATGGTCATATGTATATATGTATAGATATGCATTACAATGTTTTATTACTTTTTTCATTTATATGGAAATTTTCAAAATTCTTACCAGTAGATTGTTAATGGCGGAGGACGACATGTTTTGGGAATTCAAAACCGGGAAAAATCAAAAAGGGTGGCAACCCTGTTCAAAATGGGGGGATTTTGGGGATTTTCATGCTGAGATTTTCTGGGCTATGTGTGTGTGTGTGTGAGTGTGTGTGTATGTGTTTATGAGTGTGTGTTTTTGTATTTACTTATGAGTACAGCTTTTGTTGTTATTGTAGAGAAGCGTTGTGCTTACAGTGTATGGATGTATGCATGTATATATATATGTGGGTGTGTGTGAGTGTGTGTGTGTGTGTGTGTGTGGGTGTGTATGAGTATGTCTTTTGTATTTACTTGTATGTCTGCCGGTGTCCGATACTTTTGTTGTAGTGGCAGACAATTATTATACCCAGTAGGAAATGTTGATGGTGAAAATGTGCTGACTAGCTTTTGACTAGCTTGTCACCAGTACTACTATATAATTATACCCCATACAATACTTTGTACTATAGACATTTAGCATGTGCTTGTCATTGAAAATATACTAGTCACACTAAAGCAATTGATTAGGTAGTGACCACGTAGTTGTTATGGGGTCATGAGACATACTAACCAGACATTTATTTACTGGTACATTTCTATAATTTACGAACATACAAATGTGTGTATATTGACAATTCCACCTCTCTCCTTCTTTTATACTGACGGATAGAAGAAAACTTACTATACCAAAGTTGTAACTAGAATTTTGGTTTTGACACAAGGACACTTGCTCCCAGTCTGACTGCAGGGTAGTTACAAGGGATCTGTGTATTTGTGTGTATGTGTGATTATTATTTGATAGACTTTGGCTTGCTGTTTTGAGTTATCGTTGGTATGCTTATTTAGGGTTATTGTATTGCATTTATGTTTGCGATCTCTGGGGAAATAATCTAATAGCTACAGAGAGTGGCAACCATGTTGTGAATGGAAGTGGGTAGGGAATGTATTTGGTAATGCATCTATATGTTGTTGTATTAATGTATGTGATCATATCTATTTTTACTATGAAGAATATCATTGCTTGTGTGTATTGTTTGGTTTTTCATACATATTTACAAATGAATGTGTATTTGTTTTCTGGGTTATTGACGTTGCTATTCTTATGGAGATAGAAAATATTGTGTTGGCATATGTTTTATATGTACAACTGAATTTCAGATCTTAAATGTTTTGAATCCAATCAGGTTGATACGTATTTTTTTTTTTTTAATAGGGGTAATGATATTTTTATTTCAGTATATTACACTTTAATGTAACAATTATAGGAAATAGCTTTTGTAGAAATACAGCAAAATCTTATAGAAGCGCCTACTTTCACGTGTCCCGATGTTTCTCGTATTACAAACAGATGCTAGCAATTTTGTTCTGGGTGTTGCTGTGTATGTGAATTTCATCATATATCGTAATACCAATAGAGAATTGTGGAAATATGTATGTGTGTGTGTGTGTATGTGTGTGTGTGAATTTCATCATATTTCGTAATACCAATATGTGTGTGTGTGTGTGTGTTTGTGTATGTGTATGTGTGTGTGTATGTGTGTGTATGAATTTCATCATATATCGTAATACCAATAGAGAATTGTGGAAATATGTATGTGTGTGTGCGTGTGTGTGTATGTGTGTGTGTGAATTTCATCATATTTCGTAATACCAATATATGTGTGTGTGTATGTTTGTGTATGTGTATGTGTGTGTGTATTTGTGTGTATATTTCATCATATTTCGTAATACCAATAGAGAATTGTGGAAATGTGTGTGTGTGTGTATGTGTGTGTGTGTGTGTGTGAATTTCATCATATGTCGTAATAAATTAGAATTGATGACTACTACGCGATTCTCATATAAAGTATATAAGTAGAAGAAATAATGTAGATTGGTATCAGTCTGCTTTGATATCTCAACAAGTGACAACCTAATTTCCCAACCAAAATTTCTAAAGTGTTTAAAATCCAAAAACTATAAAAGTGCTAGAACTAATTACTGTTTGTTAAACAAGTTTCTAGTGTATAAAAAATAATTAAATAAATTGTTTATAACTAAAATAAATTGTTAATAAATAAAATAATTAAATAAATTATTTATAAATAAAATAATTATATTAATTAATAAACAAATATATAAAATGAATACTAAAAGTTGTGCAATCTGCAATAAAGTCTTTATGACTCAAACAAAACTAAATCAGCATATGGAAACGCACTCATATGGAACTAGTAAGCTTGATCTTCAAAAAAAATATTGTGAGGATTGTGATGAGATGATCCCATCAAATGGTTACATGGCTCATGTCAGAACCACAAAACATAAAAACAGTTGTCACCTAGAACAGATTGGAGATCTTCTCACTAAAAGAGCGAGCAACTTCAATGGGAGGATCGAGACATATATCCTCCTCAACAAAAATGAGGGTGTTCTGTTTCCGGAGCAGTTTCTGAAATCTGCCAAGAGCTCTATACTAAAACAGCTAATTGAATGTAGTAGGATACATACTACATTTAAATTTAATATGGAGCTCCCATGCGATTATATGAAGACGGTGAATGATGAGATGAATGTTTCCCAACTGGTACATATTTCTAAAATGATGTTGGTGACTTTGTCTGATGACATAGAGGATATGTACAAGAAACAGGCCGAGGAGCTAAGAGCTAAAATGGAAGAATTCCAAGAGAGGGATAGCGGATGGACCTTGATTTCAATAAATTCCCTTGAAGTTAATATAAACAAGGCATCCATTATAAGAGGATCGAGCTTTATCCCTCTCCCAAAAAATATTGCAGTGAAATGTGCATGCATAAATGTCATTGCGGCTTTGAACACAAATAGTACTTTAGATCGAAGACAACAGAAAAACTATAGAAACTATAATATAACAAACATTTCTGATGAGAATATTAATATAGGGGCAATTGTATTAAATTTTGAAGGCCTAGAGTTTCCACTCCCATTGAAGCAGATTAAACAATTCGAACGTCAAAATAATATGAGCATTAACGTGTTTGGTCACAATGGAACATCGCTTATAGGACCATACTACATAACAAAAGGCGAGCAACATGTTCATATTAATCTGTTATTGCTCCAGTCCGCTGAAAACTTCCACTATGTGCTCATCAAGGATATATCAAAGTAAGTTTAATTTTTGCATTTAATGTTTTCATATCTATTTAAAAAGTTACTTCTTATTGGTATATTTACTTATTTCTTATTGGTATTTTCTATATTTTCTTCAGACTTCTTCGTTCCAACATGACATATCATGATCATAAGATACATATATGTAACACATGCCTATTTTATACACATGATGATTATGTGTATAATCACCACAAAAATGTTTGTGGGAAAAAAGTCATCAGAATGCCCGAAGATAAATCTATCATCAAGTTTGAAAACTACTACAAACAGTTAGATGTACCATTTGTAATCTACGCAGACTTCGAGTCTATTTTGGAAAAGGTTGATGATCCCGTAAGTAAAAGCACTACAAATGTACAGAAACATCATGCGTGTGCATTCGCTTATTTTATTAATTGTAGCTTTAAGATAGAAAATAATTTATATAGATACTATTTTGGTGAAGATTCGGCGAACATATTTATCAAAAAAATAGTTGAAGATTGTACAGATATTTATCTAAATTATTTACTTAAAGTTAAGAAAATGTTCATAACCACAATAGAAATAGCTCAATATAATAATGCAACAAATTGTCATATATGTAAGAAAATATTAAATAATGATAAAGTTAGAGATCATTGTCATCTTACGGGTAATTATCGTGGGGCAGCTCATAGCGACTGTAATTTGAATTATAAAACACCTCATTTTATACCGGTTATCTTCCATAATCTTTCTGCATATGATATACACTTATTTTTCAAAGAACTTTCTACTATAAAATATTCCACAATAAAAGTGATTCCCCAGAACGCAGAGCGTTATATTTCTCTTTCAATTTTCATCAGATTAGATGAAAAGCGTGGATTCGAAATAAGATTTATAGACTCGTTTAGATTTATGGCTTCGAGTTTAGATACGCTGGCGAAAAATCTTGATTGCAATGATTTTAATACTATTCGATCATGTTTCGCTGATGAAGCTCATTTCAACCTGATTAGAAGAAAGGGTGTATTTCCGTACTCTTACATGGATTCCATGACTAAGTTTAAGGAAATTAGACTCCCTAATAGAGAAGATTTCTTCAATATTCTAACGAATGAAGAATGTGATGTAGTCGAGTATGAACATGCTCAAAAAATATGGAGAGAGTTTAACTGTAAAACCCTCCTTGGCTATACTGAACTCTATTTAAAGACAGATGTTCTTCTTTTAACCGACGTGTTTGAAAATTTTAGAAAAATTTGTAAAGATATATACGATTTGGACCCCTGCCACTATTATACAGCACCAGGCTTATCTTGGGATACAATGTTGAAAACCACAGAAGTTTCACTCGAACTGTTCACTGATTCCGAAATGTATATGTTTATGCAAAACGGAATAAGAGGTGGACTAGTTCAATGCTCACAAAGATATTCGAAGGCGAATAATAAGTATTTAGAAGATTTTGATGCATCAAAACCATCGGAATTTCTCGTCTATTTAGACGCTAACAATTTGTATGGATGGGCGATGTCGGAATATCTTCCTTGCGGTGAATTTGAGTGGGTATGTGATACTGATTTTGATGTTAAAAAAATTTCTGATACTGCAGAGTATGGGTACATTTTAGAAGTGGATATAGATTATCCTGATTCAACGCATGATCTACATAATGATTTGCCATTTTGTCCTCAAAATAAGCCCGTGGGAGGATCCAAAATCAAAAAATTAGTTGCAGACTTACACTCAAAAACAAATTACAGCATACACTATAGAGTTTTAAAACAAGCCATTTCAAATGGCCTCATCTTAAAACAAATCCATAGAATACTCAGATTTAAGCATTCCCCTTGGCTAAAAAAATATATTGACTTAAACACATTTCATAGGACAAAAGCTAAAAATAATTTTGAAAAAGATTTCTTCAAACTTTTAAACAATGCTGTTTACGGGAAGACAATGGAAAACATTGAAAAACGTAGGGATATTAGAATTACTTCATCTTGGGAAACAACAAACAGGAATCATTTGGGGCTCAGAGCATTAATTGCGAAACCAAATTTTATACAGTTAACAAAATTTTCTGACGATATGTATGCGGTAGAGTTAGAAAAAATGGAACCACTATATGATAAACCTATATATGTTGGTTTCACAGTACTGGAGTTATCCAAGTGGAGAATGTATGACTTCCATTATGGCTTCATGAAGCCTAAATTTGGAGAGAACATTTCTCTCAACTATATGGATACTGACTCATTTATTTATTCAATTAAAACTGATGATTTTTACGATGACATCCGTAATGATATTAGTTTGAATTTTGATACGTCAGAATATCCTATAGATAACCAATTTCGTTTACCCCTACTCAATAAGAAGGTTTTGGGAATGATGAAAGATGAAAACAATGGGGATATAATGACAGAGTTTGTTGGTTTAAGAGCAAAAATGTATTCTCTGTCAACTCTTCGCTCGGAAGCTGTTAAAAAATCTAAAGGGGTCAAGAAGTCTGTAATTAAAAAGTTGTCCATTAATGATTACAAAAGTTGCTTATTTGAATCCAAAATTATCTCGGATGAAATGTTTTTGTTTAGATCTAAAACACATCAACTATATACACAAAAACTACATAAAATAGCACTTAGCTTTTCTGATGATAAAAGAAATATAATGAAAGATAAAATTAAAACGCGTGCTTGGGGACATTACATAGACCGAAACAATGAAACAATGGATGTAGAATAGAATGCTTCCTACTAAATTGCATGTAAGATGACAAAGACAATTTAATTTTGTACTAATTGTATTTATTTATTAATGTATTTTCTTTAATTATTTATTATTTACCTATTTGCTTATTAATTTATTTATTGATTTATTTCTTTAATTATTTATTAATTTATTTATTATTTATTTATTAATGTATTTATTGTTTATATATTTGTTTATTAATTTATTTCTTTATTTATTTGTTAATTTATTTATTGTTTATATATTTGTTTATGAATTTATCTATTAATTTTAGTATTTTATTCACACAAAAACATGTAAAAATTTAATGGTTTAAAACTTTTATCTTTTTACCTACATCTAAATTATTTGTAAATTAAAATCAAAGATTCGATTAATGATCTTTTTTCTTCTTATATCTATATATTTTTATTTATACATAGAGTTAAATTTGTATTAGTACTAAGATTTTTAAGAAAAATGTTAAATAAAATATTGAAAAAATATTAAAATATGTAAATGGTTTTTATTTCAGTTCTTTTTTGTTTTCATATCGCTTAAACATATACAGTCTTGATATCTTTGAGAGGTCCTACACAAGAGGAATTGAATTTCACAATATCATGAAATTCCATTAAATTTCATTAGATATTTTCTTCTCAACACCAACTGTTTTAAAATTTTCTCATCCATGTTTAATAATAGCAAATAAGAGGTATCAGCTATTAGATAAGATATCAGCTATTAGATCAGGTATCAGTTATCAGAACCTGATCTGGTTTTCGGATCAGCTTTTCAGGACCTGATCTGGTTTTCAGATCAGCTTTTCAGGACCTGGTCTGGTTTTCAGATCAGCTTTTTAGGAGCTGATCTGGTTTTCAGATCAGCTTATCAGGACCTGGTCTGGTTTTCAGATCAGCTTTTCAGGACCTGGTCTGGTTTTCAGATCAGCTTATCAGGACCTGGTCTGGTTTTCAGATCAGCTTTTCAGGACCTGGTCTGGTTTTCAGATCAGCTTTTCAGGACCTGGTCTGGTTTTCAGATCAGCTTTTCAGGACCTGGTCTGGTTTTCAGATCAGCTTTTCAGGACCTGGTCTGGTTTTCAGATCAGGTTATCAGGTATCAAATCAGGTTATTAGGTATCTGGTCTGGTTTTCAGATCAGGTTATCTGATTCAGATTGAGTTATCAGTTTACAATTAGCTAGTCATTTATAAAATTTATATGAATGAAGTTTCAGGTCAGATGAAATAACTAAAGTCAATCCTTTATGAGCAGTAATTTATATAGTTATGAAATAGTCAAATTGTTTTCTAAAACGAACATCATTTAATTTATCATCAAAAATCCATATTTATCCTTCCAACACTATACAAATTTCTTGAAACTTTTCAAAATTCATATTACTGACAACATGATCCCTATAGACGAGCTTAATATTTTTCTCATCTTGCTTAAACATTATAATAACATTTGCATTGTCTCTTGTTAAATGCTTACAGCCGTATTCATAAAAATTTTAAACATCATTTTGAAGGTTGTTTAAGCAAAATTCGCTAAATTTTAGCTTAAAAACGTTTTTTAATTTAAACCTTGTTTAATTCACCAAATCCTAAAAATTAACTGCACCCATACTTAAAATGATTTTTCGTAAGTTGGACTGTAAAAATGTGAAAATAAATATTTATGTAAATCTGTCGGGTAAAACGTGGAAATAAATATTTTTGTAAAGTCTACGGGAAAATCATGAAAATGATTTTTCGTAATGCCAACGGAAAATCATGAAATTGATTTTTCATAATGTGGACGGGAAAAACGTGAAAATAAAATGTTTCTAAAGCCGACGAAAAATTTGTTGATGTCTGTCTATGGGAATTCGAGTCTGTCAGGGAATTGGGGGTTTGTAATAATTTGTGGGGGTCCTTTGTCGGAGGTATGGGTAATTAAACTTCAAAACTTTAATCTACGCCGGAGTGGCAATTCACTACTACTATCTCAAGTTTAAAAACATATGTATATTTATACTAAAATTATCTATATCAAGTCAAATATGAATATCTGAAGAAGTTAATTTCATAATTAAAAGAATAGTATATTATACATTTATTTTTTCTCGTAATGAAGCTTAAAGAATTTAAAGTATGATATTTGCTGATGCTGCATGTGCCAAGCAGAATAATATACATACATATGTACGTGTATATTTTTGTATGGGGCGACAGAAGAATGATGACTCATTCTACTTGTGCCCAGCTTCTAGTATAATTCCTAATGCATACATAAATACATACATACATGCATACATACATACATACATATAGGCAAAGTTAAAAATGCAAATAAACATGAAGCAAAATTACAACGATGTTAACTCAAAATTATTTTAAGTATGGGTGCAGTTAATTTTTAGGATTTGGTGAATTAAACAAGGTTTAAATTAAAAAACGTTTTTAAGCTAAAATTTAGCGAATTTTGCTTAAACAACCTTCAAAATGATGTTTAAAATTTTTATGAATACGGCTGTAAGCATTTAACAAGAGACAATGCAAATGTTATTATAATGTTTAAGCAAGATGAGAAAAATATTAAGCTCGTCTATAGGGATCATGTTGTCAGTAATATGAATTTTGAAAAGTTTCAAGAAATTTGTATAGTGTTGGAAGGATAAATATGGATTTTTGATGATAAATTAAATGATGTTCGTTTTAGAAAACAATTTGACTATTTCATAACTATATAAATTACTGCTCATAAAGGATTGACTTTAGTTATTTCATCTGACCTGAAACTTCATTCATATAAATTTTATAAATGACTAGCTAATTGTAAACTGATTACTCAATCTGAATCAGATAACCTGATCTGAAAACCAGACCAGATACCTAATAACCTGATTTGATACCTGATAACCTGATCTGAAAACCAGACCAGGTCCTGAAAAGCTGATCTGAAAACCAGACCAGGTCCTGAAAAGCTGATCTGAAAACCAGACCAGGTCCTGAAAAGCTGATCTGAAAACCAGACCAGGTCCTGAAAAGCTGATCTGAAAACCAGACCAGGTCCTGATAAGCTGATCTGAAAACCAGACCAGGTCCTGAAAAGCTGATCTGAAAACCAGACCAGGTCCTGATAAGCTGATCTGAAAACCAGACCAGCTCCTAAAAAGCTGATCTGAAAACCAGACCAGGTCCTGAAAAGCTGATCTGAAAACCAGATCAGGTCCTGAAAAGCTGATCCGAAAACCAGATCAGGTTCTGATAACTGATACCTGATCTAATAGCTGATATCTTATCTAATAGCTGATACCTCTTATTTGCTATTATTAAACATGGATGAGAAAATTTTAAAACAGTTGGTGTTGAGAAGAAAATATCTAATGAAATTTAATGGAATTTCATGATATTGTGAAATTCAATTCCTCTTGTGTAGGACCTCTCAAAGATATCAAGACTGTATATGTTTAAGCGATATGAAAACAAAAAAGAACTGAAATAAAAACCATTTACATATTTTAATATTTTTTCAATATTTTATTTAACATTTTTCTTAAAAATCTTAGTACTAATACAAATTTAACTCTATGTATAAATAAAAATATATAGATATAAAAAGAAAAAAGATCATTAATCGAATCTTTGATTTTAATTTACAAATAATTTAGGTGTAGGTAAAAAGATAAAAGTTTTAAACCATTAAATTTTTACATGTTTTTGTGTGAATAAAATACTAAAATTAATAGATAAATTCATAAACAAATATATAAACAATAAATAAATTAACAAATAAATAAAGAAATAAATTAATAAACAAATATATAAACAATAAATAGATTAATAAATAAATAATAAATAAATTAATAAATAATTAAAGAAATAAATCAATAAATAAATTAATAAGCAAATAGGTAAATAATAAATAATTAAAGAAAATACATTAATAAATAAATACAATTAGTACAAAATTAAATTGTCTTTGTCATCTTACATGCAATTTAGTAGGAAGCATTCTATTCTACATCCATTGTTTCATTGTTTCGGTCTATGTAATGTCCCCAAGCACGCGTTTTAATTTTATCTTTCATTATATTTCTTTTATCATCAGAAAAGCTAAGTGCTATTTTATGTAGTTTTTGTGTATATAGTTGATGTGTTTTAGATCTAAACAAAAACATTTCATCCGAGATAATTTTGGATTCAAATAAGCAACTTTTGTAATCATTAATGGACAACTTTTTAATTACAGACTTCTTGACCCCTTTAGATTTTTTAACAGCTTCCGAGCGAAGAGTTGACAGAGAATACATTTTTGCTCTTAAACCAACAAACTCTGTCATTATATCCCCATTGTTTTCATCTTTCATCATTCCCAAAACCTTCTTATTGAGTAGGGGTAAACGAAATTGGTTATCTATAGGATATTCTGACGTATCAAAATTCAAACTAATATCATTACGGATGTCATCGTAAAAATCATCAGTTTTAATTGAATAAATAAATGAGTCAGTATCCATATAGTTGAGAGAAATGTTCTCTCCAAATTTAGGCTTCATGAAGCCATAATGGAAGTCATACATTCTCCACTTGGATAACTCCAGTACTGTGAAACCAACATATATAGGTTTATCATATAGTGGTTCCATTTTTTCTAACTCTACCGCATACATATCGTCAGAAAATTTTGTTAACTGTATAAAATTTGGTTTCGCAATTAATGCTCTGAGCCCCAAATGATTCCTGTTTGTTGTTTCCCAAGATGAAGTAATTCTAATATCCCTACGTTTTTCAATGTTTTCCATTGTCTTCCCGTAAACAGCATTGTTTAAAAGTTTGAAGAAATCTTTTTCAAAATTATTTTTAGCTTTTGTCCTATGAAATGTGTTTAAGTCAATATATTTTTTTAGCCAAGGGGATTGCTTAAATCTGAGTATTCTATGGATTTGTTTTAAGATGAGGCCATTTGAAATGGCTTGTTTTAAAACTCTATAGTGTATGGTGTAATTTGTTTTTGAGTGTAAGTCTGCAACTAATTTTTTGATTTTGGATCCTCCCACGGGCTTATTTTGAGGACAAAATGGCAAATCATTATGTAGATCATGCGTTGAATCAGGATAATCTATATCCACTTCTAAAATGTACCCATACTCTGCAGTATCAGAAATTTTTTTAACATCAAAATCAGTATCACATACCCACTCAAATTCACCGCAAGGAAGATATTCCGGCATCGCCCATCCATACAAATTGTTAGCGTCTAAATAGACGAGAAATTCCGATGGTTTTGATGCATCAAAATCTTCTAAATACTTATTATTCGCCTTCGAATATCTTTGTGAGCATTGAACTAGTCCACCTCTTATTCCGTTTTGCATAAACATATACATTTCGGAATCAGTGAACAGTTCGAGTGAAACTTCTGTGGTTTTCAACATTGCATCCCAAGATAAGCCTGGTGCTGTATAATAGTGGCAGGGGTCCAAATCGTATATATCTTTACAAATTTTTCTAAAATTTTCAAACACGTCGGTTAAAAGAAGAACATCTGTCTTTAAATAGAGTTCAGTATAGCCAAGGAGGGTTTTACAGTTAAACTCTCTCCATATTTTTTGAGCATGTTCATACTCGACTACATCACATTCTTCATTCGTTAGAATATTGAAGAAATCTTCTCTATTAGGGAGTCTAATTTCCTTAAACTTAGTCATGGAATCCATGTAAGAGTACGGAAATACACCCTTTCTTCTAATCAGGTTGAAATGAGCTTCATCAGCGAAACATGATCGAATAGTATTAAAATCATTGCAATCAAGATTTTTCGCCAGCGTATCTAAACTCGAAGCCATAAATCTAAACGAGTCTATAAATCTTATTTCGAATCCACGCTTTTCATCTAATCTGATGAAAATTGAAAGAGAAATATAACGCTCTGCGTTCTGGGGAATCACTTTTATTGTGGAATATTTTATAGTAGAAAGTTCTTTGAAAAATAAGTGTATATCATATGCAGAAAGATTATGGAAGATAACCGGTATAAAATGAGGTGTTTTATAATTCAAATTACAGTCGCTATGAGCTGCCCCACGATAATTACCCGTAAGATGACAATGATCTCTAACTTTATCATTATTTAATATTTTCTTACATATATGACAATTTGTTGCATTATTATATTGAGCTATTTCTATTGTGGTTATGAACATTTTCTTAACTTTAAGTAAATAATTTAGATAAATATCTGTACAATCTTCAACTATTTTTTTGATAAATATGTTCGCCGAATCTTCACCAAAATAGTATCTATATAAATTATTTTCTATCTTAAAGCTACAATTAATAAAATAAGCGAATGCACACGCATGATGTTTCTGTACATTTGTAGTGCTTTTACTTACGGGATCATCAACCTTTTCCAAAATAGACTCGAAGTCTGCGTAGATTACAAATGGTACATCTAACTGTTTGTAGTAGTTTTCAAACTTGATGATAGATTTATCTTCGGGCATTCTGATGACTTTTTTCCCACAAACATTTTTGTGGTGATTATACACATAATCATCATGTGTATAAAATAGGCATGTGTTACATATATGTATCTTATGATCATGATATGTCATGTTGGAACGAAGAAGTCTGAAGAAAATATAGAAAATACCAATAAGAAATAAGTAAATATACCAATAAGAAGTAACTTTTTAAATAGATATGAAAACATTAAATGCAAAAATTAAACTTACTTTGATATATCCTTGATGAGCACATAGTGGAAGTTTTCATCGGACTGGAGCAATAACAGATTAATATGAACATGTTGCTCGCCTTTTGTTATGTAGTATGGTCCTATAAGCGATGTTCCATTGTGACCAAACACGTTAATGCTCATATTATTTTGACGTTCGAATTGTTTAATCTGCTTCAATGGGAGTGGAAACTCTAGGCCTTCAAAATTTAATACAATTGCCCCTATATTAATATTCTCATCAGAAATGTTTGTTATATTATAGTTTCTATAGTTTTTCTGTTGTCTTCGATCTAAAGTACTATTTGTGTTCAAAGCCGCAATGATACACCATTTAAAGCAATAAATATCATTGTTTTCGACATTTATGCATGCACATTTCACTGCAATATTTTTTGGGAGAGGGATAAAGCTCGATCCTCTTATAATGGATGCCTTGTTTATATTAACTTCAAGGGAATTTATTGAAATCAAGGTCCATCCGCTATCCCTCTCTTGGAATTCTTCCATTTTAGCTCTTAGCTCCTCGGCCTGTTTCTTGTACATATCCTCTATGTCATCAGACAAAGTCACCAACATCATTTTAGAAATATGTACCAGTTGGGAAACATTCATCTCATCATTCACCGTCTTCATATAATCGCATGGGAGCTCCATATTAAATTTAAATGTAGTATGTATCCTACTACATTCAATTAGCTGTTTTAGTATAGAGCTCTTGGCAGATTTCAGAAACTGCTCCGAAAACAGAACACCCTCATTTTTGTTGAGGAGGATATATGTCTCGATCCTCCCATTGAAGTTGCTCGCTCTTTTAGTGAGAAGATCTCCAATCTGTTCTAGGTGACAACTGTTTTTATGTTTTGTGGTTCTGACATGAGCCATGTAACCATTTGATGGGATCATCTCATCACAATCCTCACAATATTTTTTTTGAAGATCAAGCTTACTAGTTCCATATGAGTGCGTTTCCATATGCTGATTTAGTTTTGTTTGAGTCATAAAGACTTTATTGCAGATTGCACAACTTTTAGTATTCATTTTATATATTTGTTTATTAATTAATATAATTATTTTATTTATAAATAATTTATTTAATTATTTTATTTATTAACAATTTATTTTAGTTATAAACAATTTATTTAATTATTTTTTATACACTAGAAACTTGTTTAACAAACAGTAATTAGTTCTAGCACTTTTATAGTTTTTGGATTTTAAACACTTTAGAAATTTTGGTTGGGAAATTAGGTTGTCACTTGTTGAGATATCAAAGCAGACTGATACCAATCTACATTATTTCTTCTACTTATATACTTTATATGAGAATCGCGTAGTAGTCATCAATTCTAATTTATTACGACATATGATGAAATTCACACACACATACACACACACACATTTCCACAATTCTCTATTGGTATTACGAAATATGATGAAATATACACACAAATACACACACACATACACATACACAAACATACACACACACATATATTGGTATTACGAAATATGATGAAATTCACACATACACATACACACATACACACACACACGCACACACACATACATATTTCCACAATTCTCTATTGGTATTACGATATATGATGAAATTCATACACACACATACACACACACATACACATACACAAACACACACACACACACACATATTGGTATTACAAAATATGATGAAATTCACACACACACATACACACATACACACACACACACACATACATATTTCCACAATTCTCTATTGGTATTACGATATATGATGAAATTCACATACACAGCAACACCCAGAACAAAATTGCTAGCATCTGTTTGTAATACGAGAAACATCGGGACACGTGAAAGTAGGCGCTTCTATAAGATTTTGCTGTATTTCTACAAAAGCTATTTCCTATAATTGTTACATTAAAGTGTAATATACTGAAATAAAAATATCATTACCCCTATTCAAAAAAAAAAAAATACGTATCAACCTGATTGGATTCAAAACATTTAAGATCTGAAATTCAGTTGTACATATAAAACATATGCCAACACAATATTTTCTATCTCCATAAGAATAGCAACGTCAATAACCCAGAAAACAAATACACATTCATTTGTAAATATGTATGAAAAACCAAACAATACACACAAGCAATGATATTCTTCATAGTAAAAATAGATATGATCACATACATTAATACAACAACATATATGTAGATGCATTACCAAATACATTCCCTACCCACTTCCATTCACAACATGGTTGCCACTCTCTGTAGCTATTAGATTATTTCCCCAGAGATCGCAAACATAAATGCAATACAATAACCCTAAATAAGCATACCAACGATAACTCAAAACAGCAAGCCAAAGTCTATCAAATAATAATCACACATACACACAAATACACAGATCCCTTGTAACTACCCTGCAGTCAGACTGGGAGCAAGTGTCCTTGTGTCAAAACCAAAATTCTAGTTACAACTTTGGTATAGTAAGTTTTCTTCTATCCGTCAGTATAAAAGAAGGAGAGAGGTGGAATTGTCAATATACACACATTTGTATGTTCGTAAATTATAGAAATGTACCAGTAAATAAATGTCTGGTTAGTATGTCTCATGACCCCATAACAACTACGTGGTCACTACCTAATCAATTGCTTTAGTGTGACTAGTATATTTTCAATGACAAGCACATGCTAAATGTCTATAGTACAAAGTATTGTATGGGGTATAATTATATAGTAGTACTGGTGACAAGCTAGTCAAAAGCTAGTCAGCACATTTTCACCATCAACATTTCCTACTGGGTATAATAATTGTCTGCCACTACAACAAAAGTATCGGACACCGGCAGACATACAAGTAAATACAAAAGACATACTCATACACACCCACACACACACACACACACACACTCACACACACCCACATATATATATACATGCATACATCCATACACTGTAAGCACAACGCTTCTCTACAATAACAACAAAAGCTGTACTCATAAGTAAATACAAAAACACACACTCATAAACACATACACACACACTCACACACACACACACATAGCCCAGAAAATCTCAGCATGAAAATCCCCAAAATCCCCCCCATTTTGAACAGGGTTGCCACCCTTTTTGATTTTTCCCGGTTTTGAATTCCCAAAACATGTCGTCCTCCGCCATTAACAATCTACTCTTACCAAAAAAATTACATGAAAAAATATTCCCATAAGGAAGGATATTTACAATACATTTATTTTCCCATAAGGAAGGATATTCCAATACATGTATTTTTCCATAAGACATGCGTATGCATGCTTTTGCAGCTTTTTCATGCCACATCATCTATATGTATTTTGCTTTACTCTAATTTTCATTTTAAGAAAAAAAAAAAAAAGATATGACATTTAAAAATTTAATGAAAGGTAAACATGCACATGCAAGACACATGGTATTAAGCATTAAAGTATTAAGAACGAGAGACATGCGTATGCATGCTTTTTGCGTGTAGATTTACGTGGCTGCGTTGGTTAAATTTACATTTTATTTGTTATGAGAAAAAGGGTATGCGAAAAAAAAAAACTCATCACAAAAATATCTTTCTATGAAGGACAGGCAAATCGTTCTATTTCATTGTTTAAACTTAACAATTTACAAGATCATAAATGTAGATGAATATGAGGATTTTCCAATCCCAGATAATTTTCTATAGATGAATGTATGCATATGTATATTGTGTGCAGAAAAAGAGTATAAAGTAAGACATTTTTCTAAACAAAATTCTAGTCTTGCAACATCATTCAAAAAACTAAAACAACATTTAAAAATGAATAGTAACAAATTATATTGTGATATATGTGAAATAGTTACTTTTTCAAATACTTCAAACAAGAAACGCCATTATCTTAACCAACATGGAATAAAATTAAAAACGAAAAAAATTTTGGGATAGTCCTTTATATAGGAGAATAATTAAGAAAAATAAGGAGATAAGAGAAGCTGAACCATCAATATCAGCATCTATACAAGCGACAACACCAACTACTCTTATAGCTACTAAAGCCGAATCATCAACATCATCATCTACTATAGAAGCCGCAATATCAACATCAAATATATCATTAATTACAGAAGCATCAACACCAACAACAGACGAGAGGTACCATCATCTCTTAGAAGGCGATGAAGATGCATTTTTAAGCATCAAAGAGCCCATAAATATTAGAGAGGTAATATTTTTACCACCGTTGGATATAGCATCATATTTAGATGTATTAAGAAGGGTTGAAAATACGGCTTAAGATAATATTGTAAAATACTTTTCTTATTTTTTTATTATTAAATAATTTTTTTTTTTAATACATGATTTTTATTTATTGTATCTTCATATATGAACTAACAATAAGTATTCAAATCTTAAATATAAAAATATAATTAGGCCCGACCAGTGTCGGACATAAGCTTAGTAGTAGTTATATATAATACATAAGTATTGATAATCAAAAGGAAAAAATATAAAAAATAAAAGAATTTTCAGGAAGTCCCATCTGGAGTGCTGTGAATAAGAGCCCTTGTATCCCTCTTTTTTAGGCGGATGTGTCCAGTAAAGTTCAAAATATTACGGGCAAGCGGATTAGGATGTGACTCGAGTTTTGTTAAATATTTGCCAGCGTTTTTTGCAATTTCTTCAGTCACTAGTGGCATATTTAAGTCACGATGTATATTTGAATTTTTTATATACCATGGAGCCGATGTTATTAACCGTAAAATTTAGTTTTGCCTTCGTTGGATTCTCCCGACATTAGAAGCTGAAGCAGTACCCCATAGCTGAATTCCGTAGCACCATATAGGTTTTAAGAGCGACTTGTATATTAAAAGCTTACAATCTAGGGTGAGGGTTGAGTTTCTACCAACCAGCCAATGTATCTGAGTTAGTTTAAGTTTCATTTGCGTTAGCTTGGAGTCAATGTGGTATTTCCATGTGAGCCTTCGATCAAGATGTATACCAAGGTATTTCACATGTAAGTTTTGAGGAACAATTTGATTATTGATTGTAACGGGGGAACAACTGCTTTTCTTAAGGTAAATGTTACCTGAGCACACTTCTGTTCGTTTACCTTTATTCTCCACATGTTTAACCATAGTTCTAGCTGAGTAATATGTTGCTGAAGATATCGGGAAGCCTCGTGTGGGTTTTCGTGCATACTAAGGCAGGCTGTATCATCGGCAAACGTAGATGTATGGATATTGCTGCTCAAGGGCATATCACAAGTATAAATCAAATATAAAACTGGCCCCAGTATACTCAGGCGTACTCATAAAGTCTCCTTCCACAACAGTGAACTTCCGGGCAATAATGTAACTTTCCAGCAGATTTAGAATGTTTATTGGTAGGTAAGTCTTTAATTTTAAAATTAGGCCTTCATGCCACACTTTATCAAATGCCTGAGAAACGTCAATGAACAGCGCAGAGCAATACTTTTTTTCTTCAAAAGTTTTTCTTATAAATTGAACCAATCTATGAGTTTGTTCAATGGTGCTATGCTGACTTCTAAATCCAAATTGATGATCCGGTATGCACTCATTATCAGTTAGAATTGGGGACAATTTTATCATGAGTAACTTTTCAAAGAGCTTTGACATTGTTGACAGTAAACTTATTGGCCTATATGACTCAGCTTTGGTAAGATCTTTGCCCGGCTTTGGAATCATTTTAACCTTGGCAAGCTTCCAGCTGTTTGGATAATACTCCAGTCGTAAAATAGCGTTAAAAATGAATAACAGGATTCTAATAGCTATACGAGGCAACTTCATCAACATCTGGTTACTAATTCCAGCAATACCCGGGGCTTTTTTCGGGTTGAGTTCTGCAATTATTTTTTGTACATTACGCGTCTTAAATTTTATTGGTCGAGGGGGTAGCGCAACTATATTTGGCAAATCAACAGCACCAGAACACGTGTTTGGGGTGAATACGGAGTTTAAATGCTCACCAAATATTTTACCTTTTTCAGTATCGCTTCTTGCCCAACCTCCTGTAGATGTGCGCACTCAACTGGTGTTTTAAGCTTTCTAGCAGCACGCCACAAAGAGTAATTAGATGCTGGTGTGACATCAAGACCTTCCAAATAATTTTTAAGAGATGCAGTTTTTTCAAATGCAAGCAACTCTTGGAGTCGTTTAGTACACTCTTTAAATATGATTTTAAGTTGGGGTGATCTGTGCTGTTGCCATTCTCTTCTAGCTTTTCTTTTTTCACTTACGAGACGTTCAATATCCGTAGAATAAATTTTATTTAACCTAATCTGCGGATGGGCGGTAGTGGCATGTTCAGCAGCCTGTTTAATATTTTTATTAAGGATGGCAATGTTAGATTCAATATCATCATGTGTTCTTAGCGTAATATTTTCCGTGCAATGACTACTAAGATATTTTTTAAATCGCAGCCAATTAACACGATTTATCAAATTCGCATATGGGTGAGGTAAATCACTTCCTAATGGGCTACAAATTGTAACGATCGTGGGAGAGTGATCGGACGAGAGATCTAGAGAAGCTTCAATTTGAATTAAATCCCTAGAGATATTTTTCATAACGCCAAAATCTATTACATCCGGAATTTTACGTATGTCAGTAGGCCAATAAGTGGGCTCCCCACTCGAAATGACATCCAAGCCCATTTTGGAAATTGTATTGAACAACGCTCGACCTCTGGGTGTAATAAGACGCGAACCCCAGAACGTGTGTTTAGCATTATAGTCGCCAGCTGCTACGAAACAAGGGCCCAGAGATTTGTAAAAATCCTCGTATTGATCCTCAGTAATTGCGAATCTAGGAGGAGAGTAAATTGATGATATGACAAAATTAGTGCAAAAATTTTCGACACAAATATTCGTTGCTTGTAAATGTTCTTCACAAATGTTGTCAATAAAATAATGCTTGAGTCTTGACTTTATTAAAATTGCTGATCCACCGCATGCTCTTCCTCTCGGGTCCTTTGAATCATATAAGGTGTAGCCATAAATTTTAAAAAGGCTTCTCGAAGTCAAATGAGTCTCAGAGACCAACATTATGTCAATATTTTTTTCCGTGAGGAAGTGCTCAAGTTCATTTTTATGTTGGCGAATGCCGTTTGCGTTCCAGAAACATAGTTTTAACGTGTTCATGGTTCGTTGACTAATGCTTGAAGCAATGTATTCTGCATTCGCAGCATTTCTTGCATCATGCTAGTCATATTTGTTGTAAAATTATTTATAGTTTGCACCAGATTATCAATAGTAGCTTCAAGGCGATTGAAACTAAAGTTCGAGTTTGTATTTGTTGAATTATCTGGTGATGAAACATTTTGTGTATGAGTAGAATTTGTTTTAGCAGCATCGGCATACGATACACGGGAACTAACTGGTTGGCTCACTTGCGCAATACTGGCTGATAAAACGTTTGGTGATTGGGCTGGGGCCAATTTAGGTGTTTGCCTCATAGTCTGTTTGACGAAAGAGTACACAGGACAACCTCTGTAGTTAGCGGTGTGACTATCTCCACAATTACTACATTTTTTGTCACTTTGCTCTTTTGGTTTATTGCAACTAGCAGTGCCGTGTAATTCGCCGCACACAACACAAACAGTAGGTAATTTGCAATAAGTTTTAGTACGTCCATATTCTTGACAATTATGGCACTGTACGGGTCCTGAACGCTTGTGTGGTTCTTCAACGGTTATTTTTCGATACAAGAGATATCTTAAATTATATATTGGATGGGTCTAATTTTTTTTCAATTTTATATCATTTGGCTCAAGTTCAACGCGAAATAGAGGTTGAGGGATCTTTTCCCTATTTATTATGTTAGATACATTTTTTACTTTAAAACCCTGGAGGACGAGAGCATCTTTTACTTCTTCAGGAGCAACATAGGAATCTATGCCCTTCAACACAATCTGCATACCTTTAGCACTCTTGAGCTGATATGTGTAGAAATTTGTTTTACTTTTTTCAAATTCAAAAACCATTTTTCGAAAATCTTTTTCTTCATAAATTTGAATTTTCGTTTCATCAATATTACCACGTTTTATTGGAACAATGTGAAATTTATTCTCACCAATGAACGAAATTAATTTTTTAATAGAGCGTTTGAGTTTTTTTTTTTGTTTTTGTTATTTCAATATGTAAAAATATTAGCAAAGCAAAAAAAAGGCTTATTTATCAAAGTTAATATGTACTACGAATATTTTTTGTGTAATTTTTTTTTGTTTAGATTGTATGTTCACTATGAAGGTACAACGAGAACTCATTTTTATTATTAAATAAATGAATATGTTTTTTTTTCTCTTTTAAATATATATTTTTATTATCTAAACTTTTTCAAAATTACAATTTTTACATTTCTGACATTATATATGTTATAATAGAATTTCATTAGTTTGTTTGCTTCTTCCTCTATTCTCATATTTTGTATTCTTTTGTATGAACATGAACAAGTGTCGGGTCCACAAGTTTCATTCTCATTAGACCATGAACAATCTTCATAATGCTCTCCAAATTTGTTTTTCGTTGTTTTTAAGTTATTTGCTTCTTCGAGATGTGACTGAATATTAATCAGTTTATATCTATCTTTGTTAAATACAATGTGTGAACATCTTTTTAAAAATTCATATATATCGTTGGGTAACATCATTACAAATATGTGTGACTGAGTATGTAGACCAAATGTTTGTGAATAAACAATAATGTTATTACACTTAACATTTATATAAACTGTATACAATTATTTTTTAGTTTATGTATATCTATAATTATTAGTCTCTTAAGCTAACTAATAATAAAGTTATACCAATTTTCTAATTTCGTTTGTTAGTGGAATATATTCAAATATTTTATCATGAATAATTAAACAATACGCAGATGTATAAGGTATTATATTTTTTAAAGTCTTCAGTTCAATTCTAATATCGATTGGTACAGTTTTGACTAATTCATTTTGATGTGTAACATCCAAGACAGCTATTGGCGCCATAGTTTTGAAGTTGTCTGGTGTTATTAATGGTTGGGTGTTGCGTGAATAATAACTTTGTTGAAATTTTAAGTACATGTCATATAGAATAGCAAAACGATTTCTATCAAACTGAAGATTTAGATCATTATAAGGATATGTATCGGGGTGAAGATGTACTTTTACATCACTTAAATCACAATGTTGAAACGTGCTGTCATTATTTCGAAGACCTAACAATAGGAAGCGTGTTCTTCCGTTGTAAGCAGCTAGCTCAACATTCCACAAAACTGTTGTACTTTCTGGAAGTGAAGGATAATAATACATATCCCAACTTCTAAAACATATACTTAATGGATGACGGTTATTTATTGTTTTATATATCTGCAATTTGTATGCATCAGCAAGTTGAATGTGTGGTACTTTCCAAGTTATATATAAAATTGTTAACTTTGTTTTTTCAGTTGATAGTTGAGATTTAAAAACTTGTTTATCATCTTTAGATCGTAACAGAATCAATTCGTGCTTAGAGTTAACTATTATTTTGTGAAAATCTTCGGCAAATCCAAGTAGTAATTTTAGTGGTACACAAAAATTAAAATATCCATTTTCGAGTATAAGATCATCATTGTTAAATGGTGACCATCCTGCATTTAGTAGACTATCACTTTCAAATTTATTTAATGAAACGTAGTTTTTTAATTCTGTTGCAATACCCAAATGACGTGTGCGATCAATTTCAATACCATTAATTTCATAACGAATTTCATCAAATAGGTGTGCCATACAATTGTTTAAGAGACGTATGGATGTAGAAACTGTTGAATCTTCCTTTGTTGCAAGACCTTCGATATATAGAAAACTTTCACTTGGTAAAACATACAAATCTTGGTTTTGAATTGATATACGAATTTCATCATTATTTTTAAATGACTGTAAATATGATGTATAACTGTGGTACTCTTTCTTGATAATTGAATTATCCACTTGAGGCTTTTGCAATATATTAATTATACTACTCATTTGTTTGTTTTCCTTGATTGTAACTACTTAATTAATTTTATTGTATTAATTTAAATCCTAAACTTCTTAAAAAATGCTGATTAGTTTTATTTAAAACGTTAGCTTTTTTAGGCTTTCTATGTTTATTATTTTTACAGTATTGTATTTTTAACTTTTTGCAAAAATTTGATGAATTTTCAGCTTCATCTTCGGCTGATGGTGACTGAATAAATGTTAAATCATTGGATAGATTACTTTTGATTTATATTATCATTCTTTCATAGGCGTTAAATTCAATCGTATTGTTATTTCACCACGAAAGTTTATTAAGTTTCCGTCTTGGTCTACAAGTTTCAAAATTAGATTATTTATTGTTCTTGAATTTACAGGTAAATATATTACAGTGGTTGGAGTCTCTGTTATTTTATATCCAGGACTAACGTTAAGCGAAAACTGATGTAAAATATGTGTAGACATGTTGTTTATATACGAACCGCATACAATATTGCATTCAACGATTACTGTATTAATTTTGGTTATATCTATCGTTTTATCGGAGTAATGTTCTATTCCAGGTGCTAGTACTTTTCTACTAAAGCCTAATAATGATCCAATTGAGGATTTTTTATTAAAATAAATTGAATCAGAAGTGCTTTTTATACATGTTTGTAGTGTATTATAATTTGCTCGTACATCAAGAGAACCGGTTGGATTCATATCATGATATTTAATTTTTAGAAGTTCAGCTATATCAGTTAATTCATATGACCCAACTGGAACTTTTATTTCATAATGTCTAATATGAAATAAATTGTTTTCAACATCTACATTTGGAATTAAATGATATGTATCAAAACTTATTAAACCGCAAACATAATTTTCATTTAATTCAATTGGCGGAAAATAGTTTGCGACAAGATGCGAAGAGTCTCCGTTTAAAGTTAATGTAATTGACATTTTAGTGGTTCATGAATGATTAAATTAATTATTACATTTTTCACAGTTTTTATTATTAATCATTATTTGTATTAATCCAAAAATTACGTTCTGAAGAAAAACCAAGCCATTTAACATAAATTTTGTTGCTTTTCCTTTTCAAAACCTTTTCAACCAAATAAGTTTCAGGAAGTCTAGTTTTCATTAATTCAGACTCATAAAACCCTCCTTTAATTTCATGTCCTTGATAGTCTTTTAATATATATGTGTTTGGATTAGTATTTTTTATAGTTTTAACCGTAAATACTTCAGTAGTCCAATTTGGTGTATAACATTTTTCAAATATATGTTTATATTTACTCATTCTAACATTATCATTCACTTTGAACTTTGGTTTTGTAAATACTATTAAATTGTTGTAAGCTGTAGCCTATAAAAACTTTTTGTTTGATGAATTTACTTCATTGGGCGACATTTTATTGTTCTGTGGTAAGTATTATTATATTATTATAAGTATTATTATATGTTTAACCATTTATATGTTACTTGATAACTAAACTCCTTCCACATCATTCCTTTAAGAGTTCTGTTAAATCTTTCTATGAGGGATGCTTTCAGATCACTATATGTTGAATAGTGGTTGATTTGATTCAATTGCATTAAGTGACGAAACTGATTATTGAAGAACTCCTTACCATCATCTGTTTGTAAATTTTTTGATTTACGATTGCTTTTTATGAAAATGTTTTTGATGGCGTTGGTTATGTTGAGTGCAGTTTTATTTTTCACTGCTATATCCCAAGCTTTTTTTGAAAAAGAATTTATTACTGTTAAGAGATAACGGTGACCGTTATTATATGCTGCGTAGTTGCCCATCTCAACCAAATCCGCTTGCCATAAATCCTCGATTCCTTTTATGATAACCCGTCTTCTTTTAAAATTTTTTCGCGCTTGCTTATGAAGTTCATCAACTATTTCTCTTTTATCTAAGTTCATTTTGAAATAAGATTCTTTACTATTAAGCATTCAGATATGAGTGTCAAATATTTATATAAAATTTTTATCCTTTAATTTTAGGAAATTCAAGTTTTCGTTTTTTCACCTCAACATTTACATCATTTCTCTTCATCGATTTAAATATAAAATCCTCAAGTGTATTGAATCTCATTTCGATATTCTTTGAAAAGTCTTCGTTTGCATAACTTATTTGATTCCTCATTACTTTTTCAATAGCTTCAACATTTTCATTGATTCCATTTGTAATTAATTCTTGTAATACTTTAACATCCCTTTTGATAATGTTTAATTGAAAATTATAATCGTTTTTAAGTTCTTCACGTTGTTCGTTAATAGTTTTAATTATATTATCCAATTTTTCTATATCTCATGTTATGTTATTCAATTGCAAATTATATTTGTATAATTTTAACTTTGAGTCATTTAGATTATGTCGGAAAGAAGTTTCTCCAAACTTATTTATATAAGTCATTATTAGTTTAATATATTATATCAGCTTCTTTCAATTCTACAATAATGGAAAATATTTTGTTATTGTGATTATTATGACCAATACTTTCTGATGAAATAAGTAAACGTTATCTGTCAACTAATTCATTTGTGTCATTCCAATATATATAACTAGATCTACGATTATCAATAGTCTTTAACGAGAATCCACTACCTTTTGTTAGAACATTTGGTTTAGTATTAAATAAATTTTTTATTATACAAATATATTTATAAGCTCGTGTACCTTTAATTTGACTTTTTGATTGATATTGACGTTTGTGAGCATTGGTACTTATTAAAATTTCTTTATATTTTCTTAAATCATTTTTATTATAATGTAGAGGCTTTGAATGGAAAACTAATTCAAATAATCCTGAGAGGCATTTTCCACGTTGTATTCCCTATTTGAATAGAGTTATCAGCATTAAAATTTAATTCATTATTTGCAAATCGCCAATTTCCACTTTTATCTATGTTGAAACCATAAATTTTATCTATTGTTTTATTATTGAGGAGTAATTCTATATTTTCAGCTAATGGATATTTTTTCAAATCAGTTTCAGTAATTTGGTTATAATCTATTGCATCATCAAAATTGTTTGAACTGTCGTCGGATGGTAGTGGTGGAAGTTGTGGATTTGTTATCTTATCATTAGATTGATAATCATCTAAGTTATAATCATCATCTTTTTTTATTACTTTATTCAAAGGTTTGGTTATGGACTTAGATGTATCATTCAATATTTTTTTTTTTTTTTTATAAAGAGAAGTAACACTCAGGCAATTAATGCCTACTACTATTACTAGGTGTTACCTTCTTTAGGAAAGGGATAGTGAGAGAGAAGACAGGTGGTGAAGGAAGAGATAGAGGAAAGCTTCATTCTTTTACAACTCTGCTTTTTCGCACGTTTTTAAAAATGCAGTGTTGCAGCGCCTCTTTGATGTTAAATGAGGCGTATTAATTTTTTGAAGCTGTGTCTTGTAGCCATTTTATTGATTATTTTACTTCGCCGATGATTTTGCTACACAACGAAGGAGGGCGCTCTGATGTTACATTAGGATTAGTATCTGCTGAAGTCGGTATAGTTCAGTGACCAGTGACTATGCCTTCATCACTTGAACTTTCCTACAACAACTGACACAAAGGGACACTAATGCACATCAGAAAAATGCATGGTGTTGTTATTTAATGACTGTCGGATACAGGGATTGAACCCAGGACCTTCGGTTTTGTAGTCAACGTGCTAACTACTTCAGCCAACGCCACCCTCATGATGACCTCTTCTTCACTTTGTATTACTAGTTCCATAATTTTAAAACATTTATTTACAAAATATAAAATAATTTCTATTTTAGAGCGCATTGTAAAGTTTCTAAGTTTTTCATACAAACAAAACAGTTGTTGTACAGTTTGTCAAATAAGTGTTATAAAAAGCAGAAAAAAATACAACAACAAACACACGCATTTCTGCAGGAGATTTATTTTATTTTGAGCAAAGTTATTAGACATTCTGTGAGTTAAAACCTGAATTTAACAAACTTGCAGTGTGAATGTTTATGGTTTTAACGTTAAAACCAGGTTTTAACTTGCAGTGTGAAAACACTATAAAGAAAAATAATACAGTACCACTCGTTATTTAAATATCTAAATTTTATTAATTTCAGCAATAATGGTTTAAGTACATAGAAAGATGGAAATAAGAATAGAATGAACAAATAAAATACGTTTTTCCTTCTGAGTGTTTATGGAGTTGCCAAGCCAAATTGTTGTAATTTTTTTTTAGCAAATTAAGAGAGAAAGAGAAATCATGATTGGCTAATATTCTTAACTGTTTTTAATTATCTTAGACACAAAAATGTAGAAGAAAAAATACATTCTGCACTGCTCCTATTGTCAATCTATCTAACAAAAATAAATCAAGCGAATACGTTGAGTTTAAGTCAGTTAAAATAGTTCTTAACTTTTTTCACTTGCCTATTTATATATAGATTCCACTCAATAAAGGCTATATATATATCACTCTCTAAAACCATAACTGGTAACAATATTAACAATATTGGTAATATAGAAATTAGATTTTTAGATTCCTATAGATTTTTGCAATCAAACCTAATTGATTTTGTTAAAAATTTAGCTAAGCAGGATTTGAAAATAGTTAAATCAATGTTTGCTGAAAATGAAAGTAAATTTAATTTACTTATTAGAAAAGGTGTCTTTCTATATAGTTATTTAAATTCTATCGAAAAACTCACAGAAACTTCTCTACCGAATATAGAGAGTTTTTATATTAAATTAACAGGTGAAGATTGATCTCAAGAAGATTACGCACATGCGAAAGAGGTATGGAGTACTTTTGAGTGTAAAACTTTAGAAGATTATTTAATTTTATATTTAAAAACTGATGTCTTGTTATTAGCTGATGTTTTCGAAAACTTTAGATTTCTTTGCAATGCTATTTATAAAGTAGATCCTTGTTATTACTATACCGCTCCAGGATTTTCTTGGGACGCAATGTTAAAAATAACAGATATTAAATTAGAGTTATTGACAGACATAGATATGATTTTATTCATACAAAAGGGGATAAGGGGAGGAATAGTACAATGTTCTCAACGACATGCTATTACAAACAGTAAATATATGAGTGATTACAATGAACATCTTCCATCTAAATATTTAATGTATTTAGATCAAGGTTGGAAACCGAAAAAAATAACGATATCGGTATTGATACCGGTACAATTATTTTTTAAATTTCGGTATCGGTAGCGGTATCGGTATTTTTTTATTTCGGTATCGGTATTACCGGTACATACCGTTATCGAGTTTATAATACCGGTATACCGATATTACTGATAAATTTATTATTTCAGGCAGTGAACATAACAAAAAATCTTTTTTTATTAAATTAAAATTACATATGTACTTGTATAAAAGCATACAAACTTATTTGTTTCTATATATGTTTTTATACTATTATTAAAAAATAATTTATTAAAAAAATGAAACAAGGAGACTGCAGTCCAAACTTTGCATATACATATAAAGTATACATTTTGGTTAATTAAACAAAATAGTAAAAATAAAAGTTTTGTCTATACTGATATATTAGACTGTGTGACAAATTTTGATGAAATCGAAATACCTGGGACATGTTACTATTTTTCTGCTAGGTATTGTCGAGTATAACAATAGAAATTGTATTTGAAATATTCCAGACACCTCCAAAATCTTGAGTTACGGGTAAAAACCGGTTTTTCGTACCCGTAGACACTTATAAACCTCCAACTAAGTTAAATATCAACCGATTTTAAATTTATAAACGGATACAGAAAGAAGAGACTCAGACCCTTTGAACCATATAGATATATCTTGCTTCAGTAAATTTCAAATAAGTCTTTATTTTTTCACCAAATATGATTTCTTCGGTTTTTCCGACATTTTTCTACTTTGGACACGTTCTTAGGCAAGATTTTTGTTTATAACTTTGTTTATAAAACATAATTGAATAAGAGTAATTTTCGGGACTGTTTTAAATATTTTGTTAGAAGACTTCTTGTTAAAAAACTTCCTGTATGATGTATTTCGCGTTCTATTTATACGCTTTCGGTGTATTTAAGCTTCCAGGATGATGAAAGTACAGTTTAATAGATGTATATAAACACAGAGTACAAAATTGGTACAACAGTGGTCGCCAACATTTTTTCCTTCATTTTAACTTTAACTTCAAATATAAAAGTTTAGAAGTTTTTTCTCTACCAACCTTATATATTACGGTGAAATGTATAAACAAGACCAAGACCAAAGAAAGAAAGTTAATTGAAATATATCTTTGCAATTTTTGCACATATTACGGTTTACAGCTCAACTAAGTTGGATTTAAACTGAAACATCTTAACTTTTAAGCAACTGTTTTTTTGGTATTCTGAATAACAACTAATTTTAGTTGGCTTCGAAACAATGCACGAAAACAAAGGTTTTTATCTATGCTATATGTTTTGAAACCATAGTATCCATTACAAAACATTTTAAATATTTTTAGTTTTGGCCTAGCTATTTTTTCTTGAGATTCTATGTTTTATGAACATGGCAATAATATTGGTTGACAAATGGGATTGTTTGGCGTCTGGAATAGTAAAGTAAAACGAACACAATGGTCGAAATAAAAACCAATATACAACTGATAAAAAGCAGTTGTCTCATGGTGAAAAAAGTTGTAATACATAATAAAAATTTGGCAACTACAACTCAACTATCATTTATTTTTTGGCCGGAATCGGTATACCGGTACGTACCGGTATAGACGTAAACGGTAGTCTGGATACCGGTATTTTCTAAACGAAATGGATTTCGGTATCGGTAACGATACCGGTATCTAATTTTAGCGGTATTTGAATCGGTATCGGTATTCTTACGATACAGTTTGCCAACCTTGCTTTTGAGTTTTCAAGAAAATCATACTATTTAATGAATTTAGCAAACTGGAAAGCTACATAATTCCGTTTCTTCTTGTTATATGCTGGTGCAATTACTTAAAAAAATTTATTAGATGTTCAAATTTACAAAAATTTTTTCATTTTATTTACTTGTCGTATTTTGACGTCAACAAAGTTAGCCACATTAAAATCAAAGTACGTTCAAGAATTGTTTAAATCATTTGTTGAACTTATGCCTCGATATTACGGCCATAATTCGCAAACTATGAATTTACATAATCTAATTCATATACCAGATGATGCAATTAACATAGAAGTTCCTTTCTCACAATTTTCAGCTTTTGAAAATAGTTTGGAGTATTTAAAGTCAATTGTTAAATCAACTACAAATCCAATAGCGCAAAATCAAAGAAAATTGCACATTTTCCATACAAACAGTTTCTCAAATAATATACCATTAGTATTTCCTCGTGTTAAAAATAGGAAATATTCACTGGGAAAAAATAGACACAGTTGAATCGAAAACAATATTTTCTTTTTAAAAATTAAGGTCTGTTTACTAAAGCCCCCCGTAGATGACATGTTTTTTGCGTCTGACTTGTCAAATTTCCCATTGTAAACCATGTACATGTCGTGTGGTACCTTTAAAACTTTGCTTCTGTAAAAGTCAGACGCAAAGTCTTCTGACAAAAGTTCAATTAGAGCGTGTTCTATTTTCTTCTGACAAGGCCTCTGACATCAGCTGTTTTTGTTATGCAAAATATGTCGGCAAAAATCTATGCCGTGAGGAAACATATAGCGGCGTTCCGCTATTGACGGAAGGATTAGCCGGCTGAAGTTGATATATTACAACACCTATATATTTATGTTTTTTTAACTATTAAATAACAATAATGCAATAAAATTGCGTTGCATTTTTATATTCTAACATGATTCTTCGAATTTAAAGAAAAATTCCTTAAAATGACTGAAGTTTTTACGGCGTAAAGAAACATTTTTGTGCCGGCAACACTCCATTTTGAAACAGAGGCCGACATAGGTTTGTGCAAAAGCAAAAAAAAAAACAAAAAAAAAACAAACACAGACAATGTCAGACGTATTTGTACATGCACGTTGAGAAGGATGAGGAATTGTGAATATTATAAACCGTCTGTAAAACAACAATTTTGACAGACATGCAGAATTACATCTGAGTTGAAATGTCAGACGTAAAAAACATGTCGTGTACGACCTGCTTAAGTAATGTAAATGTTATATCAGAAATTTTTAGTAGCAAATTTTCTCTACACAAATGTGATAATATCGGGTGTTTTTTAGAGGTATAGAACTTCGAATTAAAATAAAACACAAGAAAATCGTTTTAATGTCCATCAATTTGGCTTTATTGGAAGGATAATTTTATGCCATTAATGTTTAAATATGATTTCGGGCATGTGGCCGCCGCGGCTGGCTCGAATAAAGCCAATTCTACAGGTCCAATTTTCAACCACTTTTTCGAACATATGGGGCCGTATGTTGGCAATAACGCCACGACTGTTGACTTCCAAGTCCCCTAACGTTTCTGGTTTGTTGGCGTAGACGAGCGACTTCACATATCCCCAAAGAAAATAATCCAATGGTGTCAAATCACACGATCTTGGTGGCCAATTGACAGGTCCATTCCGCGAAATTATGCGCTCATCGAATGTTTCCTTCAATAAATCGATTGTGACGTGCGCTGTGTGGCATGTAGCGCCGTCTTGTTGGAACCACAACTCATCCACATTCATGCCATCCAATTCGGGAACAAAATAGTCGGTTATGATGGCTCTATACGGTGGCACGGTGGCGAATCGATTCATTCGGGTCCTCTTCAACACTTTGCTCTACAGCGGCAATTGTTTCTTCGGTGCGCACTGTTCGACGTCTCTGCGGATGCGTATTATCACATAGAGTAAACGTAGTGCGAAAACGATCCATGGTTAACCGAATTAATTGCTCTGATGGACGATTATGTCGACCATAAAATGGACGGAGCTTGCGGTAAACTTCGCGAACTGAACCATTATTTTCGAAATAAATTTGCACAATTTGCAAGCGTTGTTCTTTTGTCAACCTGTTCATGATGAAATGGCAAACCAAACTAAATATTAATCACTTGACAGCTGACAAAATGGCCGCCAGTTAAAAAAGTGATGCCAACTTAAAGTTCTATACCTCAATAAAAAACACCCATTATTTACTTAAAAGGCAACATATTGAATGAAAATCTTGAATTTTTACGTATTCACTGTCACACAGTGGGGGATTTTGAAAACTTGAAATAATTCTGCAGTTTCTAAACGAGCCGTCCGATTGTTATGAAATTATTATGAAATACAGCATTTAAGGAGGTGTTGCTTAGCTTAAGTCTTGAATTTGGACTGTATATCTTGAAAGGGGGCGAGGCCACAATGCCCCAAGGTGGGCAACTTCGGGTTAATGAAAAATTCAAACTGATGCCAAGCTGATGTTTTTGATCTGATTTTTTGCAAGTGGATTTCTCTATCCAAGAGCTAAAAAAAGTTTGCTTCAAAAGCGTGGTGTGTAAAGCTGAGTTTACATCTGGCATTACTTGTGTGTCATTTTCAGTTTATTATTCAACTTTAAGTAACTGAGCCCAAAGGGCCATAACTAGTTAACAAATTATCTACATAATATAATACTACATATAACAAAACTATAATAATATATTCGGTGAAAATCTTAAAAACTAATATTTATCAAAAAAGCGTAACCAATTAATTACTAACGTGAAACTGTTTGATTCAGACATGTATTTGTTGATTTAAACAGTTTCCAATCATGCTGGATTTCATAAAACTGTCTATTAGTTGTGTATGGTACTATTTAACTTAATAAATACATGTCTGAATCAAACAGTTTTTCATTAGTAATTAGTTGGTTAAACTTTTTAACACAAATGTAAAAATTGTGAAGCAGACTCATCTGACCCAGCCGATTGTCAGCCGCCACCGAACAATTTCTCATCAGCCGCCGCCGCCCTTAAAATTGCTCGGCGCAGGTAATTCATGTACATGAGAATATTATTATTATTATTATTACTGTCTTTATGACCTAGATATAGTATCAATCTTAATGTAAATTTTACAATTAATTTTCATTATTCTATAACAAATAATGTTTTTCAATATGTTTTTATTAATCTATTGTATATATACTCATTCTGACAGTCTTTAATTTCTGTTGGCAATTCATTATACATTCTGAATCCCTCAAAAAATACAGTTTTCTTTTGAAGATCAGTCTTAATTTTAGGCAGTCTTATGTTATTTCTATGTCTCGTATTATAACTATGAATTTCAAAATTATATTGCATTCTCTCAGAAAGATAATTTGGTAATTGCCCTAATCTTAGCTTATGAAGAAATTTTAGAGTGTGGTATGCTATTAATTGTTTTATATTAAGCCAATCTAAGTTTCGTATCATCTCCGAAATTGATGTATCGTACCTTTTGTTTAGAATAAACCTCATTACTTTGTTTTGCTGTATTTGTAATCTTCTAATTTGCATATCCTTTAACATAAAAGTTATTGTGGGGTTATAGGTAAAATAAGGTTCTATTGTTGACTTATATATAGTTAGTTTGTATTGCTTACCAATATATTTGCAGGTTCGGTACATAAACCCTATTTTTTTTGCTATTTTATTCTCAATATAATTTACATGTTCCTCCCACTTAAGTTTATTATCAATAATTATACCCAGATATTTTATCTGCATAACATTTTCAATTTCGTAGTCTTTGATTTTTAGCTTCACACTATCACAGTTCTCATGATCCCGATTTAATATCATGTATTTAGTTTTTTCACAATTCAATTTTAACTTATTCCTACATAACCATACATATAACTCGTCCATGTCTGTCTGAACAGCATTCATTGCATCATACAAATATAAGTGATTAAAATATAAAAGAGCATCATCAGCAAATAAAACTATTTTACAAAATTTTAAACAGTTTGGTATATCATTAATATAAATTAAAAAAAGTAATGGTGCTAGAACCGACCCCTGTGGCAGACCAATGTCTATTCTTCGTTCTGATAAAGTTAAATTTCCAACCATTGATCTTTGTTTTCTGTTTGTCAAATAGTTCTCAAACCATTTCAATGCTTGTCCTCGTACACCGATCCGATACATCTTCATCAGCAATATATGCCTATCTACCGTTTCAAACGCTCGTTTCAAATCTAAAAATACCGCTACCACAGCTTGTTTCTCCGCCATCATATCTTTCCAGTCAGCTAGCACCATATTCAACGCTGTTTCGCATGAATGATTAGCTCGAAAACCAGACTGTTGAGTGACAATGATATCATGTTGATTTAAAAAATTTAGCAATTGTTCTTTAACCACACTCTCCATAATTTTTTCATCTGATGGTAATGTATTTATTGGTCGCAATTCTTCTGGACGAGTTGTGTTTTTCACCTTTTCTATTGGTACCACTGTAGAAACCTTCCATTTTTCAGGAACGTGAGCAATTCGTAAGCAGTCGTTTACAATGCCAGAGAAAAAATATGCCATATATTCCATTGAATCTTTAATAACACCTTCAGACAGTAGTTTTTTTCCACCACTTTTATTTTTTAAAGTTTTTACAATATTAAGTATACTTAATGTATCAACTTCTTTAAATTCAAATTCATAATTTAAGTTCATATTTCCCGAGAAATCAAAATCTATCTTTTCAATTTCATTGTTGATTTTATTGATGCTGTCCACAAAAAAGTTATTAAGTGACTCTGCTAGTTCGAGTTCATTTTCTATCCATTTATCATTTATCTTTATTTTCTTTATGGATTGATTTATTTGTGTCATATTAACCGTTTCTTTTAAGTATTTCCACATTAGTTTTTGGTCTTTACCTGCGATGATGATTTTATTTTCCATATATTTTTTCTTTTTTATTTTTATTTGTTTTTTATACAAGTTTTTTGTCATATAATACTCAGTCCACACTCCCGTTCTTTTTGCTACGTGAAAGAGATCATATTTTTTTCTATTAAGGCGTGTTAATTCATGATCATACCATTTGTTTATAATTTTTTTATTGACACATTTATTATAAGTAAGAGTATGCATGACTTCTAATATTGCACTATTAAAGTATTCCACTTTTTCATCTATAGTACCATTATTTATTACATTAAAGTTACTATATCTCAGCATTTCAACTAAATTTTCTTTACTATAATATTCCCAACTGGTAATATTTATTCTAAGTCTCATCTTCACTTCTTTTTCTATCGGTATTAAAAATGATATTGTTTCATGGTCAGTTATTTTATGATTAGTTATGCAACTAGTCTGTACTTCATCAGATGTTGAAAAAAGTAGATCAATTTTAGTACTTGTCAGTTCTGTGATGCAAGTATCAAAATTTATAAGTTGTTCCATAGTCATAGACGAAAAAATATTGCACAACTCAGTACTATAATATGTATCATTATTAATATTAATGTTAAAGTCTCCAATTATCAAGTTATTATCACAGTTTTCGAAATAAGTCTCTATTGTACTTCTCAAATACATAAGGAATTCTGAATTGCTGGCACTTGGTGAATGGTATAACACCCCAATCTTCCATTTCGTTTGAAAGTTTTTTAATTTAATTATAATACACCACATATTCTGATTAAAGCTTTTGTTACATATTACATTATATTGAATTGATTTGTGTATATATATTATTGCACCACCCGTATGTCTAGAATGTGAATCACAACGAACCATATTAAATATAGGAATGCTAATCTCATTGTCTTCAATATTAGATGTTACACATGTTTCAGAACACAGTATTATATTTGCTTGTTGAAGTTCAATTGTCCTCTCCAGTTCTTCCTTGTTAGCCAAGATACTACTAATGCTATGTTTAGACGACGAGTTGAATCACCTGCTTCGCTCTCTGAATCTTGTTTATGAATCATGCTGTTTAGACTACTCATTCGTGCTTCGTGTGCAGCGTGCCAATTTAGTGCTTTTCGTACTAGATTTAGAGTTTTTTAATTGATAACAGTGCGGAATTTTTCAAATTGTTGCTTAAAAAAGGCACTAAATTGGTGCTTTTCACCTTTGATAGTGCGTTTTGCAAATCTACTAAATATTAATTTGTTAAAGTGTGGTGACTTTATTTTCACTTTTCAAAAACTATCTGCTTTCACCCCTTTTAGACATGCAAAGTTTCCTTTGCAGAATGTTAATTCAGCTTGGTGAAATATGAAGGAAGAAAAACTTTATCTTTCATAGTGGGAAAAAATAATATATTTCTAGCAATTACAGAGGATACCATACACGTTATAAAATAACTTAATTACAATAATCTAATTACTAACCACTGAGGGAAGCAATGTATTGCTTTCTTGATAACGAAAGCTTTCAAAAATGCTTCTGAAAAGTACTAACGTAAGGCTCTCTAACAAAGTGGACAGAAGTAAAAAAAATGTAAACCAGTAACTTTTGCATCCGAATACACAAAAACTACACATTATTACTTCTGTAAAACGAATTAGTAAAGCAAAAAATTGATGGCTTTTTTGAAACTGGATGCATTGCTTCTAGCTGTATTACAAAAACTCTTCTGGGAAGCGGTAATTTTTGCTGGGATGGTGAAATTGAAGAAATAGAACGAAGTATCAGAAATTTAAGCATACATAAATGGAAAAATTTGCTCAAAACTGATTAATTTTGGATTGAAGTTTATAATTATAGAAATTCAACTAATCATAATCCATTTCTAATACTGTCAATATTTCCTTAAACATTACCATGTTTAAATGTTGAAGTAGAAATAACTTTTAGCGCTTATAACTATTTTATTTATTTGCTAATTGTGTCTCCTCATTACAAGATGTTAAAAAATTTAGTGAAAACAAATACAACCTATTGCTAGCAAAATACAACACACTTGAAAGACGCCTTAATAGATCTGATATCTTAATTACTGGATTGACTTGTCCCATTGACAAAATTCGCACCGCCGTCATCAAGATCGCATACCTAGTTGGAGTAGAAGTTAATAACTTTGACTTAAACCACTGTTGCTATATTAACCGTAGCAAAAAACATCTTGTTAAGTTCAATTCAGTACAGCTTAGAGATATTATCATGAAAAACTATTCCAAGACTAAGCCACTGAAGTTATGTGATATTACTGGTGATACTACGGATACTATGGTTTATTTAAGCGATAATTTGTCACCCTCATCTGGTAGGTTACACTACCTTTGCCGCCAACTTATTGCCAAAAAGAAAATTGCGAAATACTTTGTATTTAATATGGATTCTCCTAAAGCTAAAATTGTTGGACTGGATGGTAAGAGCGTTTGGTATGACATAACTCAATGTGAAGAATTGCTAAATGATGCTGCTGCCTAAACATACCTAATTTTTATATTATTTGATTTATCTACTTCTCGCTTACCTTCTTGGGTCTTTTGGGGTTGCTCTGAAATTCTTCACATACCTGATTATAATTATAATATGATTATATTTGTGATTGGATATGTAATTATATTTGTAATTATATTTATGGTTATATTTGTATATATTTTTCCGAGTTCTCTTTGTTTTGTTGCTTTTGGTTGGGGCTTTCTTTTTGGGTAAAACTTTGAATAAATTAGTTTAACTTATGAAATGATTAATTATATTATACGCGCATATATATATACATATATAACATAACTCAATGTGAAGAATTGCTAAATGATGCTGCTGCCTAAACATACCTAATTTTTATATTATTTGATTTATCTACTTCTCGCTTACCTTCTTGGGTCTTTTGGGGTTGCTCTGAAATTCTTCACATACCTGATTATAATTATAATGTGATTATATTTGTGATTGGATATGTAATTATATTTATGGTTATATTTGTATATATTTTTCCGAGTTCTCTTTGTTTTGTTGCTTTTGGTTGGGGCTTTCTTTTTGGGTAAAACTTTGAATAAATTAGTTTAACTTATGAAATGATTAATTATATTATACGCGCATATATAATATATACATATATTTTTGATTTCATTTATTCACCTTTTATTATTCCATATTTCAATTTATATTTAGTTTTTGTTTTCTCGATGTAAAAATGCCATACTTTGTACTCATAATGAATAATTTTTTACTTTTTATATTAAGAATTTTTTATACTTCTCTACTTACTTTGAATATTTGGTTCCCCATTCCATATAGATATTGTAAAATTTGTGATGCCGGTTAATTTTAATTTTAATCTTGGTCCTATAGCCAGAGACAATACATTACTGAGTAGATGCCCCTCTTCGTCGGGAAATTTAAATATAGGCCATATAAATGCTCAAAGCTTGTGTCCTTCCAATACATGCTCTAAGTTTGAAGAGTTTAGAAACATTTTTCATAACTCCTGTTTTGATATTATTGGTATTACTGAAACTTGGTTTAAACCACAATTATTAAATGAAGCCTTATCACTCCCCGGTTATAGCTTAGTAAGGAATGACCGTATTTTTGATCAGAATTCCGGTATTGGCCCGTCCAGAGGTGGGGGCGTTTGTTTGTATATATCTGATAAAGTACGTTTTCGGGTTGCTTTCCGTGGCAAACGTTTTGGAATTTGTGAATCGCTCTTCATTGAAATTTTTGGTAATAATACGTCTATGTTAATTGGTGTTGTCTACCTGCCCAGAGGAGATTTAATCTCATTTGAAAATGAGCACTCTGATCTATTTGATCGACATTCTAACATAGTTATCATGGGTGATTTTAATTGCAATCTCTTTGATAGTACTAAATCTTGTAATCTCCGATCCATGCTAATGAGATGTGACCTCCATTGTATTCACAACTGCCTTCCAACACATTTTTATTTACCAAACAAGTCCACTTCATTAATTGATTATTTTCTGATTAGTCTACCCTCAACTATTGTTTACAAAGATCAAATACAATTTCCTTTCTTCTCATCCCATCACAGTTTCATTATTATTTCTGTAAAATTCTCATATCACTCACATAACTCAAATTTTGAATTTAGAGACTACAATAGATTAGATTATGGGAGTATTATTCAACACTTTAGCTTATTTGATTCATCTCTGATTTTTAACACAAACGATGTTAATTCACAGTTGTCTGCGTTAAATTGTCTGGTATCTGAACTTCACGCTTTCGTTCCTACCCGCAGAGTAAGGTCTAATTCGTATGAGATCCTTGGATGAATTCTGTTGAAATTTTTACAGCTAGATCTAATAGGGATCAAGCCTATGGCGCCTACCTAAGAAATCGTACTGATACAAATTGGAAAACATATTGTAAATTGCGTAATAAGGCAAAGTCTAAAATTAGAAAAGCTCGTAGGGAGTATGGTGAGAGACTATTTGCTGGATCTGACAATAATCGATTGTGGCGTAATATTCGAAATCTTGGTTTGATTGGCTCTCAGAATTCCGATCGCAATGAGTTAGACGTAGAGGATATTGCAAATACTTTTTTAAACAACTTTGGACCCCTTACTTATAATCGATCATTGTTGGAAAATTTTAACGACAGTTCTGATTCTTTTAGTTTTCATTGTATTACTGAATTCGATCTATCTGTAACTTTAAACTCCATTAAATCTAATTCGGCTGGTTACGATAAAATTCCTATTAATTTTGTTAAGATAATATTTCCATTGATATCTCCGTTTCTTCTTCATATTATAAATAATGTACTTACCACCTCTAGCTTTCCTCTTGTCTGGAAACATGCTCGTGTTGTTCCCATTCCTAAAAATGGCAATTTTGACTACAATAATATTCGCCCAATTAGCATCTTACCTGCCATGTCTAAGATTCTTGAAAATACTATGAAGACTCAGATTTTAAGCTATTGTGAACGATACCATATGATACATGGTAGTCAATATGCATTTCAACGAGGTCTGAATACTACTTCTCTACTACTGTCTCTTACTGAGTCTGTTAGAAAAAATTTAGATGCTCATAGACCTTGTACCTTAATATCTCTTGATCTTACCAAGGCTTTCGATCGTATTGATCATACTACTCTTATAGCTAAACTAAGAAGGTATTTTAATTTTTCTAGATCTGCCTGCAGCTTAGTCTATTCATATCTCCCTGATCGTACACAATTTGTCTCCTATAATGGATCGAACTCAAGTATTGGGAATGTTACTTCGGGTGTGCCTCAAGGGTCGGCTTTAGGTCCCATATTGTTTCTTATGTATATAAACGACTGCCTTTCACTATTGACAAACAATTTTTGTGAACCGTTTGTTTATGCTGATGACATGATGCTCCTATTTTCTAGCACTCGTGAGAATCTTAATGTTATTGGAACCTCTTTTAATAATCACCTCAATCTTATATCCGACTGGATGCGAATTAATTCGCTTGAGATAAATCCTTCTAAGACTAAAGCTATGAATTTCTACTCTTCTTACCGCCAATTTAGCTATCCTAAATTAATTATAAATGGTTTTCCGGTTACATATTATGAATCCATTAAATGTCTTGGTATTATTATAGATAATAGACTCAACTTTAATGATCACATTAATCATATTGCTAAAACTAGTTGTCAAATTCTGAGAAGGCTCTATTCTTTAAGATGTTATACGCCTAGACATGTCAGAAGTAGCCTTGCTAAATCTCTTATTATGTCACGCGTTAATTATTGTCTAGAGGTATATTCAGCAACATGGTCTTACAACTTGAATATCATTGAAGGAATTATTCGAAGGATAACCCGGTATGTTTTTAATGTTAGAGTTCATGAACATGATCGCACTTCTGAATTCATTTCGTTGTTTCTAAAATGTAACTTTAAAGATTACATTAGCTTACGAGTTCTAATTCATTTTTACAAAATTATTAAATCTAATAGACCATTACAATTGGTTAATTTATTTTCATTCTTAAATTCTACCCGTAACATTCAAATATCTGTGCCTTTAGGCCGTACGTCTCTCGTCGATCACTCTTTTGTTAAAATAATACACCATAATTGGAGTGTCTTGCCAAATGAGCTTAAATTATTTTCCTACTCATATTTTACTTATAAAAAAAAACTTTTGAATTATTTCAATAATAATTCTTCCTAATTTAGTTCTCTATTATTGTATTTTTTTTATTTCTGGCTGTAGTTAATCCCATTTGACTTTCACATTGTGATATATTTTTATTATTATGCAATATTTTTATGGCTGGGGAGCCAAATTATCAAATAATAAAATTATCAAATTACATAATTATCCATTTATTGTAAATAATTCATATTCATATTTTATTTTTTTTTAAATTACTACCTTTACATAATTGAAATTATTACCTATGAAATGTAGTAAATTCGAAATTGTAGTTAACTTTAGTTTATAATTTTTTACCATTCAATACATATATAATTGGCCATGTGGGCTTTCTCTGTATTGCAAATAAATAAAAAATAAAAAAAAATAAATATTTAAAAGTAAGTAAGAAATACAATAATGATTTTATAAATCAAATTGTTTCATTCATATAAAATACGGTTTAAAAAGAAAAGGCTTATGTTGTTCAGTAACTCGTTTCTGTAATTCTCGCATCGTAAAATTTCTCACATGAAGTGTGAAACACAAAATTCCATCGTTTCTCGATTTCTTAAAAAAGTTTTTCTGTATTTGAATGTGAAAACAGACAACACTGAATCTGTTTTTACTGGAATATTTCCAGTAATCGAAAGTCAAATGAAAACAAAAGTCACAAAAATATTATTTCAATAACAAAAAAATAATAATTTTCAAGAAAAATAAAATTGAATAATGAACATGAATATAAAGTGAATGTAAGATGCTTGAAATAAGTTTTTTCTAGCAACTGTCTCTATTATAAAAAATTCCACAAAAAATGTAAATAAATATACTAAAGGTATTCATTTCAGTTTTTTTCTGTTGGAAAAAACTGATATGAATACCTTTAATGATATCGACTCCTTAATAATAATTTTAGTTCAACAATTCGTTGCATATCTTTTCAACTATATTATTATTCATATTTTCATGTTTCATGTTTTTGTACAAATTTGTTTTTTCTCGCTCCAATTTAAAATGCGAGTTATTTAGACAGTTCTTGCGAGAAACTTTTCACAAAATATTGTTACAGAAACACTTTTTCTCACATCGTTCCAATAATTGCTGGAAATTTGTTTAAATGACAGATAGTTCTCGCAAAGTAACGATACAGAAACACTTATGTGAGAAAAGCCATTATGTGTTTCAATTTGCACTGTTTCCACGATTCCCTTGTTTCATGCGGGAAATTTTACGACGCGAGAAATACAGAAACGAGCTACAGAATGTAACATACTGAACTATGTTCATATAAAAATTAATTCAGATGAAACACCTAAAATCTAATTGTTTTTTTTTAATACACCATAATTGCAGTGTCTTGCGAAATGAACTTCAATTATTTTCCTACTCATGTTCTACTTATACGCAAAATCGAAATATGGCTCGATATAATTGAAATTATTACAAAAACCTATGAAATGTAGTAAATTTAAAATTGTAGTTAACTTAAATTTTTAATTTCTACTCATTCAATACATATATAATTAGCCATGTGGGCTTTCTCTGTATTGAAAATTAATAATGGGTGTTTTTTATTGAGGTATAGAACTTTAAGTTGGCATCACTTTTTTAACTGGCGGCCATTTTGTCAGCTGTCAAGTGATTAATATTTAGTTTGGTTTGCCATTTCATCATGAACAGGTTGACAAAAGAACAACGCTTGCAAATCGTGCAAATTTATTTCGAAAATAATGGTTCAGTTCGCGAAGTTTACCGCAAGCTCCGTCCATTTTATGGTCGACATAATCGTCCATCAGAGCAATTAATTCGGTTAACCATGGATCGTTTTCACACTACGTTTACTCTATGTGATAATACGCATCCGCAGAGACGTCGAACAGTGCGCACCGAAGAAACAATTGCCGCTGTAGAGCAAAGTGTTGAAGAGGACCCGAATGAATCGATTCGCCACCGTGCCACCGTATAGAGCCATGATAACCGACTATTTTGTTCCCGAATTGGATGGCATGAATGTGGATGAGTTGTGGTTCCAACAAGACGGCGCTACATGCCACACAGCGCACGTCACAATCGATTTATTGAAGGAAACATTCGATGAGCGCATAATTTCGCGGAATGGACCTGTCAATTGGCCACCAAGATCGTGTGATTTGACACCATTGGATTATTTTCTTTGGGGATATGTGAAGTCGCTCGTCTACGCCAACAAACCAGAAACGTTAGGGGACTTGGAAGTCAACAGTCGTGGCGTTATTGCCAACATACGGCCCCCATATGCTCGAAAAAGTGGTTGAAAATTGGACCTGTAGAATTGGCTTTATTCGAGCCAGCCGCGGCGGCCACATGCCCGAAATCATATTCAAACATTAATGGCATAAAATTATCCTTCCAATAAAGCCAAATTGATGGACATTAAAACGATTTTCTTGTGTTTTATTTCAATTCGAAGTTCCATACCTCTAAAAAAACACCCGATATTATCACATTTGTGTAGAGAAAATTTGCTACTAAAAATTTCTGATATAACATTTACATTACATAAGCAGGTCGTACACGACATGTTTTTACGTCTGACATTTCAACTCAGATGTAATTCTGCATGTCTGTCAAAATTGTTGTTTTACAGACGGTTTATAATATTTATTCACAATTCCTCTTCCTTCTCAACGTGCATGTACAAATACGTCTGACATTGTCTGTGTTTGTTTTTTTTTGTTTTTTTTTTGCTTTTGCACAAACCTATGTCGGCCTCTGTTTCAAAATGGAGTGTTGCCGGCACAAAAATGTTTCTTTACGCCGTAAAAACTTCAGTCATTTTAAGGAATTTTTCTTTAAATTCGAAGAATCATGTTAGAATATAAAAATGCAACGCAATTTTATTGCATTATTGTTATTTAATAGTTAAAAAAACATAAATATATAGGTGTTGTGATATATCAACTTCAGCCGGCTAATCCTTCCGTCAATAGCGGAACGCCGCTATATGTTTCCTCACGGCATAGATTTTTGCCGACATATTTTGCATAACAAAAACAGCTGATGTCAGAGGCCTTGTCAGAAGAAAATAGAACACGCTCTAATTGAACTTTTGTCAGAAGACTTTGCGTCTGACTTTTACAGAAGCAAAGTTTTAAAGGTACCACACGACATGTACATGGTTTACAATGGGAAATTTGACAAGTCAGACGCAAAAAACATGTCATCTACGGGGGGCTTTTTTTCTTTGATTTTGCGCTATTGGATTTGTAGTTGATTTAACAATTGACTTTAAATACTCCAAACTATTTTCAAAAGCTGAAAATTGTGATAAAGGAACTTCTATGTTAATTGCATCATCTGGTATATGAATTAGATTATGTAAATTCATAGTTTGCGAATTATGGCCGTAATATCGAGGCATAAGTTCAACAAATGATTTAAACAATTCTTGAACGTACTTTGATTTTAATGTGGCTAACTTTGTTGACGTCAAAATACGACAAGTAAATAAAATGAAAAAATTTTTGTAAATTTGAACATCTAATAAATTTTTTTAAGTAATTGCACCAGCATATAACAAGAAGAAACGGAATTGTGTAGCTTTCCAGTTTGCTAAATTCATTAAATAGTATTATTTTCTTGAAAACTCAAAAGCAAGGTTGGCAAACTGTATCGTAAGAATACCGATACCGATTCAAATACCGCTAAAATTAGATACCGGTATCGTTACCGATACCGAAATCCATTTCGTTTAGAAAATACCGGTATCCAGACTACCGTTTACGTCTATACCGGTACGTACCGGTATACCGATTCCGGCCAAAAAATAAATGATAGTTGAGTTGTAGTTGCCAAATTTTTATTATGTATTACAACTTTTTTCACCATGAGACAACTGCTTTTTATCAGTTGTATATTGGTTTTTATTTCGACCATTGTGTTCGTTTTACTTTACTATTCCAGACGCCAAACAATCCCATTTGTCAACCAATATTATTGCCATGTTCATAAAACATAGAATCTCAAGAAAAAATAGCTAGGCCAAAACTAAAAATATTTAAAATGTTTTGTAATGGATACTATGGTTTCAAAACATATAGCATAGATAAAAACCTTTGTTTTCGTGCATTGTTTCGAAGCCAACTAAAATTAGTTGTTATTCAGAATACCAAAAAAACAGTTGCTTAAAAGTTAAGATGTTTCAGTTTAAATTCAACTTAGTTGAGCTGTAAACCGTAATATGTGCAAAAATTACAAAGATATATTTCAATTAACTTTCTTTCTTTGGTCTTGGTCTTGTTTATACATTTCACCGTAATATATAAGGTTGGTAGAGAAAAAACTTCTAAACTTTTATATTTGAAGTTAAAGTTAAAATGAAGGAAAAAATGTTGGCGACCACTGTTGTACCAATTTTGTACTCTGTGTTTATATATAAACACAGAGTACAAAATTGGTACAACAGTGGTCGCCAATATGTCTTCCTTCATTTTAAAAGTACTTTTCTTCACCTCAAGAGGAATCTTTAACTTCAAATATAAAAGTTTAGAAGTTTTTTCTCTACCAACCTTATATATTACGGTGAAGTGTGTAAACAAGACCAACACCAAAGAAAGAAAGTTAATTGAAATATATTTTTCCAATTTTTGCACATATTACGTTTTACAGCTCAACTAAGTTGGATTGAAACTGAAACAACTTAACTTTTAAACAACTGTTTTTTTTTGTTATTCTGAATAACAACTAATTTTAGTTCACTTCGAAACAATGTTCGAAAAACAAAGGTTCTTATCTATGCTATATGTTTTGAAACCATAGCATTCATTAAAAAAACATTTTAAATATTTTTAGTTTTAGCCTTGCTATTTTTTCTTGAGATTCTATGTTTTATGAACATGGCAATAATATTGGTTGACAAATGGGATTGGTTGGCGTCTGGAATAGTAAAGCAAAACGAACACAATGGTCGAAATAAAAACCAAAATACAACTGATGAAAAGCAGTTGACTCATGGTGAAAAAAGTTGTAATACATAATAAAAATTTGGCAAATTTGTCCGGAATCGGTATACCGGTACGTACCGGTATAGACGTAAACGGTAATCTGGTTACCGGTATTTTCTAACCGAAATGGATTTCGGTATCGGTAACGATACCGGTATCTAATTTTAGCGGTATTTGAATCGGTATCGGTATTTTTACAATACCGTTTGCCAACCTTGATTTAGATGCAAATAATTTATATGGTTGGGCAATGTCTGAAGCTGTGCCAGAAGGTAATTTTGAATGGGAAACAGACATTGAAATTTTTTTTTGGATACTATACCAGAAGACTCAACTACTGGATATATATTAGAAGTAGATTTGACGTATCCAATAGAAATTCATGATATTCATAATAACTTACCATTTTTAGTGAAAATAAAAATCCTCCAAATTCTAAGGAAAAGAAATTAATTTGTGATTTAAATGATAAATATGAATATGTAATACATTATAAAAACTTACAGCAATGTTTAAAACATAGGTTGAAGTTAAAAAAAATTCACCGAATTTTGAAATTTAAGCAATCAACTTGGTTAAAGTCATATATTTAATTAAATAATTTATATAGAACTAATGCAAAAAACTCTTTTGAAAAGAATTTCTTCAAGTTACTAAATAATGCTGTCTACGGTAAGACGATGGAAAACGTTGACAAGCGTAAGAATGTAAAAATTGTTAATCGGTGGGAAAGCATTGGAAAGAAAATGGGAGCTCATGCCCTTATTGCAAAACCAGAATTTCATTCCTTTATCATATTTCAAGAAAACATGATAGCAGTGGAGCTAAACAGAAGTTATTCGTTTTATAATAAACCCATTTATTTAGGATTTACAATCCTAGAACTTTCAAAGTGGAAGATGTATAACTTTCATTATGATTATATGCTTTTAAAATATAACATCAAAGCAGATCTAAACTATATGGATACCGATTCGCTTATATACACAGTAGAAACTGATGATTTTTATAAAGATATAATAAACGATATTGATACACACTTTGATACATCAGATTATGAAGCGAATAATAAGTTTGGTATTCCACAGAAAAATAAAAAAAAATTAGGTATGATGAAGGATGAATATAATGGTAAGTTAATGAAGGAATTTGTGGGCCTAAGAGCAAAAATGTATGCATTCAAAACGGTAGATATGAATGAAATCAAAAAGGTTAAGGGCATTAAAAGTAATATAACTAGAAATTTAAATCTATTGGATTATAAAAACTGTTTATATAATAAGAAAATATATTTTGGAAATATGTATATTTTTAAATCCAAACTTCATGATTTATATACTTCTCTAATAAATAAGATATCTTTAAGTTATCTAGATAATAAAAGGATTGTATATAATAATGTAAATACACTTGCTTGGGGGCATTACAAAGAAGAATTTATCAATGAAAGAGATGATGATTTTGTAATGGATATTGATAATAGAGATAATCAAAACAAAACTAATTGTATTATAGATCAATTTTTAAATGATGATAATGATGATTTTGTAATGGAAATTGATGATAGAGATAATCGAAACACAACCAATTGTATTATAGATCAATTTTTAAATGATGATGACGATATTTTTATGCAAATTGAATATTAATTTTATTTATTTATTAAAATTTTATTTTATAAAGTAAAGTCAAGTTATATTGTAATTCAAAACGACATCGTTAATTAATAAGAAAAATATAAATAAACTTTAACGTATCCGTTTGTGGATATATCTATATATAAATAGGCAAGTGAAAAAAGTTAAGAACCATTTTAACTGACTTAAACTCAACGTATTCGCTTGATTTTTTTTTTTCTGTTAGATAGATTGACAATAGGAGCAGTGCAGAATGTATTTTTTCTTCTACATTTTTGTGTCTAAGATAGTTAAAAACAGTTAAGAATATTAGCCAATCATAAAGCCATGATTTCTGTTTCTCTCTTAATTTGCTAAAAAAAAAATACAACAATTTGGCTTGGCAACTCCATAAACACTCAGAAGGAAAAACGTATTTTATTTGTTCATTCCATTCTTATTTCCATCTTTCTATGTACTTAAACGATTATTGCTGAAACTAATAAAATTTGGATATTTATATAACGAGTGGTACTGTATTATTTTTCTTTAGATGCTTAAAAATAATATATGTTTTAATTATTAATAACTTTGATTAAAGTTAAATTCACCTACAGCACAAAGTAAGTTCTTTATTGTTGGTTTATTTTGTGTGCGTTTTGTTTTTGTTCATTGTTTTCATTATTTTTCTGTGCTTTAAATTACTGAACATACTGGAATGTTGGAATATGATGGAATGTTGGAATATGATGGAATGTTTATATTATTAGGCTAGCTTATTCGTACATACATACATATGGGGTCTTTCTCAAAGAATAGGGAATAGAAACATTATTTGTAACAAATGTTTTAATGGCGAGTCTAAAATTTTAGAGAAAAAGCGTTCAATGAAAAAATAAACGAATATTTTTGTTTTGGGCAATAATAATGAATATGAAGTGAAAGCACTAGGAGCAAATATCTAATTACATTTAGTTCAAAAAGTGAACAACTTTTTTTAAATAGTTTGCTTAAAGTCTATTCTTATTTATGCCGATAAATGAAATTTTAAATTCGTATTTAGTAATTAAGAAAGTGGTTTAAGAGAGTGGTTTACCATGGAGTCTATACATATGTATATTTGAATATAGTTTTTAAATTGTGTTTTAAATTCATCAAACTTTAAATATTTTCATTCTCTTCTCCACCTCTGTGCGTAACCACTGGACGAACACTAGTAATATTAATTGGACCATCATTTATATTATTTAGCTCCTTCACAAATAAATGAAGTAATGCAACAATAACAAAGAAAGGAAAAAATACTATAAAAGTAAAAAAATAACTTTTTTAAGGTCTAAAGTGGTCTTAAAGAGGTCAATAGGGCACCTAGGTACGTTCAGATCATATTGATGTGTTCACAGAATTTTTCCAGCTTTACCGTAGATACAATTTTCCCAAATATTGTTAGCAAAAAATTTGAAGTGGCACAAGTTATCCTGAAAAAAGTAAAGCAAATTTTTTCCTAAATTTTTGCAAAAAAAAAAAAAAAAATTCAAGAAATAATTTTTTTGGCATAAGATGCGTAACAAGATTTTTTGGTAGAGGGATTTACTACTCACATGTAGTGTTATCGTACCTATGCTGTCGAGTCCGTACGTTTTTTAAAAAGTCTTAATTTGTTGCATATCGTTATTATACATTAGCGGAATTCGGTGTGTGATACAAATTTGCGTAAGAGTAAATTCATAATACGTTGCTTTTCTTTAAAATCCAACAACAAAATAAACACACAATCCAAAAAATACGATATTTTGCATTTGCACTTATGCCAGACAATTTGCATCAAACACCGAATGCCGCCATTAATTTACAGTGTGCGACCATCTGTCATGACAAAAAGACTTTTCTTCTCCGTTCATAAAAAATTTTTTTATTATTATTTTTAAATAAATACGAGGGCGGTTCGGAAACTTCTTAGCCTATCAATGAAAGAGAATAGTTAGTTTTTCAAAAATATTTTTATTTCTCAATATAATCTCCTGAAACTTCAATACACTTAGTCCAACGCTTTTCTAGCAATTCTATCCCTTGATTAACACAGTTTTCCTCAAGGTCTTCAAAATAGTGGCTTACAACTGTAATTGCATCTTCATTTGAGGTAAAACGCTTGCCAGCAAGGAATTTTTTAGATTTGGGAACAGGTAAAAGTCACTGGGAGCCAAATCAGGAGAATAAGGTGGGTGGTCAAGCAACTCGTACTTTAATTCGTTGATTTTAGCCATTGTTAAAACACTCTTGTGCGCTGGTGCGTTGTCTTGATGAAAAATTATTTTTTTGTGTTGTAAGCCATGACGTTTTTCTCGAATTTGTACATTTAATTGATCCAAAAGGTTGCAATAGTACTCTGAATTTATTGTTTTACCCTTTTGCAGATAGTCAATCAATAAAATACCTTTGAAGTTCTAAAAAACCGTTGCCATAACCTTACCTGCCGATTGAATTGTTTTTGCCTTCTTTGGGGCACTTCCTCCAGCTTCAGTCCATTGTTTGGATTGTTCTTTTGTCTCTGGAGTATAGTGGTGGATCCATGTCTCATCAACAGTTATAAAACGACGCTTAAAATCAATTTTATTTCGCTTAAAACGATCAAAACAAGCTTGAGAAATGTTCATTCTTATGCGTTTTTGGTCGACTGTTAACAAATGCGGCACCCATCTTGCAAAAAGCTTTTTCATCTGTAGTTCTTCATGCAAAATTAAATGGACTCGATCATTTGAGATGCCCATGATATTAGCTATTTCACGCACTTTTATTCGTCGATCATTTAATACCATATCATGCACTTTGGCTAAAATTTCTGTTGTTGTTGCTGTTTTTGGACGTCCACTACGTGGTTCATCTTCAATGCTTGTACGACCACGTTTAAATTCAGCAACCCAATTTTTTACTGTTGCATATGAAGGAGCGCTTTCACCTAACACATTCACCATATCATTATGAATTTCTTGTGCCGATAAACCTTTTTTATGTAAATATTTAATGACACCACGCATTTCTAATTTTTCCATTGTTAAAAAATCGCGGATGCGTCTTTTGTGAACACCTGTTTCTATAGGTGTTGCCAGATCGAAACAAAATTTAACATGTGTTCATAGCAGAGATGGAAGTTTCCAAAACACTTAACTTTTTTCTGTTTATACCGCGGTTTTTGTGCTAGGCTAAGAAGTTTCGGAACCGCCCTCGTAAATATAGTTTTCAATTTGACAAAAATCTCATGTCAAGGCAAGGTACTTGAACCAGGTGGTGTCAACTCTGCAACAAAAATATATGTCTAGTACTTTAACTGTACCTGTTAACTTGACAGCACCTCGTACATAAACTCACCTTCGCTGTGGTCAGATTTATTTTTGTTAACTACATATCGGTCCTTTACTTCAATAGTGTATTTTAGGTTTTATCGCGCATTGTTTATGCGCATAACTTAGATTTTATAGTGCTTGAAAATAACAGGCCTGTTAATAAGCAAAATTTTTAAAATAACCGATCTCTAACAAGTCTAATCTACGAATGTTTCCTTATGAATGTAATATTTATAATTTTTTATGTTATTTTTTATACTAAATTTTTATACACATTTTTGTTAAGTTTCTTTTTTTTATTGTTTAGTTCTGAATTTTTACACATTTTTTCACGTTTCTGTTCTTATTAATAAATATTAAAAAATATGGTACCGTCATGGTCCAAGAAGTACATTTTGTTTTGAGAGTTGGTACAAAATCTAAGAAGTAATTTTCCTTCCCTGAATTACGCAAAAGGTTCGAAATCAGCGGGTATACATGTTTGATTAGTCTATTGTGTAATAAAAGAATACATAAAGAGTTTTAAAGTTAAACCGTTTTATTGTAATGGAACATAATAAAGATGTTGATAATGAAGTAGAAGCAAGATTAACTAATTTGACAGAAAATTTTAAGTGTTATCATAAATTAATACAGCATTGTTTATAACGAAAAATTTACATGAAGTTAGCATAAAGCTATATTCAGCATATGTATGTATTTGTCTTGTGGAATGTCACATGGTAAATTTGTACACACATACATATGTACATATGTACTTATGTTCATATACATATGTATATATATATATATATGTGAGATCCACGAATATCAAAAGTTAAAGTTAAGATTGAGTCAATTTTGTAAAAAAAAAGTCTATGTAACCACTTTTGCATGCTTCAAACAAATTAATTTTGTTCAAAATTTTTTAGAACTTTGCGCTTTGTTTCCAACTTAGTCGTAAGACAGATGTAGTAAAAAATTAGTTTTTTATTAAAACTAAAAGTTTATGGTCCCACCTACATAGCTTAGGATTATCAAAATGCCATATGTGTTGATAACTTTTAAGATACATATTATAAAATTTTATCGTAAGCTACAATTTAAGTATACAAAACATATCGGGCCTTATTTTCGATTTATCGTAAACGAGATGCAATCGAAAATATACTTTTTGATTGAAATTAGAATTTTATGGGCTTACCCATAGTTTAGAATTATCAAAATGCTAAAATTGTTGATAACTGAGACATTTTTAGATTTAATTGAACTGTACTGAATTTTAATTTTAGTTTAAGAAATTATTTCTTTTGATAACTTTTAAGACACAGGTTGTAAAATGTTATCGTAAACGACAATTCACGTACAAAAACATATTTTTTTGGAATATTTAAAAAAAAACCTTCTCCTGAAAATTTTAATTTTTGTCTCTTACGATTAAATCGAAAAAGGGCTCAATATTTCAAACATAAATTCTGTTATGTTAAAAAAATTATTTTAAAATACAAAATTTGATTTTAAAATACACTTTTTTAAGAATTCATCTCAGAAATTTATATAAAATTTTTATCTCTAATATTTTTTAAAAAGTTCGTGGCGACTAGCTCTATTACACAGTTTTTTTTTTAATTTTACCATCCCTGATATGAAACAACCAAATAAAGTACACATACACATGCATACTTAAACATTGATTTGTTACTATGACAGCATTTTGCGTTGGGTCTTTAAAATTACCACATTCATACACAATGATTTTTTTAATTTTCGCTTTTACTCTGCATCAACTACTTGATGCTGATTTAAAATGAATATTTTTTCCTTTCGCATTATGTTCTTGTTCAAAACACTCATTGTAGAGCATAATACCAATCATCTAGACTTGGGTCGAACTCGTTCACTAGTTCGACCCAAGTCTACAATCATCCGAAATGATTGGTATCATGCTACGCATGATTATAAATCACACCCAACAATATTCCACTCACTTGAGTGTCCAACAGTTCTTTTTGAACTAGTTTGAGAGCGTTTGAATCAAAAGTTGTTTCAAACCCATTTAATTTACATTGATGTTTTTGACGAACTTGTGTCCAACTGAACGAACTAGTTCAAAAAGAACTGTTGGACACAAGTCCACACTTGAGCGATTAAAACTTAGCAACGAATATGTGTGTTTGAACAAATTTGATTTTTTCAACAAAATAGCATGTTTTTAGGATATTGATTACGTATGATTATTTTACTATCCAGATTTATGTGTTTGGGTTGAATTATACTATAGCCAGTTAGGAATCATGAATCAAAGAATACAAGATTACGCATTGCGCATGTTTCTCAATTTGAGTGTGCTGGTGTGACGTCAAAATTACGTAGAAATTTAAATGTAAACAAAATTGCCCTATACCAAATACACGTGTGTGTGTGATTGTGTAAATGTTTATCGGCTAATGTGACGTACATGCGCAGAAAAATATTTTTTTCAAAAACTGAATGCGTAATCTTGTATTTTTTGATTCATGGTTAGGAATTAACACACCCGTTGCATTACTCTGGTATGTATGTAAGAAAAATTCTACTATTACGTCTGTTCACTATGAAGGTACAACGAGAACTGTAAGTATATGTGGCGACATTTGCGAGATGTTCCATCGCATCAACGTTCGTGAAAAATATATGCACGTACAACGTTTTTTTGTGGCTTAACAACGATGAAAAACAAAACAAGCCAAGTGTATACGTGATGCTAGCCTTAACATTCGGTATGTGCTGTGCCGCTTGCATAGCTCACTTCGTGCGTAACAAAAATGCAGAAGCGTTCGCTACAGAACAAGGGCAGTAAAGGTCATTCAATTTCATTACTACATGGACGATTTTATTCACAGCGTAGATACTGAAGAAGAAGCCTTGGAACTCGCCACGAACGTAAGAACTATACACGCAGCAGTCGGTTTTAACATACACTTTAACTGGCTAACCAATTGCATTCAACTGCAAAAGTATTTAAGCGGTAATCAGGCGGAAGAGCCAGCAACTCGTAATATGGGTTTGATTGAAAAAATACTGGGTAAGTATTGGGACCCCACCTGTGACGTTTTTAAATACATTTGTATGTTCAAACGGCTACGAAGTGACGAAATTAGCGTTAACGTTACTTCAACCAAGAGGGAAGTTCTACAGGTCTTAATGTCGATAGTCGACTCACTGGGCTTTCTCCCAATTTTCACAATTGGCCTGAAAATACTTTTGAAAGACATATAGCGTACACAAATCCAAAGGGATGAAGAGCTGACAAAAGATTTACGTGACAAATGGCAGAGATGGACGCTCACGTTATCAGAAATATCTGAAGCAACAATTCCACGATGCTATTCGCTACTTTTAAACATTGCTGACAGTATCGAATTACACACATTTGTTGAAGCAGCAGAATATGCATATGCAACTGTGTGTTATATACGTGTTCAACACAACTCTGAAGTATACATATCAATAATAGCAGCAAAATGTAAGGTAGCCCCTTTGCAACCTATGTCAATACCACGGATGGAACTTCAAGCAGCTGTAGCAGGCGGATCCACGAAAATTTAAACCATTCGTCATGCTTCGCGTAGGCGAAATACAAGAAGCAACAGATGTCACTCAATGGAGGTGGGTACCTTCGAAGTCCAATCCAGCAGATGCGGCTACCAAAATGTCAAAAAGCCAACTCAAGCCAATGGTTTGGAGGCCCAGATTTTTTGAAACGTGAAAAGGATCAGTGGCCCGTCTGCGTGATTTCCCAATAACCCCAATAAATCCTAAGTACTTTTCAAATTCGAGAAATCTCTACAGAGCTCCAGGAACGTTCATATTTTACATCGAACGCCTCAGACACAAGATAAACAATGGAACGCTACCAAAAGAAGTCACCTTTGAAATGCTTCAAAACTCAAAGGATATATTATACAGGCATGCTCAACACAGCAGATTCCAAGAGAAAATTTCTGACCTGCATCGTAAAACACACGTAAGTGTAAGTAGACCACTTAAACAAGCTAATCCTTACATTAACGGTAATGGAATACTCAGAGCTGAAGGAAGAATCGAACCAATAAACCACAATCGGTCCCTTATCTTGGCCAATAATTTTCACATTTCATACCTTATTGTGAGCTATTACCACGAGGAATATCACTATTGTTTTCAGGAAACCATTATAAGCCACATTAGATCAAAATTCTACATTCCACGTATACGTGTGCTCTATAAAACCGTGGGGAAAGAATGCCAACATTGCGAAACAAATCGAGTGCACCGCTGACCCTCCAAATGGTTCCGTTACCAAAAGGTAGATTAGCCTTTTTTTTGAGCGCCCCTTCACATTTGTGGGTATCGACTTTTTTGACCCATATTTGGTAATCGTCGGAAGGCATAAATAAAAAAGATGGGGTGTAATTCTTACATGCCTGACATTACTTGCAGTATACACTGAGATCGCGCACAGTTTGGACACCAGCTTTTGTGTGATGTGTATCGCCAATTTTATACACCGCGAGCAGGGGCATCCCAAGAGAAATATTTACTGCGAAAACCTTCAAGGAAGAACAACAGCGATTGAACTTGCACCATTTGATGAAATCAAATGGACGTTTAATCCTCCCGCCTCACCACACATGGGTGGTGCACAGGAACGGGTGGTAAAATCCGTGGAAACTATTTTTGGAAATAACGTGTCCGATTTTTAAATTCAACGATGAGTTTCAGAAGTCTGCTTCTCGTCCCCTGACATTCGTGTCTCTCGATGCGGATGACGACGAACCTCTGACGCCAAATCATCTCCTTTTGGGATCTTTATCCGGTTATAAACCATATTGTTCTGACAGTTCTCTTCGCGATCGTTGGCGAAAAACGCAAAAATTTGCTGATTACTTTTGGAAAAGATGGGTAAAGCAATACTCGCCTGACTTACTACGACAGGCAAATGGTACAACAAGCAAGAACTCGCCTCAGTAGACTACATTGTCGTATTAGTTGACGAAAATCTCCATAGAAATACTTAGCCAAAGGGTGTTATAATTGAAACTACCAAGGACGGGCAAGTGAGAAGAGTGAAAATCAAAACCGCGAGGGAATGTAGCCGCCACTGCCTACTTTATTTGCTAAAAATCAATGGTCTTACTCATACTATGAAATATCTACACCAGACGTATGTATGTATTTAAATGCTGTTATATGTATATACAATGCAGTTTCAATTCAAAATTCCTACATATGTATATTAAATACATATTTTCTTTCAGCCGTATTCATAAAAAAAGTAGATTGAGGTTTAAAAAGTTTATTAGTTAAAAAACATTTTAAGGATAAATAAGGTTTTTTAAATATTGGTATTCATAATCAGTATTTTAACTAAAAATCAATTAACTTGATTTTTTATAAATATCGTGGCAAGCCTGTATTCTTTATTTGTCACTTACATCTTAGTTCTGCACAACAACGATTATTAATTCACAAAGTACTCGTGCTTATACATATATGTTTGTTTGTCTGCTTTCAGAGAAATGTTGTTTTTATAAAATGAAAAATGTGATCCAACTTGTATTTAATAAAAAATAAAAACAGTTCACAACGAATCTTAGTAAAAAGTGCTTTTTATATGAATTTTTTTATTGCAAATTAATAGTGTTTTCACACTGCAAGTTAAAACCTGGTTTTAACGTTAAAACCATAAATAGCTGATTTTGCATTCACACTGCCAGTTTGCTAAATTCAGGTTTTAACTCACAGACTGTCTAATAACTTTGCTCAAAATAAAATAAATCTCCTCCAGAAATGCGTGTGTTTGTTGTTGTATTTTTTTCTGCTTTTTATAACACTTATTTGACAAACTGTACAACTGTTTTTGTTTGTATGAAAAACTAAGAAACTTTACAATGCGCTCTAAAATGGAAATTATTTTATATTTTGTTAATTAATATTTTAAAATTATGGAACTAGTAATACAAAGTGAAGAAGTGCTTGGAAATCAAGTTATTGTATATAAAAAATGCACAAATATATCACAAAATATAACTTTTTCATCCGTGGATCGATTTGTCATATCGTTTTTTTCACTTCTCAGAGGTCAATGAAATTTTTTTGGTTGTTTTCCTTCCAAAGAACTCTTATTTTTCCATAATTTTTTACTTATTGTTGCTGCTGCATCCATTTTTAAGTTGAAAATCTTTCAAGCGACATCTCTTGTTATTCACTGGCATAAACATTCGGGTATGTTCTGTATTTCACGTGAAATTTTCACGTGTGGAATTGCCATAGAATTGTTGTTATAAATACATATTTCCAACAACAATTCTATGGCAATTCCACACGTGAAAATTTCACGTGAAATACAGAACATACCCGATTATCAGCTGCTGCCGGTCATTTTAACTTGGCAGCACTAAATTTACCACAGCGAAAACAGGGTTTCATTTCATAAAACCAAAATAAAACCAACTCAGAAATGGTTTTAAGTTGGATTTAACAAAAACAATTTGCATGGTAAAACCAGGTTTTAACAGTTGGTTTTAACATTAAAACCAACTTTTATTAAAACCAAGTCAGTGTTAAAACACTATAAGAAGCACTAGAATAACGAGTTTTATTTTATTTGTTTTGAGTGTTTTTACATTACTAGTTAATTTTTTAAATGAATATTTCTGTTTACTTTCTCGATGCAAACTGAAAGTTATATTTTTTATTCATTGAAATTTTTTACATTTTTTATAAAACAAACTTAATATTATTCTAACAGGTATAAATAAACTAAAGTTGTATATAACAGTTCGGCCAACCTAATAAATTGATTGACCCCAATCAATATTTAAACAAAACGTAAACAAATTAATAATACAATACAAATGAATTTATGACTTTTCAAAATATAAATAAATCAGGAAGAGTGACTATCTTGTGATATCCATTTCCTTAATATGTTTGTAGAGTATCGTTGTTCGATTAATCGACGAATTTTTTTTCAATAATTTTTCGATTAAGAAAAATAGCAAATTTCGATTAACGAATAATCGATCAATTTAAACCGATTAATCGATTAATCGATTTAAATTTTCTTTCTTTATATAAACGTAATACCACTTTAATTGATTTTAAAAAATTCCTCCGTTAAAATTGTATTTCAAATAGACATGTTTAGTGATCACTGCTGCACACATTTTAATTACACTTGTTTTCGAACACATTTTTCTCCTTTTTTCGATCCGCTGTTAGTGTTTTGTTTACCTATAAGTTTATGTTTTACTTTCATGACACACATTCATTTGTATCAAAGTGATAATTTATATGAAGTAAAAACAACATTAATTTAAACATTTGTTAAAGAAAACATATCGTCAAAGTGAAACAGATAATTAAACGTAAGTATTTAATATGATAGTGTAATAAAAATAGTGTAAATAAAAATAGTTTTTTCTTTTAGAATGAGTTTGGTTTGGCAACATTTTACAAAAGATGGAAAGAATGCCAAATACAATAAATGTCCCAAAGTTTATAAACGTGTATGTTCCTCCACTTCTACGCTTATTTACCATTTGCGCCAAGTGCATAACACTACTATAGATGAGGAACCAACAACATCCGCTAAAGTCACAACTGGTCTTATGACTTAATATATAAAAAGAGACACACAATCTTCTCTAGAAGAAATAATTTGTAGATGCATTGCAGAAGATGGTATGTCAGTGCGTTCTTTAAAAAAATCAAAAGTGATCTCGTCATTTGTAAACTTAAAAGGTTTAAAAATGCATTTAAGTAAATCCACAATATGGAGTATAATAGATAAATTCTATGCTACAAAGAAACACGCACTTATTTTAGAAATTACAGAAATTCTAAATGGAAATGGACGATTTTCGATCACTGTAGACCAGTGGTCCGACACCTCTTACACAAAACATGTAAACGTAACATTAAGAACTTATAATTCAAAAACAAAGTCTTTCAAAGTATTTAATTTGGGCCTAGAAGAAATTAAAACAAGAGGAACCGCTGCAAATGTTTATTGTTTAATAAACAGAAAGCTTGAAGAATTTGGAATAAACTTCCAAAAGCATATAGTTGGGTCGACACATGACGGGGCCGCCACAATGAAAAAAATATGGAAATGATATAGATGCGGAATCACAACTATGTTTAAACCATGCCATTCATTTTTCTGTTGTTGACACTCTTTATGCAAAAATCAGTAAAATAATGCCAGATGAAAATGAAGAGGAAAATTATGATGAAAGTGAAGAGGAAAATTATGAAGAAAGTGAATAGGAAAGTGCAGATGAAAGCGGTAATATTGATATATATAAAAATTAAATTGACATAGCCGATCAATTTGACCTGAAAGTAGAAATAAAAGATGTTGTTAATAGCGTACGTAAATGCTGCAAACTATTCAACAGCAAAAATTACAAACTTACGTCGTTCTTCAAGAAAAAAAAGAAATTCGACTAACACATGACGTAAAACATTGTTGCTCGTCGTTATCTAACATGATTCAAAAATTTCCTCGGATTTATAAATGTGTAAATCATGCATTATCAGATTTTGGTGTACCAGTTTTTACAGACAAAGAAATAAAAATATTATCAGCATTGAGTAATACCTTACAATCACTTGATGTGGCTATTAAAGAGCTCAGAAAGATTCTGCAACATTAATTAAATTGGAAGGTATTATAAAATTTTTAATTAACATTTAGACAAGGCAAATAATTCGTTTTCAAAGGATTTGACTGCCCACCTTAAGTCTTAAGAATAAATGATAGACGAATAAAAGTACTTAACACACTTGTTTTATACCTTAACTCGGGAACATTCCCCATAAATGATAACTTTTTAAAATATAGCTCCAAAACGGAAACAAAAGACTTTGCCTCGAAAGTGTATGATCGGTTATTTCACACTGAAGCTAATCAAAATGTATCAGATGATGATTCTGTGTTGGAAGAAGAAGAGGAAATAATTGATATCAATGAAAATAATCTTTTATTGGAATTGAACGATACTAGAAAAAGTATTAAAAATTTAAAAAAATCTAATGTAAACTGTACTATAATTGATGATTTTCTGTATCTAGATAAAACAAAAAAAAGATCAGAAAATCTAGAAAATCTTTTCAATGCAATTCTTTCAGTTTCACCAACATCTACTTTAAGTGAAAGGGTGTTTTCAAAGTCAAGCTTCATTAAAACGAAACAAAAAAATAGACTAAAAGCCAAACATCTTAATTGCATATTATTTTTAAAAGATTATTTTAGAAGATGTGACTAAAAACTTTTAAAATAAAAAGGATCTCATTTTGTATGTACCTAATTAATTATTATTTTTATTAAACGTTTTTGAATTCACATGAATTATTATTTTACGTTTTTTTTATGTTTTAATATTATTTTTATGGTTTTTATTAATAAGATTTAACGCCTACATTAAATTTGTTTATTTTTCACGTAAGGTATACAGATATACAGAAATTATTCGAGTTATTCGACTTATTCGATTAATCGAATTATTCGAGCAATTTAAAAACCTTAATCGATTAATCGAGCAAATTAAAATCCCAAAATCGATTAATTTTTTAATCGAACAAAACCTAAACCCGATTAATTGGATACTCTATATGTTTGTTTCAATAATACCTTTATATGGTTACTGTGTCAATTGGCAATTTTCAATATCCTCTACCACATATCTATCCCTATCCAATTTTCAATAACCACATAAGGTCTGTTGCGTTCAATAGGAATTACTGAATTTTAATCGTCTTTCCAAATTACACAACATTTTAATAGCAAACTCATAAACTTTATTTTACAATTAAATTAGCTTTCCAGTTAGCTTTAAAAAAATTCTGTCTTATCGCGTGATCAGTTTGACTCAAATTAAAATCTTTTTTAGCAATTGCATTTCTGTTAATATTAATTTTTGTCCACAGTTATTTTGCAATATATAAACAGCCGTATTCATAAAAATTTTAAACAGCATTTCATAAGTTGTTTAAGCAATATTCGCTAAAATTGTATTCATAATAGATGTTTAGCTTAAAAAACGTTTTTTAAACCTTGCGTAAATCAGCAAATTTTAAAATTGACAACACCCATGTTTAAACCAATTTTAAGATGACGTTGTTGTAATTTTGCTTTGCTTGTACATATGTATGTATGTATGTACTTACATATTTATATTTTAGAAAAACAATTTAATTATTTTATAGAAACTATTGCCGGAATATCAAATGGACTCCAAAAGAATATTTAAAAGAAAAGGAGCGATTCACTTTCCATTCCCAGTCATTATTTTCTAACTTTATGTGTTAACAAAAATTAAAATATTCTTATGAATTGAATAGGCTAAAGTTCGTAACGCTTTTTAAGCCAAATTACATGTGATAATTATTAATGAACAAAAAACATCAAAGTTAGTTGTAAATATTCTGACAACAACACATTTTTTTTTTATGCATGAATTTTTATTTATTGTATCTTCATATATGAACTAACAATAAGTATTCAAATCTTAAATCTAAAAAATATAATTAGGCCCGACCAATGTCGGACATAAGCTTAGTAGTAGTTATATATAATACATATGTAAGTAGTGATAATCAAAAGGAAAAAAAATAAAAGTATTTTCAAGAAGTCCCATCTGGAGTGCTGTGAATAAGAGCCATTGTGTCCCTCTTTTTTAGGCGGATGTGTCCAGTAAAGTTCAAAATATTACGGGCAAGCGGATTAGGATGTGACTCGAGTTTTGTTAAATATTTGCCAGCGTATTTTGCAATTTCTTCAGTCACTAGTGGCATATTCAAATCACGATGTATATTTGAATTTTTGATGTACCATGGAGCCGATGTTATCATGCGTAAAATTTTAGTTAGTTTAAGTTTCATTTGAGTTAACTTAGAATCAATGTGGTGTTTCCATGTAAGTCGTCGATCAAGGTGTATACCAAGATATTTCACATGTGAATGTTGAGAAACAACTTGATTGTTAATCCGAATGGGGGAACAAGTATCTCTTCGTAAAGTAAATGTTACTTGAACACACTTTTGTTCATTTACCTTGATTCTCCATAAGTTTAACCAAAGCTCCATCTGGTTAATGTGTTCCTGGAGTTTGCGGGATGCCTCATCAGGGTTTTCATGCATACTAAGGCAGGCTGTATCGTCGGCAAATGTGGAAGTATGGATACTACTGGTCACAGGCATATCACAAGTATAAATTAAATATAAAACTGGTCCCAGTATACTCCCCTGTGGCACACCAGATGAAATTGTTTCAGGCCTACTTGTAAAGTCTCCTTCCGCAACAGTGAACTTACGGGAAATAATGTAACTTTCCAAAAGATTTAAAATGTTTATTGGTAAGACTTCAATTTTAAAATAAGGCCTTCATGCCACACTTTATCAAATGCCTGGGAAACGTCAATAAACAGCGCAGAACAATACTTTTTTCCCTCAAAAGTTCTTCTTATAAATTGAACTAATCTGTGAGTTTGTTTAACATTAAAACCAACTTTTATTAAAACCAAGTCAGTGTTAAAACACTATAAGAAGCACTAGAATAACGAGTTTTATTTTATTTGTTTTGAGTGTTTTTACATTACTAGTTAATTTTCGATAATTATTTTAATTTTTAGTTAATTTAATTATTATTTTTCGAACTGTATTTATTTCTATATTCTTATGAATTGAATAGGCTAAAGTTCGTAACGCTTTTTAAGCCAAATTACATGTGATAATTATTAATGAACAAATAACATCAAAGTTAGTTGTAAATATTCTGACAACAACACATAGTTGAACGGAACAGCCCTACCCCCTCAACACATAAAGTTTAAGACGCGTGATTTACAAAAATTAATTGCCGAACTCAACCCGAAGAAAGCTCCGGGTATTGATGGAATTAGTAATCAGATGCTGATGAACTTGCCTCGTATTGCAATGAGAATCCTGTTATTCATATTTAATGCTATTTTACGACTGGAGTATTATCCACACAACTGGAAACTTGCCAAGGTTAAAATGATTCCAAAGCCGGGCAAAGATATAACAAAGGCTGAGTCATATAGGCCAATAAGTCTACTATCTACAATGTCAAAGCTTTTCGAAAAACTGCTCAAAACAAAATTGTCCCCAATTCTAATTAGTAGTGGGTGCATACCAGACCATCAATTTGGTTTTAGAAGTCAGCATAGCACCATTGAACAAACTCACAGATTAGTTCAATTTATAAGAAGAACTTTTGAGGGAAAAAAGTATTGTTCTGCGCTGTTTATTGACGTTTCCCAGGCATTTGATAAAGTGTGGCATGAAGGCCTTATTTCAAAATTGAAGTCTTACTTACCAATAAACATTTTAAATCTTTTGGAAAGTTACATTATTTCCCGTAAGTTCACTGTTGCGGAAGGAGACTTTACAAGTAGGCCTGAAACAATTTCATCTGGTGTGCCACAGGGGAGTATACTGGGACCAGTTTTATATTTAATTTATACTTGTGATATGCCTGTGAGCAGTAGTATCCATACTTCCACATTTGCCGACGATACAGCCTGCCTTAGTATGCATGAAAACCCTGATGAGGCATCCCGCAAACTCCAGGAACACATTAACCAGATGGAGCTTTGGTTAAACTTATGGAGAATCAAGGTAAATGAACAAAAGTGTGTTCAAGTAACATTTACTTTACGAAGAGATACTTGTTCCCCCATTCGGATTAACAATCAAGTTGTTTCTCAACATTCACATGTGAAATATCTTGGTATACACCTTGATCGACGACTTACATGGAAACACCACATTGATTCTAAGTTAACTCAAATGAAACTTAAACTAACTAAAATTTTACGCATGATAACATCGGCTCCATGGTACATCAAAAATTCAAATATACATCGTGATTTGAATATGCCACTAGTGACTGAAGAAATTGCAAAATACGCTGGCAAATATTTAACAAAACTCGAGTCACATCCTAATCCGCTTGCCCGTAATATTTTGAACTTTACTGGACACATCCGCCTAAACAAGAGGGACACAATGGCTCTTATTCACAGCACTCCAGATGGGACTTCTTGAAAATACTTTTATTTTTTTTCCTTTTGATTATCACTACTTACATATGTATTATATATAACTACTACTAAGCTTATGTCCGACATTGGTCGGGCCTAATTATATTTTTTAGATTTAAGATTTGAATACTTATTGTTAGTTCATATATGAAGATACAATAAATAAAAATTCATGCATAAAAAAAAAAAAAAAATGTGTTGTTGTCAGAATATTTACAACTAACTTTGATGTTTTTTGTTCATTAATAATTATCACATGTAATTTGGCTTAAAAAGCGTTACGAACTTTAGCCTATTCAATTCATAAGAATATTTTAATTTTTGTTAACACATAAAGTTAGAAAATAATGACTGGGAATGGAAAGTGAATCGCTCCTTTTCTTTTAAATATTCTTTTGGAGTCCATTTGATATTCCGGCAATAGTTTCTATAAAATAATTAAATTGTTTTTCTAAAATATAAATATGTAAGTACATACATACATACATATGTACAAGCAAAGCAAAATTACAACAACGTCATCTTAAAATTAGTTTAAACATGGGTGTTGTCAATTTTAAAATTTGCTGATTTACGCAAGGTTTAAAAAACGTTTTTTAAGCTAAACATCTATTATGAATACAATTTTAGCGAATATTGCTTAAACAACTTATGAAATGCTGTTAAAAATTTTTATGAATACGGCTGTTTATATATTGCAAAATAACTGTGGACAAAAATTAATATTAACAGAAATGCAATTGCTAAAAAAGATTTTAATTTGAGTCAAACTGATCACGCGATAAGACAGAATTTTTTAAAGCTAACTGGAAAGCTAATTTAATTGCAAAATAAAGTTTATGAGTTTGCTATTAAAATGTTGTGTAATTTGGAAAGACGATTAAAATTCAGTAATTCCTATTGAACGCAACAGACCTTATGTGGTTATTGAAAATTGGATAGGGATAGATATGTGGTAGAGGATATTGAAAATTGCCAATTGACACAGTAACCATATAAAGGTATTATTGAAACAAACATATAGAGTATCCAATTAATCGGGTTTAGGTTTTGTTCGATTAAAAAATTAATCGATTTTGGGATTTTAATTTGCTCGATTAATCGATTAAGGTTTTTAAATTGCTCGAATAATTCGATTAATCGAATAAGTCGAATAACTCGAATAATTTCTGTATATCTGTATACCTTACGTGAAAAATAAACAAATTTAATGTAGGCGTTAAATCTTATTAATAAAAACCATAAAAATAATATTAAAACATAAAAAAAACGTAAAATAATAATTCATGTGAATTCAAAAACGTTTAATAAAAATAATAATTAATTAGGTACATACAAAATGAGATCCTTTTTATTTTAAAAGTTTTTAGTCACATCTTCTAAAATAATCTTTTAAAAATAATATGCAATTAAGATGTTTGGCTTTTAGTCTATTTTTTTGTTTCGTTTTAATGAAGCTTGACTTTGAAAACACCCTTTCACTTAAAGTAGATGTTGGTGAAACTGAAAGAATTGCATTGAAAAGATTTTCTAGATTTTCTGATCTTTTTTTTTTTTTTTTTGATACAGAAAATCATCAATTATAGTACAGTTTACATTAGATTTTTTTAAATTTTTAATACTTTTTCTAGTATCGTTCAATTCCAATAAAAGATTATTTTCATTGATATCAATTATTTCCTCTTCTTCTTCCAACACAGAATCATCATCTGATACATTTTGATTAGCTTCAGTGTGAAATAACCGATCATACACTTTCGAGGCAAAGTCTTTTGTTTCCGTTTTGGAGCTATATTTTAAAAAGTTATCATTTATGGGGAATGTTCCCGAGTTAAGGTATAAAACAAGTGTGTTAAGTACTTTTATTCGTCTATCATTTATTCTTAAGACTTAAGGTGGGCAGTCAAATCCTTTGAAAACGAATTATTTGCCTTGTCTAAATGTTAATTAAAAATTTTATAATACCTTCCAATTTAATTAATGTTGCAGAATCTTTCTGAGCTCTTTAATAGCCACATCAAGTGATTGTAAGGTATTACTCAATGCTGATAATATTTTTATTTCTTTGTCTGTAAAAACTGGTACACCAAAATCTGATAATGCATGATTTACACATTTATAAATCCGAGGAAATTTTTGAATCATGTTAGATAACGACGAGCAACAATGTTTTACGTCATGTGTTAGTCGAATTTCTTTTTTTTCTTGAAGAACGACGTAAGTTTGTAATTTTTGCTGTTGAATAGTTTGCAGCATTTACGTACGCTATTAACAACATCTTTTATTTCTACTTTCAGGTCAAATTGATCGGCTATGTCAATTTCATTTTCATATATATCAATATTACCGCTTTCATCTGCACTTTCCTCTTCACTTTCTTCATAATTTTCCTCTTCACTTTCATCATAATTTTCCTCTTCATTTTCATCTGGCATTATTTTACTGATTTTTGCATAAAGAGTGTCAACAACAGAAAAATGAATGGCATGGTTTAAACATAGTTGTGATTCCGCATCTATATCATTTCCATATTTTTTTCATTGTGGCGGCCCCGTCATGTGTAGACCCAACTATATGCTTTTGGAAGTTTATTCCAAATTCTTCAAGCTTTCTGTTTATTAAACAATAAACATTTGCAGCGGTTCCTCTTGTTTTAATTTCTTCTAGGCCCAAATTAAATACTTTGAAAGACTTTGTTTTTGAATTATAAGTTCTTAATGTTAAGTTTACATGTTTTGTGTAAGAGGTGTCGGACCACTGGTCTACAGTGATCGAAAATCGTCCATTTCCATTTAGAATTTCTGTAATTTCTAAAATAAGTGCGTGTTTCTTTGTAGCATAGAATTTATCTATTATACTCCATATTGTGGATTTACTTAAATGCATTTTTAAACCTTTTAAGTTTACAAATGACGAGATCACTTTTGATTTTTTTAAAGAATGCACTGACATACCATCTTCTGCAATGCATCTACAAATTATTTCTTCTAGAGAAGATTGTGTGTCTCTTTTTATATATTTAGTCATAAGACCAGTTGTGACTTTAGCGGATGTTGTTGGTTCCTCATCTATAGTAGTGTTATGCACTTGGCGCAAATGGTAAATAAGCGTAGAAGTGGAGGAACATACACGTTTATAAACTTTGGGACATTTATTGCATTTGGCATTCTTTCCATCTTTTGTAAAATGTTGCCAAACCAAACTCATTCTAAAAGAAAAAACTATTTTTATTTACACTATTTTTATTACACTATCATATTAAATACTTACGTTTAATTATCTGTTTCACTTTGACGATATGTTTTCTTTAACAAATGTTTAAATTAATGTTGTTTTTACTTCATATAAATTATCACTTTGATACAAATGAATGTGTGTCATGAAAGTAAAACATAAACTTATAGGTAAACAAAACACTAACAGCGGATCGAAAAAAGGAGAAAAATGTGTTCGAAAACAAGTGTAATTAAAATGTGTGCAGCAGTGATCACTAAACATGTCTATTTGAAATACAATTTTAACGGAGGAATTTTTTAAAATCAATTAAAGTGGTATTACGTTTATATAAAGAAAGAAAATTTAAATCGATTAATCGATTAATCGGTTTAAATTGATCGATTATTCGTTAATCGAAATTTGCTATTTTTCTTAATCGAAAAATTATTGAAAAAAAAATCGTCGATTAATCGAACAACGATACTCTACAAACATATTAAGGAAATGGATATCACAAGATAGTCACTCTTCCTGATTTATTTATATTTTGAAAAGTCATAAATTCATTTGTATTGTATTATTAATTTGTTTACGTTTTGTTTAAATATTGATTGGGGTCAATCAATTTATTAGGTTGGCCGAACTGTTATATACAACTTTAGTTTATTTATACCTGTTAGAATAATATTAAGTTTGTTTTATAAAAAATGTAAAAAATTTCAATGAATAAAAAATATAACTTTCAGTTTGCATCGAGAAAGTAAACAGAAATATTCATTTACTTTATACTAACTAACATACAATTCTTACCCCACGCACCGAAAACAAGCTATATTTAAAATATTATTAAAAATATGATTCACACATAAGGAATTTATTTCTATTTAACACAAAAAATAAGTCCAATACATTTTTTCTCTGAAAGCGATGAACGTACGCACATTTGATCAATGTCGTCAAATTATGCTGAAACTGTAATTTTTAATAAAAAAAAAAATAGAAATATATATAGACACAAGCTGACTTTATATTAAAATGTTAAATAATCTACTACACAGAGAAAAAACTGCCTTATAGAATCAATAAGATTTTCTCTATGAAACGTTTTTAAGCTAAGGGGTATCCCAGCAGAAGCGAAGATTTTTTCATAGAGATTCCTTATTGTTTTTATGTGGTAAATATTATTAATTTTATCAAGAAGAAAACCACATAAAATCAAGAAGAAATCTTATTGTTCAAAACTTTTTTTTACTCAATTTCCGCTATTTTTGGCACCAAAAAAACAATCCATAGAGAAAAACTTTTTGATTCTATTAGGTTTTTTTATAAATTGTAAACTATAGGGATTTCTTATTGATTTTATTAGGTTACCTTATTAATTTTTTTTAAATAGTTTTTTTTTTATTTTATGAGGATATCTTATTGATTTTTGCAATAAGGTCTCCTTCTTGATTTTAGTAGGTTCCTATATGACTATATGTAAAGCATCTTATTGAAATCTTCTTGATTTTATGAGCTGTCTTGTTATTTCGTTTCTATAAATAGACATACAGAAAATTTTTTTTCATGATCTCTTTCATTTTTGTATAAGAATGTTTGCACAATAATTTCAATGGTTATTCAGGCTGCTTGTTAGCATATTGGTTAGAGCGTGTTAAAACACACCTATTATTAAAATGTGTTAAAACACACCTAATATTAATATTAATTGAATTTGTCCAACCAAAGCAAAATATTAAACGTATTAAATTGCATTAATTACAACTTTGTTCTGATTGGTTAATTTCCCATAAATTTTAAGTTTCTGTAGACATTAGCTCAGCAATTATTTTATTATTAATTTAGTATAAGTATCGTAATAAAATTTTAATTCTTGTCAGTCAGTCAAAAATTAATTTGAGTGTTTTAATTTTTCTGATTCATTGTCTTCAAGTTACAAGTGCTTGAAGATAAAACAATAAAAAAACAATTAGTACGGTTCTAATTCAAGTGTTGGAATTGAGTAATAGTAGTAGGGAAATGGGGATTCTGCCCCAATTAAACTTTTGAAATTTTAAAATTTTAATTACCCAAATTTTAAAATTATTTTCTAACCCCTGTATCGCGCCATAAATAGCAATAGCTATAAGAATTACAAGTTCGTATTTGAAAATCTGAATTGGCAATGCTATGAATAAAAACCATCGAACAAAATAGCAACGTTGCTTTAAGAAAGATTTAGGAAATTTAATAAGCTTTCTAATGCATGTAATTAGGTTCAAATCAGTTAAGAGGTCCATGAGTTAGAGGCAAATTACTAAAGCAAGACTTTGATTTTTTTTTTGGAAAAAGGGCATTTTTCTTAAAAAAACAAAAAAACAACGCCAAAATAGTTAAAGAATGGTTCTTGTATCACACACCAAAGAAACTGGACTATCACCCACAATTGCCGGACCTCGACATAATTGAACATTTCTGAAAGAATTTCGGCAGACAGTCCAGAAAAAGAAATATAACCATCATTAACCTTCTGAAGTTGAAGGAAATTTAACGGGGAGAGTGGCCAAAAATTTCAACGGAAGTAATAAATAAATTTATGGTATTGATGCCTTGTAGGCTACAAGCAGTTCTAAAAGGAAATGGAAAACAAATGGAAATCAAACAAAGTAGTAGCCATTATTTGTTTTTGCATATTGTAAGACTGTACAATTTCTTTTGACGCATTAAAATTGCAGTGTTTTTGATTTTGTTTCAACTGTTGTTGTTGGTGTTAAGGAATTTTGAATTTTTATTCATTTATTTTAACATTAAGTAATCAGTTCTCGTTGTACCTTCATAGTGAACAGACGTATTAGCGGATTTTCTTTTTACATACAAACAAAACCCTACAAAAAATATTTGTAGTACATAGTATTCGTTGTACATTAACTTTGATAAACAAGCTTTTTTGCTTTGCTAATATTTTTACATAGACAGTAATAACTAAAACAACAAAAAAACAAAAACAACCGTAAACAAAATAACTCAAAGTGCCCTTGAGGAATACACTTACAAAGTGCCCTTGAGGAATACACTAACAAAGTGCCCTTGAGGAATACTCTATATGAGTACCTCAAAAACAAATAATTGTGAAGTGAGTTATAACGGTAGAAATGCCTATCTTATGCTATGTTTAGACGACGAGTTGAATCACCTGCTTCGCTCTCTGAATCATGTTTATGAATCATGCTGTTTAGACTACGCGTTCGTGCTTCGTGTGCATCGTGCCAATTTAGTGCTTTTCGTACTAGATTTAGAGTTTTTTAATTCATAACAGTGCGGAATTTTTCAAATTGTTGTTTTAAAAAGAAATTAGTGCCTTTTTTTGGTGCTTTTCACCTTTGATTTTAGTGCGTTTTACAAATCTACTAAATATTAATTTGTTAAAGTGTGGTGGCTTTATTTTCACTTTCAAAAACTATCTGATTTCACCCCTTTTAGACATGCAAAGTTTCCTTTGCAGAATGTTAATTCAGCTTGGTGAAATATGAAGGAAGAAAAACTTTATCTTTCATAGTGAGAAAAAATAATATATTTCTAGAAATTACAGAGGATACCATACACGTTATAAAATAACTTAATTACAATAATCTAATTACTAACCACTGAGGGAAGCAATGTATTGCTTTCTTGATAACGAAAGCTTCCAAAAATGCTTCTGAAAAATACTAACGTAAGGCTCTCTAACAAAGTGGACAAAAGTAAAAAAATGTACACCAGTAACTTTTGCATCTGAGTACACAAAAACTACACATTATTGCTTCTGTAAAACGAATTAGTAAAGCAAAAAATTAACGGCTTTTTGGAAACTGAATGCATTGCTTCTAGCTGGCTTACAAAAACTCTTCTCGGAAGCGGTAATTTTTGCTGGGATGGTGAAATTGAAGAAATAGAACGAAGTATCAGAAATTTAAGGATACATAAATGGAAAAATTTGCTCAAAACTGATCAATTTTGGATTGAAGTTTATAATTATAGAAATTCAACTAATCATAATCCATTTCTAATACTGTCAATATTTTATCTAAGACTATTAACATTACCATGTTCAAATGTTGTAGTATCAATGACTTTTAGCGCTTATAAATATTTTAAAAGTAAGTTAGAAATACAATAATGATTTTATAAATCAAATTGTTTCATTCATATAAAATACGGTCTAAAAAGAAAAGGCTTATGTTTTTCAGAATGTAACATACTGAACCATGTTCATGTAAAAATTAATTCAGACGAAACACCTAAAAATCTAATTGTTTTATTAAAACAGTTTTATGGCCAGAGAAAAAAATGAAACTGCATTTCTTGAAACGAGGAGTATAATTCTCGTTGATCATCTTTTGTTAAATAGTACACCATAATTAGAGTGTCTTCCCAAATGAACTTCAATTATTTTCCTACTCATATTCTACTTATAAGCAAAATCGAAATATGGCTCGATATAATTGAAATTATTACAAAAACCTATGAAATGTAGTAAATTTAAAAGTGTAGTTAACTTAAATTTTTAATTTTTACTAATTCAATACATTTATAATTAGCCATATGGGCTTTCTCTGTATTGCAAATAAATAGATAAATATATAAAAATAAATAAAAATATATTTATGTACATACATACATACATATGTACATATATACGAGTACTTATTTTTTTTAGTGCTTTTTTATGAACACACGGTGGTTTTTGCTCTGAAAAGGTTGGCATCACTGTTCGCGTGGCATTTTTTTATGTATATTCACACAAACATACGTATCATACGCACGTATATACATGCATACACATAAGCATACATACTTTACATAAATTCCACTCATGCGAAATCTTGTTTTTGAAGGCATCTCTATATTTTCTTCTTATTTTTCCTTTTTATATTATTCATAACTTAATTAAATTTATTTATATTAAACTCACATCTATGTTTTTTGGTTTGTTTTTATTTGTTTACAAACACACACATACACATATACCTATTTTGTTTTGATAGCTAGTTCAGGTAAAGTGGCGATTAACTGCGATAAAAGTTAGAGAAGATACCAATTTTACGTGCTTCGCAAGTAGATTCATATTGAATCTACTTCATTCGCTCTCATAATTTTGTATGGCGAAGCAAGTGGATTCGGTCATGATTGGGGCGTGAAGCATGAATAGAGAGCGAAGCACGTACCGTCTAAACATAGTATTACTGTGAGCTCTGATGATCTTAATGATAACAATAAAAATAAAAAATCTGATAATAGACTTACTGTGAGTTCTGATGATCTTAATTTAAATAAAATAAATAAAAAACCTAATGATAGACTTTTTTTTTAACGGCTAAGCCAATTTTTCGTCAGCGATCAACTTCGCTTTGTCCAATGCCAACTAGTGATTCGTTAACATTACAGTTGCCTACTACTTCGTCATTTAAATCAGCGATATCATCCGATTCATCACTTACCCAATTAGTCACTGTAAATAAGAGTAGCCCAAAACCCAAAGTCCAAGTCGGAATGGACCGATATATTATTGTGGGAAAGCGCGGGCGAAGCCCAAATTCTACTAAAATTGCATCTGCTTCAAATGTATCTAGGGATAACAGCGCATCCTCCACTAATCGTTTTCAAATATTGCAAGATGACAACGACACACCTGATATATCCGCGAACAAAACCTCCAAGCCGCCACCAATATATTTGAGAGAAAAAAATTCAAACGCTCTTGTTAAGAAATTAATTTCGGTCATTGGTGAGAATAAATTTCACATTGTTCCAATAAAACGTGGCAATATCGATGAAACGAAAATTCAAATTTATGACGAAACAGAATTCCGCAAAATGGTTTCTGAATTTGAAAAAAATAAAACAAGTTTCTACACATACCAGCTCAAAAGTGCTAAAGGCCTGCAGATCGTATTGAAGGGCATAGATTCTTATGTTGTTCCCGAAGAAATAAAAGATGCACTCGTCCTCCAGGGATTCAAGGTAAAAAATGTTTCAAATATAATAAATAGGGAGAAGATCCCCCAGCCTCTATTTCGCGTTGAACTTGAGCCGAATGATATAAAATTGAAAAAAAAATGAGACGCATCCAATTTATAATTTAAAATACCTCTTGTACCGAAAAATCACAGTTGAAGAGCCACATAAGCGTTCAGGTCCTGTACAGTGCCATAATTGCAAAAAATATGGCCATACAAAAACATACTGCAATTTACCCTCTGTTTGTGTTGTGTGCGGCGAATTACACGGCACCGCTAGCTGCAACAAACCAAAAGATCAAGCTGAAAAAAAATGCAGTAATTGTGGAGGTAATCACACCGCTAACTATAGAGGATGTCCTGTATATTCTTTCGTTAAAAAGACTATGGGCAAAAACCTAAAGTAGCTCCAGCACAAACAGCAAACACTTACTCCGCCACTCTTGCCCAAGTGATCCAACCAGTTAATTCACGTGTATCGAATGCCGATGCTGCAAAGACAAGCTCTATTCCTACACAAAATGTTTCATGGCCAAATACTTCAACAAATACAAACTCAGGCTTTAATTTTAATCGCCTTGAAGCTACTATTGAAAATCTGGTGCAAACTATAAACAATTTTACAACAACTATGACTAGCATGATGCAAGAAATGCTGCGAATGCAGAATACATTGCTTCAAGCTTTAGTTAACAAACCATGAACACGTTAAAAATATGTTTCTGGAACGCAAACGGCATTCGCCAAAATAAAAATGAACTTGAGCACTTCCTCACGGAAAAAAATATTGATATAATGTTGGTCTCTGAGACTCATTTGACTTCGAGAAGCCTTTTTAAAATTTATGGCTACACCTTATATGATTCAAAGGACCCGAGAGGAAGAGCATGCGGTGGATCAGCGATTTTAATAAAGTCAAGACTCAAGCATTATATTATTGACAACATTTGCGAAGAACATTTACAAGCAACGAATATTTGTGTCGAAAATTTTTGCACTAATTTTGTCATATCATCAATTTACTCCCCTCCTAGGTTCGCAATTACTGAGGACCAATACGAGGATTTCTACAAATCCCTTGGCCATTGCTTCGTAGCAGCTGGCGACTACAATGCAAAACATACGTTCTGACCTAGAGGTCGGGCATTGTTCAACACAATTTCAAAAATGGGATTGGACGTCATTTCGAGTGGGGAGCCCACTTACTGGCCTACGGACATACAAAAAATTCCGGATGTTATAGATTTTGGAGTCATGAAAAATATTTCTAGGGAATTAGTTCATGTTGAAGCGTCTCAAGATCTTTCCTCCGATCACTCTCCCACGATCGTTACAATTTGTAGCCCACTAAGTAGTGACTTACCTCACCCGTATGTGAAGACGATCAACCGTGTTAATTGGCTGGGGTTCAGAAAATATCTCAGTAGTCATTGTACGGAAAACATTACGCTAAGAACATCCGAAGATATTGAATTTAACATTGGCAATCTTATCAAAAATATAAAACAGGCTGCTGAACATGCGACTACCTCCTACCCGCAGACTGGATTTAATAGAATTTATTCTACGGATATTGAACGTCTCGTAAGTGAAAAAAGAAAAGCTAGAAGGGAATGGCAACAGCACCGATCACCCCAACTTAAAATCAGATTTAAAGAGTGCACTAAACGACTCCAAGACTTGCTTGCATTTGAAAAAACTGCATCTTTTAAAAACTATCTGGAAGGTCTTGATGCCACACCAGCATCTAATTACTCTTTGTGGCGCGCTGCTAGAAAGCTTAAAACACCTGTTGTGTTTAAACCACCGAAATTTGTGAAATTTGATACCCTACGAGGGTGGATCAATAAGTCCGTCCAACTTTTTGTTTACATAAGGAATTTTTTGTTTACATAAGGAGTTTTGTTTACATTAACCCATGTGGGAACGGGTGATTTTTTTTTAGGTTGCAGTAATTGTGTGAACGGGTGATTTTTTTTTGAGGTTACCTTAATATAGAAAGGGCCTAACTCATTTTTTTTTTGTGGGGTGGATTAAGGGGTTTCATATGATTAAGATTTCATAAGTATATATGCCGACGGGAAAATCATGAAATGATTTTTCTTAATACCAACGGGAAAATCATGCAATGATTTTTCCTAATACTAATGGGTGTGAAATAGTGAAAATTAATTTTTCCTAATGCCTACGGCAATATATGAATATTTGTCCTAATGCCTACGGCAATATATGAATACTTGTCCTAATGCCTACGGCAATATATGAATATTTTTCCTAATGCCGACGGCAAAACATGATTATTATTTTTTCCAAATGCCGACGGCAAAACATGATTTTTATTTTTTTCTAATACCAAAGGGAAAATTGCCAGTGTTGCCAGACTGTAGAAATTTCTTATCGTAATAATATATCAGTAATATCAGAGAAAATATTTATTTATGTGTTCACATGTATGTGAACACCCCTAATACTTGTGTGTGGAGGGTCCAGCTTGATAGTCGCGGGTAATTTAATATTTTGTGTATTTGTTTAAGAGATATGTATGTATGTATGTATGTGTATGTATGTATGTGTATGTATGTATGTATATGTATGTGTGCATGTATGAATGTGTGATCGTGGGTACTTGTGCGTGGAATATTTTGTAGAATACATATATATTTTGCAACGTAAGCATTTTCTTTGTCTACGATTATTTTAAAGCAGCAAACTAAGTACAGTCAGCAGCAGAGAAACAAAAAGTAAAATTTATGAATGCTGCAAGGATACTGCTTCTAATTTTAGTATAAATACGCCAACATTTCTAACCAACACATCAGTACGTTATTGTATTTACAAGAAGTATCATCAGCAATTGTTTTAAAGTGAAATACTAATAAAATAATTAAAAATGAGTTCATCAGGTTATCAGTGTAATACATGTAATAAGGTATACAAATACCAAAAGTCCTTTTTGGAGCATGTTAAAAACCATAGTGTGCAGGATCAAGTGGTCGTAAGCCGGGGCATAAATCAAGAGCTACCGCAGACATCTCTTCAAAATCACCAAACTTCATCATCATCATTCATTCATCAACAATATCCTTCTCTACAGTATCCTCAATATCAGTTACCATTAAATTTTCAACAATACGGTATGCCATGGAATAATCAGTTTTTGGGATACAATTATAATCCCAATGTGATGCAATGGCAGCCTCTTAATTATCATCAACAAGAGTACCAGCATCAACAACAAGATCATCAACATCAAGCTCAACAACAACAACAACAAGCTCAACAACAGGGTGTGGGTATCCTTGGAGGTAATTTATTCGACGATGCTATGGACATAAGCTTACCGGAAAGTGATGGAGAAGTAGAAGAAGAGAAAAAACTCTGCCAACTCCAATGAATACTTCGCATGCTAGAACAGATGAAGTAGAAGCGAATGTGCGATATTATAAAATATCTAAAGCATTCAAAAACCATATTGCCACTTATGCAATTTTAAACAAAAAAGACCAACTTCTGTTGGAAGAATTTGTTGAAGAAAATAAAAATGTTTTTATGGAGCGACTTCAAGTGAATTTAAGTAAGCATTCAATAATTAAATTTCATGTGAGTATTGTGGCGGAGTATATAAAAATTGTTGGAGAAGAATTGGAGTTGTGCATAATATCACATGTAGCCAAAATGAGTTTGCTGACGAAGGCAGATAGCATAGAAGAGTTATTCCGTAAGCAGGTTGCGGAGATTTCAACCAAAATGTCCGAATTTGAAGAGCGAGATTCTGGTTGGACTTTGTCACGCATAGTCCGAGCAGAAATTAACATCAACAAATCTTCGCTCGTCAAAGGTTCGAACTGGATATCCACACCTGGTAAACTAGAAAGAAAAAAAGCTTGTCTCAACATTGAAAATGATGATGATGACTACTGTTTCAAGTGGTGTCTAATCGCTGCCATGGATACCACCAAATACAAACATATAGAACGTTGCAGTTCTTATAATATTCAAGACATTGGTGCAGAGACGATTGTTACGCGAAATGGTGTAGCGTTAAATTTCAAAAATTTACGCTTCCAATTAGGATTAAACAAAATAAAAGAGTTTGAGGTGAACAATCCAGCAATAAGTGTTAATGTATTTGGCTATGATGAGGGGGCCAATCAGATTATTGGTCCTTATTATGTCACCAAGGACGAGAAAATTAGCCATGTAAACTTGTTGCTTTTGGAAAATGGTGAAGTTCATCACTACATTTTGATAAAAGATATATCAAGGTAAGTTAAAAAACTATACAAAACTGTAATTTAATGATACATATACCTGTTTTTTATATTTTATAATAGATACATTTTACTTATAAACTTTTATTTTATTTTTTATTATTCACAGACTTTTACGGAATCAGACTACCACACATAAAGAAAAACTACACTTCTGCAATAGCTGTCTCCAGTATACTCATACGGAGGCAATCATGAGTACTCATAAGGAGGAATGTGGAAAAATAGTCACAACTATGCCATCAGGTCCGGATGCCATTCTTAGTTTTAAGGGACATCAACGAAAAATGGATGTCCCTTTTGTTGTTTACGCAGACTTCGAATGCATCTTAGAGGATATAAGTGATAGTGTAAGTAGTAAAACAAATTTAATAAAAAGGCACACACCTTGTGCCTTTAGTTATTATATTAAGTGTATGCATAGTAATAATTTAGATAAGTTTAGGATATATACGGGGGAAGATGCTTCAAAAAAATTTGTAGCATATTTAATTAAGGATTGTGAAGAAATATATAACAACCACTTAGTTAACAATAGACAAATGGATACTTTATCCCCTTCGGATACTTAATTTTTATAGTGCGGTGAATTGCCATATTTGCCAAAAATTTCTAGGCAAAGATCGTGTTAGAGATCACTGCCACATTAGTGGCAAATTTAGAGGTGCAGCCCACAACAACTGTAATTTAAATTACCAAATTCCCAAGTTTATACCAGTTTACTTCCACAATTATTCAAATTATGACTCACATCTTTTCATTAAAGAATTAGGTGAAATTTCATTGCAACTGAAAGTACTCCCTCTCAATAAGGAACTTTATATATCCCTCTCACAATTCACAGAAATGAGTGATGGCCATAAGCTTGAAATAAGATTTCTTGATACTATACGCTTTATGGCTGAGAGTTTGGAATCATTAGCCTGCAATTTGTCGGATAATGATTTCAGCACTATAAGGTCCTTATTTCAGTCAGAAAAAGAATTTCAGCTTATTATGAGTACCTAAATTCATTCCAAAAATTAGTTGAATGCCAGCTGCCTTCACGCAGTGATTTTTTTAATAAATTGAATAATAAAGAGTGTTCTTTAGAGGAATACTCACATGCTGTAGAGGTATGGAATACTTTTGGTTGTGAAACAATGAAAGATTACATGGAACTTTACTTAAAAACAGACGTCCTCTTACTGACAGATATTTTCGAGAACTTTAGAAAAGTTTGTAAGGGTATTTATGAGCTCGATCCTTGCCAGTATTATACAGCACCTGGCCTTTCCTGGGATGCAATGCTCAAATATACAAAAATTGAGTTAGAATTATTGACAGACATAGACATGTACAATTTTATGAAAAAAGGTATACGTGGGGGAATAGTACAGTGTAGTCAAAGATATTCGAAAGCAAATAATAAATATTTGCAAGATTTCGACAAAGAAAAGCCCTCAGAATTTCTCGTCTATTTAGACGCTAACAATTTGTATGGATGGGCGATGTCGGAATATCTTCCTCATGGTGGGTTCAGATGGTTATCACAAGACGAGCTGAATCTGGATCCAAACAGCATAGCTGATAATGGAACAGACGGTTATGTATATGAGGTTACGTTGGATTATCCCTCTCATTTACACGACTTGCATAATGATCTTCCTTTTTGCGCTGAAAATAAGAAACCTATGCAAGCGAAGTATAGCAAGTTGATAACCGATTTCTCTACAAAGCAATCATATGTGATACACTTTAGAGTTCTCAAACAGTGCTTAGAATATGGCTTAGTTTTAAAGAAAACTCATCGTATTCTAGCATTTAAACAATCTCCATGGTTAAAAGGCTATATTGACCTAAATACCAGAAATAGAGCCACTGCTAAAAATGCTTTTGAAAAAAATTTTTTCAAACTACTTAATAACGCAGTGTATGGTAAAACCATGGAAAATGTGGATAAGAGGAGAGATGTTAAAATTGTTAATAGTTGGGAGAGGACGAATCGGAATCATTTGGGTGCCCAAGATTGGATATCAAAACCAAATTTTCATAGTTTATCTATATTTTCCGAAGATCTTGTAGCAATCGAAATGACTAGAGTCAAAACCTGCTACAATAAACCAATTTACTTAGGATTTTGTGTACTCGAGCTGTCCAAATGGAAAATGTATAATTTCCATTACGGGTACATGCAACCTAAGTTTAAGACAAACCTCTCATTAAACTATATGGATACGGACTCTTTTATATATTCAATAAAGACTGACGACTTTTACGCTGACATAAAAAATGACATACAAGAACAATTTGACACATCGGACTATCCTACAGACAATATTTATAATTTCCCCATAGTAAATAAAAAAGTAATTGGTATGATGAAGGATGAAAATTGCGGTAAGATAATGACAGAGTTTGTTAGGCTGCGCTCAAAAATGTATTCATTTAGTGTAGAAAACCAAGATGATATTAAAAAATCGAAGGGGTAAAGAGAGCCATATTAGATAAATATAGTTTAGCTACATATAAGAATTGCCTATTTAATAAGATTAATGTATATGATACTATGTTAACATTTAAATCTAAGCTACTTCAATTATATACTAGCGAATTAAATAAGGTAGTATTAAGCTATGGAGATGATAAGAGAAAAATTAGATCAAATAATATAAACACTTATGCATGGTATCATTTTCGTATTAAGGAAACTAACCCTGAATACGAACTTGACATGTTGCTAGATGAGATTGCTAAAATGCAAGAAAATCTTAGTTAATTAGTTAAGAAAAAATATTGTATTTGTATCCTATTTATTAAGAAAAATTGTTGTATATAAAATCTTAGTTAATAAGAAAAAATATTGTATTTGTATCCTATTTATTAAGAAAAATTCTTGTATTGTTGTTAAAATGAATGTAAAAAAAGTCTAAGAAATATTATTCTATTTAAATCCTATTTATTAAGAAAAGTTATTGTAAATAAACTATTGAAAAAAGAATGGAAAATGTGAATGGTTTTTTTATTTCTTTATTGGCTTTACTTCGTTGGATCAAAAATTTTTGTTTTTGCTTATTTGCAAATTCTTGTTTTCATGTCGCTTAAACATGCACAGTCTTGTTTTCATATCACTTAAACATGCACAGTCTTGTTTTCAGGTCACTTAAACATGCACAGTCTTGTTTTCTTTGAGAGGTTCTGCACAAGAGAAATTGAATTTCACAATATTATGAAATTCAATTAGATATTTTCATAAAGAGAAATAATTTAGATACTCGGACAAATCCTCATATTTTTCACTACATACAAGTTTCTGTTATTTTATATTCGAAGAGATGATTCCTAGTTTTCCTTTAGAAAAAAATAATACAAATCAAGGAATATTTTTATAATTCAATTTTATTTTATTTTCATTTCAATTTCATTTTTATTTATACAATTTTATTTCATTTTTATTTTATTATTTATACAATTCAATTTCATTTTTATTTTATTATTTATACAATTCAATTTCATTTTTATTTATTTTATTTATAATGATGAAAATATTTCGTAATAGCCAATTATTAGATGTTCTAGTATATTTTTTTGTAAAAAATATATGGTACATCTACAAGTATCAGGTCCTTCCTCACACTCAGGATGATACCAAGGACAGCTTGGGAAGTGTCCTTCAGTGTTGTCTTCATCTTCCATGACACCATATTCTTCGTTCTCATCCAGCATATTTTGGAAAAATCTTATCATCTCCCAATGATCAAAAAGCCTGAAGCTTTCAAAATCTCTTATAAATTGGTTAAGAGTACGTCTAATTTGACTCATTTTATTTGCAGATGAATGAATGATGATGAATGTTGGAAGGTTCCTTTAAGACTAATTTATTCTATAAATTTTTAAAATATCTATATGGTCTTTAAAATATCTATACTATCATATCTATGTCGTATTTCTTTTTAGCACTCTATCTCTCGCTAACCCTTTTCTCTCTATTCCATATTTCTTTTTTACTACTCTATCTCTCTCTAACCATTTTCTCTCTATAACTATCTCTTTCTGTCTATCACTATCCCCCACTTATTCACTATTTCACCACAATTATTTTCGATTAGCCTTTTTGAAGTCATCATCGCTACTTTTAAGATCATTTCCAGTTAAACATTCAGAGTGACAAGAAGTATCTAAATAAAAAATAAAGAAATGAACTCCACAACAAATCTAATTGCAAAATTTAATGCTCTAAATAACAAAACATTAATACACGTAAAGGAGCTTGATTCTTCAACGAAATATACTACTAGAAATGTGTTACGTGTAACAACTAAATATGTACCAACACTAAAAGTTGAAATGAATAAACACATAATGTTCCTGCCGAAACGATATAATATTTTAACCGATGACGATATCAAAGATCTCTCAAGCGGATCATATTGCCTAAGTAGAGAAGGTGAAGAAAACCTAATTGTCGAGAGTGAGCTGAGTGAATTTCTAATTCAAAATTCCCAATTTCCTGTTTGGCAATAATATATTAATTATGTATTTTAAATTATGAATAAAAAGACATTAAAGAGTTTTGTAAAATATAAATGTTTGTGTTTTATTTAATATTTTCAGTTATTTCATAAAGAAATTTAAGACATAAATGTCCACAGGTAAATGTATTAAAATTCTGATGCTGATTATAGTTGTATTTTATATTTGCACCAAGATATTTGACTACTTCCCCAGTAGGTTGTAAGCTGTCCAAAGCTGTCGAAATATTCTTTTTCATTCTTGTTTTTATAGTATGCTACCCAATGTGTACCAGGCCCTGTTGATACATCTAAGTTGATTATTCCACATTCAATTTTCTTTGTTCGTTTTGGTAGAGTATTCAACATGAAAACTCCTCTAAAATATGGAATTTTTATAGAGAAACGGTTTAGGTCCACATCAGATAGTGGTCTGTTGGGCAGCATCTTTAAGAGTTTTTTGATTACTCTTTGTGAACTAAACCATAACATTTTTTATATGGTTTTAAGTAAAGTCCTTTTCCAACTGCTATAGATTCCATCGCTTTATGTCTAGTTGCTTCATCAAGTTGATTTTTTGCATTCTTTATTGCATTTACAGCTTTAGCTATGGCAGCACCTCCAGTTGTTAGACTACCAATTGCACCCAGAGCAGTTAAAATCGGTATTAGAGGTAAAAAAAACCACCAATTTTTGGGACAAGTATTACACGTGGTACTATATTTTGAGATTTTCTTCCTTTTAATGATTTGTTGATAGTTTTTCGTGCAATTTTAATAGCTGAGTTACTATCTAATGGTTTTTCCTTCTTTAGTATTTTTGTTGCAGCTCTAATTGATGTTCTAAACAGTTTTTTCTCATTTAGCTTGTTCTTTTTAACATTTTTCTTTTTCTCCACACCCACACCAAATTTTGTTTTGGCTTTCATTGCGTTAGTTACCATATATGCAAATGATTTTTCTGCAAGACTACTGTCTTTTGATAAAACTCGATTCCAAGCTGAATTTTCAAGTATTTTATCAGCTTTATGTCTAGTATTTAAATCCTTATTTTTTGAATACGCAATATCGTGATTTTTACAAGCAGAGTCCAATAAATTAATTCCTTTGTCACCTCGATTTAAACGTTTTTGTAGTTTTGTTCCAGGTCCACAGTACTGATATCCAGGAAGATGAAGCTCAACAGGTAGAGAGTTTATTATTTTATCTACTATACCTCCTCCAACGAAGGTGCTTTTATGACTAAACGTTTTCTGATATCGTATAACCATATTATCCAACTTTTCTACAATAAGAGATAACATTTATGAAATGTATTTAGTTACAAAAATGCAGCTAGTGAAACAACATAAAAATATTTTAGTTTGTAATATTGACGATTCAGTGAACATCAGTTCAAAAATAAAGCGTAGCCCCCTCTTACCAAATTCTATTCGTGCTATAATAGTGGGACCATCAAATTGTGGAAAGACTAATGTTATGATTGGCTTACTAGAAGGTCCTAATGGACTCAAGTTTGAAAACATCTATTTATACTCCAAATCTCTGTGCCAACCCAAATATGAATACCTGAAGAAACTGATTTCACCAATTAAAGGAATGGGATTTTATACATTCACCGATAATGAATCAGTTATTTTACCTGACGAAGCTAAAACTAATTCAATTATGATATCATCGTGTTGCATGTGAGAAGCAGAATAATATACGTACATATTTTTGTATGGGACGACTTAGGGATATTGATTCATTCTACTTGTGCCAAACTTATACTAGAATTCATAAGCATTTAATAAGAGATAATGCCAATGTTATTATACTGCTTCGACAATAGCTCAAGTTTTTATAAGAAACTATATTAGTAGATTTGGGGTACCTTTAAAGATAACTACAGACCAAGGAGCCCAATTTACATCAAAATTTTTCACGGAGCTGACAAAATGTCTTGGTAGTCAAAAAATAACTACAACGGCATATCATCCTCAGGCGAATGGAATGATAGAACGATTCCATCGGCAATTGAAGTCGACCATTATGGCCAGTAATAACAAAGAAAATTGGTACGATACTCTACCGTTAGCTCTTCTAGGTTTAAGGTCCGTTTTTAAGGAAGATTTGCAATCGACTTCTGCAGAATTAGTGTTTGGTCAAAATTTACGACTATCCGGTGAAATTGTGGCTCCACATGCAGACAGTATGTACTCAGATTTATTATACTCATTAAAAGAACATTTTAAATATGTTCATTCCAATCTATCACACCATAAAGACTGCCAATCAAATGTATATTTTCCGAAGGAGTTGTATACATGTAAATATGTATTTGTGCGAGTTCAACAGAAGCGTTCAATAGAACATCCATATGAAGGGCCATATAAAGTGCTCGGAAAAGATAAAAAATATTTTGAAATTGAAATTGATGGAAGTATAAGAAAAATATCCATAGATAGATTAAAACCTGCATTCATAGATCAATTTCACATACCAGATAAAACAGACAATAGTTCAGATAAAACACAAAAAAAAGTAACATTCAATTTATTGAATATAAATTTTTCCGGGAGGGGAGTAATGTAGGGTTTAAAAATTTACTTTCCAATTTTTAGTTGTGTTTTCCTTGATATTGTAATTATTATTTTTACCTTTTTTTTGAAATTTGTATTTAAAATTTATATCATTAATAAATAAATTTTTTACAATTAAGATTGATTTTAATTATCACAAAGCAAATATATCTCTACATTTGGCGATCTTGCATCAATATCCTGATGAGATTTCATACATTATAAACAGCGAAGTTTATAATTACATATATATTCGGAAGTATTGAAATTATTTTTGTTTATAATAAAACAACGATTCTTTGGTGAAATACGACCTATCGATCATTTCAACAAACCAAATAAACCAATTTAGATGTGGAGATTTTGTTTTTATGAATCATTTTTCAAATAGATGTATTTGGGATCGCAAATTGATACAAATAAAATTCAAACAAATAAGCCAATTTACATGTGGAGATTTTGTTTTTATGAATCATCTTTCAAATCGATGTATTTGGGACCGCAAAATTGATGCAAATAAGATTCAAACAAATTCAACAATAGCAACAGCACGTTCAAACTAATCAAATTTTAGCAACCGATTACCAACGGAATTTCATTTATCAAGACTAAAGATATTTCAAATATTTAAGAAATCAACCACTATCCAGGCATTTATAAATTTTGAAAGTTCTTTATATAATATAGTACTCATTCATTTGCTTAGTTATTAAATATCTTTATATTCACTTAAATATCTCTTTTAAATACGCATACCTTTAATTTTTTTTTTTGGTGATATTTCTGTAAACTCCTAATCCGGATAATGATACACTCACCTCATCGTACAAATAATCCAACTACTAACCAAGAAAATTCAGGAAACAATACAGAAGTTGAACACAATAACAACAATACTACACTTAATAACAACCCAAATTGTTCTACGCTTCCATCTAATTTAATGTCACAATCTAACATTGAAATTTCCGCTACTTCTGTTAAACTTCCACAGTTTTGGACTAATTGTCCCGAAGCATGGTTTATCCATGCAGAAATGCAATTTACAACCAAAAATATAACACAAAATAAGACAAAATATGAGTATGTTGTAACAGCGTTACCGCAGGACGTCATTCCCCCCTGTTCTGAAAATCACGGTGATTTCAAATCACGTGATTTCAAAAGTAAACTATTAATAGCTGCCTTGGTAATGAGATTTTATTGCGTTTTAAGTTTTTTTCATTTATAATAGTATATTTTCTTCAAACTTCCAAAGCTATAAAACGTAAAATTTACAAAAGCAATGATTTAGCTTTTATTAATTTTTAGAAATCACCGTGATTTGGCATGTCGTGATTTGCAGAACAGGCCCGATTATTACAGTTTTGGATGTTATCCAAAATACTTCTCCAAATAATTGTTACGAACATTTAAAGAAAACATTGATTGAAAGACATTCAATGAGTGAGAATAGGAAATTGGATAAATTATTATCTGATTCCGAAATTGGTGATCAAAGACCATCGGAATTCTATAGATCATTGACTTTATTAACAGGGTCTAATTTCAGTTCAGATATTATTAGAAAAATTTGGTTGAGGAAATTACCTAAAAATTTGAATATCGCCTTAGCTGGGTCAAATATATCTGATACAAATGAATTTATTAAGATTGCAGACAGTATATGGGAAGTTCTTCATAATGCTGAAATAAGTTATCTAAATAAATCTTCACCTGAGCTAAGAAAAGGTAATTCTAATTTAGAAAATATGATAGAAAACTTAACAATTGCGACTACGAAAATAGCTGAAAGTTTTCAAACACTTTCTCTGGAAGTTTCTTCTATGAAAAGACAGATAGATGATCAGCATTATAAATTACGTTTTAATGATTTTAACAGGAGTAGATCACGATCTCAAAGTAGGTCAAATAGAAGAAAATGGTTGTGCAGATTTCATTACAGGTTTGGAAATCAAGCTAGAAATTGTGAACAACCTTGTTCATATAATGAACAAAGTGATAACATAAAAAACTAAATAATCCCATTGTTGAGGCGACAAACAATGGAAATATCGACTATACCACACGTCGCTTATTTATTTATGACAAAACTAACAAATTGAAGTTTCTAATTGATAGCGGAGCAGACATATCTGTCATTCCATCTTCAAAGTTTAGAATGCATAAAATAGATTCTGACATTAAATTAACAGCAGCCAATGGTACTTCTATAGCAACTTTCGGTAAAAGATTGTTGAATATTGATTTAGGATTACGACGTGAATTTTCCTTTGTTTTTCTTATTGCTAACATTGAGAAACCAATAATAGGTGCTGATTTTCTTTACAAATACGGTTTACTAATTGATGTTAAAAATAAATTGCTACTTGATCCTCTGACCAATTTATCGGTCAATGCCAATTTGTGTATGTGTAAACTATCTCTACCAAAACTTTTTTCATTTGAAAACCAGTACACAAACTTATTAAGACAATTTCCTTCTTTAACAACAGAACCAGACTATACCAAACCAGTTAAACATAAGACTATCCATAAAATAGAGACTAAGGGTGTATTACCATTTACTAAACCTAGGCGTTTAGATCCAATAAAATATAAAATTGGAAAAACAGAATTCGATTATTTAGTTAAGTCTGGAATTTGTAGACCATCTAAGTCTTCTGTAGCATCAGCCTTACATTTAGTACCGAAGAAGGATTCTAATGATTGGCGACCATGCGGAGATTTTAGACGTTTGAATTTTGTAACTGTGCCAGATAGATATCCTCTGCCACACATTCATGATATTAATTTCAATTTGAGGAACAAACGAGTATTTACAAAGATAGATTTAGTCCGAGACTACCATCAAATTCCTATGGCAGAAGAAGATATTTATAAAACAGCAATCACTACACCATTTGGAATTTTCGAATTTGTACTCATGCCTTTCGGACTAAGAAATTCTGCTCAAACCTTTCAACGATTTATTAATGAAGTTTTTAACGGTCTTGATTTTGTTTTCGTCTATATTGATGATGTAATGATCGCTAGTGAAAGTGAAAATGAACATATGATTCATTTAAAAACAGTTTTTGAAAGGCTTGAACTATATGGATTAAGTATTAAATCTAGTAAATGTGTTTTCGGAGCATCGGAAATCGATTTTCTCAGTCACAATATCTTCGCAAGTGGAATTAAACCATCAGAAGATAAAGTATCGGCTATACGTAGGTATCCAAAACCAGACTCCGTTAAACAGATGCAAAAGTTTATAGGTATGATTAATTACTATCACAGGTATATACCAGGATTGGCGGAATTGTCGAGACCAATTCATACGATGATAAAAGACAGTTTTAAAAGAAAACGTAAAGTTTTAAATTGGGATAGTCAAACAGTAAAAGTTTTTGAAGAAATTAAAGAACGTTTTGCCTCGCGTGTATTACTAAATCATTTTAATGAAAAGGCTAAATTGATATTAACAGTCGATGCATCCAAGATTGCAATAGGGGGAGTTTTACAACAAATACATAACGATGTTATTGAACCCTTGTCATTTTTCTCCAAAACGCTGTCTCCCTCTGAAACTAAATACAGTACTTTCGACAGGGAATTGCAAGCAATTTATCTCAATATCAAACATTTTAGGCATATGATAGAAGGAAGATGCTTCTCTGTTTATACAGATCATAAACCCTTAATTTCTGCACTTGATTCAAGAACAGAAAGAAGTCCAAGGCAAACTAGACACCTTGAATATATTTCCCAATTTACAAATGATATTCAACACATTCGTGGGGACTCTAATATAATAGCAGATATCTTGTCAAGATCATTGCAGATTGATTCCCTTCAGAACAATGATTTAAATCTAAAAATATTATTCGAAGAACAACAGAAAGATAAAGAACTGAAGAGTATATTATTGAACAAGCACAATAACATAAATTTGAAATTAGTTAATATTCCTTGTTTTAATTTTGAGATCTGGTATGAAACCTCACATAATAATCCTCGTCCATTCGTACCAGAAACTTTACGAAAAATTGTGTTCGAAAAATTGCATTTTATTTCACATCCTGGTACAAGGTCTACTAGGAGACTTATTACTCATAGGTACTTTTGGCCAAATATGAATAAAGAAATCAATACATGGTCTAAACATTGCATCATTTGTCAGAAATCTAAAATTATTAAGCACACAAAATCTCCAGTAACTAAAATAGGCATTCCAAAATGTAGATTTGAGCATATCCATATGGATATAGTTGGACCTTTACCATCTAAAGGCCATATATGTATATATATTGACCATTATAGATAGGTATACACGATGGCCTGTGGCTTACCCTCTTAAGAATATTACTGCTTCGACAATAGCTCAAGTTTTTATAAGAAACTATATTAGTAGATTTGGGGTACCTTTAAAGATAACTACAGACCAAGGAGCCCAATTTACATCAAAATTTTTCACGGAGCTGACAAAATGTCTTGGTAGTCAAAAAATAACTACAACGGCATATCATCCTCAGGCGAATGGAATGATAGAACGATTCCATCGGCAATTGAAGTCGACCATTATGGCCAGTAATAACAAAGAAAATTGGTACGATACTCTACCGTTAGCTCTTCTAGGTTTAAGGTCCGTTTTTAAGGAAGATTTGCAATCGACTTCTGCAGAATTAGTGTTTGGTCAAAATTTACGACTACCCGGTGAAATTGTGGCTCCACATGCAGACAGTATGTACTCAGATTTATTATACTCATTAAAAGAACATTTTAAATATGTTCATTCCAATCTGTCACACCATAAAGACTGCCAATCAAATGTATATTTTCCGAAGGAGTTGTATACATGTAAATATGTATTTGTGCGAGTTCAACAGAAGCGTTCAATAGAACATCCATATGAAGGGCCATATAAAGTGCTCGGAAAAGATAAAAAATATTTTGAAATTGAAATTGATGGAAGTATAAGAAAAATATCCATAGATAGATTAAAACCTGCATTCATAGATCAATTTCACATACCAGATAAAACAGACAATAGTTCAGATAAAACACAAAAAAAAGTAACATTCAATTTATTGAATATAAATTTTTCCGGGAGGGGAGTAATGTAGGGTTTAAAAATTTACTTTCCAATTTTTAGTTATGTTTTCCTTGATATTGTAATTATTATTTTTACCTTTTTTTTGAAATTTGTATTTAAAATTTATATCATTAATAAATAAATTTTTTACAATTAAGATTGATTTTAATTATCACAAAATAAATATATCTCTACAGTTATTATAATGTTTAAACACGATAAGACAAATATGAAGCATGTTTATAGGGATCACGTTGGCAGCGACTTGAGTTATGAAAAGTTTCATGAAATTTGTCGAGAGTGTTGGAAGGATAAATATGAATTTACGGTGATTTGTAAAGATAATGAATTAAATGATGGTCGCCACAGAAAGGAATTTGACTATTCCATAACTATAAAAACTACTCTTCATAAACATTTACTTTAGCTATTAATCTAACTTTAAAATTGATACATCTATGTGCTATAACCTCATCTAATACCTGATAAGCTGATCTGAAAACCAGACCAGCTACCTAATCACCTGATTTGATACCTGATAACCTGATCTGAAAACCAGACCAGGTCCTGATAAGCAGATCTGAAAAATAGAGCAGGTCCTGATAATCTGATCTGAAAACCAGACCAGGTCCTGATATGTGATCTGAAAACCAGATCAGGTCCTCATAAGCTGATCTGAAAACCAGACCAGGTCCTGATAAGCTGATCTGAAAACCAGATCAGGTCCTGATAAGCTGATCTGAAAACCAGACCAGGTCCTGATAAGCTGATCGGAAAACCAGACCAGGTCCTGATAAGGTGATCTGAAAACCAGATCAGGTCCTGATAAGCTGATCTGAAAACCAGACCAGGTCCTGATAAGTTGATCTGATAGCTGATACCTGATATAATGGCTGATACCTGATCTAATAGCTGATACCTCTTATTTGCTATTATTAAACATGGATGAGAAAATTTTAAAACAGTTTATGTTGACAAGAAATGTCTTGAAGAAAAAGCTTCGTAGTATAAAAACTGGTGAAATAGATACACGTGAACAACTAAGAGATACATTTAAACTGTAACGATGGTTTTTTCTTAGCTGGGGTGATACTCGTCGATGTCCAGCGTTCGTCACAAAATTTATTTATTTTGAGAGAATTAAATAAGAATACAACACAAGGTTTGAGTATACAAAATGACGATATCTTTATTTAATTTTGTTTAGTAAGCGATTCCCTGTCAGTTTATGTCGCCCGTGAATATGCCGAACACCTTGTCCGTGCGCCAAGGCTCGTACAAAGCAGACAATAGAGGAGAGGAGAAAACGCATGCTCTTATGTCAAACGCCTTGTTCGTGCGCCGAGGCTCGCACAAAGCGGACAGACCTTATTCCTTTTACGTCTTAAGATGAACAGCTTGTACGTACTAAAGAGTGGCACAAACACAAGAAAAATGTCTTACAAGCATTTCATGAAATTACAATTAGTGTGTATGTATTACTTGCTCATTGCAAAACACATACTTCCGAAAATATTTCTTTTGTTTCACGATCAAAACATTGAAGAAGAGAACACAAGTACAACAAAACAATGTTAAAATAGAACAAGGCTGAAGTAGAAGAGAAATGATGTAGAACATCAAAACTATTTTGGAACATTCAAAACATGTTTGAACAACTCGTAGACACACTTACAAAGAAACTTTTGCATTTTTTATGAACATAAAAAATCGAATGTATGTATGTATTAGTTAATAACACTCTTGTTTACATTTTTAAGCTTTTTTGTGTTGGTTCTAGTGTACTCGAGCTTTTGGTGTAATTTATCGTTTTTTTATTTCATTGTCTGTTTTTGTTTTGATGTTCTACTTCGTTTGAACATACAAGCACTAACAAAGCTATAGAGAGAAACTTTTCGAATGGTGCTTGTTTTGTTTCAGTGAGAGTTGTTATGCTTGTTTTGTTGATAATGTTTACACTGAAATATAAGGCTTGGAAGTAGTGTGCTTAGAATACAGAAATTTCAATACATTTTGTTCAGCTCTTTAGTACGTACCCCAAGGCTCGTACCCGATGGTCATCTGCGTCCTACTCATAAAGTCGCCGTGTGACTATCTTTCCAAGGCTGTCACCTGGTTTACTAAATATTTATTATGCAGATTATTGCTCGTACCCCGAGGCTCGTACAAGAATCTGTCTAACAAGTTTGATAGCCAAACGTAGACTGCCTCCTCTTCGCATTGTGCTGCCTCTTATGCATGTGCTTTTGGCATACACAACCATACACACACCGTAACTCATCTGTATGGGCGACCATACACTATGAACAGCTCTGCTTGTTTCAATGTTGTATTTAATAGTATGTTAGTTGAATTTCGACACACAGAGTAATATAACTATACGTAAACTGCACCTTCTTTTATTAAAATATATTTTGGTTGTTTTACTTTTAAATTATTATTATTTTCTCAAAAATATATTTGTATATATTTTATTAATATTTTTTATATATATTGATTGATTTGAAAATTATTAATTACAATATAAAAATATGAGTCTTACCCCCAGTTTTTGACTGGCTAATCAAACTGTAATTATTTTTAAGTTCTAATTAAATACGAAATTGTGTTTTTGAGTGCATAATTAAATAAGAATTAAATACCCAACCTTGTGTAATTAAATACTACTTAAGTTTTATGAATGTACCATATGTTTTTATGCGTGTATGTGTTTATTGAAAACATACACATGACATCATGTGGTCGGGTTGAAAACATCATGTGGTCGGGTTAAAAAGAATTTCGTTTAAATTTCATAAATATATAACATATACAATACAAAGTTTCATATTATGGAATAAAGTAATAGAAAAATGTATTATGATGTTCGTTTGATTTCATAAAATGAGATTTTATGGAATTTTAATTTTCTACATGTTTATAACCTAACTTTTTTGTTTATGCTAAACAGCTGTTCTTTGGAAATTTTGCAGGGCTGCCGTGCTTTCAACATAATTTAATAAGAACTTTAATTAACCACAGAAAAAATTAAATCGTATTTCACTACAACTTAATTTTAAATAAAAATTAGCTAATTACGTACTTAATTATTAATTTCAAAACTGCGGGTTAGATTTAAAATATAATATTATTTAATAGAGTAGATACAATAGCAGTCATAATAGTAGTAATATTAACAGTAATAACAATAATAATAATAAAGATAGGGTATAACATGTAACTCCCCCACCCTTTGAAAATTTTTCTTAAAATCGCTTCCAATTCGGTGACCAGGCATCGAAAAAGAGAACTTCTTGCAATGACAACCCCATGTAAAAATCATTAGAACGGATCGAAATTTGCACTACTTCCAGCTCGCAAACTCTACATTTTCATGACTTTTTTGGAGTGTATTTTTTTACTGGGTATGTATGTATAATTTTTTTATTATTTATATTAAATACATCAAATGCCGGCTTAGTAGCTGTTGTCGATGTAAAGGCTAAACCTTTTAGCGGAAAGCACACAACTTTCAATAAAATTGAAGAAGTAAAGTGTGCAAGGTTTTTGCTAGTTGTTAACGGCTTGTTGTAAGTATTGTAAGACTTTTAAAAATTTCGAACATTTAAAAAGAAGAAGAGAAAGAATAAAAATAACAAAAATAGTTTGAAATTAATAAAAACAACAAAAATAAATTTTCGGCAGTATGCGAAAAATATACTGCAGAAATGGTAATGGTGGATTCGGGTGATTAAAAAATAAGGAAAATTACAATTTCATAAAATATCAAAAAATTTCAGGCAATTCTGAAGAGGACAATCACTCTTATTCCAGCTTGCTTCCGATTTTGCAAATTCTCGACACTTTTTGCATGCTTTCACTTTCCTAACAGTTCTGCCGATTTTTAAAAAATATTAGACTTTGTTAACATCCCGCTGTTAGTAGCTTTTTGCGAATTTTCGCGATTTTTATTGAATTTTTTGCATTCCTTACATTTTTGGCGATTTTTAATCAATATTAGACTTGTTTAAAATTTTGTAAATTTTCGCGATTTTTTTGCAAAGTTTGCAAGAGGTTTTTGGCGTGTTTTTTTGCGTCCTAACAGTTTTGAAGAGTTTAAAACATTATTAGACTTTGTTATCATCCTGCTGTTAGCAGCTTTTTGCGAATTTTCGTAATTTCCCTAGTTTTTTTTTATTTATTTGCATATATAATTGCACTAATTTTTATTAATTTCAGAAATAAAAATTAAGGCAAATGTTATGCTAAATGCTTGCTTCCGATTTTGCAACTTCTCGCGAATTTTTGCAAACTTCGCGATAAAAGCTTTCAGTTTCCTAACAGTTTTGCCGATTTTTAAAAAGTATTACACATTGTTATCATCCCGCTGTTATTAAATTTTTGCGAATTTTCGTAATTTTCGCGATTTTATTGAATTTTTTGCATTCCTTACATTTTTGACGATTTTAAATCAATATTAGGGTTGTTTAAAATTTTGCAACTTCTCGCGATTTTTTGCAAAGATAGCGATAAAAGCGGCTTTTTACATGTCTTCAGCTTCTTGGCAGTTTTTCTGATTTAAAAAAAAATATTAGACTTTGTTATCATTCCGCTGATAATAAGTTTTTGCAAATTTACGTAATTTTCGCGATTCTTGCCGAATTTTGTGCATTCCTTCGCAATAAAAACGACTTTTGCATGGTTTTTAGCGTCCTAACAATTTTGAAGGGTTTAAAACTTTAAGACTTTGTTATCTTCCTGTTCTTAGTAACTTTTTGCAAATTTCCGTCATTGCGCGATTTTTTTTATTTATTTGCATATATAATTGCACTAATTTTTATTAATTTAAGAAAGAAAAATTAAGGTAAATGTTATTAAAAACATTAGCACTTTTATAAGCGTATGCATTCCTGATGCCATTCTACGACATTCATCAAACATAGGGAAAAATGTTGTAGGTGTCGTAGCAAACTTTTCTATGGAAATTACCTACAACACTTTACAACTATTGTACAGCTTGACGACCTACTACACAGAAAAAAATATCATCGAAATGCAACTAACAAAAGAAATTGTTAATATATAATTTCAAAATTAACAATCATCGTTGTTGATATAACAAATTAAAATTTTTGTAATCAATTAAATTACTCAACAAAATTATTTGTTAAATTATATCATAAGAAACAAGAAATCATGTTTTGTTTGTATTCATTGTTTGCGTGCCTAATAAAGTGTTGCTCTTTAGCTGAGAGGTTAGTAAGTCAGCTTGTTACTCCTGATGTTGCCGGTTCAACTCCGCTCAAAGACATTTAGTGTTTTTCGCAGACAAGCAAAAATCGTTTCGAGGGTTGTGATTGTGTATAGTATAAAAAATTGTTAATATAACAATTATGATAATAAAAATTTGTACGGAAATTCAACAATTTGCATTGTTAATATAACTATAACTTTAATTGAAATAACTTTAAAATCTAATAAAAATAAATGTTGAAAAAATAAATAAATGTCAACAAACTATTTGTTGATATATTTAATTGAAAATATTTTTCAGATTTTCCCTTAACTTACAATTTCGTTAATTGTATTTACAAAAATAGTTGTAGGTTCAAAATCAATTAATTATTTAATTGATATAACAAAAAAATTAATTGTATTTACAAATAATTTTTTTTCTGTGTACTCTTACAATAGGTTGTGAATAGAGCAATTGACTGTTTAGTAAATATATGCATATATATGTATGTATTTATTGTGATTGGTGTATTTCGACTTCTAATAGGACATTTTGCTTCTAGATTAAAGAAAACATGTGGTGTTCTGTAATGTATTACAAAAACGTCATAGTAGAAGTCGAAATATGCCAACCACGATAAGGAGGATTATCATATCATATTTTGTTAAATACTCAAATACTTTGGTAATGACTCACAAATATATCTAGAAAATTTAATTAAAATTAATTCGTGTCATCATGCGTGAATACTGCTCCACGACCTGATGAAGTGTTTTATTTTTAATTTGTTGTTAATTTTTTTGGTAATTAGTACGATGTAATTTACTTCGTAAATAATATACATACATACTTGTATATTATTATTCATATGCAGGGCTAATTTGTCTGGCTTTTTGCCAGAAAAAGCATTTTTTTTTTGCATATTTTAGTTTTTTTTTTGTAGAAAAATGCTTATTTTGGATCACCTTGCATAAAAAAGCTTATTTTTCACTGACAGCGCGATTAATATATAACGACTCATATAGCTCAAACTGGTGTAAAAGAAATTCACATACGGGCCTGTTCTGCAAATCACGACATGCCAATGAACACGGGCGATGTCCATGTTCAGGCATATCAAAGTATATTGCGGTAGCGCAACAGAGATAGAATATATACCAATTTTGTTCTGTTTTTTTTTCTTTCTATTGTAAATTGTTGCGGACGGCGAATCTCATGGCGAACAGCGTTGCTCAGTCATATGTTGGGGCATCCATGTCAGAGCATGGACGAAACATGGACATGCGCGGTCTCCATTCGCATTTAAATACGCTCCTGTTACATCTACTGATGTTGAACGCATATTTTCTATGTATTCATCTGTTTTATGTGACAATAGAAGATCATTTCTTTTTGAAAATTAAAAAACACATTATTGTTCATTGTAATAAATATCTCTTTGAATAAAAATACTTTGAAGTAACAAAATTGTTGATTTTATTCTTGCATATTTTGCATATTTGTGCATATAACCGTGCATATTTTGAATTTTTTTCGTGCTATTCCTGGCGCATATTTCGAATTTTTGTTTGCATATTTTAATTTACTGTTTCACAATATCGAAAGAAAATTTAGTTTTGTACAATTACATTTAAATTAAAAACAAAATAAAAATTTTGTTTTTGTTTCAAACGTAAATATTCTGTGATAGTTACGAACGTAAGATATTTACGGCAATTCATAAGAAATATGTCGGTTTTATAAAAGGATTGTTAATAAAATTTCCGTTGAAAATTTAGATTATTAACCTATTATAAAACAGAAATTTTTTTTTATGAATTAAGCAGTTAATACAAAAATTAAATATTAAATTGATTTTATTTTATAAAATAAAACGTCATTATTTTAAACGCATCGCATTTTTTTAATAGTTGAATGCCTATACACATACATACATGCGAATGTAAATGCCATCACCGGCATTACTATTTTCATTTTAACCTTTCTGTATATTGCACTAAAATACTTGAAGTACCACATGAAGTGAACATAATTTTTGAGGTACTTCTTTTGGTTGCCTACATTTTTCTATGTTCATTTTTTTCGGTACTTATTTAACCTTCGGCTACTTCTTGTTGGTATTTGCCAAACAATCAATCTCATCACTACACTGCTTGTGCTCTGAGAGGGAGAACAAATAAGTACTATACTCGACAGCGAGTTTCACATATGAACAAATATGTTACTCGTTGCAGACGTTTAGTATGTAATTATACAGCTGCGCCTATTTTTGAAAAATATCTAAGAAAATACTCATAATTATACCTGTAATTACGATGCCCCAAAAAAATTTTCTTTCATGGCTCAAGCATAATTTGAGACCATATACAGTCAAGTATTTTTGAGATTTTTTTCAGATTTTTCGGAAGAGTTTAGAGGTCGTTTTTTGTATTTTCTTCATAACTTTAACCATAACCACGATTTTCTTCACTTTTGAGGAAACAATATTTTTTTTTTAATACATATTTTTTTATTTATTTTATCTTCAAATAAAGGGTGTTTTTTTTAGAGGTATAGAGCTTCGAATTGAAATAAAACACAAGAAAATCGTTTTAATGTCCATCAATTTGGCTTTATTGAAAGGATAATTTTATGCCATTAATGTTTAAATATGATTTCGGGCATGTGGCCGCCGCGGCTGGCTCGAATAAAGCCAATTCGGCTTTTTTAAAGCCAATTCGGCTGGCTAGAATAAAGCAAATTTGCACGATTTGCAAGCGTTGTTCTTTTGTCAACCTGTTCATGATGAAATGGCAAACCAAAATAAATATTAATCACTTGACAGCTGACAAAATGGCCGCCAGTTAAAAAAGTGATGCCAACTTAAAGTTCTATACCTCAATAAAAAACACCCTATATGAACTAACAATAAGTATTTAAATCTTAAATCTAAAATATAATTATTAGGCCCGACCACTGTCTGACATAAATTTAGAGATAGTTATAAATAATACATAAGTAGTGATAATCAAAAGGAAGAAAAAATAAAATAAAATAAAAAGTATTTTCAAGCAGTCCCATCTGGAGTGTTGAGTATAAGAGCACTTGTATCCCTCTTTTTTAGGCGGACGTGTCCAGTAAAGTTCAAAATATTACGAGCAAGCGGATTAGGATGTGACTCGAGGTTTGTTAAATATTTACCTGCATATTTTGCAATTTCTTCAATCACTAGTGGCATGTTTAAATCACGATGTATATTTGAGTTTTTTATATACCATGGAGCCGATGTTATTAACCGCAAAATTTTATTTTGCCTTCGTTGGATTCTCTCGACATTGGAAGCTGAAGCAGTGCCCCATAGTTGAATTCCGTAGCACCATATCGGTTTCAAAAGTGACTTGTATATCAAAAGTTTGCAATCTAGACTTAGGGTTCAATTTCTACCAATCAGCCAATGTACCTGAGTTAATTTTAGTTTCATTTGGGTTAACTTAGAGTCAATGTGGTGTTTCCAAGTAAGCCGTCGATCAAGGTGTATACCAAGATATTTCACATGAGTATGTTGAGGGACAACTTGATTGGTAATCCGAATGGGTGAACAAGTATCTCTTCGTAATGTATATGTTACTTGAACACACTTTTGTCCGTTTACCTTAATTCTCCATAAGTTTAACTATAGTTCCAGCTGGGTAATGTGTTCTTGAAGATATCGGGATGCCTCGTAAGGATTTTCATGCATACTAAGGCAGGCTGTATCATCAGCAAATGTGGAAGTGTGGATATTACTGCTCAGAGGCATATCACAAGTATAAATCAAATACAAAACTGGCCCCCGTATACTCCCCTGTGGCACACCGGATGAGATAGTTTCAGGCATGCTCATACAGTCTCCTTCCACAACAGTGAACTTCCGGGCAGTAATGTAACTTTCCAAAAGACTTACAACCTTTATTGGCAGGTATGTTTTTAATTTTAAGATTAGGCCTTCATGCCACACTTTATCAAATGCCTGAGAAACGTCGATAAACAGCGCAGAACAATACTTCTTTTCTTCAAATGCTCTTCTTATAAATTGGACCAATCTATGAGTTTGTTCAATAGTGCTATGCTGACTTTTAAAACCAAATTGATGGTCCGGTATGCACCCACTACTAACTAGAATTGGGGACAATTTTGTCATGAGCAGTTTTTCGAAAAGCTTTGACATTGTTGATAGGAGACTTTTTGGCCTATATGACTCAGCCTTGGTAAGATCTTTGCCCGGCTTTGGAATCATTTTAACTTTGGCAAGTTTCCAGCTGTGTGGATAATACTTCAGTCGTAAAATGGCATTAAAAATAAATAACAGTATTCTAATTGCAATACTAGGCAACTTCATCAGCATCTGGTTACTAATTCCATCAAAACCCGGAGCTTTCTTCGGGTTGAGTTCAGCAATTATTTTTTGCACATCACGCGTCTTAAACTTTATTTGCTGAGGGGGTAGAGCGACTACATTTGGCAAATCAATTACACCAGTATATGTGTTTGGGGTAAATACGTATTTTAAATGGTCAGCAAATATGTTACCTTTTTCAGTGTCGCTTCTTGCCCAACCTCCGGTAGATGTGCGCAGGGGTGGTTTAAACTCAACGGGTGTTTTAAGCTTTCTAGCAGCGCGCCATAAAGAGTAATTAGATGCTGGTGTGACATCAAGATTTTCCAGATAGTTTTTAAGAGATGCAGTTTTTTCATGTGCAAGCAGCTCTTGGAGTCGTTTAGTGTTAAATAGGTTTTTGCTAATTTTTTTCCTCCAATAAAAATTTTTGGTATATATGTACATATAAAACTTTAATCATTGTCAAATTGTATTAATAAAGTAGAAAAAGATAAAAATCTCTTTAAAATCTATGTATATAAATTAAGTAAACTGTAAATATTATAAAAAGCAAATAAAATTGAATTGAATTGAATTGAATAAGACTAATGTATATGATAATATGTTAACATTTAAATCTAATCTACATCAATTATATACTAGTGAATTAAATAAGGTAGTCTTAAGTTATGGAGACGATAAGAGGAAAATTAGGTCAAATAACATTAACACTTATGCATGGTATCATTTTCGTATTAAGGAAACTAACCCTGAATACGAACTTGACATGTTGCTAGATGAGATTGCTAGAATGCAAGAAAATCTTAGTTAATTTTTAAATTGTATATAAAATCTTAGTTATTAGGAAAAAATATTGTAAATAAAATCCTATATATTAAGAAAAATTATTGTATTTAAATCCTATTTATTAAGAAAAATTATTGTAAGTAAAATTCTATTTATTAAGAAAAATTGTTGTATATAAAACAAGGTTGGAAACCGAAAAAAATAACGGTATCGGTATTGATACCGGTACAATTATTTTTTAAATTTCGGTATCGGTAGCGGTATCGGTATTTTTTTTATTTCGGTATCGGTATTACCGGTACATACCGTTATCGAGTTTATAATACCGGTATACCGATATTACTGATAAATTTATTATTTCAGGCAGTGGACGTAACAAAAAATCTTTTTTTATTAAATTACTTCAAAAAGGGAGTATTTTTACATTAACAAATGTACTCGTATAAAAGCATATAAACTTATTTGTTTCTATATATGTTTTTATACTATTATTAAAAAATAATTTACTAATAAGAAAGTGAAACAAGGAGACTGCAGTTCAAACTTTACATATATAAAGTATACATTTTGGTTAATTAAACAAAATAGTAAAAATAAAAGTTTTGTCTATAATGATATCTATATTACACTGTGTGACAAATTTTGATGAAATCGAAATACCTGGGAGCAGTGCTGCCAGAATGATGATTTTATCATATTTTTGATGATTTTTTGGCCAAAATATGATTTTAAGATTTTTGTTCTCGAATGATTTTTAATTTTGCAAATTATGATTTTTACTTTCAATACATACATATGTATGTACAATTTTTTTTGTTGTTCCAAAATGTTTATCAATAGCTACACCTATAAAGAAAACATTTTTGTTCCAGCGAAAATTATAAAACAACTGTACATCAGTGATGCAAAATGTGGCACTATTGGGCCATTTGTGGCACTTTTGGATGTTTTTGGCCCCGTAGTACTCTCTAAGATATTTTGGCCCTTTCAGCTCAAAATTCAACTAATTCCTTGAAACCTTTGAGTACACTTTTTAATTGAGTTTTCTACGTTTTAAAAACTACTTTTATTTTTGAAGATTTTTATTTAAACTGGTTTCCGAAATCTGCGCCAGATCATGTTTTGAGTGGGGAAACCAATAGTATTATACCAATTGCTATTAAACTTTTTCAAAAGAAACAGAACAAGTAAATAGGCAATATCGCAAGTTCCATCATTTGAAAAGCTCAACGATTTAAGTAGAAGTAAATTTTGCAAAAGGATTTCTACCATTAAAAATTGTTTATGTAAACTTTTGTATACAAATATATACAGAATTATTCAAGGAACTCTTTCTATTCACCAATCCTCAGTAGGACTGAAAATTTATATTGAAATGAAGATATTTTAAAACTTAACACAAAAAACTACTTTTATAATTACTTTATAATTACATAAATAATGTTTTTTTTAAACTAAAATTTAGTTTTTTAAGCAACATACATACATATAAAATATGTATTTACTTTAATTTAACAAAAATACTTAAAAAAATTTTTAAATTTTGTCGCTAAGTTCTGTTTTTGCTCTAAACAAAATAAATCACATATTATTAATGCATACTTTTGTCTCTATTTAAATTAAAAGATTATAGTCGAGTACATTAAAAAACTTTGTTGGCCCTATCAAAGGTATTTTGGCCCTTTTAAATCGTTAATTTGGCCCTAAACCAAAAAAGCCAAAATGCATCACTCCTGCACATATGTACCTTATATGATAAAAGCATGGGCAATGTCGAATACTTATTTTGTTTGAATTTCTTAACTAATTTTTCATTTAATGTAATTTTTATATAAGTTACTTTAATGATCTCATTTTTTTATTGAATTCAATTTGAAAATGCTTTCCAAATTCTTTTTGTAAAATAAGCTAGTAAATACCTTTTTATTGATGAAAACAAAATAAAATTGGTGTACGTCGAATAGTTTTGTTTGTCCACTGTAAATATGTCAATTTTTACTTTTATTATTTGGAAAAAAAAAATTGGACTTGTGATGATTTTTTTCTTCAAAATATGATTTTCTTTCCGACAAATGATGATTTTCTTCGCAAAACTTCTGGCAGCACTGCCTGGGAGGTGTTACTATTTTTCTGCTAGGTATTGTCGAGTATAACAATACAAATTGTATTTGAAATTTTCCAGACACCTCCAAAATCTTGAGTTAAGGGTAAAAACCGGTTTTTCGTAGCCGTAGACACTTATCAACATCCAACTAAGTTAAATATCAACCGATTTTAAATTTATAAACGGATACAGAAAGAAGAGACTAAGATTTTTTGAACCATATAGATATATCTTGTTTCAGTAAATTTCAAATATGTATTTTTTTCACCAAATATGATTTTTTCTGTTTTTTTCGACACTTTTCTACTTTGGACACGTTCTTAGGCAATATTTTTGTACTGGATCTATATTGTTTATAGCTTTGTTTATAAAACATAACTGAATAAGAGTAATTCACAGGACTGTTTTAAATATTTTGTTAGAAGACTTTTTTTTTTAAAACTACCTGTATGATGTATTTCGCGTTCTATTTATACGCTTTCGGGGTAAATAAATTTCCAGGGTGATGAAAGTACAATTTAATAGATGTATATCAACATAGAGTACAAAATTGGTACAACAGTGGTTGCCAAAATTTTTTCCTTCCTTTTAAAAGTACTTTCCTTCACCTCAAGAGAAGAATCTTTAAATTCAAATTTAAAAGTTTAGAAGTTTTTTCTCTACCAACCTTATATATTACGGTGAAGTGTGTAAACAAGACCAACACCAAAGAAGGAAAGTTAATTGAAATATATTTTTGCAATTTTTGCCCATATTACGGTTTACAGCTCAACTAAGTTGGATTGAAACTGAAACAACTTTTTTTCTTTGGTATTCTGAATAACAACTAATTTTAGTTGACTTCGAAACAATGCGCGAAAAACAAAGGTTCTTATCTATGCTATATTTTTTGAAACCATAGTATCCATTACAAAACATTTTTAATATTTTTAGTTTTGGCCTTGCTATTTTTTTGAGATTCTATGTTTTATGAACATGGCAATAATATTGGTTGACAAATGGGATTGGTTGGCGTCTGGAATAGTAAAGCAGAACGAACACAATGCTCGAAATAAAAACCAAAGTACAACTGAAAAAAGCAGTTGCCTCATGGTGAAAAAAGTTGTAATACATAATAAAAATTTGGCAACTACAATTCAACTATCATTTATTTTTTGGTCGGAATCGGTATACCGGTACGTACCGGTATAGACGTAAACGGTAGTCTGGATACCGGTATTTTCTAACCGAAATGGATTTCGGTATCGGTAACGATACCGGTATCTAATTTTAACGGTATTTGAATCGGTATCGGTATTTTTACGATACCGTTTGCCAACCTTGATATAAAATCTTATTTATTAAGAAAAATTATTTTATTATTGTTAAAATGAATGTAAATAAAAGGCTATTTATTAAGAAAAATTATTGTATTTAAATCCTATTTATTAAGAAAAGTTATTGTAAATAAAATATTGAAAAAATAATGAAATATGTGAATGGTTTTTATTTCTTTATTGGCTTTACTTCGTTGGATCAAAAAATTTTTGTTTTTGCTTATTTGCAAATTCTTGTTTTCATGTCGCTTAAACATGCACAGTCTTATTTTCATATCACTTAAACACGCACAGTCTTGTTTTCTTTGAGTGCACAAGAGAAATTGAATTTCACAATATTATGAAATTCCATTAGATATTTTCATAAAGAGAAATAATTTACGTAATCGGATAAGTCCTCATATTTTTCACTACATACAAGTTTCTGTTATTTTCTATTCAAACAGATGATTCCTAGTTTTCCTTTAGAAAAAAAAAATACAAAACAAGGAATATTTTAATAATACAATTTTATTTTATTTTATTATTTATACAATTTAATTTAATTTGTATTTATGTTAATTACAATGATGGAAACATTTCATAGTATCCAATTATGAAGTGTTCTAATATATTTTTGCGCCAAAAATATATTGTACATCTACAAGTATCAGGTCCTTCCTCACACTCAGGATGATACCAAGGACAGCTTTTGAAGTGTCCTTCTGTGTTGTCTTCATCTTCCATGATACCATATTCTTCGTTCTCATCCAGCATTTTGAAAAAATTTTATCATCTCCCAATGATCCAAAAGCCTGAAGCTCTCTCTCTAACCCTTTTCTCTCTATTCCATAGATGTTCAAGCATCTCTTTCCCTATAACGCGTTAGAGGAAAGCAAGAAAAAAAACAAATTCTGCTTACGCAGCAAACAAATACGTACACGAAAAAAAATTTTGCTCTCTTCAGGTTTTGGATTCTCTTTAGCATAGAGCAGGGATGGATAACAAGTATTTTTAAATTTTATCTATATTTTGATGTCTTTTTATTAAAAAAATGGCTTGGTAAATGTAAAACACAATAACATATAACGCATTGTGCATTACCATCAACATTTTCTTTAAAGAAGAATTCGCTTTCGTAATTTTCTTTAAACATTTTACGCGCGTGTTGTTGTCTCAACAAGAAATAAACAAAATGTGATTCACAAAACATTTCCACCTCTGTTAAAAGTAAGCAGAGGTTTTCTTCTGCTCCACACACAAGCGCAAGTGTGTTTATGTGTTAGTGCACATCACTGCTCTATTCCATATTTCATTTTAGCACTCTATCTCTCTCTAACCCTTTTCTCTCTATTACTATCTCTTTCTGTCTATCACTATCCCCCACTTATTGACTATTTCACCATAATTATTTTCGATTTGCCTTCTTGAAGTCATCATCGCTACTTTTAAGATCATTTCCAATTAATCATTCAAAGTGATAAGAACTAAATAAAAAATTAAAAATATAAACAAAATGGACTCCCCAACAAATCTAATTGCAAAATTTAATGCTCTAAACAACAAAACTTTAGTTAGTTATATAATTCCTTTAAGCTATCAGGCCTACCGTACAACATGTAATAAATGCATTTTTATTGACATTGAATACGGTAGGCCTGATAGCTTAAAGGAATTATTTAACTAACGAAACAAAACTTTAATCCACATAAAGGAGCTTGAATCTTCAACGAAATATAGTATTCGAAATGTGTTACGTGTAACAACTATATATGGACCAACACTAAAAGTTGAAATTAATAAACACATAATGTTCCTGCCTAAACGATATAATATTTTAACCGATGACATATTAAAGATCTCTCAAGAGGATCATATTGCCTAAGTAGATAAGGTGAAGAAACCCTAATTGTTGAGAGTGAGCTGAGTGAATTTCTAATTCAAGATTCCCAATTTCCTGTTTGGCAATAAAGTATATTAATTATGTATTTTAAATTATGAATAAAAAGACATTAAAAAGTTTTGTAAAATATAAATGTTTGTGTTTTTATTTAATATTTTCAGTTATTTCATAAAGAAATTTAAGACATAAATGTCCACAGGTAAATGTATTAAAATTCTGATGTTGATTATAGTTGTATTTTATATTTGCACCAAGATAACTGACTACTTCTGAAGGAGATTGTAAGTTTCCAAAGCTGTCGAAATATTCTTTTTCATTGTTGTTTTTATGGTATGCTACCCAATGTGTACCAGGTCCTGTTGATACATCTAAGTTGATTATTCCACATTCAATTTAGCTTGTCGTTTTGGTAGAGTATTCAACATGAAAACTCCTCTAAAATATAGAATTTTTATAGATAAACGGTTTAGGTCCACATCAGATAGTGGTTGATTGGGCAGCATCCTTAAGAGTTTTTTGATTCCTCTTTGTGAACTAAACCATAACCTTTTTTATGTGGTTTTAAGTAAAGTCCTTTCCCAACTGCTATAGATTCCATCGCTCTATTATGTCTAGTTGCTTCATCAAGTTGATTTTTTGCATAATTTGTTGCATTTACAGCTTTACCTATGACAGCACCTCCAGTTGTCAGACTACCAATTGCACCCAGATCAGTTAAAATCGGTATTAGAGGTAAAAAAAACCACCAATTTTTGGGACAAGTATTACACGTGGTACTATATTTTGAGATTTTCTTCCTTTTAATGATTTGTTGATAGTTTTTCGTGCAATTTTAATAGCTGAGTTACTATCTAATGGTTTTTCCTTCTTTAGTATTTTTGTTGCAGCTCTAATTGATGTTCTAAACAGTTTTTTCTCATTTAGCTTGTTCTTTTTAACATTTTTCTTTTTCTCCACACCCACACCAAATTTTGTTTTGGCTTTCATTGCGTTAGTTACCATATATGCAAATGATTTTTCTGCAAGACTACTGTCTTTTGATAAAACTCGATTCCAAGCTGAATTTTCAAGTATTTTATCAGCTTTATGTCTAGTATTTAAATCCTTATTTTTTGAATACGCAATATCGTGATTTTTACAAGCAGAGTCCAATAAATTAATTCCTTTGTCACCTCGATTTAAACGTTTTTGTAGTTTTGTTCCAGGTCCACAGTACTGATATCCAGGAAGATGAAGCTCAACAGGTAGAGAGTTTATTATTTTATCTACTATACCTCCTCCAACGAAGGTGCTTTTATGACTAAACGTTTTCTGATATCGTATAACCATATTATCCAACTTTTCTACAATAAGAGATAACATTTATGAAATGTATTTAGTTACAAAAATGCAGCTAGTGAAACAACATAAAAATATTTTAGTTTGTAATATTGACGATTCAGTGAACATCAGTTCAAAAATAAAGCGTAGCCCCCTCTTACCAAATTCTATTCGTGCTCTAATAGTGGGACCATCAAATTGTGGAAAGACTAATGTTATGATTGGCTTACTAGAAGGTCCTAATGGACTCAAGTTTGAAAACATCTATTTATACTCCAAATCTCTGTGCCAACCCAAATATGAATACCTGAAGAAACTAATTTCACCAATTAAAGGAATGGGATATTATACATATACATATAATGAATCAGTTATTCCACCTGACGAAGCTAAAACTAATTCAATTATGATATTTGATGATGTTGCATGTGAAAAGCAGAATAATATACGTACATATTTTTGTATGGGGCGACATAGGGATGTTGATTCATTCTACTTGTGTCAAACTTATACTAGAATTCCCAAGCATTTAATAAGAGATAATGCCAATGTTATTATAATGTTTAAACAAGATGAGACAAAAATGAAGCATGTTTATAGAGATCATGTTGGTAGCGATATGAGTTATGAAAAGTTTCATGAAATTTGTCGAGAGTGTTGGAAGGATAAATATGGATTTTTGGTGATTAGCAAGGATAATGAATTAAATGATGGACGCTACAGAAAGCAATTTGACTATTTCATAACTATATAAACTACTCTTCACAAACATTTACTTTAGGTATTAATCTAACTTTAAGCTTGATACATCTATTTGCTATAACCTCATCTGATACCTGATAAGCTGATCTGAAAACCAGACCAGGTCCTGAAAAGCTGATCTGATAGCTGATACCTGATCTAATAGCTGATACCTTTTATTTATTAAACATGGATGAGAAAATTTTAAAACAGTTGGTGTTGACAAGAAATGTCTTGGAGAAAAAGCTTCGTAGTATAAAAACTGGTGAAATAGATACACGTGAACAACTAAGAGATACATTTAAACCTATAACAGAACCACTGAAGGAATTCATAAATAGTTCTAAAAAAATTAAAAGAATTCCCATTAAAGAAGAAAATAAAATGAAGACAGAATTTGAAAATAATACAAGTTTAAAGTCTGAAAAACCATCACTCAAGATAGAGACAAGTACACCAAAGAAACTAGCAGAAGGAACAATATTTGATAATACCATCTTATTTAATGAAACTAATACTAAAAATGATGATGACGATGATGATGAAGATGATTTTTACTCACAAACTTCCAATACAGAAGATACTTATACTGATTTATCAGTCTTGGAAGGAAGAAATGAATTAGATACAAACTATGGTCCACATAAGGATTTCAATAATGAATGGAAATTCGGTGATAGTAAACTTACACTTAGTGAACATAAAATACAAGTTGGTGGCCAAATATGGGCTCTAACACCTGGACTATTTTCTCTAATGTTTCATAAAATACCAAAAAATTATGATAAATTTGAACTCGAAATCTATAAAAAGATTTTAATTACTACTAATGCATATAGAAGAGACTATAAACCTGATGGTCAAATTAAGGGTACTAGAGGATATAAATATAAACATATTATTAAGAAATTTATTGACGAGGAAAACCATAAGAATTTAAGTGAATCAACAGGATCTAAGCCAAAAGGTAGCTACTTAGGTGATGGAATGATGGAATTTAACATCCATAAGCCCAACTATATATACTGGGATGATCCAAATGAGCTAGTAGATCGACTTCGACTACTGCTCGCATCACAAGCTGCAGGTCATAATAATCACAATAACGAGATTGTATCAATTATTGAAGAACTACGTGAAGCTAATATAATACATTAACTTTAATAAAGTATATAAAGCATGTCTGTTGATAAATTTGGACATTATTTAAACGATACTAGCAACATAGTTTCTTTGAAAAATGCACCTAAACTGCTGGGGTTCTTTGTGGATACGAACAACAACATTGATGTCCAAAACAAAAGGATCAAAAATGTTGCAAAAGCTGTGGAGGAAAACGATGTTATCAATAAATTGTTTCTGCAAACTCAAATCAAAAAACTAGAAGAGAAATTATTAGCATACTTTAAGAGAGACAGTACTATAATTCAAGAAAATATTCAAATGCAAATTGAGGATCTACATCGCGAAACAAAATTAGATATAGAAGAAAATTATAAAATTGAAAAAGATATTCTAAAAATTAAAACATCCTTTGAAGAACAAATTGAACAGCTTAATGAGAAAATTTATAGATTAGAAAATTATATGTTTATATCAATAGCTGAAAGTGCTTCAACTAGATCACAACAATTTCCAAAAAATCTCTAAAAACAACTTAATGTCTTCAAAAAGAAATTTAGTAAACGAACTCCATAAGCAAGCACGAAAACATTTTGTGCGTCGCAGAGTTATAATGAAAGGAATAGATGATCTTTGGCAAGCTGATTTAGTTGAAGTGGGGAACTATTTTAAAGAAAATATAAATGATCGATTTTTGCTGACTATAATTGACACATTCTCAAAATTTGCATGGGCAGTACCGCTAAAAACAAAAACTGCACTCGAAACAACTAACGCAATGGAAAATATTTTTGAATTGGGGCGAATACCAAAAAACATACAAACAGATGATGGTAAAGAATTTTTCAACAAACACTTTGAAAAATTAATGCATAACTACAACATTAATCACTACTCAACATATAGCATTATGAAAGCATCAATAGTAGAACGATTTAATAGAACATTGAAAGGAGTGATGTGGAAAGAATTTAGCTATAATGGTTCTTATAAGTGGATTGATATATACAAAGATTTACTTAATACTTACAATAGAAAATTTCATCGTACCATTAAAATGCCTCCAATTAAAGTCAACTCAACAAATGAGGAAAAGCTGCTAAATACAGTATACAGTCATATGAAAATGTATAAAATGTCAAAATTTAATGTAGGAGATCATGTACGCATAAGCAAATATAAGCATACATTTGAAAAAGGTTATACTCCAAATTGGACTACAGAAATTTTCACAATTACAAGAGTTCAAAATACAAATCCTGCAACATACATATTAGAAGACTATCTTGGTAATCCTATTAAAGGTGGATTCTATACTGACGAACTTTCAAAAACCAGGGGTCGAATCGTAACATCCGTGAACGTACAACTCGTCACTTAAAAACACCATTTTCGAATTATGACATACGTGAACGTACTGAAATCACATTCAGCTCATACGATTGACGTATACTTAATTTGTTTTCATACGATTGCCGATACGATCACGGATGTGACGATTTCAGCCCAGATTTCCAAATACATATCTAGTTGAAAAGGTGCTTAAAATTAAAGGGAAGGAGGTATATGTTAAATGGCTGGGATTTTCTAATCAACACAATTCTTGGATAAGTAAAGATGAAATATTATAGATGGAAGAAAAACTAAATCAACAACAACATCATAGCAATACAATAATAGTATTAATATTAAGAAACTAATGTTAATTTTAAAATAAGAAAATGAAATAAATATGTAAATTATGCTTATAAACCATACTGTCTACTAAACTTTATTTAATTGTAATCAGTCTGTTATAATGTCAATAACACTTACTCTGTGCTCTAACTCATCAGAATTATCTGCTAGTTACTTTCCTCCTATTGAATTACATGGTGCATATGAGTGTGCTCTAACTGATTTTCATTCATACAACAGTATTCCAAATGTAGACACCTACAACAATATGTTTCATATAGGAGAACATACAATAGAAATACCAATTGGATCTTACGAATTAAATGATATAGTTGATTTTATAGAAGAGCAATACAAACTACTCTGTCCAGCAAATAAGATTTTTATTGAAGCCAATAACAATACAATGCAAGTTAAAGTTAATAGTTCCAAGGATACTGTATATTTTAATAAAGACAATACAAATGGAAAACTTTTAGGATTCAATAGCAAAATCCTAACACCAAACAAATATTATTATTCAGATCTTCCAGTTAATATTTTTAAAGTAAATCTCTTGCGAGTTGAAAGTAGTATTGCTATTAACACATATATGAATAACTCCAAATCGCATACACTTCATGAATTTCCGATTAATGTGCCTCCAGGCTATAAAATAGATGATGTTCCAAGAAACCTCATCTATTTACCTGTGAACACCAGAGAGATAAGTTCACTAGCGCTGCGCGTAGTTGATCAACACGGTGATTTAATTAATTTCCGAGGAGAGGAAATTACAATACGAATACATTTAAGGCCAACTAAATAATGCTAATATACAACACAAATACATTGAAAAATATAGCAGCAAGAACAACATCAACATCAAAGCGACCACTACAACAAAAAGCACTAACAACATCAAATAAAAATTTTCTAAAGTCCTTGAATTTTAAATTGAAGACAAAATGAGTTCAATAATAGATGTCTTAGATAAGCCCTTGTCTGATGAGAATATAATCAAAAAGGACTATCATACATATGTACCATACTTACAATCTTACAACAATAATGATGAAATTAGAATTTCAATACAAAATCAAGATTTGTACGTGTTACCCTGTGAAAGCTACATTTATGTAGAAGGATTTGTTGCTGATGATAATAACTCTAAATCTACTTCAGCATCGGACAACTTCATATTAAAAAACAACTTTGTGGCATATCTATTTGATGAAATTCGCTATGAGCTCAATGGAATTGAAATTGATCATACAAGATATTTAGGAGCCACAAGCACCATAAAAAATTTGGTTTCTATGTCACCAACAGAAAGCAACGTGATGCAAAATGCTGGATGGAACAAAATTGACGATGTCACCCTTGTAAATGGCTTTTTCAATTTCTACCTCTAAAAATGCTTCTAGGATTCGCTGAAGACTACAACAAAGTTATACTAAATGGAAAACATGAATTGATACTCTTGCGCAATAAGAACGACGAAGATCTTGTACGCTCGAGTGTTTCTACTAAAAAAGCTAAGCTTACAATTTCACTAATCTCATGGAGAATCCCACATGTACAATTATCCGACTTTAGCAAATTGAATATGATTAAAATTATTAACAATGGTGCTTCTATACCTATGGCATTTCGCAGTTGGGATTGTCATGTCAATCCACAATTAAATATGGGAACTAGCCATATTTGGAATGTTAAACTAGCTGCAAATAGCGAACGCCCTCGTTTTGTATTGATTGCTTTTCAACAAGAAAATAAGTTTGTTCATTGTGATTTGACCAATTTAAAAGTACATTTAAATTCAGTCTCATATCCATATGATGATCTTAACATAAAGTTCAAAAATGAACGATATGCAATTCTATATGACATGTATCTAAGATTTTAACAAAGCTACTATATGAAAGAATCTCAACCGCTTCTAACTGCACCAGAGTTTAAGACAAAAGCTCCTATTATTGTAGTAGATGTCAGTCATCAGAATAAATCATTTAATAATGGACCGATTGATATAAAAATAGAATTTGAAACAGCAACTAATATTGCAGCAAAGACATCAGCTTACTGTATTCTTATTCATGATCGTATAATAGAATATATACCCATCAAAGGACAAGTTCGAAAAGTCTTATAAATTTAGTAATAGACATACAAGGTTTCAAAAGTAATTCAAATGATTTCATCGCAAAAGAAGTAGCAATTGTTTTCAACAATTATGAATATAACAATTTCATTATAAAATCCCCATTTGATATCAAATGCTTATCAATAGAAAAGCAAAGAGAAGCAAAGTGGCTAACAAAAAACTATCATCACCTAAGCTGGACTGCTGGATCAGTTTCATTTCAAAGCGTTTGCAATTTTTTAAAAGCTAACGCAAGATGTTCTAAAATTTATGTAAAAGGTGAAGAAAAAAGACGATGGTTGGAAAACATTTTATGCCGAAAAATTTCTAACGTTGAGGATATAGGCTGCATCAACTTTAAACAAATGGAAATCAAGTATCCAGAATATTTTTATTGTAATTATCATAAATTTCGTGCTTGCGCACTAAAAAATGCTATTTTACTAACAAAAGAAATGTCTTGCTTTAATTAAACTTTTTCACTTTTTAAAATATGAATGTATGTATTATTATAAAATTTTATAAAATTTTAAACAATAAATGTATAAAAAATAAAATGAAATAAAATGTGTTTTCTTATTTCAAATACAAACTACATAAAGGAAAGAGAAGGAAGTGGGGAGGAGGAGAAGTTAACTTTTTTGCTTACTTGCAAATGCTTGGTTTTTGTTTCTCTGCTGCTGCGTGTTCTTAGTTTGCTGCTTTAAAATAATCGTAGACAAAGAAAATGATTACGTTGCAAAATATATATGTATTCTACAAAATATTCCACGCACAAGTACCCACGATCACACATTCATACATGCACACATACATATACATACATACATACATACACATACATACATACACATACATACATACATACATACATATCTCTTAAACAAATACACAAAATATTAAATTACCCGCGACTATCAAGCTGGACCCTCCACACACAAGTATTAGGGGTGTTCACATACATGTGAACACATAAATAAATATTTTCTCTGATATTACTGATATATTATTACGATAAGAAATTTCTACAGTCTGGCAACACTGGCAAGTTTCCCTTTGGTATTAGAAAAAAATAAAAATCATGTTTTGCCGTCGGCATTTGGAAAAAATAATAATCATGTTTTGCCGTCGGCATTAGGAAAAATATTCATATATTGCCGTAGGCATTAGGACAAATATTCATATATTGCCGTAGACATTAGAAAAATATTAATGCATACCCGTAGGCATTAGGAAAAATTAATTTTCACTATTTCACACCCATTAGTGTTAGGAAAAATCATTGCATGATTTTCCCGTTGGTATTAGGAAAAAACATCTCATGATTTTCCCGTCGGCATATATACTTATGAAATCTTAATCTTATGAAACCCCTTAATCCACCCCACAAACATTCACACATACAAATTCCCACGGTCATAAAAAACCCGGACTTATTGAATCACCCTCGTATGTATTAAACAAACAAAACCCCTTATGTAAACAAAAAATTCCTTATGTAAACAAAAAGTTGGACGGACTTATTGATCCACCCTCGTAGGGTATCAAATTTCACAAATTTCCAAGAATTTTAAAATTTGGGTAATTAAAATTTTAAAATTTCAAAAGTTTAATTGGGGCAGAATCCCCATTTCCCTACTACTAGTAATACTAATAGTAGACATTTTTTGGTGACCCCTAGCTTTCAAACTTTAAGTAGTTTGAAAAACACGCAACAGGGCTACAAATCACAGGATATTCGTATCATCCAGTACAACATAATTCACCAAATTAACATATTTTGGTGACCTCAACTTTTAAGGATACATAAGTTTTTCCCACCAGTGGCAAAGGACTTTTATATTCTTAAAAAACATCAACACAGCCTTTTGAAATTCAACATCCTGCTACAGATTTGCTACAACATTCAAGTCAAATATCATTCTACACAGGACATCCACGAATTTCCTAATTACGACGTCAGACAGCAACAAGTCTACATCGTCAACAATCCACCAAATAACATTTTGGTGACAACAGGCCTTTAAGACTCATCAAGACAGCTGGATATCAACCAGGCCAAATAACATTTTGGCAAAAAAAATAAAAAATTTTGGTCAGCCAATTTTGATCCTCCAACAACCTTCATCCATTTTCGTTACCCACAACAACGATTGAATCATGGTTTCTTTCGAGGAATTGGTCATCAACCAAAAACAAATTGGCAACAAAATTGAAGTCATAATCCGAAATTTCAAGAAAGATCCTGCATCAAGAAAGGATTCTACAGATTATTTCCAGGAAAGGTTGAGACGACTGGAGGCGGAATGGTCAGAATTCGAGACCAATGACACCAAGAGGCTTATTCTGAATTGCGATGCGAAAATCAATGCGATGCGAAAATACACAAATGCGAACAATTGCTATTCTGTATTGCGATATTCGCAAAGTTCTTTTTTAACCGCATTTCAAATGCGAAAAGGTGGCAAGTCGGTATTCTACATTGCGAAAACAAATGTCAAATTCGCAAAATTTATTCGACAACAAAATAGCATTCGCAAAGTACAAACATGTAAGTGAAAGATAATATTTTATTTATTTATTCATCATATATTTATTATTTAATTCAGGAAAGCAAGCAACAAGACCACCAAACCGCGTCAATTTGAAATAATGATAGAATTTATGAATAAGCACAGCCAGGTCAGTCGGCAAATACTTTGAAGCAAACGTTAACCGAAGAACTAAATATCAATGGACCACCTCTTAGAGGATGGAAAAAAGTATGAAATATATAATAAAATATATATAAACCAGGTCAAAAATATTTGACTTCAACTTAATTTAATATGGTTGCGCCGATTTTAAAGTACACACCAAACAGAAGCTTAGACGAAATAAAATCGACTCTGTCGGTGGTCCATCAAGATATAATCCACTGTCTCCCTTAGAGGAGCAAGTGGTGAAATTGTTAAACATGACGGATTCCGTAAATGGATTACCGGGCGCACTTTCCTTCGGGGCAACAACTAACTGCTTACAATCTTGAAAATAATGGTGAAGGCATGGCTGTGATGGAACAGTTGGACGAAGTGCCGTCGTCGAACCACAGTGCCACAGAATCCATTTTATTGTTTTTTTCTTATAGAATTTCCTAAATAAATCTTATAAACAATTTTCACAGCCAAACACTGTTGATACTGACGTTTATTTGAGCAGCGTTGCCACGATTTGAAATAAATTGCGAATGCGATTGCGAAAGTCTAACAGAATACCAATTTTCTTTCGCATCGCATTTCATTTGCGCATCGCATTGATTTTCGCATCGCAATTCAGAATAAGCCTCCAAGATTCGCCTCATTGAAAACCTTCCAATGGACCATCAGTATTTCACTGAAGACTATTACACCGCAGTTATGAATATCGTAGACCAATATAAGGCGATTTTTGAAAATTCAATAACAAAAATTACTGAATCTACCGGCAAGCAACAAATTCAATCAGTCGTATCAGAGCCAACTATACTTACCACTGACAACTCAGTAAATCAACAAGAGCTAGTCAAGCTAATGCGGAAGCTAGCCGCCATGATGTCATCGTTGGAGCGTCTTTTAGAAGACGTCTTCACAAGAGAAGACACCAAAACCGCAACAAATTTGTGGCAAAATATTGAAAGCTTGCATTATCAAATTGCAGAATTGAGTGCTGACACAAGCAAACAAGGCTGGATAGATTCATCCAGTTAGAAAAAAAAGCTGCGGACGGCGATTAAAACCTCTGGAAATAGTACAAATGATCAAGCCCACTCCATGCCCCAAAATAATCAGCAAGATTCACGGACAGTCCCAATTCCCAAGATAACGCTTCCTAAATTTGAAGGAAATTATTTGAAGTGGAAGGAGTTTCATGATTTGTTCTCTTCACTAATAATACAACAACGGATACCAGTACCCCATTTCTGTAACTTGTGAGAAGTTCTCGCATCGGAAAAAATTAAATAATTATATTGGTTGTCCTATTTTACACAGGGTTACTCACATAAAAACTTTTATAAACTTACAAAACATATCAACAAATACAGTTTTTTTCTTACTCACCCTGTGTTTCACAGGATGATAACAATTTTTTCGACTCGAAAAGTTCTCACATTCCTTACAGAAACGAGGCACAGACATTCAAAAAATGTGGTATCTCAAAACACATCTGGAAGGAGAAGCAGCAAATCTTATCAAGCACTTCACTGCTACAGGAGATAATTTTGAGGTAGCATGGTCATTAGTAATAGAGCGCTACAACAACAAACGATTGCTTGTTGGCAAACTGGTACAGGAGCTGGTCGATGTTCCAAACAGAACTTCTCGCTCCCCGAAAAACAATCTGAAGCACATTTTACCCAACATGTTCATACCAATCGCGAGGGTCGCTTCATAGTCAGTCTTCCTTTTCGTGAAAACCCAAGTTCGTTAGGAGAATCCCATGCGATGGCATACAACCGATTCATGAGTTTAGAGTGCGACTCCAAAAAGATGAAGGCATTCGAACCGAATACATAAAATTTATGCGAGACTACGAGCAATTGGGGCACATGCAGAAGGTAGATATCGACACTGTATTAAATTCTAAATACATTATTCCTCATCACTGCATCCTGAAACCAGATAGCACCACAACAAAACTCAGGGTGGTGTTCGATGCATCAGCCAAAACCTCGTCAGGCTACTCATTAAACGATCTCATGTATACAAGGCCAAGCATTCAAAGTGAACTTTTCTCAATTTTACTGCGTTTTCGATTCCCAAGATTCGTCTTCACCACCGAGATCGAGAAAATGTATAGACAAATTCTGATTCACCAGGACAACCATCAGTACCAAGTAATTATTTGGAGGGAAGACCCAGCACTTCCTATTAATTACTACCAACTAAATACAGTTACATATGGGACACGAGCAGCACCTTATCTAGCTACAAAATGCTTACAAAAAATTGCTGATGAAAGTTCGCTAGCCTACCCATATGGTTCACAAATGCTTAAAACCAATTTTTACATGTATGATGGACTGGGGGGCTCTAATAGTCTTAATATCGCACTTCAAACACAACAAAAACTCAGTACAATTTTAAGAAGCCATGGTTTCAACTTAAAAAAATTTCAGTAGTAATAACGCGGATTCTATAAAAATGTTAGGGTTGTTATGGCTGCCTAATACTGACCATTTTTGCATCAAGGTAAAAATGAATCATGTACAGAGTATCACAAAACGTACAGCAACATGGGATCTCGCAAGATTATTCGATCCGCTTGGTCTACTTGCACCTGTTGCCATCAATGCAAAGATATTTATCCAACAGTTGTGGCAGTTAAGGTTAGATTTGGATGAGCCTTTGCCCGAGGACCATCTAGTACTCTGGACCAATTTCAGAAAAGATTTAGATAGCTTGAATAACTTCAAAATCCCTCGGCATATTTTTAAGGTGAACTCCCAGCAGAGACGGAACTGCATGTTTTCTCAGACGCTTCTGAAAGAGCTTTTGGTGCAGTCGCCTATATTCGAACAGTTCTCAAGGATAAAAGAGTTATTGTACAATTACTTTGTGGCAAGACAAGGGTTGCTCCATTAAAAAAGCAGACACTGCCTCGGTTGGAGTTATGTGCCGCGGTTATGGCTGCCCAGCTAATGCATAGAATCAAAATGGACCTTCAAACCAAAAATCAACGGATGTTCATTTGGACGGACTCCAAAATAGTACTTTCCTGGATAAACTCCCAAAATTCAATCGTTGACATTGCCCAGTCAATGGCGCCACGACAGATCAAAGAACAATCCCGCTGACATACTATCCAGAGGTCTTGCAGCACGTAAACTATCGGAATCTAATTTATGGCTATATGGACCACTCTTTCTACACGGACAAGAAGACATGTGGCCACCCCAACTGTCAAGGGAACTGTCAATTCCCAGCGACCTCGAGAAGAAGAAAGCGACATCGCTAGCTGCAGCAGTTACCGTTTCTAACAATGATCTCATATACAAAATTCCACATAGAAATTCCTTCAAAACTTTGCAGAGAATACTGGGGTATGTTTTGAGATTTACAAAAAATTCACGTATGAAAAAACAACAGCGCCCTGTACATAAATCATTATCTGCAGCAGAATTAGACGATGCACTATATGCCATTATTAGAACAGTTCAGATGTCCGATTTCTTATCAGAAATCAACCAGCTTCGAAAAAAGAAAGAAGTCGACAAAAACAGCTCTATCATCAGTCTTGCTCCATTTCTAGATAGAACAAATATTTTACGAGTTGGAGGACGATTGGAGGCATCACTATTGTCATACGAAGCAAAACACCGAATGTTGATACCATATAATGACCCTATCACAAGGCTTTTGTTTACAATGGTTCACGAGGAAAACAAACATTGTGGCGCACAAGCATTATTAAACATAATACGACAACGATTTTGGCCAATAAAAGGCAAAATAACAGCGCGCTCAACTGTAAAAAAGTGCGTTAGATGTGCCAGGGCACGACCTCAACTGTGCCAACAAATAATGGGTAGTTTACCTCAGACTAGAGTGACTCTAGCCCGACCCTTCATTAACACGGGAGTTGACTATTGTGGCCCAGTGTGGATCCATCATAAGGTCAGAGGAAAAAGACCGACAAAAGCATATATAGCCGTATTCTGTTGTTTTGCCACCAAGGCGACTCATCTCGAGGTAGTAACCGATCTAACACCTGAGGCATTCATTGCGGCTCTGAAACGATTCATCAGCCGTCGAGGTCGTTGTCAGAACATATATTCAGACAACGCTACTAATCTTATAGGAGCAAAAACCAATTGTCAGAACTGGCGGGAAGTATCTACTCCGACAAGGGACAGGAATCAATCATCTCAACTGCCAGCTCAAAGGGAATAAATTTTCATTTTATCCCACCACGTGCGCCACATTTTGGTGGACTATGGGAAGCGGCTGTAAAATCTTTTACTGCGAAGTGTGGCAGCTGCATCATTGACCCAGGAAGAAATGGGGACTATCGTAGCAGAGATCGAGGCAATACTCAACTCTCGCCCACTAACACCTATGTCAAGTGATCCTGATGATCTTGAAGCAATGACTCCTGGTCATTTTTTGATTGGCGAAGCACTTGTATCGCAAGTAGATAGTGGCGCAACAACAGTAAACTCATCAAGATTATCACACTGGAAGCTGGTATCCCATCTCAAACAAGAGTTTTGGAAAAGATGGTCCACTGAATATTTGAATCAATTGCAGCAAGTGGAATAAGCGGTTTGACAACCTCAAGATTGGTGATATGGTAATAATAAAGGAAGACAATCTACCAATCATGAAGTGGCCCTTAGCAAGAATAGTCAAAACACATCCTGGTAGAGACAATATGATCAGAGTTGTGGAGGTTAAAACAGCTAATGGAATTTTCAAACGACCAATACATCGAATCGCTCTCTTACCCATCGAACCAGATTGCGAAACATCTGTCACCCTTGATGACAACAGTTCAACTAGCAACAACAGTACTTATGGCTCAATTCAGGAGCCTAGGATTAAACGGAAAAGGGTTCTATCAACCCATCTGAGTCTAGCCTTAATTACAATACTTGTGCTGTTACCAATGTCATTTGGAAATCCGGTAAAAAACCAAAAATTTGGAATGAAATTAGACATTCATTTTGAAGAAATTGGCACAGCAACCATTTCAAGCATTCTTGTATACTATGATTTAAATGCATACTGGTCTGAAAAATCAATTTTGATCAATGGCACGAAATCCCTACAAAACCTTTGCAGAATGATAAAATTTAATGAATCATGCCTATCTCCGGAAAAAGATGCATTAGTACAGCTATTCAAACTAATGAAGGTTCAAGGTAGACTCACGGCCCAATATGCAGTATTCAAAATAAGTCTACCATTAGTGGAAATTGAACAATTTAAGATGTTCCAGCTGATTCCCGTACCTAACATGATGAATCACACCATGGTAGCCATTAAACCATGTGCTGATTTCATGGGCATGTCAGTCTCTAAAAACCAGTATATTTTTCTTACGAAGGCAGATCTAAGAGCTTGTGATATAATAAAGCAAGACGTATTTTTGTGTACCACCGTTCAGACTCCCTACAATTATGGTTCAGAAATTTGCAAGTGTGAAACCAATTTGTACAACAACAAAACGACAGCAACTTGTACTCTAGAGAAGACTACAACTAAATGGATACCACTTAACAAGGGAAATCAGTGGATATATGCCACGTCATCACCATCTCGGGCAACAGTCGTCTGCAACAGAGAAATTTCTCACCTTTTGTTAAAAGGATCCGGTCTACTTTCGCTGGATCCGGAATGTATACTAAAACATGAATCCGTCACTATGAACGGACGACAAACTATCTTGAGCACAATAAATTCATCATACACTAGCCTCGGCACGAGTTCCGATTTATCCTCGCAAGGGATTATTGCACCATCTATAAGCAATAATCAATCAACGTCAACAAACGTCGATAGTTTATATGACAATAACATCAAGGAACTATTAACTTTACAAGAATCACTATACATACTGGACCTCCCCAATAAAATCAATTCCCATCAACAGCATAACCATACGATTGGCTACCTTGCACTTTTTCTAAGCTTAATATCATTGACTATTATTTTTTTTTCGAAATAAAACGTGCAGAATCTGTCAAAACCTACACACAACAAGGATTGTTGAAGTCACCAACGAAAATATCGAACTGCAATCTGAACCACCGCTCAATGACGTGAACCCTACACCAACACTACATCAGCAACCACTTCGGTTCGTCCTAGACGTTTAGGCTATATGGTAACTCCTAGTCGACTCACCTAAGACGACACAATTTGTTGAACAGCTGTTCAACGTGGGGGAGAATGTTAAAACACACCTATTATTAAAATGTGTTAAAACACACCTAATATTAATATTAATTGAATTTGTCCAACCAAAGCAAAATATTAAACGTATTAAATTGCATTAATTACAACTTTGTTCTGATTGGTTAATTTCCCATAAATTTTAAGTTTCTGTAGACATTAGCTCAGCAATTTTTTTTATTATTAATTTAGTATAAGTATCGTAATAAAATTTTAATGCTTGTCAGTCAGTCAAAAATTAATCTGAGTGTTTTAATTTTTCTGATTCATTGTCTTCAAGTTACAAGTGCTTGGAGATAAAACAATAAAAAAACAATTAGTACGGTTCTAATTCAAGTGTTGGAATTGAGTAATACTAATAATTAACATTTTTTGGTGACCCCTAGCTTTCAAACTTTAAGTAGTTTGAAAAACACGCAACAGCGCTACAAATCACAGGATATTCGTATCATCCAGTACAACATAATTCACCAAATTAACATATTTTGGTGACCTCAACTTTTAAGGATACATAAGTTTTTCCCACCAGTGGCAAAGGACTTTTATATTCTTAAAAAACATCAACACAGCCTTTTGAAATTCAACATCCTGCTACAGATTTGCTACAACATTCAAGTCAAGTCTCATTCTACACAGGACATCCACGAATTTCCTAATTACGACGTCAGACAGCAACAAGTCTACATCGTCAACAATCCACCAAATAACATTTTGGTGACAACAGGCCTTTAAGACTCATCAAGACAGCTGGATATCAACCAGGCCAATTAACATTTTGGCAAAAAAAATAAAAAATTTTGGTCAGCCAATTTTGATCCTCCAACAACCTTCATCCATTTTCGTTACCCACAACAACGATTGAATCATGGTTTCTTTCGAGGAATTGGTCATCAACCAAAAACAAATTGGCAACAAAATTGAAGTCATAATCCGAAATTTCAAGAAAGATCCTGCATCAAGAAAGGATTCTACAGATTATTTCCAGGAAAGGTTGAGACGACTGGAGGCGGAATGGTCAGAATTCGAGACCAATGACACCAAGATTCGCCTCATTGAAAACCTTCCAATGGAACATCAGTATTTCACTGAAGACTATTACACCGCAGTTATGAATATCGTAGACCAATATAAGGCGATTTTTGAAAATTCAATAACAAAAATTACTGAATCTACCGGCAAGCAACAAATTCAATCAGTCGTATCAGAGCCAACTATACTTACCACTGACAACTCAGTAAATCAACAAGAGCTAGTCAAGCTAATGCGGAAGCTAGCCGCCATGATGTCATCGTTGGAGCGTCTTTTAGAAGACGTCTTCACAAGAGAAGACACCAAAACCGCAACAAATTTGTGGCCAAATATTGAAAGCATTATCAAATTGCAGAATTGAGTGCTGATACAAGCAAACAAGGCTGGATAGATTCATCAAGTTAGAAAAAAAAGCTGCGGACGGCGATTAAAACCACTGGAAATAGTACAAATGATCAAGCCCACTCCATGCCCCAAAATAATCAGCAAGATTCACGGACAATCCCAATTCCCAAGATAACGCTTCCTAAATTTGAAGGAAATTATTTGAAGTGGAAGGAGTTTCATGATTTGTTCTCTTCACTAATAATACAACAACGGATACCAGACATTCAAAAAATGTGGTATCTCAAAACACATCTGGAAGGAGAAGCAGCAAATCTTATCAAGCACTTCACTGCTACAGGAGATAATTTTGAGGTAGCATGGTCATTAGTAATAGAGCGCTACAACAACAAACGATTGCTTGTTGGCAAACTGGTACAGGAGCTGGTCGATGTTCCAAACAGAACTTCAAGCGAAAATTACAAGTCATTGCATGATAAAACACAAGAGTGTCTATTAGCATTACAGAATCTTAAAATAAACACAGCCACTTTGGATCCGTTGCTACTACACTTGTTATTAAAAAGACTGGAGCAACACACCCGCCTTCCACGCGAAGTTCCAAAAATCAAGGAATTTTTGGAGTTCTTGGAGAGAAACTTTCAGTCAATGGAGGCAGTTGCTCTGAAGAACAAACCACAACACAAGGTGGTATCAACAATTATAACAACGAACGGAAGCAATAGTAGTACATGCAGACTGTGCAATAGTAGTGACCACAAACTATACCACTGCAGTAAATTCCTGCGACTATCAGAAGCAGAATGACTACAATGGGTACAACGAAAGAGGTTATGTGTAAATTGCTTCGGAAGTGACCATGGTTCAAAAACTTGTAATTTAGGTAGCTGCAAAAGGTGTGCGAAAAAACACAACACGTTGCTCCACTTAGAAAAAAAAGGGGCAATACCAAAACAACGAAAAGCTCATCAACTCCATCTTCAGCTTCAAATCCGAGTCCAGAAGTAAAGCCGCCTGCTTGTCCAGCAATCGCAATTTCTCAGCAAATGTTAAAGCGTATGTTCTCCCTAGCATAATTCCCTCGCAACCCAATTAGCATGTTGACATTTCAACTTGAAGAATTCCCAACAATATTTACCTAGCAGATCCTCATTTCTATCAGCAGGAAAAAAATAGATTTGCTGCTTGGAGCGGAATTTTTCTTCAAATTAACTCAATATGACACAATACACCTTGCTGACGATCTTCCAACACTTCAAAATACAGCCTTGGGCAGGATTGTGGGTGAAGCAATCGGGAAAAATCCAAGCCCGAGTCCCTTATGTGCTACAACATGTGCTGTATTTGGAGACTCCACTTCATTGGAAGAAGCCATAGAGCATTTGTGGAAATTGGACGATATCGAAAGCAGCGAAAAAGTTCTCTCGCTCCCCGAAAAACAATGTGAAGCACATTTTACCCAACATGTTCATACCAATCGCGAGGGTCGCTTCATACTCAGTCTTCCTTTTCGTGAAAACCCAAGTGCGTTAGGAGAATCCCATGCGATGGCATACAACCGATTCATGAGTTTAGAGCGTCGACTCCAAAAAGATGAAGGCATTCGAACCGAATACATAAAATTTATGCGAGACTACAAGCAATTGGGGCACATGCAGAAGGTAGATATCGACACTGTATTAAATCCTAAATACATTATTCCTCATCACTGCATCCTGAAACCAGATAGCACCACAACAAAACTCAGGGTGGTGTTCGATGCATCAGCCAAAACCTCGTCAGGCTACTCATTAAACGATCTCATATATACAGGGCCAAGCATTCAAAGTGAACTTTTCTCAATTTTACTGCGTTTTCGATTCCCAAGATTCGTCTTCACCACCGAGATCGAGAAAATGTATAGACAAATTCTGATTCACCAGGACAATCATCAGTACCAAGTAATTATTTGGAGGGAAGACCCAGCACTTCCTATTAATTACTACCAACTAAATACAGTTACATATGGGACACGAGCAGCACCTTATCTAGCTACAAAATGCTTACAAAAAATTGCTGATGAAAGTTCGCTAGCCTACCCATATGGTTCACAAATGCTTAAAACCAATTTTTACATGTATGATGGACTGGGGGGCTCTAATAGTCTTAATATCGCACTTCAAACACAACAAAAACTCAGTACAATTTTAAGAAGCCATGGTTTCAACTTAAAAAAATGGTGTGCAGACCACCCGCAAATACTTAAGAATATTCCACTCGGTGATCAAAAGCTAAATTTGGATTTCAGTAGTAATAACGCGGATTCTATAAAAATGTTAGGGTTGTTATGGCTGCCTAATACTGACCATTTTTGCATCAAGGTAAAAATGAATCATGTACAGAGTATCACAAAACGTACAGCAACATCGGATCTCGCAAGATTATTCGATCCGCTTGGTCTACTTGCACCTGTTGCCATCAATGCAAAGATATTTATCCAACAGTTGTGGCAGTTAAGGTTAGATTGGGATGAGCCTTTGCCCGAGGACCATCTAGTACTCTGGACCAATTTCAGAAAAGATTTAGATAGCTTGAATAACTTCAAAATCCCTCGTCATATTTTTAAGGTGAACTCCCAGCAGAGACGGAACTGCATGTTTTCTCAGACGCTTCTGAAAGAGCTTTTGGTGCAGTCGCCTATATTCGAACAGTTCTCAAGGATAAAAGAGTTATTGTACAATTACTTTGTGGCAAGACAAGGGTTGCTCCATTAAAAAAGCAGACACTGCCTCGGTTGGAGTTATGTGCCGCGGTTATGGCTGCCCAGCTAATGCATAGAATCAAAATGGACCTTCAAACCAAAAATCAACGGATGTTCATTTGGACGGACTCCAAAATAGTACTTTCCTGGATAAACTCCCAATCCTCATTGTACCATACATTTGTGGCCAACCGAGTCTCCAAAATTCAATCGTTGACATTGCCCAGTCAATGGCGCCACGACAGATCAAAGAACAATCCCGCTGACATACTATCCAGAGGTCTTGCAGCACGTAAACTATCGGAATGTAATTTATGGCTATATGGACCACTCTTTCTACACGGACAGATGTGCAAAGGCTTTGCGTGAGTTCCTGCCAATATGGCCTTACCCCACGGGTACCAAAGCACCGAGTCAGGTTTTTGGACGCCAGACCAACGCCCCCGTCTTCCCTTACAGCTCACACCTACGGAAAGAAGTTGCGTCTGGGGGTCCACAGGTTGCAAACCTTATATATAGTTATCCCTGTACTATATTTAATTACCTTGCTGAGGTAATTGAGCTATCTAAACTCTGCTGCTATGAAAGTGAACATAGCAGCTTCTGTTGAATGGCAACAGCACCTAGAATAGTGTCTGGCTGACCGCGTCATACCAATCACTAGCATTGATTTAACACTGGGAAGCCAAGACTATTCTCCCAGCGATTTTGGTAGCAACCACAGCCACTACGATAATTCTCAGGCTTCCACGCTATGGTGTTGTGTAGACACCAATAGCGAGGTCCCCAAGAGAATTCCTCAAAAATTGCCGGCACAGCTGAACCACACTCGCGAGAAGAAAGCAAGCTGTCGCCACCAAAATCCTGTGCCTAATACGATCAGACACCGCAGCATCCGTGCCCTGGGGTCATATCCAGGGCGTGCAACCTTTTCAACACAGTGATTTTGATAGCCGCAATGCTTTTATCTCTGAGCAGCACAGCTGTCGGGCAACCGGCACCCGTAGCACCAGAAGTAGCCTCTGGTCAGACCTCGCAGATCCACCTTTATTAATAAAAGCTTCAAAAAAGATAGTAGTATCTTTTGAACTCAGGGGCAGTTCTAGGTGATCATGCACCTAATTGACAACAACGGTCCTTCTTTGTTTGTTTTCCTTTTATAAATATGTGCACATCCTTTGCTCTGTTATTTCAGAGATCGGGTAGTAACACATAAGTTTTACGGGTAATGAGCCAAAGGTCAGCCAGCAATAAAAACTCTATTACCCTTAGCTGGGGCCCCGGGCTTGCCACACCCGTAGTAAGTTTTACTCCCCTGGGGGGTTCTACATGGACAAGAAGACATGTGGCCACCCCAACTGTCAAGGGAACTGTCAATTCCCAGCGACCTCGAGAAGAAGAAAGCGACATCGCTAGCTGCAGCAGTTACCGTTTCTAACAATGATCTCATATACAAAATTCCACATAGAAATTCCTTCAAAACTTTGCAGAGAATACTGGGGTATGTTTTGAGATTTACAAAAAATTCACGTATGAAAAAACAACAGCGCCCTGTACATAAATCATTATCTGCAGCAGAATTAGACGATGCACTATATGCCATTATTAGAACAGTTCAGATGTCCGATTTCTTATCAGAAATCAACCAGCTTCGAAAAAAGAAAGAAGTCGACAAAAACAGCTCCATCATCAGTCTTGCTCCATTTCTAGATAGAACAAATATTTTACGAGTTGGAGGACGATTGGAGGCATCACTATTGTCATACGAAGCAAAACACCCAATGTTGATACCATATAATGACCCTATCACAAGGCTTTTGTTTACAATGGTTCACGAGGAAAACAAACATTGTGGCGCACAAGCATTATTAAACATAATACGACAACGATTTTGGCCAATAAAAGGCAAAATAACAGCGCGCTCAACTGTAAAAAAGTGCGTTAGATGTGCCAGGGCACGACCTCAACTGTGCCAACAAATAATGGGTAGTTTACCTCAGACTAGAGTGACTCTAGCCCGACCCTTCATTAACACGGGAGTTGACTATTGTGGCCCAGTGTGGATCCATCATAAGGTCAGAGGAAAAAGACCGACAAAAGCATATATAGCCGTATTCTGTTGTTTTGCCACCAAGGCGACTCATCTCGAGGTAGTAACCGATCTAACACCTGAGGCATTCATTGCGGCTCTGAAACGATTCATCAGCCGTCGAGGTCGTTGTCAGAACATATATTCAGACAATGCTACTAATCTTATAGGAGCAAAAACCAATTGTCAGAACTGGCGGGAAGTATCTACTCCGACAAGGGACAGGAATCAATCATCTCAACTGCCAGCTCAAAGGGAATAAATTTTCATTTTATCCCACCACGTGCGCCACATTTTGGTGGACTATGGGAAGCGGCTGTAAAATCTTTTACTGCGAAGTGTGGCAGCTGCATCATTGACCCAGGAAGAAATGGGGACTATCGTAGCAGAGATCGAGGCAATACTCAACTCTCGCCCACTAACACCTATGTCAAGTGATCCTGATGATCTTGAAGCACTGACTCCTGGTCATTTTTTGATTGGCGAAGCACTTGTATCGCAAGTAGATAGTGGCGCAACAACAGTAAACTCATCAAGATTATCACACTGGAAGCTGGTATCCCATCCCAAACAAGAGTTTTGGAAAAGATGGTCCACTGAATATTTGAATCAATTGCAGCAAGTGGAATAAGCGGTTTGACAACCTCAAGATTGGTGATATGGTAATAATAAAGGAAGACAATCTACCAATCATGAAGTGGCCCTTAGCAAGAATAGTCAAAACACATCCTGGTAGAGACAATATGATCAGAGTTGTGGAGGTTAAAACAGCTAATGGAATTTTCAAACGACCAATACATCGAATCGCTCTCTTACCCATCGAACCAGATTGCGAAACATCTGTCACCCTTGATGACAACAGTTCAACTAGCAACAACAGTACTTATGGCTCAATTCAGGAGCCTAGGATTAAACGGAAAAGGGTTCTATCAACCCATCTGAGTCTAGCCTTAATTACAATACTTGTGCTGTTACCAATGTCATTTGGGAATCCGGTAAAAAACCAAAAATTTGGAATGAAATTAGGCATTCATTTTGAAGAAATTGGCACAGCAACCATTTCAAGCATTCTTGTATACTATGATTTAAATGCATACTGGTCTGAAAAATCAATTTTGATCAATGGCACGAAATCCCTACAAAACCTTTGCAGAATGATAAAATTTAATGAATCATGCCTAAGTATCATAAGGCATTTTGAACACATGGAAAATGATCTACAGCTGGAAAATCGACTACTACGAAGTAAAAGAGGCGTCTTGAATATAGTTGGAAATATTGCTAACTCATTATTTGGCATATTGGACTCTGAATATGCTAACCATATATCCGATACAATACAAAGTGTAAAGGAAAATGAGTCACATTTATTAACTTTGCTCAAGAATCAAACCTCAATTGTTGACTCAACAGTTAATATCATAAGAAAAGCCCAATTAGCAGCTAAAGCAAGGTTTGAACAACTGGAGCAAAAAATCTAAAAATTATCACAAGCAAATCAGCAAAACAATAATGTGTTGTTCCAGATACAGCTCACCCAATTATTTAATAGTGGAGTTTTGGAACTGAACCTGGTTGCAAATAATATACGAACCATACAGTCCTCAATTCTTGATACTACTCATCAAGGAAAAATCAGTCCATTACTACTGACTCCAGAACAATTGCAAGAGGAGATTAATCAGATTAAACTCCATGTACCAACATCAGTAACACTTCCTATCTCCGGAAAAGATGCATTACTACAGCTATTCAAACTAATGAAGGTTCAAGGTAGACTCACGGCCCAATATGCAGTATTCAAAATAAGTCTACCATTAGTGGAAATTGAACAATTTAAGATGTTCCAGCTGATTCCCGTATCTAACATGATGAATCACACCATGGTAGCCATTAAACCATGTGCTGATTTCATGGGCATGTCAGTCTCTAAAAACCAGTATATTTTTCTTACGAAGGCAGATCTAAGAGCTTGTGATATAATAAAGCAAGACGTATTTTTGTGTACCACCGTTCAGACTCCCTACAATTATGGTTCAGAAATTTGCAAGTGTGAAACCAATTTGTACAACAATAAAACGACACCAACTTGTACTCTAGAGAAGACTACAACTAAATGGATACCACTTAAAAAGGGAAATCAGTGGATATATGCCACGTCATCACCATCTCGGGCAACAGTCGTCTGCAACAGAGAAATTTCTCACCTTTTGTTAAAAGGATCCGGTCTACTTTCGCTGGATCCGGAATGTATACTAAAACATGAATCCGTCACTATGAACGGACGACAAACTATCTTGAGCACAATAAATTCATCATACACTAGCCTCGGCACGAGTTCCGATTTATCCTCGCAAGGGATTATTGCACCATCTATAAGCAATAATCAATCAACGTCAACAAACGTCGATAGTTTATATGACAATAACATCAAGGAACTATTAACTTTACAAGAATCACTATACATACTGGACCTCCCCAATAAAATCAATTCCCATCAACAGCATAACCATACGATTGGCTACCTTGCACTTTTTCTAAGCTTAATATCATTGACTATTATTTTTTTTTCGAAATAAAACGTGCAGAATCTGTCAAAACCTACACACAACAAGGATTGTTGAAGTCATCAACGAAAATATCGAACTGCAATCTGAACCACCGCTCAATGACGTGAACCCTACACCAACACTACATCAGCAACCACTTCGGTTCGTCCTAGACGTTTAGGCTATATGGTAACTCCTAGTCGACTCACCTAAGACGACACAATTTGTTGAACAGCTGTTCAACGTGGGGGAGAATGTTAAAACACACCTATTATTAAAATGTGTTAAAACACACCTAATATTAATATTAATTGAATTTGTCCAACCAAAGCAAAATATTAAACGTATTAAATTGCATTAATTACAACTTTGTTCTGATTGGTTAATTTCCCATAAATTTTAAGTTTCTGTAGACATTAGCTCAGCAATTTTTTTATTATTAATTTAGTATAAGTATCGTAATAAAATTTTAATGCTTGTCAGTCAGTCAAAAATTAATCTGAGTGTTTTAATTTTTCTGATTCATTGTCTTCAAGTTACAAGTGCTTGGAGATAAAACAATAAAAAAACAATTAGTACGGTTCTAATTCAAGTGTTGGAATTGAGTAATACTAATAATTAACATTTTTTGGTGACCCCTAGCTTTCAAACTTTAAGTAGTTTGAAAAACACGCAACAGCGCTACAAATCACAGGATATTCGTATCATCCAGTACAACATAATTCACCAAATTAACATATTTTGGTGACCTCAACTTTTAAGGATACATAAGTTTTTCCCACCAGTGGCAAAGGACTTTTATATTCTTAAAAAACATCAACACAGCCTTTTGAAATTCAACATCCTGCTACAGATTTGCTACAACATTCAAGTCAAGTCTCATTCTACACAGGACATCCACGAATTTCCTAATTACGACGTCAGACAGCAACAAGTCTACATCGTCAACAATCCACCAAATAACATTTTGGTGACAACAGGCCTTTACGACTCATCAAGACAGCTGGATATCAACCAGGCCAATTAACATTTTGGCAAAAAAAATAAAAAATTTTGGTCAGCCAATTTTGATCCTCCAACAACCTTCATCCATTTTCGTTACCCACAACAACGATTGAATCATGGTTTCTTTCGAGGAATTGGTCATCAACCAAAAACAAATTGGCAACAAAATTGAAGTCATAATCCGAAATTTCAAGAAAGATCCTGCATCAAGAAAGGATTCTACAGATTATTTCCAGGAAAGGTTGAGACGACTGGAGGCGGAATGGTCAGAATTCGAGACCAATGACACCAAGATTCGCCTCATTGAAAACCTTCCAATGGAACATCAGTATTTCACTGAAGACTATTACACCGCAGTTATGAATATCGTAGACCAATATAAGGCGATTTTTGAAAATTCAATAACAAAAATTACTGAATCTACCGGCAAGCAACAAATTCAATCAGTCGTATCAGAGCCAACTATACTTACCACTGACAACTCAGTAAATCAACAAGAGCTAGTCAAGCTAATGCGGAAGCTAGCCGCCATGATGTCATCGTTGGAGCGTCTTTTAGAAGACGTCTTCACAAGAGAAGACACCAAAACCGCAACAAATTTGTGGCCAAATATTGAAAGCATTATCAAATTGCAGAATTGAGTGCTGACACAAGCAAACAAGGCTGGATAGATTCATCAAGTTAGAAAAAAAAGCTGCGGACGGCGATTAAAACCACTGGAAATAGTACAAATGATCAAGCCCACTCCATGCCCCAAAATAATCAGCAAGATTCACGGACAATCCCAATTCCCAAGATAACGCTTCCTAAATTTGAAGGAAATTATTTGAAGTGGAAGGAGTTTCATGATTTGTTCTCTTCACTAATAATACAACAACGGATACCAGACATTCAAAAAATGTGGTATCTCAAAACACATCTGGAAGGAGAAGCAGCAAATCTTATCAAGCACTTCACTGCTACAGGAGATAATTTTGAGGTAGCATGGTCATTAGTAATAGAGCGCTACAACAACAAACGATTGCTTGTTGGCAAACTGGTACAGGAGCTGGTCGATGTTCCAAACAGAACTTCAAGCGAAAATTACAAGTCATTGCATGATAAAACACAAGAGTGTCTATTAGCATTACAGAATCTTAAAATAAACACAGCCACTTTGGATCCGTTGCTACTACACTTGTTATTAAAAAGACTGGAGCAACACACCCGCCTTCCACGCGAAGTTCCAAAAATCAAGGAATTTTTGGAGTTCTTGGAGAGAAACTTTCAGTCAATGGAGGCAGTTGCTCTGAAGAACAAACCACAACACAAGGTGGTATCAACAATTATAACAACGAACGGAAGCAATAGTAGTACATGCAGACTGTGCAATAGTAGTGACCACAAACTATACCACTGCAGTAAATTCCTGCGACTATCAGAAGCAGAATGACTACAATGGGTACAACGAAAGAGGTTATGTGTAAATTGCTTCGGAAGTGACCATGGTTCAAAAACTTGTAATTTAGGTAGCTGCAAAAGGTGTGCGAAAAAACACAACACGTTGCTCCACTTAGAAAAAAAAGGGGCAATACCAAAACAACGAAAAGCTCATCAACTCCATCTTCAGCTTCAAATCCGAGTCCAGAAGTAAAGCCGCCTGCTTGTCCAGCAATCGCAATTTCTCAGCAAATGTTAAAGCGTATGTTCTCCCTAGCATAATTCCCTCGCAACCCAATTAGCATGTTGACATTTCAACTTGAAGAATTCCCAACAATATTTACCTAGCAGATCCTCATTTCTATCAGCAGGAAAAAAATAGATTTGCTGCTTGGAGCGGAATTTTTCTTCAAATTAACTCAATATGACACAATACACCTTGCTGACGATCTTCCAACACTTCAAAATACAGCCTTGGGCAGGATTGTGGGTGAAGCAATCGGGAAAAATCCAAGCCCGAGTCCCTTATGTGCTACAACATGTGCTGTATTTGGAGACTCCACTTCATTGGAAGAAGCCATAGAGCATTTGTGGAAATTGGACGATATCGAAAGCAGCGAAAAAGTTCTCTCGCTCCCCGAAAAACAATGTGAAGCACATTTTACCCAACATGTTCATACCAATCGCGAGGGTCGCTTCATACTCAGTCTTCCTTTTCGTGAAAACCCAAGTGCGTTAGGAGAATCCCATGCGATGGCATACAACCGATTCATGAGTTTAGAGCGTCAACTCCAAAAAGATGAAGGCATTCGAACCGAATACATAAAATTTATGCGAGACTACAAGCAATTGGGGCACATGCAGAAGGTAGATATCGACACTGTATTAAATCCTAAATACATTATTCCTCATCACTGCATCCTGAAACCAGATAGCACCACAACAAAACTCAGGGTGGTGTTCGATGCATCAGCCAAAACCTCGTCAGGCTACTCATTAAACGATCTCATATATACAGGGCCAAGCATTCAAAGTGAACTTTTCTCAATTTTGCTGCGTTTTCGATTCCCAAGATTCGTCTTCACCACCGACATCGAGAAAATGTATAGACAAATTCTGATTCACTAGGACAACCATCAGTACCAAGTAATTATTTGGAGGGAAGACCCAGCACTTCCTATTAATTACTACCAACTAAATACAGTTAAATATGGGACACGAGCAGCACCTTATCTAGCTACAAAATGCTTACAAAAAATTGCTGATGAAAGTTCGCTAGCCTACCCATATGGTTCACAAATGCTTAAAACCAATTTTTACATGTATGATGGACTGGGGGGCTCTAATAGTCTTAATATCGCACTTCAAACACAACAAAAACTCAGTACAATTTTAAGAAGCCATGGTTTCAACTTAAAAAAATGGTGTGCAGACCACCCGCAAATACTTTAGAATATTCCACTCGGTGATCAAAAGCTAAATTTGGATTTCAGTAGTAATAACGCGGATTCTATAAAAATGTTAGGGTTGTTATGGCTGCCTAATACTGACCATTTTTGCATCAAGGTAAAAATGAATCATGTACAGAGTATCACAAAACGTACAGCAACATCGGATCTCGCAAGATTATTCGATCCGCTTGGTCTACTTGCACCTGTTGCCATCAATGCAAAGATATTTATCCAACAGTTGTGGCAGTTAAGGTTAGATTGGGATGAGCCTTTGCCCGAGGACCATCTAGTACTCTGGACCAATTTCAGAAAAGATTTAGATAGCTTGAATAACTTCAAAATCCCTCGTCATATTTTTAAGGTGAACTCCCAGCAGAGACGGAACTGCATGTTTTCTCAGACGCTTCTGAAAGAGCTTTTGGTGCAGTCGCCTATATTCGAACAGTTCTCAAGGATAAAAGAGTTATTGTACAATTACTTTGTGGCAAGACAAGGGTTGCTCCATTAAAAAAGCAGGCACTGCCTCGGTTGGAGTTATGTGCCGCGGTTATGGCTGCCCAGCTAATGCATAGAATCAAAATGGACCTTCAAACCAAAAATCAACGGATGTTCATTTGGACGGACTCCAAAATAGTACTTTCCTGGATAAACTCCCAATCCTCATTGTACCATACATTTGTGGCCAACCGAGTCTCCAAAATTCAATCGTTGACATTGCCCAGTCAATGGCGCCACGACAGATCAAAGAACAATCCCGCTGACATACTATCCAGAGGTCTTGCAGCACGTAAACTATCGGAATGTAATTTATGGCTATATGGACCACTCTTTCTACACGGTCAGATGTGCAAAGGCTTTGCGTGAGTTCCTGCCAATATGGCCTTACCCCACGGGTACCAAAGCACCGAGTCAGGTTTTTGGACGCCAGACCAACGCCCCCGTCTTCCCTTACAGCTCACACCTACGGAAAGTAGTTGCGTCTGGGGGTCCACAGGTTGCAAACCTTATATATAGTTATCCCTGTACTATATTTAATTACCTTGCTGAGGTAATTGAGCTATCTAAACTCTGCTGCTATGAAAGTGAACATAGCAGCTTCTGTTGAATGGCAACAGCACCTAGAATAGTGTCTGGCTGACCGCGTCATACCAATCACTAGCATTGATTTAACACTGGGAAGCCAAGACTATTCTCCCAGCGATTTTGGTAGCAACCACAGCCACTACGATAATTCTCAGGCTTCCACGCTATGGTGTTGTGTAGACACCAATAGCGAGGTCCCCAAGAGAATTCCTCAAAAATTGCCGGCACAGCTGAACCACACTCGCGAGAAGAAAGCAAGCTGTCGCCACCAAAATCCTGTGCCTAATACGATCAGACACCGCAGCATCCGTGCCCTGGGGTCATATCCAGGGCGTGCAACCTTTTCAACACAGTGATTTTGATAGCCGCAATGCTTTTATCTCTGAGCAGCACAGCTGTCGGGCAACCGGCACCCGTAGCACCAGAAGTAGCCTCTGGTCAGACCTCGCAGATCCACCTTTATTAATAAAAGCTTCAAAAAAGATAGTAGTATCTTTTGAACTCAGGGGCAGTTCTAGGTGATCATGCACCTAATTGACAACAACGGTCCTTCTTTGTTTGTTTTCCTTTTATAAATATGTGCACATCCTTTGCTCTGTTATTTCAGAGATCGGGTAGTAACACATAAGTTTTACGGGTAATGAGCCAAAGGTCAGCCAGCAATAAAAACTCTATTACCCTTAGCTGGGGCCCCGGGCTTGCCACACCCGTAGTAAGTTTTACTCCCCTGGGGGGTTCTACATGGACAAGAAGACATGTGGCCACCCCAACTGTCAAGGGAACTGTCAATTCCCAGCGACCTCGAGAAGAAGAAAGCGACATCGCTAGCTGCAGCAGTTACCGTTTCTAACAATGATCTCATATACAAAATTCCACATAGAAATTCCTTCGAAACTTTGCATAGAATACTGGGGTATATTTTGAGATTTACAAAAAATTCACGTATGAAAATACAACAGCGCCCTGTACATAAATCATTATCTGCAGCAGAATTAGACGATGCACTATATGCCATTATTAGAACAGTTCAGATGTCCGATTTCTTATCAGAAATCAACCAGCTTCGAAAAAAGAAAGAAGTCGACAAGAACACCTCCATCATCAGTCTTGCTCCATTTCTAGATAGAACAAATATTTTACGAGTTGGAGGACGATTGGAGGCATCACTATTGTCATACGAAGCAAAACACCCAATGTTGATACCATATAATGACCCTATCACAAGGCTTTTGTTTACAATGGTTCACGAAGAAAACAAACATTGTGGCGCACAAGCATTATTAAACATAATACGACAACGATTTTGGCCAATAAAAGGCAAAATAACAGCGCGCTCAACTGTAAAAAAGTGCGTTAGATGTGCCAGGGCACGACCTCAACTGTGCCAACAAATAATGGGTAGTTTACCTCAGACTAGAGTGACTCTAGCCCGACCCTTCATTAACACGGGAGTTGACTATTGTGGCCCAGTGTGGATCCATCATAAGGTCAGAGGAAAAAGACCGACAAAAGCATATATAGCCGTATTCTGTTGTTTTGCCACCAAGGCGACTCATCTCGAGGTAGTAACCGATCTAACACCTGAGGCATTCATTGCGGCTCTGAAACGATTCATCAGCCGTCGAGGTCGTTGTCAGAACATATATTCAGACAACGCTACTAATCTTATAGGAGCAAAAACCAATTGTCAGAACTGGCGGGAAGTATCTACTCCGACAAGGGACAGGAATCAATCATCTCAACTGCCAGCTCAAAGGGAATAAATTTTCATTTTATCCCACCACGTGCGCCACATTTTGGTGGACTATGGGAAGCGGCTGTAAAATCTTTTACTGCGAAGTGTGGCAGCTGCATCATTGACCCAGGAAGAAATGGGGACTATCGTAGCAGAGATCGAGGCAATACTCAACTCTCGCCCACTAACACCTATGTCAAGTGATCCTGATGATCTTGAAGCACTGACTCCTGGTCATTTTTTGATTGGCGAAGCACTTGTATCGCAAGTAGATAGTGGCGCAACAACAGTAAACTCATCAAGATTATCACACTGGAAGCTGGTATCCCATCTCAAACAAGAGTTTTGGAAAAGATGGTCCACTGAATATTTGAATCAATTGCAGCAAGTGGAATAAGCGGTTTGACAACCTCAAGATTGGTGATATGGTAATAATAAAGGAAGACAATCTACCAATCATGAAGTGGCCCTTAGCAAGAATAGTCAAAACACATCCTGGTAGAGACAATATGATCAGAGTTGTGGAGGTTAAAACAGCTAATGGAATTTTCAAACGACCAATACATCGAATCGCTCTCTTACCCATCGAACCAGATTGCGAAACATCTGTCACCCTTGATGACAACAGTTCAACTAGCAACAACAGTACTTATGGCTCAATTCAGGAGCCTAGGATTAAACGGAAGAGGGTTCTATCAACCCATCTGAGTCTAGCCTTAATTACAATACTTGTGCTGTTACCAATGTCATTTGGGAATCCGGTAAAAAACCAAAAATTTGGAATGAAATTAGGCATTCATTTTGAAGAAATTGGCACAGCAACCATTTCAAGCATTCTTGTATGCTATGATTTAAATGCATACTGGTCTGAAAAATCAATTTTGATCAATGGCACGAAATCCCTACAAAACCTTTGCAGAATGATAAAATTTAATGAATCATGCCTAAGTATCATAAGGCATTTTGAACACATGGAAAATGATCTACAGCTGGAAAATCGACTACTACGAAGTAAAAGAGGCGTCTTGAATATAGTTGGAAATATTGCTAACTCATTATTTGGCATATTGGACTCTGAATATGCTAACCATATATCCGATACAATACAAAGTGTAAAGGAAAATGAGTCACATTTATTAACTTTGCTCAAGAATCAAACCTCAATTGTTGACTCAACAGTTAATATCATAAGAAAAGCCCAATTAGCAGCTAAAGCAAGGTTTGAACAACTGGAGCAAAAAATCTAAAAATTATCACAAGCAAATCAGCAAAACAATAATGTGTTGTTCCAGATACAGCTCACCCAATTATTTAATAGTGGAGTTTTGGAACTGAACCTGGTTGCAAATAATATACGAACCATACAGTCCTCAATTCTTGATACTACTCATCAAGGAAAAATCAGTCCATTACTACTGACTCCAGAACAATTGCAAGAGTAGATTAATCAGATTAAACTCCATGTACCAACATCAGTAACACTTCCTATCTCCGGAAAAGATGCATTACTACAGCTATTCAAACTAATGAAGGTTCAAGGTAGACTCACGGCCCAATATGCAGTATTCAAAATAAGTCTACCATTAGTGGAAATTGAACAATTTAAGATGTTCCAGCTGATTCCCGTACCTAACATGATGAATCACACCATGGTAGCCATTAAACCATGTGCTGATTTCATGGGCATGTCAGTCTCTAAAAACCAGTATATTTTTCTTACGAAGGCAGATCTAAGAGCTTGTGATATAATAAAGCAAGACGTATTTTTGTGTACCACCGTTCAGACTCCCTACAATTATGGTTCAGAAATTTGCAAGTGTGAAACCAATTTGTACAACAATAAAACGACACCAACTTGTACTCTAGAGAAGACTACAACTAAATGGATACCACTTAAAAAGGGAAATCAGTGGATATATGCCACGTCATCACCATCTCGGGCAACAGTCGTCTGCAACAGAGAAATTTCTCACCTTTTGTTAAAAGGATCCGGTCTACTTTCGCTGGATCCGGAATGTATACTAAAACATGAATCCGTCACTATGAACGGACGACAAACTATCTTGAGCACAATAAATTCATCATACACTAGCCTCGGCACGAGTTCCGATTTATCCTCGCAAGGGATTATTGCACCATCTATAAGCAATAATCAATCAACGTCAACAAACGTCGATAGTTTATATGACAATAACATCAAGGAACTTTTAACTTTACAAGAATCACTATACATACTGGACCTCCCCAATAAAATCAATTCCCATCAACAGCATAACCATACGATTGGCTACCTTGCACTTTTTCTAAGCTTAATATCATTGACTATTATTTTTTTTCGAAATAAAACGTGCAGAATCTGTCAAAACCTACACACAACAAGGCCTGTTAAAGTCACCAACGAAAATATCGAACTGCAATCTGAACCACCGCTCAATGACGTGAACCCTACACCAACACTACATCAGCAACCACTTCGGTTCGTCCTAGACGTTTAGGCTATATGGTAACTCCTAGTCGACTCACCTAAGACGACACAATTTGTTGAACAGCTGTTCAACGTGGGGGAGAATGTTAAAACACACCTATTATTAAAATGTGTTAAAACACACCTAATATTAATATTAATTACAGTTAAATAAGGGACACGAGCAGCACCTTATCTAGCTACAAAATGCTTACAAAAAATTGCTGATGAAAGTTCGCTGGTTCACATATGCTTAAAACCAATTTTTGGTTTGGGGGGCTCTAATAGTCTTAATATCGCACTTCAAACACAACAAAAACTCAGTACAATTTTAAGAAGCCATGGTTTCAACTTAAAAAATGGTGTGCAAACCACCCGCAAATACTTTAGAATATTCCACTCGGTGATCAAGAGCTAAATTTGGATTTCGGTAGTAATAACGCTGATTCTATAAAAATGTTAGGGTTGTTATGGCTGCCTAATACTGACCATTTTTGCATCAAGGTAAAAATGAATCATGTACAGAGTATCACAAAACGTACAGCAACATCGGATCTCGCAAGATTATTCGATCCGCTTGGTCTACTTGCACCTGTTGCCATCAATGCAAAGATATTTATCCAACAGTTGTGGCAGTTAAGGTTAGATTGGGATGAGCCTTTGCCCGAGGACCATCTAGTACTCTGGACCAATTTCAGAAAAGATTTAGATAGCTTGAATAACTTCAAAATCCCTCGTCATATTTTTAAGGAGGAGTTCTCGTTGTACCTTCATAGTGAACAGACGTAATAGCGGAATTTTTCTTATATACAAACTAAACAAAAAAAAAGCATACAAAAAATATTCGTAGTACATATTAACTTTGATAAATAAGCATTTTTTTTGCTTTGATAATATTTTTACATATAGAAATAACAAAAATAAAAAAAAACCGTAAACAAAAAAAACATACAAAATACCCTTGAGGAATACTCTTTATGAGTACCCCAGAGGAAAAAAATAGTGAAGTGAGTTCTAACGGCAGAAATGACTATTTTACTGTGAGTTTTGATGCTCATAATGATATCAATAAAAATAAAAAATCTGATAATAGACTTTCTGTGAGTTCTGAAGCTCTTAATAAAAATCAAAAATCTGATAATAGACTTTTTCTAACGGCAAAACCACAGTTTCGTCAGCGATCAACTTCGCTTTGTCCAATGCCAACTAGTGAATCGTTGACATTCTTGCCTAGTACTTCTACATTTAACTCAGCGACATCATCCGCTTCGGGCTCGTGGTCAACAATTAAACAAGTTGTTACTGAAGACAACAGTAGTACAAAACCAAAGGTACAAGTAGGAATGGACAGATATATAACCATTTTAAAGCGCGGGCGAAGCCCAAATTCTACTTAAATTGGATCCGCCCCAAAGATGTCTAGGGATAACAGCACATCTTCTATCAATCGTCAAAATCGTTTTTCTTTATTGCAAGACAAAAACGACAAGCCCGCTGCATCATCGCAAAAGTCTTTTAAGCCACCACCTATTCATCTGAGAGAAAAAAATTCAAACGCGCTTGACCATTGGTGAAAATACTTTTCACATCATTCCAATTAAACGAGGTAATATTGATGAAACTAAAATCCAAATATATGATGAAAAAGATTTCCGAAAAATTGTTAGTGAGTTTGAAAAAAATAAAACAAATTTTTACACATATCAACTTAAGAGTGCTAAAGGCCTACATATAGTATTAAAGGGCATAGATTCATATGTTGAGCCCGAAGAAGTAAAATGTGCACTTATCGAACAAGGATTTAAGGTAAAAAATGTTACCAATATAATCAATAGAGAGAAGATTCCCCAGCCTCTATTTCGTGTTGAACTGGAGCCGAATGATATACAGTTAAAAAAAACGAGACGCACCCAATTTATAGTCTAAAATACCTTTTACACCGAAAAATCACAGTTGAAGAGCCACGTAAGCGTTCAGGTCCCGTACAGTGCCATAATTGCCAAGAATATGGCCACACAAAAACCTACTGCAAATTACCTACAGTTTGTGTTATCTGCGGTGAATTGCATGGTACTGCTAACTGTACCAAGCCAAAAGTACAAGCTGAAAAAAAATGCAGTAATTGTGGAGAAAATCACACCGCTAATTACAGAGGATGCCGTGTATATTCTTTCGTTAAACAGGCTATGGGTCAAAAATCTAAATTAGCTCCAGTTCAATCAGCAAACGTTTACTCTGCCACTTTTCAGCAAATGAGCCAACCAGTTACTTCCCGTGTATCGTATGCAGATGCTGCTAAGACTAGTTCTATTCCCACACAAAATGTTCCACCGCCAAGTAATTCAACGAATGCAAACTCTAGCTTTAACTTTAGTCGTCTTGAAGCTACTATTGAGAATCTGGTGCTAACTATAAACAACTTTACAACAAATATGACTAGCATGATGCAAGAAATGCTGAGAATGCAGAATACTCTGCTTCAAGCATTAATCAGCAAACCATGAACACGTTAAAACTATGTTTCTGGAACGCAAACGGCATTCGCCAACATAAAAATGAACTTTAGCACTTCCTCACGGAAAAAAATATTGATATAATGATGGTCTCTGAGACTCACTTGACTTCGAGAAGCTGCTTTAAAATAAATGGTTACACTCTATATGATTCAAAGGACCCGAGAGGGAGAGCATTCGGTGGATCAGCAATTCTAATTAAGTCAAGACTCAAGCACTATATCCTTGAGAACGTTAGTGAAGAATATATGCAAGCTACGAATATTTTCGTAGAAAATTTTTGTGCGAACTTCGTTATATCATCAATTTACTCACCTCCCAGATTTTCAGTTACCGAAGATCAGTATGAGAAGTTCTACAAATCGCTTGGATCTTGTTTCGTGGCAGCTGGTGACTACAATGCAAAACATACTTACTGGGGCTCGCGTCTTGTTACACCTAGAGGTAGAGCGTTGTTTAATACAATTTCAAAAATGGGCTTAGATGTCATTTCGAGTGGGGAGCCTACTTACTGGCCTACTGACGTAAGAAAAATTCCAGATGTTATAGATTTTGGCGTCACGAAAAATATCCATAGGGACTTAATTCACGTAGAGGGCTCTGTAGATCTGTCCTCCGATCACTCTCCCACAATAGTTACAATTTTCAACCCACTAAGGAGTGATTTAACTAACTCATATGCGAAAACGATTAATAGGGTCAACTGGCTAGGATTAAAAAAATATATTAGTAGTCACTGCGTAGAAAACATTCAGCTAAGATCACCTGATGATATTGAATTTAATATTGCCAATCTTAACGAATATATTAAACAGGCTGCTGAACATGCCACTACTTCCTATCCGCAGACTGGCTTTAATAGAATTTATTCTACGGATATTGAACGTCTTGTATGTGAAAAAAGGAGAGCTAGAAGAGAATGGCAACAACACCGATCACCCCTAAATAAAATCAGACTTAAAGAATGTACTAAACGACTCAAAGAGCTGCTATCGTCGCAAAAGACTGCATTACTGGAAAAGTATTTAGAAGGTCTTGATGTAACGTCAACATCTAATTACTCTTTATGGCGCGCTACTAGAAATCTTAAAAGACCCGTTGATCTCAAATCACCATTGCGTACTTCGACTGGAGGCTGGGCAAGAAGCGATAGTGAGAAGTAGTATTTTCCACATAACTGGAAACTTGCCAAGATTAAAATGATTCCAAAGCCAGGCAAAGATCTTACCAAGGCTGAGTCATATAGGCCTATAAGCTTACTTTCAACAATTTCAAAGCTTTTCGAAAAGCTGCTCATGACTAAATTGTCCACAATTTTAGCTGATACTGGGTGCATCCCGGACCATCAATTTGGCTTTAGAAGTCAGCATAGCACCATTGAGCAAACGCATAGATTGGTTCAAATTATAAGGAGGACTTTTGAAGAAAAGAAGTATTGTTCTGCCCTTTTTATTGATGTTTCTCAGGCATTTGACAAAGTATGGCACAAAGGCCTAGTTTTAAAATTGAAGATATACCTACCAATAAATATACAAAAGCTTTTGGAAAGTTATATTGTTGATAGGACATTTACCGTTGTGGAAGGAGACTTCATGAGTGTACCCGAATCTATATCTTCTGGTGTGCCACAGGGTAGTATTCTGGGGCCAGTCTTGTATCTAATATATACTTGTGATATGCCTGTGAGCAATAACATCCACACTTCTACATTTGCCGATGATACAGCCTGTTTGAGTGTTCACAAAAATCCTGATGAGGCATCCCGCAATCTCCAAGCACACATTACCCAGCTTGAAATATGGTTGAACTTATGGAGAATTAAAGTCAATGAACAAAAGTGTGTTCATATAACGTTTACCCTAAGAAAAGATACCTGTTCCCCCATTCGAATCAACAATCAAAATATTCCTCAACATTCTCAAGTCAAATACCTTGGCATACACCTTGATCGAAGGCTTACATGGAAATATCATATTGACTCTAAGTTAACCCAAATGAAACTTAAATTGACTCAAATATATTGGTTAATTGGCAGAAATTCAACACTCAGCCTAGACTGCAAACTTTTGATATACAAGTCGCTTTTGAAGCCAATATGGTGCTATGGAATTCAGCTGTGGGGCACTGCTTCAGCTTCAAATGTCGAGAGAATCCAACGAAGGCAAAACAAAATTTTACGTTTGATAACATCTGCTCCATGGTACGTTAAAAATTCAAATATTCATCGTGATTTAAATATGCCACTAGCGAGTGAAGAAATTGCAAAATACGCAGGCAAATATTTAACTAAACTCGAGTCACATCCTAATCCGCTTGCCCGTAATATTTTGAGCTTTACTGGACACATCCGCTTAAAAAAAAGGGACACAAGGGCTCTTATACCCAACACTCCAGATGGGACTGCTTAAAAATACTTCTTTTTGATTATCACTACTTATGTATTATTTATAACTATCACTAAGCTTATGTCCGATATTGGTCGGGCCTAATAATTATATTTAGATTTAAGATTTGATTACTTATTGTTAGTTCATTTTTGAAGATACAATAAATAAATATGTATATGAAAAAAAAAAAAATATTTTTAAGGTGAACTCCCAGCAGAGACGGAACTGCATGTTTTCTCAGACGCTTCTGAAAGAGCTTTTGGTGCAGTCGCCTATATTCGAACAGTTCTCAAGGATAAAAGAGTTATTGTACAATTACTTTGTGGCAAGACAAGGGTTGCTCCATTAAAAAAGCAGACACTGCCTCGGTTGGAGTTATGTGCCGCGGTTATGGCTGCCCAGCTAATGCATAGAATCAAAATGGACCTTCAAACCAAAAATCAACGGATGTTCATCTGGACGGACTCCAAAATAGTACTTTCCTGGATAAACTCCCAATTCTCATTGTACCATACATTTGTGGCCAACCGAGTCTCCAAAATTCAATCGTTGACATTGCCCAGTCAATGGCGCCACGACAGATCAAAGAACAATCCCGCTGACATACTATCCAGAGGTCTTGCAGCACGTAAACTATCGGAATCTAATTTATGGCTGTATGGACCACTCTTTCTACACGGACAAGAAGACATGTGGCCACCCCAACTGTCAAGGGAACTGTCACTTCCCAGCGACCTCGAGAAGAAGAAAGCGACATCGCTAGCTGCAGCAGTTACCGTTTCTAACAATGATCTCATATACAAAATTCCACATAGAAATTCCTTCAAAACTTTGCAGAGAATACTGGGGTATGTTTTGAGATTTACAAAAAATTCACGTATGAAAAAACAACAGCGCCCTGTACATAAATCATTATCTGCAGCAGAAATAGACGATGCACTATATGCCATTATTAGAACAGTTCAGATGTCCGATTTCTTATCAGAAATCAACCAGCTTCGAAAAAAGAAAGAAGTCGACAAAAACAGCTCCATCATCAGTCTTGCTCCATTTCTAGATAGAACAAATATTTTACGAGTTGGAGGACGATTGGAGGCATCACTATTGTCATACGAAGCAAAACACCCAATGTTGATACCATATAATGACCCTATCACAAGGCTTTTGTTTACAATGGTTCACGAAGAAAACAAACATTGTGGCGCACAAGCATTATTAAACATAATACGACAACGATTTTGGCCAATAAAAGGCAAAATAACAGCGCGCTCAACTGTAAAAAAGTGCGTTAGATGTGCCAGGGCACGACCTCAACTGTGCCAACAAATAATGGGTAGTTTACCTCAGACTAGAGTGACTCTAGCCCGACCCTTCATTAACACGGGAGTTGACTATTGTGGCCCAGTGTGGATCCATCATAAGGTCAGAGGAAAAAGACCGACAAAAGCATATATAGCCGTATTCTGTTGTTTTGCCACCAAGGCGACTCATCTCGAGGTAGTAACCGATCTAACACCTGAGGCATTCATTGGGGCTCTGAAACGATTCATCAGCCGTCGAGGTCGTTGTCAGAACATATATTCAGACAACGCTACTAATTTGATAGGAGCAAAAACCAATTGTCAGAACTGGCGGGAAGTATCTACTCCGACAAGGGACAGGAATCAATCATCTCAACTGCCAGCTCAAAGGGAATAAATTTTCATTTTATCCCACCACGTGCGCCACATTTTGGTGGACTATGGGAAGCGGCTGTAAAATATTTTACTGCGAAGTGTGGCAGCTGCATCATTGACCCAGGAAGAAATGGGGACTATCGTAGCAGAGATCGAGGCAATACTCAAATCTCGCCCACTAACACCTATGTCAAGTGATCCTGATGATCTTGAAGCACTGCTCCTGGTCATTTTTTGAGTGGCGAAGCACTTGTATCGCAAGTAGATAGTGGCGCAACAACAGTAAACTCATCAAGATTATCACACTGGAAGCTGGTATCCCATCTCAAACAAGAGTTTTGGAAAAGATGGTCCACTGAATATTTGAATCAATTGCAGCAAGTGGAATAAGCGGTTTGACAACCTCAAGATTGGTGATATGGTAATAATAAAGGAAGACAATCTACCAATCATGAAGTGGCCCTTAGCAAGAATAGTCAAAACACATCCTGGTAGTGACAATATGATCAGAGTTGTGGAGGTTAAAACAGCTAATGGAATTTTCATACGACCAATACATCGAATCGCTCTCTTACCCATCGAACCAGATTGCGAAACATCTGTCAGCCTTGATGACAACAGTTCAACTAGCAACAACAGTACTTATGGCTCAATTCAGGAGCCTAGGATTAAACGGAAAAGGGTTCTATCAACCCATCTGAGTCTAGCCTTAATTACAATACTTGTGCTTTTACCAATGTCATTTGGAAATCCGGTAAAAAACCAAAAATTTGGAATGAAATTAGGCATTCATTTTGAAGAAATTGGCACAGCAACCATTTCAAGCATTCTTGTATACTATGATTTAAATGCATACTGGTCTGAAAAATCAATTTTGATCAATGGCACGAAATCCCTACAAAACCTTTGCAGAATGATAAAATTGAATGAATCATGCCTAAGTATCATAAGGCATTTTGAACACATGTAAAATTATCTACAGCTGGAAAATCGACTACTACGAAGTAAAAGAGGCGTCTTGAATATAGTTGGAAATATTGCTAACTCATTGTTTGGCATATTGGACTCTGAATATGCTAACCATATATCCGATACAATACAAAGTGTAAAGGAAAATGAGTCACATTTATTAACTTTGCTCAAGAATCAAACCTCAATTGTTGACTCAACAGTTAATATCATAAGAAGTACTTAAGTACTTTTATTCGTCTATCATTTATTCTTAAGACTTAAGGTGGGCAGTCAAATCCTTTGAAAACGAATTATTTGCCTTGTCTAAATGTTAATTAAAAATTTTATAATACCTTCCAATTTAATTAATGTTGCAGAATCTTTGCTGAGCTCTTTAATAGCCACATCAAGTGATTGTAAGGTATTACTCAATGCTGATATTTTTATTTCTTTGTCTGTAAAAACTGGTACACCAAAATCTGATAATGCATGATTTACACATTTATAAATCCGAACAAATTTTTGAATCATGTTAGATAACGACGACCAACAATGTTTTACGTCATGTGTTAGTCGAATTTCCTTTTTTTTCTTGAAAAACGACGTAAGTTTGTAATTTTTGCTGTTGAATAGTTTGCAGCATTTACGTACGCTATTAACAACATCTTTTATTTCTACTTTCAGGTCAAATTGATCGGCTATGTCAATTTCATATATATCAATATTACCGCTTTCATCTGCACTTTCCTCTTCACTTTCTTCATAATTTTCCTCTTCACTTCCATCATAATTTTCCTCTTCATTTTCATCTGGCATTATTTTAGTGATTTTTGCATAAAGAGTGTCAACAACAGAAAAATGAATGGCATGGTTTAAACATAGTTGTGATTCCGCATCTATATCATTTCCATATTTTTTCATTGTGGCGGCCCCGTCATGTGTAGACCCAACTATATGCTTTTGGAAGTTTATTCCAAATTCTTTAAGCTTTCTGTTTAAACAATAAACATTTGCAGCGGTTCCTCTTGTTTTAATTTCTTCTAGGCCCAAATTAAATACTTTGAAAGACTTTGTTTTTGAATTATAAGCTCTTAATGTTACGTTTACATATTTTGTGTAAGAGGTGTCGGACCACTCGTCTACAGTGATCGAAAATCGTCCAGTTCCATTTAGAATTTCTGTAATTTCTAAAATAAGTGCGTGTTTCTTTGTAGCATAGAATTTATCTATTATACTCCATATTGTGGATTTACTTAAAGGCATTTTTAAGTTTACAAATGACGAGATCACTTTTTAAAGAGCGCACTGACATACCATCTTCTGCAATGCATCTACAAATTATTTCTTCTAGAGAAGATTGTATATATTTAGTCATAGGACCAGTTGTGACTTTAGCGGATGTTGTTGGTTCCTCATCTATAGTAGTGTTATGCACTTGGCGCAAATGGTAAATAAGCGTAGAAGTGGAGGAACATACACGTTTATAAGCTTTGGGACATTTATTGCATTTGGCATTCTTTCCATCTTTTGTAAAATGTTGCCAAACCAAACTCATTCTAAAAGAAAAAACTATTTTTATTTACACTATTTTTATTACACTATCATATTAAATACTTACGTATAATTATCTGTTTCACTTTGACGATATGTTTTCTTTAACAAATGTTTAAATTAATGTTGTTTTTACTTCATATAAATTATCACTTTGATACAAATGAATGTGTGTCATGAAAGTAAAACATAAACTTTAGCTAAACAAAACACTAACAGCTGATCGAAAAAAGGAGAAAAATGTGTTCGAAAACAAGTGTAATTAAAATGTGTGCAGCAGTGATCACTAAACATGTCTATTTGAAATACAATTTTAACGGACGAATTTTTTAAAATCAATTAAAGTGGTATTACGTTTATATAAAGAATGAAAATTTAAATCGATTAATCGATTAATCGGTTTAAATTGATCGATTATTCGTTAATCGAAATTTGCTATTTTTTCTTAATCGAAAAATTATTGGAAAAAAATTCGTCGATTAATCGAACAACGATACTCTACAAACATATTAAGGAAATGGATATCACAAGATAGTCACTCTTCCTGATTTATTTATATTTTGAAAAGTCATAAATTCATTTGTATTGTATTATTAATTTGTTTATGTTTTGTTTAAATATTGATTGGGGTCAATCAATTTATTAGGTTGGCCGAACTGTTATATACAACTTTAGTTTATTTATACCTGTTAGAATAATATTAAGTTTGTTTTATAAAAAATGTAAAAAATTTCAATGAATAAAAAATATAACTTTCAGTTTGTGTCGAGAAAGTAAACAGAAATATTAATTTACTTTATACTAACTAACATACAATTCTTACCCCACGCACCGAAAACAAGCTATATTTAAAATATTATTAAAAATATGATTCACACATAAGGAATTTATTTCTATTTAACACAAAAAATAAGTCCAATACATTTTTTCTCTGAAAGCGATGAATGTACGCACATTTGATCAATGTCGTCAAATTATGCTGAAACTGTAATTTTTAATAAAAAAAAATTTAAATATATATAGACACAAGCTGACTTTATATTAAAATGTTAAATAATCTACTACACAGAGAAAAAACTGCCTTATAGAATCAATAAGATTTTCTCTATGAAACGTTTTTAGGCTAAGGGGTATCCCAGCAGAAGCGAATATTTTTTCATAGAGATTCCTTATTGTTTTTATGCCGTAAATATTATTAATTTTATCAAGAAGAAAACCACATAAAATCAAGAAGAAATCTTATTGTTCAAAACTTTTTTTACTCAATTTCCGCTATTTTTGGCACCAAAAAAACAATCCATAGAGAAAAACTTTTTGATTCTATTAGGTTTTCTTATAAATTGTAAACTATAGGGATTTCTTATTGATTTTATTAGGTTACCTTATTAATTTTTTTTAAATTATTTTTTTTTTGATTTTATGAGGATATCTTATTGATTTTTGCAATAAGGTCTCCTTCTTGATTTTAGTAGGTTCCTATATGACTATATGTAAAGCATCTTATTGAAATCTTCTTGATTTTATGAGCTGTCTTGTTATTTCGTTTCTATAAATAGACATACAGAAAATTTTTTTTCATGATCTCTTTAATTTTTGTATAAGAATGTTTGCACAATAATTTCAATGGTTATTCAGGCTGCTTGTTAGCATATTGGTTAGAGCGTGTTAAAACACACCTATTATTAAAATGTGTTAAAACACACCTAATATTAATATTAATTGAATTTGTCCAACCAAAGCAAAATATTAAACGTATTAAATTGCATTAATTACAATTTTGTTCGGATTGGTTAATTTCCCATAAATTTTAAGTTTCTGTAGACATTAGCTCAGCAATTTTTTTATTTTTAATTTAGTATAAGTATCGTAATAAAATTTAAATTCTTGTCAGTCAGTCACAAAATAAATCTGAGTGTTTTAATTTTTCTGATTCATTGTCTTCAAGTTACAAGTGCTTGAAGATAAAACAACAAAAAAAAAAACAATTAGTACGGTTCCAATTCAAGTGTTGGAATTGAGTAATACTAATAATTAACAGAGTGCTTGTCTATCAGGTAGAAGTTTGCTGGTTCAATACTTGGTGAGTAAGTTAGTTAAGAATATAACATAATGTATGTGTATGTATGTATAAATAATTAACATCTACAATATACTACATACATACATAAATATGTATATGGTATAGAATTTAAATAAAAATACATAAGTACAGAGAATAAAGACGCATTTTTTTTTTATTTTTTATTGAAAAAATCAATAAGATAACCTCATAAAAACTTTAAGATTTCTTCCTGATTTTTTCAAAAAGGTTTTCTCTAAGAAATTAATAAGATTTGCCTATTGAAAAAAAAACCATAGAGATTTCTTATTAATTTTGTTCTATTTTATGAGAAATTTAGTAGTATTAGCTTATACGCTGTTTTTCTATCAAAGCTAGACTACACAGATACATATGTACATATGTACATGTGAAGGACACCCGCTGTTCAATCCGCTTTGGTCGTTATTTTATTTTGATTTTGTATTAATTTTTTTTTTGCATGCAATTGGATCTTAAGTATTTCTCAATTTTTTATATTAAACCCGAACCTTGCTGAATTTTTCGGTTCAACGGGTTCGGGTTCAAGGTCTTTATAAACAGCGGGTTCGGGTTCGGTTTCAGTCCCTGCTTTTTACAGTACACTTATTCCTATTACCAATACAGATGTACATAATTTTTAATGTGACTTTATGAAATTGAAAAATAATAAACCTTCGCCTAGACCCGAGGGGGTCTACTCTGTAATTAGAAACGTGTAACGTTGATCACTTTCTAAACAAGTTGTATTTAGCCAGTGACCAACCGCTACATATTATTATATTCTGTAGAACAAAACAAAATCAGAAATCACACAACAACAAGAATACATTCTTGTTTTTGCACTTATAAAAAACACTCGCAAATATATACACACACCCGTTACATACATACATACCAACAGCCATAGCCAAGCAAACAATACAAAACACATACGATACTTAATCATCTACACCCGTATATTAGGTATAGAAATAAAACCAACTATATACGTACAGCAATGCATACATATACACATTCTACATATCTATCTATAACTATGGCCAAGCAAAGTATGTACAATCATGTATACAAACGTTTTCACATAATTAACGAAACCACTCAAATAAAGTAATAGGTAGTGACTACGTGAATATTCGCTGGGATACCAGCATGCAATTGCATGAGGTTTTCGTTTAATACTTGCGTGTACATTTCATTAGTATCATCCTCATACAAATAATTCTTGTTTAGTATGTTTGGTGAAATGTATAAGTGTTGCAGTTTTGGTAACCAAAGGCATGTTCCGGCAAGAACAGCAATTCCGCTGTAAGGGTTCGTACAATTTATTTTGTTGAGCCGACTAACCTCCAGGAGGAGTAAGTCATATTTTTTGGAGTACAAAGGTACGAAAGTGCCTTTGTAGATAGATTTTTACAGCGGCTTCGGCTGACTGTTCTCACTGCGTCTTCGGCTGACTGTTCTCACAGCAACTTCGGTTGACTGTTCTCACAGCAACTTCGGTTGACTGTTCTCACAGCGGTTTCGAATGACTGTTCTCCCAGCGGTTTCGACTGACTGTTCTCACAGCAATTTCGTTTGACTGCTCTCACAGCAACTTCGGTTGACTGTTCTCCTAGGCTAAGCAAGTATTGCATGTTTTGTAGAAAGTAGGTAACTGACTAGCCTGACACCGACCGCACCGAACCACACACCCGAACCTGCATTAACATAAGCCGAAACCTACATCTACGAAGCCATCGAACCGAGTCTACCAGCAACGAACCTGCATCAACGACAATCAACGAACGAAGTCATCGAGCCGAGTCTACCAGCAACGAACCTGCATCAACGGCAATCAACGAACGAAGTCATCGAGCCGAATCTACCAGCGACGAACCTGCATCAACGACACTCAACGACCGAAGTCATCGAGCCGAGCCTACCAGAAACGAACCTGCGTCAACTCATCGAGCGAAGTCATTGAGCCGAGCCTACCAGAAACGAACCTGCATCAACGATACACAACGAAGTTATTTTGAGCTATTTTCATTATTCATATTACTTATATTTTTATTCAATAAAGTAAGATCTTAGTATAAAACCCCATAGAGGGATAAATAAAGGTCTTTTTATTACTTAAGGTTCGTGGATCCGTAAGTTGACCCTGGACGCGGCAAAGCTACCTCAGCCGATGACAAAACCACGTTACAAAATGGCGCCCGAGCAGGGACTCGATTCGAAATCGCAAAACGGAAAACATCAATCAACTGCCAACGAGGAGGAATCGTCCCCATATGAAAATAGCTTACCAAGAACTCGTCTGCACTTCGCGTCGACTCCATCAGCTGGATTTACTTGCTGAGAAAAAAGCAACTAATCGAGCAATGTAAGGCCGCAGGTATACCTACAGTTGGGTACACGGTGGAACACCTGAGAAAGCAGCTATCCAAAAGACTTAAGTCAAAAAAGTTGCGCGCATCATCTGAAAACCTGCTTCTAGAGCTAGAATCAGGTAGAGAAGGAAATAATAACTGTGGGGAAAAGTGTCGTAGAAGACGAAGTGGCGATTGCACCCACAGCTTCAAACCTTTCTCGGCTCGGTTTTAAAATGGAATATAACGTTCGCGGGGGAAACAGGTGTAATGGAATTTCTCGATCGTCTCGAAGAATTAGCCGAAAGCTACCAAGTACCGTTCGATCGCTTACTACCGTCACTCTTGGGCATTCTTCGGGGCAACGCACTGAAATGGTATCGTGTAAAACGAGATACTATACGAACTTGGGCCGCTTTTAGAGGAGAAATAGAAAAAGTTTTCTTGCCCCCTCGGTATCTAGCCCACCTCGAACAAAATTTCTTTAACCGTCGACAGACCAATCGTGAACGGGCCAAAGACTACATATTAAGTATGCTCACCCTCTCCCGACCTTATCCTCAACTTCGGCAACAAAACCACCTCGATCGCATCTATAACGGATTACGCACAGAGTATCGACACTACGTACGAAGGAACGACTTCAGCAGTCTTGACGAACTAATTTCTCTAACTGATGAGTACGAAGCATTACGTCGGGAGGAACGTCCACAGACGACACATAGTGTGTCCGAACAGAGGTACGAAAGATCAGCAAGATGTTGGAGATGTAAACGAATAGGTCACAAACGAACGAACTGTACTTTCCCCCTCAGACTATTTTGTTCGTATTGTGGCCGTGATGGCACATTCTCCCGATGGTGCCAGTGTCACTCAACGACTAGACCATGCGACTCCACATTTGCAAGTGACGAACGATACTACCTATCGGTAAAAATACATGGCCGAACAACAAAAGCTCTCATCGACACTGGAGCATCCCGAACATACATTGGCGAAGATTTGAAGAGATACCTTATAGGAATAGGTATCGCACCCGGCAGTACTGATAGCTCAGTACAAATGACTGACCAATCTCTCGTTACTCTGCTGGATGTCTTCCCACGAGATATACAGTATAAATCCAGTTTGGTACACCTACGCGTCTCCGTGATTCCAACGCTAGCTGAACCGATTATTCTAGGGATGGATTTCTTAGGCGCATTCGACTTGGAATTACGACTGAATGGGGAGGCCATCGGACGTGAAAAGCAGCAAAACAACGTGAGTCAACTTCACATGACATTCATCTAAAGAATCTGAATCCTATAAAACAATGATATATGCCTCGCAATCCAGCCATGATGGAAATAATAAATGAAGAGGTAAACAAACTTCTTGCAGACGATCGCATTGAGCCATTTAGGAGTGCATACAGCTCGCCAATAGTCCTGGTCAGGAAGAACCAAGCGGGCTGGAGGATGTGCATCGACTACCGACAGCTCAATGCTGCCACCGAACCGGATGCATATCCACTACCACAAATCAATGCAATTCTGGATCAGCTACGCGACGCAAAACTTATATCCTCACTGGACTTCAAAAACGGGTATTGGCAAATACCCCTCACACCGAAAGCCGTACACAGCCTTTACCGTACCCGGCCGAGGGTTATTCCAATGGAAGGTCATGCCCTTCGGTCTTCACTCGCCACCCGCAACCTTCCAGCGTACTCTTGATTTAATCATCGGGTCCGACCTCTACCCCTTGGTATTCGTTTATCTAGATGATATAAGAGTACTAGGCCGAACCTTCAACGAACACTTACACACCCTCAAACCCGTATTTCAACGACTATATCAGGGTCCCGTTTCTCAAAAATACAAATTACAATTCTACAAGTAAAATACGCACAAAACAACAACACTTTTACAAATTTTATTGTTGTTTTGAGTGTATTTTACTTGTAGATTTGTAATTTGTAGTTTTGAGAAACGGGCCCCAGGCCGAAATGTTAATTAATTTTGACAAATGTGAATTCGTGCGCCAGAGTATTCGGTACCTAGGACACGTAGTAACGTTCGAAGGTATCCAAACTGACCCCGACAAAATCAAAGCAATTCAAGAGCCACCAGCCCCCACGAATGTCAAAGAATTAAGACGAGTGTTAGGGATTGCGTCTTGGTACCGTCGGTTTGTCCCAAACTTCTAACGACTCGACTAGTCCATTAAATCATAATCCATTAAATCAACTGCAACAAAAGTGGAAATGGGGGCTCGACCAGAGTGAACCTTTCGACAAAATTAAGAAAATTTTGACGACCGCTCCTGTCCTCGGGTGTCCACGCTTCGAACACCCATTTTTCCTCCAAACTGATGCTAGTCGCGAAGGCCTACGCGTAGCAGTGTGCACACTTAAATTTTTTTTAATTCGGTAGAATCAACAAAAAAAATCGGTAGATTTTAATGAAATTCGGTAGAAAATATTTTTTATTCAAAGAAACATAAAAAATAACAAAATATATGTATGTACTTATATATAAAGAGTAAGTGCAAGGAGTATCAAACTAAACAGGTTCCAAAAGCGCATTTAAAACTTCACATGTGATTGGAAATTAAACTACCATAAACAATGAAGCATTTCCAATAAAAAAAGTGTCATCCCCAGTTATTTGCCTTTACCCTTTATATAGATATGCAATGCATACATAAAATAATATATGTACATAAATAACAGGAATTCAGTTTTTGTACATAGGTTTTATAAAGCTACTAAAATAACTTTTATTTGACAAACATTTGCTACTACAAAGATTATATGTAAGATCCATTTATGAATTTAAACTTTTGTGCAAAAATTATTAAATCATTGGGAGGAATAAATATTTCAACCCCAAGGCACAATTCTATGTTCTGTTTTAATGATTTTCATGGCAGAAAATGAGCGCTGTGCGGCCGCACTGCTATGTGGCAAAATATCCAATTTACACATATATCGACTTAAATTACTAAATAACAATTCGTTAAACATATTCGCTTCTCAACGGAAAGCTTTCCACATTTTAGAACATACGTGTGATTAATTTTCCGTATGTGTGATCAACTTGATCTTGTAACATCATTGTTAATCAAAATGTTCGTTCAATATTCGGTAGATTTCAGGCCTTGTTCGGTAGAATTGGTAGATCGTTAAATTCACAAACATATTCGGTAGAATCTACCGAATATCGGTAGAAGTGTGCACACTGACGCGTAGTTTTATTCCAACGTCATGGAGACGTCATCGCATATGCTAGTCGCACCCTAACTGACTTGGAAAAGAAATACTCAACAACCGAACAGGAATGCTTGGCGATTTTATATGGCGTTCGTAAAATGAGATCGTACCTGGAAGGATACGGTCATAACCGACCACCATTAGCTAAAATGGTTACGCTCATTAAACAACTCCTCAGGCCGTCTAGCCCGTTGGGCTTTAGAGTTACAACAATACGATTTTAGTATAGAATACCCAAAAGGGAGCCTGAAAGTCGTAGCCGATGCATTGTCACTTACCCTACCCGCCGGGAGCCCCGATATAATATTGGCCGTCGCTCAAATCGATTGGTATGATCGCATGGTACAACTCGTACTGGCCAGCGGCAAGAAGTACCCCGATCTTCAAATTATACAAAACAAACTTTTTAAGCACATACCACGGAAATCAGCACTAGATCCCAAGCCAGAGTGGAAATTGTGCATTCAACCGTAGAGCACAAGTACTAAGGGAGACTCACGACTCTCCGGAAGCCGGGCATTTCGGAATCTACAAGACATTGAAAAAGGTACAAGTAAAATACTATTGGCCAGGGTTAGGTCGGGACGATAGTATTGTACAGTATGTACGTTCATGCGAAACCTGTGCACGATACGAAACCGAGCAACGAGCTCCTGCGGGACAAATGAGTACGATGCAATGTCTCCGGCCCTGGGAAATTGTAGCAGCAGATTTCATCGGCCCACTACCGCGATCCAATTTGGGTAATTCTGCCCTCCTCGTCATCATCGATGTATTTAGCAAATGGGTTGAGCTAATACCGGCCCGACAAGCCGTTGCTAAGGATGTAGTAAGGGCCCTTCATGAACGAATAATCTGTCGCTTCGGCTGCCCACAGAAATTGCTCTCGGATAATGGCATCCAGTTCACCAGCCGAATCGTCCAGGACCTGTGTGCAGCCTACGGAATTGAACATTGTAAAACTGCGCCATATTCCCCACACGAAAGAAAACCTGTAGGGCTCACCCTGCCAGGCATCGCTCTCTAAAGAAGGGGTAGATGTAACGTTGATCACCATCTAAATAAGTTGTATATAGCTAGTGACCAACCGCTACATATATAGAATATAATATATTCTGTAGAACAAAAAAAAAACAGAAATCGCACAACAACAAGAATACATTCTTGTATTTGCACTTATAAACAACACACACCCGTTACATACATACATACCAACAGCCGTAGCTAAGCAAACAATACAAAACCCATACGATACATAATCATCTACACCCGTTTATTAGGTATAGAAATAAAACCAACTATATACGTACAGCAATGCATACATATACACATTCTACATATCTATCTATAACTATGGCCAAGCAAAGTATGTACAATCATGTATACAAACGTTTTCACATAATTAACGAAACCACTCAAACAAAGTAATAGGTACCGACTACGTGAATATTCGCAATTGCATGGGGTTTTCGTTTAATACTTGCGTGTACATTTCGTTAGTATCATCCTCATACAAATAATTCTTGTTTAGTCTGTTTGGTGAAATGTATAAGTGTTGCAGTTTTGGTAACCAAAGGCATGTTCCGGCAAGCACAGCAATTCAGCTGTAAGGATTCGTACAATTTATTTTGTTGAGCCGACTAACCTCCAGGAAAGTAAGTCATATTTTTTGGAGTACAAAGGTACGAAAGTGTCTTTCTAAATACATTTTTACAGCGGCTTCGCCTGACTGTTCTCACTGCGTCTTCGGCTGACTGTTCTCACAGCAACTTCGGTTGACTGTTCTCACAGCAACTTCGGTTGACTGTTCTCACAGCGGTTTCGACTGACTGTTCACACAGCGGCTTCGGCTGACTTTTCTCACAGCAACTTCGGTTAACTGTTCTCACAGCAGTTTCGACTGACTGTTCTCCCAGCGGTTTCGACTGACTGTTCTCACAGCGGTTTCGACTGACTGTTCTTACAGCGGCTTCGGCTGACTGTTCTCACCGCAGCTTCGGCTGACTGTTCTCACAGCAACTTCGGTTGACTGTTCTCACAGCAACTTCGGTTGACTGTTCTCACAGCGGTTTCGAATGACTGTTCTCACAGCGGTTTCGACTGACTGTTCTCACAGCGGCTTAGGCTGACTGTTCTCACAGCAACTTCGATTGACTGTTCTCCTAGGCTAAGCAAGTATTGCATGTTTTGTAGAAAGTAGGTAACTGACTAACCTGACACCGACCCTACCGAACCACACACCCGAACCTGCATTAACATAAGCCGAAACCTACATCTACGAAGCCATCGAACCGAGTCTACCAGCAACGAACCTGCATCAACGACAATAAATGAACGAAGTCATCGAGCCGAGCCTACCAGAAACGAACCTGCGTCCACTCAACGAGCGAAGTCATTGAGCCGAGCCTACCAGAAACGAACCTGCATCAACGATACACAACGAAGTTATTTTGAGCTATTTTCATTATTCATATTACTTATATTTTTATTCAATAAAGTAAGATCTTAGTATAAAACCCAAAAAAAGGGATAAATAAAGGTCTTTTTATTACTTAAGGTTCGTGGATCCGTAAGTAGACCCTGGACGCGGCTAAGCCACCTCAGCCGACGACAAAACCACGTTACAAAAGAAAGAAAATTCTTTCGAATTTTTATGTTAATTACATCTAAATTGGAAAGAGTAGAGCCCCAGTTCTCGTACGCTACATATTTTCCATTGAACAGTATGTAAATAAACAAATGAAGAAAAAAAATACTATGTAAAAACGGGATTGCGTGTGTGTACGCTTCCAAAAAGTATGTACACTACCAAGAAGTTGAAAAAATGTGTGTATGCTAAAACCATTCAAAACCATAAAAACTATCTTATCAAATACATAAATCTATAAGTTTGTAAACAGCTAACAAGATATGCAAATTATTAAACATTCCTCCCACACTGGCAGCATCTGATTTTCACCATCACGACCATAACAAACCATTTAAATCCAACTAACACCCCCATTTTTTAACTTAAAAGAATATATGCATACATTTTTACAACCCCGGATGAGTAAATTTTTTCTTCTAGTATCATCAACTACAAATTTTTACAGCTAACCAAATACGCGAAGTATTAAATATTTCTTCCACTCTGGCAACACTTTTCCCTAAACCCGCTAAATAGATAAGTTCTTAAATAGCTAACCAGATAACAAAGTATTAAACATTCCTCCCCTACACATTATAACTATAAATAATTTAAGCTACAGTAGAAACCAAATAATTCGTTATCTTTTTAATTTTTTTTACAAATCAGAGGAGATTTTGAAGTAAATACATTTTCTCAAGGCTTATCCCGCTTTTTTCGAATTTCTCAGATTGTGAAATTAACGGGTACGAATAATCGAGGTTTGACTGTAACTATCAAACACTAAAGATCTTCTAGCAAATACACAAACCGTAAACCCGCAAAATATGCAACCCATTACAACTATATCATTCGACCAGGGATGGTAATTCAACCAACCTTTCTAAAAAAAAACATACTCCCAGCTCTGCATGAACAATTTTTTTTATAGAAAACCGTATACCGAAGCCTTTTATTTATACTATTTTCCCAAATATTCTGAAAATAGTTTATCAAAGTTCAAGGTGTCTCCAGTTTCTTTACTTACTTGTGAATGGTTAAATGAGAACTAAATACATTACGCATTACCACGAAATAATATTGTACACTTTCTACAGTAATTCTGTACATGCCTAAGTATTGCGGTAATAATGTATTGCCATGACGTTCAACGACATACTGAAATAAAAACAGAAAATAGAAAGAATTAAAAAAAGTTCCAATTTGTATATGTGCATGTTCTATAATAAATGTATTTATTTATATATATGTATGTATGTCAAAAAACCTCACGTGGAACGAACACCTAAACACTTAATTTGGTTCCAGGACTTTATGCAATTTTCGACTTTTCTTCTAATCAGGCTCTCTTATTTGCTTTGGTATTTGATACGGCTGATAGATGCATAGAAATTAGGGATGTAACGAATACCAGTTTAGCGAATGCGAATGCGAAAACGAATAATACATTTTAATTTTTGCGAAAGCGAATGCGAATGCAAATTACAATACGTTAAAAAATCACATGAAAATAAATTTATCTATGAACATAAAGTTGTGTTGTATACATAGATCTATTTAAGTCTTGAATTCAGCAAATATTTATTATATTATTAGAAATAAAAATTGTTAAACTGAAAGATATATGAAATCATATTAAAATAAGTATAGATAATAATTAAAAATAAATTTACAAAATATTAGGCATTCATCCCATTCGTACTTTGGCCCTAAGACCTTGTACTAAGTTCAACATTTCCTGTAAAATGCTACCAAAATACATATTAAGAAAAATTGGAATGAATTGTTCATGAAATTTTTTTCCAGAAGTAGTACTCTGTTCATCTTGGAAAAAACATATGAAATATATCTTCAACATTTTAAGTTTTCATGCGAAATAATATGAGTGCAACTTGTTTCGGAAAAAATTTACAACACAGAAGGATTAGTTAATATTTTTGCATTTCAAATTTTTTGAACGAAGTAATGATGTGCTTACAATTTTTCAAAAGTTTTAACAGACTTGTCTTAAGTAGAAAACATTTTCGCGCAATTCAAACACTGCCTTTTCTTTTTCAAAAACTGGAAAATATTTCCAATGTTTTTGTCTTTAGTATTCGCTTTAAATATTCGCATACATTTTAGCGAATGCAAAAGCGAATGCAAATAGTAAAAGTAAGTGAATTATTTGCGAATGCGAAAGCGAATGCGAACATTTGTTACATCCCTAATAGAAATACTCCTACTTCTTCATTGTACGGGACAAGCTGTCATACATGGTTTACTAAAGAATGTCTAGCTATACATATGTAAATGCCAACAACTTGTCAGTGCTGGGCAACATTGTCAAAGTGTATGTCTCTCGGAAGAAATGTGGAATACCGTATAGAACTACATAAATATTTGTATGATTACACTGTACAACAAAATAACATTTTTTGGCTGTCCTTTAGATAAAATTACGCGGACTATATGGATTTCGATGCTTTAAATTCAAATCTGCTGTCAGTTTTTCTCTATCACGTAGAGATTTTTTTTATGGGCGTGGCTAATTTTGGCCCCTAAATTAGTCGGCCATACTAATATATTTTACTATAACTCGAAAACGGCTATTTCGATTTTAATAGATAATAAACCAAAAGACGTGGCACAAAATTTTGTTAAAAAAATTAATAATCATTTTTTACCTATCTTTTATGGTTTCGGAGTTATTCAGAATTTAAAAGAGAAAAAAGTGTTTTTATGCAAAAATCGCGTAATTTTTTTACATGAAAATTGCAATAAAAAAATCAGAAACTCAAAAGATTCAAATTTTTTACATTTTTCTTAAAACCACATATCCTAGGAATAAAACAAGCTATAAAACGTGAAAATCCAGCAATAAATCTTGATTTTATTCACAATTTAAAGCAGGTACCTAAAAATGGAAAAATGTGTGCAATGCATTAAATGCAGTCACATTCACATCTGGCAGTGATGGGAAAGTTGGTACGATCGTACTTTTTTTGATACTATTTGACATGAAAAAGTACCGTAGTACTCCCCTAAGAAATTTGATACTCTCACGGGCAACTTAGAAATGCAGTTAGAAGACTCGCGCATGCATATATTTTGCCAAGAATTAAATTGTTTTTTCGACAAATAGAACGAAGCTTTATTAGTAAAGATCTTTTAGAAAAGTATAACCACAATTAAATATCAATATCAATATTTCATTCAATGATATTTTATGTGGCACAGAAGTTGATCTATTGAAACAACTGTTTTAAATCAGTTTAAAGAAAATTTTAAAAAGTTTATATTAAGTTCTAAGGGCAAAAGTGGACTTTGACAATAAAATGTTAGTTTGGTTTAGTAAGTTTCCCCCTGAAAGTATTTTATCTGTTAAACCAATATAATTATACCACTTTTAATTCAAATGTTCCCAAGGAAAAGAAAAAAAAGAAAAGAAAAATAATTTGAAATATTAACAACCAATATACAGCACTGGCTTATATAAAAACGCATTAGATGAATACATGTTTCCTGATATATCGAGAGTAGCTTACGGAATTTTATCCATGCCTCACTCCTCTGTAAATGTCGAAAGGATTTTCTCTTACCAAAATTTCATGAAAACAAAATATAAATCAACAGCCATCGTATTCTGTAACTCGCTAAAGCTAAATCTCTATCGCTAAAAATCCATAAAATCAATTTGTCGATTTTCGGCTACGAATGCAATTTTCAAACGGGTATTGATAAATCAGGTAATGGCTTAAAAATGTAATTTGCCGAAATTTTATTGCTTTATGTCATCGCCAAAAATTTTAAATTTTCTATTTGTTCAGCATTTTAGCGGTCGAATTTAGCTTTAGCTTTAGCGAGCTATGGAATACGGGGGCAAGCTTTATGTTCCAACAGTATTAAGTCTAATCCAGGCTACACCTATTTGTATATTTGTACCTATGTGTTCCTTATTTTGTAAATGAATTTCTTATAATTTTTTGTTAATAAAATTTAAATAGGAAATATTATAATTTTTGGTACTCTCGGGATCAAAAAAGTACTAAAAAAATTTGTTTTTGATACCCAAATGGAAATCTCATTTCCCATCACTGACATCTGGTAATGCTATTGAAAGGGCATTGCGGGCAGGTAACAGAACTTTAAATTGTGAATAAAATCAAGATTTATTGCTGGATTTTCACGTTTTATAGCTTGTTTTATTCCTAGGATATCTGGTTTTAAGAAAAATGTAAAAAATATGAAACTTTTGATACTTATATAATTCCTTTAAGCTATCAGGCCTACCGTATTAAATGTCAATAAAACTTTTGAGTTTCTGATTTTTTTATTGCAATTTTCATGTAAAAAAATTACGCGATTTTTGCATAAAAAAAACTTTTTTCTCTTTTAAATTCTGAATAACTCCGAAACCATAACAGATAGGTAAAAAATGATTATTAATTTTTTTTAACAAAATTTTGTGGCGCGTCTTTTGGTTTATTATCTATTAAAATCGAAATAGCGGTTTTCGAGTTATAGTAAAATATATTAGTATGGCCGACTAATTTAGGGGCAAAATTAGCCACGCCCATAAAAAAAATCTCTACGTGATAGAGAAAAACTGACAGCAGATTTGAATTTAACGCATCGAAATACATATAGTCCGCATACTTTTATCTAAAGGCTATTTTGGCTGTTGTACAGTGTTATTAGTGGTAATGAAATTAATAGCATATCTTTAGGCTTACATTCAAACTGAGCAAGTTTTATATTACGAATTTAGGTGATGTCACATTATAGATGCGGCTGAGTACCCTAGTTCTAAAACAAATAGTACAACACCAAAAGCAAAATAAAGGTTTGTTGGACTATGGAACTTACCAATTCAGGGTGATATTTTCAGAATGTATGTATGTCTCTTGGAAGAAATGCCAAACACCATATAGGTATGTAAGTAGATATGAATATTTGTATGGTGGTCATGAAATATGATTGTATTCAGAAATACCAAATTTGACACTTGGCTCAATAAAAAACAATAGTCACCCGGCCTAGTAGAGTTACCTTGTAGATGCGAGTAGTTGTGGATTCCCAATCCTGGACCAATTAAAATTTTGAAATTTTAAAATTTTAATTACCCAAATTTTAAAATTCTTGGAAATTTGTGAAATTTGATACCTTGAGTTTTCGGCGGCACGCTTTGATGTTTTTTGTTTACATTAGGAATTTTTTGTTTACATTAAATGTTTTTTGTTTACATTAACCCATGTGGGAACGGGTGATTTTTTTGAGGTTGCATTAATTGTGTGAACGGGTGATTTTTTTTTTGAGGTTACCTTAATATAGAAAGGGCCTAACTCATTATTTTTATTTTTTTTTTTGTGGGGTGGATTAAGGGGTTTCATAAGATTAAGATTTCATAAGTATATATGCCGACGGGAAAATCCTGAAATGATTTTTCCTAATACTAATGGGGGTGAAATAGTGAAAATTAATTTTTCCTAATGCCTACGGCAATGCATGAATATTTTTCCTAATGCCGACGGAAACACATGATTATTATTTTTTTCAAATGCCGACGGGAAAATGATTTTTCATAATTCCGACGGGATTATTATTGCTAATGCTAATACAGGAGTTTAAGGCTGACCGTGATTTTGGTGGGTGGGGTTGTTGTAATACATAACCGAGGGAGTTTATGGATGTGTCTGTCTGTCTGTCTGTTGTGCGAGGCTGTGATTGGCCGGGGGAGCGTGGTGCAGTTGAGGTAGATGGATTGAGTGTATGTGTGTATACCTGTCTGTTGGAATTTGTGTGAGGGTGTGATTGACAGGGGGCGGGGTGTAGTTGAGGTAGATCGACTGCGTGTATGCAGGTGTTGCAAGTCTGTAGGAATTTAAGGCTTATAGTGATTTGGGGTAGGTGAGGGTGTTATTGTACGAGTAAGATGTATCCATGGGAATTTGTGGATGTGTCTGTCCGGAGGAATTTAAGCGAGGCTGTTATTGGGAGGGGGTGTGGTGTAGTTGAGGTTGATCGACTGCGTGTATGTATGTCTATATGTTTGTAGGAGCTTAAGGCTGATCGTGATTTAAGAGAGGTGAGGATGTTGTTGTAATATGTTGTGACGGCCAAAGTCTCAAGCTCGTTTTGGCTCACAAACACTGAAGTTCGTTACTTCTGTAGTTATTATTATTAATACTGATTTTTATTTTGCATTGTCATTATTACCTTACCCGTTAATAAGCAATGAATTTTATATTTAATTCTGTTATTTCTTTTTATTCAACCGCAAGAAGCAGGTTTTAATTATCATTACTCTTAATTTAATTATTATCTTTAATGCTAAACAAGCAAAGAATTGTCTACGTATCGCATGTATTAGTTACATAGAATGAGAACAGAAGTCACCATATACGCTCTGTGTGTGAGCATGATTGCAGAAGCATATTGGTGTGTGTCATATGCAAGAGCATAAACGACTGTTAGTCACCACCACATTTGTAAGCACATACTCGAGTCAGCGTTTGTGTGGCTTTAGCACTGCAATGTATAACAGAGAAATGGTATAAAAGACGCTGTAGTACAGCACAATTGTCAGTTTGCTTGCAGCGCTCGCTATGGTAAGACGAAGTTTGGACGAGGGTCCTTGTCTAATATTTTGACTTTCTATAGCCACATTGGAGCAAGAGTAGATCTTGGAATTCGGCTCCGAATTAAATATCTACAACCTGCAGTAAACTCTCGCTAAGGGCCAGTACTAGGAGTGAAGAGAGGCTACCTTGGAATACACACTTCTAAGGCGAATCTCATCACTAGTAATTCCACGAGTGAGGAGAGGCTGTCACTGGTGTCCAGGCTCCTGGTTCCAAGACGAATCTCATCACTAGAAAATTTGCGAGTAAGAGGAGGCTGTCTCTGGTGACCCGGTTCCGGGCTCCACGACGAATCCCAACACTAGTAAATTAGGGCCTTCTGCCATTATTTGAATTGTTGTAATTATATTTGAATTTAAAGAAATAACCAAAAGTGTGGAAATTGTATTTTAGAAGTAAATCTAGTTTGGCTTAAGTAAATTGCATTTGGCAATACAATTTTTAATGTAAATTGTAAATAAAGTGAATTTTTGTAACGTAAAGGAAATCAGATCGGTTTTTTTTATTTACTCCACACACGATCCTGGCCTCCGCTGAGTCTACCCCAGCTAAGAGCGGAATCGTGTCGTTACATTGGCGCCCGAGCAGGGACATATTTGTTCCAAATTATAAAGAAAACATTTTGATTGTTATCTAAACATTAATAAAAGACTGATCTAAACGTTATAAAATACGCACATACACAAGGCTACGAACTGTAAGATTGCCATTTTTCTGTACACGGCCAACATGATTAAAACCACGTGGGTATATTCGCTGAAAAAAGAAGAGCTGGTTAGCTACCTAAACCAGTGCGAGCAAAGCACAGCCGGCACTGTAGAAGAATTAAGAAAACGATTGGCGAAATATTTGAGCCTAGACCACGACGAAGAGCACATTAAAAGGTTCCTCGAGTGGCAGGCCAGACACGACTCTAATGCTCCGAGTACGTCAAACACCTGCCTATCCCTGCCAGAAACTGACACTACCAAAACAGTCTCCACACCGTCAAAAGCAGAAATTCCTGAGCCAACGACAGCAACACTAGCTATAAGCCGGCCAACCACGGAAACCCGAGTAGCAGCTATTGAGCTCGTCCGCAAATGGGGGCTACGTTATGATGGAGGGAAGGACCCACTAGGATTCATCGAGCGGGTAGAAGAACTGTCCAGCATGTACGAGCTCGACCTAAATCATATACTACGCGTCATGACCGAGCTTTTCCGAGACAGGGCTCTCATTTGGTATCGGAACAACAATAAGCAATGGGAGCAGTGGTCAGAATTCAAACGTAACTTTTACGAGTTTTTCCTCCCAACCAGATACTTCGAGAAACTAGAGGACGAAATTCGGAAAAGGGTCCAGCGGCCGCGTGAGGCATTCAAGGACTACATGCTAGCCCTACAAGACCTTATGCGCCACGCTCAGCTAAGCCCAGAACAAAAACTGGAGCGCATATTCCGCAATGCCCATGCAGATTACCAATGGTACATCCGGCGGAAAGATTTTTCAACTCTGGACGAACTCATGGCACTTGCTGCCGATTTAGAGAGTATCCCGAGTGGCCCACAGCATACGCGTGGAGAACAGCACCGTATGATAACTAACACCACACAAGTAAAAGGGAACGTACCACAGCAAGAGCATAGCGCAGTACGTGTCTCAAGGGCCAATGGTGACGCAACATATTTAACATGGGAAGCAGACAAATTAAAAGCAATTCTCAGGGTGGAGAATCAGCTGACAACTGCCATTATAGATACAGGTGCAACTCGCAGCTTCGTCACTCCAGGGTTGGTAACAAAACTATTCAACAAACCCCAGTTTCTGCCCGTAGCAATCGATGCGCGCATGGCTGATGGCTCTAAAACCACCATCAAAGAAGCAGTGCAGTGCCGGGTAACACTGGGCAACAAAACTGGCAGCCACGATTTCTTGGTAATGGAATCATCAACAGAACCCGTGATTTTAGGCGTAGATTTCTTGAAGTCCTTCAACACCACAGTGACATGTGCCGGGCGAGCCGCACATGCTAACTCCAAGAGGGCGGAAAAGAAAAAGGTAAGCCAAAATAAAGCTAGAATAAGTGGTCGTCGAAAGGTTGCCATACGTCGTATCGACCAGATGAGTCCACAACGACAAATTAAACAGTTTCGTGACGAAGAATTACCAAAACTTCAGAAAATACAAGGACGGTCCTGCGCCGCAACTCATAGCATAGTGATGAAAGACGAACGACCCATCAAGGTACGTTATGCGTCACAAAATCCCACTGCAGGAATAACCGGCCACCAGGAACAGCAGACGTTAATAGGGCGGTCCGCAGGCCCACGTGGTGTATCAAAATCCCCGAGTCCGTTGGACATCAACGAGATCGTAACTGGAGTACCGTTACCCGTAATCCCGGGGCGAGGTTGGCTCAACCGTTCACCCGATTGCTACGACACAAGTTACATCAAGGGTCCGGGGCAGTCGCCAGCCACACCGTCCATGATGCCGACACAAAGTCGTCCTGCAACACCTCAGGCCGACATCGTCACCCCTGACGTTTCTAAAGTAACGTCGCCGGCCACCTCGGTAAATACGGGGCCAACGGAGATCCTCTCTAACCAGGCCCCCGAACCTGTGCAGATGGAGATAAGAAAGAATCTTGAACGGGCCAGGGGTAAAAGGGGTTTGCGGTGGCTAATGGTAGTGAACAAACAACGATACCGGATTATCATCAGTCGAACTGGGGAGGTGCGCATACAAATGTTCAACCCATGACGCAAAACGCCACTCGAAGGAGGGAGGTAATGTGACGACCAAAGTCTCAAGCTCGTTTTGGCTCACAAACACTGAAGTTCGTTACTTATGTAGTTATTATTATTAATACTGATTTTTATTTTGAATTGTCATTATTACCTTACCCGTTAATAAGCAATGAATTTTATATTTAATTCTGTTATTTCTTTTTATTCAACCACAAGAAGCAGGTTTTAATTATCATTACTCTTAATTTAATTATTATCTTTAATGCTAAACAAGCAAAGAATTGTCTACGTATCGCATGTATTAGTTATGCATTAAACACATTCACCACAGCAGGCTACACGAACACACGACTTCAAATGCCGCTAGCAGCATTTGTCGCCTCGTAGCCAGCTACTTAATTATTTTGGAGACGGCAGCAGCACCATCTGCAGCTGATATTCAAGTACAAATACATAGTTCAGTATTGCCACTTTCATATATTTTGCATTTATAAAAATTAATTTTTCTTTTAAAATGTACTTATTTCACATAAAAGTACAATAATGAATCAATTTATTCTTTACATCAATTTTTGGATATTGTTTCTAGTAAATAGTATGAAATAATTGTACGATATCATTCATTCACATTTTGTATTATACTGGTAACACTGCATTTGCTCATTGTAGCCAGAGAAATAGAAATTAGTTTAAAGTTGGCGACAGCTACAACGGTGGTCTTGCAGTCGTGTAGCCTGCTGTCGTTAAAATAATTGTTACCATAAGAATGTGTGTATTCTATTTTTGACAGATTGTAGCCCGTAGCCTGCTGTGTCGAATGTGTTTAATGCATTACATAGAATGAGAACAGAAGTCACCATATACGCTCTGTGTGTGAGCATGATTGCAGAAGCATATTGGTGTGTGTCATATGCAAGAGCATAAACGACTGTTAGTCACCACCACATTTGTAAGCACATACTCGAGTCAGCTTTTGTGTGGATTTAGCACTGCAATGTATAACAGAGAAATGGTATAAAAGACGCTGTAGTACAGCACAATTGTCAGTTTGCTTGCAGCGCTCGCTACGGTAAGACGAAGTTTGGAAGAGGGTCCTTGTCTAATATTTTGACTTTCTATAGCCACATTGGAGCAAGAGTAGATCTTGGAATTCGGCTCCGAATTAAATATCTACAACCTGCAGTAAACTCTCGCTAAGGGCCAGTACTAGGAGTGAAGAGAGGCTACCTTGGAATACACACTTCTAAGGCGAATCTCATCACTAGTAATTCCACGAGTGAGGAGAGGCTGTCGCTGGTGTCCAGGCTCCTGGTTCCAAGACGAATCTCATCACTAGAAAATTTGCGAGTAAGAGGAGGCGTCTCTGGTGACCCGGTTCCGGGCTCCACGACGAATCCCAACACTAGTAAATTAGGGCCTTCTGCCATTATTTGAATTGTTGTAATTATATTTGAATTTAAAGAAATAACCAAAAGTGTGGAAATTGTATTTTAGAAGTAAATCTAGTTTGGCTTAAGTAAATTGCATTTGGCAATACAATTTTTAATGTAAATTGTAAATAAAGTGAATTTTTGTAACGTAAAGGAAATCAGATCGGTTTTTTTTATTTACTCCACACACGATCCTGGCCTCCGCTGAGTCTACCCCAGCTAAGAGCGGAATCGTGTCGTTACAATGTATACGTAGGAATCTGTATGTACATATGTATGTCTGTGAAAATTTAAGGCTGATCATGATTTCGGGTAGGCGAGGTTGGTGTAGTAATATGTCTGTGTGTATGTACATATGTTTGTAGGAGTTTAATGCTATTAGTGATTTGAGGATAGGTGAGGGTGTTGTCGTACGAGTGATATGTATGCGGGGGAATCTGTATGCATGTTCGTAGGAGTTTAAGGCTGATCGTGATTTGTGTTGTTGTCAGTGTTGTTTGTAGGAATGACCGTGAGAATTTTTGTATGTATATCTGTAGGAATTTAAGGTTGGCCGTGTTTTGTGAGGGGTGGTGTGTTGTTGAAATAATTTGAATTTTTCTTAGATGAAATCTGGTATATGTGTGTGTGTGCGTGTGTGTGCGTATGATTTTCTCACGCTAGTAGTTTTATGTACGTAGAAATAAATTGTATTCAATATCGAGATTTGGTTCTATAAAATATTTTCATATATCTGTTACATATACATATACATAAGTATATTTTCATACTCAATGTTGCTGGGTATTTTGTCATGCTTAAAATTGTCCAGCTTTAAAGTCTGCCTGCGAGAAATTTGTTTATATTACAGATTTTGTTTATTTAACAACGTCCGGCTTCTTTCGCTGAACTTCTTTTCATACGATCATGGGAATTTATAGTTTTTCTGTCCATAATAAGATCGTTTAGCTTGGGCATGTGCTCTGACTGAATGGTTTGCGTTGTTGATATATTTTTATGATGTAGATATTGTAAGTGTGATTGTCAAGATCTAATAAATATTTGAGTATTGATAAGAAATTTGATATTATGTGTACATACATATCTACAAATTGATTTTATGTATGTATTCGGTCTTTTGTTGATGTTGTAAATATTCGCCGGGTCTTTTATGTATAGATGTCAAATATCTTCATAGTTTTTTTTTTTATTTGAAATTAAAAAACGTTGATTTAATTTTTATCTGTATTTGCTTCAAAGTTTGTGAGGATTTTCTGTTTTAAGTAAAACTGAATTCCGTAAGATACATACTTTAGAATAATAGTAACTATAATAGAAATATTTCCTATATTTAATTTACATCTGTTTAAAGTTGATGCAGCTTATCTTCATTCTTAGAAATATTTTGATATACAATTTTTTCCAGCCGTAGGCTTTTGTCATCACCTTTTACATTTATTTTAGAACATCTTGCATTGCCTTTTATACATTTATAAACATGTTTTAATGAAACTGATCCAGCAGTCCAGCTTATGTAATGATAGTTTTTTGTTAGCCAGCTTGCTTCTTTTTTATTTTTTTTATTGATTATTGAGTTTTATAATGAAACTGTTGTATTCGTAATTGTTGAAAACAATCGCTACTTCTTTTGCGATGAAATCATTTGAATTACTTTTGAAACCTTGTACGTCTATAAAACTTATGTTGTTTTCCATATTACTCAATTTATAAGACTTTTCGAACTTGTCCTTTGATGGGTACATATTCTATTATACGATCATGAATAAGAATACAGTAAGCTGATTTCTTTGCTTACTATTTCAAATTAAAATTTTATTCAATTGCCCCGCTATTGAATAAAAGGAGCTTTTATCTTAAACTCTGGTACAGGTAGAAACGCATGAGATTCTTTCATATACTACCTTTGCTGGAATCTTAGATACATATAATAACTATATAGAATTGCATTACGTTTATTTTTAAATTTTATGTTAGGATTATCATCATATGGATATGAGACTGAACTTAAATGTACTTTTAAATTAATTAATTCATAATGAACAATCTTATTTTCTTCCTGAATAGCGAACAACAGAAAACGAAGTCGTTTTCTTACAATTTCGGTCTAACCTCTCAACTGGTCCTCTAGTATACAAAAGGACTTTGTATGTCAGCATTTCTGTCTCCTCTTTGTCAGCGTTAAGGATAATTAAATTTTAAACTTTTTATTCTTCAGATTGTGTTACTTCATACTGATAATATGTTTAAGTACATTAATAATGTACGAGTATATGTTTATTTTATGACGGGTGAGCGCCTATGGCTTTTATTTGATGTTCTGGATGAAGTGATTTTTTTCTCATTTTATTAAAGTTTTGCGTATTGCGTATATATTTCTAATATCCCTGCAGGAAATGGAACTGACACAAGACTAGTCACGTGACCGGTCCCCAAGTGATAGGGACCAGTCCGAGTTCTAACACTTCCTATGAAGCGGACCAGTCACTTTTACATGGGGATGGCCTAGGATGGGGTTAATTGATATTTTGTATGCACCTTGTGACTTGTCACTGAACTATCCCATAGGGACCTATTCGATGTATAATAATATAAATTATTTATAAATAAAATTTCGACATTTAACTGTAACAATTAACGCTTATATATTTTTTATTGTTACAAATGCAATGACATTTTTTTTTAATTTTATTTTTAATCTGAAAATTTTTTGAGATTCGAACCGACAACCTCGTGCATGACAGGCTGGCACACTACCCACTCGACCACAAGGCCACTCATATTTCAAAAGTATAAATACCATTTAAGCTTTGGTTAATATCTAAGTATAGTTACGGGACTGATCCCAGGGTCACATTGAAGGGAGCAATTAACATTATATTTACACTATTTGATAGGTCCTGTGTTCGACCACATCGAACATGTTCAGTGCAGTTTACTACAATACTAGACCGAGTCCGAATTAAATTGGCTCTAGATCAAGACGATACACCACGAAAATGGTCAATATGCCACTATTTAAACGATATGACTTTTTTCACCATACACTACTACGTACTTTTGATAACACCCACATTATCTCCAGTTATAGGACGAGTACATTTGGATCAATTGTCACCAAATTTTCTGCAGGGATATTTAAGTGAGCTTTTTGTATCTGTCAGACAGAGTGAACGTATCAGTTGGTCAGTCACTCTCTCTTTTTATTTTATTAATTTTTTCTTCTAATGTGTCACTACTATTTTTTCAGATTTTACTACTTGAAATAGAAAATATTTATATAATTTTAAAAGTATTAATATATACATACATACATATAGGTAAATATATGTATGTACGTAGAAATTAGCTCATATACAAAGAAATACATCTTTAATAATCAACTATTCTAGAAAATCGATCCAAAATAACACATTTACCTCCATCATCAATTCACCGTCAGTGTTTTCATTAAGTATCAGAAACATTAGAATATCTATGTTTGGAAGAATTTTTACCTCATGTGCTTTTACAAGAGGTTTGCTGGTTTACCCCTTAAAGTTATTGTTGTTAACGTAGGCTGGGTTGTATCGCATTCAGATCTAATGATTTCTCACTTAGAAAAGGTCCTCATCACCATCAATCATACCTGTATACAATACATTCATAAGTTGAGTTGACCCAGATACAATTGCTGTCTACAAATTAATGATTAGAAAATAGCTTTCTCATCACATTCTAACAAGTTTAGTATTTTGCTAGCATGCATGCTTTAGCATGCTTCTATCGATAGTGACGCGAGAGTCCGACATTTAGTGGTGTTTCAATTAAAAATCTATACTATTAGAATTATGACTTTTGAATTTTTAACAAAGTAGATACATATTTATGTATTTCATTTGCCCCAAACTCTTAAAATTTCTTTACTTATAAAAGTGTGATGTCAGGAATTTTTTTAAATCATACATGCTTCGGCATACTTCCAATATTTTTCTCGGTAAATTTATTTCATACTCATACAGATACAGATATAAAGTAAGGTCTGTTTACATTACATTTCACAATTAATGCATGCTTCAGCATGATTCTAGTTGAAGCTGTATTTATTTAGTAAGTTTTTTTGATACCCATTCATACACATGTACATTGTTAAAGATTAGATATCAAAGTTCAATTTCCTTAGTTTATCTAGAAATGAACAGAGTGAATATCTATTATATTAACCCCATATTCACAATTTAAAATTGTGTGTGCTAGAGCTTTCGAAATCGAAAATGTACAACTTTTACTATAAAAAGTGGTAATATGAAGTGTTGCTGAATATTGCACTGTGTTATAGTTCATTTTGAACTCTTAAGTTTTCACAATATTTCATACCGACCATCAAGTTTAGAGAATTCCAGTACATGAGGCTAATTATCTTCCCTGAGACCTAACATTCCTAATCAATCCTTCAGAAAAAAAAAACAATACAAACTAGATTTTCCCTTTTTAATTTTATTTATATTTTCATTAAATTTCATCATTTTGTACATCTTCAAATTAGTGTATACTGTATTTTGCACCTTTTTCTCATTCGTTGTTAACTTTAATCGTAAATATTTTTTTCCGGTTAAAAGAACTTTTCTATTTCATGCACTAAGTACATCCTTATATATCTATATCAATCCACTTATATGAACCATTAATTCTAAATTTTTAACGCATAATTCCTCTTAATGATCTATTAAATCATTCTACTATTGATGCTTGCATATTAAGTAATTTTTAATCTTCTATTTATGCATGAATTTTGCAATGTTTATTAAAAAATTCTTTACCATCATCTATTTGTAAATTTCTTGGTACTCGTACCATTTCAAAAATATTTTCCATTGCCTTGGTTTTTTCGAGTGCAGCTTTTATTTTCAACGATACTCACCATATAAACTTTAATAATGTGTCAGTTACAGTCTACAAAAATCAATAATTTCTATTTTCTCTAGAATAGCTACCCACTTCACCTAAATCAGCTCCATAAAAGATCATCTATTCCATTCATTACATCACTACAATACACAAACAATTTTAGACATTTATTATGGATTACGTTTACTAAATTTCTTTTTAAGGACATTGAGTTGTTTTACAGTTTTTTGGAGAGTGTTGTGATCTACTTGATACATTTTCAGCTATTTGTACTAAAATGTAGTTAATTTTCTAATCTATAAATTTTATCGCTCAGCTGTTCAATTTGTTTGTCAAAAGATGATTTAATTTTTAGAATGTCTTTTTCAATTTTATACCTATCTTCTTATTTTATTTCACACTCCAATGAAAATACTGGTTTTAAACTGTTAAAATATACTTTGTTAAGTAACAAAGTAACTAAATGCATTTCATAAATATTGCCGAATACTCATACTCAAAACAAATGATATTTTTATGATGTTTTGAATGTGAGTATGGAGCATTATCTGTTATTATAAAAAATAAAATAATGCAGCTACACGATTTTAGAAAATATTTTCTGAAATCGAATAGCTGTATTATTTTATTTTTTATAATAAGAGATAATATTTATAAAATGTATTTATTTAAGGAAGCTAAAAGTAATACCAATACGATATTTAACCATGTTGTGTGTGAGAAGCATATTTTTGTATGGGGTAAGATAAGAATGTTGATGCATTCTACTAATGTCAAACTTATACTAGAATCACCAAATATTTGATAGGAAATAATCATAATGTAGTTAGAATGTTTAAGTAATATGAGAAAAATATAAATCGTGCTAGAATTAAAAATATGGAATTTTGATTATAAGGAAAGATACTGAATTAAGTGATGATCGTCATAGAAAACAATTTGACTACATAACAGTATAGTTTTTCGCATTTTATCTGGCCTTAAACTTCATTCATCTAAATGTTATTAATGTCCAGCTACTTGTAAACTGATGACCCAATTTGAAACAGATAATCTGATCTGAAAATCTGAACAGCTCTGTTTTACAGATCAGCTGCCTGACAACCTGATCTGAAAACTAGACCAACTCCTGATAAGCTGATCTGAAAACCAGACCAGCTCCTGATAAGCTGATCTGAAAACCAGATCAGGTCCTGATAAGCTGATCTGAAAACCAGACCAGCTCCTGATAAGCTGATCTGAAAACCAGACCAGCTCCTGATAAGCTGATCTGAAAACCAGAGCAGCTCATGATAAGCTGATCTGATAGCTGATACCTGATCTAATAGGTGATACCTGATCTAATAGCTGATAGCTCTTATTTGGTATTATTAAACATGGATGAGAAAATTTTAAAACAGTTGGTGTTGACAAGAAATGTCTTGAAGAAAAAGCTTCGTAGTATAAAAACTGGTGAAATAGATACACGTGAAGAACTAAGAGATATATTTGATCCTATAACAGAACCTCTCAAAGAATTCATGAATAGTTCTAAAAATATTGACAGAATACACAAGAAAGAACAAAGTAAAAACAATATAGAATCTGAAAATAGTACAAGTATTTAAGTCTCAGAAACCATTAGTCAAGATAGCGACAAGTATACTAAACAACCTAGCATAAGGAACAATATTTGATAATACCATCTTATTTAATGATGTTATTACACACAGACTTCCAATTCCGAAGACATTTATATTGACTTATTAGTCTTGCAAGGAAGAAATGAATTAGATACAAACTATGGCTTACCTAAAGATTTCAATAATGAATGGAAATTTGGTGATAGAAATCTAAAACTGAATGAAGATAAAATACAAGTTGATGGTCAAATATGGGGCTTAAAAGTGGGTTTATTTTCTTTAATGATTGATAAAACGTGAAAATACTATGACAAATTTGATTTTGAAAACTAAATAAAATATATAATTTCTACCAATGTATACATAGAGAATCATCAACATTTACTGACGGTGAACAATGTTATCAGTAAATTGTTTCTGGAAACTCAAATCGAGAAACTAAAGGATGAATTAATAATAAAGCTTAAGGCACTAATATAATTCAAGGATATATTCAAATGCAAATAAATGGTGTGAAATAAAATTCACGAAAGAAGATAGGTATAAAATTGAAAAAGACATTCTAAAAATTAAATCATCTTTTGACAAACAAATTGAACAGCTGAGCGATAAAATTTATAGATTAGAAAATTAACTACATTTTAGTACAAATAGCTGAAAATGTATCAAGTAGATCACAACACTCTCCAAAAAACTGTAAAACAACTCAATGTCCTTAAAAAGAAATTTAGTAAACGTAATCCATAATAAATGTCTAAAATTGTTTGTGTATTGTAGTGATGTAATGAATGGAATAGATGATCTTTTATGGAGCTGATTTAGGTGAAGTGGGTAGCTATTCTAGAGAAAATAGAAATTATTGATTTTTGTAGACTGTAACTGACACATTATTAAAGTTTATATGGTGAGTATCGTTGAAAATAAAAGCTGCACTCGAAAAAACCAAGGCAATGGAAAATATTTTTGAAATGGTACGAGTACCAAGAAATTTACAAATAGATGATGGTAAAGAATTTTTTAATAAACATTTGCAAAATTCATGCATAAATAGAAGATTAAAAATTACTTAATATGCAAGCATCAATAGTAGAATGATTTAATAGATCATTAAGAGGAATTATGCGTTAAAAATTTAGAATTAATGGTTCATATAAGTGGATTGATATAGATATATAAGGATGCACTTAGTGCATGAAATAGAAAAGTTCTTTTAACCGGAAAAAAATATTTACGATTAAAGTTAACAACGAATGAGAAAAAGGTGCAAAATACAGTATACACTAATTTGAAGATGTACAAAATGATGAAATTTAATGAAAATATTTTTTTTTTTTTTTTTAATACATATTTTTATTTATTGTATCTTCAAATATGAACTAACAATAAGTATTCAAATCTTAAATCTAAAATATAATTATTAGGCCCGACCACTGTCGGACATAAATTTAGAGATAGTTATAAATAATACATAAGTAGTGATAATCAAAAGGAAGAAAAAATAAAATAAAATAAAAAGTATTTTCAAGCAGTCCCATCTGGAGTGTTGAGTATAAGAGCACTTGTATCCCTCTTTTTTAGGCGGACGTGTCCAGTAAAGTTCAAAATATTACGAGCAAGCGGATTAGGATGTGACTCGAGTTTTGTTAAATATTTGCCTGCATATTTTGCAATTTCTTCAACCACTAGTGGCATATTCAAATCACGATGTATATTTGAGTTTTTTATATACCATGGAGCCGATGTTATTAATCGCAAAATTTTATTTTGCCTTCGTTGGATTCTCTCGACATTGGAAGCTGAAGCAGTGCCCCATAGTTGAATTCCGTAGCACCATATGGGTTTCAAAATAGACTTGTATGTCAAAAGTTTGCAATCTAGACTGAGGGTTGAATTTCTACCAATCAGCCAATGTACCTGAGTTAATTTTAGTTTCATTTGGGTTAACTTAGAGTCAATATGGTGTTTCCAAGTAAGCCGTCGATCAAGGTGTATACCAAGATATTTTACATGAGTATGTTGAGGGACAACTTGATTGTTAATCCGAATGGGTAAACACGTATCTCTTCGTAATGTATATGTTACTTGAACACACTTTTGTTCGTTTACCTTAATTCTCCATAAGTTTAACCATAGTTCCAGCTGGGTAATGTGTTCTTGAAGATATCGGGATGCCTCGTAAGGATTTTCATGCATACTAAGGCAGGCTGTATCATCAGCAAATGTGGAAGTGTGGATATTGCTGCTCAGAGGCATATCACAAGTATAAATCAAATACAAAACTGGCCCCAGTATACTCCCCTGTGGCACACCGGATGAGATAGTTTCAGGCATGCTCATAAAGTCTCCTTCCACAACAGTGAACTTCCGGGCAGTAATGTAACTTTTCAAAAGACTTACAACGTTTATTGGCAGGTATGTTTTTAATTTTAAAATTAGGCCTTCATGCCACACTTTATCAAATGCCTGAGAAACGTCGATAAACAGCGCAGAACAATACTTCTTTTCTTCAAATGTTCTTCTTATAAATTGGACCAATCTATGAGTTTGTTCAATGCTGCTATGCTGACTTCTAAAACCAAATTGATGGTCCGGTATGCACCCACTATTAACTAGAATTGGGGACAATTTTGTCATGAGCAGTTTTTCGAAAAGCTTTGACATTGTTGATAGGAGACTTATTGGCCTGTATGACTCAGCCTTGGTAAGGTCTTTGCCCGGCTTTGGAATCATTTTAACTTTGGCAAGCTTCCAGCTATTTGGATAATACTGCAGTCGTAAAATGGCGTTAAAAATAAATAACAGTATTCTAATTGCAATACGAGGCAACTTTATTAGCATCTGGTTACTAATTCCATCAAAACCCGGAGCTTTCTTTGGGTTGAGTTCAGAAATTAGTTTTTGCACATCACGCGTCTTAAACTTTATTTGTTGAGGGGGTAGAGCGACTACATTTGGCAAATCAATTACACCAGTACATGTGTTTGGGGTAAATACGTATTTTAAATGGGCAGCAAATATGTTACCTTTTTCAGTATCGCTTCTTGCCCAACCTCCGGTAGATGTGCGCAGAGGTGGTTTAAACTCAACGGGTGTTTTAAGCTTTCTAGCAGCACGCCATAAAGAGTAATCAGATGCTGGTGTGACATCAAGATTTTCCAGATAGTTTTTAAGAGATGCACTTTTTTCATGTGCAAGCAGCTCTTGGAGTCGTTTAGTGCACTCTTTAAATCTAATTTTATTCTGGGGTGATCTGTGCTGTTGCCATTCCCTTCTAGCTCTTCTTTTTTCACATACGAGACGTTCAATATCTGTAGAATATAGTCTATTAAACCCAGTCTGCGGATAGGAGGTAGTGGCATGTTTAGCAGCCTGCTTAATATTTTCGTTAAGATTGGCAATGTTAGATTCAACATCATCAGGTGTTCTTAGTGTAATGTTTTCCGTGCAATGACTACTAAGATATTTTTTGAATCGCAGCCAATTTACACGATTTATCAAATTGGCATATGGGTGAGGTAAATCACTTCTTAATGGGCTACAAATTGTAACGATCGTGGGAGAGTGATCGGACGAGAGATCTAGAGAAGCTTCAATTTGAATTAAATCCCTAGAGATATTTTTCATAACGCCAAAGTCTATTACATCCGGAATTTTATGTATGTCAGTAGGCCAATAAGTGGGCTCCCCACTTGAAATGACATCCAAGCCCATTTTGGAAATTGTATTGAACAACGCTCGACCTCTGGGTGTAATAAGACGCGAACCCCAGAACGTGTGTTTAGCATTATAGTCGCCAGCTGCTACGAAACAAGGACCCAGAGATTTGTAAAAATCCTCGTATTGATGCTCAGTAATTGCGAATCTAGGAGGAGAGTAAATTGATGATATGACAAAATTATTGGAAAAATTTTCAATACAAATATTCGTTGCTTGTAAATGTTCTTCACAAATGTTATCAATAATATAATGCTTGAGTCTTGACTTTATTAAAATTGCTGATCCACCGCATGCTCTTCCTCTCGGGTCCTTTGAATCATATAAGGTGTAGCCATAAATTTTAAAAAGGCTTCTCGAAGTCAAATGAGTCTCAGAGACCAACATTATATCAATATTTTTTTCCGTGAGGAAGTGCTCAAGTTCATTTTTATGTTGGCGAATGCCGTTTGCGTTCCAGAAACATATTTTTAACGTGTTCATGGTTTGTTAACTAAAGCTTGAAGCAGAGTATTCTGCATTCGCAACATTTCTTGCATCATGCTAGTCATATTTGTTGTAAAATTGTTTATAGTTTGCACAAGATTTTCAATAGTGGCTTCAAGGCGATTATAATTAAAGTTTGAGTGTGTATTTGTAGAATTATTTTGCGGTGAAACATTTTGTGTCGGAATAGAACTAGCCTTAGCAGCATCTGCATACGATACACGGGAAGTAACTGGTTGGCTCATTTGCTGAAAAGTGGCAGAGTAAACGTTTGCTGATTGAGCTGGAGCTAATTTAGGTTTTTGCACCATAGTCTTCTTTACCAAAGAGTACACACGACAACCTCTGTAGTTAGCAGTGTGATTTTCTCCACAATTACTGCATTTTTTGTTACTTTGATCTTTCGGTTTATTGCAACTAGCAGTGCCGTGCAACTCGCCGCACACGACACAAACAGTAGGTAATTTGCAGTAAGTTTTAGTATGGCCATATTCTTGACAATTATGGCACTGTACGGGTCCTGAACGCTTGTGTGGTTCTTCAACGGTTATTTTTCGATATAAGAGATATCTTAAATTATATATTGGATGGGTCTCACTCTTTTTCAATTTTATATCATTTGGCTCAAGTTCAACGCGAAATAGAGGTTGAGGGATCTTTTCCCTATTTATTATGTTCGATACATTTTTTACTTTAAAGCCCTGGAGGACGAGAGCATCTTTTACTTCTTCGGGAGCAACATAGGAATATATGCCCTTCAACACAATCTGCATACCTTTAGCACTCTTGAGCTGATATGTGTAGAAATTTGTTTTACTTTTTTCAAGTTCAGAAACCATTGTGCGAAAATCTTTTTCTTCATAAATTTGAATTTTCGTTTCATCAATATTACCACGTTTTATTGGAACAATGTGAAATTTATTCTCACCAATGACCGAAATTAATTTTTTAATTAGAGCGTTTGAGTTTTTTTCTCTTAAATAGATTGGTGGCGGCTTGGAGGTTTTATTCGCAGATTCAGCGGGTTTTTCATTATCATCTTGCAATATTTTAAAACGGTTTTGCCGATTAGTAGAGGATGCTCTGTTATCCCTGGACATCTTTGGAACAGATGCAATTTTAGTAGAATTTGGGCTGCGCCCGCGCTTTAAAATTGTAATGTATCTGTCCATTCCGACTTGGACCTTGGGCTTTGGGGTGCTCTTATCTTCAGTGACAACTTGTTTAAGTGATGACAACGAGCCCGAAGCGGATGATATCGCTGAGTTAAATTTAGAAGTACTAGGCAATAATGTCAACGATTCACTAGATGGCATTGGACAAAGCGAAGTTGATCGCTGACGAAACTGTGGTTTTGCCGTTAGAGAAAGTCTATTATCAGATTTTTGGTTTTTATTAAGAGCCTCAGAACTCACAGCAAGTCTATTATCAGATTTTTTATTTTTATTGTTATCATTATGAGCATCAAAACTCACAGTAAAATAGGCATTTCTGCCGTTAGAACTCACTTCACTATTTTTTTCCTTTGGGGTACTCATAAAGAGTATTCCTCAAGGGTACTTTGAATGTTTTTTTGTTTACGGTTCTTTTTTGATTTTGTTATTTCTATATGTAAAAAAATATTAGCAAAGCAAAAAAAAAGCTTATTTATCAAAGTTAATATGTACTACGAATATTTTTTGTATGATTTTTTTTTTGTTTTGTTTGTATGTAAGAAAAATTCCGCTATTACGTCTGTTCACTATGAAGGTACAACGAGAACTGAATGAAAATATAAATAAAATTAAAAAGGGAAAATCTAGTTTGTATTGGTTTTTTTTCTGAAGGATTGATTAGGAATGTTAGGTCTCAGGGAAGATAATTAGCCTCATGTACTGGAATTCTCTAAACTTGATGGTCGGTATGAAATATTGTGAAAACTTAAGAGTTCAAAATGAACTATAACACAGTGCAATATTCAGCAACACTTCATATTACCACTTTTTATAGTAAAAGTTGTACATTTTCGATTTCGAAAGCTCTAGCACACACAATTTTAAATTGTGAATATGGGGTTAATATAATAGATATTCACTCTGTTCATTTCTAGATAAACTAAGGAAATTGAACTTTGATATCTAATCTTTAACAATGTACATGTGTATGAATGGGTATCAAAAAAACTTACTAAATAAATACAGCTTCAACTAGAATCATGCTGAAGCATGCATTAATTGTGAAATGTAATGTAAACAGACCTTACTTTATATCTGTATCTGTATGAGTATGAAATAAATTTACCGAGAAAAATATTGGAAGTATGCCGAAGCATGTATGATTTAAAAAAATTCCTGACATCACACTTTTATAAGTAAAGAAATTTTAAGAGTTTGGGGCAAATGAAATACATAAATATGTATCTACTTTGTTAAAAATTCAAAAGTCATAATTCTAATAGTATAGATTTTTAATTGAAACACCACTAAATGTCGGACTCTCGCGTCACTATCGATAGAAGCATGCTAAAGCATGCATGCTAGCAAAATACTAAACTTGTTAGAATGTGATGAGAAAGCTATTTTCTAATCATTAATTTGTAGACAGCAATTGTATCTGGGTCAACTCAACTTATGAATGTATTGTATACAGGTATGATTGATGGTGATGAGGACCTTTTCTAAGTGAGAAATCATTAGATCTGAATGCGATACAACCCAGCCTACGTTAACAACAATAACTTTAAGGGGTAAACCAGCAAACCTCTTGTAAAAGCACATGAGGTAAAAATTCTTCCAAACATAGATATTCTAATGTTTCTGATACTTAATGAAAACACTGACGGTGAATTGATGATGGAGGTAAATGTGTTATTTTGGATCGATTTTCTAGAATAGTTGATTATTAAAGATGTATTTCTTTGTATATGAGCTAATTTCTACGTACATACATATATTTACCTATATGTATGTATGTATATATTAATACTTTTAAAATTATATAAATATTTTCTATTTCAAGTAGTAAAATCTGAAAAAATAGTAGTGACACATTAGAAGAAAAAATTAATAAAATAAAAAGAGAGAGTGACTGACCAACTGATACGTTCACTCTGTCTGAAAGATACAAAAAGCTCACTTAAATATATTAGAAATATATACGCAATACGCAAAACTTTAATAAAATGAGAAAAAAATCACTTCATCCAGAACATCAAATAAAAGCCATAGGCGCTCACCCGTCATAAAATAAACATATACTCGTACATTATTAATGTACTTAAACATATTATCAGTATGAAGTAACACAATCTGAAGAATAAAAAGTTTAAAATTTAATTATCCCTAACGCTGACAAAGAGGAGACAGAAATGCTGACATACAAAGTCCTATTGTATACTAGAGGACCAGTTGAGAGGTTAGACCGAAATTGTAAGAAAACGACTTCGTTTTCTGTTGTTCGCTCTTCAGGAAGAAAATAAGATTGTTCATTATGAATTAATTAATTTAAAAGTACATTTAAGTTCAGTCTCATATCCATATGATGATAATCCTAACATAAAATTTAAAAATAAACGTAATGCAATTCTATATAGTTATTATATGTATCTAAGATTCCAGCAAAGGTAGTATATGAAAGAATCTCATGCGTTTCTACCTGTACCAGAGTTTAAGATAAAAGCTCCTTTTATTCAATAGCGGGGCAATTGAATAAAATTTTAATTTGAAATAGTAAGCAAAGAAATCAGCTTACTGTATTCTTATTCATGATCGTATAATAGAATATGTACCCATCAAAGGACAAGTTCGAAAAGTCTTATAAATTGAGTAATATGGAAAACAACATAAGTTTTATAGACGTACAAGGTTTCAAAAGTAATTCAAATGATTTCATCGCAAAAGAAGTAGCGATTGTTTTCAACAATTACGAATACAACAGTTTCATTATAAAACTCAATAATCAATAAAAAAAATAAAAAAAGAAGCAAGCTGGCTAACAAAAAACTATCATTACATAAGCTGGACTGCTGGATCAGTTTCATTAAAACATGTTTATAAATGTATAAAAGGCAATGCAAGATGTTCTAAAATAAATGTAAAAGGTGATGACAAAAGCCTACGGCTGGAAAAAATTGTATATCAAAATATTTCTAAGAATGAAGATAAGCTGCATCAACTTTAAACAGATGTAAATTAAATATAGGAAATATTTCTATTATAGTTACTATTATTCTAAAGTATGTATCTTACGGAATTCAGTTTTACTTAAAACAGAAAACCCTCACAAACTTTGAAGCAAATACAGATAAAAATTAAATCAACGTTTTTTAATTTCAAATAAAAAAAAAAAAAAAAACTATGAAGATATTTGACATCTATACATAAAAGACCCGGAGAATATTTACAACATCAACAAAAGACCGCATACATACATAAAATCAATTTGTAGATATGTATGTACACATAATATCAAATTTCTTATCAATACTCAAATATTTATTAGATCTTGACAATCACACTTACAATATCTACATCATAAAAATATATGAACAACGCAAACCATTCAGTCAGAGCACATGCCCAAGCTAAACGATCTTATTATGGACAGAGAAACTATAAATTCCCATGATCGTATGAAAAGAAGTTCAGCGAAAGAAGCCGGACGTAGTTAAATAAACAAAATCTGTAATATAAACAAATTTCTCGCAGGCAGACTTTAAAGCTGGACAATTTTAAGCATGACAAAATACCCAGCAACATTGAGTATGAAAATATACTTATGTATATGTATATGTAACAGATATATGAAAATATTTTATAGAACCAAATCTCGATATATGAATACAATTTATTTCTACGTACATAAAACTACTAGCGTGAGAAAATAATACGCACACACACGCACACACACACATATACCAGATTTCATCTAAGAAAAATTCAAATTATTTCAACAACACACCACCCCTCACAAAACACGGCCAACCTTAAATTCCTACAGATATACATACAAAAATTCTCACGGTCATTCCTACAAACAACACTGACAACAACATAAATCACGATCAGCCTTAAACTCCTACGAACATGCATACAGATTCCCCCGCATACATATCACTCGTACGACAACACCCTCACCTATCCTCAAATCACTAATAGCATTAAACTCCTACAAACATATGTACATACACACAGACATATTACTACACCAACCTCGCCTACCCGAAATCATGATCAGCCTTAAATTTTCACAGACATACATATGTACATACAGATTCCTACGTATACATTGTAACGACACGATTCCGCTCTTAGCTGGGGTAGACTCAGCGGAGGCCAGGATCGTGTGTGGAGTAAATAAAAAAAACCGATCTGATTTCCTTTACGTTACAAAAATTCACTTTATTTACAATTTACATTAAAAATTGTATTGCCAAATGCAATTTACTTAAGCCAAACTAGATTTACTTCTAAAATACAATTTCCACACTTTTGGTTATTTCTTTAAATTCAAATATAATTACAACAATTCAAATAATGGCAGAAGGCCCTAATTTACTAGTGTTGGGATTCGTCGTGGAGCCCGGAACCGGGTCACCAGAGACGCCTCCTCTTACTCGCAAATTTTCTAGTGATGAGATTCGTCTTGGAACCAGGAGCCTGGACACCAGCGACAGCCTCTCCTCACTCGTGGAATTACTAGTGATGAGATTCGCCTTAGAAGTGTGTATTCCAAGGTAGCCTCTCTTCACTCCTAGTACTGGCCCTTAGCGAGAGTTTACTGCAGGTTGTAGATATTTAATTCGGAGCCGAATTCCAAGATCTACTCTTGCTCCAATGTGGCTATAGAAAGTCAAAATATTAGACAAGGACCCTCTTCCAAACTTCGTCTTACCGTAGCGAGCGCTGCAAGCAAACTGACAATTGTGCTGTACTACAGCGTCTTTTATACCATTTCTCTGTTATACATTGCAGTGCTAAATCCACACAAAAGCTGACTCGAGTATGTGCTTACAAATGTGGTGGTGACTAACAGTCGTTTATGCTCTTGCATATGACACACACCAATATGCTTCTGCAATCATGCTCACACACAGAGCGTATATGGTGACTTCTGTTCTCATTCTATGTAATGCATTAAACACATTCGACACAGCAGGCTACGGGCTACAATCTGTCAAAAATAGAATACACACATTCTTATGGTAACAATTATTTTAACGACAGCAGGCTACACGACTGCAAGACCACCGTTGTAGCTGTCGCCAACTTTAAACTAATTTCTATTTCTCTGGCTACAATGAGCAAATGCAGTGTTACCAGTATAATACAAAATGTGAATGAATGATATTGTACAATTATTTCATACTATTTACTAGAAACAATATCCAAAAATTGATGTAAAGAATAAATTGATTCATTATTGTACTTTTATGTGAAATAAGTACATTTTAAAAGAAAAATTAATTTTTATAAATGCAAAATATATGAAAGTGGCAATACTGAACTATGTATTTGTACTTGAATATCAGCTGCAGATGGTGCTGCTGCCGTCTCCAAAATAATTAAGTAGCTGGCTACGAGGCGACAAATGCTGCTAGCGGCATTTGAAGTCGTGTGTTCGTGTAGCCTGCTGTGGTGAATGTGTTTAATGCATAACTAATACATGCGATACGTAGACAATTCTTTGCTTGTTTAGCATTAAAGATAATAATTAAATTAAGAGTAATGATAATTAAAACCTGCTTCTTGTGGTTGAATAAAAAGAAATAACAGAATTAAATATAAAATTCATTGCTTATTAACGGGTAAGGTAATAATGACAATTCAAAATAAAAATCAGTATTAGTAATAATAACTACATAAGTAACGAACTTCAGTGTTTGTGAGCCAAAACGAGCTTGAGACTTTGGCCGTCACATTACCTCCCTCCTTCGAGTGGCGTTTTGCGTGATGGGTTGAACATTTGTATGCGCACCTCCCCAGTTCGACTGATGATAATCCGGTATCGTTGTTTGTTCACTACCATTAGCCACCGCAAACCCCTTTTACCCCTGGCCCGTTCAAGATTCTTTCTTATCTCCATCTGCACAGGTTCGGGGGCCTGGTTAGAGAGGATCTCCGTTGGTCCCGTATTTACCGAGGTGGGCGGCGACGTTACTTTGGAAACGTCAGGGGTGACGATGTCGACCTGAGGTGTTGCAGGACGACTTTGTGTCGGCATCATGGACGGTGTGGCTGGCGACTGCCCCGGACCCTTGATGTAACTTGTGTCGTAGCAATCGGGTGAACGGTTGAGCCAACCTCGCCCCGGGATTACGGGTAACGGTACTCCAGTTACGATCTCGTTGATGTCCAACGGACTCGGGGATTTTGATACACCACGTGGGCCTGCGGACCGCCCTATTAACGTCTGCTGTTCCTGGTGGCCGGTTATTCCTGCAGTGGGATTTTGTGACGCATAACGTACCTTGATGGGTCGTTCGTCTTTCATCACTATGCTATGAGTTGCGGCGCAGGACCGTCCCTGTATTTTCTGAAGTTTTGGTAATTCTTCGTCACGAAACTGTTTAATTTGTCGTTGTGGACTCATCTGGTCGATACGACGTATGGCAACCTTTCGACGACCACTTATTCTAGCTTTATTTTGGCTTACCTTTTTCTTTTCCGCCCTCTTGGAGTTAGCATGTGCGGCTCGCCCGGCACATGTCACTGTGGTGTTGAAGGACTTCAAGAAATCTACGCCTAAAATCACGGGTTCTGTTGATGATTCCATTACCAAGAAATCGTGGCTGCCAGTTTTGTTGCCCAGTGTTACCCGGCACTGCACTGCTTCTTTGATGGTGGTTTTAGAGCCATCAGCCATGCGCGCATCGATTGCTACGGGCAGAAACTGGGGTTTGTTACCAACCCTGGAGTGACGAAGCTGCGAGTTGCACCTGTATCTATAATGGCAGTTGTCAGCTGATTCTCCACCCTGAGAATTGCTTTTAATTTGTCTGCTTCCCATGTTAAATATGTTGCGTCACCATTGGCCCTTGAGACACGTACTGCGCTATGCTCTTGCTGTGGTACGTTCCCTTTTACTTGTGTGGTGTTAGTTATCATACGGTGCTGTTCTCCACGCGTATGCTGTGGGCCACTCGGGATACTCTCTAAATCGGCAGCAAGTGCCATGAGTTCGTCCAGAGTTGAAAAATCTTTCCGCCGGATGTACCATTGGTAATCTGCATGGGCATTGCGGAATATGCGCTCCAGTTTTTGTTCTGGGCTTAGCTGAGCGTGGCGCATAAGGTCTTGTAGGGCTAGCATGTAGTCCTTGAATGCCTCACGCGGCCGCTGGACCCTTTTCCGAATTTCGTCCTCTAGTTTCTCGAAGTATCTGGTTGGGAGGAAAAACTCGTAAAAGTTACGTTTGAATTCTGACCACTGCTCCCATTGCTTATTGTTGTTCCGATACCAAATGAGAGCCCTGTCTCGGAAAAGCTCGGTCATGACGCGTAGTATATGATTTAGGTCGAGCTCGTACATGCTGGACAGTTCTTCTACCCGCTCGATGAATCCTAGTGGGTCCTTCCCTCCATCATAACGTAGCCCCCATTTGCGGACGAGCTCAATAGCTGCTACTCGGGTTTCCGTGGTTGGCCGGCTTATAGCTAGTGGTGCTGTCGTTGGCTCAGGAATTTCTGCTTTTGACGGTGTGGAGACTGTTTTGGTAGTGTCAGTTTCTGGCAGGGATAGGCAGGTGTTTGACGTACTCGGAGCATTAGAGTCGTGTCTGGCCTGCCACTCGAGGAACCTTTTAATGTGCTCTTCGTCGTGGTCTAGGCTCAAATATTTCGCCAATCGTTTTCTTAATTCTTCTACAGTGCCGGCTGTGCTTTGCTCGCACTGGTTTAGGTAGCTAACCAGCTCTTCTTTTTTCAGCGAATATACCCACGTGGTTTTAATCATGTTGGCCGTGTACAGAAAAATGGCAATCTTACAGTTCGTAGCCTTGTGTATGTGCGTATTTTATAACGTTTAGATCAGTCTTTTATTAATGTTTAGATAACAATCAAAATGTTTTCTTTATAATTTGGAACAAATATGTCCCTGCTCGGGCGCCAATGTAACGACACGATTCCGCTCTTAGCTGGGGTAGACTCAGCGGAGGCCAGGATCGTGTGTGGAGTAAATAAAAAAAACCGATCTGATTTCCTTTACGTTACAAAAATTCACTTTATTTACAATTTACATTAAAAATTGTATTGCCAAATGCAATTTACTTAAGCCAAACTAGATTTACTTCTAAAATACAATTTCCACACTTTTGGTTATTTCTTTAAATTCAAATATAATTACAACAATTCAAATAATGGCAGAAGGCCCTAATTTACTAGTGTTGGGATTCGTCGTGGAGCCCGGAACCGGGTCACCAGAGACAGCCTCCTCTTACTCGCAAATTTTCTAGTGATGAGATTCGTCTTGGAACCAGGAGCCTGGACACCAGCGACAGCCTCTCCTCACTCGTGAAATTACTAGTGATGAGATTCGCCTTAGAAGTGTGTATTCCAAGGTAGCCTCTCTTCACTCCTAGTACTGGCCCTTAGCGAGAGTTTACTGCAGGTTGTAGATATTTAATTCGGAGCCGAATTCCAAGATCTACTCTTGCTCCAATGTGGCTATAGAAAGTCAAAATATTAGACAAGGACCCTCGTCCAAACTTCGTCTTACCGTAGCGAGCGCTGCAAGCAAACTGACAATTGTGCTGTACTACAGCGTCTTTTATACCATTTCTCTGTTATACATTGCAGTGCTAAAGCCACACAAACACTGACTCGAGTATGTGCTTACAAATGTGGTGGTGACTAACAGTCGTTTATGCTCTTGCATATGACACACACCAATATGCTTCTGCAATCATGCTCACACACAGAGCGTATATGGTGACTTCTGTTCTCATTCTATGTAACTAATACATGCGATACGTAGACAATTCTTTGCTTGTTTAGCATTAAAGATAATAATTAAATTAAGAGTAATGATAATTAAAACCTGCTTCTTGCGGTTGAATAAAAAGAAATAACAGAATTAAATATAAAATTCATTGCTTATTAACGGGTAAGGTAATAATGACAATGCAAAATAAAAATCAGTATTAATAATAATAACTACAGAAGTAACGAACTTCAGTGTTTGTGAGCCAAAACGAGCTTGAGACTTTGGCCGTCACAACATATTACAACAACATCCTCACCTCTCTTAAATCACGATCAGCCTTAAGCTCCTACAAACATATAGACATACATACACGCAGTCGATCAACCTCAACTACACCACACCCCCTCCCAATAACAGCCTCGCTTAAATTCCTCCGGACAGACACATCCACAAATTCCCATGGATACATCTTACTCGTACAATAACACCCTCACCTACCCCAAATCACTATAAGCCTTAAATTCCTACAGACTTGCAACACCTGCATACACGCAGTCGATCTACCTCAACTACACCCCGCCCCCTGTCAATCACACCCTCACACAAATTCCAACAGACAGGTATACACACATACACTCAATCCATCTACCTCAACTGCACCACGCTCCCCCGGCCAATCACAGCCTCGCACAACAGACAGACAGACAGACACATCCATAAACTCCCTCGGTTATGTATTACAACAACCCCACCCACCAGATAGACATGGGTGCTGATGAAGTGCGTGGCTGCACAGAAAAATATCGGTATTTCCCCCAGCTAATAGTGTCTAGTTTAATTTTTCTTCTCTTCTTTAGATACTCACATTAATTAATAAAAATATTTCATTCATAAGAATTGAAATTACTGAACTCAAGCCTGATTAAGAAATTATTTCTGATTAAAAATTCACTATAGTTCAATTAAATCTAATAATGTCTCATTTAATTCATCATGGGCACGTGACAAAAATATGTTCACTTGGCGATCACTGCTCACTTGGCCAGAACTGCTTCAGAATGCTGGAAAGCTAAGTCAACTGTATAAAGCAAAAACAAAGTAACATAAAAGCCACTACAATAATACTTATATGTATGTACCGATGGTGCATCGAATAAGTAAAAATAATTAATGTGATGATCGTAAAAGATAAGTAAGAATAGTTAAACATACATAGGTAGAGTGATATAACTTCGTGCTAACCTAAATAGAAAATGGAAAAACAGAAAATGAATAGTGATACTTACAAATGTGTTTGCCAAAGGCAAAATCAATAATTGTATACACAATCAATTCTCATATTCCATTTCATAGAAATTTAAGTTTAATAGCTGATGTTAATAATAATCTCTACCCCAGTAGATAGACATGGGTGCTGATGAAGTGCGTGGCTGCACAGAAAAATATCGGTATTTCCCCCAGCTAATAGTGTCTAGTTTAATTTTTCTTCTCTTCTTTAGATACTCACAATAATTAATAAAAATATTTCATTCATAAGAATTGAAATTACTGAACTCAAGCCTGATTAAGAAATTATTTCTGATTAAAAATTCACTATAGTTCAATTAAATCTAATAATGTCTCATTTAATTCATCATGGGCACGTGACAAAAATATGTTCACTTGGCGATCACTGTTCACTTGGCCAGAACTGCTTCAGAATGCTGGAAAGCTAAGTCAACTGTAGAAAGCAAAAACAAAGTAACATAAAAGCCACTACAATAATACTTATATGTATGTACCGATGGTGCATCGAATAAGTAAAAATAATTAATGTGATGATCGTAAAAGATAAGTAAGAATAGTTAAACATACATAGGTAGAGTGATATAACTTCGTGTTAACCTAAATAGAAAATGGAAAAACAGAAAATGAATAGTGATACTTACAAATGTGTTTGCCAAAGGCAAAATCAATAATTGTATACACAATCAATTCTCATATTCCATTTCATAGAAATTTAAGTTTAATAGCTGATGTTAATAATAATCTCTACCCCAGTAGATAGACATGGGTGCTGATGAAGTGCGTGGCTGCACAGAAAAATATCGGTATTTACCCCAGCTAATAGTGTCTAGTTTAATTTTTCTTCTCTTCTTTAGATACTCACATTAATTAATAAAAATATTCCATTCATAAGAATAGAAATTACTGAACTCAAGCCTGATTAAGAAATTATTTCTGATTAAAAATTCACTATAGTTCAATTAAATCTAATAATATCTCATTTAATTCATCATGGGCACGTGACAAAAATATGTTCACTTGGCGATCACTGTTCACTTGGCCAGAACTGCTTCAGAATGCTGGAAAGCTAAGTCAACTGTATAAAGCAAAAACAAAGTAACATAAAAGCCACTACAATAATACTTATATGTATATACCGATGGTGCATCAAATAAGTAAAAATAATTAATGTGATGATCGTAAAAGATAAGTAAGAATAGTTAAACATACATAGGTAGAGTGATATAACTTCGTGCTAACCTAAATAGAAAATGGAAAAACAGAAAATGAATAGTGATACTTACAAATGTGTTTGCCAAAGGCAAAATCAATAATTGTATACACAATCAATTCTCATATTCCATTTCATAGAAATTTAAGTTTAATAGCTGATGTTAATAATAATCTCTACCCCAGTAGATAGACATGGGTGCTGATGAAGTGCGTGGCTGCACAGAAAAATATCGGTATTTCCCCCAGCTAATAGTGTCTAGTTTAATTTTTCTTCTCTTCTTTAGATACTCACATTAATTAATAAAAATATTTCATTCATAAGAATTGAAATTACTGAACTCAAGCCTGATTAAGAAATTATTTCTGATTAAAAATTCACTATAGTTCAATTAAATCTAATAATGTCTCATTTAATTCATCATGGGCACGTGACAAAAATATGTTCACTTGGCGATCACTGTTCACTTGGCCAGAACTGCTTCAGAATGCTGGAAAGCTAACTCAACTGTAGAAAGCAAAAACAAAGTAACATAAAAGCCACTACAATAATACTTATATGTATGTACCGATGGTGCATCGAATAAGTAAAAATAATTAATGTGATGATCGTAAAAGATAAGTAAGAATAGTTAAACATACATAGGTAGAGTGATATAACTTCGTGCTAACCTAAATAGAAAATGGAAAAACAGAAAATGAATAGTGATACTTACAAATGTGTTTGCCAAAGGCAAAATCAATAATTGTATACACAATCAATTCTCATATTCCATTTCATAGAAATTTAAGTTTAATAGCTGATGTTAATAATAATCTCTACCCCAGTAGATAGACATGGGTGCTGATGAAGTGCGTGGCTGCACAGAAAAATATCGGTATTTCCCCCAGCTAATAGTGTCTAGTTTAATTTTTCTTCTCTTCTTTAGATACTCACATTAATTAATAAAAATATTTCATTCATAAGAATTGAAATTACTGAACTCAAGCCTGATTAAGAAATTATTTCTGATTAAAAATTCACTATAGTTCAATTAAATCTAATAATGTCTCATTTAATTCATCATGGGCACGTGACAAAAATATGTTCACTTGGCGATCACTGTTCACTTGGCCAGAACTGCTTCAGAATGCTGGAAAGCTAAGTCAACTGTAGAAAGCAAAAACAAAGTAACATAAAAGCCACTACAATAATACTTATATGTATGTACCGATGGTGCATCGAATAAGTAAAAATAATTAATGTGATGATCGTAAAAGATAAGTAAGAATAGTTAAACATACATAGGTAGAGTGATATAACTTCGTGCTAACCTAAATAGAAAATGGAAAAACAGAAAATGAATAGTGATACTTACAAATGTGTTTGCCAAAGGCAAAATCAATAATTGTATACACAATCAATTCTCATATTCCATTTCATAGAAATTTAAGTTTAATAGCTGATGTTAATAATAATCTCTACCCCAGTAGATAGACATGGGTGCTGATGAAGTGCGTGGCTGCACAGAAAAATATCGGTATTTCCCCCAGCTAATAGTGTCTAGTTTAATTTTTCTTCTCTTCTTTAGATACTCACATTAATTAATAAAAATATTTCATTCATAAGAATTGAAATTACTGAACTCAAGCCTGATTAAGAAATTATTTCTGATTAAAAATTCACTATAGTTCAATTAAATCTAATAATGTCTCATTTAATTCATCATGGGCACGTGACAAAAATATGTTCACTTGGCGATCACTGTTCACTTGGCCAGAACTGCTTCAGAATGCTGGAAAGCTAAGTCAACTGTATAAAGCAAAAACAAAGTAACATAAAAGGCACTACAATAATACTTATATGTATGTACCGATGGTGCATCGAATAAGTAAAAATAATTAATGTGATGATCGTAAAAGATAAGTAAGAATAGTTAAACATACATAGGTAGAGTGATATAACTTCGTGCTAACCTAAATAGAAAATGGAAAAACAGAAAATGAATAGTGATACTTACAAATGTGTTTGCCAAAGGCAAAATCAATAATTGTATACACAATCAATTCTCATATTCCATTTCATAGAAATTTAAGTTTAATAGCTGATGTTAATAATAATCTCTACCCCAGTAGATAGACATGGGTGCTGATGAAGTGCGTGGCTGCACAGAAAAATATTGGTATTTCCCCCAGCTAATAGTGTCTAGTTTAATTTTTCTTCTCTTCTTTAGATACTCACATTAATTAATAAAAATATTTCATTCATAAGAATTGAAATTACTGAACTCAAGCCTGATTAAGAAATTATTTCTGATTAAAAATTCACTATAGTTCAATTAAATCTAATAATGTCTCATTTAATTCATCATGGGCACGTGACAAAAATATGTTCACTTGGCGATCACTGTTCACTTGGCCAGAACTGCTTCAGAATGCTGGAAAGCTAAGTCAACTGTAGAAAGCAAAAACAAAGTAACATAAAGCCACTACAATAATACTTATATGTATGTACCGATGGTGCATCGAATAAGTAAAAATAATTAATGTGATGATCGTAAAAGATAAGTAAGAATAGTTAAACATACATAGGTAGAGTGATATAACTTCGTGCTAACCTAAATAGAAAATGGAAAAACAGAAAATGAATAGTGATACTTACAAATGTGTTTGCCAAAGGCAAATCAATAATTGTATACACAATCAATTCTCATATTCCATTTCATAGAAATTTAAGTTTAATAGCTGATGTTAATAATAATCTCTACCCCAGTAGATAGACATGGGTGCTGATGAAGTGCGTGGCTGCACAGAAAAATATCGGTATTTCCCCCAGCTAATAGTGTCTAGTTTAATTTTTCTTCTATTCTTTAGATACTCACATTAATTAATAAAAAATATTTCATTCATAAGAATTGAAATTACTGAACTCAAGCCTGATTAAGAAATTATTTCTGATTAAAAAATTTCAAAATTTTAATTGGTCCAGGATTGGGAATCCACAACTACTGATGCGCCCTTAGTTGAACCCTGTTTTCCAAATGGAACTAAAAATTGTAAATTCACATTGCCAAAGAGGCAAGTTTGTCACACCTGTAGAAGCGTCCTTCGGTTGCTGCAAACGCCCTATACCTTCGTATAGGAAGTAGGAGTTTTCAAGATCTACACCTAAAGTTTTTTATGCTCTCCACCAGTGAAATCTTCTTGAAAACGTTGCATTTGATAATGGAAAATACTATAAAATAACTAACTGTAAGCGATACAGTTAACTAATAACAAGTTAGAGTGAGACGGAAAATGCTCGAAGAAAAAACAATACACACACGTCTGTTCGCACTTTAGAAATAATTAAGATGAGGCCAGAGATGTTCCCCATCCCAAAGCTGCTTTGCGTATTCTTAGTGTGCGATGATTTTGCCAATGGACATTTACACACAATAACAATTGTTCTGCCAACGAGAAAGCTTTTAGGCAACTAAGACGAAGATAATGGTTTTTATTGGCGTAAAGTTTCAACCGGCTATAATCCTGCATTAGTAGCTCAAAACCAATTCATAAACAACTGTAAAAAGCAGGCAAACTAAAGCACATCATTAGGTTCCCTTAGTTTTACAACAAATACTGCAACACAAAGAACCCCATGAAGTTTATTGGTATAAATGACCATTACGCTGTCAGTGCAAGGTAAAAATTGTACATACATATCGTCAGCCCATTATTGGTTTGGAGCATACGCCAAAAAGTCAGAATGGAGAAAAACGACAAAACAATATTTATTAAACCTTAAAACAGTTGATATGGAGCAAAATTAATGCTAAATACCTCGGAAACCATAATTAATTTCGCAAAACTTGTTTTGGATTCAGAAAGGGGATACTCAAAATATATATACCCCATACCTAACTAATTTTTTTGAAAAATGGTCGGTGGGTCAAACCAATAATGGGTTGACGATATGTCTCTTGTACAAAATGCCAATAACACTAGTTTACACCCCAAATGTACATTTGATGAGAGGTAATTTTCCTTATGAATTTTTATCTGCTGAATTCGAAAATCAAGGTTAAATTATTTTATGGAACAGTTTTTGAGATATTGTGATTTTTTCAGTTTTTCGACCTTTTTTCACTTGACCCATCATATCTCGAGCTAGAATTGTCCGATTGGTTCGTTCTTCGTATTCAAATGAAAGGTATTAATATGACAAATAAATATTTATAATCGGATCCTTAATTGGCAAAGCGGTTCAAAATATATCGATGAAAATAGGGCACATTTTCAAAAAAATCGTATTTTACAGTGATTATATGCTGACAGAAAAGTACAAATCGTTAAAAAAAAACGTCTGGTTTCTGTTCATGTACGTAAAGATAATACTTTTATGTAAGCAAAATTACAAAGTTATAAGCAATGGACTGAATAAATCCAAAATATTTATTTATTTATTTATTTATGTGTCTAATCTTAAGGAATGAAATTCTAAGATTCGATTTAATTTGAGAGCACTAGCTACATTGGCTATCGGCTCAAATCCAAAGTAAAAATACATAAAAATAACAAATAACACAGGTCAACAAAATGAAATTTATTATGTAAGGTCAAAGGTTTCATAGTAAATTTGTATATACTTAGTACTGTGACTGTTTGCGACTTGCAAAGGCACACAGACTGCTTTTACTTTTACTAGCGATACTAATAGTATGTTTCCACTATACGTGCTTCGCTTTCTATTCATGCTTCTTCACACCCCAACCATGAGCGAAGCAACTTGCTTCGCCATACAAAATAATAATAGCGAATCTGCAGCAATGCCTGGTTTAATTAAACAAAATTTTTTTTATCATTATCAACATTGGATTTGGCTCAAATTAATCAACAAAATAAAAAAGAGGGACACCAACCACTAACAATAGAAGAGTACAGGAGAAGGAACAATTAAATCAATAAAGAAGAGAAATTAAAAATTCCCTATACTCCAAAGCCAAAAAGAAGAGGTAGGAAGTAACAAACCAAAAAAATTTGTCTTAAGTAGAACAAAAATAAGCAAATTAACAAACATGTGCATAGTTAGTAAAGAACAAACGACAATGGTAAGACTGTTGTAAATATAGAGATGGTAACTTTGAACCTTCATTACAAAACACATGAGCAAATTGAAATGCAATGAATCAAACCAATTCACATATTCCATTTGCAATAAAGTTTCGTATATAAGGCAGACATCTACATCAACTGACACCACACACAGTGGACCAAAACAGAGAAGAACGCTGATGAGGAAGGTTTAGTGGCCTTCGAAAACGGCTGGCTGTTCCGTTCAACTATGTGTTGTTGTCAGAATATTTACAACTAACTTTGATGTTATTTGTTCATTAATGATCACATGTAATTTGGCTTAACAAGCGTTACGAACATTAGCCTATTCAATTCATAAGAATATAGAAGAGGAGGCTACTTTTGCCCTCTTATTACGTGAAGTTAATAGATATCCCCCACAAATATGGTCCGACTCAACCGAAATGTGAAAAGGATCGATGACTTTAGCAAATTAAGACAAGTAAGAGTGCTATATTCGGCTGTGCCGAATCTTAATTTCACCAAAGTCCGTATTTTTTTTTCTAGGACGAGCACTCAGGGGATAACCCCTACTCATGCAATGCATTGTGCTAGAACAAGGAAAATAGGTTATAGGGAAGGAGGATAGAGAGAGTAGTGTCTGTGGACATTTGATTTAAACTTTCCCACGCTGGTAGTGACAAGAAAGACCTCCGCAGATAGTTGATTCCACATACGTACAGTTCGGCTAAAAAGGGAATTCTCTCTGTAATGCGTAGTGCGATTCATTGGTCAATCGACCACAAAGGGATGTGCTCTGAATGAGGCACGGGTTGTACGTATAAATGTGCGGGTTTCAGGAACAAGTTCCATAATTTCTTTAGAACACATTCCGTTGTAGTAACGATAGAACAATGAAATGCACCCCACATTGCGTCGATGCTCCAATGAATCAATAGAATTGGATACCCTACTGTCACCGATGAGCTTCTTCGCCCTCTCCTGTACGCGGTCGAGCAGCCCCAAAATAGACTTTGAAGCGCCGGCCCATACATGAGAGTTGTGTTCCATTTTCCGTCGGATATAAGTGACATAAATAGTAAGGAGATCAGATCGGGTGAAATGTCGTTTGCACCGTTTCAAAAACCCGAGGCACTTGAATGCTTCTTTTGCAATTTGAAAAATGTGTTCAGTCCATCGAACATCACACTGTATTTTCATGCCAAGAACATCAAGAGCATTTGATTCCTTAATATTTATACCTCCTGTTAATACCAGACTCGTTTGCCTGGCTTAACTGAGATGTAAGTGGTGGGGCTTATCCAAGTGGTACACAAGGATAAGCAATTTAAAGAATTTTGATGTTTTTTACCCAAGTGATACACAAGGATAACTCAAGTTGTGGAGGAATCAATTAGTTATTCAGGTAGTACACCAGGATAATCTAATTGACTCAAAGAAGTGAAGTGTATGACGATTTAAGTAGCAATCATAAATTTTATTCAATCATTTTACCTCATACCATATTTCGAGTTCTCGTTGTACCTTCATAGTGAGCAGACGTATTAGCGGATTTTTTTTACATACATAATAAAAAAAATCATACAAAAAAATATTTGTAGTACATAATATTCGTTGTACATTAACTTTGATAAATAAGCTTTTTTTGCTTTGCTAATATTTTTTTACATAGACAGTAATAACTAAAACAAAAATAAAACAAAAACAACCGTAAACAAAATAACTCAAAGTGCCCTTGAGGAATACTCTATATGAGTACCTCAAAAACAAATAATTGTGAAGTGAGTGATAACGGCAGAAATGCCTATCTTACTGTGAGCTCTGATGATCTTAATGATAACAATAAAAAATCTGATGATATACTTACTGTGAGTTCTAATGCTCTTAATATAAACAAAATAAATAAAAAACCTGATGACAGACTTTTTTTAACGGCTAAGCCAATTTTTCGTCAGCGATCAACTTCGCTTTGTCCAATGTCAACTAGTGATTTGTTAACATTACAGTTGCCTACTACTTCGTCATTTAAATCAGCGATATCATCCGATTCAGGCTCGTGTTCATCACTTACCCAAATTGTCAATATAAATAAGAGTAGCCCAAAACCCAAGGTCCAAGTCGGAATGGACCGATATATAATGGTGGGAAAGCGCGGGCGAAGCCCAAATTCTAATAAAATTGCATCTGCTTCAAAGGTATCTAGGGATAACAGCGCATCCTCCACTAATCGTTTTCAAATATTGCAAGATGACAACGACACACCTGATATATCTGAGAAAAAAACCTCCAAGCCGCCACCAATATATTTGAGAGAAAAAAATTCAAACGCTCTTATTAAGAAATTAATTTCGGTCATTGGTGAGAAAAAATTTCACATTGTTCCAATAAAACGTGGCAATATCGATGAAACGAAAATTCAAATTTATGACGAAACAGATTTCCGTAAAATGGTTTCTGAATTTGAAAAAAGAAAACAAGTTTCTACACATACCAGCTCAAGAGTGCTAAAGGCCTGCAGATCGTATTGAAGGGCATAGATTCTTATGTTGTTCCCGAAGAAATAAAAGACGCACTCGTCCTCCAGGGATTCAAGGTAAAAAATGTTTCAAATATAATAAATAGGGAGAAGATCCCCCAGCCTCTATTTCGCGTTGAACTTGAGCCGAATGATATAAAATTGAGAAAAAATGAGACGCACCCAATTTATAATTTAAAATATCTTTTATACCGAAAAATAACAGTTGAAGAACCACACAAGCGTTCTGGACCCGTACAGTGCCATAATTGTCAAGAATATGGCCACACAAAAACTTACTGCAAATTACCTACAGTTTGTGTTATTTGCGGTGAATTGCACGGTACTGCTAGTTGCAATAAACCGAAAGATCAAAGTAACAAAAAATGCAGTAATTGTGGAGAAAATCACACTGCTAACTACAGAGGTTGTCGTGTATATTCTTTCGTTAAAAAGACAATGGGGCAAAAACCTAAAGTAGCTCCAGCACAAACAGCAAACACTTACTCCGCCACTCTTGCCCAAGTGAGCCAACCAGTTAATTCACGTGTATCGTATGCCGATGCTGCAAAAACAAGCTCTATTCCCACACAAAATGTTTCACGGCCAAATACTTCAATAAATACAAACTCAGGCTTTAATTTTAATCGCCTTGAAGCTACTATTGAAAATCTGGTGCAAACTATAAACAATTTTACAACAAGTATGACTAGCATGATGCAAGAAATGCTGCGAATGCAGAATACTCTGCTTCAAGCAATACTTAATAAGCCATGAACACGTTAACAATATGTTTCTGGAACGCAAACGGCATTCGCCAACATAAAAATGAACTTGAGCACTTCCTCACGGAAAAAAATATTGATATAATGTTGGTCTCTGAGACTCATTTGACTTCGAGAAGCCTTTTTAAAATTTATGGCTACACCTTATATGATTCAAAGGACCCGAGAGGAAGAGCATGCGGTGGATCAGCAATTTTAATAAAGTCAAGACTCAAGCATTATATTATTGACAACATTTGCGAAGAACATTTACAAGCAACGAATATTTGTATCGAAAATTTTTGCACTAATTTTGTCATATCATCAATTTACTCCCCTCCTAGGTTCGCAATTACTGAGGACCAATACGAGAATTTCTACAAATCCCTTGGCCCTTGCTTCGTAGCAGCTGGCGACTACAATGCAAAACATACGTTCTGGGGTTCGCGTCTTATTACACCTAGAGGTCGGGCATTGTTCAACACAATTTCAAAAATGGGCTTGGACGTCATTTCGAGTGGGGAGCCCACTTACTGGCCTACGGACATACAAAAAATTCCGGATGTTATAGATTTTGGAGTCATGAAAAATATTTCTAGGGAATTAGTTCATGTTGAAGCGTCTCAAGATCTTTCCTCCGATCACTCTCCCACGATCGTTACAATTTGTAGCCCACTAAGTAGTGACTTACCTCACCCGTATGTGAAGACGATCAACCGTGTTAATTGGCTGGGGTTCAGAAAATATCTCAGTACTCATTGTACGGAAAACATTATACTAAGAACATCCGAAAATATTGAATTTAACATTGGCAATCTTATCAAAAATATAAAACAGGCTGCTGAACATGCGACTACCTCCTACCCGCAGACTGGATTTAATAGAATTTATTCTACGGATATTGAACGTCTTGTAAGTGAAAAAAGAAGAGCTAGAAGGGAATGGCAACAGCACAGATCACCACAACATAAAATCAGATTTAAAGAGTGCACTAAACGACTCCAAGACTTGCTTGCATTTGAAAAAACTGCATCTTTTAAAAACTATCTGGAAGGTCTTGATGCCACACCAGCATCTAATTACTCCTTGTGGCGCGCTGCTAGAAAGCTTAAAACACCTGTTGCGTTTAAACCACCTCTGCGTACATCTACAGGGGGTTGGGCAAGAAGCGATACTGAAAAAGGTAAACTATTTGCTGAGCATTTAAAATCAGTATTTACCCCTAACTCGTGTACTGGTGTTATTGATTTGCCGAATGTAGTGGCGCTACCCCCTCGACCCATAAAATTTAGAACGTGTGATGTACAAAAAGTAATTGCTGAACTTAACCCGAAGAAAGCTCCGGGTATTGATGGAATTAGTAACCAGATGCTAATAAAGTTGCCTCGTATTGCAATTAGAATCCTATTATTTATTTTTAACGCCATTTTACGACTGGAGTATTTTCCAAATAGCTGGAAGCTTGCCAAAGTTAAAATGATTCCAAAGCCGGGCAAAGACCTTACCAAGGCTGAGTCATACAGGCCAATAAGTCTGCTATCAACAATGTCAAAACTTTTCGAAAAACTGCTCATGACAAAATTGTCCCCAATTCTAGTTAGTAATGGGTGCATACCGGACCATCAATTTGGTTTTAGAAGTCAGCATAGCACCATCGAACAAACTCATAGATTGGTTCAATTTATAAGAAGAACATTTGAAGAAAAGAAGTATTGTTCTGCGCTGTTTATCGACGTTTCTCAGGCATTTGATAAAGTGTGGCATGAAGGTCTTATTTTAAAATTTAAATCATATTTACCAATAAATTTTCTGAAGCTATTAGAAAGTTATATTACTACCCGGAAGTTTACGGTTGTGGAAGGAGACTTCATGAGTGTGCCCGAATCTATATCATCCGGTGTGCCACAGGGGAGCATACTGGGGCCAGTTTTGTATTTGATTTACACTTGTGATATGCCTTTGAGCAGCAATATTCATACATCTACGTTTGCCGATGATACAGCCTGCCTTAGTATGCACGAAAACCCTCACGAGGCTTCCCGATATCTACAAGAACATATTACACAACTGGAACTATGGTTAAATTTATGGAGAATCAAAGTAAACGAGCAAAAGTGTGTCCAGGTAACATTTACCCTGCGAAGAGATACTTGTTCCCCTATTCGAATCAACAATCAAGTTGTTCTTCAACATTCACACGTAAAATACCTTGGTATACACCTTGATCGACGGCTTACATGGAAGCCCCATATTGACTCAAAGCTAACACAAATGAAACTGAAATTAACTCAGCTACATTGGCTGATTGGTAGAAATTCTTCACTCAGTCTAGATTGTAAACTTTTAATATACAAGACGATTTTGAAACCAATATGGTGCTACGGAATACAGTTATGGGGCACTGCTTCAGCTTCTAATGTCGAGAGAATCCAACGAAGGCAAAACAAAATTTTACGCTTAATAACATTGGCTCCATGGTATATAAAAAATTCAAATATACATCGTGATTTAAATATGCCACTAGTGACTGAAGAAATTGCAAAATACGCTGGTAAATATTTAACAAAACTCGAGTCACATCCTAATCCGCTTGCCCGTAATATTTTGAACTTTACTGGACACATCCGCCTAAAAAAGAGGGACACATGGGCTCTTATTCATAGCACTCCAGATGGGACTTCTTGAAAATACTTTATTTTTTTCCTTTTGACTATCACTACTTATGTATTATATATAACTATTACTAAGCTTATGTCCGACACTGGTCGGGCCTAATTATATTTTTAGATTTAAGATTTGAATACTTATTGTTAGTTCATATATGAAGATACAATAAATAAAAAATCATGCATTCAAAAAAAAAAAAAAAAAAAAAATTTTAATATTTATACAAAATGTAAAAATTAACTTAAAACTAATACAATAACAAAAAATAAAATAATAAAAAAAAATCAATAAGAGTACAAACATAATTTAAAACGGCCAGAAACTGTTCATTATTATATTGCCAAGTTCATTCCCATCGTAAGCTAAGCAAAACAAATATTCAATTTCACTACTGTCTGGCTGGTAATTTGAAACACATGTGGAAAATAAAATGTTTTATTTATTTCGTCAATTATGCTGACATGATGGTTCTCATACCTGGTTTGACAAATGTGTGAGAAATAAATTAATTTTATTTTAATTAAATTGTGGGAAAGAATTTAAGTTACTTGAGACTTGGCAAAAATATGAATAAAAAAGTTAAACAAAAAAACGAAGTAAGCGTTTTGCTTAAATTTTAATTCAACTAGAGATTCTTTTTATTTTGATACCAAATAAAAAGAATCAAAAGAATTAACATATTGCGCCCCCAGGGGGATTGTTAATAACAATAGGCAATTTAACTGAACACTTTCGGGCAATTTATGCTGAAGTAAATTAAGCGCCAGGGTCCAACGAAATGTTCCAGCTTGACCTGGGTGATGGCTGTGGTGCTATTGGACGCGTATTGAGTCTTCTTTTTACTAATATTTTGATTAACAGGATGGTTAGCAATGTTAAAATCAGAGCCAGTCCCACATAGCTGACTGCCAAGCTATGCACGCCATGATTCATGGTTGGGGTGGGTATATTCCGCATCTGTTCTCTTACCTCCTCTTGTAGTCGGGTTAAGTTTCCCATGATTCTTGTAAAGTTTCGGTTATATTGAAGACCTTTTGTTGTAAATGGGGCAATGAAACTCCAGAGCTTGTATAGGAGGGATACAAAGTCGTGGTAATTGTTTGGTGCCCATATACGGTAATCAACTAATTTTTCATTGAACATCCTGCTGGTAAGGTAAGCAATACAGTTCCTTGTAAGACCTGAGAACCACTGATACCGTTGCACACCATACTTAATTTGAGTGGATGTTGAGTTGCGACTAGCCATTGATTTTTTTTATGAAGTTGGTACCACACATTACTATGGGCTAGTACGTCGGTATTGCAACTTATTTCTGACTCGTTGTTAAATAAATGTATCTCACAACGACACATTGGTGAATTTTTGAAATACGTAGCTTGGATATTTGGGCATAAAAAAGTATCGTGATCAAGGATGTGGCAATCACGGAGTTTGGTCTCATCAACCGGGAAATATTCGTCTCGGTGATCGTTGAGAGCCATCATTTTGGTTGTTGGAATGATCGCAACCAACGAGTCATTTACTAGTTGTGGAACTGGTGTAAGATAAAAGAGGTCGAATTCCTCTTTATCCGTGACTGGTAGTATTAAATCCGATGGCAGATTTGCCTTTATATTGTCCACTTCCAAAGAAAATTGTTGCGGTGTTAGTAGAGAGGGACTTATTCTGCCATGCTATATATCGGTTAGCAGATCCATTATGGCCTTTAACATTGTTTGCACATTGTCTGAGATGATGATCAACTGAATGCTAAGCGAGGAAATAAGTTGAGACTGCTGGGTTTCATTGACAGTAAAGTTCTCGAGTCTTTTTAGCCTAAAGTTTAATTTATCGAGGCTATTCTGAGTATGAGCCTCCGTTTGTTTCATAATATTAAGGGTGGAGTCGAGGAATGATGTTTGATTCCGTAGAAGGTGTGCCAAGTGATCCTCGTTATTCTTTATGCTGTTGATGGTGTCTGTCATTTTTTCGGCATACTGTGAATCGAGAACTCCAAATAATGAATTTGCTACATTTCCAACGAAATCAATTGCCCCTCGTTTCTTTCTTCTTAAGATGCTTTCGAGACTGGTAGCCACTTTAAGTTTAACGTTGTTAAAATGCGCAACGAGCGCGATACATTGATGATTGAGATCTGAACTGTTGCAACATTTCATCAACGTATTAGTTCCGTTTGCTAGAAGTTGTACTTCCTTGAGAAATGGTGATAGTTCAAAGTAGATAAAAAGCTTCCATTCTGAGATAATTGGTTTAACTTGACCAATCTGTTCAAAGTGTAACCCAGGAGAGCTAGTGATCTTTGTGTAGGTACCTAGCTGGCATACCACTAACGGAAGGAATAAGGCAAGAAGCATTAGTAGGCTGGTTGGAGATAATGTGCAGCGTTTTGGGGGTGGTGAGCCTTTGTATTTGTCAGTAGGTGGTTCGTTTCTCTTGAGTTCCGAGCTATTTCCTTTAGTTTTGTTCGGAGATCTGTAGTTTTGATTGGGAAGGGAACTGCTTTTTACACCTTCACTGCCCAAAGACGTTGAGGGTGAGTTCTGAAGATCAGGCATACTTTCATTGCCAGTAGTGGTGTAGGATGTATCGAGAGGAAGCGGAGCAAGTAAGTGAATTGCCCGTTTAATGATACCTGTAGATGTTTTTACTGTTGCCGTCCTTACGATACCGTCAGGCCCGGGGAATGTTTCGATCACCTTTCCGATTCGCCACGTCATGACAGGAGTGTTGTCTTTCACTATAACTATAGTACCCACTGGCAGATTTTGAGACTTTGATTGCCATTTGTTACGCTGCTGGAGTTCAGTGAGGTACTCGTGGGACCATCGTTGCCAGAAATGATGTTTTATTTTTGATACTAATTCCCATCGTTTAACGAGTGATGGCGACATCGACTGAGCAGTTGCATCGACTTGTGCCGTGAGAGGTTCCCCAATCAGGAAGTGACCAGGAGTCAAGGCAGCTGCATCATTAGGATCATTTGATAATGCTGTTATAGGTCTGGAATTTAGTATTGCCTCTACCTCTATGACTACAGTTTCCATTTCTTCATAAGTTAGGGATGCGTTTGTCATTTCTTTGAGTAATAGCTTTTTGGCTGACTTGACTGCGGCCTCCCACAATCCCCCAAAATGAGGTGCTCGAGGAGGAATGAAATGAAAAGAAATGTTTTTATTTGCACATTCTCGCTGAATGGCTTCTTGAGCTGTGGGGGTAAAAAGGGCTGATGATAATTCCGCTAGTTGATTTCGTGCTACGACAAAGTTTGTTGCATTGTCGCAGTAAAGTTGTTGGCAGTGACCTCTGCGACTGGTAAATCGTTTTAGTGCTCCCAGGAAAGCTTCTGTTGTTAGGCTTGTAACTAATTCGAGATGCACTGCTTTTGTGGCGAAGCAACAGAATACTGCAATGTACGCCTTTTGAGGTCGTTTTCCTCGAGTTTTAAAGTGAACCCAAATTGGACCACAATAGTCAACCCCGGCATTTATAAATGGTCTTGCTGGTGTAACCCTCGTTGCAGGCAAATTTCCCATGATCTGCTGGAGAAGTTTTGGTTTTGATTTTGCGCAACTTACGCATTTATGGATGGTTTCTCGTGCTAAGTATTTTCCCTTGATGGGCCAAAATCGTTGTCGGACATTTGCAAGGAGAGCCTGAGCTCCACAATGCTTATTTTCTTTGTGTATTGACTCAAATATTAGTTTGCTGATTATCTCATTATAAGGGAGGAGCATTGGATGTCTTGTATCGAATGGCAAAGTAGACTCTTCTAGTCTGCCTCCGACTCTTAAAATGCAATTTTCATCTAAAAATGGTGATAAACTTTTGATCGGACTTGACACCCTTAGTTCTTTGCGTTTTTGCAACTGCTTGATGTCTTCTGAGAATGCAAATTTTTGAGTTTCTCTAATAATTATAAGAAGTGAATCGTGGAGCTCGAAAGGTGTCAGAGCTCTTTGAGTTTGTCGATCTGCCTTGGAAATTCTAGCATTTTTTATGAATCGGAAGATGTATCCTATAATACGTTGCAGGGTTTTAAAAGAATTTCTATGGTTGATAGAATGCAAAAAATTTTCAGTCGTTACCGAAACCAACATGTTATGGGAAATTTTCTTCTGTTCAGGTAAAGGTGTGTCAGGAGTTGGAGAGAACATCGGAGGCCAATGTCTCTCATCACCATGAAGAAAGAATGGCCCATACATCCACTGGGGTGTATGCTGCAACTGCTGTGGATCCAATCCTCTAGATATTATGTCTGCTGGGTTGTCCTGGGAACTCACATGACGCCATTGATCAGGTGTCGAGCTTTCTTGAATTGAAGCTATTCGATTTGCTACGAATGTATGCAACGAAGATGATCGTGAATTTATCCATGCTAATACTATTTTTGAATCAGACCAGTAGAATGTTGGCGTTGTATTCATATCCAGATCGTGCTTAACTTTTGCAGCCAAGTTGGCACCCAACTGGGCAGCACATAATTCCAGCCTGGGCAGCGTTTGTTGCTTGAGAGGGGCTATACGGGACTTCGCACAAAGCAAGTATACAATAACTGTTTTATTTGGCAAGAATGTCCTGATATATACTGCGGCACCATACGCCTTTTCTGAGGCATCTGTAAAAACATGTAGTTGCGTATTGCTTGGAATCGATCCTTTATATATATGTCGATGAGCTTGAAAGGTTTTGAGTTCACTCAGATTACTTCTAAAGCTTCGCCAGCGTGATTCAAATTCTGAAGGCACTGCCTCATCCCACGAAAGATTCAAATTCCATAATTCCTGGATGGATATTTTTGCCTTGACGACTACTGGAGACAGTAGTCCGAGTGGGTCAAATATACGCGCTAAATCTGATGTGACTGTCCTTTTCGTCACAGCCTTGATTGGTTGTATGTTGACCTTAATTTTCAGTAAATCATCCTTGGGTAGCCATACTAATCCCAACGTTTTTATATAGTCGGTTTCGTCTGTGGAAAGATCAAGACTAACTTCTTGATCATCATTGGGGATATTGCGTAGCAATTGGGTATGATTTGCACACCATTTTCTTAAATGAAATCCGTACTTTGACATGACGTGTTGGAGTTGACGCTGAGTTTCTAGTGCTATGTTCAAGCTATCGGCTCCCCCCAAACCATCGTCCACATAAAAGTTATTTTCCAAGAAATTGGCTGCTAACGGAAACTGCATGTTGTTATCATGGCTTATTTCCTTTAGACATTTGATTGCCAAGTATGGTGCAGGTCTGGTTCCATATGTCACTGTATTCAACTTGAAGTAACTGATGGGTTCAGAAACATTACTTCTCCATAGAATTATCTGGTACTGTTGGTCTTTTGGATGAACCAATATTTGTCGGTACATTTTTTCTATGTCTGTTGTGAACACGAAACGTGGAATCCGAAATCGCAGAAGCACCGTAAACAGCTCATTTTGTAGTGGTGGCCCGATGTGCAAAATGTCATTCATTGATTTTCCTGACGAGGTTTTTGCTGACGCATCAAATACCACCCGCAGTTTAGTGGTGCTACTATCAGGTCGTAAAATGCAGTGGTGAGGAATAAAGTATTTAGACCCTTCCACTTCATCTATGTTGATTTTCGACATATGTCCCATTGTTTCGTAATCCTTCATAAACTGCATATATTGAGTTTTTAGGGAAGAATATTTTGATAATCGACGTTCTAAGCTGAGGAAGCGGTTAAAGGCAATATTATGTGAGGCGCCTAAAGAAGATGTTTCAGTACAGAATGGAAGTCGTACTACGAACCGTCCTTCTTTGTTACGAATAGTGTGTTGATTGAAATGTGCTTCACATTGGGCGTCATAGGGAGATAATTGATGCCCAGTGCTCTCGATCTCTTCCAGTTTCCAAAATCGTTCAATAGCCGTATTCATTTTATCCTGTTCAGTTAAAGTACCACATATTGCTGATGAGAGTTGTTCTCCAGATACCTTTCCAGATACTATCCAGCCAAAGGTGGTATTTTGTAATATTGGGAGGTCATCACCGAGTTTAATTTGTCCTATGGCAAGGATTTGATGGTAATATTCTGCGCCTAACAAAATGTCAATTTTTTCTGGTCGGTTAAAAGTTGGGTCCGCCAGTGTGACATTGTTGGGAATCGCCCACTTATCGATGGTAAGTTGTTGAGCAGGTTGAGGAGAGATGATTTGTGGCAACACAAATGCCTCAAGACGTGTTGAAAAGTTGTTGAGTCTTGATTGAAGTGATATGTTGACACGGTGTTGAACCTTGGTGCGGTTTTTCCCAATTCCATTGATTGAAATTGAGGTGGTTCTTGCTGGGAGCCCTAGAGTTGTGACTAATCTCTCTGTAATGAGGTTGACTTGTGAGCCCGAGTCGAGAATTGCCTTACATTCAGTTTCTAGTCCATTTGCCTTGACCTTTACCAACGCTGTTCCTAGTAGGACATATGGTCTTCTGCCGACGGAACTTGTTGTCATGCTTTCAGCTTCGTCCTGTGGTGTGCTAACGAGAGATGTCACGTTTGTTGTGGAGGGGTTGTTAAGTGTAGCCTTTCTGTCTGAGTCAATTTCTTTCTTAGGAGGAGTAATTTTTCTTGATGACGAATAACCTTGTGGGGTTGGTTCCAGATGTACCAAGGTATGGTGCTTTTTTCCACATTTCTGGCAGCGGCCTGAAATTGTACATTGTTTGGTACTATGGGTACTACTAAAGCAATTGACACATAATTTGTGTTTCTGTATCATGTTTAGTCTGTTTGTTGAGCTTATATCGATGAATTTCTTACATCGATACAATGGGTGAGAATCTCGCTTGCAAAATATGCACAACCGGTTTTTGTGTCGAGGTTGTGCTGTAAGCGCGCATATTTTGTTAGTGGAAAACGAAGGTTTTTCCTTGTGGCCCATTGCTTCCAGGGTGTGAAAATAGTTCTCAAGGAATGTCAGAAATTGGTTGATTGTTTGTAGTTCCTTTGGGTGAGAAATTGATTGCTCATATTGAGCATGTACTGTTTTATCTAACTTTTTAACCAGGATGTGGATAAGGATTGGATCCCACGATAATATTTGAAGCCCCATGTTGGAGAGAGCTGCCAAACATTCCTTTGTTGTATCGTGCAATCGCTTAATAGCACCTAATGTGGATGCCCCAGATGGTTGGTCAAGTAGTCTCTGAACTGCTGTTGCTACCATTACCCTTTTATTGTTGTATCGATCTTGCAGCAATTGCCACGCCACCTGATAATTGTCTGCAGTAACCGCAAGATGATTAATGAGGTTCGCTGCTTCACCAATGACGTTGGTTTTTAAATACCACATTTTATGAGCATCAGACATCTGTTGCTCATGTACGATTCTTGTAAATAAATCGGAGAATGATGTCCATTTCATGTAGTCACCTTCAAATTTCGTAATGGTGATCGTAGGCAAAGGTAAGGTTGATGGTCTGGCCGTAGTTTCTGTGGTTGAGTGGTGGAGGCTTCTATTGGCCGTGATGAGCTGTATGATTGCTGATTGTGCAGCTTGTTCGAGGCGAACATATCTGCTTGTATCGTAACCAGCAATGTCTGGGTCGGGATATTTGTCCAGTAATTCATCATTAAGCCTTTCTAATTGAAGCCACAGCTGAGAGATAGTGGCCTTTTTTACATCGTAGTAAGATTGATCTTGACCTGGTTGCAACTGAAGGCCTTCTAGCTGTCGAGTAAGCGCCCCCATTTTTCCAAGTGACCGGCTGATTAATCCATCGTGTCCCCCAGTTGCGCCGGCTTGCGATTGACCTGTGTTTGCCGATTTGGGATTGGGATCATGTCCCACAGTTGCCCCGGCTTGCGTTTGACCTGTATTTGCCGATTTAGGATTGGGATCATGTACCCCAGTTGCCCCGGCTTGAGTTTGACCTGTATTTGCAGGTTTGGGATTAGGAAGTTCTTTTTTCCCGGATTCTTTACCTTGATTATCGAGTTCCCGTTCCATTATAGCTATATATTTCGTCGACATGGCCTCAATTCGAATATAGTAGTCGGATGTGAAGTATTCATCAGATGTGTCTACGTCCTTCAACTCTCGTAATTCATTATCAGCTGTGTCGAACTCTGTCCAAGCTGTCTTTAGACGAGATAGTCGTTCCTGGTAATAGGTTGCGGTTTTCCGGCTGGCTGAATCCTTGGTGAAATTTCGAATAATGGTTGCAATATGTTCTCCCGTTTCCTTTAGTTGGCGGAGCAGTTTTGTTGAGGTTGTTTCCATGGTGGATTAGTTGTTGTATAAAGCAGGGAAGTGATGGCACTATTAGTTAATTCGAGGATTGCGTGTCCTGTCACGGTCGCCAAAAATGTTAATACCAGACTCGTTTGCCTGGCTTAACTGAGATGTAAGTGGTGGGGCTTATCCAAGTGGTACACAAGGATAAGCAATTTAAAGAATTTTGATGTTTTTTACCCAAGTGATACACAAGGATAACTCAAGTTGTGGAGGAATCAATTAGTTATTCAGGTAGTACACCAGGATAATCTAATTGACTCAAAGAAGTGAAGTATATGACGATTTAAGTAGCAATCATAAATTTTATTCAATCATTTTAATATTTATACAAAATGTAAAAATTAACTTAAAACTAATACAATAACAAAAAATAAAATAATAAAAAAAAATCAATAAGAGTACAAACATAATTTAAAACGGCCAGAAACTGTTCATTATTATATTGCCAAATTCATTCCCATCGTAAGCTAAGCAAAACAAATATTCAATTTCACTACTGTCTGGCTGGTAATTTGAAACACATGTGGAAAATAAAATGTTTTACTTATTTCGTCAATTATGCTGACATGATGGTTCTCATACCTGGTTTGACAAATGTGTGAGAAATAAATTAATTTTATTTTAATTAAATTGTGGGAAAGAATTTAAGTTACTTGAGACTTGGCAAAAATATGAATAAAAAAGTTAAACAAAAAAACGAAGTAAGCGTTTTGCTTAAATTTTAATTCAACTAGAGATTCTTTTTATTTTGATACCAAATAAAAAGAATCAAAAGAATTAACACCTCCTATAGTTACAGAGGCAGCAGCATTTTCGGTCATGCGTCTATGTGTAACCATGCAACATTGGGTATTACAGGCGTTAAAATCGACCCTGTTTGCATGACCCCATTCAGAAATTTTTTCTAAATCATGGTTTAAAGTCTCATTCATTATTTGTCGCATAGTCTCAACCTGCGGCAGGCTAGGTCTATTGCTGAATGAGAAAGAATGGCAAATGCTACTGTCATCCGCGAAAGAATAGATAGGGTTGAAAGTTTTACAGGGAAGGTCATTTATAAGAAATAGAGTCGGTGAAAGGACGGAACCTTGCGGTACCCCTGAATTTAACTTGAACTCATTTGATGAGATCCCATCTATAACAACTTTTATAGTGCGATCCCTGAGGAAACTCGATAAGAATCGAGTGAAGTTATCACCGACACCAAGGGCAATACATTTTGACAAAAGTGCACCATGCCACCCTTTATCAAACGCCTTGGAGATATCTAAAGCCACCACCTTACTTTCGCCAAAATGGTGGATTGAATTACACCATTTCTCCGAGAGGAGGGCAAGTAGGTCTCCCGTAGATCGGCCTCTACGAAATCCATACTGCTGGTCGTTCAGTAAGCTGTTGGACTCCAGATATCTTACAAGATGGAAATTCACCATACTTTCCATTACTTTGGAAAGTGGAGAACATATTGCGATTGGGCGATAATTTTCAGGATTAGTAGCTTCTCCTTTTTTAGGGATTGGCGTAACATTAGCAATCTTCCAACACACTGGGAACTCACCAAAATGGTACAACGTGCTGAAAAGGTTAGCTAATGTACGTGCTAGCGTCTAGGAGCACTGCTTCAAGACCAGTGCTGGAATGCCATCCGGCCCGGGAGACTTATTTATGTTGAGTTCCGACAAAACCCTTTTTACTGCCCGAGCTCGAAAGAATATCTTAGGCATAGTAGTGGATACTCTCTCTAGCATAGGAAGAGGCTGATTGCTTTCCGGCAAGTAGGAATTTATTGCAACTATTTCAGCTAGTAGGTTAGCTTTATCAGCCGGGTCAGTGAATATTAAGTCATCCTTTAAAAGAGTCAGAATTGAAGAACTAGAATGATTCTTTACTCTTTTAAGGAATGACCAAAAGGTCTTACTACCTTGAGGGCAGCAAGAACTTTAGCACGGAGGCGTTGCTCGTAGAGAGCTTTTTCACGCCTCAGTACTTTGGCACACGAAGATCTCGCCCTTTCGCGTAGCAAATCAGTATCGGCATTTTGATAACTTCGCCAAATACTGAATGCTTCCTCTCTAGATCTAACTGCATTTTTGCATGTCTGATTAAACCAGAGCTTCTCTTTGGGCTTAATCGGAATTTGATTTGATGGTATGAAAGCTTTCATGCCCATCAAAATTATACTTTCGACCATTTTGGCGATGGCATTGACATCATTGTCTAGGAAACATAGCTTTCAATTAAAATGCCGAAAAAATTCGTTGAGCTGAGCCCAACGAGCCTTTTCGTAGCTGCATTTTAGTCGATTCGTAGCTGCAGATTAAAACGCTATGAAGTGCTGAAAACGAAAAGGAGGCCGAAATGGTACAGTGATCTGAATTACCGAGAGGTGCATTAACACTTACTTCATACTTATCAGGGTGTGAAGTGAGAAAGAGGTCGAGTGTATTTTGTTGGTGCCCTTCAACACATGGAATGTGTGTTGGTTCATTCACTAGTTGCACTAGGTGGTTATGCGCTGCGAGCAACTCACGTAGTTGTACGGCTCGAATGTGAAGAAGCCAAGTTGAACTGTGAACATTGAAATCACCAGCTATAACGATTTCACTGTTCGGACAACTCTCTAGGATCTTCGATATGGAGTCAGAAAGGGCATCGAAGCCAGAAATGGTAGTATCCCTTTCTGCGTTTGGACTTCTGTAAACAAATCCGAAATGCAAACAGTGTGCCCTGATTTGGAATTTAACCCAGAGACAGCTAAATTCAGCATCAGATATGCCTAGTGATTGCTGGCATTGGTACACAACTGCATTGCGAATGTACATTGCAAGTCCGCGATGAAAATTAAAAAGAAATAGTAGGTGATAACCAAGTATCTGAAAATCCTGTGGATCAGCATCCTCAGACACCTGGGTCTCACATAAGGCGAAAATATCCGGCCGATGGGAACAAATGCGTGCATACACAGAGAAAAAATTCGATCTTAGACCCCGTATGTTGCAGAAATCAATTTTGAATTTATCTGTCATAGCAACACGGGAAAATCCAAATCAAATGTTATATCTGCGATACTGATTTCAGTCACGTTAATCACTGTTGTAATGACTGCTTAGTGATCAGTGTTATACCTTCATCACTAAACGGTTCCCCAGCAGGCAACGGAAAAGCGTCAGTATCACAGAATTAAATTAGTTTTGTGATATGAGGGAGGAGATTGGAGGGGGGGGGGGGGGAACACAATGTCATAAAAGCCCTGGTCTGGTCATTGCAGCGGGAACGGCAACACTGTGCCAGCACTGATATGTAGTGCCAACAATGATCTTTTTGCTTTTTTTCTTAATATATATATATATATATGTATGTATATAAGCACATGCATACATACATATTTGTTTTGTGAAAAAATTTAAAATTTTTTGCTCTAGTGCAATTTTTAGTAGTAACCCCTCGGTATTTTTCGATTAAATTTTTTTTGATATTAGTAATGAGTTGAATATTCTACATTCACCCTTATTCAAGTTGTCAAAAACGACGTCACGTCACACAGTGGGCGATTTTGAAAAAGAAGTGGAAATAATTCTGCAGTTTTTAAATGAGTCGTCCGCTTGTTATGAAATTTCATACAGTATTTAAAGAAGTCGTCGAGCTTAAGTCTGGAATTTGGACTATATATCTCAAAAGGAGGCGTGGCCACAAATCCCCAAAGTGGGCGACCTCGGGTTAATGAAAAATTCAAACTGATGCCAAGCTGATGTTATTGATCTGATAAAAAAGATTTTTTGCAAGTGGATTTCTCTATCCAAGTGCTAAAAAACGGTCTGCTACATTTATGCAGTTCCGCTTACAGCTTAAGAAATATTCGAGAAATAAAATTTAAATTTTGGCTTTTTTACCAACCTTGTTCCACTGTTCTGCTAGTGGAGAAGTCAAAATTTTTAGCATTTATAAAAAAATTTGGTATTAAAAGCACACCGAAGTCAAAAGTTATATACAATTTAAAAGAAATATTTGAAAAAAGTCGAATTTTTGCCGTTTTTTGCAGAAAAAAGTGGGTTAATTATTTCGCTATTATTCAAAAATATTGCAGGAATACAACCCCATATTTGTATTTATTCAAAAGAAATATATATAAGAAATATTACGAAGAAATTTTTTGTTCAAAATTTTCGTGATTAAAGGTGCCAGATCGTTTCGAAATAGAGCTATTTTAGTTAAAAATATCAAATGTAAGGCATTTTTCTCAAATTCCGAAGCTGGAACAAAAAAACTTTTTATTTCACCTTAAGACATAATAAGTTTTGAAATATTTCCTAAAATATTATCTGCGCGCGGCGAAAGATAAGAAAAATACAGCAGAAATACCCAAAAATTCTATTTTTGGGATTTTATGAAATATTTTTAGGAATTGCCGGGAACTCAAAAGCAAATTCTATTTGTTTTTACTTTTTGCGTATTAATTGCATCATCATCATCATCCTAAGAGAGAATTTACAGTCGAAAATATTGATAAATGCGAATTTTATAGCATTCCTTTGTGTAAGACCTCTGTCTTCTTGGAAAACTATTTATATGTTGTAAGCAGAAGAAGGTAACACTGTGATACACAAAAAATATTCAGGGATTCTAATGTACCAATTCTATTTTGTTTCTTAGATTTTCAGTTGTAACTTCTTTGTTTCCCAACGGATTTCTTTTAACTTTTCGTTGGTGAAAATAATCGAATATTATCTTTTAATAAAGATATAGTTTTTGTAAATCGACTAAGAAATGGCTAAGTTACAGTCGTTGAAGTGTACAAAAAATCCATTAAAAAGTATTCTTTTGTAACTCATAAGCAACTTATAGCCTGAGGAAAACAAAAGAATACTTTTTTAATTGGTTTTTTGTACACTTCAACGACTGTAACTTGGCCATTTCTTAGTCGATTTACAAAAAATATATCTTTATTGAAAGATAATATTCGATTCTTTTCACCAACGAAAAGTTAAAAGAAATCCGTTGGGAAACAAAGAAGTTACAACTGTTTAAAACTGAAAAGCTAAGAAACCCCGTTTTTCACTACATTTACCGTTATAAAATCACTTTATGAAGTGACCTAAAAAAACCAACGGTATTTTCGTCATCCATGGACTCCAACAAAATAGAATTGGTACATTAGAATCCCTGAATATTTTTTTTCTCAACTTTTGTAGCACAGTGTAATTATAAAAAATTAGTACAAATTTATTCTTTTAAGAAAATTATTACTTATTTCCTTTTTTATTATTAGTTAGCTGTATTAATTGGATATATTCGCATAATATTCATGTATGTAATAAACTCCAGCGCAAATAGATTTATACTTAAGAAGTACATATAATCTAGCTAAGCATGAACACTTACTCGACCAATACTAAAAAACTATGTATGTACATGTTTTTGAGAACAACAAAATTAGAGAATTGGTTGCTACTCGACTGTGTGAATTAAAGTTTTCACTTTTTAGTTAATTAAAAAAATAAATTTTCTTAGACGTCTATGCGTCTTTTTTATTTTTATTTTTTAAATCTAGTGAGTTAATCTTAATACAAATGTTAATACTTAACTGAACTTATAATTCTGAAATATGTTGCTTAAATACTAGAAAATACATACTATCTTATCAACTAAATAATTGTAGGCAGTTACCTACATTTTAACATGATAAACCTTCTTTCTTTGTTTTCTTAAACAAGATTGATCATGTTTTATTCTGAGGGTGTTTACAAAAGAACATTTAGATAATGTGTTTACAATTTACAAGTACTTTTAGGTAAAGTGTCTTTGTTTCTTATGTTTGAACATGGTTTATTATCTTACAATTTAGAGAAAGTGTTTGTGTTATGAATCGTTGCTTATACCTACATAGTTATCGTTTGTCTGTGAGGGTATTCTACTTATCGTTCTTAACTCTCCCCTTACTTAAAATGAATCGTCCCGATTTATATTTGTTTAATGTTTATTTCTTGTCTGATTTTTTCTAGTTCTCTATTATATAAAGCCTGAAGATTTTTTTGTGTCTTAATTTGCCTGAGGGTTATATAATACTTTGTTACCTTCAGTATAATATGTATAGATATTAATATGGTGATAATTATTAATGTTATATATAAGAAATATTTGATAGGGTGTCTTTCTATTGGGATTAAAAATTTCTTTAATGAATCAATGTTACTGAATGCGAATTCTGAAGAGGATGTCATTATTTTGATAATCTCTAAGTCATCGTTATGTTTGTCGTGTACAGCTTCTATTATGCTTTTATGAATGTTTATGTAAGTTATATTATTAATTATCACTTTGTCCGTATATTTTACTAATATAGTTCCTTTTACGAGTTTGTTGTTTACGGTATTTGTACCGTCCAAAAGAATGAATCCCTCGTCTATTTCTAGTAACGGATAATTATATTCTTGTATTATTATGCATTTAGCTTTCCTATTTTCTATTAATGGTTTAATACAGTCATCATTTATTTTGTTGATTTTACAAATATTTTTGCTCAAGTAATTTTTACAGTTATTTACTCTCGTATAAATATTATTGCAGAGAGCAATTTCTTTGTCGGTGGATACTTTTCCATGTTTAATACTTATTGGTGTAAATTTAAACAATTGGCAGTAGTTATTTATAAGTGGATACTTATAGATATTGATGAAGGTGTCATTACTTCTTGCAATATAAATGTCAGAATATTCCAATATATTTATAATTGGTATGAACGATAATTTCTGTTCTGATACTTCCTTTACATCGTCCAAGCTTAGTGATTCTGCTAGATATTCGTTACTTTTAGCAGCGTTTATAGTTCTTACTAATGTTAATAGTTGTTCATGAGTTTGTTCGAGCAGGATGTGGCTTTCTGTTATTTGGCCTTGCATGGAATCCAGTAACTTTTCAAATCTGGAGTTAATGAATTTTTGTTTTTCATTATTTTCAATTAAGGCATTTATTTTCGTTTCTATTTGAATTACGTCATCATGGTCTGGTATACCAGTGATAAACTTCAGTGTGGATCCTAAGAAATTTAGTCCTCGTTTCTCAATTCTATGTTGATTAAGTTGGTCAATTAATATATCTATTTTTTTTATCCAGATGTGTTCTTCTATGGTAAAGTAAGAATATTTGTTACGTATTCCTTCATATGTCGTATAGATTCTTGTTAAGTTGGTTACATGGAATAAATACGCGAACTTGTCAAATAGGAATACGTCATCTGTTCTTGTTAAAATAAACTTTTTATTTGTTACGTCTTCGATTTCAGTTATTGCTTCTGGTGTCTGGAATGATATTGCCAGTGCGACTAATATCAGGTATACTTGGTTCATTTTTGTTAATTGTCGTATTTTTTATATTATTTTTATGTATAATTTTTCCTCCTTGAGTTAAAATCGTGTCCCCGCGGTCTTCCTTAACAATTTCTTTTTTGTATCTGGGCAAATTCTTGTTTCTGATTCCTGTGATTTTTACCAGGATTTGTGTACCTTCTTCAAATATTCGGTGTTTTGCTTTCTTATTCAGTCTTTCTAATACTTTATTTGATGCTTGTCGTAATTTTCTTATGATTTCTTCCTTGTTGAATTTTATTGTTCCAAAATATACTTCCCTAGGCCTATATCCTGTTACGGAGTGTATTGAATTGTTAAGCTCCTTGATGGCTTTGAATATTTCGTCTTTTGTTGTTGATGAATTCTTTATTTTGAAAATACGCGTTAGCTCACTTATAGAGTTATGAGCTCTTTCTACTTGTCCGTTTGCTGATGAGCGATGAACTGGTGTCTCTATTTTTCGCACATTATGCTTTATACACATCTGTTTGAATGCTGGCGTGATAAAACTTGCTTCGTTATCGGTCATGAGTCGTTTGCAATCAGGAAAGTTATTAGTAATTATTTCTTCCATCTTATTCTCTATATTAGCTTTAGTGCTAAGTTCGTGAGCGACTATATATTTGGAAAACTTATCTATGGTTACTAAATAAGTGACTTTATCATTGTAGTAAATATCTGCATGTATGTATTCCCTAGGTTGTGTTGGTATGTCTGAATCGCGAAGTGGTTCTTTAGTTGGATTTCTTTCATAACGTCCAAATAAACAAGCGGAACAATGGTTATTAAATTGCTTGGCATATTTCTTTATGCTTGGCCAATAATATTTTTCAAGTATTTCTTTTGTTATATTATTAAAGCTCCTATGGGCTCTATTGTGGGTTTCTTCTATTATATGAAGTTGTTCATTTCTGTCTATTATATCTTTCAGTTTCTTTGGCGTATGTATGAAATGATTACCGACAAATGTTTGTTTTATTATTTCTGCGCATTTGTATAAGTCTTCTGTATTCATATGTATAGCTATGACTCTGTTGGGCTGCAGTATTTTCTTTAATTCGATTATAAGATCGTCGTTATTCATAAAATTGATAGTATGACGTATTTTATTAGAAAAAATAGTTCGTGTTCTTGTTTCAGTAAGGTTTGGTGTTGGTACGAGTTCTAGTTGTATGCCGTATGTATTGAAGGGTTGTGTAACAGTTTTTATTATCTCACTAGCGGAACTTTCGGCGGAATGTGTAGTGTCGATGGATGAAGTATTGATTATTTGTCGAGACAAGGCGTCGGCTACAACATTTTGTGTTCCTGGCTTATATTTGATTTTCGCGCCATAGTCTTCTATGATAGACTTCCAGCGTTTTAGTTTGTGATTTGGATTTTTTTCGGAGATTGCGTAGGTGAGTGACTGGTGGTCAGTAAAAATAGTTAAATCGGCTATGCCATAAATGTAATTTCTTAATTTCTGTAATGACCATATAATTGCCAATAATTCTTTCTCATTAGTACTATAGTTTTGTTCTGTACTACTCAATGTGCGAGATAAAAAATATATTGGGTTCTTATTTTGGCTTAATACTGCTCCAATAGCTATGTTGGATGCATCTGTAGTAAGCTCAAAAGGTTTTTCGTAATCAGGTTGAAATAATTCGACCTGTTCTTTCAGTTTTGATTTTAACGTATCTACAGCATCAATGGCTGCTTGGTCTAAGTAAATTTTTGTGTTATTACTTTTATTCTTGCCTATATGGGCATTTTCTCCTTTTAAATGAACCGTTAATGGTTTCGTAATTTGTGCATAATTTTGTACAAATCTCCTATAATATCCAGTTAATCCTAGAAAACCTCGTAAATCCTTGAGTGTAGTGGGAATGGGAAATTTCTCAATAGCTTTTATTTTCTCGGGGTCTGTTGTTATTTTATTATGTTTAATAATATGACCTAGATATTCTACTTCAGTCATAAAAAATTTAGATTTTTCGTCCGAAATTTTAAGAGTGGCTTGATTTAAGGCATTAAACACCATGTGTATGTGTTTCATATGTTCTTCTAAAGAAGATGAAAAAATTAAAACATCGTCGATGTAGACGTACACGAATTTCCCTATGAATTCTCTAAGTATGTCATCTACACAACGTTGGAAAATAGATGGAGCGTTTTTTAAACCGAAAGGCATACGTACAAATTCGTATTTACCTCCATTAACGCAAAAAGCTGTTTTTTCTCTATCCTCCTTTTTTATTTTTATCTGGTGAAAACCAGATTCTAAATCTAGCGTGGTGAAGTATTTGGCATTTCCTAAGTTTTGTAATGTAACATTGACATCAGGTATGATGTATCTATCTGTTACAGTATGCTCATTAAGTTTTCTAAAATCTATGACCATTCGTCGTTTTGGTTTCCCGTTTTTGTCTAATCCTTTCTTGTGTACGGTCAACATTGGTGAATTATAAGGGCTATAGCTTTTTTGTATAATCCCTTGCTCTAGTAGGTTCTTTATTTCTTCATTCACGAATTCGGTATCATTTAAATTGCCTGGATATTGTTTAGTCCAGATTGGTTCTTTAGTTGTTGTTCTAATGCTAGCTTCTATGGCTGTTGTGAATGGTAAAGGTCCTATTTTATTATTTTGTTTCATAAGTTCGTTAATCTCTAATTCGTATTTTTTATCTCCTATGGAGTAGTTTATTTTTTGTATTTTTTTGGGGACTATAAACAATTTTTTTCCAATGTCTATGACTGCTTCTAATTGTGTTATGCCCTCAACTCCTAACATTAAGTCGTAGTCGTCATTAGTTTGTAATTCAAAAAATTCTAATTCCTTCTTTAATACACTTATTTTTTGTTTGTAATTTAATATCGATTCACCGTGCATGGTAATCATTCTAAATGGTTTAGTCTTAATTCTATTACCTAAAACTAAGTTTTTATTAATATAGTTATGGGTCTCACCGCAATCAATGAAAATTTTATATTCTTTGTTACCCTCATCTTTCAAAAAAATATAGTACAACCCGTCTATTAGTTTAAATTCTTATATATACTGTTATTAGAAAATGAATTGCTACCTTTTTGTGCTGTAATGCTGGTATTATCGTCTTCTTGATGATTTGTTTGTATTCGGTTGTTCCTCTGTATTTTATATTGTTGTTGAAAATTACCGCTTTGGTTTCTCATTCTTTTCCAGGGTTGACTATGGAAACCTTGTTGTGGTAGTTGTTTGGTGTTGCCCGAAGATGTATCCATTGGCTCTGGTTTAGGTACATTCTGATGTTGCCAATTTGGTCGTTGTAAGTTGAATGGTTCGTACGACGGACGTCTAAAGTTGTTATTTTGTTTGTTGAACTCTAGTTGGTCTTTCTGGTGAGGTTGTAATCTGCTTTCATTGGATGTCTTTCCTAGTTGAAAGTTCCTATGGGTGTTGTCATGCTCAATTGTCTGTGCTATGGCATAGGCGTGCTCCAAATCTCTAATGGGATTTCCATATAGTGTTGATCGTATGAATTCATTATGAATTCCATTCTTAAATGTCCTTACTGCGTCTTCCATAGCGTGTGCAGTCATGCATTTTATGGATTCAGGTGGGTCTCCAGACATGGATATTTTTGCTGTGACGACAGTTAGGGCTTTACTTACGTCGTCGTGAAATTCGGATAAGGTTTTTCTCCCTTGAGTTAATTTAGTTAACTCATCTTTGAGTACATACAGTGGACGTTGGTCACAATATGTGTAGTCCAATCTGTTTATTATGGCCTCAAAATTAAAAATGGTGTTGTGGTTCAATAAAATGTCGGCAGCAGGGCCGGTTATTTTTGATTTAATTATTGAAAGGGCCTCTACGTATCGATTTGAATGACAGTGTTGGCTGATGCTATCCATTAGTCTCATTGCGTCTTCTCGCCATAGACGGTACTTGTTTTGCGTGCCGTCAAATGTGGATAGGGCTTTAAAGATTTCCAAATTTATTTCGTTTGGATTATTGTAGATGGCAGTCCTTGGTTCTAATGCTTCTGCTTGGGGATAATTTACTGCTGGATTCGTTGGTATTTGGTCGAGTCTACTTCTTAGTGCCGCGTTTTCTTCCATTACTTTTTCTAGTGTTGCTTGCAAATTAGCCATTTGCTGGATGATTTGACTCAAATCTGTTTGTGCCATCTTTTCCAAATCTCTATTGCTGTCGAATATATTTTGTCTGAATCTTTTCATTAAAAGTATTGTAACTGTTTTTCACTTAATCCTTTTTATGAGGATTTAAAAAATTTTTAAAGTTTTCACTATGTGACTTAATCCTTTTTTGACAAGGAGGTTTGGTCCGCTCTCTTAGAGTAACAAAGTATATGCTACTCCTGGCAGGATCGCCAATTAAAGTTTTCACTTTTTAGTTAATTAAAAAAATAAATTTTCTTAGACGTCTATGCGTCTTTTTTATTTTTATTTTTTAAATCTAGTGAGTTAATCTTAATACAAATGTTAATACTTAACTGAACTTATAATTCTGAAATATGTTGCTTAAATACTAGAAAATACATACTATCTTATCAACTAAATAATTGTAGGCAGTTACCTACATTTTAACATGATAAACCTTCTTTCTTTGTTTTCTTAAACAAGATTGATCATGTTTTATTCTGAGGGTGTTTACAAAAGAACATTTAGATAATGTGTTTACAATTTACAAGTACTTTTAGGTAAAGTGTCTTTGTTTCTTATGTTTGAACATGGTTTATTATCTTACAATTTAGAGAAAGTGTTTGTGTTATGAATCGTTGCTTATACCTACATAGTTATCGTTTGTCTGTGAGGGTATTCTACTTATCGTTCTTAACTTGTGTGTGCTACAGGGAGGGAAAATAACTTCTCTGATTTTGTACCAACTGTGAAAACAAAATGTACTTTTTGGACCATGGCGGTACCATTTATTTTTAATTTTAATTAATAAGAACGGAAACGTAAAAAAATGTGTAAAAATTCAGAAGTAAACAATAAAAACCAGAAACTTAACAAAAATGTGTATAAGAATTCAGCATAAAAAATAACATAAAAAATATTCTATATTACATTCATAAGGGTACATTCGTAGATTAGACTTGTTAGAAATCGGTTATTTTACAAATTTTGCAAGCCTGTTATTTTCATGCACTATAAAATCTAAGTTATGCGCATAAACAATGCGCGATAAAACCTAAAACACATTATTGAAGTAAAGTAGCGATATGTAGTTAACAAAAATAAATATAACCACGCCAGTGTTGCCATTTTAGCACTTTTAGTGCTAGATTTAGCACTTTTTTTATTCGTTTAGCACTAAAGATTTTGAAAACAATGCTAATTTAGCTTTTTAATTTAGTTTAGCTTTTTTTAAATGTATTTGAGATTTTGTCCACTTTTTTATTTCATTAAATTTATAAATTTTCCACAGATAATTCCTTAAGAAAGTTACCAGCCAATTAATATTATATGTTTATGAAATTTATTTATCTTCATTAAGTGTTTTGTATGACAGGTATCATATAACTAAACCGCTCTGAGATACACATATGGGTACAAATATATTAAAGTACACCATTTGAAATACTAAATTAACAAAACTTGTTTTAAGTTTTATTCTTTTTAATAGCGTATAGTGTTAATTAGGTTATTGATCAGCTTGAAGAAAGCTAAAGTCAAAGCTAAAGTGAGCCCTAGAGTTTAGTTGTCGGTTATTGGATTATGTTTCAGTAGAAAATAAATATATTTAACACTCTTAGAGCCTACTCGTATAATACAACTTAAAGTTAGTTAAAAGTAAGATCTTACCAAAGCTGAGTCATATAGGCCAATAAGTTTACTGTCAACAATGTCAAAGCTCTTTGAAAAGTTACTCATGATAAAATTGTCCCCAATTCTAACTGATAATGAGTGCATACCGGATCATCAATTTGGATTTAGAAGTCAGCATAGCACCATTGAACAAACTCATAGATTGGTTCAATTTATAAGAAAAACTTTTGAAGAAAAAAAGTATTGCTCTGCGCTGTTCATTGACGTTTCTCAGGCATTTGATAAAGTGTGGCATGAAGGACTAATTTTAAAATTAAAGACTTACCTACCAATAAACATTCTAAATCTGCTGGAAAGTTATATTATTGCCCGGAAGTTCACTGTTGTGAAAGGAGACCTTATGAGTACGCCTGAAATAATCTCATCTGGTGTGCCACAGGGGAGTATACTGGGACCAGTTTTATATTTGATTTATACTTGTGATATGCCCTTGAGCAGCAATATCCATACATCTACGTTTGCCGATGATAAAGCCTGCCTTAGTATGCACGAAAACCCACACGAGGCTTCCCGATATCTTCAGCAACATATTACTCAGCTAGAACTATGGTTAAACATGTGGAGAATAAAGGTAAACGAACCGAAGTGTGGTCAGATAACATTTACCTTAAGAAAAGACAGTTTTTCCCCCGTTACAATCAATAATCAAATTGTTCCTCAAAATTTACATGTGAAATACCTTCGTATACATCTTGATCGAAGGCTCACATGGAAATACCACATTGACTCCAAGCTAACGCAAATGAAACTTAAACTAACTCAGATACATTGGCTGGTTGGTAGAAACTCAACCCTCACCCTAGATTGTAAACTTTTAATATACAAGTCGCTCTTAAAACCTATATGGTGCTACGGAATTCAGCTATGGGGTACTGCTTCAGCTTCTAATGTCGAGAGAATCCAACGAAGGCAAAACTAAATTTTACGGTTAATAACATCGGCTCCATGGTATATAAAAAATTCAAATATACATCGTGACTTAAATATGCCACTAGTGACTGAAGAAATTGCAAAAAACGCTGGCAAATATTTAACAAAACTCGAGTCACATCCTAATCCGCTTGCCCGTAATATTTTGAACTTTACTGGACACATCCGCCTAAAAAAGAGGGATACAAGGGCTCTTATTCACAGCACTCCAGATGGGACTTCCTGAAAATTCTTTTATTTTTTATATTTTTTCCTTTTGATTATCAATACTTATGTATTATATATAACTACTACTAAGCTTATGTCCGACACTGGTCGGGCCTAATTATATTTTTATATTTAAGATTTGAATACTTATTGTTAGTTCATATATGAAGATACAATAAATAAAAATCATGTATTAAAAAAAAAAAAAAAGTAGGATTTTGTCGGACGTATAAAACGCTCTTCATTAGTATAAATTTAATTTAATTACCTTTAACTTAGCGCTCACTTTAGGTTAAGTTCAAGTGGTACTGATGCAAAACTTTTTATACGTCCTATTGGTAACTAACTTTAAGTTGTAATAATGGCCGTTAAAGATTTTAAATTTATAAATTAAATCTTTCAAGCTACCAACACATACAATATTATTGAATATATTATTGTTCGCATCGTATGGGTTACGTAAAAAGGTCTAATCATGCACGATTTACGCAACATCATCGATATTATTGACGGTTTTACCTTTACTATTGAATTCTTGTTACAAATCTTTCAAAAAAAATAGCGAAATTTTTCTCACACTAAAATACTTAACATAATAATATGTATATGTGCCAACACATTACACAATATAATTCTCTTTTCTTGGTTATGAAAACATGTATTGTGCCACCTATGAATATGATATACACGTTAGCGATGATATAGAATACAACAAATTCACAATTTTATTGCAAGTGTATGGGCCGCTTAAGAAATAAGAGAAACTAGAAATGTTAACTGATTTTAGCACTTTGTTGTGTGTGCTGTAGAACATTTTAGAACTTTTATTTCTGCAATGTAGCACTTTTCCTCTTACATCTTATGGCAACACTGACCACAGCCAAGGCGAGTTCATGTACGAGGTGCTGTCAAGTTAACAGGTAGAGTTAAAGTACCAGACAGATTTTTTTGTTGCAGACTTGACACCACCTGGTACATGAATTTGCCTTGACAACAGCATTGCTACAAAAACAGAGAAGCTGAACGTTTAAAATAAAACACACACAAGAAAATTAAAGACAACAAGGCAAAATTAATATTGCAATATAGAGAAACATTGGCATTTTTAAATTGTACCAAGTAACTCGCGGTAGTACCACGGTACCAACGAGGTCAAAAATGTACCATAAAAAGTACAATTGTACCATGATTTCCATCCGTGGTGTGCTAGTTAAGTACTTGTTCGTTTTTCGCTCTCACTTGAACATTCATATAGCGAACATGGCAAGTACCATGCGACAGACAAACTGCACTAGGTACTTAAAGTACTAGGTGAAGTTTGCAAAAAAAAAATTTCTTTGCATTCATCGCCACAGATTATTAATATTGTTAGTCTATGAGACATTGTTCGATTAAGAATTTATTTCTGATTGTTAGTCTATGTTCATCGCTATTTAACTGCAGAGTTTGATACATTTAAAAAAAAATTTAAGTAAATGATGCAACTCTACAATTTCATTTATTTAAACTTTTGTTATTTATTCAATTATTTATTAAAATTAACAGGTATAAGTAGAAGTTAATATGAATTAATAAACATTAGTTTAAAATTATTTTCATGACTGATCTCCATTGCATGTACATTAGAGTGGCCTAAGGTTTCTAATTTCCCGGACTTTTTCAATTCCCGGGAATCGCGAAGTAAATGTTTTATTCCCGGGAATTTCAAAACCATCTCTAAATTTACAACAGTCTTACCATTGTCGTTTATTATTTAATAATTATGCACATGTTAGTTAATTTGCTTATTTTTGTTCTACTTTGATTTGAGCTTTCATTACAAAACACCTTTCAGCAAATTGAAATACGATGAATTAAAACAATTCACGTATTCCATTTGCAATAAAGTTTCGTATATAGGGCAGAAATCTACATCAACTGACTCCACACACAGTGGACAAAATACAGAAGAACGCTGATGATGAAGGTTTAGTGGCCTTCGAAAACGGCTAGCTGTTACGTTCAACTATGTGTTGTTAGTCAGAATATTTACAACTAACTTTGATGTTATTGGTTTATTAATAATTATAACATATGATTTGGTTTAAAAAGCGATACGAACATTAGCCTGTTCAATTCATAAGAAAATATAAACTTTCTTCCTTAATTTCATGAACAACAATATTTAAAAAACAAAACAAAAATAATCATATGCTTTGAGTTATAGCATGGATGGAAATTCCATCTACATCTATTAATCTAGATACTATTTTCTATAAAGACTTCTTAATCTGAAAATATTTCGTAACGCTTCAAGATGTTCGATACACCTCGGAAGCCTCTATTACATCTGTTTCCATGCTTATAAATATTATGCATCGTTACAGAGTTGTATTTTTAAGTAATAAAACAACGAACAGCAATGTAAAAAAAGTCAATTCCAAAAACCGATATATTAAATTCCCGAAAATTCCCGTTGAAAATTTCCCGGGATTTGCAAAAAAATAATTCCCGGGAATTCCCGCGTAGAAACTCTGGAGTGGCCGTTAGTTGAATGTTTTGTTGATTTCTTTTATTCTCACCCCCAAATCGGTTCAGTTTTATGTAAAAAAAATACAAAAAAATTTCATGGCGATAAGTTGTGGTTTAGGAGGTGCGTCCGGCGCTCAAAGTTAGCCCTCAAGCCCATATATTCAATGAAATTTTTTTTTCTTTTTTTTTTTACTTTTCGTATGGCTATACTTAATATATGTATGAAATAATATAATAGACATAAACTCTTATTGTAAACGCTTAGTAAGATAATTTCCATATAAATGCAAATTTTGTATATATAATTTTTGGTATTTTGTTGGTTATTTTCTTCATTATTTCCTAAAATATTAGTTTTAGCAAAAAAAAATTTTTTGAGACTAATGTTGTACACTAGAAGAGCTAAAATATTGCCATATGTCATATTCTAGTCATATGCAAACAAATTACATTTAAAATGGGCTTGAAAGCTAACTTTGACCCCCTAAAACACAACTTATCGCTATGAAATTTATTTTGTATTTTTTTAAGATAAAACTGAACCGTTTTGGTGGGGGTGAATAAAAGAAATAAAAAATAAATAAATAACGGCCACTCTAATGTACATACATACATAGGTTCCTTAGTTATGAAAGTGGTCCAAGTCATATACCGTTTTCTTCTATTAATCGAGACTACTAACTCTAAATTAAAATGTTGCATAGTACAAAAATATTTTTTGATTTTTTCAAATACAATCTACTAAATATCTCGACACTTTCACTTATACCAAAGAATATAAATTATATAGAATGCGCATCCGAACTAAAAATTAAACATTTTTTGCTTACGCTTCAGATGAGGGGGGAAAGTATAAAGCGCAAGCAAATACGCAGTGAGAGCATTCGCTGCCAGGGTGACCGATGACAACATTAAAAAAATCGACACAACTACATTAAAGTTCCTATTTTTAATGTATTATTATATAATTCACTTTAGAAAAAGGGTGACAAAAAGAGGCAAGGCAATCGAAAAAGTGGCAATTTGCCACTTTAGTCGATCAAACGGTCACACTGTACGCTACAGCGACAGAGCTTCGTATTCTTGCTAGAGCTTGCCGTTACTGTTACCAGTTTTGCAGATTTTTCTGCATTTTGCTGATTTTTCATTGAAAAAATTATAAAATGAAATTTGCAGATTTTCTGAAATGCTTGTGTAACATCAATATTTCGTGTTTTTCTTTACTCCGTAACAGAAATAACCATGATGACACTGTCAGAAACATACACATAAGAAACACTAACAAATAAGTAGTGTTTGCCGTTTAATTTTGCAGTAACCATACCACCAACATAACAATGGTAAAAAGAAACTAGCTAATCTGTGCAAAGATGTATGTATATACATACATATATACATATCGCACACTAAATCATAAACAGTCACAACTCAAAACTATGAAAATTGTTTTGTTTTTTCATTGGCCGAAAAAATTTCTTTTGCAGCAAAGTCTTCGTGAACAGTTTTGTGCCACTCCTAGACAACTGCGATTTTTAGAGTAGTGACTGTTCATGATTTAGTGTGCGATATTTTGCACAGATTTGTAGGTATATGTACCATTATTTTAAAGAATTTGTAATATCGGCATATGTTTTTGTACAACAAGATAATTTATGTTAATTCGCAAATTAAATAAAAAATACATACATGACGAACATATAACCTCCTCCTTAATTGAAATCGGTTAATAATTCGAAAACAAAATGACAGTTCAAAATATAGGTGTTTTTATTGTTGCAGATTTTTTTCCGATTTCTTAAAATTATTTTGCAGATTTTTCAGATTTTTTAGCCAATTTTTCCAGATTTTTTGTAAAATGTTCTGTCAACAATGCTTGACGTTGTAAACATTCACCACTATCGTGAATAAAATGTGACATTTTTTAACCCATGAAATTTTCATTCCCCATGAGGGGAAATTTGCTATGGGGAACTTCATGGGGACGTTTGTTCCCGCTATCGATTCGCAGTGAATGTAAAAAATGGGAAGAAGGCTTGTAAAGCTTAAAAATTAATTGAAAATTAGACAAATTTATGTTTAATAGTGAGAAATACACAAATTTTTTGTTTCCGATGCAATGTTTTTAGCTATTACATTTAAATTTGTAATTCAGTTTCATATTTGTATTGAGCCTTATTTATCAAATAATACACTATAACAAAAGAAATAAGTTCTTTGTAATAAAAATAAAATGTAATTTTATAAATATTAAAATATACATATGCAATATCGAGTTGGTACTAACATCCAGCTTCCTACATTTAGTTTTGATAGCTACGAAAATATCCTTTCAGAAGCCGATGTGTGGCAATCAATTCATGAGTTTATGTTTATGTTTGGAAACTTTGTCTCAAAATATTTAAATTTTATTTAAATTGGGAAAATCTGAGCAATTGCTAGTGTTATACAATTTCTTCTTCTTTATCATGTACTAAATTTGGAAACTACATCCATGTTTGTTTTTTAGATACAAAATTCATTTAAAAATATGGTAGTGGATCACGATATACAAATTTAAATACCATATAAAAATGTTTAATTTTGTGTTAAAAAAAGTAACAAAATAAGTACACATTGGAAAAGAAGTAACCAAGTAACAAGTAACCAAAACGGCAACGCTGATCATAGCATACGATATCTACGAGATTGTAATAAGGCAAAATAATAAAAATCAAACATAAATACGCACACGCTTTCGCCAGGGCTGCCGTTTTTGGTTATTTCTAACCAAAAGTGGTTACTTTTTTCTTTAATGTGGAGATGTGAATATTTTTCTCATTTTGGTAATTTTTTTGCCAAAATAATGATACACATGTACATATTTTTTATGTTATACTTTTTAAGCTTTTATGTTCTTAAATTTTTAGTATTGCTACCAAGGCAACTGAAAATAAAAGAGCTGTGACTAAAATCGCTAGTGCAGCCACCTGTTATGAATTCGCCTTGATTGCTACTCACTTGTTTACAATACTTTTACAACACTGTCAACAGCTTTTAATTTTACTAACGGTGTCTTTACATGGTAATACAAAGTATTACGACTTTGTAGAATCAAACTATTATGAAATTCTCTCCGTGTTAAAAAAAGAGAGCAAAAGTCTGTTGTAGGTATTTTTCATGTTTACACTGATATTAAAATGCAAGCAAAGATATTAAAGATATTATTATTATTATTGAGTTAATAAAAAAGAATGGAAGAAGGCAAAAAAAAGATACGTACTAATAAAACTGAATATTGGAGAAAACATTTTATATTCTTATGAATTGAATAGGCTAAAGTTCGTAACGCTTTTTAAGCCAAATTACATGTGATAATTATTAATGAACAAATAACATCAAAGTTAGTTGTAAATATTTTGACAACACATAGTTGAACGGAACAGCCAGCTGTTTTCGAAGGCCACTAAACCTTCCTCATCAGCGTTCTTCTGTGTTTTGGTCCACTGTGTGTGGTGTCAGTTGATGTAGATGTCTGCCTTATATACGTAACTTTATTGCAAATGGAATATGTGAATTGGTTTGATTCATTGCATTTCAATTTGCTAATGTGTTTCGCAATGTATACGCAAGTTACCATCTATATATATATACCATCTTCTATATATATTACCATCTTCTATATATATTACAACAGTCTTACCATTGTCGTTTTGTTCCTTACTAACTATACACATGTTTGTTAATTTGCTTATTTTTGTTCTACTTAAGACAAACTTTTTTGGTTTGTTACTATTAAGTATATTTTTATTTAATTTTTGCCACAAGCCAATGACTATTAATTAGTTAATTTAATTATTATTTTTCGAACTGTATTTGTTTCTATATTCTTATGAATTGGATAGGCTAAAGTTCGTAACGCTTTTTAAGCCAAATTACATGTGATAATTATTAATGAACAAATAACATCAAAGTTAGTTGTAAATATTTTGACAACAACACATAGTTGAACGGAACAGCCAGCCGTTTTCGAAGGCCACTAAACCTTCCTCATCAGCGTTCTTCTGTGTTTTAGTCCACTGTGTGTGGTGTCAGTTGATGTAGATGTCTGCCTTATATACGTAACTTTATTGCAAATGGAATATGTGAATTGGTTTGATTCATTGCATTTCAATTTGCTAATGTGTTTCGCAATGTATACGCAAGTTACCATCTATATATATATATACCATCTTCTATATATATTACCATCTTCTATATATATTACAACAGTCTTACCATTGTCGTTTTGTTCCTTACTAACTATACACATGTTTGTTAATTTGCTTATTTTTGTTCTACTTAAGAGAAACTTTTTTGGTTTGTTACTATTAAGTATATTTTTATTTAATTTTTGCCACAAGCATTTTATTATTTCAATGCAATTTTACTACAAAATATAATTTTTTCTATAGGTTTGTTTGGTTTTGCTGTATCATTAGCTACTTGATGGTTGCAGTTGTACAATATTTACAAAAACAACATGAAAATTTCCTGAGTTGATTTTGGTTGCTTCTGCAAAAGTGCTAACACCTTCAATAGGTACAATTAGTGCTGCCAATGTTTACTTCGAAATACACCTCTTGTGTGATGAGAATACTTAAGTTTCTAAAATGGTTTAGAAAACAAAACATTTACAGACCGCTTGTCAAATTTTCTATCCGTATTCTCTCCTACTCGATACATTTTGCGTTTACATGATACGATTTTGTAGATTCTACAGCATTTTTTGACATGTCGTAATACATACATTGTATTACCATGTAAATACACCTTAAATTATCGCAACTCTGTACTACAGAAATGACATGTCTTTTGTAATGGCGGCAACATTCAATTAAAAGATTTTACAAAGTAAATTTATATAAAGAATATGCACGTAAGTTGTTGTTTGTGTAAAAATACTGTTCGGCTGTCAAATACAAAAACTAAACGTGTGAAGAAAAACAAAATTCAACAATAAAACGGAAAATTAAACGAGAAAAATTTAATCAGCTGCCGACTGGCATATACCTTACAAATGAGCATTGAACTATTGCTTGCAAGTCAGCTTCATGTACCTTGATTTCTTGTTGTAGTGCGGCACAAAGTGTATGCATATTCAATGTTATTTAATAAAAATACTACATATTGAAATTTAGTTATTTTTTTCTCATTTGGTAACTTTTAAAGCGAATTTTGGTTGTAAAAATTTTTTGGTTGTGGCAGCACTGGCTTTCGCTCTCAGCAATGCGAGCGCAGCATACACTGCAGAAAGATTTGAGAGTGCGTACGCTGGACGGATAGTACTGGAAATACCCGCCATAGAAAATTTTAGCTTGTATGAGATGCGCATTCTATATGATTTATATTCTTTGCTTATACTTAGTAGCATCCGTCGCATAAAATCAATATTTATTAATTTTTTTCAGCAGCAAATAGCATTCGTTATTATTTAATTTCTTTTGAATTAAAGTTGAATCAATATTAGCAAACCCAGTAAAAAAAATTGGAAGTCATTCTAAAGGAAGTACATTTTCATTGCTTCCAAAAAATCGATATTTTTAATTTGCCGATAGTTAGCAGAAAACTAAGCAAAAGTTTATTTCAGTCATACAAAACCTTGTAATTCCTCTCTAGTTTTAGAAATTACTCACCAGAATTTTTAAAAAAATTATTTTTTTGAAGAAACTTATGAACTAATTTTGATCTAAAATTTTAAAGTTATTTTCTTAAATTTACATTAAATTACTGTTTCGAGTTTAAATTCCTATAAAAAGAAACTAATTGTTAAAATAGGTAAGTATTAGCAATTTTTCCTAGATGAAAATATTATCATAGAACACAAAAAAGGACATTTTTCTTAAAATCGCTTCCAATTCGGTGACCAGGCAGCGAAAAAGAGAACTTCTTGCAATGACAACCCTATGTAAAAATCATTAGATCGGATCGAAATTTGCACTACTTCCAGATCGCAAACTCTACATTTTCATGACTTTTTTGGAGTGTCTTTTTTTACTGGGAACCCAGTAAAAAAAATTGGAAGTCATTCTAAGGGAACTACATTTTCATTGCTTCCAAAAATTCGATATTTTTAATTTGCCGATAGTTAGCAGAAAACCAAGTAGAAGTTTATTTTAGTTATACATAACCTTGTAATTCCTCAATAGTTTTAGAAATTACTCACCAGAATTTTTAAAAAATCGATTTTTTTGAAGAAACTTATGAACTAATTTTGGTCTAAAATTTTGAAGTTATTTGCTTAAATTTACACGAAAATACTGTTTCGCGTTTAAATTCCTATAAAAAGAAACTAATTGTTAAAATAGGTAACTATTATTCATTTTTCCTAGATGAAAATATTATCATAGAACACAAAAAAGTAAATTTTTCTTAAAATCGCTTCCAATTCGGTGACCAGGCAGCGAAAAAGAGAACTTCTTGCAATGACAACCCTATGTAAAAATCATTAGATCGGATCGAAATTTGCACTACTTCCAGATCGCAAACTCTACATTTTCATGACTTTTTTGGAGTGTCTTTTTTTACTGGGAAGTTATGGCGTTTAGTCTTCTTGGAAAAAAAATTGTCGCATCCGCCTTGTCACGTCCGTATTTGTAGTTACTTTAACCATTTAAAAAATATTAAAACAAAATTTTCATATTTCAGAAATCTACACATAAACGGTATTCTTTCACCTTTATTTCCGCGTTCACAAAAAAAAATCTTCATAAAATTTCGCCAAATTATGATTACTTCTATAAGTGCACAAAAAAACTTGTATTTTTGTCGCGTCCGTTTCTCGCTGACATTTGCTTATATCTTCTTACTATATTATTGATATCGCCAAAAAAATTTACTTAAATATACTACTCCTTCATTGCTTTAAAACACTTAAGATATGTATATACTTAATTTTTACATTCCTTTCCTGTTTTTTGCTCAACTAAAAGTGTTCGAATAACGCGTCCGTCGCGAAAAAGAGAACTTCTTGCAATGACAACCCCATGTAAAAATCATTAGAACGGATCGAAATTTGCACTACTTCCAGCTCGCAAACTCTACATTTTCATGACTTTTTTGGAGTGTATTTTTTTACTGGGTATGTATGTATAATTTTTTTATTATTTATATTAAATACATCAAATGCCGGCTTAGTAGCTGTTGTCGATGTAAAGGCTAAACCTTTTAGCGGAAAGCACACAACTTTCAATAAAATTGAAGAAGTAAAGTGTGCAAGGTTTTTGCTAGTTGTTAACGGCTTGTTGTAAGTATTGTAAGACTTTTAAAAATTTCGAACATTTAAAAAGAAGAAGAGAAAGAATAAAAATAACAAAAATAGTTTGAAATTAATAAAAACAACAAAAATAAATTTTCGGCAGTATGCGAAAAATATACTGCAGAAATGGTAATGGTGGATTCGGGTGATTAAAAAATAAGGAAAATTACAATTTCATAAAATATCAAAAAATTTCAGGCAATTCTGAAGAGGACAATCACTCTTATTCCAGCTTGCTTCCGATTTTGCAACTTCTCGACACTTTTTGCATGCTTTCACTTTCCTAACAGTTCTGCCGATTTTTAAAAAATATTAGACTTTGTTAACATCCCGCTGTTAGTAGCTTTTTGCGAATTTTCGCGATTTTTATTGAATTTTTTGCATTCCTTACATTTTTGGCGATTTTTAATCAATATTAGACTCTTTTAAAATTTTGTAAATTTTCGCGATTTTTTTGCAAAGTTTGCAAGAGGTTTTTGGCGTGTTTTTTTTTGCGTCCTAACAGTTTTGAAGAGTTTAAAACATTATTAGACTTTGTTATCATCCTGCTGTTAGCAGCTTTTTGCGAATTTTCGTAATTTCCCTAGTTTTTTTTATTTATTTGCATATATAATTGCACTAATTTTTATTAATTTCAGAAATAAAAATTAAGGCAAATGTTATGCTAAATGCTTGCTTCCGATTTTGCAACTTCTCGCGAATTTTTGCAAACTTCGCGATAAAAGCTTTCAGTTTCCTAACAGTTTTGCCGATTTTTAAAAAGTATTACACATTGTTATCCCGCTGTTATTAAATTTTTGCGAATTTTCGTAATTTTCGCGATTTTATTGAATTTTTTGCATTCCTTACATTTTTGACGATTTTAAATCAATATTAGGGTTGTTTAAAATTTTGCAACTTCTCGCGATTTTTTGCAAAGATAGCGATAAAAGCGGCTTTTTACATGTCTTCAGCTTCTTGGCAGTTTTTCTGATTTAAAAAAAAATATTAGACTTTGTTATCATTCCGCTGATAATAAGTTTTTGCAAATTTACGTAATTTTCGCGATTCTTGCCGAATTTTGTGCATTCCTTCGCAATAAAAACGACTTTTGCATGGTTTTTAGCGTCCTAACAATTTTGAAGGGTTTAAAACTTTAAGACTTTGTTATCTTCCTGTTCTTAGTAACTTTTTGCAAATTTCCGTCATTGCGCGATTTTTTTTATTTATTTGCATATATAATTGCACTAATTTTTATTAATTTAAGAAAGAAAAATTAAGGTAAATGTTATTAAAACATTAGCACTTTTATAAGCGTATGCATTCCTGATGCCATTCTACGACATTCATCAAACATAGGGAAAAATGTTGTAGGTGTCGTAGCAAACTTTTCTATGGAAATTACCTACAACACTTTACAACTATTGTACAGCTTGACGACCTACTACACAGAAAAAAATATCATCGAAATGCAACTAACAAAAGAAATTGTTAATATATAATTTCAAAATTAACAATCATCGTTGTTGATATAACAAATTAAAATTTTTGTAATCAATTAAATTACTCAACAAAATTATTTGTTAAATTATATCATAAGAAACAAGAAATCATGTTCTGTTTGTATTCATTGTTTGCGTGCCTAATAAAGTGTTGCTCTTTAGCTGAGAGGTTAGTAAGTCAGCTTGTTACTCCTGATGTTGCCGGTTCAACTCCGCTCAAAGACATTTAGTGTTTTTCGCAGACAAGCAAAAATCGTTTCGAGGGTTGTGATTGTGTATAGTATAAAAAAATTGTTAATATAACAATTATGATAATAAAAATTTGTACGGAAATTCAACAATTTGCATTGTTAATATAACTATAACTTTAATTGAAATAACTTTAAAATCTAATAAAAATAAATGTTGAAAAAATAAATAAATGTCAACAAACTATTTGTTGATATATTTAATTGAAAATATTTTTCAGATTTTCCCTTAACTTACAATTTCGTTAATTGTATTTACAAAAATAGTTGTAGGTTCAAAATCAATTAATTATTTAATTGATATAACAAAAAAATTAATTGTATTTACAAATAATTTTTTTTCTGTGTACTCTTACAATAGGTTGTGAATAGAGCAATTGACTGTTTAGTAAATATATGCATATATATGTATGTATTTATTGTGATTGGTGTATTTCGACTTCTAATAGGACATTTTGCTTCTAGATTAAAGAAAACATGTGGTGTTCTGTAATGTATTACAAAAACGTCATAGTAGAAGTCGAAATATGCCAACCACGATAAGGAGGATTATCATATCATATTTTGTTAAATACTCAAATACTTTGGTAATGACTCACAAATATATCTAGAAAATTTAATTAAAATTAATTCGTGTCATCATGCGTGAATACTGCTCCACGACCTGATGAAGTGTTTTATTTTTAATTTGTTGTTAATTTTTTTGGTAATTAGTACGATGTAATTTACTTCGTAAATAATATACATACATACTTGTATATTATTATTCATATGCAGGGCTAATTTGTCTGGCTTTTTGCCAGAAAAAGCATTTTTTTTTTGCATATTTTAGTTTTTTTTTTGTAGAAAAATGCTTATTTTGGATCACCTTGCATAAAAAAGCTTATTTTTCACTGACAGCGCGATTAATATATAACGACTCATATAGATCAAACTGGTGTAAAAGAAATTCACATACGGGCCTGTTCTGCAAATCACGACATGCCAATGAACACGGGCGATATCCATGTTCAGGCATATCAAAGTATATTGCGGTAGCGCAACAGAGATAGAATATATACCAATTTTGTTCTGTTTTTTTTTCTTTCTATTGTAAATTGTTGCGGACGGCGAATCTCATGGCGAACATCGTTGCTCAGTCATATGTTGGGGCATCCATGTCAGAGCATGGACGAAACATGGACATGCGCGGTCTCCATTCGCATTTAAATACGCTCCTGTTACATCTACTGATGTTGAACGCATATTTTCTATGTATTCATCTGTTTTATGTGACAATAGAAGATCATTTCTTTTTGAAAATTAAAAAACACATTATTGTTCATTGTAATAAATATCTCTTTGAATAAAAATACTTTGAAGTAACAAAATTGTTGATTTTATTCTTGCATATTTTGCATATTTGTGCATATAACCGTGCATATTTTGAATTTTTTTCGTGCTATTCCTGGCGCATATTTCGAATTTTTGTTTGCATATTTTAATTTACTGTTTCACAATATCGAAAGAAAATTTAGTTTTGTACAATTACATTTAAATTAAAAACAAAATAAAAATTTTGTGTTTGTTTCAAACGTAAATATTCTGTGTTAGTTACGAACGTAAGATATTTACGGCAATTCATAAGAAATATGTCGGTTTTATAAAAGGATTGTTAATAAAATTTCCGTTGAAAATTTAGATTATTAACCTATTATAAAACAGAAATTTTTTTTTATGAATTAAGCAGTTAATACAAAAATTAAATATTAAATTGATTTTATTTTATAAAATAAAACGTCATTATTTTAAACGCATCGCATTTTTTTAATAGTTGAATGCCTATACACATACATACATGCGAATGTAAATGCCATCACCGGCATTACTATTTTCATTTTAACCTTTCTGTATATTGCACTAAAATACTTGAAGTACCACATGAAGTGAACATAATTTTTGAGGTACTTCTTTTGGTTGCCTACATTTTTCTATGTTCATTTTTTTCGGTACTTATTTAACCTTCGGCTACTTCTTGTTGGTATTTGCCAAACAATCAATCTCATCACTACACTGCTTGTGCTCTGAGAGGGAGAACAAATAAGTACTATACTCGACAGCGAGTTTCACATATGAACAAATATGTTACTCGTTGCAGACGTTTAGTATGTAATTATACAGCTGCGCCTATTTTTTGAAAAATATCTAAGAAAATACTCATAATTATACCTGTAATTACGATGCCCCAAAAAAATTTTCTTTCATGGCTCAAGCATAATTTGAGACCATATACAGTCAAGTATTTTTGAGATTTTTTTCAGATTTTTCGGAAGAGTTTAGAGGTCGTTTTTTGTATTTTCTTCATAACTTTAACCATAACCACGATTTTCTTCACTTTTGAGGAAACAATATTTTATTTTTAATACATATTTTTTTATTTATTTTATCTTCAAATAAAGGGTGTTTTTTTAGAGGTATAGAACTTCGAATTGAAATAAAACACAAGAAAATCGTTTTAATGTCCATCAATTTGGCTTTATTGGAAGGATAATTTTATGCCATTAATGTTTAAATATGATTTCGGGCATGTGGCCGCCGCGGCTGGCTCGAATAAAGCCAATTCGGCTTTATTAAAGCCAATTCGGCTGGCTCGAATAAAGCAAATTTGCACGATTTTTTTAGAGGTATATAGCTTCGAATTGAAATAAAACACAAGAAAATCGTTTTAATGTCCATCAATTTGGCTTTATTGAAAGGATAATTTTATGCCATTAATGTTTAAATATGATTTCGGGCATGTGGCCGCCGCGGCTGGCTCGAATAAAGCCAATTCGGCTTTTTTAAAGCCAATTCGGCTGGCTAGAATAAAGCAAATTTGCACGATTTGCAAGCGTTGTTCTTTTGTCAACCTGTTCATGATGAAATGGCAAACCAAACTAAATATTAATCACTTGACAGCTGACAAAATGGCCGCCAGTTAAAAAAGTGATGCCAACTTAATGTTCTATACCTCAATAAAAAACACCCTATATGAACTAACAATAAGTATTCAAATCTTAAATCTAAAATATAATTATTAGGCCCGACCACTGTCTGACATAAATTTAGAGATAGTTATAAATAATACATAAGTAGTGATAATCAAAAGGAAGAAAAAATAAATAAAATAAAAATTATTTTCAAGCAGTCCCATCTGGAGTGTTGAGTATAAGAGCCCTTGTATCCCTCTTTTTTAGGCGGATGTGTCCAGTAAAGTTCAAAATATTACGAGCAAGCGGATTAGGATGTGACTCGAGGTTTGTTAAATATTTACCTGCATATTTTGCAATTTCTTCAATCACTAGTGGCATGTTTAAATCACGATGTATATTTGAGTTTTTTATATACCATGGAGCCGATGTTATTAACCGCAAAATTTTATTTTGCCTTCGTTGGATTCTCTCGACATTGGAAGCTGAAGCAGTGCCCCATAGTTGAATTCCGTAGCACCATATCGGTTTCAAAAGTGACTTGTATATCAAAAGTTTGCAATCTAGACTGAGGGTTGAATTTCTACCAATCAGCCAATGTACCTGAGTTAATTTTAGTTTCATTTGGGTTAACTTAGAGTCAATGTGGTGTTTCCAAGTAAGCCGTCGATCAAGGTGTATACCAAGATATTTCACATGAGTATGTTGAGGGACAACTTGATTGTTAATCCGAATGGGTGAACAAGTATCTCTTCGTAATGTATATGTTACTTGAACACACTTTTGTCCGTTTACCTTAATTCTCCATAAGTTTAACTATAGTTCCAGCTGGGTAATGTGTTCTTGAAGATATCGGGATGCCTCGTAAGGATTTTCATGCATACTAAGGCAGGCTGTATCATCAGCAAATGTGGAAGTGTGGATATTACTGCTCAGAGGCATATCACAAGTATAAATCAAATACAAAACTGGCCCCAGTATACTCCCCTGTGGCACACCGGATGAGATAGTTTCAGGCATGCTCATACAGTCTCCTTCCACAACAGTGAACTTCCGGGCAGTAATGTAACTTTCCAAAAGACTTACAACCTTTATTGGCAGGTATGTTTTTAATTTTAAGATTAGGCCTTCATGCCACACTTTATCAAATGCCTGAGAAACGTCGATAAACAGCGCAGAACAATACTTCTTTTCTTCAAATGCTCTTCTTATAAATTGGACCAATCTATGAGTTTGTTCAATAGTGCTATGCTGACTTTTAAAACCAAATTGATGGTCCGGTATGCACCCACTACTAACTAGAATTGGGGACAATTTTGTCATGAGCAGTTTTTCGAAAAGCTTTGACATTGTTGATAGGAGACTTTTTGGCCTATATGACTCAGCCTTGGTAAGATCTTTGCCCGGCTTTGGAATCATTTTAACTTTGGCAAGTTTCCAGCTGTGTGGATAATACTTCAGTCGTAAAATGGCATTAAAAATAAATAACAGTATTCTAATTGCAATACTAGGCAACTTCATCAGCATCTGGTTACTAATTCCATCAAAACCCGGAGCTTTCTTCGGGTTGAGTTCAGCAATTATTTTTTGCACATCACGCGTCTTAAACTTTATTTGCTGAGGGGGTAGAGCGACTACATTTGGCAAATCAATTACACCAGTATATGTGTTTGGGGTAAATACGTATTTTAAATGGTCAGCAAATATGTTACCTTTTTCAGTGTCGCTTCTTGCCCAACCTCCGGTAGATGTGCGCAGGGGTGGTTTAAACTCAACGGGTGTTTTAAGCTTTCTAGCAGCGCGCCATAAAGAGTAATTAGATGCTGGTGTGACATCAAGATTTTCCAGATAGTTTTTAAGAGATGCAGTTTTTTCATGTGCAAGCAGCTCTTGGAGTCGTTTAGTGTTAAATAGGTTTTTGCTAATTTTTTTCCTCCAATAAAAATTTTTTGTATATATGTACATATAAAACTTTAATCATTGTCAAATTGTATTAATAAAGTAGAAAAAGATAAAAATCTCTTTAAAATCTATGTATATAAATTAAGTAAACTGTAAATATTATAAAAAGCAAATAAAATTGAATTGAATTGAATTGAATAAGACTAATGTATATGATAATATGTTAACATTTAAATCTAATCTACATCAATTATATACTAGTGAATTAAATAAGGTAGTCTTAAGTTATGGAGACGATAAGAGGAAAATTAGGTCAAATAACATTAACACTTATGCATGGTATCATTTTCGTATTAAGGAAACTAACCCTGAATACGAACTTGACATGTTGCTAGATGAGATTGCTAGAATGCAAGAAAATCTTAGTTAATTTTTAAATTGTATATAAAATCTTAGTTATTAGGAAAAAATATTGTAAATAAAATCCTATATATTAAGAAAAATTATTGTATTTAAATCCTATTTATTAAGAAAAATTATTGTAAGTAAAATTATATTTATTAAGAAAAATTGTTGTATATAAAACAAGGTTGGAAACCGAAAAAAATAACGGTATCGGTATTGATACCGGTACAATTATTTTTTAAATTTCGGTATCGGTAGCGGTATCGGTATTTTTTTTATTTCGGTATCGGTATTACCGGTACATACCGTTATCGAGTTTATAATACCGGTATACCGATATTACTGATAAATTTATTATTTCAGGCAGTGGACGTAACAAAAAATCTTTTTTTATTAAATTACTTCAAAAAGGGAGTATTTTTACATTAACAAATGTACTCGTATAAAAGCATATAAACTTATTTGTTTCTATATATGTTTTTCTACTATTATTAAAAAATAATTTACTAATAAGAAAGTGAAACAAGGAGACTGCAGTTCAAACTTTACATATATAAAGTATACATTTTGGTTAATTAAACAAAATAGTAAAAATAAAAGTTTTGTCTATAATGATATCTATATTACACTGTGTGACAAATTTTGATGAAATCGAAATACCTGGGAGCAGTGCTGCCAGAATGATGATTTTATCATATTTTTGATGATTTTTTGGCCAAAATATGATTTTAAGATTTTTGTTCTCGAATGATTTTTAATTTTGCAAATTATGATTTTTACTTTCAATACATACATATGTATGTACAATTTTTTTTGTTGTTCCAAAATGTTTATCAATAGCTACACCTATAAAGAAAACATTTTTGTTCCAGCGAAAATTATAAAACAACTGTACATCAGTGATGCAAAATGTGGCACTATTGGGCCATTTGTGGCACTTTTGGATGTTTTTGGCCCCGTAGTACTCTCTAAGATATTTTGGCCCTTTCAGCTCAAAATTCAACTAATTCCTTGAAACCTTTGAGTACACTTTTTAATTGAGTTTTCTACGTTTTAAAAACTACTTTTATTTTTGAAGATTTTTATTTAAACTGGTTTCCGAAATCTGCGCCAGATCATGTTTTGAGTGGGGAAACCAATAGTATTATACCAATTGCTATTAAACTTTTTCAAAAGAAACAGAACAAGTAAATAGGCAATATCGCAAGTTCCATCATTTGAAAAGCTCAACGATTTAAGTAGAAGTAAATTTTGCAAAAGGATTTCTACCATTAAAAATTGTTTATGTAAACTTTTGTATACAAATATATACAGAATTATTCAAGGAACTCTTTCTATTCACCAATCCTCAGTAGGACTGAAAATTTATATTGAAATGAAGATATTTTAAAACTTAACACAAAAAACTACTTTTATAATTACTTTATAATTACATAAATAATGTTTTTTTTTAAACTAAAATTTAGTTTTTTAAGCAACATACATACATATAAAATATGTATTTACTTTAATTTAACAAAAATACTTAAAAAAATTTTTAAGTTTTGTCGCTAAGTTCTGTTTTTGCTCTAAACAAAATAAATCACATATTATTAATGCATACTTTTGTCTCTATTTAAATTAAAAGATTATAGTCGAGTACATTAAAAAACTTTGTTGGCCCTATCAAAGGTATTTTGGCCCTTTTAAATCGTTAATTTGGCCCTAAACCAAAAAAGCCAAAATGCATCACTCCTGCACATATGTACCTTATATGATAAAAGCATTGGCAATGTCGAATACTTATTTTGTTTGAATTTCTTAACTAATTTTTCATTTAATGTAATTTTTATATAAGTTACTTTAATGATCTCATTTTTTTATTGAATTCAATTTGAAAATGCTTTCCAAATTCTTTTTGCAAAATAAGCTAGTAAATACCTTTTTATTGATGAAAACAAAATAAAATTGGTGTACGTCGAATAGTTTTGTTTGTCCACTGTAAATATGTCAATTTTTACTTTTATTATTTGAAAAAAAAAATTGGACTTGTGATGATTTTTTTCTTCAAAATATGATTTTCTTTCCGACAAATGATGATTTTCTTCGCAAAACTTCTGGCAGCACTGCCTGGGAGGTGTTACTATTTTTCTGCTAGGTATTGTCGAGTATAACAATACAAATTGTATTTGAAATTTTCCAGACACCTCCAAAATCTTGAGTTAAGGGTAAAAACCGGTTTTTCGTAGCCGTAGACACTTATCAACATCCAACTAAGTTAAATATCAACCGATTTTAAATTTATAAACGGATACAGAAAGAAGAGACTAAGATTTTTTGAACCATATAGATATATCTTGTTTCAGTAAATTTCAAATATGTATTTTTTTCACCAAATATGATTTTTTCTGTTTTTTTCGACACTTTTCTACTTTGGACACGTTCTTAGGCAATATTTTTGTACTGGATCTATATTGTTTATAACTTTGTTTATAAAACATAACTGAATAAGAGTAATTCACAGGACTGTTTTAAATATTTTGTTAGAAGACTTTTTTTTTTAAAACTACCTGAATGATGTATTTCGCGTTCTATTTATACGCTTTCGGGGTAAATAAATTTCCAGGATGATGAAAGTACAATTTAATAGATGTATATCAACATAGAGTACAAAATTGGTACAACAGTGGTTGCCAAAATTTTTTCCTTCCTTTTAAAAGTACTTTCCTTCACCTCAAGAGAAGAATCTTTAAATTCAAATTTAAAAGTTTAGAAGTTTTTTCTCTACCAACCTTATATATTACGGTGAAGTGTGTAAACAAGACCAACACCAAAGAAGGAAAGTTAATTGAAATATATTTTTGCAATTTTTGCCCATATTACGGTTTACAGCTCAACTAAGTTGGATTGAAACTGAAACAACTTTTTTTCTTTGGTATTCTGAATAACAACTAATTTTAGTTGACTTCGAAACAATGCGCGAAAAACAAAGGTTCTTATCTATGCTATATTTTTTGAAACCATAGTATCCATTACAAAACATTTTTAATATTTTTAGTTTTGGCCTTGCTATTTTTTTGAGATTCTATGTTTTATGAACATGGCAATAATATTGGTTGACAAATGGGATTGGTTGGCGTCTGGAATAGTAGAGCAGAACGAACACAATGCTCGAAATAAAAACCAAAGTACAACTGAAAAAAGCAGTTGCCTCATGGTGAAAAAAGTTGTAATACTTAATAAAAATTTGGCAACTACAACTCAACTATCATTTATTTTTTGGTCGGAATCGGTATACCGGTACGTACCGGTATAGACGTAAACGGTAGTCTGGATACCGGTATTTTCTAACCGAAATGGATTTCGGTATCGGTAACGATACCGGTATCTAATTTTAACGGTATTTGAATCGGTATCGGTATTTTTACTATACCGTTTGCCAACCTTGATATAAAATCTTATTTATTAAGAAAAATTATTTTATTATTGTTAAAATGAATGTAAATAAAAGGCTATTTATTAAGAAAAATTATTGTATTTAAATCCTATTTATTAAGAAAAGTTATTGTATTTAAATCCTATTTATTAAGAAAAGTTATTGTAAATAAAATATTGAAAAAATAATGAAATATGTGAATGGTTTTTATTTCTTTATTGGCTTTACTTCGTTGGATCAAAAAATTTTTGTGTTTGCTTATTTGCAAATTCTTGTTTTCATGTCGCTTAAACATGCACAGTCTTGTTTTCTTTGAGTGCACAAGAGAAATTGAATTTCACAATATTATGAAATTCCATTAGATATTTTCATAAAGAGAAATAATTTACGTAATCGGATAAGTCCTCATATTTTTCACTACATACAAGTTTCTGTTATTTTCTATTCAAACAGATGATTCCTAGTTTTCCTTTAGAAAAAATAATACAAAACAAGGAATATTTTAATAATACAATTTTATTTTATTTTATTATTTATACAATTTAATTTAATTTGTATTTATGTTAATTACAATGATGGAAACATTTCATAGTATCCAATTATGAAGTGTTCTAATATATTTTTGCGCAAAAAATATATTGTACATCTACAAGTATCAGGTCCTTCCTCACACTCAGGATGATACCAAGGACAGCTTTTGAAGTGTCCTTCTGTGTTGTCTTCATCTTCCATGATACCATATTCTTCGTTCTCATCCAGCATTTTGAAAAAATTTTATCATCTCCCAATGATCCAAAAGCCTGAAGCTCTCTCTCTAACCCTTTTCTCTCTATTCCATAGATGTTCAAGCATCTCTTTCCCTATAACGCGTTATAGGAAAGCAAGAAAAAAAACAAATTCTGCTTACGCAGCAAACAAATACGTACACGAAAAAAAATTTTGCTCTCTTCAGGTTTTGGATTCTCTTTAGCATAGAGCAGGGATGGATAACAAGTATTTTTAAATTTTATCTATATTTTGATGTCTTTTTATTAAAAAAATGGCTTGGTAAATGTAAAACACAATAACATATAACGCATTGTGCATTACCATCAACATTTTCTTTAAAGAAGAATTCGCTTTCGTAATTTTCTTTAAACATTTTACGCGTGTGTTGTTGTCTCAACAAGAAATAAACAAAATGTGATTCACAAAACATTTCCACCTCTGTTAAAAGTAAGCAGAGGTTTTCTTCTGCTCCACACACAAGCGCAAGTGTGTTTATGTGTTAGTGCACATCACTGCTCTATTCCATATTTCATTTTAGCACTCTATCTCTCTCTAACCCTTTTCTCTCTATTACTATCTCTTTCTGTCTATCACTATCCCCCACTTATTGACTATTTCACCATAATTATTTTCGATTTGCCTTCTTGAAGTCATCATCGCTACTTTTAAGATCATTTCCAATTAATCATTCAAAGTGATAAGAACTAAATAAAAAATTAAAAATATAAACAAAATGGACTCCCCAACAAATCTAATTGCAAAATTTAATGCTCTAAACAACAAAACTTTAGTTAGTTATATAATTCCTTTAAGCTATCAGGCCTACCGTACAACATGTAATAAATGCATTTTTATTGACATTGAATACGGTAGGCCTGATAGCTTAAAGGAATTATTTAACTAACGAAACAAAACTTTAATCCACATAAAGGAGCTTGAATCTTCAACGAAATATAGTATTCGAAATGTGTTACGTGTAACAAATAAATATGGACCAACACTAAAAGTTTAAATGAATAAACACATAATGTTCCTGCCTAAACGATATAATATTTTAACCGATGACATATTAAAGATCTCTCAAGAGGATCATATTGCCTAAGTAGATAAGGTGAAGAAACCCTAATTGTTGAGAGTGAGCTGAGTGAATTTCTAATTCAAGATTCCCAATTTCCTGTTTGGCAATAAAGTATATTAATTATGTATTTTAAATTATGAATAAAAAGACATTAAAAAGTTTTGTAAAATATAAATGTTTGTGTTTTTATTTAATATTTTCAGTTATTTTATAAAGAAATTTAAGACATAAATGTCCACAGGTAAATGTATTAAAATTCTGATGTTGATTATAGTTGTATTTTATATTTGCACCAAGATAACTGACTACTTCTGAAGGAGATTGTAAGTTTCCAAAGCTGTCGAAATATTCTTTTTCATTGTTGTTTTTATGGTATGCTACCCAATGTGTACCAGGTCCTGTTGATACATCTAAGTTGATTATTCCACATTCAATTTAGCTTGTCGTTTTGGTAGAGTATTCAACATGAAAACTCCTCTAAAATATAGAATTTTTATAGATAAACGGTTTAGGTCCACATCAGATAGTGGTTGATTGGGCAGCATCCTTAAGAGTTTTTTGATTCCTCTTTGTGAACTAAACCATAACCTTTTTTATGTGGTTTTAAGTAAAGTCCTTTCCCAACTGCTATAGATTCCATCGCTCTATTATGTCTAGTTGCTTCATCAAGTTGATTTTTTGCATAATTTGTTGCATTTACAGCTTTACCTATGACAGCACCTCCAGTTGTCAGACTACCAATTGCACCCAGATCAGTTAAAATCGGTATTAGAGGTAAAAAAAAACACCAATTTTTGGGACAAGTATTACACGTGGTACTATATTTTGATATTTTCTTCCTTTTAATGATTTGTTGATAGTTTTTCGTGCAATTTTAATAGCTGAGTTACTATCTAATGGTTTTTCCTTCTTTAGTATTTTTGTTGCAGCTCTAATTGATGTTCTAAACAGTTTTTTCTCATTTAGCTTGTTCTTTTTAACATTTTTCTTTTTCTCCACACCCACACCAAATTTTGTTTTGGCTTTCATTGCGTTAGTTACCATATATGCAAATGATTTTTCTGCAAGACTACTGTCTTTTGATAAAACTCGATTCCAAGCTGAATTTTCAAGTATTTTATCAGCTTTATGTCTAGTATTTAAATCCTTATTTTTTGAATACGCAATATCGTGATTTTTACAAGCAGAGTCCAATAAATTAATTCCTTTGTCACCTCGATTTAAACGTTTTTGTAGTTTTGTTCCAGGTCCACAGTACTGATATCCAGGAAGATGAAGCTCAACAGGTAGAGAGTTTATTATTTTATCTACTATACCTCCTCCAACGAAGGTGCTTTTATGACTAAACGTTTTCTGATATCGTATAACCATATTATCCAACTTTTCTACAATAAGAGATAACATTTATGAAATGTATTTAGTTACAAAAATGCAGCTAGTGAAACAACATAAAAATATTTTAGTTTGTAATATTGACGATTCAGTGAACATCAGTTCAAAAATAAAGCGTAGCCCCCTCTTACCAAATTCTATTCGTGCTCTAATAGTGGGACCATCAAATTGTGGAAAGACTAATGTTATGATTGGCTTACTAGAAGGTCCTAATGGACTCAAGTTTGAAAACATCTATTTATACTCCAAATCTCTGTGCCAACCCAAATATGAATACCTGAAGAAACTAATTTCACCAATTAAAGGAATGGGATTTTATACATTCACCGATAATGAATCAGTTATTTTACCTGACGAAGCTAAAACTAATTCAATTAAGATATCATCGTGTTGCATGTGAGAAGCAGAATAATATACGTACATATTTTTGTATGGGACGACATAGGGATATTGATTCATTCTACTTGTGCCAAACTTATACTAGAATTCCCAAGCAGTTAATAAGAGAAAATACCAATGTTATTGTAGGGTTTAAAAATTTATTTATTATTTGTAATTATTATTTTTACCTTTTTTTTGAAATTTGTATTTAAAATTTATATCATTAATAAATAAATTTTTTACAATTAAGATTGATTTTAATTATCACAAAACAAATATATCTCTACATTTGGCGATCTTGCATCAATATCCTGATGAGATTTCATACATTATAAACAGCGAAGTTTATAATTATATATTCGGAAGTATTGAAATTATTTTTGTTTATAATAAAACAACGATTCTTTGGTGAAATACGACCTATCGATCATTTCAACAAACCAAATAAACCAATTGATACAAATAAAATTCAAACAAATAAGCCAATTTACATGTGGAGATTTTGTTTTTATGAATCATCTTTCAAATCGATGTATTTGGGACCGCAAAATTGATGCAAATAAGATTCAAACAAATTCAACAATAGCAACAGCACGTTCAAACTAATCAAATTTTAGCAACCGATTACCAACGGAATTTCATTTATCAAGACTGAAGATATTTCAAATATTTAAGAAATCAACCACTATCCAGGCATTTATAAATTTTGAAAGTTCTTTATATAATATAGTACTCATTCATTTGCTTAGTTATTAAATATCTTTATATTCACTTAAATATCTCTTTTAAATACGCATACCTTTAATTTTTTTTTTGGTGATATTTCTGTAAACTCCTAATCCGGATAATGATACACTCACCTTATCGTACAAATAATCCAACTACTAACCAAGAAAATTCAGGAAACAATACAGAAGTTGAACACAATAACAACAATACTACACTTAATAACAACCCAAATTGTTCTACGCTTCCATCTAATTTAATGTCACAATCTAACATTGAAATTTCCGCTACTTCTGTTAAACTTCCACAGTTTTGGACTAATTGTCCCGAAGCATGGTTTATCCATGCAGAAATGCAATTTACAACCAAAAATATAACACAAAATAAGACAAAATATGAGTATGTTGTAACAGCGTTACCGCAGGACGTCATTCCCCCCTGTTCTGAAAATCACGGTGATTTCAAATCACGTGATTTCAAAAGTAAACTATTAATAGCTGCCTTGGTAATGAGATTTTATTGCGTTTTAAGTTTTTTTCATTTATAATAGTATATTTTCTTCAAACTTCCAAAGCTATAAAACGTAAAATTTACAAAAGCAATGATTTAGCTTTTATTAATTTTTAGAAATCACCGTGATTTGGCATGTCGTGATTTGCAGAACAGGCCCGATTATTACAGTTTTGGATGTTATCCAAAATACTTCTCCAAATAATTGTTACGAACATTTAAAGAAAACATTGATTGAAAGACATTCAATGAGTGAGAATAGGAAATTGGATAAATTATTATCTGATTCCGAAATTGGTGATCAAAGACCATCGGAATTCTATAGATCATTGACTTTATTAACAGGGTCTAATTTCAGTTCAGATATTATTAGAAAAATTTGGTTGAGGAAATTACCTAAAAATTTGAATATCGCCTTAGCTGGGTCAAATATATCTGATACAAATGAATTTATTAAGATTGCAGACAGTATATGGGAAGTTCTTCATAATGCTGAAATAAGTTATCTAAATAAATCTTCACCTGAGCTAAGAAAAGGTAATTCTAATTTAGAAAATATGATAGAAAACTTAACAATTGCGACTACGAAAATAGCTGAAAGTTTTCAAACACTTTCTCTGGAAGTTTCTTCTATGAAAAGACAGATAGATGATCAGCATTATAAATTACGTTTTAATGATTTTAACAGGAGTAGATCACGATCTCAAAGTAGGTCAAATAGAAGAAAATGGTTGTGCAGATTTCATTACAGGTTTGGAAATCAAGCTAGAAATTGTGAACAACCTTGTTCATATAATGAACAAAGTGATAACATAAAAAACTAAATAATCCCATTGTTGAGGCGACAAACAATGGAAATATCGACTATACCACACGTCGCTTATTTATTTATGACAAAACTAACAAATTGAAGTTTCTAATTAATAGCGGAGCAGACATATCTGTCATTCCATCTTCAAAGTTTAGAATGCATAAAATAGATTCTGACATTAAATTAACAGCAGCCAATGGTACTTCTATAGCAACTTTCGGTAAAAGATTGTTGAATATTGATTTTGGATTACGACGTGAATTTTCCTTTGTTTTTCTTATTGCTAACATTGAGAAACCAATAATAGGTGCTGATTTTCTTTACAAATACGGTTTACTAATTGATGTTAAAAATAAATTGCTACTTGATCCTCTGACCAATTTATCGGTCAATGCCAATTTGTGTATGTGTAAACTATCTCTACCAAAACTTTTTTCATTTGAAAACCAGTACACAAACTTATTAAGACAATTTCCTTCTTTAACAACAGAACCAGACTATACCAAACCAGTTAAACATAAGACTATCCATAAAATAGAGACTAAGGGTGTATTACCATTTACTAAACCTAGGCGTTTAGATCCAGTAAAACATAAAATTGGAAAAACAGAGTTCGATTATTTAGTTAAGTCTGGAATTTGTAGACCATCTAAGTCTTCTGTAGCATCAGCCTTACATTTAGTACCGAAGAAGGATTCTAATGATTGGCGACCATGCGGAGATTTTAGACGTTTGAATTTGGTAACTGTGCCAGATAGTTATCCTCTGCCACACATTCATGATATTAATTTCAATTTGAGGAACAAACGAGTATTTACAAAGATAGATTTAGTCCGAGCCTACCATCAAATTCCTATGGCAGAAGAAGATATTTATAAAACAGCAATCACTACACCATTTGGAATGTTCGAATTTGTACGCATGCCTTTCGGACTAAGAAATTCTGCTCAAACCTTTCAACGATTTATTAATGAAGTTTTTAACGGTCTTGATTTTGTTTTCGTCTATATTGATGATGTAATGATCGCTAGTGAAAGTGAAAATGAACATATGATTCATTTAAAAACAGTTTTTGAAAGGCTTGAACTATATGGATTAAGTATTAAATCTAGTAAATGTGTTTTCGGAGCATCGGAAATCGATTTTCTCAGTCACAATATCTCCGCAAGTGGAATTAAACCATCAGAAGATAAAGTATCGGCTATACGTAGGTATCCAAAACCAGACTCCGTTAAACAGATGCAAAAGTTTATAGGTATGATTAATTACTATCACAGGTATATACCAGGATTGGCGGAATTGTCGAGACCAATTCATACGATGATAAAAGACAGTTTTAAAAGAAAACGTAAAGTTTTAAATTGGGATAGTCAAACAGTAAAAGTTTTTGAAGAAATTAAAGAACGTTTTGCCTCGCGTGTATTACTAAATCATTTTAATGAAAAGGCTAAATTGATATTAACAGTCGATGCAACCAAGATTGCAATAGGGGGAGTTTTACAACAAATACATAACGATGTTATTGAACCCTTGTCATTTTTCTCCAAAACGCTGTCTCCCTCTGAAACTAAATACAGTACTTTCGACAGGGAATTGCAAGCAATTTATCTCAATATCAAACATTTTAGGCATATGATAGAAGGAAGATGCTTCTCTGTTTATACAGATCATAAACCCTTAATTTCTGCACTTGATTCAAGAACAGAAAGAAGTCCAAGGCAAACTAGACACCTTGAATATATTTCCCAATTTACAAATGATATTCAACACATTCGTGGGGACTCTAATATAATAGCAGATATCTTGTCAAGATTATTGCAGATTGATTCCCTTCAGAACAATGATTTAAATCTAAAAATATTATTCGAAGAACAACAGAAAGATAAAGAACTGAAGAGTATATTATTGAACAAGCACAATAACATAAATTTGAAATTAGTTAATATTCCTTGTTTTAATTTTGAGATCTGGTATGAAACCTCACATAATAATCCTCGTCCATTCGTACCAGAAACTTTACGAAAAATTGTGTTCGAAAAATTGCATTTTATTTCACATCCTGGTACAAGGTCTACTAGGAGACTTATTACTCATAGGTACTTTTGGCCAAATATGAATAAAGAAATCAATACATGGTCTAAGCATTGCATCATTTGTCAGAAATCTAAAATTATTAAGCACACAAAATCTCCAGTAACTAAAATAGGCGTTCCAAAATGTAGATTTGAGCATATCCATATGGATATAGTTGGACCTTTACCACCATCTAAAGGCCATATATGTATATATATTGACCATTATAGATAGGTATACACGATGGCCTGAGGCTTACCCTCTTAAGAATATTACTGCTTCGACAATAGCTCAAGTTTTTATAAGAAACTATATTAGTAGATTTGGGGTACCTTTAAAGATAACTACAGACCAAGGAGCCCAATTTACATCAAAATTTTTCACGGAGCTGACGAAATGTCTTGGTAGTCAAAAAATAACTACAACGGCATATCATCCTCAGGCGAATGGAATGATAGAACGATTCCATCGGCAATTGAAGTCGACCATTATGGCCAGTAATAACAAAGAAAATTGGTACGATACTCTACCGTTAGCTCTTCTAGGTTTAAGGTCCGTTTTTAAGGAAGATTTGCAATCGACTTCTGCAGAATTAGTGTTTGGTCAAAATTTACGACTACCCGGTGAAATTGTGGCTCCACATGCAGACAGTATGTACTCAGATTTATTATACTCATTAAAAGAACATTTTAAATATGTTCATTCCAATCTGTCACACCATAAAGACTGCTAATCAAATGTATATTTTCCGAAGGAGTTGTATACATGTAAATATGTATTTGTGCGAGTTCAACAGAAGCGTTCAATAGAACATCCATATGAAGGGCCATATAAAGTGCTCGGAAAAGATAAAAAATATTTTGAAATTGAAATTGATGGAAGTATAAGAAAAATATCCATAGATAGATTAAAACCTGCATTCATAGATCAATTTCACATACCAGATAAAACATACAATAGTTCAGATAAAACACAAAAAAAAGTAACATTCAATTTATTGAATATAAATTTTTCCGGGAGGGGAGTAATGTAGGGTTTAAAAATTTACTTTCCAATTTTTAGTTATGTTTTCCTTGATATTGTAATTATTATTTTTACCTTTTTTTTGAAATTTGTATTTAAAATTTATATCATTAATAAATAAATTTTTTACAATTAAGATTGATTTTAATTATCACAAAATAAATATATCTCTACAGTTATTATAATGTTTAAACACGATAAGACAAATATGAAGCATGTTTATAGGGATCACGTTGGCAGCGACTTGAGTTATGAAAAGTTTCATGAAATTTGTCGAGAGTGTTGGAAGGATAAATATGAATTTACGGTGATTTGTAAAGATAATGAATTAAATGATGGTCGCCACAGAAAGGAATTTGACTATTCCATAACTATAAAAACTACTCTTCATAAACATTTACTTTAGCTATTAATCTAACTTTAAAATTGATACATCTATGTGCTATAACCTCATCTGATACCTGATAAGCTGATCTGAAAACCAGACCAGCTACCTAATCACCTGATTTGATACCTGATAACCTGATCTGAAAACCAGACCAGGTCCTGATAAGCAGATCTGAAAAATAGAGCAGGTCCTGATAATCTGATCTGAAAACCAGACCAGGTCCTGATATGTGATCTGAAAACCAGATCAGGTCCTGATAAGCTGATCTGAAAACCAGACCAGGTCCTGATAAGCTGATCTGAAAACCAGATCAGGTCCTGATAAGCTGATCTGAAAACCAGACCAGGTCCTGATAAGCTGATCGGAAAACCAGACCAGGTCCTGATAAGCTGATCTGAAAACCAGATCAGGTCCTGATAAGCTGATCTGAAAACCAGACCAGGTCCTGATAAGCTGATCTGATAGCTGATACCTGATATAATGGCTGATACCTGATCTAATAGCTGATACCTCTTATTTGCTATTATTAAACATGGATGAGAAAATTTTAAAACAGTTTATGTTGACAAGAAATGTCTTGAAGAAAAAGCTTCGTAGTATAAAAACTGGTGAAATAGATACACGTGAACAACTAAGAGATACATTTAAACTGTAACGATGGTTTTTTCTTAGCTGGGGTGATACTCATCGATGTCCAGCGTTCGTCACAAAATTTATTTATTTTGAGAGAATTAAATAAGAATACAACACAAGGTTTGAGTATACAAAATGACGATATCTTTATTTAATTTTGTTTAGTAAGCGATTCCCTGTCAGTTTATGTCGCCCGTGAATATGCCGAACACCTTGTCCGTGCGCCAAGGCTCGTACAAAGCAGACAATAGAGGAGAGGAGAAAACGCATGCTCTTATGTCAAACGCCTTGTTCGTGCGCCGAGGCTCGCACAAAGCGGACAGACCTTATTCCTTTTACGTCTTAAGATGAACAGCTTGTACGTACTAAAGAGTGGCACAAACACAAGAAAAATGTCTTACAAGCATTTCATGAAATTACAATTAGTGCAATTTGCTCATTGCAAAACACATACTTCCGAAAATATTTCTTATTGTTTCACGATCAAAACATTGAAGAAGAGAACACAAGTACAACAAAACAATGTTAAAATAGAACAAGGCTGAAGTAGAAGAGAAATGAAGTAGAACATCAAAACTATTTTGGAACATTCAAAACATGTTTGAACAACTCGTAGACACACTTACAAAGAAACTTTTGCATTTTTTATGAACATAAAAAATCGAATGTATGTATGTATTAGTTAATAACACTCTTGTTTACATTTTTAAGCTTTTTTGTGTTGGTTCTAGTGTACTCGAGCTTTTGGTGTAATTTATCGTTTTTTTTATTTCATTGTCTGTTTTTGTTTTGATGTTCTACTTCGTTTGAACATACAAGCACTAACAAAGCTATAGAGAGAAACTTTTCGAATGGTGCTTGTTTTGTTTCAGTGAGAGTTGTTATGCTTGTTTTGTTGATAATGTTTACACTGAAATATAAGGCTTGGAAGTAGTGTGCTTAGAATACAGAACTTTCAATACATTTTGTTCAGCTCTTTAGTACGTACCCCAAGGCTCGTACCCGATGGTCATCTGCGTCCTACTCATAAAGTCGCCGTGTGACTATCTTTCCAAGGCTGTCACCTGGTTTACTAAATATTTATTATGCAGATTATTGTTCGTACCCCGAGGCTCGTACAAGAATCTGTCTAACAAGTTTGATAGCCAAACGTAGACTGCCTCCTCTTCGCATTGTGCTGCCTCTTATGCATGTGGTTTTGGCATACACAACCATACACACACCGTAACTCATCTGTATGGGCGACCATACACTATGAACAGCTCTGCTTGTTTCAATGTTGTATTTAATAGTATGTTAGTTGAATTTCGACACACAGAGTAATATAACTATACGTAAACTGCACCTTCTTTTATTAAAATATATTTTGGTTGTTTTACTTTTAAATTATTATTATTTTCTCAAAAATATATTTGTATGTATTTTATTAATATTTTTTATATATATTGATTGATTTGAAAATTATTAATTACAATATAAAAATATGAGTCTTACCCCCAGTTTTTGACTGGCTAATCAAACTGTAATTATTTTTAAGTTCTAATTAAATACGAAATTGTGTTTTTGAGTGCATAATTAAATTAGAATTAAATACCCAACCTTGTGTAATTAAATACTACTTAAGTTTTATGAATGTACCATATGTTTTTATGCGTGTATGTGTTTATTGAAAACATACACATGACATCATGTGGTCGGGTTGAAAACATCATGTGGTCGGGTTAAAAAGAATTTCGTTTAAATTTCATAAATATATAACATATACAATACAAAATTTCATATTATGGAATAAAGTAATAGAAAAATGTATTATGATGTTCGTTTGATTTCATAAAATGAGATTTTATGGAATTTTAATTTTCTACATGTTTATAACCTAACTTTTTTGTTTATGCTAAACAGCTGTTCTTTGGAAATTTTGCAGGGCTGCCGTGCTTTCAACATAATTTAATAAGAACTTTAATTAACCACTGAAAAAATTAAATCGTATTTAATTACAACTTAATTTTAAATAAAAATTAGCTAATTACGTACTTAATTATTAAGTTCAAAACTGCGGGTTAGATTTAAAATATAATATTATTTAATAGAGTAGATACAATAGCAGTCATAATAGTAGTAATATTAACAGTAATAACAATAATAATAATAAAGATAGGGTATAACATGTAACTCCCCCACCCTTTGTTCACACATTACTCCTGGAATGTAGAAACTTATTTACAGCAGAAAATAATACATTTTCAAATATATAACTTCTATAGCGATTCAATAATATATAATAATAATGTTATTTAACATATTTAGCAATAATATTTAATAACTAACTATATGAAATATATATAACAAAATAGTATTTAAACATGAATTTATGGTTTAGCACAAATTTTTAATTTCTTCTATCAGAATAATCCCTTCCAGTGATTTTCTTTTCAAATTTTATATCTGGCAATTCATTTTGGTATTTATATCTTCGTTTGACTATTTGTCTATCACGTTTACATCCCTTTTCATCAATAAAGTTTGTTTTATTCTTTTCATTTACTTTTTTTTAAACATACTTAGGTTTCAGTTTTAAATTGTAAACACCTAGATTTTATTTTTCACTAATTCTCTTTTTTTTATAATCATGACGTTCTTGTCTATTAGAATTTATTTTCTCAGTTCTTTCAATCTTTTTACGATGAACAATATTATGTAAAGTTTGCCAAACAGATTTATCTACCTTATTATGAAGTAGATCATTTGGCTTGTATCCTGTAGTACTATGTATGCTGTCGTTATAAATTTGTACAGATTTGTAAATTAAAGTTTTATCATTAATATCTTTATTTTCTTTTTCTAATTTAAAAAGTCGTATCTGCTCATTCAAAGTAAGGTGGAAACGCTCTATATCGGAATTTCCCGTATGTGTGTTAGGGGATGTAAAATGAAAATCAATTTTTTCAGTATTTAAAAAATTCTTAATATATGCCGTATTAAACTCATTATCTGCTACAATTTTACATGGTTTACCTAAATTAGCAAACCTTTCCCTTAGAACTTCTACGATAGTTAATGAATTTTTATCATTTAAATGATGAATTGATACATGTTTTGTAAGTTTGTCGATACATGTTAAAAATGTTGTATTTTTATTAATAAACCAAATATCAATATGAAGAACTTCATTTGATGTTAAAGGTGTTTCTGTTACGTATAACTTACTTTTTATTGGTTTCCTATCGTATTTACACATGTTGCATATAATACAATTGTTTATATATTTGTGGATTTCTTTTTTTAAATTTGGATAATAAATAACATTCTTTAATTCTAAAAAATGTCTCCTCTATTCCTCTGTGGTTCTTATGTGTATGATATTGATCTATGATTTCCAAAGACTTTCAATATTAAAAACATCTTTAATAAATTTTTAACAATAAATAAATTTCATTTCAGGTGAATTTGAAAAATAATGTTTCTTGAAAATTTTTATATATCGGAATGTTATTGGAAAAAATTGCTACAGTACCTTTTGTTGGAAATATTGGTTTCAAAAATTGTATAATTTTTTCTTCAAAGTATTCTTTTATTGTAATGAAATGTCTTATCTTATTTTTATATAAAACTAGCTGACCCTGGTCCGCGTTGCTGGCCCTAAGAAAACATTAGTGTTGTATATGGCATTGGTGGTACAATATGAAAATTGGATTTTGCCCACGAATAAACTAAATATTGCTCCATCTCCCGGACGAACTTTAAACTACACAGAAACACTCCTCATACCCCATAGAGCATGTATATAAAGTTTGGTCTAAATCGGTGCAGTAGTTCTTGAGTTATGGTGCAAAAACACAAAAAAAAACTAAATATGGCGCCATCTGTCGGACGAACTTCAAACTACACAGAAACACTCCTCACGCCCCATAGAGCATGTATATAAAGTTTGGTCTAAATCGATGCAGTAGTTCTTGAGTTACGGTGCAAAATCACAAATATAAACTAAATATGGCGCCATCTGCCGGACGAACTTTGCGTCGTCCGATTTCGTGAAAACTTTAGATAAACCATCTACACGACCATACGAACAAACCATAAAAATTTGATCGAATTCGGTTTGACCGTTCGTGAGTTATAAAGTCACAACTAGAGATGCTAAACGGGAAATCCCGAGCCCGGAAATCCCGGGCTTTTCGGGACTATTCAAATCCCGGAGCCCGGGATTTTTTAATTTTAAAGCCCGGGATTTTCGGGATTATCTGAATCCCGTTTTTTGCATAAATAATGTCTTTGACTGTCATCTTCTACATCAAAAATTATTAGAAACTCCCTGTTATAAAAAGTTAAAATAAAAAATTTGCTTTGAATAAATATTTTAGTAGATAATAGTATATGGTATATACATAATATATCTTATGACTTTTTCTTTTCTAGGAAAAATGTTACAAACATTGCACTTTTCAATGAAAATTTGCAACTTAATGTCTGAATTGTATAAGTACCCTTTAAATATGCAAAACAAAAATATTTTGTAAAATTAAAATATTATTTTTAATATATAGACGCACATTTGTGCACAATTTTTTCGGGATTTTGTAAGTCCCGAAAATCCCGGGGTCCCGGTTCGGGATTTCGAGACTCCATCACTAAATCCCGAAGCCCGGGATTTCAAAAAACCTGTCCCGATTAGCATCTCTAGTCACAACACACTTGCAACAATTTTTTATATATATAAAATTTCTTTTTTGTATTGATACTTGTTTCCTAAGTTTATTATTATTTGGTTTTTGAATACATTTATTGGAGATTCTGATATCGGGATATAATCATTTAGATTTTCGTTTCCGCTATGAATTGTTGCTAATCAGATTGAATATCTTGTAGTTGTTCTGTTAAAGCATTAACATTAAGGCGACTTAGGTAGTCAGCTACTTTATTTGTTTTGCCTTTAATATATTCTACATCAAAATCATATTCGTTTAGCTGTAGTTTCCATCTTTGTAATTTGAAATTCGGTTCTTTCAATGAATTAAGCCATGTAAGCGGTCAATGGTCTGTTTGAATTTTACATTTTCTCCCGAATAAATAAGCCCTAAAATATTTTATTATTTTTTTAAAAGCAATTGGGTGACCGTTTTGTGACAACACTGCACCTAATGCTTCATTACTAGCATCTGTAGTCAAAACAAATAACTTATCAAATTGACGATATGCTAAAACTGGTGTATTACACAAAACATCTTTTAGTTTATTAAATGAATCTATGTATCTTTGATCATTCACATTGATCTTTGAACCTTTTTTTGTTTTGAAATCATAGGTCAAGCTATTTCACTAAAGCCTTTTATAAATTTTCTATAAAAACCAGTTAGTCCTAAAAATGATCTAATTTCTTTTATGGTTTTTGGCAATGTAATTTTTCTAATTACATTAATTTTATCAGAGTTCGGTTTTATTCCTTTCGGTGTTATGATATGTCCTAAGTATTCCGATTCATGCCTAAAGAAATTGCATTTATCAACCTGAACTTTTAAGTTGTATTGGGATAATCTCCGAAAAATATCATCAAGATATACTACACATATATTATTAATATATTCTTGAAGCACTTCAATCATCATTCGCTGAAATGATGCTGGGGCATTTTTTAGGCCAAATGGCATTCTAGTAAATTCGTAGTGACCTCTTGATGTCGAAAATGCTGTCTTGTGTCTATCTTCTGGTGCAATTGAAATTTGATGAAATCCTTTTGCTAGATCTATTGTGCTAAAATAAAGTGATTTCCCTAGTTTTGAAGAAAGATCTTCTATATTAGGTATTGGAAATTTATCTTCAATGGTAGCATCATTAAGTTTTCTGTAATCGACTACAACTCTCCATTTCTTTTGACCAGAATTATCAATTTTTTTAGGGACAACCCAAATTGGAGCATTATATGGGCTATTCGATTTTGTTATGATTCCCGATTTCAACATTTCGTTAATTTGCTTCTCTACTTCCTCTTTATGAATTTCAGGAAAGCGATAAATTTTGGAATAAATTGGTATATCATTTTTTGTTCGGATTTTAGGTCTATATTTACAGACAGCTGATAAATTTTCCCCTTCAATATAGAAAACGTTTTCAAATTCTTTTATTACTTCCATCAGGGCACTAATTTCCTCTTTATTCGAGTACTGTGTTTCTAATTTTTGTTTTAAATAATCAATCCTTAGTTTGTTAAAGTTTATTTCAATAATTGTATCTAAATTTTCGTCATATTCTACATTTTCGTTTGAACATTGGTCAAATATTAGAGGAATTTTTGAATCATTTGTTATTAGCAAGTTAGTTTTAAAATTAATTATCGCTTGTAATGGTTTTAATATATTACAACCAATAATACCGTCGAATTCACTATAAATTTCTGTTTCCAACATTTCTATTTTTGAGTTAGGACGATTAAAAAGTGGTATAGTAATTTTCGAGGTTGTAATAGCTTTTGAACAGATTGTGTTCAAAATTATTGGACGTTCAAGTTCACTTCGAAATGAACTATGAAACAAACCCTTCCTTATTAATGTTGTTCCAGATCCTGTGTCTATTAACAATTTTATTGGTGAAGTTTTTGTTTTTACAATTATGCAGGGAAGAGACTTTCGGCCGATAATTGAAAATTTGAAGTTTGTATATTGTCTACATCCATTTCCACTGTATTATTTGTATTACTTTGTTGAGTTTGATTTGATGCATTATTTCCACTAAAATGTCCCGAGGTATTCTGTCTACTCTGATTGAAGCTAGTATTCGGTCCATTAGAAAAATTTCTAGCAAAAGTACTTTGACTTGAAAAAGTATTTTGGTAATTTTTGGGATAATTATATTTACTTTTATTGGAATAATGATCCTGTCCATTTCTAATATTCTGATATTGTTGATAATCGTTTTGTGTATTATGTTTAGAAAAAGATCTGTTTACATTATTGAAAGATTGAGAAAATGAATTATTATCATTTGAAAAATTTCTATTTTGATGAATGCTATTGTTATTACAAAATTTTGATGAAAAAGATTGTGCGTTTTGATAATTTCGATAAAAGTACTCAGTTTCAACCAAAATTTCTTTTGCCTTCAATAAGGATTGAGGATTTCTTGAACTAAGAATTAATTTTGGTTCACTAGGTAGTTTACTTATAAATATTTTTAAAACCATTAATTCATTGTTTTTACAATTAAACCATTGACTTTCCATCTCAACACTAGTTTTTAAGTTTAATTTTGTTAATAATTTCAATATGTAATCATAAAATTCGCTAATATTACTTCTCAACTCTGCTGTTTTTATTTTGTTTATTATATTTTCTATACTCTCTGCTATATTGAAATTAATTCTTAAAACTATTTTTACCTCTTCCCACTTAGTAGGATTGTTGTTGTTGATTAACGTGATGTTCGCCTTTCCAACAATTTTACTTCTGACTCTCAAATTGAATAAAGGTAGTAAGGTTGCTTCAACATGTTTTTGAATTCCATCAACATGCAATATAAACATTTGTAGTTCTTCTGCTTTTCCATCAAAACATGGGACACCTTCTAGTAGTTGAAATGCTGTTATTGACATGATTTTGAAAGTTTATTTAGTTGGATGGAGTGGTAGTATATTTGTAGTTAGGACTTGATCAGTATGAGACAGTAATAATTATTCTTATTGTTGCTTTATATTTCCAGTCTTCTATGTTGTAACTGACTCCAATTCTTGATGTATTTACAGATATAATGGTTTAAAATTGCTTAAGCAGGTTTTACACGACATGTTTTTAACGTCTGACATTTCAACTTTTCAACTCAGATGTAATTCTGCATGTTTGTCAAAATTGTTGTTTTACAGAAGGTTTATAAAATTCGGTCATAAACCTACATGTTAATTGCTAAGTTTCTGTTTTTTATTCTCTCTGTCTGTAAATATTTTGCTCATCTTTTATATAAACCAATGTCGGCAACCGTTTCAAAATCGTGTTGCCGCCACAAAATTTTTTCCTTGCGCCGTTAAAAAGCTCAACCATTTTTATGATTTTTTCTTCAAATTCGAAGATACCAAGTTAAAATATAATAATGCAACGCTATTTATATTGTATGTATGTACATAATTGCTGTTAAATAGTTTAAAAAACATACATATATGGGTGCTGTAATGTATCAACTACAGCCGGCTAATGTTTCCGTCAATAGTGAACCACCGCTACTTGTTTGCTCACGGCATAGATTTCGATGTCAGAAGGTTTGTCAGAAGAAAATAGAACACGCTCTAATTGAAATATTATCAGACGGCTTTTCGTCTGACTTTTACAGAAGCAATGTATTAAAGGTGCCACACGACATGTACATGTTTTACACTGGGAAATTTGACAAGTCAGAAGCAAAAAACATGTCGTCTACGGGGTGCATTAATAGTTTTCTAGATTCTTGAATACAGCAGATCAACGATTTATAGTTGATGTTTTATTGCACTTAGAGATGGCTCGAAAAAAACGATCAAAAGCTTTTGAATGTTTTAATGTTTTTTTTCATATTTTTAATATTTTTTTTAGAATAGTCCGAGAACACCGACTGCTCCAGTAATATAACTATACGTAAACTGCACCTTCTTTTATTAAAATACTGGCTGACCCCGGTCCGCGTTGCTGGCACTAAGCAAGCATTAGTGTTGTATATAGCATTGCTGGTACAATATGAAAATTGGATTTTGCCCACGAATAAACTAAATATTGCGCCATCTGCCGGACGAACTTCAAACTACACAGAAACACTCCTTACGCCCCATAGAGCATGTATATAAGGTTTTGTCAACATCGGTGCAGTAGTTCTTGAGTTACGGTGCAAAAACACAAAAAAACTAAATATGGTGCCATCTGCCGGACGAACTTTAAACTACACAGAAACACTCCATACGCCCCATAGAGCATGTATATTAAGTTTGGTCTAAATCGGTGCAGTAGTTCTTGAGTTACGGTACAGTAGTTCTTGAGTTACGGTGCAAAAACACAAAAATAATAAATACTGCGCCATCTGTCGGACGAACTTCAAACTACACAGAAACACTCCTCACGCCCCATAGAGCATGTATATAAAGTTTGGTCTAAATCGGTGCAGTAGTTCTTGAGTTACGGTGCAAAAACACAAATAACTATATATGGCGCCATCTGTCGGACGAACTTCAAACTACACAGAAACACTTTTTACGCCCCATAGAGCATGTATATAAAGTTTGGTCTAAATCGTTGCAGTAGTTCTTGAGTTACGGTGCAAAAACACAAAAAACTAAATATGGCGCCATCTGTCGGACGAACTTCAAACTACACAGAAACACTCCTTACGCCCCATAGAGCATGTACATATATAAAGTTTTGTCAACATCAGTGCAGTAGTTCTTGAGTTACGGTGCAAAAACACAAAAAAACTAAATAGGGCGCCATCTGTCGGACGGCGTTATCGGATTTCAACCAAACTTCATATAAACCATATATGGGCCACTGCGACGAAAAATAACTATACAAAGTGACACTGACACGTATACATATCACACACGCTCATAGGCACCTACGTATTTGTTGGTGTTTTTTTTTTATATGGACAAAATCACATGTTGACATGAAAAATCATAAATCACGAACGCGTCGTCCGATTTCGTGAAAACTTTAGATAAACCATCTACACGACCATACGAACAAACCATAAAAATTTGATCGAATTCGGTTTGACCGTTCGTGAGTTATAAAGTCACAACACACTTGCAACAATTTTTTATATATATAGATATTTTGGTTGTTTTACTTTTAAATTATTATTATTTTCTCAAAAATATATGTGTATGTATTTTATTAATATTTTTTATATATATTGATTGATTTTCCAATACCTAATATAGAATTATTAATTACAATATAAAAATATGAGTCTTAGATTTAAAATATAATATTATTTAATGGAGTAGATACAATAGCAGTCATAATAGTAGTAATATTAACAGTAATAACAATAATAATAATAAAGATAGGGTATAAAATGTAACTACAGGGGGCGACATTTCTGATTGGCCGTTAAACTTTAACTATGGTTTAGAATATATGAACAAAAGTTTACATTTCAATATTTCGGCATTATTAATGCGGTTAATAATAACAATGAATTAAACATATAAAATAATAGATATAGAAATTAATTCATCAAAATGAAAGAATTCATATAAAAGCAAAGGATTATAATGTTCGAAAAGAATAAGGGTAGAAGACTTGTGTCGGTAAAAACGAGTGACGACTTTTATCGTTACAAAACCTATAACAGAACCACTCAAAGAATGCATAGACAGTTCTAAAAAAATTGGAAGAATTCCCATGAAAGTAGGCCAGACTATAAGCCTGATGGTCAAATTAAGGGTACTAGAGGATATAAATATAAACGTATTATTAAGAAATTTATTGACGAGAAAAACCAGAAGAAATTAAGTGAAACAACAAGATCTAAGCCAAAAGGTAGCTATTTAGGTGATGGAATGATGGAATTTAACACCCATAAGCCCAACTATATATACTGAGATGATCCAAATGAGCTAGTAGATCGACTTCGACTACTGCTCGCATCACAAGCTGCAGGTCATACTAATCACAATAACGAGATTGTATCAATTATTGAAGAACTACGTGAAGCTAATATAATACATTAACTTTAATAAACTGTATAAAGCATGTCTGTTGATAAATTGGGACATTATTTAAACGATACTAGCAACATAATTTCTTTGAAAAATTCACCTAAACTGCTGGGGTTCTTTGTGGATACGAACAACAACATTGATGTCCAAAACAAAAGGATCAAAAATTTTTGCAATAAGCTCTGGAGGAAAACGATGCTATCAATAAATTGTTTCTGCAAACTCAAATCGAAAAACTAGAAGAGAAATTATTAACATACTTTAAGAGAGACAGTACTATAATTCAAGAAGATATTCAAATGCAAATTCAGGAACTACATCGCGAAATAAAATTAGATATAGTAGAAAATTATAAAATTTAAAAAGACATTCGAAAAATTAAAACATCCTTTGAAGAACAAATTGAACAGTTTATGAGAAAATTGATAGATTAGAAAATTACATGTTTGTAACAATAGCTGAAAGTGCTTCAAGTAGATCACAACACTCTTCAAAAAATTTCTAAAGGCAACTTAATGTCTTCAAAAAGAAATTTAGTAAACGAACTCCATAAGCAAGCACGAAAACATTTTGTGCGTCGCAGAGTTATAATGAAAGGAATAGATGATCTTTGGCAAGCTGATTTAGTTGAAATGGGGAACTATTCTAAAGAAAATAGAAATTATAGATTTTTGCTGACTATAATTGACACATTCTCAAAATTTGCATGGGCAGTACCGCTAAAAACAAAAACTGGAGGGTTACTTTCTATTGCGATGCGAAAGCTAAATGCGATGATATGCCAATTTGGTACTCTCTATTACTTTTGCAAAACCTTTCGCAAAATTGTTTGAAAAAGTGGCAACACGGGCATTGCTAAAGAAAATATGGCAAAGGTTGGCAGTACTGAAATGTCAAAATATGTAAAAAACGATATTTAAAAAACAAAATTTCAGAAAAAGTAAAGTGTAACAGTTTTTAATTGAAAATAAAGTGACGAATTCTGTAGCGTTATGACTTTATGAAGAAAACGACCATTTAGAACGAGTTGCAAGACGAGTCTTAAGAGATAGGTCAGATATACTTTCCTTAAATGACCGCAGGTAAGAAAAATATATAGAGGAATATGTTGTTAAATACATATTGCTTTATTTCAGCTTTGAACAAAATTTGCGTTTGAGTAAGGAAGCGTTTCTGTATGTTCTAAACACTATTCAACACCAGCTTAAAGTTTCAAGGAGATCCACAGCAATTCCAACTATTATAAAACTAGCCGTTGCCTTAAAATTAAAATTTAGGTCATCTGTCAATTTTGTCCACAAATTATTTACAGCTTGTTTGCCATTTGCTGACTGCCAAGTCGTTTTGTTGCACCGTGAAATTCACTAAAATTTCAAACATCCGTTGTTTTGTTTGTAATGTTTTGGCTTTTTCCCTAAAAGTTACGATTTAAATATTAAATCGTAAATATAAATATTTTTTTCAACGTACTTACATGTTTTTCTCACTTTGAGTTTAATATTTAGCTATCGCAAGATATTTGCGCGTATCGCGCGATTTTGACAGACGCTTTTGCATTACAGAGTACGAAAGGTGAATGCGCAAACGCATTAGATAGTACCAATAGTTCGATTTCGTACCATTTTTCTTTCGCAACGTAATAGAGAGTAACCCCCCTGCACTCGAAACAACCAAGGCAATGGAAAATATTTTTGAATTAGGGCGAATACCAAAAAACATACAAACAGATGATGGTAAAGAATTTTTCAACAAACACTTTGAAAAATTAATGCATAAATACAACATTAATCAATACTCAACATATAGCATTATAAAAGCATCAATAGTAGAACGATTTAATAGAACACTGAAAGGAATGATGTGGAAAGAATTTAGCTTTAATGGTTCATATAAGTGGATTGATATATACAAAAATTTACTTAATGCCTACAATAGAAAAGTTCATCGTACCATTAAAATGCTTCCAATTAAAGTCAACTCAACAAATGAGGAAAAGCTGCTAAATACAGGATACATTCATTTGAAAATGTATAAAATGTCAAAATTGAATGTAGGAGATCATGTACGCATAAGCAAATACAAGCATACATTTGAAAAAGGTTATACTCCAAATTGGACTACGGAAATTTTCACAATTACAAGAGTTCAAAATACAAATCCTGCAACATACATATTAGAAGACTATCTTGGTAATCCTATTAAAGGTGGATTCTATACTGACGAACTTTTTTTAGATTTTTTCAAATACATATCTAGTTGAAAAGGTTCTTAAAATTAAATGAAACTAGGTATATGTTAAATGGCTGGGATTTTCTAATCAACACAATTCTTGGATAAGTAAAGATGAAATGTTATAGTTGGAAGAAAAACTAAATCAACAACAACATCATAGCAAAAAAATAAAAGCATTAATATTAAGAAACTAATGTTATTTTAGAATAATAAAATGCAATAAATATGTAAATTATGCATATAAACCATACTGTCTACTAAACTTTATTTAATTGTAATCAGTCTGTTATAATCTCAATAACACTTACTCTGAGCTCTAACACATCAGAATTATCTGCTAGTTACTTTCCTCCTATTAAATTACATGGTGCATATGAGTGTGCTCTAACTGATTTTCATTCATACAACAGTATTCCAAATGTAGACACCTACAACAATATGTTTCATATAGGAGAACATACAATAGAAATACCAATTGGATCTTACGAATTAAATGATATAGTTGATTTTATAGAAGAGCAATACAAAGTACTCTGTCCAGCAAATAAAATTTTTATTGAAGCCAATAACAATACAATGCAAGTTAAAGTTAATAGTTCCAAGGATACTGTATTTATATTTATTTTATTTTATTTATTTATTTAATTATTATTATTAGTATTAATAATACTTTATATACAATATTTAATTATCATAGCACACTAGATATTGTTTCTTATAAATTTTACAGTTTCTCTTTTAAATATGCTGAAATTCCTTTCTGCTTTTAAATTATTTGGCATTGTATTATATATTCTGAGTCCTTTATAGTATAATGTTCTGTGCATCGCTGCTGAAGTTGCACGTTGTATTCGGAAGTTATCAGAATTTCGCAGTTCGTAAGGTTGTACGTCGCCAACATATGTTATTTTTTCGCACAGATATTCTGGTGCATCGCCCATTCTAATTTTTTGAATAAAACATAATGTGTTCATTTCAAGTCTTTGTTTTACGTTAAGCCATTTAAGTGCATCTAGCATCACATAAATACTTGTATATCGGTTGCATTTTAAAATAACACGCATCGCTTTATTTTGTAGTTTTTGCATTCTTTCTATTTGTGAATCTAAACAGCACGTATATAGAATTGTCGAGCCATACTCAAAATGTGGTTTTATCATGGTGTTATATACATTCACTGCAGTAACCGTCGATATTTTGTTTCTTATACGCTTAAAAAATGCTATTTTTTTACCTATTTTTTACATATATAATCAATATGATCTTTAAATTTGAGTTCTTTGTCAATTACAAAACCAAGATACTTTATATTGTCCACTTTCTCAATTATTTTATCATTAATTTTAAATATCGAATCACTATTCATATTTAATTCAATTATTTTTGTTTTATTTTCATTTAGTTTCATCTTATTCATATTTAGCCATGTACTAATTTTATTAACATCATGCACCAATTTACTTCTACACTCTTCATCTGTTTCTCCTACTGAATATATTAAAGTATCATCTGCATACAGCATTATACTACTCTTTTCAATAACACTTGTCATATCGTTTACATATATAATGAATAGTAATTGCTCCTTGGGAAACACCAAATTCACTTTTTACTTCATTTGATTTAATTGCATTTACTTTTGTTATCTGTCTTCTATTTTCCAGATAGGATTTAAACCAACTTAATTCTACGCCTTGAATACCGTACATATACAATTTCTGTAACATTATGCATCTGTCGATTGTTTCAAATGCCCGTTTAAAATCCAAAAAAATTGCCATAATTTTCTTATTTTTTTCTATATTTTTCCACTCGTTTATTATATGATTTATTGCAGTTTCACACGAAAACTTTTTTCGAAAGCCAGATTGATATTTTGATAAAAAATAATTGTCTTCAATATACTTTTCCAATTGTGCTTTTACTACTTTTTCCAAAACTTTTTCGAATACTTTTAAGGTGTTAATTGGTCGAAATTCCTCGCATTTATTTGTTTTAGCAATTTTTTCTATTGGCGTTACTACTGTTTCTTTCCAGCTTTCTGGAAACACTCCTGTTTCCATTGATTTATTTATTATCTTTAGTAAAATTATTCCCGTAGCGTTCCAGTTTTCGAGTATGATTTTTGTTGATACCTTCGTATAGTCAGGCTTATTTTTCATTTCTTTTATTATATTTTTCAGTTCGAATAATGTTATTGTTCTAAATTTAAATTTTTTATTTGTCAACGGTATTCTATTTATATATTGTACATTTTCGATTGACTCTCTTATTAACTTAATACTATCTATAAAGTATTCATTAAAATGACTAGCTATTTGCTTATTATTATTATATTCCACTTGATTAAATATCACCGAAGTTATTGCATTTGTATGTTTTTTTAGAACCAATTCTTTATGTTTATTTTGATGTTATTTAATTAAATATAAGAAAAATATTAAATTTGTTTTTTCTTTAGATAACGTTATAAGTTTTATTTTGAGCCGTACTAGGCAAGTGCTAAAACTATACTACTTAGATAATAAAAAATTAAATAGAATATTGTCAAGTGACCTCGATATGTTAAATATATACAGTTGCTTTTATATATATATGTACAAATGTATGTACTTAGTATATAAGAAATAAGTACATAAATGCTAATTTAGTTAAAGACAGAAATATGTTAATGGATAAAGAGAAATTTAAATTGTAAATAAGGGAAAATATTAAAGATAACAGTGGGACATCTTAACATGCCGGCCTCCTTAATATACGGTAATGTATATTCAATCTTCAATGGGAAGTGGGTAGAGCTTGGTGACAGCACGTTTATAGATACCATGCTGCGTTTTTATTTCAGCTACTCGATGAACTCCATCATGACCAGGTGTGGTTGAAATGACCCTGGCTAGAACCCATTTGTAAGGTGGCATGTTGTCATCTTGTACTACGACTAAGGTATTTGGTTTTATGGGAACACTATTTGTGCTCCATTTATGACGCTGCTGTAGCAAGTGCAAATATTCTTTCGACCATCTATTCCAAAATATCTGTTGTAGTTGCTGTAGACGTCGAAATCGTTCCAATCGATTAATGTTTATAGTTGTAATATTAGGTTCCGAGAAGGATGTTAGGGGATGACCAATTAAAAAATGACCTGGTGTAAGAGCCTCAAGGTCGTTGGGATCAGACGAAAGTGGTGTGAGAGGCCGCGAGTTGAGGATTGCTTCAATTTGTGCTGTAACTGTACACATCTCTTCAAACGTTAATGTTGAACTTGCCACTGCCCGTGTTAAGTGATATTTGGCCTGTTTCACTGCGGCCTCCCACAAACCGCCAAAATGGGGAGATCTAGGTGGGATTGTGTGCCAGTCTATTCGATCTTCTTGGCAAAGTTTAACTATCTCAGCCTTGTGATTTTCGCTTTCAAACATTTTACGAAGTCCTGCTAACTCGTTTTTTGCGCCAAGAAAATTTGTGGCATTGTCGGACCAAATTGTTTTGCAAAGTCCTCTGCGTGCAATAAATCGACGAAGTGCAGCCATAAAGGCAGGTGTAGATAAATCGCTGACTGTCTCGATATGTACTGCCTTTGTCGTAAAACACACAAAGATGCATATGTATGCCTTAATCGGCGCACGGCCACGAATCCGCGAGTGGATATACACTGGGCCACAAAAATCAATTCCAGTGGTCAGAAATGCACGGCCTGGTGTTATCCTATCCTTGGGAAGGCTGCCCATTATAGGATCGTTTTTATTCGGCTTGGTGCGAAAGCATTTAATACATCGATGCACAATATTTCGGCAAGTATGTAAACCATTCAATGGCCAATAAGTTTGCCTGAGTATAGCTAAAAGTGTTTGAGCTCCAGCGTGCATGTGCTTAAAATGATAAAAATAAACTAAGAGTTTTGTTAATTCACATTTTTTTGGTAATATTATAGGGTGCTTTGACTCATATGATAAATTGCTAAAATGTAGACGTCCACCAACACGAATCACTTCATTGTCTAGGTAGGGTGACAAGTTTTTTATTGGGCTGGAGTTTTTGACTTGGCCGTTTTCCAGAAGCGATTTGTAGTCGTCAGAAATATAACAGCGCTGACTGTTAACTATTAATTTAAGTCGTGCTGCGTCGAGCTCTGAGACTTTGAGAGGGCCGAAGTAGCGCATTTCTGCTTGAAGTCTAATGTTGCTGTAAAATCGAATGCAGTAGGCAAAGATGCGTTCTAACTTCTGTAAAGAACCACGATATAATACGGTTGACGTCAAGTCAGTATACTTATGTTTTGATGCAAGGAGCACGATCCTGTTGGGTCTTCTTTCGGGTACTTCAATTTCGCTTAATTGTTGAATGTTTGATGGAAGCGACTTCTGTAAAGACGTTTTTAAAAATTCTGGTCCCGTCGTCCACAATGATGATGTCAAGAATTCATTGGGCATAAGTCCTCTAGAAATTAAATCTGCAGGATTTTCTTTGGTGTTCACATAGTGCCATTCATCAACTCGTGTAAGTTCTTGAATTTTGGCTATCCTGTTGGCCACAAATGTTGTCCACGTATATGAGGGCTTGGAGATCCATGCTAGAACTATTTTTGAATCTGTGTAGTAAGATCTGCCCTCTACTGTGATTGGCAATATATTAAGTAACCTCTCTACCAATTCCACCATAAGTACGGCTGCTAAAAGCTCGAGCTTAGGGATTGACAATGAGCTCGTTGGTGCAACACGCGACTTTGAACAAATTAAACGGGTTGTTACAACTTTTTCTTCGTCAAGACATCGCATGTAACAACATACTCCATAGGCATCTTCGCTACTGTCTGAAAAGGAATGTAATTGTATAGATTTCGTTACCTTGTTTGTCAGCATGTGACGAGGCACCCGGTAGTCGTTCAACGCTTGAAGTTGCAGGATGTAGTCTTTCCAGCGTATCTCATAGTCACTTTCCAGTGCTTGATCCCAGGATAGTTTAAGCTTCCATAATTGTTGTAAGAATATTTTACCAAGAACCACCACTGGGCCGATTAGTTCTAGAGGATCAAATATTTTTCCAAGATTTGACAACACAGAACGCTTGGTAACAGTTTGTGACGATTCAAACACAAAATGGTATACAAAAGCATCCTCATTAGGTTGCCAAATAAGTCCGAGTGTTTTAACAACTTCATTTTTTCCAATTTGGAGATATGGTTCTTTATCTTTATCTGGAATTTGATTCAGAAGTGTGGGTTTGTTTGAACAGTATTTTCTCAAATCAAAATGAGCTGCACTGAGCATTTGTCGAATATCTGCTAACAATTTTGATGCTGCTTCTAATGAATTTGAGCCAGTCATGATATCATCCACATAAGTTTCCTTTAAAACAGCTGCTGAAGCTTGTGGATATTTGGAGATAGAATCCTCGGCTAATTTGTTTAAACAGCGTGTAGCTAAGTATGGAGCAGCTGATGTGCCATATGTGACAGTGTTTAGCTGATATATGCCGACTGGTTCTGAAGAATCTTGCCTCCATAAAATCATTTGATATTTTCTATCTGGAGCGTCGACTTCAATCTGCCTGTACATTTTACTTATGTCTGCAGTGAAAACGTAGTTGTATGACCGAAATCGAGTGATGACAGTAAATAAGTCGGATTGCACAGTAGGCCCTACCATAAGCGTATCGTTGAGTGACACGTTCGTGGATGTTTTTGCGGAGGCGTCAAACACAACACGAAGCTTAGTGGTTGAACTCTCGGCCTTTAGAACACAATGATGCGGTAAGAAATAGCAACTCTCCGGGATGTCATTACCAAGATTTCCTATACGAGTCATATGATGTAGGCTTTCATACTCAGTCATAAAATCACAATATTGCCGTTTCAAGTTTTCATTAGCAGACAGGCGTTTTTCTAGAGTTTGAAATCGACGTCGTGCTGAATTTAAGGAGTCGCCTAGAGAAGTGTGAGGTTTTCTAAATGGTAGTTTTACAACGAAACGGCCATTTTCAGATCTCTTAACAGTTGAGTTAAAAAACTGTTCACATAATTTTTCTTCCACTGTCAAAGGTTTTGAGCAGCTTGTGTGTGCTTCAATTTCCCAGAATTGTCGAATAATCATATCTAAAGCCGCTGTAGAGGGACCATTATTATTTTTGCAATGAAAACTTACTTTTTTGGGCGATATTATCTTGCCAGTGACAATCCAGCCAAGCTCAGTCTTCTGAAGAATGGGAAGTCCATTTCCAAGTCGAATTGATTCATTGATGAAGAGGTCCAATAATATTTCCGCACCAATAAGCATGTCAATTTTCTCTGAATTGAAAAATGAGGGGTCCGCAAGTGTAAGATTTGATGGCAAATTCCATTCAGATATATCGATATCCATTTCGGGCTGGTGCTCGCTTATACGTGGCAGTATATGAAACTCAAGTTCAGTTGAAAAAGTTGTGTAGTTAGACTTAATAACTGTTAGGATGGAATGTCGAACTTTAGCGTTGATATTGCCAATACCAGTAATTTCTGTTTGGCTACGTTGACGTTTTATTCCAAGTTGACTCGCTAAACGCTCGGTGACAAAATTTAATTGTGACCCTGAGTCTAGCAGTGCTCTGCAGAGAGAAGTACAGCCCCATTTGTTTTTTACCTGTATTAGCGCAGTGGCCAGAAGAATTGTAGTATTTATGTCGGATGCTAAATTTATCGACTTCACTGTAGAATTTGCTGCTGCAAGAGCTGCTGTTTCGGAAGGTATAAATTTATTATCAACAGAGAATGTTGAATGACTACTGTTTTTTGGATCAGGGTTTTGAATTAATTGTCAAGCCGTTTGATTATTGCTTGATGTCGACGGCTGGGCTTTATTAAGGTAAAATGTATTGTAGTGCAATAACGTATGATGAAGGCCATTGCATTCTTGCACTTTTCTGCTTCGCAGGTTTGATGAGTATGACCTGATTTAAGGCAGTTATTGCAGAGGTTTCTTTGGTGTATTGAATCAAAACGCTGTTTTGGAGCCAGGGTGAGAAATTTGCGGCATCTGTAGATTAGGTGATTCGTTCCCTTGCAATAAGTACATTTTTTTTGATGATTTGTGCTTTCAGAGACGGCAAGAGTAGTTCGTAACTGCTTAACAGGAGCTTGTTTACTGGTACTTGATGATGTGCTAGGTTGCTGACGATTTGATGATCTGTCCTCTAAGTGATTGCATCTCTTTTCTAGAAATTTTGTCAGTTCATCTAAGGTAGGAACTCGATCTGTAGCTGCTTCATCATTCCATTTTTCTAGAGTGCTGTTATCAAGCTTAGCTAAAATGATTTCCACAACTATATCGTCCCACTGTGCAACTGGTCTGCCAAGAGACCTTAGAGCTCGCAAGTGGACACTGAAAGTATCAACCATATCTCTCAACGCTGCCGCTGAGACCTTTGTGATTGTTGGCAGATTTAACAAATGTCTAACATGTTCGCGTATGATGAGTGGCTTTTTCTGAACCGATCAGTTAGAAGTTTTAAGGCCACGTCATAATTTTCAGCAGTAACCTCTACAGATTCAATTCTGCGCAAGGCGCCATCCTTGAGTGATGATCTGAGGTAGTGGAATCGTGTAACATTATCAAGAGCACTATTATTATGCACAAGTGCTGTAAATGTGTCATAATACGTGATCCACTGCGTATAGTCACCTGAAAAGAAAGGCAATGATATTTTTGGTAGTTTGAGTGAGGAGCTGCTCGTTGACACGTTTAGGTTATCATTAGCCACTGCATGTTTGAGACGATCAACCGTCACCGATAAGGCGGGATGAAGGGTGAAATACAGTTCTTCGAATTGAGCCCGAGTGGCGGTAGTTTCTTCCGTAGCCTCGTATTCCTCGACCGTGGATTGTATGATTTCAAAATCTTGGTAATATTTTTCCAATGCCTGCATTCTCAGCTCTACTTCGTTTACGGAGGCAGTGCTCAACTTATTGGTCACGAAGTCTTGGATTCGTTGTTGCTGTGCAATTATGGTTGAACGTTTAGTTTTATTTTTGCTAATTTGGCTTCAGCCATTGTCTTTATTTCTTCTAAAATCTTAGCAAAACTTTACTTTAAACTGTTCACTATTTATGCAGTTGAATGCAAATTTGTATTGAATTTTTTTTGTCTTTAGTAAAAGAATTTTCTAGTGACAAAAGTTAGGTATTGTTCTTTGACCGAATTGATCGCGTGATTTTTTCTTACTGCCAATTACTGTACCAATTAATAATAATCAGAAAAATTTTAAGTTATATGTGTACATTTGTACATATGTGCAATAGTACCGCTATAGGTTCATGTACATAAATCGTTGATTAAATGTACGGAAGTATATAACCAAAAACCAGATTTTTGTTTAATTGTCTTGAGAAAGTAATTTGTTGTTTTTTTTTTTTGTATGTTCTTTCCCTGCTGCTTCGCTGCACTTGTTCTCTGCCGACGTCTTAGTATCAATTATACGTTGGTGCATATATACATACATACATGCATATGCACAAGTGCACATACATACTTACATATGAATGTTTCTTTGTATATATGTATGTACGTAATTTGATCACAGCTTTGTCAAGAAAAAGAACTTATTACTTAATTATTTTTATTTTGCCAATCCGCTTAAACAATTAAATTTAAATCTTGGACTACGTGTCCTGTCACGGTCGCCAATGTTTATTTTGATGTTATTTAATTAAATATAAGAAAAATATTAAATTTGTTTTTTCTTTAGATAACGTTATAAGTTTTATTTTGAGCCGTACTAGGCAAGTGCTAAAACTATACTACTTAGATAATAAAAAATTAAATAGAATATTGTCAAGTGACCTCGATATGTTAAATATATACAGTTGCTTTTATATATATATGTACAAATGTATGTACTTAGTATATAAGAAATAAGTACATAAATGCTAATTTAGTTAAAGACAGAAATATGTTAATGGATAAAGAGAAATTTAAATTGTAAATAAGGGAAAATATTAAAGATAACAGTGGGACATCTTAACACTTTAATCTCTCTCCACATTTGCTTTTGGTCCCTGGCACTGTTTATTTGCTGATTTATAAATTTATTTTTCTCATTCTGTTGTGGAGATGGCAACCCAGTGAAGAATTTGTGCTAAAACTGTTTTATTTTTTGTAATTGTCTTATATTTATTTGTATACTTGTATTAGTAATTTTTTGTGCAAATGTACATATATACAATTTTTTGTCGTAGAATTTTCAAGAATGCTAACGGTTTGATTTTGTAAATAATATATTTAGTAAGATTACATAGCATCAACACTTTTAAAATCATTCCGTGTCTAGACCCCGAGCAAAACACTAAATAAACGCACGAACGCACGCACGGATTGCGCACGAATTGCGTCTACAACGCACAAATTGTGCCTACAAAATATTTTAAATAAATGTAATAAATAATTAATAATAAAAATCGTGGATGTTTATTCAGGCTTTTTGACACAGGATCAGATGGTGGCAGACAGCCATCTTCTTAACACATTCTCTGTTTTTGTTTTGTATATATTTCTAATAGCTCTGTAGTTTTCCCATGCACAATTTGTATTTTCAAATTTTGCTATTTGGTATCTGTTGATTTTTTCTCTTTTCATTACACTTATTTCATAGTTATACCATTTTTTAACTTTATTTTTCTCTTTTACTTTCTTTTTTATAATAAATTTTTTGACTGCTTGCTCAAAGCACTTATCGAAGGAATATGCATTTTCATTCACATTTTTCATGTCTTCGTATCTTAGCATTGAACTTATCTCTCTATTAAACGATATCTTATTGTATTTGAATATCTCTACTTCTTTGATATGTGTTTCCGTATCATCATTATGTTCGCTTTCAATTATTATGTCGATAATTTCATGGTCCGATATTTTATTTGTGTTACTATTTTGTACCGATATCTTATTACTATTTGTGATTACGTAATCAATTATTGTTCTTGTATGTTTTGTTACTCTAGTAAAGTTGTTGACGATCTGTTTCATTCCGTTGTCATTTAAGCACCTTTCTACTTGCTGTTTATAGAAGCTATCTCTTGACCAGTCTATATTGAAGTCTCCCGCAATTAAAATATCACAATTTTTTTTATTTTTTTTTTTTTTTTATTGATTGCATCTCTTTTCTAGAAATTTTGTCAGTTCATCTAAGGTAGGAACTCGATCTGTAGCTGCTTCATCATTCCATTTTTCTAGAGTGCTGTTATCAAGCTTAGCTAAAATGATTTCCACAACTATATCGTCCCACTGTGCAACTGGTCTGCCAAGAGACCTTAGAGCTCGCAAGTGGACACTGAAAGTATCAACCATATCTCTCAACGCTGCCGCTGAGACCTTTGTGATTGTTGGCAGATTTAACAAATGTCTAACATGTTCGCGTATGATGAGTGGCTTTTTCTGAACCGATCAGTTAGAAGTTTTAAAGCCACGTCATAATTTTCAGCAGTAACCTCTACAGATTCAATTCTGCGCAAGGCGCCATCCTTGAGTGATGATCTGAGGTAGTGGAATCGTGTAACATTATCAAGAGCACTATTATTATGCACAAGTGCTGTAAATGTGTCATAATACGTGATCCACTGCGTATAGTCACCTGAAAAGAAAGGCAATGATATTTTTGGTAGTTTGAGTGAGGAGCTGCTCGTTGACACGTTTAGGTTATCATTAGCCACTGCATGTTTGAGACGATCAACCGTCACCGATAAGGCGGGATGAAGGGTGAAATACAGTTCTTCGAATTGAGCCCGAGTGGCGGTAGTTTCTTCCGTAGCCTCGTATTCCTCGACCGTGGATTGTATGATTTCAAAATCTTGGTAATATTTTTCCAATGCCTGCATTCTCAGCTCTACTTCGTTTACGGAGGCAGTGCTCAACTTATTGGTCACGAAGTCTTGGATTCGTTGTTGCTGTGCAATTATGGTTGAACGTTTAGTTTTATTTTTGCTAATTTGGCTTCAGCCATTGTCTTTATTTCTTCTAAAATCTTAGCAAAACTTTACTTTAAACTGTTCACTATTTATGCAGTTGAATGCAAATTTGTATTGAATTTTTTTTGTCTTTAGTAAAAGAATTTTCTAGTGACAAAAGTTAGGTATTGTTCTTTGACCGAATTGATCGCGTGATTTTTTCTTACTGCCAATTACTGTACCAATTAATAATAATCAGAAAAATTTTAAGTTATATGTGTACATTTGTACATATGTGCAATAGTACCGCTATAGGTTCATGTACATAAATCGTTGATTAAATGTACGGAAGTATATAACCAAAAACCAGATTTTTGTTTAATTGTCTTGAGAAAGTAATTTGTTGTTTTTTTTTTTTTGTATGTTCTTTCCCTGCTGCTTCGCTGCACTTGTTCTCTGCCGACGTCTTAGTATCAATTATACGTTGGTGCATATATACATACATACATGCATATGCACAAGTGCACATACATACTTACATATGAATGTTTCTTTGTATATATGTATGTACGTAATTTGATCACAGCTTTGTCAAGAAAAAGAACTTATTACTTAATTATTTTTATTTTGCCAATCCGCTTAAACAATTAAATTTAAATCTTGGACTACGTGTCCTGTCACGGTCGCCAATGTTTATTTTGATGTTATTTAATTAAATATAAGAAAAATATTAAATTTGTTTTTTCTTTAGATAACGTTATAAGTTTTATTTTGAGCCGTACTAGGCAAGTGCTAAAACTATACTACTTAGATAATAAAAAATTAAATAGAATATTGTCAAGTGACCTCGATATGTTAAATATATACAGTTGCTTTTATATATATATGTACAAATGTATGTACTTAGTATATAAGAAATAAGTACATAAATGCTAATTTAGTTAAAGACAGAAATATGTTAATGGATAAAGAGAAATTTAAATTGTAAATAAGGGAAAATATTAAAGATAACAGTGGGACATCTTAACACTTTAATCTCTCTCCACATTTGCTTTTGGTCCCTGGCACTGTTTATTTGCTGATTTATAAATTTATTTTTCTCATTCTGTTGTGGAGATGGCAACCCAGTGAAGAATTTGTGCTAAAACTGTTTTATTTTTTGTAATTGTCTTATATTTATTTGTATACTTGTATTAGTAATTTTTTGTGCAAATGTACATATATACAATTTTTTGTCGTAGAATTTTCAAGAATGCTAACGGTTTGATTTTGTAAATAATATATTTAGTAAGATTACATAGCATCAACACTTTTAAAATCATTCCGTGTCTAGACCCCGAGCAAAACACTAAATAAACGCACGAACGCACGCACGGATTGCGCACGAATTGCGTCTACAACGCACAAATTGTGCCTACAAAATATTTTAAATAAATGTAATAAATAATTAATAATAAAAATCGTGGATGTTTATTCAGGCTTTTTGACACAGGATCAGATGGTGGCAGACAGCCATCTTCTTAACACATTCTCTGTTTTTGTTTTGTATATATTTCTAATAGCTCTGTAGTTTTCCCATGCACAATTTGTATTTTCAAATTTTGCTATTTGGTATCTGTTGATTTTTTCTCTTTTCATTGCACTTATTTCATAGTTATACCATTTTTTAACTTTATTTTTCTCTTTTACTTTCTTTTTTATAATAAATTTTTTGACTGCTTGCTCAAAGCACTTATCGAAGGAATATGCATTTTCATTCACATTTTTCATGTCTTCGTATCTTAGCATTGAACTTATCTCTCTATTAAACGATATCTTATTGTATTTGAATATCTCTACTTCTTTGATATGTGTTTCCGTATCATCATTATGTTCGCTTTCAATTATTATGTCGATAATTTCATGGTCCGATATTTTATTTGTGTTACTATTTTGTACCGATATCTTATTACTATTTGTGATTACGTAATCAATTATTGTTCTTGTATGTTTTGTTACTCTAGTAAAGTTGTTGACGATCTGTTTCATTCCGTTGTCATTTAAGCACCTTTCTACTTGCTGTTTATAGAAGCTATCTCTTGACCAGTCTATATTGAAGTCTCCCGCAATTAAAATATCACAATTTTTTTTATTATTTTTTTTTTTTATTTTTTTTTTATGCATGAATTTTTATTTATTGTATCTTCATATATGAACTGACAATAAGTATTCAAATCTTAAATCTAAAAAATATAATTAGGCCCGACCAATGTCGGACATAAGCTTAGTAGTAGTTATATATAATACATATGTAAGTAGTGATAATCAGAAGGAAAAAAAAAATAAAAGTATTTTCAAGAAGTCCCATCTGGAGTGCTGTGAATAAGAGCCATTGTGTCCCTCTTTTTTAGGCGGATGTGTCCAGTAAAGTTCAAAATATTACGGGCAAGCGGATTAGGATGTGACTCGAGTTTTGTTAAATATTTGCCAGCGTATTTTGCAATTTCTTCAGTCACTAGTGGCATATTCAAATCACGATGTATATTTGAATTTTTGATGTACCATGGAGCCGATGTTATCATGCGTAAAATTTTATTTTGCCTGCGTTGAATTTTCTCTACATTTGAAGCTGAAGCAGTGCCCCATAGTTGAATTCCGTAGCACCATATTGGCTTTAAAAGCGACTTGTATATTAAAAGTTTACAGTCTATGCTAAGTGTTGAATTTCGACCAATCAGCCAATGTACCTGAGTTAGTTTAAGTTTCATTTGAGTTAACTTAGAATCAATGTGGTGTTTCCATGTAAGTCGTCGATCAAGGTGTATACCAAGATATTTCACATGTGAATGTTGAGAAACAACTTGATTGTTAATCCGAATGGGGGAACAAGTATCTCTTCGTAAAGTAAATGTTACTTGAACACACTTTTGTTCATTTACCTTGATTCTCCATAAGTTTAACCAAAGCTCCATCTGGCTAATGTGTTCCTGGAGTTTGCGGGATGCCTCATCAGGGTTTTCATGCATACTAAGGCAGGCTGTATCGTCGGCAAATGTGGAAGTATGGATACTACTGCTCACAGGCATATCACAAGTATAAATTAAATATAAAACTGGTCCCAGTATACTCCCCTGTGGCACACCAGATGAAATTGTTTCAGGCCTACTTGTAAAGTCTCCTTCCGCAACAGTGAACTTACGGGAAATAATGTAACTTTCCAAAAGATTTAAAATGTTTATTGGTAAGTAAGTCTTCAATTTTAAAATAAGGCCTTCATGCCACACTTTATCAAATGCCTGGGAAACGTCAATAAACAGCGCAGAACAATACTTTTTTCCCTCAAAAGTTCTTCTTATAAATTGAACTAATCTGTGAGTTTGTTCAATGGTGCTATGCTGACTTCTAAAACCAAATTGATGGTCTGGTATGCACCCACTACTAATTAGAATTGGGGACAATTTTGTTTTGAGCAGTTTTTCGAAAAGCTTTGACATTGTAGATAGTAGACTTATTGGCCTATATGACTAAGCCTTTGTTATATCTTTGCCCGGCTTTGGAATCATTTTAACCTTGGCAAGTTTCCAGTTGTGTGGATAATACTCCAGTCGTAAAATAGCATTAAATATGAATAACAGGATTCTCATTGCAATACGAGGCAAGTTCATCAGCATCTGATTACTAATTCCATCAATACCCGGAACTTTCTTCGGGTTGAGTTCGGCAATTAATTTTTGTAAATCACGCGTCTTAAACTTTATGTGTTGAGGGGGTAGAGCGACTATATTCGGCAAATCAGCAACACCAGTACATATATTTGGCGTAAAAACGGATTTTAAGTGCTCAGCAAATATTTTACCTTTTTCAGTATCGCTTCTTGCCCAACCTCCGGTAGATGTGCGTAGAGGTGGCTTATACTCAACGGGTGTTTTAAGCTTTCTGGCAGCGCGCCACAAGGAGTAATTAGACGCCGGTGTAACATCAAGACCCTCCAGATAATTTTTAAGAGATGCAATTTTTTCAGATGCAAGCAACTCTTGGAGTCGTTTAGTGCACTCTTTAAATCTGATTTTATTTTGTGGTGATCTGTGCTGTTGCCATTCCCTTCTAGCCCTTCTTTTTTCACGTACGAGACGTTCAATGTCTGTAGAATAAATTCTATTAAACCCAATCTGCGGATGGGAGATAGTGGCATGTTCAGCAGCCTGTTTAATATTCTCGCTGAGATTGGCAATGTTCGATTCAATATCATCGGGTGTTCTAAGCGTAATGTTTTCCGTACAATGACTGCTGAGATATTTTTTGAACCCCAGCCAATTTACACGATTGATCATCTTCACATATGGGTCAGGTAAGTTACTTCTTAATGGGCTACAAATTGTGATGATCGTCGGGGAGTGATCGGACGAGAGATCAAGAGAAGCTTGAACTTGAATTAAATCCCTAGAGATATTTTTTATGACGCCAAAATCTATAACGTCCGGAATTTTTTGTATGTCAGTAGGCCAATAAGTGGGCTCCCCACTCGAAATGACATCCAAGCCCATTTTTGAAATAGTGTTGAACAATGCTCGACCTCTGGGTGTAACAAGGCGCGAACCCCAGAACGTATGTTTCGCATTGTAGTCTCCAGCTGCTACAAAACAAGGTCCAAGAGATTTGTAGAAATCCTCATATTGATTCTCAGTGATTGAAAATCTGGGAGGGGAGTAAATTGATGATATAACGAAATTTGAACAAAAACTTTCAATGCCAATATTTGTTGCTTGTAGGTATTCTTCACAAATGTTATCAAGAACATAGTGCTTGAGTCTTGACTTTATTAGAATTGCTGATCCACCGCAAGCCCTTCCTCTAGGGTCCTTTGTATCATATATAGTGTAGCCATAAATTTTAAAAAGACTTCTCGAAGTCAAATGAGTCTCAGATACTAACATTATATCAATATTTTTTTCCGTGAGGAAGTGCTCAAGTTCATTTTTATGTTGGCGAATGCCGTTTGCGTTCCAGAAACATATTGTTAACGTGTTCATGGCTTATTAAGTATTGCTTGAAGCAGAGTATTCTGCATTCGCAACATTTCTTGCATCATGGTAGTCATATTTGTTGTGAAATTGTTTATAGTTTGCACAAGATTTTCAATAGTGGCTTCAAGGCGATTATAATTAAAGTTTGAGTTTGTATTTGTAGAATTATTTTGCGGTGAAACATTTTGTGTCGGAATAGAACTAGCCTTAGCAGCATCTGCATACGATACACGGGAAGTAACTGGTTGGCTCATTTGCTGAAAAGTGGCAGAGTAAACGTTTGCTGATTGTGCTGGAGCTAATTTAGGTTTTTGCACCATAGTCTTCTTTACCAAAGAGTACACACGACAACCTCTGTAGTTAGCGGTGTGATTACCTCCACAATTACTGCATTTTTTATCACTTTGATCTTTTGGTTTGTTGCAGCTAGCGGTGCCGTGTAATTCGCCGCACACAACACAAACAGAGGGTAAATTGCAGTATGTTTTTGTATGGCCATATTCTTGGCAATTATGGCACTGTACAGGACCTGAACGCTTATGTGGCTCTTCAACTGTGATTTTTCGGTACAAGAGGTATTTTAAATTATAAATTGGATGCGTCTCATTTTTTTTTCAATTTTATATCATTAGGTTCTAGTTCAACACGAAATAGGGGTTGGGGAATCTTTTCTCTATTTATTATATTGGACACATTTTTTACCTTGAACCCCTGGAGGACGAGTGCATCTTTTATTTCTTCGGGGACAACATAAGAATCTATGCCCTTCAATACGATCTGCATGCCTTTAGCGCTCTTAAGCTGGTATGTGTAGAAGCTTGTTTTACTTTTTTCAAATTCAGCAACCATTTTGCGGAAATCTTTTTCGTCATAAATTTGGATTTTAGTTTCATCGATGTTGCCACGTTTTATTGGAACAATGTGAAATTTATTCTCACCAATGACCGAAATTAATTTTTTAATAAGGGCATTTGAATTTTTTTGTCTCAAATAGATTGGTGGCGGCTTGGATGTTTTGTTCGAGGATACCTCGGGTTTGTCGTTGTCATCTTGAAAAATTTTAAAGCGGTTTTGGCGATTAGTTGAGGCTGCGCTGTTATCCCTAGATACTTTTGGAGCAGATGAGATTTTTGAAGAATTCGGGCTTCGCCCGCGCTTTAAAATTGTAATGTATCTGTCCATTCCAACTTGTACCTTGAGTTTCGAGCCGCTGTTATCTGTAGTGATAACTTTGTTAAGTGATAAACACGAGCCTGAAGGGGATGATATTACTGACTTAAATGAAGAAGTACTGGGCAACTGTAATGTTAATGCATCATTACTATTTGGCATTGGACAAAGCGAAGTTGATCGCTGACGAAAAATTGGCGTTGCCGTTAACAAAAGATTTTCATCAGATTTATTTTTTATATTTTTTTCATTCAGAGTTTCAGAACTCACAGTAAAAAAAGCATTTCTGCCGTTAGAACTCACTTCAAGTTTTTCTGTATTTGAGGAATTCATACAAAGAATTCCTCAAGGGTTATTCGTTTATGTTTTTTTTTTATTTTCGGTATTTTTTGTTTTTGTTATTTATGATTGTTTGTTTGACTTTGAGGTATTCCTCAATATCACTTGTTTAAGTTTTTTTTGCGGTTTTTTTGTTTTTGTTATTTTTACTATGTAAAAAATATTAGCAAAGCAGAAAGCTTATTTATTAAAGACAGTATGTATGTACCTATTACGAATAATATGTACTACTAATATTTTTTTTGTATATGTAATTTTTGTTTGTTTGGTAAGTAAGTAAAATTCCGCTATTCGACTGTTCGCTATGAAGGTACCACAATTTTGTTCACAAATTCCTTCTAAGACTTCCCCGAGAATATCGCAGAAATCCGACGATTGACTACTTGGTGATCTGTACACTGCAGTAACACTCACATGCACTTGCTTGTATTTGGCTGTACAAACTATAATCCAAAATTTGGAGTCTTCTACTTTTTCTAAATATTTCACTACATTCCATTCTTTCTTAAAATATATAATTACCCCTCCTGTTCGCGTTGAATTTGAAAACGATACCACTTGATTATAATTATGCAGTGTTATTTCTTTCTCTTCAATATCTTTTGTAAGATGTGTCTCTGATAATATAATAAAGTCGGGGTTTTCCGTTGCTGCTAATATTTCTAATTGATTAAAATTATTTCTCAGTCCTTGTATGTTTGTATAAATCGCTTTTAAATTCTGTGATTGTTAACTTGATAAACCCATTTTTCTTTTCCTATTTTTTAGTTTGTTTTGATATACTGGACATTGCCTATTATTCGTTAAATGATTTACGTCTAAGTCCATATTTAGTTTATTATTTACCCGTACACAGTTTATACACTTTATTATGGTATCATTTGTGCATTCATTATATTTATGATTTCCATGGCACTTAAAGCATGTTTCTTCGTTTTTACATTCACTAGCTAAATGATTAAAACCTTTGCATTTGAAACATTGAAGCACATCAGTTCCGTCAAATACTTTGCATCGTTCCCAGCCTATATTCACTCTTTGCTCGCTGATTAAATTTGCATACGTTTCACCATCAGTTGCCAATTTTACATTGTATATATTTCGGCCATTCCTTCTGTATTCATACATTTTTATTACTTTGATATTACTGTCCCATAAAAACGGATTTCGCTTCTTCAATTTTTCAATTAACTCTGTTTCGGAATATTTAAAACTCAAATACTTTATGTCGACATTTAGATCTTTTGGATTAGGCACCCTTACTTCATAATCATCACTCATTTCACTCTGTATTGCGTTTTTTCTCTTTCGTCGGAACTTTCAGTTTGTATAACTACGGTTCCATTTCTTCGGCTTTCGACATTTATTATTTTTAAATTTCCCGGATCAACTTTTCTATTGAGTTCTTCTCTTGTTTTTTCAACACCTTGTTTTTCCCTCGGTTTAACTATTACTGGGATTTGTTTATTCAAATCTGGTAGCACTACTGCTTTTTTGACCGCCCCTGAGTACGACACCTGTTTATTTATGACACTTGTTTCGTTTATTACTTTCTTGATTTCATTACACATCTTATCATTCTTTTCTTCTATTAAGTTACACATTTTGTTGTTGTTATTTTCGTGATCTTTTATATTACCATAAACTTTTTTAATTTCTTGTACATTTAAGTCACAGAATTTTTGAGCCTCATCCAATTTTTTTAATCTTTCACCATATCTTTTTTCTATTACTTCAAGTAGATGTTTAATTTCGCGCTCATTTTCTTTTAATGCCTCTTTAAATTCTCCTTTATATTCAGCCAAATTTTCTTTGTTTTTCTTCACATTCTCTTGTACATCACCAAGCACCAAATCTATATTATGGATATATTGGACACAATCATCACACATAAAACGTATAAAACCTCCAGAATCTAATATTCCTCTTGCATACTGGTCGATTCCTGAACATTTTTTAGCACGGTGATATATTTTTTTACACACTCCTTCACACATTAGTCCTGATTCACCGCGTATCGCAGTTTTGCACTGATGGCATTCAGCCATATTAACTTTTATTTTTTATTTACTATTATTATTGAACTTCTTTTTTTGGAAAATTATTAAAAATTTTAACATGAAATAATAATTAATTTTTAACAAAAACTAAAATTATTTAATTTTAATTTGGGAGCCGAAAAATTTTGCTTCTTGATCACACAAGAGTTGCCAGATTCAATAATAAAGACAATACAATTGGAAAACTTTTAGGATTCAATAGCAAAGTCCTAACACCAAACAAATATTATTATTCAGATCTTCCAGTTAATATTTTTAAAGTGAATCTCTTGCGAATTGAAAGTAGTATTGCTATTAACACATATATGAATAACTCCAAATCGCATAAACTTCATGAATTTCCGATTAATGTGCCTCCAGGCTATAAAATAGATGATGATCCAAGAAACCTCATCTATTTACCTGTGAACACCAGAGAGATAAGTTCACTAGCGCTGTGCGTAGTTGATCAATACGGTGATTTAATTAATTTCCGAGGAGAGGAAAGGCCAACTAAATAATGCTAATATACAACACAAATACATTGAAAAATATAGCAGCAAGAACAACAAGAACCTTAAAGCGACCAGTACAACAAAAAGCACTAACAACATCAAATAAAAATTTTCTAAAGTCCTTGAATTTTAAATTGAAGACAAAATTAGTTCAATAATAGATGTCTTAGATAAACCCTCGTCAGATGAGAATATGATCGAAAAGGAATATCATACATATGTACCATACTTACAATCTTACAACAATAATGATGAAATTCGAATTTCAATACAAAATCGAGATTTGTACGTGCTACCCAGTGAGAGCTACATTTATGTAGAAGGATTTGTTGCTGATGATAATAACTCTAAATCTTCTTCATCTTCGGAGAACTTTATATTAAAAAACAACTTTGTGGCATATCTATTTGATGAAATTCGCTATGAACTCAATGGAATTGAAATTTATCATACAAGATATTTAGGAGCCACAAGCACCATAAAAAATTCGGTTTCTATGTCACCAACAGAAAGCAACGTGATGCAAAATGCTAGATGGAACAAAATTGACGATATGACTCTTGTAAATGGCTTTTTCAATTTCTATGTACCTCTAAAAATTCTTCTAGGATTCGCTGAAGACTACAACAAGGTTATACTAAATGGAAAACAAGAATTGATACTCTTGCGCAATAAGAACGATGAAGATCTTCTACGCTCGAGTGTTTCTACTAAAAAAGCTAAACTTACAATTTCACTAATCTCATGGAGAATCCCACATGTACAATTATCTGACTTTAGCAAATTGAATATAATTAAAATTATTAACAATGCTGCTTCTATACCTATGGCATTTCGCAGTTGGGAACTAGCCATATTTGGAATGTTAAACTGGCTGCAAATACAGAACGCCCTCGTTTTGTATTGATTGCTTTTCAACAAGAAAATAAGTTTTTTCATTGTGATTTGACTAATTTAAAAGTACATTTAAATTCAGTCTCATATCCATACGATGATCTTAACATAAAGTTTTAAAATGAACGATATGCAATTCTATATGATATGTATCTAAGATTTCAACAAAGCTACTATATGAAAGAATCTCAACCGCTTCTAACTGCATCAGAGTTTAAGACAAAAGCTCCTATTATTGTAGTAGATGTCAGTCATCAGAATGAATCACTCAATAATGGACCGATTGATATAAAAATAGAATTTGAAACAGCAACTAATATTGCAGCAAAGACATCAGCTTACTGTAGTCTTATTCACGATCGTATAATAGATAATGTACCCATCAAAGGACAAGTTCGAAAAGTCTTATAAATTGAGTAATATGGAAAACAACATAATTTTTATAGACGTACAAGGTTTCAAAAGTAATTCAAATGATTTCATCGCAAAAGAAGTAGCGATTGTTTTCAACAATTATGAATATAAAAATTTCATCATAAAATCCCCATTTGATATCAATTGATTGCTGGTTATTTTGTCATACTTAAAATTGTCGAGCGTTAAAGTATGTCTGTAACAAATTTGTTTATATTACAGATTTTGTTTACTTCACTGCATCCGCCTTCTTTGAGTTTTCATACGATCATGGGAATTTAAAGTTTCTTTCTCCATAACAAGTTTGTTTAGCTTTGGCATGTGCTTTGACTGAATGGTTGCTCTGTTCGTATATTATCATGATGTAGATATGTAAGTGTGATTGTTAAGATCTAATAAATACTGGAGTATTGATAAGAAGTTTGATAATATGTGTGCATACATATCTACAAATTGATTTTATGTATACATGTACATACATACAAGTAAGTGTTTATCTCCCTGTTTGAATAAATTTTTTTTTCCTCATTTGCGATCTTTTGTTGTTATAAGTATTCGCCAGGGGGGTTACTCTGTATTGCGATGTGAAAGCAATTACGATGCGAAAGCTAAATGCGTTGATATGCAAATTTGGTACTCTCTATTACTTTCGCAAAACCTTTCGCAAAATTGCTTGAAAAAGTGGCAACACGGACATTGCAAAAGAAAATATGGCAAAGGCTGGCAGTACTGAAATGTCAAAATATGTATAAAAAACGACAGTCAAAATCAAAATTTAAGAAAAAGTGAAGTGTAACAGCTTTTAATTGAAAATAAAGTGATGGATTCTTTAGCGTTATGGTTTTATGAAGAAAACGTCCATGTATAACGAGTTGCAAAACGAGTCTTAAAGGTTCAATTAAAAGTTACATAACCATAGCCATAGAAAACAACTTTAACGCTATAACTCTCACCATAGAAACCAATTGAATTTTGGTTTGGTTATGGCTATGGCATTATGGGTATGCCATTTAATTTAAGCTTAAAAGATAGTTCCGGTATACTTTCCTTAAATGACCGCAGGTAAGAAAACATCTGTAGCGATATATGTTATTAAATACATATTGCTTTATTTTAACTTTGTACAAAATTTGCGTTTCTGTATGTTCTAAACGCTGTTCAACACTAGCTTCAAATTACTTGGCCAAGGTGGATACCAACATCAAATTGGCCAGGACCATACCTTAGGAATATAGCAGCAGTCTATGTCCCGTCGCTTAAAAGAGCTCTACGTAGCGATTGAGAAAATAGAAAACTGCGAAGGACCATCACCTGTGCTGGAAATGCTTAATTTATTTTTTTTAATTTTATTTATTTTAAGAGAAGTAACACTCAGGCAATTAATGCCTACTGCTAATATTAGGTGTTACCTTCTTTTAGGAAAGGAATAGTGAGAGAGAAGACAGATGGTGAAAGAAGAGATAGAGGAAAGCTTCATTCTTTTACAATTTTTTGAAGCTGTGTCTTGTAGCATTTTCACTTGGTGTAATTTTTTAAATCAAATATGAATACATACATACAAACATACATGTGTAATATTATACACATAGTTACTAAAGTATACATACGGGAACCTAAGTCCTATTTTTTTTGTAAAAAATTAAACATGATATATAAATGTTTAACTTAAAAGCATTTTATTTCATATATTAATTAAAACAAAATATAGAAAAATTTAAATTTCATTTAAATATGCTTAAATATTGTAATTTTACTAAACTGCAGTTATTCGCTATGTGACTAAAGTATACATACGGCTATTAATAATTATGGCTTCCTTTGGCATCCACTACAGCAGATAATCTAGCTGGCATAGACAGTGCCAATTTTCTTGTTGTTTCTGCCGATATTAAATTCCATTCTTGAATTAAAGCCTCTTTTAATGATGGAATTGACGTTACATTTCGTTTTTTTAAGGCTCTTTTCAATTTATCCCATAAATGTTCAATTGCATTTAAATCTGGTGATTGGGGTGGATGTTCTAGTTTATTTTTTACGTTATAAAGCAGCCACTCTTTCACCAGATTCGAGGAATGCTTGGGATCGTTGTCGTGCAGGAATATAGCATTTTCTGCGAGACCAAGTTTTTGCGTGCTGGGAATGTAACTGTCCTTTAAAATTTCAATATACATGGTCTTATTCATAGCACCTTCTATAAACCTTAAATTTCCAACGCCATTTGCTGCCATACATCCCCATACCATAAGAGATCCTCCACCATGTTTCACAGTTGCATTGACGTTTTTTGGCAAAAATTCCAGGTTTGGTTTTCTCCAAACTTTAGCGCGCCCGTCTCCTCCAAATACCACAAAATTGCATTCGTCAGTAAATATAACTCGTTCCCAAAATGTTGGATCGCTAACATGGACATTTTTATACTTTTCAGCATATTCCAACCGTTTAACAACGTTTACGGCTCTCAGTAGGGGCTTTTTTCTGGCAACTCTGCTTAAAAATCCATTTCTCTTAATGCAACGACGTACCGTTTGGTTACAAACCTCAATATCGTGATTTAACTTTATGACATGATTAATTTCAAGTGCACTTTTTTTTCACAGTGCGAATAATAGTCCGCTCCATTCTTTCAGTGAGCTTACGTGGGCGACCTGATCGAGGTTTGTTCGCATAATTTCCATTATTTTCAAAATTTTTTATTATTGTCTGCACAGTAGGTTTTGTTAAATTTAAAATTTCACCAATTCCTTGTAAAGATTTTCCTTCGCGCCTTAGTTTTACAACCAGTTTTCGAATATCCTCGGAAATTTCTTTAGTTTTAGGCATTTTCAAAGTTTTTTTCTTAAATAACAATTAAGTCTTGAAAAACTGATACCAATCGTACCTAATTTCTAACGGTATTAATAGCGGCTTATAAAAAAACTACTCGCGTATGTATAGTTATGTAACATTATTTGGATGCATTATTAGGAGTTTTAGTACATATTTTATCAGCTCTGACAAAAAAAATATACAGGGTGTTGTTAAAATAATAAGATTAATTTAATTTATTAGTGCAGGATACAAAAAATAAGGAAAACATAATTTTAATCTAAGAAAACTAGAAATCTTCCATCGTATGTATACTTTAGTAACTATGTGTAAGTACTATTAGTGTCACATTTCATTATAAACAACTAGCTATATCCCTTACAGGAGGTCCATTAGAATTTAGGTCGTCTGTCAGTTTTGTCCACAAACTATTTGCGGCTTATTTGCTCACATGCAATCCACTAAAATTTCAAAGTGTTGTTGTTTTGTTTGTAATTTTTTGGCTTTTACCCTACGATTTAAATATAAATATTTTGGTTTTATAAAAGGTTTATTAATCAAATTTCCATAGAAAATTTGTTTAATAAACCTTTTATAAAACAAAAATATTTTTTATGAATAAGACAGTCAATATATAAAAATTTTTTTTCAACGTACTTGCATGTTTTTCTCACTTTGCGTCTGGTATTTAGCTAACGCAAGATATTTGCGTTTATCGAGCGATTTTGACAGGCGCTTTCGCATTGTAGAGTACGGTGATACCAGACTTGCGAAACGGAAAATAATAGATGCGAAAGGTAAATGCGCAAACGCATTACAGAGTACCAATCGTTAGATATCGTACCATTTTTCTTTCGCATCGTAATAGAGAGTAACGCCCTGGTCTTTTTGTGTATAGATGTGAAATATCTTCATAGTTTTTTTTATTTGTATTTACTTAAAAGTTTTGTGAAGAAACATACTCTATAGTAATAATAATTAAGAAACATACTCTATAGTAATATACTACGTTTATATGCAGGGCTTATTTGCAAATAAAACTGTAAATTGTTGCCATATTATTCTCTTTATTACGACTTACTAATTCAGAAAACTATTCACGAATAACGCACTATTTGTAAATAAAATGCTTAAGGTTGCCACGCTTACAAATCTTTGATAACAAAAACAATAAATGGACAAATATTGCAACAAAAAACATTGATAGAAGCAAATAATAACATTTAAAACAAATAATTATTTGATATTTTGTGCATTTACACTATTTTTTTTTGTCAACATAAGTAAGCTTTCTATAGAAGTGCTGCCAAGTTTGTGTACTTTTGCAATGCCGTATAAACAGTGAGTTAATTTATTTGCAAATTATTTTATTTGCAAATAGTGCGCGTATAAACGTAGTAATAGTAACTATAATAGAAATAATTTCTATATTTAATTTACATTTGTCTAAAGTTGATGCATCCTATAAAGTCAACGTTAAAAACTTTTAGGGGTATAAAATTTTTTCCAACCATAGATTTTTTCGAAGCAAATTGTTTGAATTTGTTTTGTTTGGTTCTTTGAAATGAGTTGAACAAAAACAAAAACAATGAAAAACATCGCTCAGTTTGTGTTTGTATTATTTTTTGCAAATAAGCACAAGCCAGAGAACATTGCCGATCGACTGTTAGCCGAATAACCGCCGCCGCCGACCACAAAAAAAAAGAAAAGGTAATAATGGGCTATAAATGGAAACGTTTTGAAATATTTGTGGCGAATTTAAACACATTAAGTTTGTTTTATACTATGTTCACACTTATGTTTTTAAACATGTTTAATACATCGTCAGCTGGTTTCTGGTTTGCGACACAGTATATTCAAAATACATTATGTCTGTAGCAAACCAGAAACCAAACGGCGACATTTTCACAATTGTGTTTAAGACGAGTTTTCTAAGAACTAAACACAACCGTTCACATTATATTTGAGATGTTTGTCGTTTTGTCAGTATTATTGTCAATTATTGTATTTGTAAAAAATTACGAATAATTATGCTTTTCAAACAACAAATGTTTTTGTAAATAATTAACTATTTTTTAAGTAATTACTTTCTTACCAAATAATGTATCAGCTGCCGCCATTTAATAACAAAACAAAGCCAGAGTTATCAAAAAACGGACTGAACATACTCTATTTACGTGTTTAAATCTTAAACACTTCATTTGAGATGTTTAACAAAACACTTCATTTGAAATGTTTAACAAAACAACAATCTCAAAATCATCGTGTTTAAGCTCTTAAACGCGAATAAGGTGTTAAACACGTTTGAAAACATAAGTGTGAACATAGTATTATATAGCTAAGTAGCAATTGCTATAACCTGGTGTCCTAAGACACCTCTCTCCTTTTTATTTTTATTTTTTATTGATAAACATTTAAAATCAAAACGGAGTTTTATATTTAAATTATTATATTCATAATTGCTGAAAACAATTGCTACTTCTTTTCCATTGAAATCATTTGAATTACTATTGAAACCTTATGCGTCTATTACTACGTTTATACGCAGGGCTTATTTGCAAATAAAACTGTAAATTGTTGCCATATTATTGTTTTTATTGTGACTTACTAATTCAGAAAACTATTCACGATTAACGCACTATTTGCAAATAAGATGCTTAAGGTTGCCACGCTTACAAATGTTTGATAACAAAATACAATAAATGAATAAATATTGCAACAAAAAACATTGAAAGAAGCAAGTAATGACAATTAAAACAAATAATTATTTGATATTTTGCACATTTACACTATTTTTTTGTCAACATAAGAAAGTTTTTCTATAGAAGTGCTACCCAAGTTTGTGTACTTTTGCTACCGTATAAACAGTGAGTTAATTTATTTGCAAATAATGTTATTTGCAAATAGTGCGCGTATAAACGTAGTATATAAAAATTATGTTATTTTCCATATTGCTTAATTTATAAGACTTTTAGAATTTAACCTTTGATGGGTATATATTCCATTATATGATCATGAATAGGAATACAGTAAGCTGATGTCTTTGCTTACTGTTTCAAATTTAAATTTTACTCAATTGGTCCGCTATTAAATAAAAGGAGCTTTTATCTTAAACTCTGCTGCACTTAGAAGAGCTTGAGATTCTTTCATATAATAGCTTTGTTAGAATCTTAGATACGAGTACATATAACAGAATTGCATAACGTTTATTTTTAATTTTTATGTTAAGATCATCGTATATATATGAGGCTGAATTTATATACACTTTTAAATTAGTTAAATCATAATGAATAATCTTATTTACTTCTTGAATAGCGATTAACAGAAACCGAAATCGAAATCTTACAATTTAGGTCTAGTCTAGTATACAAGATGATTTTGTAGGTCAGCATTTCTTTCTACTCTTTGTCAGCGTTATGAGTAATTAAACTTTAATTAAAATTCCTTAAATTGCGTTTCTTCATACTGATACTATGTTTACATTAATAAGGTACTTATATGTTTATTTTATGAAGGTTGATCGCCTAGGGCTTTTATTTGATGTTCTAAATGATTGGTTTTTTTTTTTTTTGCTCATATTATTAAAGTTCAGCGTATTGTCTTTATATTTCTGATTTGGTTAGGTGTGCTTTGTTGTGTACCTGTCAGCAGAGTCTACGTATCAGGTGATCACTCAGTCTCTATTTTTATTAATTTTTTCTTCTAATGTGTCATTACTATTTTTTCAGATTTTACTACTTGAAATAGAGAATATTTGTCTAATTTTTAAATGTATTAACATATACATGCATATAGATAAATATATGTGTGTATATGGAAATTAGTTCAAATACAAAGAAATACATGTTTAATAATCAACTATTCTAGAAAATAGATCTCAAATAACTCAGTTACCTCCATCATCATTTCACCGTTGGTGTTTTAATAAAGTGTCAGAAACATTAGAATATCTATGTTTGCGAGAATGTTTACCTCAAGTGTTTTTACATGAGGTTTGCTGGTTGAATCCTTGAATTTATTGATGTTAACGTAGGCTGGGTTGTATCAGATTCAGATTTAATCATTTCTCACTTAAAAAAGGTCATCATCACCATGAAACATATCTGTATACAATTCATTCATGAGTCGGGATGTATCTAGCTACAATTGCTGTATACAAATTAATTATTAGAAAAACGCTTCTCATCACCTTCTAAAATATTTATGTATATACTTTGCTAGCATGCATGTCTTAACATACTTCTATCGATAGTGACGCGAGAGTCCGACATGTAGTGGTGTTTCAATTAAAAATCTATACTATTAAAATTGAAGATGAGGCGATGGCCTTAGTAGCTCGTGCTTCTACTCCTCTTATATTGTTATTGTATTTATCTATAATATCAATATTAATAAATAAATAAATAATAATAAAGTTGAAGAATTTACTTTTTTGAGTTTTTGGCCCCTATTATGAACAACTTTCGATCTTCGACTGTAGTCGAAAGTACTGATCGAACGAATTGTCATTTGGTATTATGACGAGCATTTGACAAAAAATGTGAATAAAATGGACAAAAAATAGATTATAATTCTTGTTTGTGTACTTAAAAATTAAACTTGTTTAACATTTAGATTTTTAAACAAAATTTCTCATTAAAAAAATCATCGAAAGCTAAATTCTGTTCGATAGAAAATTCGTTGCTCAACGAAATTTTAGTAGTAGGGAACTGTTCATCCTGCGCCAATTAAAATTTTGAAATTTTAAAATTTTAATTACCCAAATTTTAAAATTCTTGGAAATTTGTGAAATTTGATACCCTACGAGGGTGGGTCAATAAGTCCGTCCAACTTTTTGTTTACATAAGGAATTTTTTGTTTACATAAGGGGTTTTGTTTGTTTAATACATACGAGGGTGGTTTAATAAGTCCAGTTTTTTATTACCGTGGGAATTTGTATGTGTGTATGTTTGTGGGGTGGATTAAGGAGTTTCATAGGTAGGAGGTTTTTCTTTTTTGTAATGTATGTATGTCTATGCCGACGGGAAAATCATGAATACGATTTTTCCTAGTACTAATGGGGAAATTGTGAAAATTAATTTTTCCTAATGCCTACGGCAATATATGTTTATTTTTCCTAATGCCTACGGCAATGCATGAATATTTTTCCTAATGCCTGCGGCAATGCATGAATATTTTTCCTAGTGCCGACGGCAATGCATGAATATTATTTTTTTCAAATGCCGACGGCAAAACATGATTATTATTTTTTTCAAATGCCGACGGGAAAATGATTTTTCATAATTCCGACGGGAAAAACATAAAAGTTATTTCTAATGCTAATACAGGAGTTTAAGGCTGACTGTGATTTGGGGTGGGTGGGGTTGTTGTCGTAATACATAACCGAGGGACTTTATGGATTTGTCTGTCTGTCTGTCTGTCTGTTGTGCGAGGCTGTGATTGGCCGGGAGAGCGTGGTATAGTTGAGGTAGATGGATTGAGTGTATGAGGGTGTGATTGACAGGGGGCGGGGTGTAGTTAAGGTAGATCGACTGCGTGTATGCAGGTGTTGCTAGTCTGTAGGAATTCAAGGCTTATAGTGATTTGGGGTAGGTGAGGGTGTTGTTGTACGAGTAACATGTATCCATGGGAATTTGTGGATGTGTCTGTCCGGAGGAATTTAAGCGAGGCTGTTATTGGGAGGGGGTGTGGTTGAGGTTGATCGACTGCTTGTATGTATGTCTATATGTTTGTAGGAGCTTAAGGCTGATCATGATTTAAGAGAGGTGAGGATGTTGTTGTAATATTTATACGTAGGAATCTGTATGTATGTATGTCTGTGAAAATTTAAGGCTGATCATGATTTAGGGTAGGTGAGGTTGGTGTAGTAATATGTCTGTGTGTATGTACATATGTTTGTAGGAGTTTAATGCTATTAGTGATTTGAGGATAGGTGAGGGTGTTGTCGTACGAGTGATATGTATGCGTGGGAATCTGTATGCATATTCGTAGGAGTTGAAGGCTGATCGTGATTTGTGTTGTTGTCAGTAATGTTTGTAGGAATGACCGTGAGAATTTTTGTATGTATATCTGTAGGAATTTAAGGTTGGCCGTGTTTTGTGAGGGGTGGTGTGTTGTTGAAATAATTTGAAATTTTCTTAGATGAAATCTGGTATATATATGTGTGTGTGTGTGTGTGTGTGTGCGTGTGTGTGCGTATGATTTTCTCACGCTAGTAGTTTTATGTACGTAGAAATAAATTGTATTCAATATCGAGATTTGGTTCTATAAAATATTTTCATATATCTGATACATATACATAAGTATATTTTCATACTCAAGGTTGCTGGGTATTTTGTCATGCTTAAAATTGTCCAGCTTTAAAGTCTGCCTGCGAGAAATTTGTTTATATTACAGATTTTGTTTATTTAACTACGTCCGGCTTCTTTCGCTGAACTTCTTTTCATGCGATCATGGGAATTTATAGTTTCTCTGTCCATAATAAGGTCGTTTAGCTTGGGCATGTGCTCTGACTATGGTTTGCGTTGTTCATTTTTATGATGTAGATATGTAAGTGTGATTGTCAAGATCTAATAAATACTTGAGTATTGATAAGAAATTTGATATTATGTGTACATACATATCTACAAATTGATTTTATGTATGTATGTATGCGGTCTTTTGTTGATGTTGTAAATATTCGCCGAGTCTTTTATGTATAGATGTCAAATATCTTCATAGTTTTTTTTTTTATTTGAAATTAAATAACGTGGATTTAATTTTTATCTGTATTTACTTCAAAGTTTGTGAGGATTTTCTGTTTTAAGTAAAACTGAATTCCTTAAGATACATACTTTAGAATAATAGTAACTATAATAGAAATATTTCCTATATTTAATTTACATTTGTTTAAAGTTGATGCAGCTTATCTTCATTCTTAGAAATATTTTTATATAAAATTTTTTCCAGCCGTAGGCTTTTTTCATCACCTTTTTAGAACATCATGCATTGCCTTTTATACATTTATAAACATTTTAAATGAAACTGATCCAGCAGTCCAGCTTATGTAACGATAGTTTTTTGTTAGCCAGGTTGCTTCTTTTTTTATTTTTTTTTTTATTGATTATTGAGTTTTATAATGAAATAATTATATTCGTAATTGTTGAAAACAATCGCTACTTCTTTTGCGATGAAATCATTTGAATTACTTTTGAAACCTTGTACATCTATAAAAATTATGTTGTTTTCCATATTACTCAATTTATAAGACTTTTCGAACTTGTCCTTTGATGGGTATATATTCTATTATACGATCATGAATAAGAATACAGTAAGCTGATTTCTTTGCTTACTATTTCAAATTAAAATTTTATTCAATTGCCCCGCTATTGAATAAAAGGAGCTTTTATCTTAAACTCTGGTACAGGTAGAAACGCATGAGATTCTTTCATATACTACCTTTGCTGGAATCTTAGATACATATATTAACTATATAGAATTGCATTACGTTTATTTTTAAATTTTATGTTAGGATTATCATCATATGAGACTGAACTTAAATGTACTTTTAAATTAGTTAATTCATAATGAACAATCTTATTTTCTTCTTGAATAGCGATCAACAGAAAACGAAATCGTTTTCTTACAATTTCGGTCTAACCTCTCAACTGGTCCTCTAGTATACAATATGACTTTGTATGTCAGCATTTCTGTCTCCTCTTTGTTAGCGTTAGGGATAATTAAATTTTAAACTTTTTATTCTTCAAATTGTGTTACTTCATACTGATAATATGTTTAAGTACATTAATAATGTACGAGTATATGTTTATTTTATGACGGGTGAGCGCCTATAGCTTTTATTTGATGTTCTGGATGAAGTGATTTTTTTTCTCATTTTATTAAAGTTTAGCGTATTGCGTATATATTTCTAATATATTTAAGTGAGCTTTTTGTATCTGTCAGACAGAATGAACGTATCAATTGGTCAGTCAGTCTTTCTTTTTATTAATTTTTTCTTCTAATGTCACTACTATTTTTTCAGATTTTACTAGTTGAAACAGAGAATATTTGTGTAATTTTTAAATGTATTTATATAGGTAAATATATGTATGTACGTAGAAATTAGTTCATATACAAAGAAATACATCTTTAATAATCAACTATTCTAGAAAATCGATCTAAAATAACACATTTACCACATTTACCTCCATCATCAACTCACCATCAATATTTTCATAAAGTGTTAGAATATCTATGTTTGATAGAATTTTTACTTCAAGTGTTTCTATATAAGATTTGGTGTTTGACCCCTTGACGTTATTGTGGTTAACGTAGACTGCGTTGTATCGCATTCAGATCTAATCATTTCTCACTTAGAAAAGGTCCTCATCACCATCAATCATACCTGTATACAATTCATTCATGAGTGGAGTTGATCCAGATACAATTGCTGTCTACAAATTAATGATTAGAAAATAGCTTTCTCATCACCTTCTAACAAGTTGAATATTTTGCTAGCATGCATGCTTTAGCATGCTTCTATCGATAGTGACGCGAGAGTCCGACATTTAGTGCTGTTTTAATTAAAAATCTATAATATTAGAGTTACGAATTCACTCTTTTGAATTTTTAACAAAGTAGATACATACATATCTATTTCATTTGCCACAAAGTCTTAAAATTTCTTTCCTTATAAAAGTATGACGTGAGGAATTTTTTGAAATTATACATGCTTCGGCATGCTTCCAATATTTTTTTCGGTAAATTTATTTCATATTCATACAGATACAGATATAAAGTAAGATCTGTTTACTTTCAATTTTACAATTTATGCATGCTTCAGCAAGATTCTAGTTGAAGTCTGTATTTATTTAGTAAGTTTGTTTGATACCCATTCATACACATGTACATTGGTAAAGATTGGATATCAAAGTACAATTTCCTTAGTTTATCTAGAAATGAAAGGAGTGAATATCTATTATAAAAACCATATTCACATTTTAACATTTTGTGTGCTAGAGCTTTCGAAATGGAAAATGTACACCTTTTACTATAAAAAGTGATAATATGATGTGTTTCTGAATATTTTGAACTCTTAAGTTTTCACAATATTTCATACAGACCATCAAGTTTAGAGAATTCAGTACATTAAGCTAATAATCTTCCCTGAGACCTAAAATTCCTAATCAATCCTTCAAAAAACCAATACAAACTAGATTTTTCCTTTTTAATTTTATTTGTATTTTCATGGAATTTCAACATTTTGTACCTCTTCAAATTAGTGTACCTTTTTCTCATTCGTTGAGTTAACTTTAATCGCAAATATTTTAATGATGAGATGAACTTTTCTATTGTACGCATTAAGTAAATCTTTGTGTATATCAATCCACTTATATGAACCATTATAGCTAAATTCTTAACACATAATTCCTTTTAATGATCTATTAATTTATTCTACTATTGATGCTTTCATATTATGAAATTTTTAATCCTCTGTTTATGCATGAATTTTGCAGTGTTTATTAAAAATTCTTTACCAACATCTATTTGTATTTTTTTGTTTTGATACTCATATCATTTCAAAAATATTTTCCATTGCCTTGTTTTTTTTTTCGAGTGCAGCTTTTATTTTCAACGATACTCACCATATAAATTTTGAGAATGAATCAGTTACAGTCAGCAAAAATCAATAATTTCTATTTTCTCTAGAATAGCTACCCACTTCACCTAAATCAGCTCCATAAAAGATCTTCTATTCCATTCATTACATCACTACAATACACAAACAATTTTATAAATTTATTATGGATTACGTTTACTAAATTTCTTTTTAAGGACATTGAGTTGTTTTACAGTTTTTTGGAGAGTGTTGTGATCTACTTGATACATTTTCAGCTATTTATACTAAAATGTAGTTAATTTTCCAATCTATAAATTTTATCGCTCAGCTGTTCAATTTGTTTGTCAAAAGATGATTTAATTTTTAGAATGTCTTTTTCAATTTTATACCTATCTTCTATCGTTAATTTTATTTCACACTCCACTCCATTAATTTGAATTTGAATATATCCTTGAATTATATTAATGCCTTAAGCTTTATTATTAATTCATCCTTTAGTTTATCGATTTGAGTTTCCAGAAATAATTTACTGATAACATTGTTCTCCGTCAGTGAATGATGATGATTCTCTATGTATACATTGGCAGAAATTATGTATTTTATTTAGTTTTCAAAATCAAATTTGTCATAGTATTTTCACGTTTTCTCAATCATTAAAGAAAATAAACCCACTTTTAAGCCTCATATTTGACCATCAACTTGTATTTTATCTTTATTCAGTTTTAGATTTCTATCACCAAATTTCCATTCATTATTGAAATCTTTAGGTTAGCCATAGTTTGTATCTAATTCATTTCTTCCTTCTAAGACTAATAAGTCAATATAAGTATCTTCGGTGTTGGAAGGCTGTGGGTAAAAATCATCTTCTTCATCATCATAATCATTCACACTATTAGCATCATTAAATAAGATAGTATTATTAAATATTGTTCCTTTTGAAAGTTTCTTTAACTTCTTTCTATCTTGACTGATGGTTTCTGAGACTTAAATACTTGTACTATTTTCAGATTCTATATTGTTTTTACTTTGTTCTTTCTTGTGTATTCTGTCATTATTTTTAGAACTATTCATAAATTCTTTGAGAGGTTCTGTTACAGGATCAAATATATCTCTTAGTTCTTCACGTGTATCTATTTCACCAGTTTTTATACTACGAAGCTTTTTCTTCAAGACATTTCTTGTCAACACCAACTGTTTTAAAATTTTCTCATTCATGTTTAATAATACCAAATAAGAGGTATCAACTATTAGATCAGGTATCAGCTTATCAGGAGCTGGTCTGGTTTTCAGATCAGCTTATCAGGACCTGGTCTGGTTTTCAGATCAGCTTATCAGGAGCTGGTCTGGTTTTCAGATCAGCTTATCAGGACCTGGTCTGGTTTGCAGATCAGCTTATCAGGACCTGATCTGGTTTTCAGATCAGCTTATCAGGACCTGGTCTGGTTTTCAGATCAGCTTATCAGGACCTGATCTGGTTTTCAGATCAGCTTATCAGGACCTGGTCTGATTTTCAGATCAGCTTATCAGGACCTGATCTGGTTTTCAGATCAGCTTATCAGTACCTGGTCTGATTTTCAGATCAGCTTATCAGGAGCTGGTCTGGTTTTCAGATCAGCTTATCAGGACCTGGTCTGGTTTTCAGATCAGCATATCAGGAGTTGGTCTAGTTTTCAGATCAGCTTATCAGGAGCTGGTCTGGTTTTCAGATCAGCTTATCAGGACCTGGTCTGGTTTTCAGATCAGCATATCAGGAGTTGGTCTAGTTTTCAGATCAGGTTATCAGGCAGCTGATCTGTAAAACAGATCAGGTTATCAGGAGCTCTTCAGATTTTCAGATCAGATTATCTGTTTCAAATTGGGTCATCAGTTTACAAGTAGCTGGACATTTATAACATTTAGATGAATGAAGTTTAAGGCCAGATAAAATGCGAAAAACTATACTGTTATGTAGTCAAATTGTTTTCTATGACGATCATCACTTAATTCAGTATCTTTCCTTATAATCAAAATTCCATATTTTTAATTCCAACACGAGTTATATTTTTCTCATATTACTTAAACATTCTAACTACATTATGATTATTTCCTATCAAATGTATGGTGATTCTAGTATAAATTTGACATTAGTAGAATGCATCAACATTCTTATCTTACCCCATACAAAAATATGCTTCTAACAACATGGTTAAATATCGTATTGGTATTACTTCTAGCTTTCTTAAAAGAAATAACAGATTCGTTATCTCTAAATGTGTAATACTCATGTCTTTCATTAATGAAATAAATCTCTACAGGTATTCATATTTAGGTTGTTAGAGAGATTTTGAGTATAAATATGAAGATGTTTTCAAGTTTTAGTCCATTAGAACTATCTAGCCAAACAATCATAACATTTTATTTATTTTTTTATTTATTTTTTATTTATTTTTTTTACCAATTTAACAGACCAACTATTCTTGCACGAATAGAAATTGATAGAAGGGAACTATGATTTATTTTTAAGCTAACGTTTGATGACTCATCAAAATTTCATACCAAGGTATTTTTATGTTGTTTTGACTATGAGTATGGGTCAATATTTATGAAATATCTTTCCTAAATATTGGTGCATGCACATAGTCAAAACAAAGTATGCTTTAAGTGTTTAAAACCAGTATTACCATAAAAATGGTGGTTTTAAACTCTTAAAATATACTATGTTTTACTAAACCCATTTTGTAACTAAATGCATTTCATAAATAGTGAAGCATACTCAGAGTCAAAATATCCTTTGTTTTGAGTATGAGTATGGCTCATTATCTCTTATTATAGAAAAAATAGTATGATTATATGATATCAGAAATCATGTTTTCTGTTGTCATATGACCATACTATTTTATTATTTCTATAGTAATAGATAATATTTATAAAATGCATTTAGTTACAAAATGCGGTTAGTAAAACAACATAAATATACCTTGGTATGAAATTTTGATGATTCATCAATTTTTAGTACCATCCTATTTTTAGGTTGTTTTGACTATGAGTATGTACCAACATTTATGAAATGTATTTCATAAATATTATCTCTTATTATAGAAAAATAAAATAATGTAGCTATAAGATATCGGAAAATATTTTCTGATATCATATGGCTATATTATTTTATTTTTCCTATAATAAGAGATAATGGTTTCTACTCATAGTCAAAACAAAGTATATTTTAAGAGTTTAAAACCAGTATTGTCATACAAAATACTGATTTTAAACTGTTAAAATATACTTTGTTTTACTAACCACATTTTTTGTAACTAAATGCATTTCATAAATATTGCAGAATACTCATAGTCAAAACTAATGATGTTTTGATTGTGAGTATGGAGCATTATCTGTTATTATAAAAAATTAAATAATGCAGCTACTCGATTTTAGAAAATATTTTCTGAAATCGAATAGCTGTATTATTTTATTTTTTTATATAATAAGAGATAATATTTATAAAATGTATTTAGTTACACAAAAGCGGTTAGTAAAACAACCTAAATATAGGATGGTACGAAATATTGATGAGTCATCAAACGTTAGCTTAAAAATAAATCATAGTTCCCTTCTATCAATTTCTATTCGTGCAAGAATAGTTGGCCTGTTAAATTGGTAAAAAAAATAAATAAAAAATAAATAAAAAAATAAATAAAATGTTATGATTGTTTGGCTAGATAGTTCTAATGGACTAAAACTTGAAAACATCTTCATATTTATACTCAAAATCTCTCTAACAACCTAAATATGAATACCTGTAGAGATTTATTTCATTAATGAAAGACATGAGTATTACACATTTAGAGATAACGAATATGTTATTTCTTTTAAGAAAGCTAGAAGTAATACCAATACGATATTTAACCATGTTGTTAGAAGCATATTTTTGTATGGGGTAAGATAAGAATGTTGATGCATTCTACTAATGTCAAATTTATACTAGAATCACCATACATTTGATAGGAAATAATCATAATGTAGTTAGAATGTTTAAGTAATATGAGAAAAATATAACTCGTGTTGGAATTAAAAATATGGAATTTTGATTATAAGGAAAGATACTGAATTAAGTGATGATCGTCATAGAAAACAATTTGACTACATAACAGTATAGTTTTTCGCATTTTATCTGGCCTTAAACTTCATTCATCTAAATGTTATAAATGTCCAGCTACTTGTAAACTGATGACCCAATTTGAAACAGATAATCTGATCTGAAAATCTGAAGAGCTCCTGATAACCTGATCTGTTTTACAGATCAGCTGCCTGATAACCTGATCTGAAAACTAGACCAACTCCTGATATGCTGATCTGAAAACCAGACCAGGTCCTGATAAGCTGATCTGAAAACCAGACCAGCTCCTGATAAGCTGATCTGAAAACTAGACCAACTCCTGATATGCTGATCTGAAAACCAGACCAGGTCCTGATAAGCTGATCTGAAAACCAGACCAGCTCCTGATAAGCTGATCTGAAAATCAGACCAGGTACTGATAAGCTGATCTGAAAACCAGATCAGGTCCTGATAAGCTGATCTGAAAATCAGACCAGGTCCTGATAAGCTGATCTGAAAACCAGATCAGGTCCTGATAAGCTGATCTGAAAACCAGACCAGGTCCTGATAAGCTGATCTGCAAACCAGACCAGGTCCTGATAAGCTGATCTGAAAACCAGACCAGCTCCTGATAAGCTGATCTGAAAACCAGACCAGGTCCTGATAAGCTGATCTGAAAACCAGACCAGCTCCTGATAAGCTGATACCTGATCTAATAGTTGATACCTCTTATTTGGTATTATTAAACATGAATGAGAAAATTTTAAAACAGTTGGTGTTGACAAGAAATGTCTTGAAGAAAAAGCTTCGTAGTATAAAAACTGGTGAAATAGATACACGTGAAGAACTAAGAGATATATTTGATCCTGTAACAGAACCTCTCAAAGAATTTATGAATAGTTCTAAAAATAATGACAGAATACACAAGAAAGAACAAAGTAAAAACAATATAGAATCTGAAAATAGTACAAGTATTTAAGTCTCAGAAACCATCAGTCAAGATAGAAAGAAGTTAAAGAAACTTTCAAAAGGAACAATATTTAATAATACTATCTTATTTAATGATGCTAATAGTGTGAATGATTATGATGATGAAGAAGATGATTTTTACCCACAGCCTTCCAACACCGAAGATACTTATATTGACTTATTAGTCTTAGAAGGAAGAAATGAATTAGATACAAACTATGGCTAACCTAAAGATTTCAATAATGAATGGAAATTTGGTGATAGAAATCTAAAACTGAATAAAGATAAAATACAAGTTGATGGTCAAATATGAGGCTTAAAAGTGGGTTTATTTTCTTTAATGATTGAGAAAACGTGAAAATACTATGACAAATTTGATTTTGAAAACTAAATAAAATACATAATTTCTGCCAATGTATACATAGAGAATCATCATCATTCACTGACGGAGAACAATGTTATCAGTAAATTATTTCTGGAAACTCAAATCGATAAACTAAAGGATGAATTAATAATAAAGCTTAAGGCATTAATATAATTCAAGGATATATTCAAATTCAAATTAATGGAGTGGAGTGTGAAATAAAATTAACGATAGAAGATAGGTATAAAATTGAAAAAGACATTCTAAAAATTAAATCATCTTTTGACAAACAAATTGAACAGCTGAGCGATAAAATTTATAGATTGGAAAATTAACTACATTTTAGTATAAATAGCTGAAAATGTATCAAGTAGATCACAACACTCTCCAAAAAACTGTAAAACAACTCAATGTCCTTAAAAAGAAATTTAGTAAACGTAATCCATAATAAATTTATAAAATTGTTTGTGTATTGTAGTGATGTAATGAATGGAATAGAAGATCTTTTATGGAGCTGATTTAGGTGAAGTGGGTAGCTATTCTAGAGAAAATAGAAATTATTGATTTTTGCTGACTGTAACTGATTCATTCTCAAAATTTATATTGTGAGTATCGTTGAAAATAAAAGCTGCACTCGAAAAAAAAAACAAGGCAATGGAAAATATTTTTGAAATGATATGAGTATCAAAACAAAAAAATACAAATAGATGTTGGTAAAGAATTTTTAATAAACACTGCAAAATTCATGCATAAACAGAGGATTAAAAATTTCATAATATGAAAGCATCAATAGTAGAATAAATTAATAGATCATTAAAAGGAATTATGTGTTAAGAATTTAGCTATAATGGTTCATATAAGTGGATTGATATACACAAAGATTTACTTAATGCGTACAATAGAAAAGTTCATCTCATCATTAAAATATTTGCGATTAAAGTTAACTCAACGAATGAGAAAAAGGTACACTAATTTGAAGAGGTACAAAATGTTGAAATTCCATGAAAATACAAATAAAATTAAAAAGGAAAAATCTAGTTTGTATTGGTTTTTTGAAGGATTGATTAGGAATTTTAGGTCTCAGGGAAGATTATTAGCTTAATGTACTGAATTCTCTAAACTTGATGGTCTGTATGAAATATTGTGAAAACTTAAGAGTTCAAAATATTCAGAAACACATCATATTATCACTTTTTATAGTAAAAGGTGTACATTTTCCATTTCGAAAGCTCTAGCACACAAAATGTTAAAATGTGAATATGGTTTTTATAATAGATATTCACTCCTTTCATTTCTAGATAAACTAAGGAAATTGTACTTTGATATCCAATCTTTACCAATGTACATGTGTATGAATGGGTATCAAACAAACTTACTAAATAAATACAGACTTCAACTAGAATCATGCTGAAGCATGCATAAATTGTAAAATTGAAAGTAAACAGATCTTACTTTATATCTGTATCTGTATGAATATGAAATAAATTTACCGAAAAAAATATTGGAAGCATGCCGAAGCATGTATAATTTCAAAAAATTCCTCACGTCATACTTTTATAAGGAAAGAAATTTTAAGACTTTGTGGCAAATGAAATAGATATGTATGTATCTACTTTGTTAAAAATTCAAAAGAGTGAATTCGTAACTCTAATATTATAGATTTTTAATTAAAACAGCACTAAATGTCGGACTCTCGCGTCACTATCGATAGAAGCATGCTAAAGCATGCATGCTAGCAAAATATTCAACTTGTTAGAAGGTGATGAGAAAGCTATTTTCTAATCATTAATTTGTAGACAGCAATTGTATCTGGATCAACTCCACTCATGAATGAATTGTATACAGGTATGATTGATGGTGATGAGGACCTTTTCTAAGTGAGAAATGATTAGATCTGAATGCGATACAACGCAGTCTACGTTAACCACAATAACGTCAAGGGGTCAAACACCAAATCTTATATAGAAACACTTGAAGTAAAAATTCTATCAAACATAGATATTCTAACACTTTATGAAAATATTGATGGTGAGTTGATGATGGAGGTAAATGTGGTAAATGTGTTATTTTAGATCGATTTTCTAGAATAGTTGATTATTAAAGATGTATTTCTTTGTATATGAACTAATTTCTACGTACATACATATATTTACCTATATAAATACATTTAAAAATTACACAAATATTCTCTGTTTCAACTAGTAAAATCTGAAAAAATAGTAGTGACATTAGAAGAAAAAATTAATAAAAAGAAAGACTGACTGACCAATTGATACGTTCATTCTGTCTGACAGATACAAAAAGCTCACTTAAATATATTAGAAATATATACGCAATACGCTAAACTTTAATAAAATGAGAAAAAAAATCACTTCATCCAGAACATCAAATAAAAGCTATAGGCGCTCACCCGTCATAAAATAAACATATACTCGTACATTATTAATGTACTTAAACATATTATCAGTATGAAGTAACACAATTTGAAGAATAAAAAGTTTAAAATTTAATTATCCCTAACGCTAACAAAGAGGAGACAGAAATGCTGACATACAAAGTCATATTGTATACTAGAGGACCAGTTGAGAGGTTAGACCGAAATTGTAAGAAAACGATTTCGTTTTCTGTTGATCGCTATTCAAGAAGAAAATAAGATTGTTCATTATGAATTAACTAATTTAAAAGTACATTTAAGTTCAGTCTCATATGATGATAATCCTAACATAAAATTTAAAAATAAACGTAATGCAATTCTATATAGTTAATATATGTATCTAAGATTCCAGCAAAGGTAGTATATGAAAGAATCTCATGCGTTTCTACCTGTACCAGAGTTTAAGATAAAAGCTCCTTTTATTCAATAGCGGGGCAATTGAATAAAATTTTAATTTGAAATAGTAAGCAAAGAAATCAGCTTACTGTATTCTTATTCATGATCGTATAATAGAATATATACCCATCAAAGGACAAGTTCGAAAAGTCTTATAAATTGAGTAATATGGAAAACAACATAATTTTTATAGATGTACAAGGTTTCAAAAGTAATTCAAATGATTTCATCGCAAAAGAAGTAGCGATTGTTTTCAACAATTACGAATATAATTATTTCATTATAAAACTCAATAATCAATAAAAAAAAAATAAAAAAAGAAGCAACCTGGCTAACAAAAAACTATCGTTACATAAGCTGGACTGCTGGATCAGTTTCATTTAAAATGTTTATAAATGTATAAAAGGCAATGCATGATGTTCTAAAATAAATGTAAAAGGTGATGAAAAAAGCCTACGGCTGGAAAAAATTTTATATAAAAATATTTCTAAGAATGAAGATAAGCTGCATCAACTTTAAACAAATGTAAATTAAATATAGGAAATATTTCTATTATAGTTACTATTATTCTAAAGTATGTATCTTAAGGAATTCAGTTTTACTTAAAACAGAAAATCCTCACAAACTTTGAAGTAAATACAGATAAAAATTAAATCCACGTTATTTAATTTCAAATAAAAAAAAAACTATGAAGATATTTGACATCTATACATAAAAGACTCGGCGAATATTTACAACATCAACAAAAGACCGCATACATACATACATAAAATCAATTTGTAGATATGTATGTACACATAATATCAAATTTCTTATCAATACTCAAGTATTTATTAGATCTTGACAATCACACTTACATATCTACATCATAAAAATGAACAACGCAAACCATAGTCAGAGCACATGCCCAAGCTAAACGACCTTATTATGGACAGAGAAACTATAAATTCCCATGATCGCATGAAAAGAAGTTCAGCGAAAGAAGCCGGACGTAGTTAAATAAACAAAATCTGTAATATAAACAAATTTCTCGCAGGCAGACTTTAAAGCTGGACAATTTTAAGCATGACAAAATACCCAGCAACCTTGAGTATGAAAATATACTTATGTATATGTATCAGATATATGAAAATATTTTATAGAACCAAATCTCGATATTGAATACAATTTATTTCTACGTACATAAAACTACTAGCGTGAGAAAATCATACGCACACACACGCACACACACACACACACACACACATATATATACCAGATTTCATCTAAGAAAGTTTCAAATTATTTCAACAACACACCACCCCTCACAAAACACGGCCAACCTTAAATTCCTACAGATATACATACAAAAATTCTCACGGTCATTCCTACAAACAACACTGACAACAACACAAATCACGATCAGCCTTCAACTCCTACGAATATGCATACAGATTCCCACGCATACATATCACTCGTACGACAACACCCTCACCTATCCTCAAATCACTAATAGCATTAAACTCCTACAAACATATGTACATACACACAGACATATTACTACACCAACCTCACCTACCCTAAATCATGATCAGCCTTAAATTTTCACAGACATACATACATACAGATTCCTACGTATAAATATTACAACAACATCCTCACCTCTCTTAAATCATGATCAGCTTTAAGCTCCTACAAACATATAGACATACATACAAGCAGTCGATCAACCTCAACCACACCCCCTCCCAATAACAGCCTCGCTTAAATTCCTCCGGACAGACACATCCACAAATTCCCATGGATACATGTTACTCGTACAACAACACCCTCACCTACCCCAAATCACTATAAGCCTTGAATTCCTACAGACTAGCAACACCTGCATACACGCAGTCGATCTACCTTAACTACACCCCGCCCCCTGTCAATCACACCCTCATACACTCAATCCATCTACCTCAACTATACCACGCTCTCCCGGCCAATCACAGCCTCGCACAACAGACAGACAGACAGACAGACAAATCCATAAAGTCCCTCGGTTATGTAATACGACAACAACCCCACCCACCCCAAATCACAGTCAGCCTTAAACTCCTGTATTAGCATTAGAAATAACTTTTATGTTTTTCCCGTCGGAATTATGAAAAATCATTTTCCCGTCGGCATTTGAAAAAAATAATAATCATGTTTTGCCGTCGGCATTTGAAAAAAATAATATTCATGCATTGCCGTCGGCACTAGGAAAAATATTCATGCATTGCCGCAGGCATTAGGAAAAATATTCATGCATTGCCGTAGGCATTAGGAAAAATAAACATATATTGCCGTAGGCATTAGGAAAAATTAATTTTCACAATTTCCCCATTAGTATTAGGAAAAATCATATTCATGATTTTTCCGTTGGTACTAGGAAAAATCGTATTCATGATTTTCCCGTCGGCATAGACATACATACATTACAAAAAAGAAAAACCTCCTACCTATGAAACTCCTTAATCCACCCCACAAACATACACACATACAAATTCCCACGGTAATAAAAAACTGGACTTATTAAACCACCCTCGTATGTATTAAACTAACAAAACCCCTTATGTAAACAAAAAATTCCTTATGTAAACAAAAAGTTGGACGGACTTATTGACCCACCCTCGTAGGGTATCAAATTTCACAAATTTCCAAGAATTTTAAAATTTGGGTAATTAAAATTTTAAAATTTCAAAATTTTAATTGGCGCAGGATGAACAGTTCCCTACTACTAATTTTCGATGCTCATAATATGAATTTATTCGATGTTCGATACCCAGCGAAGATCGAAAATCGAATGCAACTCATAATAGGGCCTTTTTACAAAGTAGATACATATGAATTTCGTTTTCCACAAAGTCATAACATTTCTTTGCTTTCAAAATTGTATGACGTCAGGAATTGTTTTAAATTGTACATGCTTCGACACGCTTCCAATTTTTTTTCTATAAATTTATTTCATACTCATACAGATACAGATATAAAGTAAGATCTGCTTACATTACATTTTACATTTATGCATGCTTCAGCATGATTCTAGTTGAAGTCTGTATTTATTTAGTAAGTTTGTTTGATACCCATTCATACACATGTACACTCTTAAAGATTGGATATCAATATCCAATTTCCTTAGAACGCACAAGTTCTCACGATCGCACATTCACACATACATACATACAAATATACATACATACATGTATATATATATATATATATATATATATGTATATATATATATACAGTAAGGGACAAAATTGTTCACAGAAAAAAGGAAAATATATTCTATACAAAAAATTTTTGTTCATAATACATCTGTCAACTCTTAAAATTGTACATATTGAGTGCCATGTTGTTTAATGTTGTATGACATATCTGTTTCGGAAATACCGTTATGTTTGTATTTATTATAAAGTTAAAAAAGAAAACACGTGTGTGAACAATTTTGTCCCTTATAAAATAAAGCCGATGGTCCATACCATCCGTTCTTTGCATATGCGTGGTATGCGTTTCTGTACATTCTCTCCGATTCTAAATTCAAGTTACATGCAATACGTCTTATGCGCAATTATTTTTGTTGTTTTAATGCAAAAAGAGAAAAAATTTAAATTCACCACACGAACATTTGTCTACAAAAGAGAGCACGATGCATGCGACGGATACAAAAGTAGAAAGTAAACCTACTTTATCCTTCCTATGCGTCTATACGTTCTTTGCGTTTTGCTCTGCAACTTGCCACATACAATTCCATTTATTCTACTTTTTGACACATGCATAAAACGCAACTACGCATTAAACGGATGGTGTGGACCTTCGGCTTAAGGTATACATAAAATTAGTAACTTTTTAATTACTCTTAATTGATTTTCTGTGGATTTGGTCTTAAGTAAATAAAATATGTCTAAAATTGTTTTTAAACTAAATCTTAAATAATAGTGTGCTTAGATTTAAAATTTTTATAATGCCAATCCCTGTGAAAGCTTCTTTGAAGAAAAATATTGTCAAAGATTTAACTGAAGGGTTCACATATCATACAACTGCCCAATATTATAAAATTTTAATTGGATTAGTAAATAAAATAGAAAAATAAAGTGATTTCAATATCTTAAGCAATAAAGCAGGTCGCCCAAAGAAACTTTCACCTGCTGGTATCTGCGTAGCTAAGCGAATGATCACAACAGGAGCGGTTAATACAGCTGTTGAGGCAAAAAAAAATCTTCAAGAAGAGTATTATATAGATGTTAGCGCTAAAAAAGTTCGGAGGAATTTACGAGCACGTGGATTCGTTGCTGGAACCAAGGCTAAAAACCATTTTTAAGTGAAAAAAATCGAAAAAAAGATTAGCCTTTGCAAAAAATAGGAAAATTTTACTGTAGAAGACTGGAAACGCGTTACGTGGTCAGATGAGTTCAAAATCAACAAAATAGGATCAGACGGACGGCAGTGGACATGGGTAGATAAAAGTGTTGGTGTTAAAGAGCGCAACATATGCAGCACATTAAAAATTAGAGGTGGTTCAATGATATCTTGGGGTTGTTTTCGTGGTAATGAGCTTGAAATTCTTCGACGAATAAAAGGTAAAACTTGTGCTACTGACTACACAACCATTCCGAAAGATTCATATCTCCCAAGTCTGGATATATTTGGTTTGGGACCTGGTCAGAGCGACATCTTTATGCAAGATAACGACCCTAAGCACACGGCTAAAATTAGTAAGGAGTGGCTTGTTAGCAATGGGATTAAGACTTTAGATTGGCCTCCTCAATCGCTTGATTTGGACACGATTGAACACCTGTGGTTAATATCAAAGAGGAGAATATTTTCTAAAATTAACCACCTAGTACTTTGGATGAGCTTTGTGATCACGCCATTGAAGCTTGGGAAGATATTGTTAAAGCTGTTCTTACAAATCTTGTGGAAATTATTCCCAGAAGGATAAACACTGTTGAAGCCGCTCGTGGTAAACATGCAAAGTATTAACAGCTAAATTAGTATGTTGCTTCTACGAGAGTCATAATTGTTCACACCTACACTCCAAAAAAAAAAAGTTTTTTTATTTTCTATGAAATAAAATATTTTTAAGTTAAAGTGTTTTCTATCATATCATTGCCTATGAATTACAAAAAGTATATAATATTCAAATAAAATAATATCTACAATAATATAATTCAACATATTCTTAATAACTACTATTCTGTGAACAATTTTGTCCCTTACTGTATATATATATATATATATATATATACATAAATATATACATAAATACATACATACATACAAATATATATCTTAAACAAATAAACAAAATATTAAACTACCAGCGACAATCAAGCTGGACCCCCACACACAATATTAGGGGGTTCACATACATGAGAACAGTTTACATCATAAAATGTCGGTATGATAAATAATTTATTAGCGTGAGGAAATCGCACACATACACCCACAAACATTCAGATTCCCACGATTCATATGAGAATCGCTTGTAATCATCAAATATATTTTCTCTGATATTACTGATATAGTATTACGATAACAAAATTTCTATAGTCTGGCAACACTGGCAATTTTCCCATTGGTACTAGATAATAATAATCATGTTTTGCCGTCGGCATTTGAAAAAAAAAATAAAATCATGCATTGCCGTAGGCATTAGGAAAAAAAATCATGTATTGCCGTAGGCATTAGGAAAAGTAATCATGTATTGCCGTAGGGATTATGAAAAATTAATTTTCACAATTTCCTTACATATGAAATCTTAATCTTATGAAACCCCTTAATCCACCCCACCCCAAAAAAAATCACCCGGTCACACAATTAATGTAACCTCAAAAATATCACCCGTTCACAGAAAGTTAATGTAAACAAAAAACTCCTTATGTAAACAAAAAATTGGACGGACTTATTGAACAACCCTCGTAGGTATCAAATTTCCAAGAATTTTAAAATTTGGGTAATTTCATTTCATTTTCATTTCATTTATTTATTCATTATGTATACCCATATTATGGGCCATAGTCGGTCATATCATACTACTCGAAAACTATCTACATACAATTTTAATATAATAAATAGTAATAAATTTTTAAACAAAATATACATATATATACAAAATACCGAATTAACTACATACATTCAAAAATCCAATTTGGGAGTAGTAAATAAATAATTACAATATTTAACAAGTCATATAAGTTATACGTATACATTTAATATTGTGCAAAATAAAAAAAAATATAATATAAAGTAATAACTATATTGCACAATGATATAGCTTTAACAAAACCCAATAAAAACACATTTATCATAATACCATATACCTAACCAGAATAACAATTTATTCATAACCAGCAGACTATATTGACGAAAGCACTTCTAAAAGTTTCCTCTTATAACTATCGGTAGAAAAGTTAAATGTTCTTAGAGACGGTGGCAATTTATTAAAATCTCTAGCTATCCTCACATTAAACTACCGCTCCAAGAGAGGTGTTAGCTTTGGAATTTTCAACTGTCTATTTCTAATAGATCTTCCAAATTCAAATAAGGGAACTAAGTAATCAGGCACCTGTAACTTAAATGACTTATTGAACAGTAACAAGTTTCTCAATTTTATAAAATCGGCAAAAGATAACCCTAAACATTTTACAACAAACGACGAGACATGCTGCCTTAATCCAAGAGAATAAAGGTATCTTACTACTCTATTTAAAGCAAGTCTTATTTTTTTGAGAACGTAACCCAAGGTGCCACAGTATACCTCTAAACCATATAAAAATATTGGCATAATCAACCCATAAACAACTCTCTTCTTGACATGTAAGGTTAAAAGTAAATCTAAGCTATATAGCTTCCTCAAAGTCTAACAAACCTTTGAAACAACTGAATCAATATGACTTTCAAAATTCAATTTTGAATTGATGATAAGACCAAGACAATTAATTTTTTCCACAAAATCAATAAATTTGTCATTCAAAACAACAGTGAATTTGTCAATGCTACTGCCATCAAAACACATTGCTTTAGTCTTACTAGCATTAATCCTAAGACCATCTGACATCCAGCTACATAATAAACCAACAGTGTAATCAATCATATTTTGTAAAACGTCTGGAAAATCGGAACAACATTTAAATAGTAACTGCACATCATCAGTATATGCGAATGGTTGACACATGCTGCTAGCTACGGTTTGAAAGAGATCATTAATAAACATTATGAAAAGCAAGGGTCCAAGGACCGAACCCTGAGGTACACCACTATATACATTAATCAACCCGGAACTAGAACCACCACTAACAACGTACTGCTTTCTATCGTACAGATATGAATATATCAATTTACAAGCCGAACTTGAAAGACCATATAACCTATATAACTTGGAAACTAACAAAGAGTGATTAACACTGTCAAAAGCCTTGGCCAAATCTAGGGACAACAGCACACAGACACCATTGTTGGATATTTTACACTAATATTATCAGTAAGACCAATCAACAAAGAAGTAGTACTTCTATTACACCTAAATCCGGATTGACAGTCATGCAAGAAATTATTATTATCAATATAAGTAACATGTTGGATCTTAATAATATGCTCAACCATCTTTGATAAAATTGTTATCGGTCTCAAGTCATCAATACCACTAACCCTACTATTTTTTAATGGGAAAAATTTTGCCTATTTTCCAGAAGGTAGGAAAATTGGAGTTGGTCAAAATCGTGTTTACCAAATGTAATATGTGATTTCCAACAATCGGTATTAATAACTTAATAAAATTAAGCGCAAACTCATCGTGTCCAACAGCCTTAGATTTAATCATATTAAAAGCAGCAATCAACGTAAGGACCATTCACAGATTGATCAAGGCGAATGCATTATTCAATTCATCAGGGCCAAAATCTTGTAAAACATCAACATTACAACCTATTCCACTCTTATTCAGAATGGACCAAATTTGCCTACTGTCCTTATTCTGAAAAATCGAACTATGTGCTTTTCTTTTATATTTCCTAAGCATATTTTTTACTTTATTTCTATGTTGACAGAAAACCTTCCAATTTTCATTAGTCCTATTGTATAAATACGCCCTACATTCCAGATCTCTAAGCGAAACGTGATATTTAATCTCAGGGGCATTCATCCAGTCCTCTCTATGCCTCCTACTAATCCGTCTTTTGATAGGCACAGCCGAATGCAAAAACTCCATATTATCATTTAAAATTTTCAACTGCTCATCAACATTACTTGTTGAATATGTATTATCAAGACTACACTGAGACCACATAGTTTCAAAAATATCAACTCCAACCGCATTGTAATCATAGTACTCAAAAATCTGCTTAGCAGTCAACATTGGGATTTAAGCGATATAAAAATTAGTGAGTGACGCGTTACACCCGGTCACTGAAATTGATTAGACTTAACCACCAAGTCAGGCAACGAAACTAGAAAGTAATCTAATAAAGAAGATGAATTATACTGAATGTCAAAATGAGTAGGTAGAGAATTATGAACAACAGAGAGACCCATTCTATCACAAGTACTACGTACCAACAAAGACATAGTAGGTTCAAACAAACTGTTATTGAAGTCACCCACAATAACAATGTTAGAGTACATAACCAGAAAATCACACACCTCACTCTCAAGGGAGAAAAAGTTCCCGTGCGGAAGGTAAACAACTCTAACCAGAACTTTAACACTCTCAAAACAAAGCTCAGCAAAGAGCCACAAACATAGCCCAGTATATCCACAACACCATCAGATACAGTATCCTTCAACCAAGTTCCACTCACTCCAAAACATTTAAAAATTCACCTTCCAGTAAATGCTTAATCTCACTAAACTTCGAAGAACTAGGCTTAAGGTTAAAACTAGTGCAATTTAAATGGTCTACATTAAGGTTATGGTTCAAATGCCCTAATTGGGTTTTGAATAAACTGTTATCACTTAATGCTATGTTTAGACGACAAGTTGAATCACCTGCTTCGCTCTCTGAATCATGTTAATGAATCATGCTGTTTAGACTACGCATTCGTGATTCGTGTGCAGCGTGCCAATTTAGTGCTTTTAATACTAGATTTATAGTTTTTTAATTCATAACAGTGCGGAATTTTTCAAATTGTTGCTTTAAAAAGAAATTAGTGCCTTTTTTTTTTGGTGCTTTTCACCTTTGATTTTAGTGCGTTTTACAAATCTACTAAATATTAATTTGTTAAAGTGTGGTGGCTTTATTTTCACTTTCAAAAACTATCTGCTTTCACCCCTTTTAGACATGCAAAGTTTCCTTTGCAGAATGTTAATTCAGCTTGGTGAAATATGAAGGAAGAAAAACTTTATCTTTCATAGTGAGAAAAAATAATATATTTCTAGAAATTACAGAGGATACCAAGCACGTTATAAAATAGTTTAATTACAATAATCTAATTACTAACCACTGAGGGAAGCAATGTATTGCTTTCTTGATAACGAAAGCTTCCAAAAATGCTTCTGAAAAGTACTAACTTAAGGCTCTCTAACAAAGTGGACAAAAGTAAAAAAAAATGTAAACCAGTAACTTTTCCACTGAGTACATAAAAACTACACATTATTACTTCTGTAAATGGAAACAGTAAGGCAAAAAAATTAATATCTTTTTGGAAACTGAATGCATTGCTTCTAGCTGAAATTGAAGAAATGGAACGAAGTATTAGAAATTTAAGAATAAATAAATGGAAAAATTTGCTCAGAACTGATAAATTTTCGATCGAAGTTCATAATTCTAGAAATTCAACTGATCATAATCCATTTCTAATACTGTCAATATTTGCTCTAGGACTATTAACATTACCATGTTCAAATGTTGAAGTAGAAATAACTTTTAGTGCTAATAACTATTTTAAAAGTTAGTTAGAAATACAATAATTTTATAAATCAAATTGTTTCATTCATATAAAATACCGTCTAAAAAGAAAAGGCTTATGTTGTTCAGAATGTAACATACTGAACCATGTTCATGTAAAAATTAATTCAGACGAAACACCTAAAAATCTAATTGTTTTATTAAAACAGTTTTATGGCCAGAGGAAAAAGATGAAACTGCATTTCTTGAAACGAAGAGTATAATTCTCGTTGATTATCTTTTGTTAAAATAGTACACCATAATTGGAGTGTCTTCCCAAATGAACTTCAATTATTTTCCTACTCATATTCTACTTATAAGCAAAATCGAAATATGGCTCGATATAATTGAAATTATTACAAAAACCTATGAAATGTAGTAAATTTAAAATTGTAGTTAACTTAACATTTATAATTAGCCATATGGGCTTTCTCTGTATTACAAATAAATAGATAAATATAAAAAAATAAATAAAAATATATTTATGTACATACATACATACATATGTACATACATACATATATACGAGTACTTATTTCATTTAGTGCTTTTTTATGATCACACAGTGGTTTTTGCTCTGAAAAAGTTGGCATCACTGTTCGCGTGGCATTTTTTTATGTATATTCACACAAACATACGTATCATACGCACGTATATACATGCATACACATAAGCATACATACTTTACATAAATTCCACTCATGCGAAATCTTGTTTTTGAAGGCATCTCTATATTTTCTTCTTATTTTTCCTTTTTATGTTATTCATAACTTAATTAAATTTATTTATATTAAACTCACATCTATGTTTTTTGGTTTGTTTTTATTTGTTTACAAACACACACATACACATATACCTATTTTGTTTTGATAGCTAGTTCAGATAAAGTGGCGATTAACTGCGATAAAAGTTAGAGAAGATACCAATTTTACGTGCTTGGCAAGTAGATTCATATTGAATCTACTAGATTCGCTCTCATAATTTTGTGTGGCGAAGCAAGTTGATTCATGCAAGTTGAAGCATGAATAGAGAGCGAAGCACGTACCGTCTAAACATAGTATAACACAGGACCAAGATTCTGTCTGACATCCATGTTTTAAATAGAGAAAAAAAATATAAAATAATTGACAAATATCAGCGAGCAATAACAAAAAAATAATTAAATAATCAAATAAAATTAATGCCCCGATTATGGTTTACAACACAAAAATGTTATGTTGTTTCGGCTACAACACAACATTAATCCTTTTTGCGATTGTGGTTTACAACATCTAGGTGTTGTGTATGTCACACAGTTGTATTTTAATTGTAGTAGATATGTACATAAATATGCAAAACTGTGTGTCAAAAAGATGAAGTTCAAAAGAAAAACAATTAAAAAAATCCCTTAATACAATGTATGTTGTTAGAAGAAAAAATTATAATAATGGATGTTAAAGTCGATAAATTTTTTTATGATGGTTATGAAATAGATTATTATGTACTTACATACATTTTTAAAGAAGTAAATATTTTGTATTGTTTTAATTATATTCATTGCTTTTAATTCATATATTAAATAAACAAACAAAAAAAATTAGGAAAATTTAAGAAGTATTACAAAAAAATTTACATGTAGTTACAATAAATTCTTAACACGTTGGACCAAATATGTTAAAAAGATGTGTATTTAGTTTATGCTCGTCACATCTCCTGCATTCTCTTTTTGTCAATTAGAGTTTAGAGATAAAATTTTGTCTTTTTCAATTTATACGATTTTTTATTTAATTTATATTTCTTGTATAAATTTCTTTCCAAGCGTGTCATCACATCCACCCTCTTTTTATTTTTCTAAGAAATATTTTAAATTGCAGTTATAAACACTATGCAAAAACATTTACATATGTATACCTACAAATTTTTCTTCAACGACAATAAGACAACACCTAATGAACAGTTGTCAGTTTTTCACAGTTCTAACAACACATAAGAACACATGTTGTAAACCGTAATCGCAATTTGAAAATTACAACATTAAAATAACAACTGTTGTAAACCATAATCGGGCCCTAAATTTAACTAACTACTCAGAAACATTAATAAATATATGTACATAAGCATGAATACAACATATTTATATACAGACGGTGGATCTTAATTACCATTGAAAATTTTCGACAGGATTACAACCTCCAATTTAATTTAAAAAAAAACAAAAAAGAAATTTAAAAAAATTATAAGGGTAATTAAAGCCCACTGCTTACATTCACACAGAGATAATCCGTAATAATAAAGACCTACATATGAAAATTTGTGTAATAAACTAAAGGCGTTGTCAAACTACAAATAACATCAACAGCGCAAGACACACCAGGGTCAGTGATCACACCATCATTTAAAAAATTAGCACATTGTTCCATACTGCAAACTCTTTCGATGTTATTAGGCAACGTAACTTTAACTTTAGGTACATCCGTATTAATATATTTATAATAAAGAATTTTATTCTTAGAACGAAGTTTTCTACAAAATGATAAAAGTTTAGCTGCAGCAGGTGTTAAGTGGTCATTAAGGAACACCTTGGATGAAATGTTGCCTCCAATAATATCACTAAGCAAGAGAAAACTTTTTTTTGGAAAAATTCATCATAATTTGATCACGCTGCTGAACAGAATTAAGTTTTATTAAAACATCTTTACCACCATTTATATAAGCACAATGATGCAGATTATTATATGTGATAGTTACTCCACAAAGCGAAGCAATTTTAAAAATCACTCCACTCAAGTTTTTTATATTATTTGGTAGCCCTTTCACCAATATGTCAGCTCCATTCAACCTTCTTTGCATGACGCTGTTTTGAGTCTCAACAACACCTAGACGCGTGTTAACTGCACCCTTATCACTAATTATCACATTATCAGACGCCCTCTCATTGCGAATTTCCTCAATTTTGTCTTGCTGTTCAGAACGAAATTTATCAAACATTTCAAGCAGCTTTTGTTCAAGGTTTGATATGCTGTCTTGGACTTCTTTTTCAAAAGTGCGATTTCGTTTCAATATCTGCAGGGATGCGGTGGACTTCTTGTTGAGTATTATTAAGAGACACTGGCCAATTAGCACTACGCTTATCTCTAGGAATTGAATTGCAACCATTGCAAATATAGTGAAACACCTTTCTGTTTAAAAATCTCTTTTTAATCATTATTTCTTGATTTTTATTTATCCCTCAAAAATAAAAATCATTGCATCTATAGGTAGTCCATGTAACATGGAGTATCTCGGTATATTCTTGGTGCACGTAGGACTTCTCTATTATTGTGATTTTTTCACTTTAAATTTGGAAAATAATCGTTATTTGCTATCCCTGGTTTTGACACAATATCTTGTGCTGCTCTCAATGTGTCTATTACATTGACACAGTCAATATGAAAAAACATCCCACATATAAAGCTTTGCGTTTTAGTAACATTTTTGTTACAGGAACACAGAAAAGTCTCCTTCTTTTTTCCTGGCATGTTTTGTTTTATTATGTTTGTATGTAATAAACAGCAACAATAATAAGACAAGGTGTTTGTTAACAAATCAGCCTCAACAAAATGTTAAATGACTTGAATGATGTAAATATTGATGATCCAGACTCTTTGTACTAAGCATCAACAAATTTATGTATATTCAACACTTAATTTCTTTTTATATACGTGAAAAATATTTAATTATTTTAAGTTATGCATTAAACACATTCACCACAGCAGGCTACACGAACACACGACTTCAAATGCCGCTAGCAGCATTTGTCGCCTCGTAGCCAGCTACTTAATTATTTTGGAGACGGCAGCAGCACCATCTGCAGCTGATATTCAAGTACAAATACATAGTTCAGTATTGCCACTTTCATATATTTTGCATTTATAAAAATTAATTTTTCTTTTAAAATGTACTTATTTCACTTAAAGTACAATAATGAATCAATTTATTCTTTACATCAATTTTTGGACATTGTTTCTAGTAAATAGTATGAAATAATTGTACGATAGCATTCATTCACCATTTTGTATTATACTGGTAACACTGCATTTGCTCATTGTAGCCAGAGAAATAGAAATCAGTTTAAAGTTGGCGACAGCTACAACGGTGGTCTTGCTGTCGTTAAAATAATTGTTACCATAAGAATGTGTGTATTCTATTTTTGACAGATTGTAGCCCGTAGCCTGCTGTGTCGAATGTGTTTAATGCATTATGCTCAGCTAACAAAAATTCACTTCTAGTTGCTCATGGTGATGCCAGACCATTTTAATCGGCGCCCGGACCGCCATTTCACTACTACTTGCGTCAACTATTTTGTGGTGTTTGTCATGTTTTTGTTGTTGTTTTTGCACATCAAACAAGAAGCAAAAACAAAAACCACTTTACTGCGATTGATTAAAACTTCTAAAAGCAAAAGTTTTAGCTTCTTCGACTGACTGTTTGCGACTTCCAAAAGCATATAAACTGCTTCTGCTTTTACTTGCGATACTAATCAAAAGCAAAAGTAAATCAAATTCAAACTTTTAAAATTTTAGACTGCTGAAAGTACTGCGCAATTGGTCATAAATCGTTTTGTGATTTTGCTTTGACTGAAACTGTTGTATTTTTCAAAAGCGAAAGCAGAAGCAAAATGCAATGAAATGAAAAGCATTCATTTTAGTTTTTTAAACACTCCCAAAAATTATTTACTATTTTTTAATTAAACAAACTCAATAAAATTATTGCCAACGAAGCCAAACCTGCACAAAATAAGTAATAATAAGTAAGATGGCAATGGTGTAACTGCACCATATGCACCGATTTTAACTATTTTGTATCAAAATGCTGTTTTATCTTCAACATATTTGTTATGTTCTGTAAAAAACGTAGCATAAATTCAGTGGCAAAGTATAAAACTTACAGGATGATACTGTTTGAGAAATGCATGCATTCGTTCAATCTCTTCAGAAGTTAAGCTTTTAATAATAAAAAATTTATTATAGCTTTCGTAAAACTGTGCTGCTGACTTGCCAGATGATTCTATATGGACTGGTTGTGAACGTGTTAGTGATTCCCGGTAATCCACATCATCGACTCCGAAGCGCTCTCGTAAATTACGGAATACTAAAGGGCAATATTCTTTAACCTTAAAATGTGAGGGCATATTTTCTCTAAAAAGGAAAAATTAAAAGATTTTAATTATTAAAATGATATTAATCAAAGATAACTTACTTATTAAACAAATGATTATCAACTTTAATTTTGGAATATGCCCGAAAATCGTCGGGTAAAAGCATCACAGGTATATTTACGTGACTCAGTTCGTTTATCTTAAAAACAAAAAAGATATTTAAAAATAAATTTCAGCAATTTATTTATATCTACTTACTGTATGATTTATTCCCCACATAAATACACTGAGTATCGGTTCATTAGCACGAAAAAGTTTAACCTTCTGATGCTTGACTCGAAAATGTTTCTTTTTAAGAATACGTGGATGCGAAGAAGTTGGACCCTTTTTATCCATAATGCTCGTGTATTATTTTAAAATATTGTCTATGTAGCTGTAAAGATTTTTTTGCAAAATAAGAAGTTTAAACTAGGAAAACAACAATTCATTATTTGAAATTTTACATAAAACTATGCAAGATTAGTACGAAACTATTTTATTAAGTTTTTAGGGTTTCGCACACCAAAGGTGAAAAGAAACCCTATTGGTTTCGCTACGCTGTCCGTCTGTCCGTCCGTCTGTCACAGGGTATTTTCTCGAGAACCGTAAGAGCTACGGGCCTGAAATTTGGACACAGTGTGTAGTCCTTTGGACGCTACAACAACAAATACATGAGAGTTGGAAATTAAAGGGTCTTCCAAAACGAGCAACGAAAAATGTTAAAATCTCATGTAATATACATATATACAATTTCATGTATATACACTTGAATTTTGTAAGGTTAGTGTATTTTTATATTTAAATTTTAGTGTTAATTGTTGTAGTCTGTAATGTAATTTTGTATGTAATTTTGGAAACTAGCTGTATCTTGGAAGCAAACTTCTTGAAATTTTCAAAAACGGTAAAACAAAAAAATCCCAAAGCTATAAAATCGCCAAAGCGAAAAAAAAATGACAAAACAAGAAAAAAATCGCCAAAACGAAAAAAAGCACCATGTTAAAAAAAGTTTCTAAAACGAAAATAAACCGCGAAAAACAGGAAAAATTGCCAAAATTTAAAAATTGCCAAAAAGTTTTTCTTTTTTTCTTTTTTTTTCGCCAAAATGAAAAATGACCAAAATGAAAAAAATCGCCAAAATGAAAAAAAAAATTGCCAAAATGAAAAAATCGCCATAATAAAAAAAAAAATCGCCAGAAATAAAAAATTCGCCAAAACGAGAAAAAAGCGAAAAATAAACAAAAAAAATTATTTCAGCTGAAAAAACGTCAAAAACTTAAATAACGCTGCATTAAAAAATGCTCAAAGCCCAACGTACGGAACCCTTCGTGCGCGAGTCAAAGTCGCACTTTACTGAATTTATTTATTATTTATTTGCAATAAAAGCGTTCACGGTCAAAAACGTATTACTAGCAATTTTTTGTGTTTATATAAAAAATTCTTGATATTTAATATCAATAGAGGACATTAACAGAAGTTCTTATAAAATAAACGAATATATTTAAGAAATTTATTATTCGACATATTGTCAAGTTTATTTTAATTTGAAATTTATTTGCTGGTGGTTCAGCGATGTCTATATGCATTTCATTGTTGCTGTAACAAATCGTCAGTAGACTTCAACCACACATTTTGAACAGTCACAAACCTCTTATCTTATGTACAGACTTTCAAAAACTATTTGAGAATTCACAAATAATAATATTTTTGAAAATCACAAAAGAAAAATAAGCATAGTAGGCTTAGAAACTTATACAAAACCCAGCAAATAATTTATATTCGATATGAATCTATTCTATTTTTCTACACCTTTATACAATTAGAAATCCTTTGGATAACAATAAAAGTAATTATAATTATAATTATGTATTTTTTTATATTTTTGTGTAAAATAATGTATCATATGAAATGTTTTTTAAGTTTTTTTTCACAGTTACACTAAACGAGAATCGACAGAGTTATGTAACTGTGAAAAGTTTTGTTCCGTTCCCCTTTTTTTTCATATGAAAATGTATTTAAATTCTTTTCATTCTTCACTGAACGGGAAACAGAAATGCTATGAAATCGTGAAAAAAAAACTTTTCATTTCACAGTTTCACAGAACGAGAATCGACCCCCATGTCTGCCAACTTGAATCATGTAAAAATATTTTTGATTAAAATTTAATTTTTGATCTTACATTAATTTTTTAGTTCTTGTATAAGTTGAGATATGATGAGTAAGTACTAGAAGAGGGTACTTGAGGTCAATGACTATTAAAGAAAAAAGGGCTCGTCGAGAGAAAAACATCGATATATCATACTTTAAGATCTGACTGTAAATACCGAAGATAAGACAAAAAATTTAAAAAGCCAACTACATTCGGCAAAAAAAAAATTTTTTAAAATAGTTCTGCTGGAATTATTGAAATATTTCCTTAGCAAACGTTCAATGATTTTTTGCGAGGTTTAATTTTCTGAAATTAGGGTGGTACATTAGCGTGGTAGGAACTGAGATCTGCTGGGTAAATAAATACTAGAAGGAGATATTTGAAGCAAACCATTGGTCTTCTCAAGACCAAATATCGATATATCACACTTTTAGATCCGACTGAAAATGCCGAAGATATAATGAAAAATTTATTTTGGAGACCCTTACGTTCGGCAAAAAAAAAATTAAACTGCGAACTGTTTTGTAATGCAAGGCAGTCCCTTTTGCACCCTGTGTCTTAGATACACAAAAATGCATCATTGGTTTAGGCATATACAATGAGAAATTTGATTTTTTATAAATATGTCAATTGTTGTTACGTTTTTTTTTTCTTTTAAATTGGACTTGTGATGATTTTTTTCTTCAAAATATGATTTTCTTTCCGACAAATGATGATTTTCTTCGCAAATCTTCTGGCAGCCCTGAATGTGAAAGGTTCTTATCACTGGAAATACAAAAACGCTTCGAATTCGTAAAATCATCATTATTGTGCATCAATTGCTTAGGAAAAGGGCATAATGTATCAAAATGCACTTCTAAATCTCGCTGTCGACTATGCCAAAAACCACATCATAGTGTATTGGATTTCCAGAACAATTCTTTGCAACTGCAGCATAATGTCGTTACTGCTAATCCACAGCCGTCATCTAGCAACGACACTGCGACTTTAATTTCTCGGACCGGTAGTGGTGCGCTGTTACCAACTGCTATAATATTAATTAAAGATTGTAGAAATAGTTGGCAACCAGTTCGAGCATTACTAGACTCCTGTTCCGAATTAAATTTTATTACCACAGAAATAGCAAAATTTCTAAAACTTAAATCTGAATACACAAACCAGCAAGTTTGCGGCATATCTGATATAAAAACTAATATCACACGTTTCGTAAAAGCCACCATTAAGTCGCGAGTTAAATTATTCGAACGTACTGCAACGTTTTTTGTAACCAATTCCATTGCTTCTAATCAACCTCGTACTCCAATAAACTGTAAAGCCTGGAATATTCCAAGACATGTTGAATTAGCAGATCCGCATTTTTACAAATCACAACGAGTTGATCATTTGATAGGTTCTGAACTATTTTTTAAATTGCTTTGCAACGGGATAATTTCCTTAGATCCTAGATTACCAAGATTAGTAAACACAATATTTGGTTGTTGTTGGTGTTGGTGGAAATTTAGACACTCAAACTACAACAAATTCTTGAAATAATTTTACGTGTAATGTAACAATGAAGTCAGAGCCGAGTTTGAACTCAATCTTACAACGCTTTTGGCAACTTGAAGAATTTGACATGAAATCATGGAACTTAACGCTAGATGAAGAAAAGGCAGAAGCTTTTTTTATACAAAATGTAAATAAAGGTCGAGATGGCCGTTTGCAAGTACGTCTACTGTTAAAATTTTCTCCTGACACATTGGGTGATTCTTATGAAATAGCTAAAAAACGATTTTTCTCTCTTGAACGCAGACTGCTTCGTGATCATGAATTAAAAAACGCGTATTCAGAATTCATCAAAGAATACATCGAACTCAAGCATATGTCACTAAATGAAAATGTCGATCAAAGTAAGCCACATTACTACATACCGCATCACTGTGTGTTACGGCCTGAGAGCACAACTACCAAGTTAAGGGTGGTTTTTGATGCGTCCGCTTCTACTTCTAATGGGATTTCCTTAAATCAAATTTTGTTTATCGGGCCTACAATACAGCAAGAACTAATTCTGACGTTGCTTGCATTTCGCTTAAACAAATATGCGCTTTCTGCTGACATATCAAAAATGTACAGACAGTTTCTTGTAGATAAAAAAGATCTATGCTTTCAGTTAATTCTTTGGATAGATGACATAAACAAAGAACTTCAAACATTTGAGTTAAACACAGTGACATATGGGATGTCAGCAGCACCATTTTTGGCCATTCGATGCCTCAATTATCTTGCAGAGTTGTGCGCAGAGTCGCATCCAGAGGGAGCAAAGGTGATTCTAGAAAATTTTTACGTTGATGATTGTCTTACTGGTGCAGAAACGATAATAGAATTGCAAAAGAAAAAATCACAATTAATGGACATTTTGGGCCGTGCTGGTCTTACATTGGCAAAGTGGAACTCGAACCACGCTGAACTTTTATCGGAAGCAATCGAAGAAGTTCCAATTCATATCGCAAATGAACCATGCGCTAAAGCTTTAGGCATGTCATGGAAGCCTAACATTGACAATTTTTATTTTAAATTTAACTTACCAAAAATACAAACACCTACAAAAAGGTCAATACTTTCAACTGTGGCAAAAATTTTTGATGTTTTAGGACTGCTTAGTCCGATTATCGTTCGATGCAAAATTTTGATTCAAGAAGTATGGAAAAGTAATTTGAGTTGGGATGAATGTTTGTCAACTGAATTGGCTACATTGTGGTATGAAATTAAAGACGATTTATCATATATAAACAATATTGAAATACCACGTTACGTTTTTACGTCTGTGCTAAGCTATTGTGAAATACACGGTTTTGCAGATGCGTCACAACGGGCTTATGGTTGTTCCATATATGTTCGCTCAATAAATGGCAATAAAATAAATGTTAATTTATTGATTGCGAAGTCTAAAGATGCCCCAAGCAAAGTTCAATCTATACCCAGATTAGAACTTTGTGCTGCGCTGTTGTTGGCTCGAACATGGGATAAAATTCGCCCTAAGCTAGAGAAGTATACAAAAAATATATATTTTTGGACGGATTCAACAATTGTTTTAAGCTGGTTAAAAATGCCATCATCATCGTTTACGTGTTTTGTAGCTGATCGGTTATCAGAGCTGCAAGATCTTAGCAGACATTAATTGGCGATACATTTCTACAAAGCAAAATCCTGCAGATATTGTTTTACGTGGCTCAAGCGCTTCGAAGTTGCCTACTACCAAATGGTTTTCTGGACCAGATTTTCTCATTAAAGAAAAACATATGTGGCCAGAAACTCCATCGAATTTAAGGGTACGTTCGTAAATGCTGCAAATTTACGCATCAATGCGGCAGTTCTGCCAGGTTTTACTGCGTATGCGTGATTATCTGCTGCACATGCTTTGCAACTGCTCAACATCTGTGCTCAGTTGAAATTTTTGAACAAACTGCAAACAATTTTAAAATTGGCAAGTAATTTTATTTAAGAAAACAGTGAAAATTTTCTTTTAAATTATAGTAAGCAAAAAATTTAAAAGAAATTCAAAGCGACAATTTCTTATGAGAACAGCATTGGCCTTAAAAAGAATACAACTAAAATAAAAAAAAACTCCTTTGAAATAATAAAAAACTACCAAGATTATGTGTTTCAAAGTTATTTTCGAGTTTATCAATCTCATTTTTTGGTAAGATTCGAAACATGTAATTTAAACATCAAAATACATAGATATATTCAACTTATTGTTCCACTGCAACTTCTTGCATCTTAAAATTATTTACTGCGTCATTTGCACAGATTTGCAGCAGGTATGCCGATTAAATGCATTAAAAAACGTTTGACTCTGAACAGTGCTGCCAAGTTATGCATTTTTGAACGTTAGATGTTCGTGATGCTGCAGACTTGCACTATAAATGCTTTAACGAACGTAGCATAAGTTACAAAGATGAGAACACAAAGTTTGAACTACGCACGGCACTAACACTATATTGTTCTAAGGTTTTAACTGATGAGAATATAATTTTAAATATAATTGAAAACTGTTCATCATTTCGGCGCATCCTGCATACAGTAGCGCTTGTTTATCGAATGTTTAATGGTGTTCCAGTGAATAAACATTTAAAAGTAGACCACGTTGACCCTATATCTCATCGCGAAGCAGAAATAACTTTTTGGAAAATAGTTTCAATCGTCCAGTCTCACACGTTGGTAAAAGAAATATCTTGTGTAAAAGATAAAACATCATTAAGCAATCAAATTAAAAGTCTATCGCCATTTTTGGAAGAAAAACAATTTGGAAAAGGTAGTTTCGAAATTCTAAGAGTTGGTGGTCGGCTTTTCAACGCACCCATACCAATAGATGCCAAATTTCCGGCACTTTTACCTAAAAACCATCGTTTCACTCTGTATTTAGAGTATCTTCATAGATTTCACTTGCATGCTGGCCCTAAAGCGCTTATGGGTATACTTCGACAAAAAATTTGGGTCATTAACGCAAGAGAGCTGGTTCGCAGAATAGTACGACAATGCGTACATTGTTTTCATTATAAACCCATTCTTGCGCACCAAATGATGGGTAACTTGCCTGCAGATCGATGTCGAGCACAAAGGCCATTTTTAGTGTGTGACGTTGACTTCTGTGGGCTATTTTTACTTTGTATCGCATCAAAGGTAAGCAGCCATATAAAACGTATTTGGCGGTCTTTGTATGTTTTTCATCTAAGGCTGTTCATTTGGAGTTGGTCACCGATCTATCGTCAAATAGTTTTCTATTACGCCTCAAACGTTTCGTCGGGAGAAGAGGTGTACCACAGCGTATTTGTTGCGACAACGCAAAAAATTTTGTTGGCGCAAATAAACATTTACAGCAGTTTGTTAATCAATCTACATCTTCTGACATGATTAACTATTGTAACAAAACTGGGTTCGAATTTTGTTTTATTCCTCCCCGTGCCCCGCATTTTGGCGGGCTTTGGGAATCAGCAGTTAAATCAGCTAAAACATTACTGATTAAAAATATTGCACAAGCTCACTTAACATTTGAAGAATTTCAAACCTTATCTATCGAGGCAGAGGCAATTCTAAATTCACGACGTATCGCACCGTTAAATAATGATCCAAATGATGGAGAGCCATTAACACCCGCTCATTTGCTTATTGGTTCATCATTGCTTGCAACACCGGACGAAAGCTTTGATTGCTCAAAGGTGCCGTATCTTATTCGGTATCAAAGAGTCACATTTTTAAAACAACAATTTTGGGAATTATGGCAGCGTGACTATCTTTCATCACTTCAACAACGTGCGAAGTGGGGTACTCCACAGAAATATATTCAAGTTGGGCAATTGGTTCTACTGTCTGAAGAAAACATTCCTTCTCAGCAATGGCTTCTTGGTCGCATTTCTGAAGTTTTTGCAGGTCGTGATGGTGTTGTACGAGTAGTCGAAATTAAAACTAAATGAGGTATATTCCGAAGAGCTATTAAAAAATCGCACCATTACCATATCAAAGTTGTTGAAAGCCTCCTTTCAACCGGTGGAGCATGTTTTGTCATATAGCTAAATATTTATAAAAGAAGTTTTTAGTCGATCTGAAGTTTTTATGATTTCAATTCTTATGGCATATATTTTATATTGTTCATAAACATTATATTACATTATTTAATAATATTTAAGTTTTAACTATCATTAGCATACGATAATGAAATTCCGGTAAGAAAATGTATAAACCCCTACCTAATAATGCAATTGTTAATTTGGTTTATTACATACATAGTTACATATATACATATATTTTTACTTACTTGCGCTGCTCTCAATAACTGAATATATGTACATACATAGTTATATGAAAAGAGCTTGCGTATTTTTGCACAGTTTTACATATTATATATAAACATATATATGTACATATGTACTATATACATCAAAAAGAAATATGAAAATATGTTTAAGTTAAATTTAAATGAATATCAAAAAAGAGAGTTAGTAATAATCCAACACCACCGCTATCAACTTAAAGTATTTTGAATTTACAATAAATTGTTAAATTTCTTAAGAAAAATTCTAAAAGGTATGTTTTTTAATCCACCAATTATCATTATTATTATCATTATTATTATTATTATCATTAAAAATCTGATGAAAGACTTTTTCCAACTGCAAAGTCACTTTTTCGTCAGCGATCAACTTCGCTTTGTCCAATGCCAACTATTGATTCGTTAACACTAACGTTGCCTAGTACCTCGTCATATAAGTCAGTGACATCATTCGCTTCGGGCTCGTATTCATCACTAAACCCAGTTATCACAACAGATAACAGTAGCCCAAAACCAAAGGTCCAAGTCGGAATGGACAGATATGCAACTGTTTTAACAGCGCATCATCTACCAATCGTCGGAATCGCTTCTCAATATTGCAAGACAATAACGACAAGCCTGCTGCATCATCGCAAAAGTCTTTTAAGCCACCACCTATCTATCTGAGAGAAAAAAAACTCTAACGCGCTTCTAAAAAAACTACTTTCGACACATTATTCCAATTAAACGAGGTAATATTGATGAAACTAAAATCCAAATATATGATGAAAAAAATGTCCGAAAAATTGTTAGTAAATTTAAAAAAAATTAAACAAATTTTTACACATACCAACTTAAGAGTGATAAAGGCCTACAGATAGTATTAAAGGGCATAGATTCATATGTTGGGCCCGAAGAAGTAAAATGTGCACTTATCGACCCAGGATTTAAGGTAAAAAATTTTACCAATATAATTAACAGAGAAATGGGGACTTTTTTCCCCCTATTTCGGGGTGAACTGGAGCCGAATGACATACAATTGAAAAAAATTAAACCCATCTAATTTATAGCGCAAAGTTTATCTTACACCGAAAAATCACAGTTGAAGAGCCACGTAAGCGTTCAGGTGCCGTACAGTGCCATAATTGCCAAGAATATGGCCATACAAAAACTTACTGCAAATTACTTACAGTTTGTGTTATCTGCGGTGAATTGCATGGTACTGCTGGCTGCACTAAGCCAAAAGATCAAGCAGAAAAAAATGCAGTAATTGTGGAGGTAGTCACACCGCTAACTACAGAGGATGCCCTGTATATTCTTTCGTTAAACAGTCTATGGGTCAAAAACCTAAATTAGATCCAGCTCAATCAGCAAACGCTTACTCCGCCACTCTTGCTCAAACAAGCCAAACAGTTACTTAACGTGTATCGTATGCCGATGGTGCTAAGACTAGTTCTATTCCCACACAAAATGTTCCACCGCCAAATAATTCAACGAATGCAAACTCAAGCTTTAACTTTAGTCGCCTTGAAGCTACTATTGAGAATCTGGTGCTAACTATAAACAACTTTACAACAAATATGACTAGCATGATGCAAGAAATGCTGCGAATGCAGAATACATTGCTTCAAGCTTTAGTTAACAAACCACGAACACGTTAAAAATATGTTTCTGGAACGCAAACGGTATTCGCCAACATAAAAATGAAATTGAGCACTTCCTAACAAAAAAAATTGATATAATGTTGGTCTCAGAGACTCATTTGACTTCGAGAAGCCTTTTAAACATTTCTGGCTACATCTTACATGATTCAAAGGACCCAAGAGGAAGAGCATGCGGTGGATCAGCAATTCTAATAAAGTCAAGACTCAAGCATTATATTATTGACAACATTTGTGAAGAACATCTACAAGCAACGAATATTTGTATTGAAATTTTTTTCACAAATTTTGTGATATCATCAATTTACTCCCCTCCCAGATTTGCAATTACTGAGAATCAATACGAGGATTTCTATAAATCTCTTGGCCCTTGTTTCGTAGCAGCTGGCGACTATAATGCTAAACCTACAAGGTCGAGCGTTGTTCAACACAATATCAAAAATGGGCTTGGAGGTCATTTAAAGTGCGAAGCCTGCTTACTGGCCTACTCACATAAATAAAATTCCGGATGTTATAGATTTTGGCGTCATTAAAAACATTTCCAGAGAATTAATTAACGTTGAAGCTTCTTCAGATCTCTCGTCCGATCACTCTCCCACGATCGTTACAATCTGTAGCCCACTGAGAAGTGCTTTACCTCACTCGTATGTGAAGATGATCAGTCGTGTAAATTGGCTGCGATTCAAAAAATATCTTAGTAGTCATTGCACGGAAAAC